>JARDYH010000001.1:221232653-222657653 GCA_029215795.1 Anniella stebbinsi
TCCCTTCCTCATTTTTCAAAAATATCTTGCCACTACACGCTTGAAGCTATGCTTCTGAAATTTCTCCACATTAGACATACCACTTTGGTTCACATGTGTGATAAATTTTAGAAGCATAGCATCCGCCTACCCCCTGGCAGCTGTGGGGTCTTGCTAAACCAGAGCTGACCCCCTGAGGAAGGACACAGGCACCCACTCAGCGTCCTGCCTGCCCTCTGCACGTAGCAGGGCCATTTTGGGAGGGCAAAGGGAGGCAGACTGTCCCGGACAGAAGCACAGGTTGGAGGGGGTGGAGGAATCTCCCCTGGGAACTCGGGCAGGTCCAGAAACCCGTCGGAAACCTGTCCAGGTGCCCCCAGCTCCTGATAGTATTCTTGAGTTGACGGCCCGTCTTCTGCCCCCCCCTTCCCCTAAAAGAGCTGATGCTGTCAAGTTGGGTCTGAGGGCTTTGTTCGGGGATGGGAAAAGGGGCTCCAGTAGGCAATGGCTCGGGGAAAGGCATGGGCACTGGAGGGCTTCTTTACTGCACACCCCTTTCAAACCAGGGAGGGATTCCGAGGGTCAGTCCCGCTCCATTTCCCTCTGGGCTACTTTCTAAAGAGTGAGGTGCCGGGCTCACGCCTGCCTGCCTGCCCACCCGCTAACCCCTCAAGACGAAAAGCACTCTGCACATGTGAAGGGGCGCTCTCTTCCCTGACTGATCCTCTGGGTTTCAAATGGTATTTTGGAGCACTGAGGTTCCAATGGCGCGGCGATCTGGCTTGCAAAGGGGCTGCCGGCCCAGGCTTGGAGGCTGGGCCCGCTGAATTGGGCCCACGCCCAAGAGTGGTTGACCAGAGACGGAGGGACGGAGGGGGAGGAGGCAGCTTTGTCTCCCACCTATCCCAGGCGGAGAAGAAGGGGGTGCACACGGAGGAGCCGAACCGGGCAAGGAAGGTGGCCACATCCAGCCTCCTTCTGCCTTGAGCCAGGAAGCCTTGAGCCAGGAAGCCTGCACAGAAGGGGGCTGGATGTGGCCACCTTCCTTGCCCGGCTCGGCTCCTCCGTGCGCGCCCCCTTCTTCTCCGCCTGGTATGGGTGGGTAGGTGGGAGACAGAGCTGCCTCCTCCCCCTCCGTCCCTGGTCAACCACTCTTGGGCATGGAACTTTAAAAATGAAAAAGTTATAGGCATTCCTGGTTATTTATTAAAAAATTAATTGCCACAAAATGCCTGCACCAATCTTTCTGAAATTTCTCACAGATAACTACCCCTACCCCATCTACAAAGTGCCCAAGTTTCATCCTTCTATCTTTAAAACTGAAAAAAGTTATAGGCGTTTTTGTAACACAATACTAGGCTATGGGGAAATGCATTCAAAATGGCGTCCGATCCATGGATCGGACATCCGATCCGGATCGGACCTTGGCGGATCGGACCTTGGCGGATCGGATCGGATCAGAGGGTTGGTCGGATCGGATTGGATTTTTCTGATTTTGGGGCGGATCGGATTCGGATCGTGGATCGGATCCGATCCGATCCGATGCACACCCCTAGTATATAGGCTTACTGCCTCCGATACTGGAGGTAGCACATAGCCAACAGAACCAGTAGCCATTTGTGTGTGTGTATATATGCATTTATGTCTTGTAAGCCAGTGAGCCTTATTTACTCATTCAAGACCAAGTCACCCTAAATTTCTTGCATTACAACAGGTATAGCTCACAGCAATATATTGTTGCTGGGAAAATCCACCCCCCACACACACCCATCCACCCTACTGTGAGGATTGCAGCTAAGCTCAGAGGGCACATAGATATGGTAGTGGCAGATGTGAAATCATCATCCCTGCTAATTAAAAATTGTCTAGGAATCACCCCCACCATAATATGTTGGGTATTCACAGCATTTCTGTTTTCAGGTGTTAAACCTCGCAAAATGATGTCAAAATTGCCTTGCAATAGCTCTACTTTTAGTTTTAAAGCTGTTGGGGCAGAAGTGGGGAATCTCTTGCCCTTCATATATTGCTGGACTACTGCTCCCATCATCTCTGACTATTGGCCATGCTGTCTGGTACTAATGGGAGTTGGAATCCAACAACATTTGGAAGGCTGCAGCTACCTCACCCTGTGTTAGGGCATGCCATGGTATTGTTTTCAAATAGACAAAAGGCTGAAATGTGTTTTGTAAGTTCGTTTTTTTAAACTAAGGAAAAACTATAAAAACAGGTAACTACATACTAATGATTTCTTTTTGGTCTTCTTTCTCTTTCTCAATTGTTACCAGGTATTTTTTCCCTCTGTTCTTATTGCTTGGCATTTCTTAAAATTCTGCTCAAGCATGCCTCCTTTTCTGCCTTCTGTTGACAGGATGTAATGCTCGCAAGAAGAGGTTGCTGTGCTTTCCATAAACAGGCATAATCCTTTTATTTAATTTGGTTGTGTATTGGACACAGAGTTATTTAACTCTGACGTGATGTAACCATGGCGTGTACTGTTGGAACTGCTGAGTCACAAGCAGCTACATGACACTGTTTGCAAATAACAGTTTTAAGAGTTCATTGCCTCAATCTATTGAAATATAGTTAGCACACATTTGCATCATGTATGAGAAAAAGCTCTGAAACATTTGATTTGAAGCCTGGTTCCTTAGCAAGGAATACATTGTGCTTTTTCATGACTGAAAACGTTTGTGCTATTGTCATAGGGTGGTGAAATGGCAGTAGTCTTAGTTGATGAATTTGAGTTCTCATGGACCCTCTGGTTTGCAGCCTTGAGGCTCTGTTTGATCAATAACAAATCCATCTGCAATCTGTTCTTTTGGATATATACTGTTCATGTTACGCCCCTAATGAGATTAGGCTACTCATTTTCCAGCCAGCACGGCTAACTGGGGGATGCTGGGAGTTGCAGGACTTTTTTTGGTCTAAACATGCATAGTATTGCACCTTAAATATATTTCTAAAGATATAATAATAATAATAATAATAATAATAATAATAATAATAATTTCTTACCCGCCTCTCCCTCTGGGTCAAGGTGGGGAACAACATCAAATATAAAATACATAAAACTGATTAAAAGCACATAAAACTAATACATTGTTAAAATACCAATAAAACTCTTGCAGCTGTGAATGCTGACCAATACTGACTACCACATCAATATACAAATCTTTTATGTCGATGTAGGTGTGTACACTGTGTCATCATAATGTGTGAAGTGGCCCATAAGATGCTTGCCTTGGAAAATGGCATAAAACACATTACTACAATGCACTAGCCTACTCCAGACCTTGCCCAGTCACCAAAAATACCCTGTCACTTTGGCCAAAACTTACCCAAGGCACGGCAATCCTCTTTGTTTCATGGAGGTGCACGCCCCTCTCTCTACAACACACATGCAGGTGGCATCAATTTCCAGGGGTGCCCTGTATCAGCTTCAGCTGATTCACCAGCTGCACTGCACCAGCCACTCTGGCCTGCTATTAGCGGCAGTAAAGCAGCAATCTGAGCTGCTTCAGGGTTGCATGGGAGGGAATAAGCATCCCCCATCCCATCTCCATCCTGCTTTATCACCGTCATTAGTGCCAAACCACCCTTTTTTTTTCCAGAGGCAGTTGAGGGTCTTGGGGGCCACACAACAGGATTTGGGGGGCCTGCTTATTGTGTACCTCTGGACTAATGGTTGGCAGTAAGTGAGACACATCCTGAGTTAAGCTCCAGAGTCCTAATAAAAGTCTTTAAATTACAGAGAAAAGTGATAAAGGGCAGAATACAAATGTTTTAATAATAAATAAATAAATAAATAAAAAATAAATAAAATAAATAAGTTGAATAAGAGAAATATTGGGTTGGAAGGCTTTTGATCCAGTGGAAGCATTGCCACTGGGGAATTGGCAGGGGGAGGCAATTTTGCCCTCCCTTCTGCAGTCCCCCCAAAATCTCCAGAAGGTTGGGGAGTTCTCTGGAACAGTGGGAAAAGTACCACTAGGGGCTGTAGAAGGAGGGGGTGTTGGCAAAAATCAAATTTTATTCTGGTGGAATAAAATACTGGATCCAATCCATTATGAGCATTATCAGATGGGTGGATTTTAGCGTTTTCCTACCGTTGCTATGGCCTCCTGTTGTTGTCCCACAATTGCGATGATGCCTTTACATGGGGAGAGAAAGAGGAAGCAGCAATGACCATGTGGCATATTCAGGGGCTGATTTTATTGCGCCACTTTCCCTGCACAGAGCAGGAAATGGCGGCACAAGACAGATTAAAAGGAGTCAATTTTTTTATGGAAAAATGAGCAGGAGGCAGATGTCATCTAAAGGATTCGCGAACATTCGTAAACGGGCAGTAGCGAGCATGCAATAAAACGCTCGGCTGATTATGCTTTATATCTAACTAATTTCTAGATTGGTACAATCAGAGCATCTTCAATCAGCGGAGGACTACTCAAGGCAACATAGACAAGGACTAGTTCTATCTGTGAAATAATTACCTGTGTCTGCAATCCACTTTTATGGTGTGTTCTGGGAGTGATGACTGAAAATGGGAAATCAAGTACGGAGGATGACAATAATAATGGGCTAGGGGATTTTTTTCTTCCCCCCCTAACTTTCCTATTTTTAAATTATTATTATTATTATTATTAATAATAATAATTACATTTCTATACTGCCCCATAGCCAAAGCTGTCTGGGCAGTTTACATAAGATTAAAGCACTTAAAAACAATATACAACATTTAAAACTATAAAAACATATGACGTACACAGAAACATACATTTAAAACAACTATAAACAACTTTAAAAACAGATCTAGGATCAGTGAAGCTCATCACATATTGCTTAATGCCTGGGAAAAGAGGAAAGTTTTAAGCTGGTGCTGAAAAGATATCAATGTTGGTGCCAGGCGGGCCTCGTCTGGGAGATCATTCCATAATGGGGGGGGGACCACAGAGAAGGCCCTCTCCCTTGTTGCCATCCTCCAATTTTCCCTTGGAGTAGTCACTCGGAGAAAGACTTTAGATGTTGAACATAGTGTATGGGTAGATTCATGTCAGGAAAGGCATTTGAGACTGTTGAGTCTGCCCTCAGTAGCTTTAGTTGTAGGCAGTCCAATGATTGTCAGTGGCAAATTAGCAAGCTAAATTGCAAATGATAAATTTACCAGTTGCGAGCAGGAATTGGAGTGCCCAAGTAAAAGAAGCTGTGCCAATTCCTTACTTGATCAATACTGGAGCTTCATATATAACCCACTTAGTATTCTGCCTTGAGAAACTCCTGGTTTCCAGTTGCTGCAGTGTTGTGGGAAACGCCTTTCTAGCTGAAAACCTGAGTCTGGGAGTATCATCAGACGAGTGTTTTATCGCACGCTCGTTACTGCCCACTCACTGTTTTTTGTGCGGCCTTTAGACGATGCTGTCCGCTTCCTGTGTGTCTCCCGCTCCTTCTGGCCTCTGTTGTATCACAAAATAGACCTCAGTAAATCCATTTTTTAAAATGAAGTGTTCCGCAATTTCCTGCTTTGTACAGAAAAGCTGTGTAATAAAAACTCCCACTGAATGGGCCACATGGTAATTGTGGGACAGAAATGGGATGAAAAGCAATGCTAAGGAAATGCTTTCCCTGCCCCCACCCCATCTATTGACGCTCCAACTCTCCAAAGTATGTTTATATTTGGGAATTGGAAATATTTGCCACACCTGCTAGTAGATGAGCGCCTCTCTCCCCATCCTTATATGCTAAGCATGGAGAATCTCTAGCCTTCCAGTTGTTGCTAAATTACAACTGCCAGCATCCCTGGCCATTGAGCTGGAGTCCAGAGATTCCCCATCCCTGCTATAAATAGTCTAGGGTGAACATATGGCAAGGAGGGCAGGGCTCTTGTATATTTAACAGTTGCATAGAAAAAGGAATTTCAGCAGGTCTCATTTGTATACATGCAGCACCTGCTGAAATTCCCTTTTCAATACAACAGTTAAAGATACAGGATCCCTGTCCTCCTTTTCGTATAGTCACCCTACAAAAGCTCTGGTTCACAGTGCATGGTGTTTAGGGTGACCATATGGAAAGGAGGACATGGCTCCTGTATCTTTAACTGTTGTATAGAAAAGGGAATTTCAGCAGGTGTCATTAGTATGCATGCAGCATCTGGTAAAATTCCCTCTTCATTAGCTATACTAGAGTGACCAGATACAAAAGAGGGCAGGGCTCCTGCAGCTTTAACTGTTGTGATGAAGAGGGAATTTCATCAGGTGCAGTATGCATGCAAATGACACTTGTTGAAATTCCCTTTTCTATAAAACTGACAAAGATACAGGAGCCATGTCCTCCTTTCCATATGGTCACCCTGATGGTGTTCTTTCTGTGGTCTCTCATAAACAGGCTGACACCATCTTGTCTTTGTAGCAACAACCTTTTATTCAGTGTTCTAGTATTTTCTTTATAGCAGTGTGTAGTGCTCTTTATTGCCCCCTCTGGTAGCCTGAAAGAATGCAACCTTGGCTATAGTGGCCAGAGAGAGCACATGGCAAGTTCTCTTTCCCCGATGTGGGGTGCAGGAATTGCATTTCCTGTTGCAGCGTGCTTCCAATAGATAAGCAGACTCTGTTCTCTAGGCTGAAAAGAGGACAACTCCTTTGCAAGAGGGGCATTCCCTGACAAAGGATTCCAGAAGGGAATGGGGAGGGAGACGGAGAGGGCGAGTTAGTCTGTCATATGAGCTTTTCTAGTCTGGGTTTACCTGCATCCTTGGGTAAAAAAGCGCCTCTCCCTCCCTCCCTCCCTGTACATAGAAAGGAGAGGATGTGTCATGAAAATATAATCTGTTGTATTTGTTCCCTAGGATGTAGCTCTTGGTTTTGAGTACCTTACCAATAGTGTTGGGTTTGTATTTCCAGGAATTGGCCCTAAACATCTTGCAATGCATTCTAATTCTCTCTTTTTCCCCACCTCCTGCTATCCCATTATGGGTTTCCAATATCAAGAGTGATAGCGTAAGAGTGATTTGGGGAAGTTTTGCCAATAGTTCCTTCCACCAGTCTCTTAGACTGAAGATACGTAGGTTAAGTGAAATGAGTTTTTTGCATCATAAATAATTAAAGCAACATGTGCTTAAAGGCAATTGCACTAGTTGCAAAAAATAAATAAATCCTTAGGTAATGGCTGTGCTGTGTGCAGCCTTTCTGCAACATTTCATCAGTATGCTCCGTATGTTCACATGTTAAGACAACATTAAGCTTGACCACACCAAAAATATTATGGTAGTTGGACCTCTTCTTCTTTTCCGTTTTTGTTTTTTCTTTAATATAGAGGGGCATATTTTTCTTTCTTATATCAGTTAATACTCTTTCTCCTGACATCATTCCAAAATATGTTATTTGGCTACTGGCTCTTGGTTTAATTTAATTTTATCTTTTAAAGGAACAGCTATCCAGAAGGGCTTATTTCATAGTGCAGAATGTAAGCAGCTGCTGTGGCCGGAGCTGCTGCTGCCTTTTTGTTTTCAAAAGCCCTGTTGCACTGCAAGTGCTCCACTCTCTCACTATTGAGTTGAAATCAAAGAAAGAAATACGTTTATGCACAGCATCCTGTTAATCTGTTAGCCCCATCTAATCTGGGTGACCTTGGTGAACAGTCTCTTCCTCTGTTCTTTCAGGGTTCTGATGGCTGATACTGTTAATTTCAGTGACCAGAGCAGCCTGAGAGTTGGTGTTTGTAAAACTCAAGTCTGAAGTGGATTTTAATTTATGCTGGCCTAAACCAGTTAATTACAAAATAGGGAATAGTATCCAGATTAATTTGTCAAACTTTGTAAAGCTAAAGGTGCATAGAGAAAATGGGCAGACTGGCAGATACTGCTTTGATATTTTGATACTGCTTTGAAATTTTCCTATTTTTTTTAACAAAATACAAAGAACAAATGGATTAAGGCGATAGTTAACCCAGAAATCATTCCAGTATCTCAAGTGTAGTGGGGGGTTTGTTTGTTTTTACTTAGTTTCCCATTCATCTGAATTGTTCACATTGATTATTTGTTTATACTCCCTTTAGGATTTGTTTTCTATCCATCAGGATTAGGATTTGTTTTCTATCCATCAGGATAATTTTGTATCGTGCAGTCCCTTTCAAATTAAATGCCAGTTCGAGGGTAGGATCGTTTGTAGTGGTGCTGGTTATTTTGTAGCTGTTCTGGTTATTCGGAATTCCCTTGAAAATTGTTATGGTTCAAACGGTACTATTGCAAAAGATCCATACCTAGGGAAATGTTCCAATGCATTGGCATTCTTTATTCCATCAAATCTCTTTGCGTTGTGATGTAATTTTATGTTCTCTCTCTCTCTCTCTCTCTCTCTGTGTATCTCAAACATTAATCTTGAAAGAAGTGTTCAGATTTCCATATGGCTTAGACAAGAGATCTCACTGACTGAAGGAAGTAGATGGAAAGGGAAGTGGCTGAGGCTAATGGGTTATCCTACACTGATTAGTGATTCACTAAATTATTTATTCCTTCTGCATAGCTGAATAATACAATTTCCCCTGCACCACTTGCTTCACTCTGACTGTGGAGAAAAGATTCTTATGGGCCAATGTGAGACCATAGAGATGTTGCTATAGTGTGTTTTGGGATTAGGGGTTCCAGGTTTGAGGACTCCATTTTATTCAGTCTATTGAGTTAAAACGTATCTTATTTCCTCCGTCATTTAGAGCAGGGTGGGCAACCTTTTTTTGGACACCAGTAATCTGTTGGGGGCCACATATCAGTGGTGAACAGGCTTGAAGCCAGTGTTGGGTAGCGTTAGAGGCAAAAATGGATGAGTCACCCCTTTTCTTGCTCTGCCATCTACTTTTCTCTCTCTTCGTCTTCCTTCCTATCCAGCAGGCTGCCAGGGAAGGAACTGATGGTTCTTGGCATACCTTGAAACTGATCACATGCAGAGTGATTTTGCAATTAGACTAGAGAATGGATGAGATTAAGTTGAGGGCTGCAGGTTGTTTAGAGAAAGATCTGTGAATTAAGGTTCAAAAACAGAGAGCGCCATGGTTTCTTAAAGATAAGCAAATGTGGCATAAGCTTTCATGTGCTGGAACCTAGTTCACTGGATGCATCTTGATTTCTATAGCACCTTCCTGTTACAGGTAGGATTTGTTGTGTAAATAATATGTGCTCCACAGGATTGTACATCATTGTGTAACTAATTATAAATCATATAGAAATTTCAGTGAAAAGGAGAACCAAAAAACCAAAAGACCAAAAAAAAAGCATCTCAAACAAGTTTTTATGCAGGTGTATCCAAGCATAGTGTAGTTATATAGATTTAAACAAGATTCAAATAAGTTCATTGACTTGTCACTATATAGAAGCTGTAATCATACTTGCAAGGTATGTGTTTAAAATTGTGTTTACCATGGTAACTGCCCTCACTGTAATAAAGTTCATATTGGACTGTGGAATTGCTAGATATCTGTTAAGACAGATGCAGCACAATCCTATGTGTGCTTACTTAAAAGAAAGTCCACTTGAATTCAATAGGGTTTACTTCCAAGTAAGCATGCATGCATGCATAGGATTGCATCCTTGGTTAATGCTAGAAGCAACTCCAGTAATGTCTTCAAACTACCTGAAGCTCGTGCTTTGCCTTGCCTTGAGTGGTGGTAAGTTACGTTTGACTTTCACAGGGTCAGTTTACTTTAGAGGAGAAAGCACTAAGACAATTTATGGAGTCTTTCTACGAGCTTCTTAAAAAGACATCCATGCATGACCAAGATGCAACAGAATGTGGATGTTGATGTACATTTGAATAGGTATTGGAAATTGCATCCCAGAGTACCAATGCATCTATTCTGATAGATGTGTATTCTGATGCACATCCAGTGTACATCTGTGGTTCTTGATCCAGCAAGTGATACATGTATTAAAGCCTGCTTGCATACACAGATCTCTTTCAGTGGATAAGGGTGACTAAATATATTTAGCAGTGGGATATATTTATAAGTATGAGTCCTTCCTGATCTGTTATTATCTAAAAGCAGCCAGAAGATGACTCCAGGGCTAAGCCAGAAAAATTGTCTGTTGCCAAGGCAAACTCTCAAGGGTTTGGTTTGGCCCCAAGGGCTGCCACAATAAAGGGGCAGAATAAGTGCCTGGTTTATGGAATTAATCTGCAGTTCTTCCACCTAGTTCACCAGGGGAAGGCTGCGCAAAAGTGGTGGGGCTCCCAACCAATATTGTGCAAATTTAGACTGAATTGTATACTCTTTCACACATGCACACAATAGAAAAGAGGGTACAAAATAGATGATGATACTCCTGAAAATAGGAATAGTTTTGCAAAAGACCCCTCTCCTTAGGTTCAAAGAAACTTGTTCCTGGAGCTGAGTTGGGGCATAGGAAAATAAATCCATTTGCCAAGAACCTAGGTGGCCAGACTATGGGGAGTCTGGGCAAAAAGGTGGTGGAAAGAGGTGATAGAACAGTGATGCTCTATGCCTCTTGGTGGGTTCTATCTAGGTTATGAGGACCAAGGGAGGCAGCTATGTTTAACTGGGAATTACCTGGCCTTGGGCTGCCATGGAATTCTGGAGTTTGCCATGCTCCAACAAAATGGATGTAATCCTGTTGAAAGTAGGGGAGGCCAGGAGACCAAGGTGTTTCAGTAGTATGGTCCTAGTTTGTTACTTGTTCAACAGTTATATATGGGAATGATCTGGACAATGAGGGCCCAGAGCTCAGTGATCTTACACTGTTTTGACAAAAGCTTAAAAGGTACAAAAGGGTGTCATGGAAAGTAACAAAGAGGTTACAGGAAGAATCCCAGTAGTACCAATAGCTGTTCTGGGGCTGAAACAACTTTTGCCAGAGTCATCACAAATGTGAAAAAGGGTAATTTGGGATGGGCAAACCAATCAAAGAAGTGCTGATCCTCTTCTATTCGAAAAAAGTGACCTTTCCAAAATTAGACCAATCCTAGTCTAACACCTAAACCGGAGATTACATTATGCACGCAAATATCACTTGAGGGATCATGTATGTGTGTATAATTAAAGCAATGTTTGCCTGTCCTGGGTCTTTTAAATATGTGCTGTTGCAATTAGCTTGGTGCTGCTTAATCTGACCTTGCATAGATGACCTTCAGGACTTTGAGGCAAGAATACTTTGCTCTGTCAGTTTTGCTACCTCACACCTAGCCAGCTATCCAGGTTCTACTAATGTTGTCAACTTGGTATCTTAAAACACTGCAAAGTAACAAGTAGTGTTGGTGTTAGATTATATTGTAAGTTTCTGGCAACCAGAACCTGTCTTTATACTATGGTACTCTGCTAAATACCATATATATTCATGGCACTGTATACAGGAGCATTGTGTTTTAATGGTTCTGTTCCTACCTGCAGAAGGGCCGTAGCTCTGTGTGATAGAGCATATGCTTTGCATGCAGAATGTCCCAGGTTCCATTCTCAGCACCTTCAGGTAAGGCTGGAAAAAATCCTGCCTAAAACCCTGGAGAGCTGCTGCCAATCAGTATTGACAATACTGGGCTAGATGGCGCAGTGGTCTGACTCAAGTATAACACAGCTTCCTATGTACTTGGATGACCATTTCTAGAAAGGTGCGCTATGGAACTACTAATCAGACCTGTGGAATTTATGCTTCAAGATCCCACATGAAACTTGGGTGAGGTCATCCATAGTTTTAGAATGAGGTGCCTTTAGTACTCACACGACAATAAGCTCCTATTTCTCCATTTCATCAGGTTCAGGTGAAGCAGTAGAAGTGCTGAACTGGTGTTTGCCACCAGGAATGGGCTAGATGAGAGGGCCAGAAAACTGAAGCTCATGGAGGTACTGCTGGTGGGTGTGGTCCTCATCCTGTGCATTTCCTCTAAAGCAGGGGTGGGGAACATGTGGCCCTCCAGATGTTAGTGGGCTGCAACTCACATCAGCCCTAGCCAGCATAGTTAGTGGTGAAGAATGATGGGAGTTGCAGTTCAACAACATCTGGATGGCCACATGTTTCCCATCACAACCTTAAAGGATGTGGAGTTATTTTGTCACCAGAGGTCCAAGTAGCATCTCTGCTATAAAACGCCTTTCACCAGCTATGGCTACTGTGGGAGTTGTGGCCCCTCATGGACAGAGATAGCCCAATCCAAGTTCTCCATGCTCTGGTGACCTTCAGGTTACATTACTGAAAGGCATTACATATGTGTCTGCCTTTGAAGGCTTCTTGGAAACAGCATTTAGGGGGGAAATACAACTGCTAGATTCCTGATGGGGACTAGCTGAAGGGCCCAGGTATCTAAGCAACCACCTTCTCCCTCGTGATCATGCCTGAACAGCACAGTTGCCAGCAGAGGCCTTCCCTCTTTGTCTAGCCATCTTCTGAAGCCAAGTAGGTGGTGACTGATGAGAAGGTCTTCTCTGTTGTGGCACCCCATGTGTAGCGTGCCCTCCCCAGGGAAGCTTGCATGGTGCCAAATCTAATTTTTCTCTGCCGGGGAACAACCTCTTTATTTGCCCAGATCTTCTAGAATGGCATTTTAGTTGTATTTATCAGATGGTTTTATTGTTTTTGATATTTGTCCTATTACACTTAGGCTGGACCCAGAGATAGGCAAGTAGAACTCTGAATGCACAACTAGGCTTTCCTGGCTCTTCCCTTCTCACTACAGCCCTCTGCACCTCAAAGGGACCTAGGTACCCTCTGGAAAGGCATTGAGTGGCACCACAGTGGACAGGGGAAATGGGAGAATTCAAAAGGGATGCGTTGTACAAGAGGAAGTATCCTTCTGCTCACGCAGGACATCTCTAGATCCAAGCCCCTGCCTTTACTGTTTCTGCTGTGATTGTATATATTTGTTACTCAGCTTTACTTGTATTTGATATTGGCCTCAGGAATTTGTTAAACTGAAGGACAGCATGCCAATTTAATAAAATTAATACATAAGGAACAAAAGATAGTGTTGCATTGGAAATGAAAAGTCATCTTTCAGTGGCATGCAAGGATGGAGGTTGAAGGCAGGAAAACAGTGCCCCTTTGGGAATCTGCTGCTCAAAGTATCTTATTTCAGTTTCATATTATTTCCTGGTAAGACCCATCCTGGTAATCGCTGCCTGAGCAAAACTGTTGGGATTTCCTTTAGAACTCCTACTGCAGTTTCTTGAGTTGCTGGATGAAAGTCGGATGTTGGAGGATAAATTGTTGATGATTGTGGGGGAAATGAGAAAACGATGCAGTTTAGAAAGACAAGACTAAAACTCCCAGATTCGTTAGAGAGCAAAGCTTCTTTGTGTTTAAGCCAGTTTGTTCTATTTACTTTCTTTTGGGGTGCGGGATCTGTCTTTTGCATCTCCCTGAAGTGGTGAAGCCTTCATGAATTATGAATTTGTCTCATTGTATAATAATAATAATAATAATAATAATAATAATAATAATATATTTCTTACCCACCTCTCCGTCTGGATCGAGGCGGGGAACAACAACATGACAAAATACATAAAACTGATTAAAACATATATTATTAAAACTGCATAAAAATCCTAAAACATCCTAAAAACATTCTTAAAACATTCTAAAATTCCACTGGATATGCCTGCCGGAAGAGAACAGTCTTTATGGCTTTCTTAAATTCTAAAAGACTGTTAAGTTGACGAGTCTCCTCCGGCAGGTCATTCCACAGTCTGGGAGCGGCAGAAGAGAAGGTCCTCTGGGTAACGGTTGTCAGCCTAGTCTTGGCCGACTGCAGTAAGTTCTTCCCAGAGGACCTGAGCGTGCAGGGCGGATTGTATGGGAGAAGGCGATCCCGCAGGTAACCTGGACCCAAACCATGTAGGGCTTTAAAGGTAATAACCAACACTTTATACTTCGCCCGGAAACTAATTGGCAGCCAGTGGAGCGATTTTAAAGCTGGCGTAATAGGGTCACCCCTAGATGTACCGGTGACCAACCTGGCTGCCATATTTTGAACTAGTTGACGTTTCCAGAGTAGGCACAAAGGCAGCCCTGTGCACAGCGCATTGCAGAAGTCGAGCCTCGATGTTACCAGTGCGTACACTACCGTCTTTAGGTCTTCCAACTTTAGGAAGGGGCGCAGCTGACATATCAGCTGAAGCTGATAATAGGCACTCCTGGCCGTCGCATCTATCTGGGCTGTCATTTGGAGCGATGGCTCCAGGAGCACCCCCAAGCTGCGAACACAGTCTTTCAGGGGGGGTGTAACCCCATCCAGAACTGGTTGACACACCTCCAAACCCAGGTTGTGGCCTTTGACAGTAAGCACCTCCATCTTGTCTGGATTCAGCTTCAGTTTGTTTTTCCTCGTCCTGCTGGGTTGTTGGGTTGGCAATAAAATGTACAGAAACTAACTTAAGAATACCAGCTTTGTGTGTGGTAATCAATACTCATTGCTTCTGTGCCAGTGGTTCCACATTACTGCATCATAGGAGTCAAATAATAATAATAATAATAATAATAATAATTTTTACAGAAACATATGGTATTTGTTTTGCCATGTAAAGAAGGCTTATTTCTATTCCCTGGATACTGTTGTGTATTTTCCAGGATTTCCAGCTCACTCCAGCAAACCTCTGAGCTATGTATCTACGCCATTAACCAGCCAATTATATTTTCAGATCTCTAGATCTCCTGAGTGACATGGATACACTGGTGGTGAACAAACAAGGAAATTATCAAATCCAGAAACTGGAGTCGATAAAACTGTCCAGACATTTGTGGTACTATAACTGTAGGGAAAGAAACATTGATTTCCCTGCCCCTTTAGTGGCTTCATGGTGGCATAAGGGACATGGCTTTATGGGCTAGGTTATACATTAGTGATTGATAGTATTTCTGCATTTACATATTTATGTCAGATGTAGATTTTGCAATGAATTGTTAATAGCAGAACCAATCAGTAGTAGTCACTAGTGCAACAATTCTGTGCTTTGAGATAAAATGTTTTAATTGGTGATACCGCAGTTTTACTTGGTTGCGTTTTGGTGTTGCGTCTGTGATATGTATATGAAAATACTATGAAATTTGATCCTCTAGAAACAGGATCAGGGTTAGGAGACTCACCATGTGATAAGCTTATTGGCTGGAATATCCTTATTATGCATGGTGTCTCTGTCACCGAATCAGAAGACTCTTCCAATCTAAGGTCAAGTGAGAACTTACTGTTCAAAATTCTGTGGGATTGTTGGTTGCACATCCTCTGTAATTTAACTCCATTTAATTAAAGGACTGTAAGGATCTTCAGTGCTTTTCCCTTAGTGTATTATATTTGAAGCAGACTCCCAAATAAATCCATGAAAGTTAAGAGCCTTCTTACCCATAAATACTTAGGTTGATCATTTTTGCTAGATAGAAAGAATGTAAAGGAAAAACTCTCTGGCAACTAAGATATACTTCCTTGCTTGGCTGCCTAGAGGTTTTGTTTTAAAAACCCACCTCATCATAGGAAGTGACTTTTGAGGCAGAGTTTTAATAGCAGCTGATTTAGTGATACTGTGTGAGGTTCACAATCAGGTAATTCTGTACATGGGTATGTCACTCATCAAAATAAAACATAAGGCTGGTTGCATCATCCACTTAATGTCATAGTTTTCCACTACTACATTCCCAAGGGAAAAGTTTATCTTGTCTATATCTATATTATTTCCCCTGATCACACAGAAGTAGCTGATTTTCTTGACATCAGCCTGCTGACTCTTGCACTGTTATCTCAGGGAGGTTTGGAGGAGTGTGAAAATCTACAGACAGTAGAAAACATAATTTGATCTTAATTAATGCCCAGGGGTGGTCAAGGATGACGGAAATTTGTGAAGACTTTCTTTATCATGCTTGTTCTGGACCGGAAACTGGGGTCTAAGGAAAGAGAAGATAGAATTGCAAATGGTAAATGTTTCAGCAGAATTAATTTCTTCTGTAACCAGTAACTTGTGTTTGATAGTGTGGTGTAAATAATTTGCAGCTTTTAAAAAAAGGAAGAAGTAGATTAGCTCTGTGTGGCTGAAGGAAAATTAAGGTCTGTAGTAAGGCTCACTATTTAGTTTTTTTCACGAGAAATCCAAAGGTATATGGATTTGTTTCTCCTGCCCACCCACCACTGTAGAAGTTTAATTTTCTAATAAAAGTGCTTATTGGTGTGTGTGTGTGTGTGTGTGTGTGTGTGTTATGGTTGTAAAATAATTAGATAATTCCACAGAGGACTATAGATTCCCAGAAAATATGCACTTGCTCACATCTACTTTAACAATTTTCATCAAATTATCATTTGATTTCTTAGGTGCTTAAACCCTGAAGACTATTCAGCATTTCAAATGAGCCTCTACTGAGGCTGTTGCACAAAGAAAAAGATTGAACCTGTTCAAATCATCATCCTTTTGTTGCTAAACCCAATATTGTGTTTTTAGTTTCTAAGCTGTATTAGCAGATACGTTTATATGTGTTCTTATGTGAATTGTAATAATATTTTGTTGATTATGATAAATGTAATAAATCAATAAATTCAAAAATAATCATTTATAGTCATATAAATTAGATGTTTCATTAAGGGCAGTGAAGCATTATCCTATGTGTCTTTATTTGGAAGTAAGCCCCACAGTGTTCAATGGTATGGATAAAGTATGCCAGGCAGTAAAATGATTTTTAAATAATAATAATAATAATAGCAGTAAATGTGATTATGATTTTCCAATTAACCCCTCTTGCTAATGGAACAACTTCTGTCAGTGGAATGGAAAGGGGGTGTGTGATTCCCTCTTCAGTCTCTCCATGCACACACCTTTAAAACCTTCCCTGAAAAGTTGGGGGTCCCTATGGAGAAGATTTACGGACATGGGGACTGTAGGGTGAAGGAGAGAAGTAGAAACGCCCATGGTGCAAGGAGAAGTCTGCTCATGGAACACTAGATTCCACTACACTGGAATACCTGGTTTGAAAGACCGCTGCTTAGGCATGTCAGTTACCATTAAGGGGATATGGCCTTTCACTAAGTAACTATAGATAGGCATGGTTGTCAGGCTTAAAACAGATCTCTTGATTTCGTATAATTCACATGCTCAAATAGCGTGGCTGTTTCCAGGCTTCTACTGCCATTTCCTTTCCCAGCTCTGCCATCTACTTTCCTCCCCAAACTGCTGAAATTGTTCAGGGCTGCAGATGATGATGATGATGATGATGATGATGATGATGATGATATACTTAACATTTTTATAGTGCTGTCAAGTGTTCAGTCACTTTGCGTGCATTATGTAGTTGTAATCCTTGCAACAACACTGTAAGGCAAGTCAGTACTATTATTCCCCATATTGGAGATGATGGGACAGGGTGGGGGGAAGGACTGAAACAGAAAGAGAGAGAGGCTTTCCTAAGGCCACCTAGGGTCTTTATAGCAGAGGTGACATCTGAATCGAGGGCTTCGAGATTCATAGCTCAGTCTCTTCACCACTACACTGCACCAGATATGACACTAAAGTGTTGAGATGAACAAGAGGGCAGGGCTCCTGCACCTTACCTGTTCTGCACTTTTAATAGTTGTGTAGCAACCTTGTCTTCTTCTTCGTGGTCTCTGTGCATCACACATATGGGCTCTGCGCCTGCATGGAGCCTGTTTCGGAAACTTCTATAGCTAAGGCAAACGTTTTTGGCGGGAACCCCTCCCCCACTGTCTACTGACTCCATGTTCCCGCCTTTCTCCTCAGTTCTTTTTCGACCGCCTTGCTGAAAGGATGTCTTGTTGGGAACTTCTGTCTTTCTCCTGAGGAGAAAGCTTTAGAGTGCTAAGGTTTTTAGTTATTTTACTTTGTTTTAGTTCATTTTTAGTCTTAATTAATTAATTTATTTATTACATTAGTATACCGCCCCATAGCCGAAGCTCTCTGGGCGGTTTACGTGCGATTAAAACAATTAAAAACAATATACAAAAATTAAAGCAGCAAAAACATACAACGTACACACGTACATTTAAAACAATATAATTTATTGTTATTATATTCTTAGATATTTTATTCTCCAGAGATCTTGGATCGCTTTGAGGGGGATCGCACAGCCATTAAGGCCCCTTTTCAAAATGTGTTAAGTGCGTCAGCAAGCTTCCCCAGTAGACAGACTTTTCTCTGTTTAATTTGGTTTGGGAGAGGCTCAGGTCATCAAAACCTGTCGCTACATTATTATTATTATTATTATTATTATTATTATTTTATTACTATTTACACATTTATATACCATCCCATAGCCGAAGCTCTCTGGGTGGTTTACAAAATTTAGAACCATAAACATAAGACAGCTGACATTTAAAACATTTTAAACTGTTAAGCCTGGCTACAAAGTCAGTTAAAACCTCAACTTAAGCTGTTGAAATGCCTGGGAGAAAAGTTTTGACCTGGCGCTGAAAAGATAACTGTCTTGGCGCCAGGTCTGTGGATAAAAGCTCTAGAAGCCATGGTTTCTTCCAGACAATTGTTACACTTATGGCACAGGCTCCTCGATCTACTGGAGACATGGCCGCTTCATGCCTCATCCGATCTTCCAACATTTGGAAGCTCCCTAGCTGTGTCTACAGCAAGAGGGGTATCTAAGAAGGCTGGAGCCTTCTGGGGCTATTCGCATGGAGCGATTCTACGGAGGAGAGCCCCTCTGCGTCCTCAGACCCTGACTCTGACCAAGGGTCATTCCGATCTTCCAACATTTGGACGCTCCCCAGGCTGTATCTACAGCAAGAGGGATATCTAAGAAGGCAGGAGCCTTCTGGGGCTGATCGCATGGAGCGATTCTACGGAGGAGAGCCCCTCTGCGTCCTCGGACCCTGACTCTGACCAAGGGTCATTCCGATCTTCCAACATTTGGACGCTCCCCAGGCTGTATCTACAGCAAGAGGGATATCTAAGAAGGCAGGAGCCTTCTGGGGCTGATCGCATGGAGCGATTCTACGGAGGAGAGCCCCTCTGCGTCCTCGGACCCTGACTCTGACCAAGGGTCATTCCGATCTTCCAACATTTGGACGCTCCCCAGGCTGTATCTACAGCAAGAGGGATATCTAAGAAGGCAGGAGCCTTCTGGGGCTGATCGCATGGAGCGATTCTACGGAGGAGAGCCCCTCTGCGTCCTCGGACCCTGACTCTGACCATGGGTCATTCCGATCGTCCAATGTTTGGACGCTCCCTAGCTGTCTCTACAGTGAAAGGGATATCTAAGAAGGCCAGGTTACATAGGACTTCTGGGGACTGATCGCTTGGAGCGATTCTATGGATGAGAGCCCCTCAGTGTCTTCGGACCCCCACCCTACATCTGGATACTCTCTACCTGTGTTTCTACAGTTAGAGAAAGACCAGGTTCCAACTCCTCTGCACCTGTTAGCCCCCCCCCCCCCCCGATACTGAGGGTGGCCCCTTTGGCAGCGATGACTTAACTGGCTCCTTCGGTACCGAGGTCTAAGCTCTCGATACTGGAGCTTCTAACATGCATCTTCGATGTCAAGATGAGACGTCTAGCAGGCAGAATCGACATCACAGGCTGAGACTCAACTGCCTCCTTCGGTACCAAGCGCCATGGTACCGAGCTCCTTGGTACCGAGCTCCTTGGTACCGAGCTCCATGGTACCGATCTCCTTGGTGCCGATCTCCTTGGTGCCGAGCGCCATGGTACCGAGCTCCTTCGTATCGAGCTCCTTGGTACCGAGCTCCTTGGTGCCGAGCTCCTTGGTACCGAGCTCCATGGTACCGAGCTCCATGGTACCGAGCTCCATGCTACCAAGCTCCTTGGTACCAGGCTCCTTGGTACCAAGCTCCTTGGTGTCGACTTCCTTGGTGCCGACGTCCTTGGTGCCGAGCTCCTTGGTGCCGAGCTCCTTGGTGCCGAGCGCCATGGTACCGAGCTCCCTGGTGCCGAGCTCCATGGTGCCGAGCTCCATGGTGCCGAGCTCCTTGGTGCCGAGCTCCATGGTGCCGAGCTCCTTGGTATTGAGCTCCATGGTACCGAGTTCCATGGTACCAAGCTCCTTGGTATCGAGCTCCTTGGTACCGAGCGCCATGGTACTGAGCGCCATGGTACCAAGCTCCTTGGTGCAGGCTCTTGGTACCAAAATGAGATGTCTAACATGCAGCTTTGACGTCCAGATGAGATGTCTAGCAGGCAGAATCGACATCAAAGGGTGAGACTCAACTGCCTCTTTTGGTACCAATCTCTTGGTACCAAGAAGAGACGTTTAACATGCAGCTTGAAGTAGACATCTCCCCACCAAGTTAATTAGCACAGCCATTACAGGCTAGCTGCCAATTACAGGGCTGCTCCCTAGAGCTGCTACAATTGGAGTGCTATGATTTCAACAGAGAGAGTTTTTTTATGCCTGTAATGTCTAGGGGCATCATTCTCGGGTCCCTGTTAAAAAAAAAAAAAAAAAAGAAGAACATAACTTCAACTGGGTTGCCTCCCCCGAGAATGCCATACCAGTACAGAGATTGGTATCAATTATAAGAGGGACACCTCTAGCAATGGGTCCGTAACTCCCGTACCAGGCATCGATACCAACCCCTATATTGGTACATACGCCTTTCTCGATACTGAGCAGCTCCATCGGTATCGTGATTGCCACTGGAGGAAGTTTTCTTGCAACTCCCTCTAGCTCTACCAAGATCACTGTCATTGTGACCTGTCCACAGGGCTCAACCATTGCCTCATGATACCGTCGTGAATGCGTCAGTATGTCCACCTAGCTCTTCTCCTTTCCAGACCCACTCTGTGGGGTGTCAAAAAGTTCAGCTTGGAGAAGATGGGTTTAATCATAGAACTAAACCTGATTCCCCTCAATCCTTAGAGATCTCTCAGTTGGACTCAACATTGCTCTCTTCTGCATCGCCTGTTGATGGGGTAGCTGTACAGAGTGGAGCCTCCTTTGGAAGACCTATATCACTCTCTGATTTAATATTTGGCCCACTCCTCTACAGATCTCTTCAACCTGTTCTGGATTTGAGATGGCTCCATACGTACATCAGAATCACAAATTTCTGATGACACATAAAGCCCTGCCCCAGAATATTTACAAAATGTATGGCACTTCTCCTTCCATTCATTTGCCTTCAAGGGGTAGAAATCTACCCATATTTAGACAACTGGCTTCTGGTGGCTTCCTAAAAGGAAATGCTATTGAAGGCAAGGTGACGACTCAATTTATTGAGCTCTTTGGGCCTCATAGTGAACACAGAATCCAGACTCCCCTGGATCTAACAACCCTACATTGGTGTACTTGCACAGACTATTTGCTACGGGGCATGCGCTTTCCCACTTCCTCCCCCATCTCAAGTCCTCATACAAACACTTTCCTGTTCAACTGGGAATGTCTTTGCAGCCCTCATTTTTCTTCTCATTCCATGAGTACTGTGGTATGATAATATTAATATTGTGTAGTCCACACAGTCTCCATCATAGTCACCCCTTGGTGGCCTAGACAGGTGTGGCTCACTCTACTTCTGAAGATATCAGCCAATGGCGACCAATTGGGTTACCATCAGCTCCGCTGCAGCTCCGAAGATAAAAAAGTCGTGGTAAGTACCCGACTTTTAAAACCGGAGCTTCAGGGATTTGCTCCTGGATGGCTTCGGGATGCCAGCTGCATCATATAGATGACCTGCTGCCACTCCGGATACACCCCGACCGGAGGCAAAACTCTCGTCAAGATGTACCCAGACTGTAATTCCTAAATGGGCAATCTTTTGTCTTACAGCGCCTGAGTGGGTAGAAGAAAATAAATCTGGGGGAGCCTGACCCTGACACAACAGGAGAGTGGCTTTTGTCTTGCAAGGAGATCTGCTGGGCAGCTGATGAGGAAGCAGGATGTGCTTGGATGTAATTTAGACTGCATCCAAACACATAAGAATACAGACAACTGGAGACTGACTGAGGAATCTGTAAGTCAGGCTGTGAGCTTACTGATGTTACTTGGTTGGGCATTGCCCCCTTTGGGAAATCCCAGTGGGGACATTGCCCCCCTCCGCTACCCCCCTCCCCCCATAGTTTATGCCCCTGCCTATGCTCAGACCCATGGCATGGGGTATCCCAATACTGTAACTACTTTCGACATGAGGTCGATTCCATTTTTTCATGCAGCCTGCAATGAAGTCATATACTGCACAATGGGATTCTTTTCTAAATACATGGATCTTCAGGGCCTCAAGCCCCATTCAGCCTCTTTAACGATGTCCTTACACTTACCCCCTATACACTATAGGGCTAAAATAGTTGTCAATATGCAGGTATTTGACTGCTTTACGTGTTTTTGCACCAACCCCATTGTTAGGGGGTTCCTCTGGGCATTACAAATCTGTCTCCTCTAATTAGGAGTTTCATTCTGGCATGGAGTTTCTCTGTCATGCCACAATCTCTGACATTGAAACCAGTTAAACCAATGGCAACTTCAGATATCACATTATTTTTCTTAGAAAGTTGTTTTCTGATGGCTATATCAACACTACGCAGATCGAGTGAATTAGCTGCCACAGTATTGATGCACCCTACCTGGGCTTCCACACAGGGCTAGAACTGACAAATTCCATAAGACGCAAGAGTAGCAATGACTCGTGGGGTGGATTGTACATGCTATTAAACTGCCCTACAAGTTGAAGGGCTTGCACCTCGTTGGTCCAGTAACAGCTAAGTCGATGTGCAGTGCATCGAAGTCCGTATCTTTAGCAGGGGATTGTCGATCCCCTGCTAATATGTTTATATTTGGTGTTGTTCCCCGCCTCGATCTAGATGGA
Source organism: Anniella stebbinsi (assembly GCA_029215795.1). Lineage (NCBI taxonomy): Eukaryota > Metazoa > Chordata > Lepidosauria > Squamata > Anniellidae > Anniella > Anniella stebbinsi. Next base: position 221,255,376 of record JARDYH010000001.1, read on the forward strand.
GAGGCGGGTTAGAAATGAAATAAATAAATATGTAAGGCAGCTATTTGGTATAAGTCCTTTAACTTCATTACATGCTACCACTTGATTGTTTGTACCAGGACAAACTGGAATTTGGGGCAAGCAATTTCTTTGTCTTGTGAGGGAACATTGATCTACACCTACCCTCCACCAGGAATTTAGCTTGTTAATCGCCCATATGTGTGATGCACAGAGACCACGAAGAAGAAATGCAGGTTGCTTACCTGTAACCGTAGTTCTTCGAGTGGTCATCTGTGCATTCACACAACCCACCCACCGTCCCCGCTTTGGTGTCGATGTAAATGTACTGTCGATACCGAGCGGTTTCTCTCCTAGTTATGGGGCCAGCAAGTCGGTCTCTTTGAACTGAGGAGAAAGGCGGGAACATGGAGTCAGTAGACAGTGGGGGAGGGGTTCCCGCCAAAAACGTTTGCCTTAGCTATAGAAGTTTCCGAAACAGGCTCCACGCAGGCGCAGAGCCCATATGTGTGAATGCACAGATGACCACTCGAAGAACTACGGTTACAGGTAAGCAACCTGCATTTCTTTCTCATTCGGCCACCCTCTGTGCCACCCAGCAAACGGGATGAATCAACAACAGAGCCAGGGAGGAGAACCTCCTGACACAGAGATTTCAAGGTATGTTATGAATGTACTCTGGCTTTGAATCTAGCAATCCTAAAAGTTGGCCTCTATATTTCCATTAAAAAACCCAAAACCAAAACCATAAATAGAGAATTGAAAATGAATACAAGTGACTTAGACAAAGATATGTGATAAAACTATGCCTGCACAGGAACTGGCATCCAGGGCTAGAATTCAGAGAACGCTAAAATAATTGTACTGCAGGTTTTAGACCCCAGCCTCTTTGTTGTGCATTGCAAACTGGTCTTGAAATAAAAGGGGAGGGGTTCAAAAATAGTCTGTGATATGGGGAGGCTCCACTGCTTCAAGGGTGGGGGGGGAAGGCAAAAATTCCTCTGGTCTTTTGGAAGCTTTCCATGTGATCCGAAGCAGCTCTTTGGGTCCTGGTTTAAGTGTCCAAGTTTCAAACCTCTGCCCCATAAACCATCTTTATACAAAGATTAAGTGTGTGCTGTGTGGAACAGGAGACTTAGCTGTAGTCCTGCCCATTTTTTCCTGTGGTGTCATCTTGTTCACACAGTGTGCATAGTAGTAGGGGAGCATTTATAATTTCATGTCAGTTTTAGTGAGCAAAAGGTGGGACTTGTTATCTCATCAGAAACTACTTATAGATGAACAATTTTCATGGTGTCACTCTATGGTCCGTGGTGTGTAGTATTGATGACATCATCAAGATGACCGCTAATGAAATTCATAAAACCATCAATATCTCCATTATTTATGGACGTATTTTAAATGTTAAGGTCTCATTTTAAAGAGATTTTCTAGGACTAAAAGTGGTCTGTACAATATGTACTGAAAGTCCATGGTTTTTCAGATATTTGCATATTTATAGTATTTAACCTCATTTGTACTTTTTTGGGAAGTTCCACAGGAAATATAACCTATGAAAATGAAATGTGTGCTATTGCAACTTTGTTTTAAGTTGTGAAATTTGATTATATGCTATGTCTGAACGTGTAAGATTAATAAACTTGAGATAACATAATTACATAGCATCCTTTAATAGGTCACTAATTGTGATCAACATAATCTTCGCAGAAATCATCATCTTCAGAGTCTGTTAAATCCGGTACAGTGTCATAATCATTACCACAGAGTTCATAATTTCCTCTATATTCACACAGGATGCACTGCATCTGTTCTTCACATACAAACACCTTATCATCTGCAGAATGGAATCTGGAGCACATTGCATTTCACAGAGAGTGGAAGCTATTTGTCCATGTTCCATGTTCCATCCATGTCCGGTAAGAGATGGAATTATTGGCCATGATTGGTCAGCTTGGTTCCAGATCATGACCTGATAGTTGACTCGCTTCATTGCTGGTATGAATGTACTTTTTGTAGGTGCTACCTTTTCTCAGCTCATCTGTTTCTTAGAAAACATAGATATAAAGAGATAAAAGAGATAACGGGAATTGATTTGGAGTCATCCCCAAAGATTGCGTTATTATCAATATATGAGGGGATGAAATGTAATCAGAATATTAAGGATTTAATTACTATGTTACTAACTGCAGCAAGATTAATAATAGCAAGGAAATGGAAGATGCAGGATAATTATCAAATGGATGAGTGGTATAAAGAGGTATGGGATATTGCTATTAATGATAAATTAATGTGTAATATTAAAGTAGAAAAGGGAATATGTAATAAAAATGAATTTGAAAATATATGGAAATTATTTTTAGAGCATGTATTGTTAAGAGGGAAAGGACACAAACCTGTGCAAGAAGTATCACAATTTTGGAAAATATAATGAAGAGGAATTGGTCCTGGTGAGGGGTGCACTTGGTGTATAAAGAATGGAAAAGAATGGTATAATTGTAGTTACGAGTTTTGGAAAAAGAAAAAAGAAAAAAAAAGAAAACATAGACCAGTGCAACTCTGCAAGTTTAGTTATACTGGTTCTGGGCTGATAGACTTGGCAAATGAATGCTTCCAGTTTATCCAGTACCTGTTCAGGAATTGCTCCTGCTGTTCCTAGTGAATTAAGTGCCAAAAGTGTGTCCTCAGTCACTGTACTGAATGCTTTCCAGTATTAAATTTTACCTTTCCTTGACAAAGTACCTGTGCAATCAGATCCAGAAAAGGCGTGAAATGCAGGCAATGCAGCAGCCTTTAAAGAAGCTAGTGATAGGCATATCTCTGCAACTGAAATAATGTTTCTTGAAGTAGGCACAAAGTAAGACTCAAGGGGAAGCTTGGGATACCATCTTATAGCAAGAATCAAAATGTCTGTGTCCTGTGTAAATATACAAAGTTTTGTACCTCCGCTTTCTATGGCATTGATAGAATGAAGAATGATCTTCATGTCTGCCTCTTCTTGTGCACTATGAAGACAGTTCAAAGAACAACGTGAGGCAGCCCCTTCTGTACGCCATACCACTACAAAATTTGTTTTGATAATTTGTGCGTGCTGAAGGACTTTTTGAGCTAGGTAAGCAATCAATTTATCTTTTAATTTATTTATTTTTTACTTATTTATTAAATTTCTATACTGCCTCATAGCCGAAGCTCTCTGGATAGTTCACAAAATATTAAAACATTAAAAATTGATAGACAAAATTTAAAACCATAAAACCAGACAGTATACATAGGGACAACATACATCTAAAAACAACTTTGAGCTGCCAGCCAAACCTAAAAATAGATCTGGGATCAATTAAAAACTTTGGTGCTAATGTGAAAAAGTAGCTGCTTCCTAGTAACATTAGCTATGTTTGGGCTGTCCATGATTTTGTAGTGGCTTGGCGCAATCCCCTGGAGCCTCTTTTGCCTTGATTATTGATTATTGATTGATTTTTCTTTGTAAGTGTTAAACACTAAGTGTATTTCATTATACTCCCAGTACTTTTGAATTTTTCTTTTTGGTGAATGCTTCAGCTGGATCTTTGCATGTCTGAATGCCTTTTGACTTATCCAAGGTTTGTAGCTCTGCCATGCCATCAACAACTGCAGTAGTGAAGTTCCTTTCATGTGGAGTATTGGCAATTTCTGTTTTGGGAGTTGTTTGTTTGCTGTTTGTGCTGCTGCTTTGCATTGGTGGTGGTGGAATCGACTTCAAGGTTTCGATCAGTTGTTTTTTGTTTGTTAGCAAAGATGCATAGTGCCATCATCATTAAACAATGATCGTGGTACAGCAGACAATTCATAGAGCCCTAATGTCTCGTGTAAGTCTATTTGACACTGTGATCTGCTTACAACAAGTAGTTGGGCAAATAGTGATCTGTCCACTCTTAACTCTTTAACAGTACCAGCCACTTTTATTTTTATTTTCTTCTTGGCACTTGAACACAGATTTAGTTTGTTCTACTTGATAGGATCCCATAAATTCATGGTGCTGGTTTCAGAGATGAGTCTCTGTGGTTTGAACTCATTATACAATCTAATACCAAGAGCATGGAGTTGACCAACATATTTTGTAATACTTTTATTAAAAACTGCCTGGGTTGCAATGTTAACAAGTTCAGGTCCATCATATGAAAATGGATTTCCAATCCATTTAAGTTCAGTACACAAATTGTTTACTGCAATATTCTCCTTGTTAACTGCTTCTTTAGCGTCATAATGATGTTTGAGTGATGCTGCTTCCTCTGATATCTCTGCATGCTTGATGTCTCTTCAGATATATGGTCAAGTACTGGTGCTGTTAAAAAATATTGTGCAAGTGCCCTAGGGTGTTGTGTTATGCCTACTAAACCTCCAGTAATCTTCAAAGCTCTGTTTTGATATTCAAGTGCTTCATCAGCTCCAGGAGCGCAGAAAGGAATAGTAGTTTTCCGCACAACCCAGTTTCCTTTTTCAAACTCTTCCTATATTGCAGGATCTTAATCATTTAAAGCACTCATTTCTGTGAGGTAGTATGCCATCATCCCAGAGAAATTATGTAAATCTAATGCAAAGTACCCAATGATTGCTTCCACTGATGAAACGTGTGATTTCCAGTCACTGCCTCTTACAGACCTTTTTACTTGCAACAAAGACTCTACCATTGCCATGTATTCCCACATCATTTTAAATGTTGAGTTAGACTGTCCTTGAACATTGTCAAATCCCTTCATATTACATTTCTTGATGGTTGCCAGCAAGTCTTGAATATCGCAGCTTTTGATACATTTGCATTCTAATTCTTATTAAAATTTCTGCACATGTCTGCTTCTTGAAGAACAATTCCAGGTAGCAGTCATACAGTGCAACAAGTGTGCATTTGTGAGTTTCTTCAGCACGTCAAATATGTTTTCCCGTGATGATTTTTTTGCACAGTGCTCTCACTGTACCAAACACCCGACATTTCAGGAATCCCATATCCATCAATAAAAGTGTCAATAGCATGAAGTAATGCCATCCATATGTGCAGTTCACCAGGCCACAAGACAAATCTTTCACAAAGACACTGTTGAGACATTATTAGTTGCTGCACATGATGATAGAGACCTAAATCTAATGTCACAACACATTTTGAATCTGTTCCACGAATACTTTGTGGCGAATTTTCAAGATATGACAAGAAAGTCATCTGAACTGAACGATCTGTTGGGGTAATTGGTATGACTGAGATAACACATATGTGAGTTATTTGCTTCTGCACTTCTTGCAATGTTGCATTGATAATAGTCCAGGCTGGAACACACTCAGGATAAGAACTTGTTTCCTTTGGTTGGTTTTGGAAGTCTGTAACCCCTGAATCATTATCCCTCCTGCTTGCGGATTTTGTGCTCTCAACGTTTAAAGTAGTAGAATTAGCTATATTTTCAGCTTTGCATGGACACCGTGCCAAGTCTGCTTCGTTAAATGATTGTGAATCCTTTGCTCTTCTGTTGATGTCAAATTCCTTAAAAACTGTACACTTTGGCTTGAAGAGCTTTGGGCCACTGTAGAAGATGAAGTCTGTCATGTAGTAGGCTAGTTTCTGTAGTGAACGATTCAGCATGCTTGCATCGTACAGTGTTATGGACTGTCATTCATCTTTGTGATTCTTGATAACAGTTGCATGGAAAGGAGGACCAACTCCAAAGTTGCCTGATCAGAAACAAGATGTTTTCCAAACTGCTGAATTAGGGTCCAAGTTGAAGGGGTTGTCACTGCATGCCTCCCAATGTATATACAAACATGTATGTATCTGTGAACATATATACATATACTTTCAGACCCTTCTACAACACACACACACACACACACACACACACACATTAGAGGTGTACACTGACCACCGCTTCAACTTCAACACACACACACACACACACACACACACACCACATGCAAATTTGTTATGAGCCTGCACCCCAGATCTTTTAAGAACCTACCAAGCCCCTTGCAGGTAGAGAAATTTGGGAGTCTCACTTTGGGTGACTATATGAAAAAGTGGACAGGGTTCCTGTATCTTTAACCATTATATAGAAAAGGGAATTTCAGCAGGTGCTATTTGCATGCATGCAGCACCTGGTGAAATTCCCTCTTCATCGCAACAGTTAAAGCTGCAGGAGCCCTGTCCTCTTGACCAGATACAAAAGAGGACAGGGCATTTCACCAGGTGCTGCATGCATACAAATGACACCTGCTGAAATTCCATTTTCTGTGCAACAGTTAAAGATACAGGAGCTCTGTCCTCCTTTCCATATGATCACCCTATGATATGGACATACATGGCGGGCAAGTTTGAGTCTCCATATCACTGCCTAGCCATGTGCCGCCATAGTCTGTATGTCACTTCATCCTTACTTTTAGTCTTTAAGAATACTGCCAGCCAATAATCTTAATCAGTTGGATGCTGACAACAATAAAGTCTATTCTAATAAAAGAATAATCACTCATCATTGAAACCATTGACCTGTGAATATGATTGCTTCTCTAGCTTTTTAAATCTTTTACATCAAGACTGTGCCAATACACATTGAATAAGAACGTATGCAGAGAGTACAAAGCCTAAAATGTTTGAGAATCAATGCAGTGGTTGAATTAATAGAAGATAGGCTTGGCTGAAGAATTACTAGAAGCATTTCTTTAGTTTACATTATTCTACTGGACAGGATTATACAGGTAATATTTTAGGCCATTAAGGGGGCGTGCTGGTGGCGGCATGCTAGGAGTTGTAGACCTGTTTTCTGTCTAATCATGCATAGGGTTATGCCTTAAGGTGCGTAATTGTTGCAAGCTGACTGATGGTTTACAATGAGCAAATTAAATTGACCAAGCAAAAGGCAAATAACAGAAACACAGTATAGGTGTTTTGAGGATACTCAGGGAAGTAAATGGTTTCTTGGCTAAACTTTAGCCCAAATCCATATTTTATGGTGCAATTAATTAATAATACCAGATAATCCATATAATTTTTTCAGCTCTGCACACAGAGCATAATTGACCTTAACATCTAAGAACCTCCTTACTGGCATGTTAATAAAAAAGTTATATATAGTCACCAATAAACTGCGAGAAAAATCTATTTCAATGTAATATTTGAAGAAGGGAGTGGTGCTAAGTAATTTGCTGCTGTACAGATACAGAGAAGAGAGTCTGCTGATATTTTTCAGAATCCATGTAGTGTTTTATTTCAGGGCTTCGAGGTTTGCATATATTCTCTTGTCTTTTTGGTTTTCTTTATCCATGAATCCAAAGGGCATGCAGTCGTTAGAGCTTTTAGGCTTCCAATTTTTGTTTTAGTCCCATGCAATGTGTCGGCAGTTTTAAGGCAATGGTAATTTCAGATCTATCACAGAAGCATAGTTAAAATAGTTTTTGACAGACTATTGTCCATGCTGGCTGGCGCTTCTTGGAATTGTGGTCAAATACATCTGGAAGGCACTGCGTTGTTTACACCGGTTTTAGGATATTATTTCTAGAGCTGGTCAGGCTGGAGGTGAGCAGTAAAGGTGCTTCCAGGTGAAACTTTTATTATGCGATTGTCCTGCCATGCACATAATTTTATGGAGTGGAGGGACAGATAACCCTACTTTGTTTTACCATCACTTCTTCCATTTGGGAAGTTCCCCATCCCTGGCATGCAAGGTTCTCCACCAGCCTTGAAAGAGAGTATGACTAGTCCAAGGTCACCTGTGCCGTTACCCCACAAGTGTTTATCTTGTATATGTCTAGTTTAGTATTTCTAGCAAGTATGGACTGTTGAACTGAGTGAGTGTAGTTAATGATGTAATAGGTACGGTGGGGGAGGAGTATTTAACGAGTGTGTTAGGAGTTTAGAGGGTAGTTGGTGTTGTGGAGTGAGAGGATTTTAGTTTTCTAGGGATTTAGGATTAGTGTGGAGAGTTTAGTGTAGGCAGGTTTGAAGATATTATATTCTGAATTAAAACTTTGTTAACTAAAATAAACTTATTAGTATTTTGTTAGCTTCCATATACCACATGTCAGCTTGGCCTTATTTACCTGCCCGACCAGTATTCAACACACACACACACACACACACACACACACCAGATTATACCCACAGTTTAGTTTAGTTTACAAGAAGATCCTGAATTAAACCTTTCCCCCTCACAGCTAAGGAGAAAGTTTTATTTAACCCTTCCTCAGGTTTTTCAAGTAGTGGTGCTTAGCCTGAGAAGAGTTTATGTAATGTGCCTGATATAAGAGTTACGTCGCATCAGCCAATGAGCCTCAGGAATGAGTGGAGATTTTAACCTGAGTCTTCTCATTCCTATCCAGTACTCTTAACTCCTGCCGTGCAGTGGTAGTTCAAGATAGTTACATTCAGTCCTGTTTTGCACGACACACCGGGCTCACTATGGGTTAGTAAAACCACGGTGAGCCATGGCCTGTGCCAGGTGCAATTTGAATAAGCATCCCCTGGTCAGTCGTTGTCGTGCCATTGGGGATTATGTGAGGTTTAAACAAGCTGAGGGTTAGGTGAGCGTTGTTTAACCCTCACATCCCCCTGATAGCTGGGTTCAGAAAACATAGGAACCCCCCAATTGGGGGTTGCATATTCAAACTGCTGGCCAGCTCATGCCACAGCTCATCAAGGATTAAATATGGTCTGTCATTTCGTGTGACCCGGCCCTCAAGAGTATTTTCTAAAGCTATTTGAAAACATTATTTTGATGCAGAATAGTTCATTTCCATTTCTTGCAGTTCCCTCCCAGCAGAGCAAAAAATGTATTGGTAATGCCAAAGTTTGGATTAAAACTGTCTGGAGAGAATTCTTACCCTTAAAGGTCACCTAAACATATTTTTTACAAATAATAAAATGCATGTTTATGCGTAACATGCAGTTAGCCCCCCAATCAAAGTTTCTTAAATGTCCTGATAAGCATCTGTTTGGGGGCCACAATTTCAGAGACAGGGAAAAGAGGACCAGAGATGGGACTTAGTTTTGTGCTCAGAAAGAGCAAGGCAAGTCAAAGTTGTGTTAGGGGCACAATCTTGACTGTGTCAAAATCATTGTTTCCTAGTCTAACCAAATTGTACCCTATCACCCTCCACTCTCTGTTCCAGATGTGGGGTGCTTAGTTCATTTTAAGTCTTTCTTCCTCCATATTCTCTCTTGTTCCACTCAAACCCTGGCTTGTCTTTCTTTACTTTAAGGTTTAGACAAGCAGCCTGAATCACTTCAAATTTCATTTAGGAATAATATCACATGGGAGGTCCCATTCCCTGGAATAGAACCATGGAATGAACCTGGTGGGTCAGGTTTGGTTAGGCATCAAGGTTCCTGAGTTGTTTGCTTGTTTCTTTATTTTAAATTCAATTATTATTGTTGTTGTTGTTGTTGTGACCTGCCTTTCCCAAGCTGGATACACTATTAAAGCTAATGCCAATAACTAGAAGAAAAAACAATAAGAACAGTGTCTTCTTCTTCTTCTTCTTCTTCTTCTTCTTCTTCTTCTTCTTCTTCTGTTTAAGGATAATGTTTAATTGTAGAAAAATATATGAGTCATCAAATAAGCTAGATGTCTGAATCAAAATTTCTTTGGCATAGAATTTGTTGTTAAGACATTGTTTGGGGAATAAACACAGCCCCAGTTAAGATGTAATCAGACAGCAGGACAGGAAAAGATAATATAAAACAGACTAGAGACAAGGAGCAAATCACCAGCAACCGCACACCAACATTTGTGCATATTCAGTGACAACCTTGCTTTCTCTCCTGCTATGTGCTTGGCCAGCAAAGAAGCTATTGGGGTGTGGCAGCTAGGAGGTAGGAAACATGGAAACAGCAGTCTGAATAATATCAAATACTCAGCCATGTAAAGAACAAAACCAAAAAAACTGTAGGATCAGCCAAAATTGCCCCAGATAAGCTTCATGTTTATGACAGAGAACAGATATTAAAAATTGTGTGATGTGATAGAACCCTTTGTTCTGCAGTCTTTCTAGTACGATCATCACTGCATCATATCTGACATGAGTAAGGGAAATTTTGCTGGCATCTTGTTTGGCTCACACACACACACACACACACACACAAACGCACACATTACTGTTTGCTTAGACTGCTTCTTGGTTCAAAGACGATAAGACTTCAATACTATTCCCACTTATCTGCGAATAAGGTTCATGGAGCCCAGTGGGAATTATTTCTAAGACGTGGATAGCATTGCACTGTTATTGTGCACTCCAATGTATGTTTAGATAGAAAGAAGTCCTGCAACCCATGTCTGGCTGGGAAATGCTGGGAGTTGTAAGACTTTTTTCTGTCTGAACATGCATAGGATTGCACCCTTGGAACTCAAATGCTGATGAGAATCCCATGCAGAGTGGAAGAAGCGGGGGAAAGTGATCTTTGCCTCCATGCTTCTGCTGCTCTGCATTTTAGCTAGATAGGTATTTTCACCCATCTAGCTAAGGCTCTGGTGGAGGGGGAGGGATGGAGGCCGGGAAAGGCTGGTGTAGCTCATATCCCTGCTTCCCTAGTCCCTTCCTTTCCCTTCCCTCTGAGGTCACCTTTGCAACCTCAGAGTTAGCTGGCACGATTCTCTCTATGCCAGCTGCGAGGGGGATGGGGAGGGGAGCTTAATTCCTGGGTCTGCGGTCGGGGAGGTGTCTCCAGCCTTGGATCCAGGAATCTGAAGGATCCTTTGCCCGCCTGCCCAGCCACCCCAGACTTTGTCTAGGGGCTATAGGATTGCTCTCTTGTTTGTATAATCTTTCCAGCACATACAATTTTAGTTTTAGTTTAGTATTTAGAATATATAGATACATATATTCCAGCAAGGCAATAATTATTAAATCAACAGAAATAAAACCCCATTTATTAACAAGCTGTGCTAGATGTAGAGGATCTTATTTTGTTTTAATGTACTGCAACATATTGTTTTGGTTCAGTTTGGTGGTGTTGTTTTGTAAAGCCATATATTCTGCATAACAATTGAAATACTAATTTCTAGTAATATTTGACAATATGGATTTATGTATGAACTAAATAAAAGTATAATTACACGAACTTCATAAAACCTAAGTTCTAATCCCTTAATACTCTGTAATAAGGGTTGTATTGAATATTGGGGGTGTTTACTCCACAAATATTCTCTTTGTAGATTTCTTCTCTGAAGAATTTATTATCATCAGACAGACTAGACTGAGTTTGCTGGATCATAGACAAATCTAATATAGCATTTCTCATTTCTGCAGTTCTGTTTGAAATAATAGATTTTAAATGTAATAGTAGCTCGTAGACAAAGTATGTCAAATGATTAAATACTATACTGGTTAAATAAACTTTAACTATTCGGTAGCCGTATACAACTTTACCCCTGGCTCCTCTCATTATTAGCATGACCATCAAGACTTCTAATGGCATTCTAACAGCATTATTTATTTCACTTCCTGATAGCAATGCAGAGAAAGGATATTGAATGATAGTAACAAAAGAAATATGTGAGTGATTTAAAATCTGGATGGCTGCCAGCTTCTTACTGTTTTAAGTTGTAGAAGATTAAGACATCAGCAATATTCCGTCGTTTTGTGAAACAGTCATGGGCTAGGGTGGTTAAATACTACCTGTATATTGTCAAGTTGCGTATTTGTGGCGTTTTGTCTTGTATCAGCTCTTTGAAACACAACTGGGTGACCAAAGTTCTTCGTAGCAGTTTGTGAGAGGCAAGGGTAGGTATATGAAAAGTGCCAAATTGTCAGGTAGACATTATAACTTGTGTGGTATTCTCTTCTAGATAGTGAAAAGAGACAGCATTAAAAAGAGATAGAGAGATTATAATTGAGATTTAGGTTAACTGAATACAGAAATGTTGTCATTAATGAACTAGCTTTACATATATTGGCATGTGTTCCTGTGAGGCTCATGAGAGGAGAGATATTTTGTGTCTTCCAAACAATGTTAAGAGTCCTGAAGCAAAACTTCCTTTATCATTTTGAGACAACAGCACCTAAGAGAGCAGAACGTGGAGGGGTGGGTGGGTTGCACAGTTTAGGAGCCTGCAAGATTTTCTAAGAGCCAGATAGGCTGGCAATGCAGGTACAAGCCATTAGGCCAAAATGGCAATGGCTACTGGGCATTGGAATATTTTTACCTTTATTGATACATATATATTGCGAGGTGTAGGGTGCAAATAAAGAGTCGAGACAAGAAAGTTGGGTATAAAATGGGCCACTTTTATTCAAGATCTGCAGAAAGGGGTAAAACCTATGCGGGCATCCTCTCTTGGCCTCTTCCAGGCCAAATCTTAGGAATGGGCGAACAAGTCTCTGACCTCAAGGTGGCAGCACACGTTGCCACCCCTTGGTCTTCCCCCATATGGGATTGGGAGGCCTTCCTTTGTCACAACACCCGTGCCGCAGGACTCCGAGTGTGTGAGTAGAGTTGGCCTCAAAGGTAAACCTTATTCCCATGATCTTGTGCCGCGGAACTCCCAGATGTGGGCCTCAGGTATTACCCTTTACCTCAACGGTTCCTGAGAATGTTCACCATTTGAAAACGCCCCTAAGGATGCCCGCACCTACCGCCATGTGGACTGACAAGCCACTTGATTAGTCACTTCCCCCCCCCCCAACCTGGCCTCTATTACTTCCCTCAAACCCTTCTGCAGATCTGCCAAAAATAAATCATTGCCACAGTCCGAAAGATGTACACCATCCGGACGATACAGCTCCCTCCTGGATGTTGAATACTGACATCCCCATATTTGGATAACTCCTTAAACACTTCGGAGTTAACTTTCCTGCGGGCACGCTCCAACGCCAGAGGGTTGCTACCCCCTCTCCAGGCAAGCCTGGGCAACAAACATGACCACATGATCAGCACGCCAGGCCAATGCTGCCGAATGATCTCAAAATCGGCCATAGCTTGCAGAATCAGGGCCTTGCCTCTAAGCAAGCCCAAATCGTTCCCCCCCAGATGGATCATAAGGATTTGCGGGGGGAGGGGGATGGCTGGCACGCTGATGAAATAAGGTGGGCAGGAGACGCTCCCACCGCATGCCACGTCTGCCCAGCCATAGAATGGGCGCGCAGTGACTCAGCCCCAGCTGAGTTCCAAAGCTGGAGGAAGACGCTCGTCGTCCGGCCCAAAAGACCATGCTGTGTCCGCATATGATCACGCTCACTGGGGGATGCCTTCTCCAGGTATCTACAATCAAACATGAGCATGTCAGCAACCCAACAACTGACTACTTCGCAGGAAACTTTCTAATGTACGACTTGAAGGCAGAGGAATGCCATCTCCCTATGGCTTGTATCTGTGTGGGAGAAAAACCCGCGCTGGCCGCCGTTGATGCAGCACCTGTTGGGAAAGAATGAGTCCCAAACATATCCGCTGGAAGACCCAAGTGCCTCAAAGCCCGCTTTGTCACCGACCAGAATTGATATTTGGTCAGTGGGGATCCGCCAATATGACAAAAAAGGAATCCCGCATCGCTCCCCCTTTTCCCGAGGAACGTCCTCAGCGTGTTTACCGGGCATATTTCCGCCATTGGTGCAGGAAAAATGGCAATGTCCACCCCTTTTCCCCCTTGATCCATTTTAGAATATCTTAACCTAATAGTGACACCTGATTCAGAGAAGGTTACATCCCTATACTGCAGCGCCCTGCCTGTGTTATCAGTTTTTGATGCTGCCACCAGTTCCTAAATCCTAAAAGCCCCAAAGAATGCCGTCAAAGCGGCCGCATGGAAAAGCAAGGCTTCGTAATGTGAAGAGCATAGCTCAACCCAGGCCGTCCTTAGTCCCTTTAGAACATCAGGAGATACTGGGATCCTCGTATCCGGGGCCCTAGGTGTCATTCTAGACCAACCCTTGATGGTACGCTTAATTCTCTCATCTGTGGTAGAATGCGCTACACTGCGGATTTTAGCCAGAAATGATAACGCAGCTATCTTGCTCCCTTTGGTGCGTGCAGCTAACCCGGACCTGCGTAACACCGCACAGAATTGCAATATCTGGTCAACCGGAATAGGCCAGTGCTCCCGTAAATTGTAGGTGGTCAGGAATTCCTGAAACTGCCTACCTGTCTTGGCATAGACTGCCCTGGTGGCAGGCGCCACGGACTGCCACATGGCCTGCTCTATGTTGACCCTCCAATTTCCCAGAGTGTTGCTGGCATCATTTCCGGCAGTGGCCGCGCCCAAGGAGCCAGTTCCCGGAACCTCTGAACCTGCTGACGCGATAAAGCATCAGCGATGTCATTTTTTATTCCAGGCACGTGCCGTGCCCTGAACCAAATGTTATGCGACAATGCAGTGTAAATGCCCTGACCAGCCCCATCACCCTGGGACTGCGCGAGGTCAACGTGTTGATGACTTGCACCGTAGCTTGATTGTCGCACCAGAAGTGAACCACTGAGTTGGCCATTTCCGTCACCCAGATGTGTGTTGCCACACAAATAGGAAAAAACTCTAGGAATGTTAAATCTCTGCAGGTGCCGTTAGTCAACCAATCCGAGGGCCATCTCTCAGCGCACCACCGATCCTGCCAAATTACTCCGAATCCCAGGGCGCCAGCAGCGTCGGAATGGACCTGCATCTCCGCCTCAAGAAGCAGGTCGTGTCGCCGAAAGGACACCCCGTTGTACTTATTTAAGAATGAAACCCACATAAGCAGGTCTTGCCGCATCTGGGTCGACACCCGGACCCTATGGTGCGGTGTGTGAAGGCCCTGCATGACGGTGCACAAGCGCCTTATGAAGGCTCTCCCTGGTGCTATAACACAACAGGCAAAGTTTAAATGCCCAACTATCTCCTGCAATTGGAACAGTGTCGCTTTGTGTGAGCCAATCAAAACCTGTAGCTTTTTGAGAAGTGTCCGCAACTTGTCCTGGGGCAATCTGCTGCACTGTGCCACGGAATCCAATTCGATTCCGAGGTAACGGAGGGTAGTAACAGGGCCTTCCGTCTTTTCATGTGCCAAAGGGACCCCCACTTCGTTGGCCAGCTCCTGGAACTGCTGCATCAGGAAGTGGCACTGGTTAGATCCCCCCCCCCCCGGCCCAATGAGTAAAAAATCATCCAAGTAGTGAGTCACGTCCTCGAGTCTGGTCCTGTCTCGCAACGCCCATTCCAAGAATGAACTGAACCTCTCGAACATGGCACACGAAATGGAGCATCCCATGGGTAATGCCCTGTC
Organism: Anniella stebbinsi; assembly: GCA_029215795.1. Taxonomy (NCBI): domain Eukaryota; kingdom Metazoa; phylum Chordata; class Lepidosauria; order Squamata; family Anniellidae; genus Anniella; species Anniella stebbinsi. Next base: position 221,270,568 of record JARDYH010000001.1, read on the forward strand.
TACGTAAAATTGATCCTTAAAACAAAATCCTAACAGATTGAAGTCACGGATTGATGGGCAATATGCGAAATGCAGATTTTATGTCGCATTTGCCCATCTGCGCCCCTGCTCCACTCTTGCGCACTAATGCTACTGCTGAATCGAATGAAGCATATCTAACAGAGCATAAATGCTCTGGTATGGCATCATTCACGGATGCTCCCTTGGGGAAGGACAGGTTATGAATTTACCTGTACTCCCCAGGTGTCTTCTTTGGTACTGTGCCCAGAGGAGACACTCGCAAGTTGGGAATAGGCGGTTTATCAAAGGGGCCCAGTACCCTCCCCGAACTAACTTCTTTTGCAATTTTTTCCTGCACCACGGCTTCCATTGCCTGTATGGAATTCTGATTTTTAGCTATGGAAGCAAACCTTAGTCCTTCATACGGAATCCTAAAACCCTCAGTAAAACCAGCATCTAAGTACCCTGCATCCTCCTTAACCCGGTAACGTGCCAACAATCGCCTAAGGGGTTCAAGCCTAATTGGACTGGGGCCTTTTGGGAGGCTACTGTTGTCCCCCAGCGCCCCCCGGTTTTTTGAAGTTGGAGCCACCTCGAAAGGTGCCCCTTCCCCTCTTGCCAGATGGGTAGCTATGCGCAGGGTGGATGCCCCCACAAACAAGGCACTCATGCCTGTAACTGCAAGGGGATCTTGTGCAGAAGCCACGGGAGCTAAATTCCCAACAGGGCGGGTGGAGTTGAACCCCCCGCCCCGCCGACCCACTCAGAGTGGTGGCGGGTTGAGGCTTTTCCAAAAGGTGACCGCTATCCGCCCGGTCTCCCTGACCCGGTTTGGCTGGCATCATAAATTGCAGCCATAGGTCGTTATCCTTAACATCCCACTGCAAGGTGCGGTCGAAGGCGGCCCTTCTACAGAAGGATTCATCATAGGCCAACCAGGCCCCGCCCTCGTATTCCCTATACGCCCGATAAATTATATCGAGGTATTTTGTGAGGATGTAACCTTTGGTAGGGAAGCGCTGTTGTACAACGCCCATATATATCAAGAAATCCGGTAACCAATTGTTCCAGGTCCTGGCTACCCTTTTCTTCCATAGCTTCTCCGCTTCCCTCTCTGCCGTCCTATCTTTATCGACATTCTCTGGTTCCCGGAATAATAAGGAAAAAACATCTATGAATTCCCCTTTTAAGATCTTGTCCCTCGTAGCCGGTAAGAGGTGATAACCCAGAGGAGCCGCAGTGCTCCCTGTGGGAATGGCCAACCTCTCCACACCTGCTAAGGGGTCCCTGTCTGCCATGTTTGACGTGGCAGCCAAACCGACAGGACCCTGCTATACCTCCGCACAAGCCGCCACGACAGCTGGCACCTGAGAAGCTGAGGCCCCCCCAACTAGGACAGCCCGTTTCTGAAATTGGATTAACCTGTGTTTGAACAGAAGCATCTCTCGGTGCCTCAGATGTCGCCCTAATGCCACTTACCGTACTACTGTGACTAACCGCCGACGGACCCAGGTTATTAAGCTGAGATGGTGCCATGTCCGAGCTACCCCTGTCACTTCTGCCCAGTGTCGGTCCGCTCTCTCTCGTAGCGGATGGAGGCGGAACGTTCACCTGCGGTGTCCCCACTAAAGTACCGCTCAAGTGTGGTGTCAGATATGCCATCCCAGGCATCCATGGGTACCATCCCCAAGGAGGAAAGGCACCGATAGCCTGCACCGGGGAATTTAAGGTGTTCACTAGCTGCTCACCTGGTCCCTGTGATGAAATGCTCGGGGCTGCGGACTGAGGTAGCACCAAAGGTCGTGCTTGCTGACCATCCGTTGCCTGGGCGTCCTGTGAGACCACTGCGGAATGAACCTGCCTGTCAATCGACTGGCTGGAGGAAGCTTCGATAGCATCCAATCTGGAATTGATAGATGACAACAAACTGTCTAACTTTTGGTGCCTGGTCTGCCGCTGTGGGGTGAGCAATGAAACCGTCTGAACCTGATTTGACACAGTAGAGGGTATGCCCCTCTCGTCCTCCAACGATTGCAGCCGTGCCAAAATTACAGCCAAGTCGGGGTTAACTTCCTCGTCGGAGGAAGAATTGCTCTGAACACTAAGCCGTTTCGCCGGTGGACGTGTGGCTTTGCCGTTGCCTTTCTTTCCCCCAAGGCCCTTTCGTGATGACATGTTGCCTGTTAATGACTAAACTAGAGTAAACACTTATGAGTGACCATAAAACAGTGCAATGGCACCACCCAATGGCTAAACTGGAGAATTACTTGTGAATACAGGAATAAAGCAGTGCAATGGCACCACCTGGTGGCTAAACTAGGGAATTACTTGTGAGTACAGAATAAAGCAGTGCAATGGCACCACCCAGTGGTTAAACTAGGGAATTACTTGTGTAGAAAGGAATTACTTGTGTAGAAAGGAATACCACCCAGAGGCTCAACTAGGAATAACCTAAGAAGCCCCCCCCCCCCGAAAACTCAAAAAAGGCACGAGGTCCTGGCGAACTCCCCTAGGCATCTGCAGGAGGTGTATGCCCCTAGAAAAAACGGCTGCTCAGGCCAGTCCGGAGCCCAAGGTGTCACCGCGGGCCCCGCCTAACTGCGAGGGCACAGCCCGTCGCTGCCTGTCCCCGCAAGGAGGTTAAGCCCAGGCCTGTTGAAGGAAAATAAATCTCCCCGCACACCGCGTGAAGGTGCACGGGGTCAAACCTCCGGCCCAGGACCCTCAGAAGTTAAATGCAGGGCGACCGCATTGAGATTCCCCCCCCCAACCAGTCTCCGTTACGCTCCCGTCCGCCTCCCCAAGAGCCGGTCAGGTCAGCTCTCTGAAGCGGCCCAAACTGCGCTGAAGCTGGCTGGGCGGCAGACCCTGCAGCGGCTTGCTGCCGGTTGCAGCTCACGCCGGGGGAGGGGGTGGGCGAGAGATGCGGCATGCGCATCCCCAGTCCAAGCCCGGACCAACAGCCGTGAAGCCCTCGCTAGCTGGGGCGTCAGGAGCGGCGTGGCCGAGCGCGCCCCGCCCGCTCCCTTGTGAGGGGATGATCCCGCCCGTCGGCAGCCGCCGCCGGGCCAATTAACCAGGGGGTTAATCCCCTTTAATTGGGCGCATCCGTGCCTGTCCCTTGTTAAGAAGATGGGAGAGGGGGGGCGGCCGGCCCACCCCTCCAACCTGGGGGCAGAATGCCCCGAAGAACTTCCGATGGCCGGGTGATGGAGCTCCGGCTCCCTGTCAACGCCGCCTCAGCCCTCTCCTCCAAAAGATAGGCTCGAAAACTCTGGCCGTGCGCCTCGTCAAGGCCGAAAAGGCGCTCGGCTCACGCTTCTCCTGGCTGCTGTCCTAGGAGCCGAGCTGCGCTGAGACGAAGAGGGCGGGCGGGACCGTTAGCCGGCAATTTAAGCCGCCCATCCCTGCCCCGCCCAGTGGCACCATCCGGATGCTCCAATCAGGAGCATCCCCCTCGGCTCTTTGCCTCCCCACCCGCAAATATCCCCCGCCCAACTGGGCTGGGGATTTCACTTTTAATGAGATAAAGAAGTCCAACTTGCCACCAAGTTGGACTTCTGGGTTCTTCCTCAGGTAAAACATCCAAGAAATTTTCATGAAAGCTGGAAATAGTTTCAGTAAGACTGCCCCCCCCCCCCAAAAAATGTTCTTCATATCTCTGGGTTGTTGTTGAATTTCCTCTATAGCAACATTCAAGGCATATTTGAGGCAGCAAATTCCTCGCCAGCCAGTCTCACAGCAAATCCCCAGATAGCGATTTCAAAGGATGCTGCTAAAGCCAACTTCCGAACTCTTTATTATAAGGATAGCAATAGTAATGGTGAATTCTAGACATGAACTTGAAGGAACATTATTAGAATGCATTTTTTTAAAAAAAAAACAGTTATAAGCCTGACCTCATCTCTTTTGGATCTTTTGGAATACCAAGAAAATGTTAGTGTTCCATAAAGCTATACATCTGGAAGTACCTATTCTTCAATGAAAGTCTACCTGTGGAACTGGTAGAAGCACAGAACTGTTGACACACTAGGTATGTGTGTGTTCACTCTGGAGCCTTTCAGTACCAGTTGCTGGGGAACATAAGTGGGAGGGTGCTATTGCATCTGGTTGTTCACTGTGGGAACAGAATGCTGGACTGGATAAGCCTTTGGTCTCACCCAGCATGGCTCTTCTTGTGTCTCTAGGTCACTGTAAAGAGGGGATTTCCGATTATAGGTAGAAGAAGACAAAGCAGTGTATAAGAACTCCTGATGCATTGGTTAAATAGCTACAATATCTATTTCCTGACTTTTTGTAGACACCTAGTAGTCTTGTATAGCACATGTGCTGTAGGAGGGTGCCTAGTATAGAGAGGCTGGATGGTGGGCAGGCCCAGCCTTTATAGTCTCGGCCCCATCCCTGCCTCACGTGGTCCACGTGTGCCAGCTGAACTGGTAATACACCCGTTCCTATCCTAATCTTTTGTGGCAAAATGCCTGGGCATAAAACAATGAAAGCATCATGACATCATATTTTGTATTGCTACGATATGCATCTATTTTGCTGCACAGCAGTAAGATGACTATATTCCAGAAGTGTCAGGCTTCTGCATCTTTAAGGATGTTAGATATCTACAAAGACCAATGTGTGCAGAGCAGGGCTTCTGGATCATGTTCAGAAACTCCAGAGGGACAGTTCTCACATCACTTGTTAAAGTGATGGGGAAAAGTGACTGAAAATCACCCCATTTCAGAGTCCATAAGGACCAGACACCTGTCCCTTATGGAAAAGGTTAATGTCTGCTGTGACAATTACATTGTAGTGTTCTGTGTGTGTGTGTGTGTGTGTGTGTGTGAGAGAGAGAGAGAGAGAGAGTAGTGTGTGTGAGAGAGACAGGCTGTTTCTACACCAGGCTGTTTGCCTGGGATGGCCCCCGGCTGGTCCCTGTGCGCCGATGGTTTGTATTAGATATTTCCAGGATCGCCCTCCCTCTACACCCCTATGGTGTAGAAAGGGCCTGTGTGTGCTTTTCACTATAATTTCTGTGACATGCTTTAGTGTACAAACTGCTTGGCAGTTCTCATGTTATCCTCACAAAAACTCTGCATAGTATAAAATCATAGAATAGTAGAGTTGGACGGGGCCTATAAGGCCATCAAGTCCAACCACCTGCTGAATGCAGGAATATTAGGCTCAGGGCCTCCTCACACATTAAGAGAGGCAAACACCTGGTTTGAAGTTCTGTAAATGTGGCAGGGAATCCTCACCAATTGCCAGCTGTACATATATGTGCATCACCCTCATATGTTACAGTTTTAGTGAGCACAGACCCAAACAAAACATGTGAACTGGCCTTGAGAGGTGGTGCCAAGAATGCTTGTACAAGTGGTAGATAGACGGCAAATAATGAAATTGACAAGCCCCGCTCTCTGACTCAACTCAGTTTTAGCCCAATCAAGTGCCTCTTGTAGCTAAAGTATAAGGCCCCCTTTAAATTGGGGCAAAACTACATGTTAGTCCAGTCCACAGTTACACTTCCCAAAGCTTTTAAAATGAAAAGTATCAAGGGCTACCAATTTGATCTGAGCAATGTACTGGGAAAGTGTGTCCCATGGGGCAAACAGTAGTCTAGGATGGGTGATTTTGATTTGAAATAGTTGGGGTGGGAATTGACTGCCCTTCTCCCAGCACTGCTGCTCTGATCAAATTAGCAATTCTTCATGGCTGCATTATGTTAGAAGAAAACATTGGGAGATCGTCATAAATCTCCCTAGTAATGTGTAGTTTGGCCCCTTACACAAGGCCACCCAGTAAGTATCACGATTTGAGCCTAGCTTTGAATGGTGAGCCTGGTATAATAAACTGTTTATTCAAGGAGACTTTTTAGTTAGAGTAGTTTTTAATGCTCAGCATGTCATGGTTTTACACAAAAGTGACTCGCTCTGCATTTTTAATATGGCATTTTTATTGCAAAATCATTCCAGACGTATTGAAAAGATGAAACTAAAGGCGGACGTTACAGTTGTATTTGCTTTTCAAAAAGAAAATAAATTTTGTTTGTGTGCAGTTTGGCTTGGATTATGCTGTGAACTCTTTTGTAACTATCATCCCCAAATCATTTGATGGCCTTTCTTTGTAATTATACAAGGAAAAGACCACATAATTTACAGGATTCTCCACTGATACAGCTTCAGAGTAGTGTAGTTGATTTACATCACGACAACACTCCACAGAGCTAAACAGAGGATTGCTTCACATTTTTTAATGTGTCAGTAATATTTGTAAAAAACAACCCCCCCAAAAACAAAACAGGTTAAAGGAAAATAGTTTAAATAACAACACTTTAATATAAATGTTAATATCGCACTCAAAGTTAAAACAATTAGCATTCAAAAATGCCCATCAATCCATCACTTACATGAGCTGTACATAGTCAAAATATTAATTTCCAAATCCAAATATGCCAGCGTTCGTTAAACACCTAAGATGTGAGCAAGTGATGAACGTCTCCAAACTGGTGGTGGACGTACACAAAGGAGTCACAGCTATTTGTTGTTCTCTGGCATGTGCCTTCATATGTCTGGAAGCATCTCTCACACAGAGATTATGTATTTTTAATAGGGATGTGCACTGGATCGGACCCGATCCACGATCCGAGTCCGGTCCAGTGGGAAATCGGATAAATTATCCGATTTCCGATCCCGCAGCTGGATCGGCCGATCCAATCCGAACCGGTCCGAAAAAGCTCCGAACCGGTTCGGCGGATCGGCGGATCGGCGGGCGCCCACTGGCGCCCACCGCCGCTTCCATTGGCGGGCGCCAGCGGGCGCCCGCCGATGAAAGTGGACAGCGGGGGGGGGAGGAGGGGGGCACTTACCTTCTCGGCCCGGTGGCTCCCGTCCGGCGCCGGCGCCTACTACTACTAGCAGGCTCCGCGGCCTGCTCTAGGGTGGCGCGCCGGGTGATGTCATCACCCGGCGCGCTACTCTAGAGCAGGCCGCGGAGCCTGCTGGTAGTAGTAGGCGCCGGCGCCGGACGGGAGCCACCGGGCCGGGAAGGTAAGGAGGGGGTGCGTGGAGGGGAGGAGGGGGCGCGCGGAGGGGGGAGGGGGGAGGGGGGCCCTTACCTTTCCGGCCCGGCGGCTCCCGTCCGGCGCCGGCGCCTACTATTCCCAGCAGGCTCCGCGGCCTGCTCTAGGGTGGCGCGCCGGGTGATGTCATCACCCGGCGCGCTACTCTAGAGCAGGCCGCGGAGCCTGCTGGTAGTAGTAGGCGCCGGCGCCGGACGGGAGCCGCCGGGCCGGAAAGGTAAGGAGGGGGTGCGTGGAGGGGAGGAGGGGGCGCGCGGAGGGGGGAGGGGGGCCCTTACCTTTCCGGCCCGGCGGCTCCCGTCCGGCGCCGGCGCCTACTATTCCCAGCAGGCTCCGCGGCCTGCTCTAGGATGGCGCGCCGGGTGATGTCATCACCCGGCGCGCTACTCTAGAGCAGGCCGCGGAGCCTGCTGGAAGTAGTAGGCGCCGGCGCCGGACGGGAGCCGCCGGGCCGGAAAGGTAAGGAGGGGGTGCGTGGAGGGGAGGAGGGGGCGCGCGGAGGGGGGAGGGGGGCCCTTACCTTTCCGGCCCGGCGGCTCCCGTCCGGCGCCGGCGCCTACTATTCCCAGCAGGCTCCGCGGCCTGCTCTAGGATGGCGCGCCGGGTGATGTCATCACCCGGCGCGCTACTCTAGAGCAGGCCGCGGAGCCTGCTGGAAGTAGTAGGCGCCGGCGCCGGACGGGAGCCGCCGGGCCGGAAAGGTAAGGAGGGGGTGCGTGGAGGGGAGGAGGGGGCGCGCGGAGGGGGGAGGGGGGAGGGGGGCCCTTACCTGCCCGGCCCGGCGGCTCCCGTCCGGCGCCGGCGCCTACTACTACCAGCAGGCTCCGCGGCCTGCTCCAGGGTGGCGCGCCGGGTGATGTCATCACCCGGCGCGCTACTCGAGAGTAGGCCGCGGAGCCCGCTGGTAGTAGCCGCCGGCGCCGGACGTGCCGAGAAGGTAAGTGGCGGGGAAGGGGGCTTACCCCCCCCCCGGAGCCGTCCGCTTCTATCCGCTGGCGCCCGCGGGCGCCAGCGGATGGAAGCAGGCGGCCCCAGGGGGGGTAGGGAGCGCGGGGGAGGGGGTTTACCTGCCGGGGCCGTCCACAGCGGACGGCCCCGGGGGGGGGAGGGAGTTAGGCCCCCCCTTACCCACCCGCCGCCATTTTTTCCTCATAGACTTGCATTGCAATGCAAGTCTATGGGGGAAAAAATGGCGGCCGATCCAAAAATTTCCGATTTTTGGATCAGGATCGGACTCGATCCGGTCCGGGGGGCCTCCGATTTTGTCCGAACCGGTCCGGGACAAAATTGGAGGTCCCGATCCGGGTCCCGATCCGATCCGGGGGGTCCGTGCACACCCCTAATTTTTAACACAACAAGCGTTGTTGTAGTTGTGATTATTAGGAACATGGTAAACTGCCTTCTACCAGGTCAGATTCTGTGTCCATCCATGCAGTCTTGTCCATTGTGATGGGTGGGGGCTCTCCAGAGTCTGAAGACTTTCCTGTCACCTGCTCCCTGCTCCTTTTAACTGGAGACTCCAGGGATTGAATGTGAGACCTTCTACATGCAGAGCAGGTGCTCTACCACTGACCTGTGGTCTTCCACTGTATTGCCACATAAAGTGTGAAGCAACCCTCAGTTTATCTTTGTCAAATATTCAGCAGTCTGTCAGTGGAGTGCATTTTGGATTATGCTCCCTCTCATTGTGCAGCTAACAAAGGGAGTGTGTGTTGTATTCAGGCACAATTATTAACTTTGCACTGGTCCCTTATGTTCACCTGAGTTCTGTAACCAAACTTCACCAGACAGCATCAGTGTGGGTTGCGTAAAGATTTTCTAACCCCAAAGTCAGCACAATCAAGGGTAGGTATGTAGGTAGTTACAGGCTCAATTCGGACGACACAATAGTCAATGGTGGGTTGACTAACCCTAACCCTCACGCTAAACCTAGGGGGCACTCCCCACACAACATGGTAATAAATAATCAACTGTGGTGTGGATGAGGATCAGCGCTGAGTTGACTATGGCAGCATTTGGATGACACAATAGTCAAAACAACTGACGATTGTTTCCCCCACACCAGTTGTTTATTGTGTCGTCTGAATTGAGCCACAGTGTGTGGGGAAGACTGAATCAAATCTCTTGTTACTCACTGAGTAATTTGAGGCATAGATAAATGATTGCATCCTTCTGCAGGAAAAGGTGATATTTGAAGCATTGTGAGTCTTCCAAAATTATGTCCCTGAGTGGAATCCAAAGTTTCAAAATTGGGCACACAAATACGCAATGATAAACAATGAATGCCATCAACAGGGCAGTAGTACGCTGGGGAATGATGCCACTAATAGCCAACGAAGGGGTGAATGTGTTTAGTATTCCCACTAAAGAATGTGGCTTGGGGGTAACAAGAGGGATTTGGGGTCATATCTGTATATCGGGGCTGGGCAACCTGGAGCCCACCAGATGTTTTGGCCTACAACTCCCATCATCCTTCACTATTGCCTATGCTGGCTAGGTTTGATGGGACTTGCACACCAAAACATTTGGAGGGCCACAAATTGCCCACCCCTGCTGTATATAAAAGCTAATAGAGGAGAACGATAGGTTTGATTGCCTGCCCATGATTTTTGTGTTGCTTTTATCCTCCCACTGTATCCCCTCATATGCCCCCCAAAATCTGCTCTGAAGAGTTGGAGGACCCTCTGGAGCAGAATTGGGGGGTTGCAGAGGGAGGGGAGGAAAGGGAAGTCCTATTTTATGAGCAGATGTCTGTTTGTTTGACATTAGATTTAAGCCATATTCAGCTACTTTGCAAGACTTAGTAACTTGCATGATAGTTTCAGCTGACATGCAAACCAGCATGGGTCGTCACCTTTTTGTGATGAATAGGGAGTCAGAAACTCTTGCTGATCTACTGAAGATCACCCAGAGATCTACTAGTAGATCCCAATCTAACTTCTTCCAGCCATGGCTTAGGACTAGGGATGTGCACGGCCAGAAATATCAAAATCGGATCGGAATTTCCGATATTAAAAATATTGGATCCGATCATATCGGGGAGTACCTGGATTTGATCGGATCCAATATCTGATAAATATCGGAAGTTCCGACCCGATTACGGTCCGACATTTCAGGTGTTTTCCCCATAGGCTTGCATTGGGGGAAAGAAAGCTTTCCCCCAATACAAGCCTATGGGGAAAAACACTGGGCTGGCACTCCCTCCCTCCCCTCACTCGTGTTCCCTCCCCCCACTCGTGCTCCTTACCTGCCACCGCCGTTGTCATCGCCGCCACCTCTGTCGGCGTTACAGCCTCCGCTGCCACCCCGTACTACTGCTAAACAGGCTTTCCAGCCTGTTCGTCAGTACAGAGAAGCGTCTAGTGATGTCGTCATCACTCGGCGTGGCTCTGTACTGAGAACTAGGCCACAAAGCCTAGTTTTCAGTAGTCCAGAAGCAGTGGAGGGCAGCGGACGGCAGCAGGGAAGGCTGCAGGTAAGGAGCGCGAGTGGGGGGAGGAAGGGAGGGCCAGCCCTAAACTGGCAGTCCGAAAATCCAATATATCCAATAGGACATATGGATTTCGGATCCAATCAGTTAGGGCCTCCTTAGGAAAGTATCGTTATGGTTAATTGGATGGCTGATAACAACCTTATTGGATTGTTTATCGGACATCAGAACGATACACATCCCTACTTAGGACACAGCCTGTTGAAATGGTTTGGAAATGTATACAATTGTGATCACTGAACCTCAAAAATGTATTGGAGAAGGTGCAGAAAGGGCAACTAAAAAAACTAAGGGGCTGGACCAACTCCTCTATGAGGAAAAGTTACAACATCTAGGGATTTTTAGCTTAGAAAAAAAGGTGAATAAGGGAGGACATGACAGAGAGTAGTATATACATTTATGCTTGATGTGAAAAAGGTGATAGGTAGAAGTTTTTCTCCCTCTCATAATACTATAATCCATGAAATGTAGTGTTGAGCATTCAGGAAGTACTTCTCCAGAAGGAGGTACAGATAAACTATGGAATTGCTACCACAAGATGTAGTGATGGTCTCCAACATGGGTGAGTTTAAAAAGGATTAGACAAATTTATGGAGGATCAGGCTTTCAGTGATTACTTGTCGTGATGGCTCTTTGTTGCCTACAGGGTTAGAGGCTGTATGCCTCTCAATACTAGTTACTAAGGGACACTAGTGTACCGGTGCTGTTACACTCATGCCCTTCTAGTAGTGGGCTTCCCATAGGCATCTGTGGGAATAGAATGTTGGGTCACATAGGCCAGCCTTCCCTAATTTGGTGCCTTCCAACTGTGTTGAAGTACAACTCCCATATCAGACAGGTACCTAGCACCCAACCACTTATAATTACAAAGGACTCAAAAAACTTGATGAGTCCACAATTGTGTTTATCTTTATCAATGAACAACAGTGTTTATATAATTTATAAGTCATTATATACACATACGTACACATACAGAGATACACTCTCCACATACAGAGATACAGCTGTGATCGGCGTCTTTGAAACAAACACTACGTCTTAGAACTAATTCTACTATGAGGCTTTTTGCCCTTTAACAATATGATGGCAATTGTTCTTGGAATAAGCATATTCTGATGAAGTTGTTCAAAACAGGTGGAATACCAGAGTCCTGTAATATGAAATATTATATGCTGATTAATACATAAAATAATATACAGTGGACAACGTTGGAATAGTACTACTAAATAATACTGATGGAAATGTGTTTTGAGTGTATCTCTGTATGTGGAGCAATTTATTTTTAAACAATTGGTTATACTTTAAGAGAATATATATGCTTGAGATATTGTAAAATACCATACAGAGGACAATGTTTGGAATCGTATGTATAACACGTATGTGTATATAATGACTTATAAATTATATAAACACTGTTGTTCATTGATAAAGATAAACACATTTGTGGACTTATCAAGTTTTTGGAGTCCTTTGTAATTATAAGTGGTTGGGTGCTAGGTACCTGTCTGATATAGTAATACAACCACTGCCTCTTTTCTGAAGTACAACTCCCAACATCTCCAGCAAGCAGGCCATTGCCCTTGCTGTCTGGTGATGATGAGAGTTGTAGGGCAATGCATCTGGAGTGCACCAGGTTGGGAAAGGCAGAGCAAGGCCTTTGGTCTGATCCAACACAACCCTTACATTCTTGTGGATTTGAGGAAGATGCTTCGGGCATGATTTGCTCTCTCTTAGATAATGGCAAAGAGAGCTTCTCAGAAAGCGACAGAAAGGGAGGGTGTTTGTTACAGCCACCATGGAGGTTAAGGAGAGGTGGTCATTTCTGATGATAAGGGAGGCTGAATGTGCCGGACACAATACATGAAGCTCTCAGGTCAATTAGTAGCTCTGAAATACTGTACCTCAGATCTCTGCAGAACTTGTACATGCACAATGCATCTTAGAGTAACCACAATGCGTTGCTTTACATTATTCATTGATACCAAATATTTTTAAATGAAATTGTTATTGAATAAAATATATTGTGGCCTTCTTGTGTATGCAAAGCTTTGTGAGGCTGGATAAGAGACATTCCCTCTCTGGCAGATTTATGTATTTATATGTTTAGGCAGGATGAGAGCACTATAATAAATCATGATTTGAAGCATGGATTCACGTCTTTGGAGATCATTAAAAAGATTTAAAATGGCCATGGCCAGGATCCAAATATTGTTTGCATGTGGTAATTGTCTGCTGCTTTTGAGAGAACAGCTTGTGGTAAGAAGGACCCAAAGGGTTCTCTAGAACCACATCTTCCGCCCATGGCGCTTTGGATCCCTCTGGCACATTTTCCCCTAAATCTTGTGCCTAAAAGAACTATAGATCTTGATTGTTTTCTATAAAGCACTATACCATGTTCCCATTCAATAGATTTGAGCAATTAGTTTCATGTTCCTTCTGTTCCTATAAAACATAGTGTGGATTCCGTGCTGTTGAGGACATTATGAAAAAAGGGAGTATTATTGTTAAAGCTTGCATTAACCTCTTGTGGGCCCAAAGGAGACTTGATTTGAATATTTCTATAGTCCTCTTCATTTCCAAATGCAAGAAGGGGCTTCTGGGAACATCTAGGGCTAACTTTGCCCCCTTGATAATGCTACATGTGCTGGCAATGCTCCTAAGCCAAGTGCAAGCTGTTAAATCTGAAGGAGGAACTGAAGGGCTTTCTACATGGAACCAGGAACCCTGGCACATGCAGCGTTGTCGAGGGGGCAGAGTTAGCCCTGTGCATTCCCAGATACCCTTCACACTTTCAGAAGTGAACACCTGAAGAGGGTTTATGCGTTGTCTTCATTTAAACAATTGAGAGAGGGATTAAATGCCATGGCAATTAAGTTTGTAGATCACGCCATATAAAGATGAATTGCAAATATTAGAAGCAGTAGGAAAATGTATGCAAAATTAATGTAAGGGCTTATAAATGGAAAATAGTTTAGCAAACAGAAAATAGTTTGGCAAACATGTACTGTATAAGATTTAAGCCAGCTTTCTCCAACCTGGTGCCATCTGGATGTTTTGGACTTCAATGACCATTGGCTAGGAATGCTGTTATTATTATTTAAAACATTTCCTGGATGCCTTTCAGGGTAGAAGCCCTCGCAAGGTAGCTTACAATAATAAAATACATAAAAACAGTTAAAATATTAAAGCAATAAAATCATAACCACAATAAAATAGCAATTAAAAACAAGAAAAGCCAACAAGAAAACCAGCAAGAACAACAATGGCACTAGCAGCAACAATTGTACTCATATCATGAGAAAGCCACGGTAAAATCAGTATGTTTTCAAGGCCTTCTTATAAGCCTGCAAGGATGGTGAATGGAGAACCTCCAATGGGAGTTTGTTCCAAAAGTGTGGGCCACTGCAGAGAAGGCCCTTTCCCATGTGATCACCCACCTGATTGCTCTCACAGGTGGGCAAATGAGAAGATGCTCTCTTTTTGATCTTAAAGCATGGGCAGGCTGATATGGGTGAAGGCGGACTTTCAAGTAACTTGAATTGGGTTCAGAAATACCCTGGTAACCAGTTCAGCTGGTGCAGTATAGGCATTATGTGATCAAATCCCTTGCCCCCACCAATATTTGGATGGGCGCATTCTGCACCAGCTGAACTTTCCAAACCTTCTTCAAAGGCAGCCCCACAGCCAGTGCATTATAGTAGTCTAGCCTTGACGTGACTAGTGCATGGATAACTGAGTAGTCCATCTTCTCCAGGTAGAGCCTAAGCTGGTAAAATACACCCCTGGACACTGCAGCCACCTGGGCTTCCCCAGTTAGCTCAGAGTCCAGGAGGAGTCCCAGACTGCGTACTTGGTCTTTTAGGGGGAGTGCAACCTCATCTAAGACCCTTTGTAAACCTCCATCCAAAGTAGTTGGTTTCCCAACCCACAGTATCTCCATCTTGTCTGGTTTAAGTTTCTGGTTCAAGAGTTGTAGCTCCTCTGGAAGGCTGATTTAAACAATAAAATAATTTGCCAACATTAATTTGGAGGAAGAATTATACTAATTCATTCTAAAACCAGTCTTTCAACTGTTGCTGCTCTTCTAGAGCCCATCAACACACACTGTATGAGGTTTTCCCCCCCTGTTTTTTGCCCATTCAATGTCTTTTCCCTAATCTGTAGAATCCTGTTTCCTTTCTTTACCCTTTCCTCTTTCTTCCAGTGCTCCTCTCCAATTTATATTTTGTCCACACTACCATGACATTCAAGCTGTGTTAAATTTACAAAATGATATTTGTTAGGGTCCAAGTGTGTCTGGAACACTTGGTTTAAAAGTCATCCCCCTACTTCCAAATGTGTGGTGATAGAAGGCACTCCACATGTGCTCAAGAGCACAGTCTTCTTTATTAACTCACCTAATCCAAAGCCTGAGCCCTAACACTCAAAACAGGTTCTGACACTAAGCCCTAGCAAATCTTGCTTCAAATATAAGTGCAAATCATTTTAAGTATCAAAGAATTTTATCCCAGTTCAAAATGTGATTGCTCTGTATAATCCTTCAGAATGGCCCCACTGATGAAACATTTTTCTAACCATTTCTGTGAATATGCTAAAGGGAGGGGAATCTACCTCAAATTTACCTCAACACACTATAAACATGTCATCAGCTGATATTGTTGTTTATTGAAGAAATACTCTGATTTTATTATTGGTGATCCAATTTAATAAATTGTGGATTAGATGTATTTGCTGCTTTGTAGAATTCCATTTTCCAGTTTCATTATTGGCTTTGAGAAATCTTCTCTAATTGTGGGCCACCGGGCCTCTTGAGACTCAAAAGCTGGAGTTCATTTCAACCCTGAAGCTACCACTTAAACACTGTTGAATAAAGCAGTGAAGAAACATTTCTTCTGGGTGTCTGGTGGCTTTTCCTCTGGTGGTATCAATTAAAAGAAAAATCAAAATAATTGCTGGAAGTCTGTAGTGGTATTTACTAATGTAAGTGTAGATATAACTTCAAAACTGAGTTGTTTATACAACCAAAGATTAAATTTTAATGTTTTTTTAATGTTCAATCTTTTTTTATTTTGTAAACTGCCCAGAGAGCTTCGGCTATGGGGCGGTATAGAAATGCAAATAATAATAATAATAATAATTAATAATAAATTTGGCATGAATGCATTAAAAGGCAGCACAGTTTAGTGGTGATTTTATCATGCATGTGCCTGGAGACAAAAGATTTTATGTAAACAGCTTGCTTGTTAAGATGAAATTAATTTCTAAGAGCGCAAGCAAAATACATTCTAATGCCTTCATTTATCTTGGTATCTCATTTCCTGTGCGGGACTGTCATGACCGCTCCCCTTGGGTCTCCTTTTTATCTATTTCAATAAAGGATCCCAACCATGGACACAGTTGGTATACTTCTGTCCCCTGGTTCTGTGGTTCTATGACCCCTCTCTGGTCCCACAGCAACCAGCTTGGCACTCTGTGAACCTTTTAATTCTCTCTTTTTTATTTCACCGCTGCCACCATATAACTCTGTACCTTACCCCACATACTTAAAGAATCCACTCCAGAGTTGAAACAGAATAACATTTATTTACCATGAAGTAAGTTTATGCATTTGATAAGGATTTGTGGTTTCATTTGCCAGTACTTATTTGTTACATTGAATATATCAGGTTTTCCTTGCCTTCTCTAACCTCTAAAGTTTAAACTACCTCCTCTCGTCCCTCTTATTCCCAAAATAATAAAACAAAGACCCGACACTATCTATTGCTTTCAGCAGACAAACCCGAACCCTCTTTCCACTCTCAACAACTCTTCAACACTCACTTCAACTACTAACTGCTAACTGTCATTGTCTTCAGGCATTGGAATCTAACAGCCAATTAGCATTCACTCCAACATTCCATGCACTCACTCCCCTTCTCAGCAGAATTAACCACTTACTTTCCTTACCATATGAAGTCCAAACTGCATTTATAATACAGATATATAGCATGAAAACAGTGAAACATCACGGGGACATACAAACAAAGGGACAAAGTATTCTTTCTCATACAGCTTTCTCCTATAATATGAGCCCCCTGCTTTTTCAAAGTGAAAATAGTCCTAGATGGAACAGGTCTCATGATCTGACCTTAACTTTACCTGGAAAATCAGTAATCTCCCCACAAATTCTACTCAGCTGTTCATCTCCCTCTCCCATCTGTCTGCTCATTACCACTGTGGTGTTGGCAAAATGGTAGTGCAGCAGTAAGGGCAAGAGAAAAGTCCTGTAGGAGGAGAGAAAGTAATCCTGCTGCCTGCAGTCCCTCGTGCAAGTCTGAGCAGAAAACACGGGCTATCACAGATGTCTGCCCTGATTTTTAAATCTGCATATGAAATAAATTTCAGATGGTAAGATAACACCATATGATAAAAATTACATCCACAAAATAGCCATGATGTGCAGTGCCCGTATGTAACTCAAGGTTGCATGCTGGAGACAGTGCTTGGAGTTTGCAGCATTAGATTTAGGAGTTCTGAGACTAAAGAAAACAAAGAAACTGTTATTTTCACCCTCAATAACGCAGTTTTATTTTGCACAAAGTTATGTTCCAGAGTTATGTTATGTTTAGCATCCAGAATGTTGGAGGAAAAAACACAACCTCATATGCATGGATTTCTAGCACATAGTCCTGTGTTAAATAGGGCCTACTCTTTATTAGGGTCATTTTGTCAAAACTGAAAGTCTAAGGCAGTTGACTTGGCAGGCAGGAAAGAATTTTGAAATAGGGATGTTTTTAATTGTTATAGTACGTATTTACTTATTGTGAGCCTACTTTGAAGACAAGGTGGAATATAAACAACTTTTAAACAAAATGAAAAATTTAATACACATAAATAATAACACAATGGCAAAGGGTGCCTGGTTATATATATATATGCATTTTGATTTAGATTCCACTGTCTTCCCTTCTGCAAAGCAACTCGCTTTTCATTTCAAAACGAATGTGAAGGCCTGCCAATGCCACAGGGCCACTAATTCCAGATCCATGGTCTCTCCTCTGATTTTGTCATAGATCATCTCCATTTTTCCAAAGCCTTTGTCACAATCTCTGTCAGGTATCCATTGTGAAAGCCATGTCACGATACTGTCATCCCTACGACATAATCCTTTAAGGAACTAGAAACCATGCTTTACAACAGGAATAGGGAATCTGTGGCCCTCTAGACATTGTTGGACTCCAACTTCCATCAGACCCAGTCAGCATAGAGTGTTGATGGGAGCTGTAGTCCCACAACATCTGGAGGTCCACAGGCACTCCACTCCGGCTTTACAAACCCACACTAACCCTTGGTTGGGAGACTAAAAATGTTACCTCTGAGCTAGGGATGGGTGAGACGTTCGTTTAGTTCTCATTTTAATGCTAATTTACCAGATTCACACTTCCCAAATCTAAACACAAACCGGAACACAGTTTACCATTGAAATCTGTACATTTGCAAAGCTTGTGATGCAGTTCGCAAGAAAAAATTGCACACAAAAGTTCATAGATTTAAAAGAAATGTGTATGTTTGGAAAAAATGTGCAAAAATGTTTATTCATTGGGAAATTGCTTAAAAACTGCACGAAATACATTTGAAAAAAAGGGCACACGAAAATGTCTATGTACACATTTTCATGCAGACTAAAAAATACATATTTCGCAGTCACTGAATTGGGATGGAACAAACACAGTATTGGAGGGAACAATTTAAAATAATAAATAATTTAAACAAGAATAAAAAGCATCAAAAACATGTGCTCTCTCAAGAAGTATGATTGGCCCCCACTCTCTTACATTTTTAATTTAGCTACTTAAATTGTGTGATTCATTGCTATTTGATAAATGGTTGTATGCCTTGAAGAAGACACTGGAGTGCTGGTGGAGTTATTTATAAGAACAAAGTTAAGGACAATGAAATGTACAAAATTTAATACAATACAGATCTGTATAGTATTCAATTTTGTACATTTCATTGTCCTTAACTTTGTTCTTATTAATAGTCTGTATTTTGTTAAGGCTAGAGCCTTTTTGTGTGTGTGCTGGTAGAGTTAACATAATGAACATCATAGCCAGTGGGTTCTTTGTATGCCAAACTCAGTAGCTGGACACAGGACTTGGAGAATTTGGACTTGAAAGGCCACCTTCTCCTATACGAGCCTGCCGGGGTCTTGATCTTTGATACAGGCTCTTCTTTCAGGATGGCCACTTTCAAAGGCATGTTTGGTGGCAATGTAAAAGAAGACCTTCTTGGTGGCTGCTCCCAGGCTGTCGAACTCCCTGCCAAGGAAGGCTAGGTTTGTTTCCTCTCTGCTGTCCTTCCACCAGCAGGCAAAGACCGCTTTATTCAGGCAGGCCTTTGGCATGTAAGTGGGTCTGTTGGGTTGAACAATGTTTTTATTCTTTATTGTTGTGTTTTAATGCATTTGTTTTGTTTCAATCAAGTTTTATTTATGATTCTAAGCTGCTTCCAGTGCCAGTTTTATTTATGATTCTAAGCTGCTTCCAGTGCCAATTTTATTTTATTTTTGGTAGGAAAGGCACAGTACAAATCATATAAACAAATAATTGCCCACAGAGAATGTTTTGAGGAGCCCCCACCATCCTGCCCTCCAGCTCAAAACAATATTAATGTAAACCAAATTCTCTGCTAATTTTTGTGTGTCTAAAATATTCTTCATATTCCTCATTTTGATAGCACTGATTTATGGTGTCTGACTGCCATCTAAGGGTACAGACTATATAACATGTTAAACATCTTTTTGGCAGCTATCAAAGCCCAATTCTTTTTTATTATTATTGACCTAAGTGTTTTTATCTTTTAAAGCTGACTGATAGAGCCCTCCTTAACTTTCAGGCAAGTTGCTTGCTGGTTGCCCTCTAGTGGGCACCTTATTTAAAAGCAAGCCTGGTGATGGTGAAGTGACAGCTTTACTTTGAGTAGCTGAGGCATTTTCCATAAAGGTGAAAGCATAATAGTGGGACTATTTAGATGAAATCTCACTCCCAGGATCATACCCAGGAGTATGCTAAGACTTGCAAAACTTCTGTCCTCTTTCCCCTCACTCATTAGAGGGAGAAGTAGACGAAAGAATGAGAAGCACTTTTCTGTGTTTTTAATGTGGGATCTTTCTGACCTGCTGGATAAAACATTAATTACAAAATGATTCTGTCCATGGATGTAAGACTCCTCCCAAAGATTCACTGAAATACGAAGCAGTAAATATGACCTGTCTAAAGTTTTTGAGTCTTTTCAGATAATGCTTTACTTCTGGGATTGTAATTACTTTCCCTTCAGTGAGGGGTGTGGAGAACCCAAGGCCTGGTCCGTTTTGTTGTCATCCTCCCCCAGGTACAAGTCCAGAAGTAAAGCATTGTCTGAACAGACCCACCCACCCCCAAATTTAGGCAGGGCATATTTATTGCTTCAGATTTCAGTAAATCTTTGGGAGGTGTCTTGCCTCTATGAACAGAATCATTTTGAGTGGTGGGTTCGTTTGTTATTCCATTAGCTTAGAAGCTGCCGGTAATATGTTCTAGTGCTTCTTTTGTTATCCCAACAGAGAAAGAAAGAGCAGCCCTGTTGTGGTTCTCACACCAGTAGAGGAAGGAGCTTAAGAAGTAAGATCCAATTATTAATACTAGCTCCAACTTAAGACACAATCCTGTGCATGTTTAGCCAGAAAAAAAGTCTTTTTGTAAGAGTTGTAGGACATTACTTGAGTGTAACAGTTAAGACAGTTCATGAGTGGACAGTTTGAGTGTCTACTCATGAGTGACCTCATGTAGGAGATAAAAGTTGGAAAGGCAAAGTTGTGTGTTAATTAACAAAGTTTTCCAAAATATTCTCACTTTCGATAGATGCCAAGAGGGGGCAATAGTAAAGAGAGTGGCAGGATCATAGATAAGTGAACAAAGTAATTTAGAACAGTTGAATGCTTCCATTTGTTGCATCTTATCAGGTTCACAACTCCTACTATCCTTTCTTGTGGTATTAATTTAGAAGCAGAAAAAAATGCATTGCAAGCCACACGATGATGTCAAAGAAGAACTTTCTTTTGGATTTTCCAATATTGCAATAGGTGCAGTATTATTGGAGATATCCTGTAATTCAATTCCAGGACATAAATTATATTGCAATATTGCATAACATATTAAGGGAAGCAAGGAACACCTCATATTTTGAAGGAATATTGCATCTTTAAGAAAAGAGAATATACTGGTCCTGCTTATCTGTTTCAAAGCAACCAATTTTTAGAGGTTGCAATACAGCTTTAGCATTGGGACAAAAGGCTACTAGGGAAAGCAGCATGGGAAGAAAAAATTGAGAGCAAAAAATTGAGAGCAAAAGGTGAGCCCCAACAAAGTAGCTAGAAGAACTTTACTCTCTTAAATTTAAATTTAGGGTGTTCCCTGATTTTTTAAATAAGAATTTGAACTGAAGGTAAGGTTAGTGACTGAGTAGAATATATATTTAAAATATCACATATGCAATTGGGAAAAATATAGGAAGAAAGGAGGCTACTTGTGAGAGTTTTAGGGAAATAAGCTAATTTATAGAAAACTAAGAGGAACCATAGTGTTAAAGTAAAATTAGTGTGCTTGATTTATTGCCCAGTCTAAGCATCCGTATGGAGAAGTAAATCTCACTAATACATTCAGTGGAACTTATTTGCTATTGAGTGTGTAAATGTGCATATGATTTCAGCCATAGCATGAGATGTGCTGAGGGTCTTGGTACTCCTGCACTATTTTCACATTGCATAATAAGAATAGGTGTGGCAAAACCTTTTAAACAGAGTTATGCATTTATGATCAGTGTCAACCCCAGATTGCAAATTTCCTTGGCTTAGCCTTCTATATTTGCATCCCTTTTACGTCAAGAGAATCACACTGGTGCCACCTGCTGCAAGGTAAACACTGTGATGGAACATGTCAACATTTCTTCCTTATTGCTGAGTACCTGATCTGGTCCCTTTTATGTAAACGACATGTTCCCTGTGAGATATGAAAAGGCCAGCTGCGGGCTGAAATGAGCCGTGTGCAGCCTGTGTCAGATCAGCTTGGGATAACATCCCTTTGCGAACACTTGATCTAATTGCTGCTTTGGAGCAAGAAGAGTCCCTGGTACCTTCTCTGCCATGGTAATGTGCAAGGCACACTCACAGCAAGTTCATCCACTGGAGGGAGTGCTCCACTAATTGCTCAAATCTCATCTCTGTTATTTAGACATCAGCCAGCAGACACAACAAGCGCCATTTATCCTATCTGTAGCCTGAGCCTTGTGACACTGAAGAACTTTGCTCCCAATGACGTGGAGGTGGACTGGTCTCAGTATCTCACAG
Organism: Anniella stebbinsi; assembly: GCA_029215795.1. NCBI lineage: Eukaryota > Metazoa > Chordata > Lepidosauria > Squamata > Anniellidae > Anniella > Anniella stebbinsi. The sequence continues at coordinate 221,292,492 of JARDYH010000001.1, forward strand.
CGCTGTATTATAGACGAAGAGCTGCAGATGCATGAACATTGCACCTTGACACTGTCAGAAATGCAAAACAATATCAAGAAGTTCTCATTTGTAAACACTTTTGAACTGGTGGGGTTTCTATGTTTGCCAGTTAATAAGGGCTGGATTCATGATTGTACCAAGTACTCCACAGACTATTATTCAAGCTAAGTTGGGGGCCCTGCTGTGATTTAATGGGCTGGTGTGAAACAAAGCCTTGACACTGCTCTGGATTTATTTTAAATTTCCAGCAGTTGAAAATCTACCAGCTGTTCCCTTGTCATAAAGGAGGGAGTCAATATCCTGGCCCTGCTCCAATCTTGGAAGTAAATGTATAGTCTGGCTAGTAGATGAAGTGGAATATTTTTGAAAGCAGCAAGGTAGGGTGCACCAAACTGAGGGATGCTATGAAGAAATCTTCCCATGTAAATAGCAGCAGATGAAATAATGTGTTTATGATTTTATTGTATTGCTTTGTATGCTGCTTTGAACACCTTTCGCTTGGCTGAAGAGTAGCATGTAGATAAGAAAATAAGTTGTATAAGCGGGGAATCCTGTAGTCCCTGGGCGAATGTCCCAGAAACCATAGGATGGCTTGGAAAACCTCTGACCTTGGTAGTCGACGATCCAATGCCTCACAGCTGGCATGGAGAGAAAGCTGTGCCTCTTGTCTCGTGTGATTTAAATTTAGATCCCATCTTGTTAGGAATTGAACAGTTTTAAAGTTAATATCAGCAGTTGTGGCATTTAAGAGTATGAGGTTTTGTTTTAGATCTCAGAGCTTGACATTTGTTCAGGAAATGTATGAATTGCATGTTGTTCACACTTCTATCAATTGAATAAATGGAACTTATCAGAGGCAGCACCATTTTATGGTTTTAAGTAGTATTTCACACTGATGGCATGAAATGCTGGTTGTAGTATGGAGTAGTATGGAGTAGACTTGCGGGGCATGCAAAGGGTTGTAGGGAAAGAGGGGATCTATTCTGCCACCAGCGTCTATTCTACCAGTGGACAACACCATTGTATACAGTCCTTTTCTATGATATAAAGGCATACACTCTGCCCTTAGAATATGCTGTTTATATATCAAATCTTTCATTAGATAGTGAGCTTGTCCTTAACTTGTTTTACTCTAGCATTATAACGCTAAGGATTATAATCAATACTTTTATTTCTTTGGTGATCTTGTTGTATTGTTATATGTGTTCACCTTTTGCGTTGCCTGTATTTTGAAATGTTTCAAAAATAAAATACAATTTCCATTGTGAGGATGGAACACGAAAAAAACCATTTTCTCACCAGATTAATAACACTATGGACAGATTGGATGGCTGCTTATGTATCATTTTCCTTCAGCACACCTCAACCATTCTCTGAAACAATTAGGGCTGTGACAGAGACTAACTTACCAGTAATATATCTGTCATTATATTTACACTTTGTTTTTAGGGGACTGAGGGGATAAAAGAGTAAAGACTTGATGGGAACTATCCTGAGAACCCCTTGTCACATTTGTTTAGGCTGACTCATTGGTGACAGAGCATTTCCCTAGAAACAATACTGTTGGGTAACAAGGCAGGAGTCTTCCAGGTTATGTGAATGATCAAAGGTTTAGTGTAGGATGAAGTGTGCATCAGAAACAGCCGGTGCAAACAGGGAAGGCAGAAAGGTTAAAACACATGAGGTAGCCAGCCCACCCTTCTGTATCTTACTGTCAGATCAAGAGAAGGTACTGTCGTTAGCCTTCATACTTTTCTGGTATCTATGATTACATTAGAGGGCGACGCCTGGTTTCAAGCAAGGTTTCAGGGAGAGAGAAGCAAGACTCCAGGAAGGAATTAAGTTTGCCAGAAAGCAAAATAAGATTGGTGCACGTAGAATCAGTAATTGCAGATCACATTGCAGGAATGCATGTGCCCAGGATGTTCCTGTTGCGCATTCTGAGAGGAAACAGCCAGTTGAAGGTGGCTTTATGCATGCTTTTCCTATGCTGAAAGTACTTCCACATAAGAAAAAAGCAGAACACCCTGTTGTCATGTGCAACAATTGTACATGTGTGCAATTGTGTATAAATGCTGAAAGCAGTAATTGACTGCCATTTCCCAGCACTGCAGCTTCCTGCGAAAACATTTGAGATGCAGAGAGAGAGAGAGAGAGAGAGAGAGAGAGAAAGAAAGAAAGAAAGAGAGATCATTGTATGTGATGAACTACAGGTGGGTTTTGACCTTTATCCTACTTGGAAATTTCTGAAAAACACTTTGAGTGGGAGATACTGTCCAGCCAAATGTCTAGAGGTAATGTTAAGCAAGCACCTCCCTTTTTTGTGGTGAGGCATGCAGAAACAGCTTGGGAAAGAGGCGGTTTACTTAGCCTTGTGTAGTGACTAATGGCCCTAGAGATCTTTGGATAAAAGTGAGGAAAAGGGCATATTTAAGCCCTGTCCCTGCCCTGCTCATGGACAGTGGAGATTAGCACACCCCTCAGAATCTTTTGACATTCCAGATCAAACTGGGCTGAGGCTGATCACACTTTATGGGACTCAGGGTCTATTTTTTCATATCTCCCTAACTTGCCATTGGGCAGATATGTTTTGGGGCTTTTGGTCTTGCCAGGGTGCTTTTTCTTTCTTTGATGAGTGTGTGCTTGGTTGGGTTCTGCTGGACTGAGTGGTTAGTAATTGTTTTGCCACTGCTTCAGCATGTGGAAAAGGCTTCAAAGCTGAGAAGCATGGGAAAGTGGCCATGAGGTTTATCCTTGCATAACAATAGTGGCAGGCCGATCACAGGACTGGGTGGCTTCTGGGGTCGTGTGCTGTCTATGATGGCGAAGGGCAGTGACACTCAGTGGAGCTGGGCAGGTGCCGTGGTGGGGTCTACTTCTCACCTGCCTCCACATATTGGAGATAGGGCTACAGTTGTTAGGTATTGGCTCAGGATTGAATCAGAGGTACAAGGGTGACATGGCAGCTTGATAACTATGCCAATTTCCCTGTGCAGCAGGTTAGGATTTACCCTCTGCCTGCCACAGTGGTCTCAGGTTAAATCCTTTCCTTGGTGTTTATAATGTTTTAAATAAAGTTTTGGCTTAGTTTTAAGTCTCATTGAGTTGTCTGTCACTTTCCTTGCTTTTCCACAAAGAAGCTTTAGGAAGTGATCCTTTTTTACATTTATACAGGATTTGGTTCAGTACCATGGTCAGCTCCTTAATAAGTGAAAGGCCTCTACCCAGACTGCAGATAACCAGACTCAAGATTGGAAGGGCTTTGTTGTTTTTTGGAGTAATGGCTAGTATGAACTTGGCACCTATAAAACAAATAAGCTAGTTGTTTAGGTAGATAAAGTTATAATTTGGTGAACGTTGCTAGAATTTGGCTAGGCTAGCAAAAGAAAAATCTAGCTCTATTGGATGATGTTGCATGGTTTCTTTTGTTTTAAACCATGGCATATATAAAAGTAGATACTTAGCAAGACACATGTGCGGTGCAGTCTTATACATGTTTACTCAGAAGTCAGTCCATCTGTTCCTCTGAGATGTACTCCATAGGACTGCAGTCCAATTATAGTATTTATTTGTTTAAAAGTAATTTACTAATATACTGCAAGAGTAAAGGCCAGACTAGATGAGATGCCATTTGCCCAGTTGCTATTATGTGGATCACTTTTTAAAAGCAAATAGGTACATGGGGAGCTGATCTGGATTGGGACCCTGCTGTGAGAGTAAGTGTATCTTTAATCCTTTGTCTCCCTTCTGAATACCTAGTCTGAATTGGCTCTCCCATGGCTGCTATTTTCATTGGAAGAAACACTTCTGTTGGTACAAAAGGTTCCATATGACCCTGATAAGTGCAATGAAATAAATACTCTGCATGGTAGTTTTCTCGTCGTATTTTTTAGGAATGAATTCCTTGCTGGTTTCAAGACTAATGATCATTCTAGCAAATTACCCAGTCTCTCTAAAATCTAAGTTAAAATTGGCATCTAAACATTCGTGACCTCCCAAATACACACTTCTTTATGGCTAGAACATACGGTGTGCACCAATGACCCATGAGTCTGAGAAGTACTGGCAGAGATCATCCTTTTGTGAAAATGATATACTTGTTATATTTATTTTGGGAAAAGTGAAAATACCTTTTGACCATATTTCTGACTTTTCTGCAGATTGGACTTTATTTATTTATTTATTTATAGCATTTCCCCCCTTCCTCTTCAGCTGGAAAGGCTCCCAAACCAGTTTATATGAGATCACAGTTACAGTCTAAAAGATGTGACATAAAAGAAAAAAGAGATGAGGAGGGAAGAGGAAAATGAGCAAACTCAGATGCCAGTTCTTAAACTTACAAAGTTCTTATACTGATTAGTTTGAACAGGAAAAAGTTGAGAAAGAAAGGAGCCAAGTACAGCTGGTCTCTCAACAGAGCAGGTGGAATGACCCTTGGAATGGCTGCTGCTAGATGACAATTGAGGAGGAGCCCATGGAGCTAGTCAACAGAAAATTAAAAAGATGCATCATACTTTATTTGTTACTTGTCATTAAAATCAATTGTGTTCTTTCCTATACCTCTTTGTAAGAAGTAAACAGCAAATCCAACTGTCGGCTGTGATTCTGCATGCAAAAATTAACTAGGACTGTGCACTGGTTTCCAATAGTATGAATGTGATATGAATGGCATCAGCCCATATGATTCAAACGTTTGAAGATCCTTGCTTAAGGAGTACCTGCTAAGTCTCATTTCAATAACGGAAAGTGCCTTCTTTGGATTTTGAAAGGAGCTAATTTCATTTGGAAAATCTCCATTGTACTGTTGCAAAGAGCTCATTTTACTGGCCTAGGATTTGTTTGTTTGGTTTATTATTGCTGCTTTCTTTTTTCCTTATTGATGTTGCTGCCTTTTTTTTTAACTCTTTAATGTCTTTTTCTCTCATAGGTCATTTTTTTCCCATAAAAATTAAAAAGTAATCAAAATTTGCAGAATGAAAAGATGGCACAAGCGCTGCTCGCACCACCAGGACCAGATTGCTTCTTCCGATTCACTAAGGAGTCCCTTGCAGCAATTGAGCAAAGGATTGCTGAAGAAAAAGCAAAGCAAAAAACTGAAGAAGAGCAAAAGGATGAAGACGATGAAGAAAACAAGCCCAAGCCAAATACTGACTTGGAGGCAGGGAAGCCTTTGCCCTTTATTTATGGAGACATTCCTCCAGGAATGGTGTCTGAGCCCTTGGAAGACCTGGATCCTTATTATGCAAATAAAAAAGTAAGTGTTTGTAAAGAGTAAGGCCTGAGCATAGCTTTTCATGGTACAGGGCTCTATCCTATGCGCTGAGTAACTTGCATGCAACAACAGTAGCAACAACAGCATTCTTTTTATAGCTCCCTTCCTCCAAGGGAGACCACAACGTTGCACAACATAATAAAAATACATAATATATAAATAATTAAAACTTCAGCCATCATTTATGAAGAAAAACCTCACCCATACAACTAAGAGGCATAGCACAATACACTATTTTATTTTATTTATTTATTATTAATATTTATATTCTGCCTTATCTGCTAGAATGCCATCAAGGTGGTGTCTTAACAATTTTAAACAATAGAACCATAACACAATAAAAACAGGAATGTTAAAAACAGTAAAACAACAGAAGTAGCAGTAGCAACAATGTATCCTTTTAATTTAGCCTTTAACAATATGAAATTTTAGGGTGAAATTGTATCCCTGTTCGTACAGGGGAAAAAAACCCTACTATTCCCAGCATTCCTCAGCCAGCATGGCTGGAAAATGCTGGTAGTTGTAGAACTAATTTTCTGTCAAAATATGCATAAGGTTTCACCGTACAACTACATACTTTTAAAGGCTAAATTAAAAAGATGCATCTTCACACCCTTCCTAATCACCGAGAGAGTGGGGGCTAATCAGACTTCTTGAGGAAGCAGATTCAATAGTTTGGGTGCAACACAGGAAAAGGCCCTTTGATATGTACCCAACAAATGGCCTTTGTGGGTGCAGGTGCTCTCAAAAGGGCCTTTCCTGCCGATCTTAACATCCAGGCAGGCTCATAGTGAGTCAGGCAGTCCCTTAGATGCCGAGTCTTAAAACAGCAAGGACCTAGGGTCAAGTTACATCTCAAACACCCAGTGAACAATTATGTTTAGTTGTCTAAATTCAACAACATGGGGGTCAGCTACTCTTTCCAGGGAGGACATTTCATAATCAGGGTGCTGCTGCCAAGAAGGCCCTGTCTCAAGTCACCACACCATGGGCCATGCCAACTGGTGAAATCACAAGCAGAGCCTTCCCATCTGATCTTAAAACATGGGCTAGTTGAGCATGCTTTTAAGTACTTGAGTTCTAAGCTTTTTAGGACTTTGTAGACGAGTACCGACATTTTGAATTGGGCCCAGCAGCTCACAGGTAGCCAGTGCAGGGCTTTAAGGATTGGTATCACATGATCCCACTGAGCTGCCCCATTTTTTAATTTATTATTACACTTATATCCTGTCTTTTCGCCTCTTGTAAGGAACCCTGAAGTGGCTCTCCATTTTGCCCTTACAATAGCCCTTTGAGGTAGGTTGGGCTGACTGGCTCAAAGTAACCCAGTGAGATTCATGGTTGATTGGGACTAGACAAAAAAGGAGAGAAGCAGGTTCTCAGGATGTTAAAATACTTTATTTCAAAGTCCAACGCATTTTGGCCTGTGTTGTTTTTAAGGCCTTCTTCAGGGGGCTGTAATATTAAAAATACATTAAATTATGTTTGAAGGGATAACACATAACATAGATAAATTAATATATATGTTTAGAGGTTATGCCCATATGCAAGTTTTTATTATTATTATTATTATTATTATTATTATTATTATTACAATATGAAGGCTCTGGGGCCTGTCCACATTGCACATTAAAATGTGGACAGGTTTTATAAATCATATAAAAACATTTGTAACAAAAGTATAATATACAGATTCTTACTTGATCAGGGATGTCTGCAAAAATACTCCTAACAAGATGATAGTCTCCTTTGATAATTACTGGTGACTGGGAAAAATAATCATTCCAAGGACCTCCTTATATTCTAATTCATTTTTTTCTTTCCTTCATTTTTTTTTTATTTGGATGCTCTCCTACTTTTGGTTTTTGATTGGGACTAGAACCAGGATCTCCCAAGTCCCAGCCCAATATTCTAACCACTACACCACAATGGCATTTCATCTGGCAGCTGCATTCACCAACTACAGCTTCCACACTGACTTCAAAGGGAGCACCACATAGAGTGTATAAAGTGGTGAAGTTATTAGAGCATGGATAACTGACCTCAGGTTCCCCCACTCCAGGAATGCCCATAGCTGGTAGATCAGTCAGAGTTGTGTATAAGCACTCTCTGCCACTGAGGCCACCTGCATCTCCAGTGACAGTTCTGAGTTAAGGAGAGCTCCCAGACTATTGCCTTGTTCCTTTAGGGGTAGTGCAGCCCTATCCTGAACAGGTGTCCCCTTAGTTCTTGGACATGAGAACTACCTAACCACAGCACCTCCATTTTGTCAGGATTCAAATACAGTTTATTGGCCCTCATCCAACCCATCACAGACATCAGGCACCTGTCCAGCACTTGCATAGCCTCTCCTGACTCAGATGAAACCTAGAGAGAAAGTGCTGAGTGTCAACAGCATTCTGATGACATCCGGGTCCAAATCCCTGGATGACAGCTCCCAGTGATTTTATATAGATGGGGGATAGAATGGAACCGTGGGAGCCCACAGCACAAGTGAGATGGAGCTGAGCAGAGATCCACCAGTGCTACTCTTTGGTAGCAATGCTTCAGGTTGGACTGGAATCGCTGCAACACAGTGCCCTCAACTCTCAATACACACAGTCTCTGCAGCGAGACACCATGGTCAATGATGTTGAATGCCACTGTCAGTAGTATGCTACATTTCGTATGATAAGGCTCACTGAATCAGGCAAGCAAATTTGTATATTCACATTAGTAAATGCTTCTTGCTTGTCAGTTATTTTAATATTCATAATAAATGCTACAGGACTCTGTTGTTCTTGCTTCAGCAGACTAGCATGCCCTCTAGCAGTGAATGTTCATCCATTACTTGACATATGAAATACTTTTATCAGTGCATTTAAACTAGCAAACCTACAAGTGTTGGAACAGGGAACCATCAGATAATCATTTCCTTTTGGCATTACTTCTGATAACCAAAGCACAGCATTCGGGCAGCCAGTAAATAAAACTTTCACACTATGGCTTGGGGCAAATGTAGAAGGAAACCATAGTTTCCCATTACAAGAATGAGACTGACTACATGAGCCTTGTGCTTGCACAATGTCTTCCCCCTTCCTTTGTATAAGAGTAGGAGGTGGAAAGCTTCTGTTTCCATTTTTTAATTAACTATAGTTCCTTGTTATGTTCGAACTTGCCCAATTGTGGTTTGTTCTGACTGTAGTTAACTAAAGTAAACCAGGGTCAGATTGTGGTTTGATATCCTCTCCATTTGAATGGGACACTGAATTATTATTTTAGTGCTATATGCAGCCAACTTCAAAGTGTGATTTAAGATCGTTGTGATTTAAACATTGTTTAAACTAACCACAGTGGTTCAGACAAAATAACAAGCAGTGGTTAGTTTAAAATAGATGTTTGTGCGTCCACACCCCCCCTTCACACCAGAGGCAAAGAGGAAAGAGCATTTAGTGCTGTACTATGGTCCAAACAAAATCAATGTAATTGGAGAGAGAGAGAGAGAAAGCATTATAACATAAGGAGGAGCTGTGTACAGAATGGGAAACTGTGGTTCATTCAAAAGAGAGTGTTCAAAAATGAAGCATTGATCTTTTCTCCTGCACATTGGGAGGGGATGCTCACCGTGATTCCTTCTTATAGTGGGGAATGGTTTCCCGTTATATTTGAACTGGGCCTAAAAGTAAGCCAGAGTAATGCAGTTGTCTTTTTCATATTCAGATTTCCTGGAATATCATTATAATCCTGCTTTTTCCGTATTTTGTTCCCTATTTGTAGACATTTATAGTATTGAATAAAGGGAAGAGCATCTTCAGATTCAGTGCCACACCTGCCTTGTACTACTTCAGTCCTTTCAGTACTATTAGAAGAATTTCTATAAAGATTTTGGTTCATTCATATCCTTTTTCAAGATATTTATTTAAAACTACAGGTAGCCTGATTTATATAAAAGCATCAGGATATTTGAATAGCTGAGCGTGGTTTTATTTACACTTAAATCCTTAAATTTGCCATTTAAATGGATACAAATTGTTTTAATTAAATGATGGTTTCATTTCATTGGAAGTAAAATTCTACCGTTTGGATTACCAAAAGCCTCCCATGAATCAAAAGGCTCCTTCTGTCACCCAGACACTTTTGATCTTCACCCATTCCCGTTTCCCTGCAGTTCCCTATGTCCCCTGAAAATCTGCTCGGGATGTTGGGGGAGCTGGTACCTTGGTCTGCAGAAGCAGGGGGGATCAGTGAAAGCCACCTCTTATTTTCTGCCTCCAGAATAAAACTCTGTATCCAACCTTATATAATTAGCAGCAAAGCATTAACATTTTAGGGTGACAATACACTTTTTCATCTTGGATTTATACATATTATTTGGATTCAGTTCACAAACTCAGACAACATTTGGAAGTCTGGGCAGAATCCAGCAGGGCACATATGCCCCTGCCAATTCCTTTCCTCTCTGCTGATTCCCTTCCGCAAGTGGTGGGTCTTGCTAGCTCAGTTGCGCAAGTAGGGCCCACTGCTTACATAAGGGAGATTTAGCGCTTCCTTGGGAAAGCCCTGAAATGAGCATATCTGGAAGAAGGCAGGTTGGCGGAGTTCCCTTATGGGAGCTCTGCTGACTTGCCTCCTTCCATAAACAAGCATTTAAACTCATTTTAATTTCCCCTGGAAGCACTAAATGGCCATTGCATAAGTGTTGGGGTGCACTTGTGCAGCGGAATAGGTTGGACATAAGAGAATTCGCAGGTGTGTAAGCGCCCCGTTGGATTTTGCCCTTTGTGCCTTAAGAATGTGAATACATTTAGACTGCATCCCCATACCGACTTACCTTGGAATAAGCCCCATTGAATTCAATGGGATGTCTTCTGAGTAAACGTGTGTAGGATTGCATTGTTAGGTGAGATTACTTGTCTGGAATTTGTTATATCTTCCTTGATTTAATGCAACATTATTCAGCATGTTTATTATGTTCACTATTCTGACAAATTGTGTATTCATGACCCTGCAAGAACCTCCTGAATGGTCAAAGTCTGTGGAGTGAGTATATTGTTTGTGATTCCCTGTGATGCATGTGGTTAAATATGCTAGACTTGTGCAGCTATTTTATTGTATTATTTTAAAAGCTGTGCATCCCTGAAAACACTTCTAGGCAGTGATATGGGTTTTCTGGAAACATTTAAATTGGAAACTTTCCTGGAATATTTTCCGATACCCTAAGTAAAGGTGATTTACATTTAGCCAACAAAACTAACAAAGTATCCATTAATTTTATGTCCCAATAGGCATAAGTATTTGAACTGAAATATTTGATCAGCAAAGCAATTAAATAAAGCACATGGGCAGAGCAATCCTGTGGTCCCTGGGAGGGATAAGGAGCAAAATGGATCTGCTGAATCCAAGAACATTTCCCTTGCTAGTTCTATCCGCCAATAGGTTAGGAATCTGGATGAGCTCAGATGCCCATCTAGTTTAAATTGCATTTAAGGTGGAACAGGAGGTGATAAAAGCTTCTGTTGCTCCACCCATGCTGCCTGGATCTTGTCTTTCAGAATGCACCCTTAATGTGGCTCAAATGTCATGTTCAAACAACTTCAAAGCTTTTTGTGAAAATTCATTTTATTGGAATATGTGTAAAATTATAAAGACAATGGCCTGGAGCCAGCGTTTGCTTCCACCAGTAGGAACAGCCCTTGAGTGAATTTCAGCTCAGGACAGTTCTAGGAATGGATTCACCTGTAAATTTAAGTTTATCTCTCTTCTTTCTTTTTTTCTAGTCTTAAATTTTGTTCATCCCAAACTTGGAGAATTGCCTCTCCTTCTTGTATCACCAGTTAGTCCTTCTTTCAGACTTTAATCTCCTTAATTATATTTTACTGTTTCTCCTTAATCAGCTACAGAGGAGGAATACTTTTCTCCCCATTGAATACTTGATTCACTGGATCTGAACTCCCTGTAAGCCTTTGGTGGCTTACATTGTTTATAACATTTCTTACTATAGCCACCAAAGTTTTAATGAGGACTTAAGATTCCTTAAGTACTGTAAAATATCTGTAATTCTGCAGTAGACAGACTTTCATCCCTTGCATGGCGATGGAAGAGCATCAGATTCTTGTAATGGGATTTTATGAGCCTTCTCTTAATATTGTGTGTGTGTGTGTGTGTATAGATAGATAGATAGATAGATAGATAGATAGATAGATGTGAACAAATACTTATATTTAATCCTATGGAATGAAAACATTGCTTGGTTTTTTCCTCTCTTCAGATACACATTCACTGGAATTTATACATTTGAGTCACTTATAAAGATTTTTGCAAGAGGTTTCTGTATAGATAGTTTTACTTTCCTTCGGGACCCCTGGAATTGGCTCGATTTCCTCGTTATTTCATTCGCGTAAGTATTCCGCTTTTTTTTTTTAAAAAAAAGGGTAATCTGAGTGGATTTTGAAAAATGGATGCTATTAGGTTTTCATCTGCATGATTTACCACCTTAACAAATGTTACATTTTAATTGTTATCAAATACTGCAGAAGTAGTGTTACTAAATTTTAGCAAATAAAAAGTACTAATCTTGCCTTTAGATTTGATTAATTTGGATGATATCCAGTTAATTCCTCCCACCAACTGAACAGCTTCCATTAATGGAATATGGAGGGGGTGGTTCCCTCCCCCACAGCCCCCTCACTCTCTCAAGAACTGCTCTGAAAGGGCGCACACCCTTAAGGCCTGCTCTGGAATGGGTGGAGGGATTTTTCTTTCCATAGGAAAGAAAAATCCTATGGCATAATTGGATGTCTTCTCATGCAGCAATGGATATCGCACTTGGATTTCTTGCTGTAACAATAATAATATCATTGACATTCATTAAAACAGGCCTAGGCAAATACATTTTTACACATTCTGAAAATTATATTTCAAGCCATTCTGATTTGAGAGGTAAGTTTTCAAATGTGATACGTTCATTGCAATAGGTGTCGGTGGTCCTTGGTGTCTGTTGTAGATTTTCCACATGATGCTCAGCATTAAATTGCCCGCTCTAACTTAATTTAGTTTGGAGACTATGCAGAGAGAAAGAGAGAGAATGGAACTGTTGCAGTATAAATCTTACTTGGGTATAAAACTATCTGACATGGGATTGCACTGAAAGCAAACACAAATAACTTGTTTAATTGCCCCCAAAAAAGAGATTTAAATGAAGTATTCAGGTAAGTATCATAACATCTGCATCAATTCTGAATAATTGTGATTTAATTCTACAGGTATATAACAGAATTTGTAAACCTAGGCAATGTTTCAGCTCTTCGAACTTTCAGAGTATTGAGAGCTTTGAAAACTATTTCTGTAATCCCAGGTAAGAAGTAAGTGGTGTAAGGTGTTAGGTTCCTTGTTCCTCCCAACTGTTCCTTTTTATCCTGTCATTGTGTTTGTGTGTGAACTCCCCTATTACAGATATGTGACAGAGTTTGTGGACCTGGGCAATGTCTCAGCGTTGAGAACATTCAGAGTTCTCCGAGCATTGAAAACAATATCAGTCATCCCAGGTGAGAGCTAGGTTAAACACAGAGGCTGAATTTTAAATTCACCAAAGCGTGAATTTCACAGCTGTTGGATATGCTTGGTTGCTAGCCTAGCCATGTATTGTTGTTTTAAATATAAGGAATCCAGATTTTATTTTTTATTGAAATGATTCCTTTTTTTATTGCCTTAAAAAAATCAGCCTTTGAGTTTAACATATTCTTGCATGAGACCGTATATAGATTTTGTATGTTGCATATTAAAATATTAAATTTTCTCTCCCACTTCAATATGAAAACAAAATAGTTTTGGCCTTCATATTTGGATAACTGCTACTGTTTGTTCAAATAACTTGGAATTGAAAATTTAAATGTTTGGAATGTTGAACCATGTGCAAAGTTGATTAGCAATAAGCCATGAAGATATAGCATGGACATTGCATGAAACATTACCTTGAGATTCTTTTCCTTGCTATCTTCTGGCTTGAAAGGACATGCTTCAATTAAGTCATGAGTGGAAATTTTTTTTACGATGGGTACATTTTTTCTTTACATGAAATATATGCAAAGCATGAATAACTAAGTCACTGGCTTTTATATGGCTAGTTTAGAGATGGTGTACTTTTCATTTCCATTTGCAATTTCTATTTTGAACAGCTTTCCATTTGTCATGAACTAAAAGGCTTTCAGGTATAGGAGCTAACTGCATGAAATTTTTGATTTCAATAGCCATACTCTGAATGCAATTCCATTACATAACTCCTAAAGCAGGAGTCATAGGTTATTTGTATTCTTTCTCCTGTTTAGGACTGAAAACCATTGTGGGAGCGCTCATTCAGTCTGTGAAGAAACTCTCGGATGTCATGATCCTGACTGTGTTTTGTCTGAGTGTGTTTGCACTAGTAGGGTTGCAGCTGTTCATGGGTAACTTGAGGCATAAATGTGTGATCTGGCCCCTAAATGCTACTGCTCATGAAGACCCACGGTTTGAAGTCTACTTCAATGGATCAGAACTCATGTGGTCTGAATACATTATAGACAGAGGTGAGGTTTAATAAAAGGGTCCTTGTAGTCCAACGAGACACCTGGATACAAATTTAGGTTCTTCCATGAAATCAAGCAGTGGTCTTGGGCAAGTCATAATAAGCCTCATGCAGGAATTAAAGCTATCAAAAAGGATTGCCATTAATTCAAAGAATCAACCTCACACTAGCGTACTCACTGGGCACCATCTGTGAATTTTTCTTCATACTCAGGCCAGATTCAGGGGTACTTGTTAGTGCCAATATTCCAGTAGGGGGTCCGCTGCTTACCTCCAGAGCTTTCTGGCTATGTTGCTATGCCTCTTTTCTGTTCACATGCCTTTTTTGAGCATGTAAACAGTGACAGGGATGTAGGCAAGCAGCAACATCATCTAGTCTTCTTGCATTTTCCCTCTGGGTGACACTAGTCTGAGTGTCAAGAGAATGGGCAGTGGTGAGAAGGAGGTGGTAAGAGACCACGCATAGAGGAGGCAACACTATATGCATCTTCCATTGGGCCGTAAATAATCTTATTTAGTACATAGCTTGGATTTAACATGATACCTTAATTCTTAAGCAACTGGTTAGGAATCACTTTCTCCAGCTGATATTGATGACTGAGTAATGGAATTCCTAGTATCTCAAGAGTAACTTATAAGCCCCCTTCATGTGTTGAAAGGGAAGGGATCCCTCCTCTTGGATCAACTCCCAATGTTGTGGTTAACCCTGCTCCTGATGGCTTCAAGTTGAACATGGACACCTGCACTGAGAAGCCTATACATGTAGGCTTCCATGCATTCAGGAACCCTAAGCAGTCAGGATTTATGATGGCTTGGAAGCCTACACCTATAGCTTTCACTGCTGCAGATATGCATGGGCATTGTAGATGGGCAGGGAGCCATGTGGTGTCAGGAGCATGGCCAGCAGCATCATGTGTGGATGACCTTCACATGAATTTTGAAGGAGGCTTTATATGAAGCAACATGTTGCACATATTTAATGGCATATGGGATGCCATTCTGGAGTACTTTCATTATATCAGTATTGCCCCAAAGCAATATTGCCCCAAATATTGGGACCTGCTATTTTGACTCTTTGTCCAGTTGACATGCAAAACCATCACCTCCATCACCTCTTTTCTCATCTTATTTTAATAATCCATCGTCTGTTTGTTTTTTTAAAAAAAAAATCAGCAATGATTCGGCCATTATTTTTATCAACATAATGAAGGGAGAGAGACCAACTCAGATAAAAGCTGATGAATAAAAATTATTATATTTACAACACAATCCTGGCCAGTTCTACTTGGAGATAAATCTCACTGTGTTCAATGGGATTGATTCCTGAAAAAAATGTGCTTAAAATTGTTGTTTTTGGCTTTCAAAATGGTTTTTGAAATGTGAGATTTAAAATAGCAACAAAAGAGCCAATTTGATTCAAATCACTAAAATTCAGCCAATTTTTTTTCTGTTTTAGCTGATTTCCAATCAATCAGTTGATTTTAAAAAAATGGCATTGTAATAGTAATTAACGTAAGAGTTCCTCTTGACTAAGTTATTTTAGTGATTTCTCTAGACTAAATATCATGGAAATCTGTTTCATTGTATAACAAATAACATTGCTTTAATGAAGAGAAAACACATTTTCAGAGCAGACAGATGCAATATATAACCAGTTAATAACTCGTTTTATACTGTAATATAATTGATTAATCACAGGAGTTTATTTATTAATGTTTTCAACTGCAACATTAAAACACAGATTGTTCCAAAATTCTGTGGGTGCTGTGATGAAAATAGCAAGTAATTATCCTTCAGTCAGACTGTTCACCTTCCTTATGCTAATAGCCTTAAGCAACAATCAGGGACAGCACCAGTCATCTGGGGGCTCTCAGGCATGGTGCTGCCAACGGCCGCAGCCCCCTCTTCCTCTCTTCTTTTGCCGACACCACCACTGCCGACCTGCTCTGGCAAAACAGGACAGGCAGCTGCTCCTTGGGAGCGGTGTCTGAGGAGCTCACTTGTGGTACAAGCAATCTCCTGGGGTGCTTCTCCAGTCCCCACAATGCCTGACTTTGGTGAAGGACCCCATCAGAGCCAGGCATTTAGGTCTGTCCAGCTCTCTGAAGAGCCATACCAACCACTTTCTCTTGCCAATGTTGCTCTCCAGGGGACAGGTAGTGGCAGTAGTGAGTAGAGGAACCCTGATGCCAGGCATGGCAGCAATTCTATATACACTTGCCAGGAAATTAATTCCCATTGAGCTTGACACTAATTTGCATAGAATCTTGTACATGTGGGTCACTGGGAAGAGTTATTGACCATCTAATCTAGTTACTCTAGCCACTCAGGTTTAACTCATTGGGCCAGTTTCTACAATGCAGCAGCCCACCATGGATTACTTAATCCATGGTTGAGGTGAGGTTTATCTTGTGAACCAGGTCACTAGCTATTTCCCTTTAAAAAGAAAAGACTTCTGAAGGAGGTTAGGAGGCAGAAACCAAATTCCTAAGCGGGTTTACATTTATACACATAGTTGTGATGAGTCCTGAAAGCAATCTACTACAGTTGATTTCTTCTGCTTCTTATTTCTCACATTCAGAATTAGAGCCATTTCACACATTCCCCACCTCCCAATCATTTAGATAGATGAATGGATGAGTTGATGTACAACCATAGTCAACTTGAGTTCTTAGCTTTTATGTCTTCTCACATGAGATACAAATCCAGTTTGCATATACTACAAACATATTTTTGCGCACAGCAGAGTTCCCAGTACTACCTTATTACTCTGTTTTCTTATCCTGTAGGGACTACACATATCATTCAAACACAAATAAAATGTAATTTGACACATTATCCATAGGCATACTGACCATACACTCAACAGGCCAGTCAGCTGCAGCCAATTAGGATATCTTAATTAGTGTACACATGTTTGCAAATGTATTTGTTGCATTGACAGTTTCCTGTTTTAGATACAGAGCCTTTTACAGGAAAACCTAAACCTGTAATTTGTCAATTGTCCCAGTTGCACCAGATCCAGAATTCTTGGTGTGTGAATTGTGGGAAGACTTTCAGCACCTTGCAGGACTAGTATCATTTTTCTTTTTTCTCCTCGCAGCAATTCCTATGGTATAAAGGTTCAAAACAAGTTTCTGAATTTCAAAATCAGTGGAGCACCAAACACTATGCATTATTGGGAATAAGATCTCTGTTGAGGCAAGAAGGGGAACTAAATCCATTTCATGCCTTTGTGCAATCCTCACATGCACTCAAAGGGATTGTTGGATTGTAGTTCTTATTATTAACATGCCCTTTATAGCAAATCTGGTATAAAAAAGTAATCCTGATTTGAATGAAAACACAATCAGATACTTTTTTTTCCTTAACAGAGTATCATTACTATTTGAAAGATGCAAAGGATCCCTTGCTTTGTGGAAATAGCACAGATGCCGGGTAAGCAACTTTCAAAATGTTGTGTACAAAGACAATTCACTATTAATAAGGCAATCTGAGCTGGCTAATTCATTGTATACCATATCTTGGATCTTGAGAACTATGAGCAGATTTCCAGTCATGAAATGGGGCTTTCCTTTTCCTTCCAGCCCCTTTGCCCCTCAAAAAGCTGCTCCTGGGGTTTGGGGGATACTTCAAAGTAACATGCAGTGTGGTGCAGGGAAATGTAGCTTGAGAGGAATTGGCAGAAATTGGGCCTCCCCCTTGTGGGAATGCCCCTGTCTTCTTACTCATGCAGGGCAAGTGGATCCAAGCCATTTGCTTTATAAAGGGCCAATTTACCATAGATATTTATTTTCTGTAATGTCTTTGTAGAAATGTAGATTATTGCTGCAAATTCTAATAATATGACTTATTTTATACAATTAATTATCATGTCAGAGGCCTAATTTAGGTTGCAAAAGAGTTTTTCCCTTTTCTTTCAAAAGGAATGGAGGAGCAGCACCCAAAAGTGGAAACAACAATAAAAGAGGCATTTTTTTTTCAAAATGATACTCAGAAAATGGAAATTTACTGTGGTGTACTCTAACAGTTGTATCCAGTGGTGTCCTTCTGCTAGCAGAATGGACAACACTGGATGAGCAAATTTCCCCTCTCCCCTGCAGGCCCCATCCACCCTCACCCCCACCAAATCTATTCCAGAGTTGAGTGACTCTCTGGAACAGAATATCAATCCACTTTAAAAAAACTGCATCAAAAACTTACTTAAATACACATTTATGAGCATGTTTTACCTCAAAACACACATTTTTAAATGCATTTTATCCTTTCAAAACATGTTTTGGTAAAAAAAAAAAATTGAGCTGAAAACTGCATTGTGAAATTCAGAGAAGTGCAAAAAATCAGAAGGATAATTCCATCCCAATCTGCACATTAGTCCTGGAAGCATGGGAGTTTACATCAGAAGTCACAAAGATTGAATTCCTCAAGCTTAGGGTGACCATATGGAGAAGAGGACAGGGCTCTTGTATCTTTAACAGTTGTATAGAAAAGGGAATTTCAGCAGGTGTCATTTGTATGCACGCAGCACCTGGGGAAATTCCCTCTTCATCACAACAGTTAAAGCTGCAGAAAACATGCCCTCTTTTCCATATGGTCACACTACTCAAGCATAGCTGTATAAAATACTGACAGTACAATCCTAGGCATGTCTGTGCAGAAGTAAGTCCCATCATTTTCAATGGAGTTTACTCCCAGGTAAGTGTGCATAGGATTGCAGCCTCTGTAATCCTATGCACACTTACCTAGGAATAAGCCTCATTGAAAACAATGGGACATGTCTGAGTAGACATGCCTAGGATTCCACTGTACAGTTTCCTTGCCCCTGAGGAAAAGAACAAGTCACAACACATTGATCTTATCACACGCCACCATAGATTTCTATTTTATGAGCATCAATTTGGGTTTTCCCCTCCTCAGTTGTTGTTGTTGTTGTTTTAGTTTTATTGGGTTTTTTCCACATCATATTTAAAATGTGCTAACCAAAACTGTTCCATATGCATGCATTTGAGTTAGGAGGCATAATGTCAATTACATAGAAACAGTCATTTTGCCATTGTCTTACTTTGTAGCAAATGTCCTGAAGGATATACATGTCTTGAAGCTGGTAAAAACCCTGACTATGGCTATACAAGTTTTGATACTTTTAGCTGGGCCTTCTTGTCTCTCTTTCGGCTGATGACTCAGGACTACTGGGAAAATCTTTACCAACAGGTGAGAAAGTCTCCAAATGAAATTCTATGGATTCAGGGAAACCTTCCCAACTCTATAAACGGCTGTGACATCTTTTGTGTAAAGAGTTACTGCAAACCAGTTTTCCCCTGAGCCCCCAAAAGAAAGGACTAGATGTCACATACTGCATAGAAAACCATGACAACATATAATGTGGTTTGTACAACCATAGAAGTTGCTTTGCATCTGTTTTCATTTAAATAATGTGATTCAATAAAATAGAACAGATAATACATTCATAGGCCTTTTCAGCATCTAATGTAACAGGGATGTGCAGACTTCAGGCTTGGAGGATCTACTTTGGATTTTTACTAGAACTCTGAGATTCACCAGCTGGAGATTGGCACACATAGAATCAACAAATTCTGAACCCAAGAATTACTTTTGAATACCAGAACTGAATGGAGGTCACATTCCTTCCACACCAAAACCCACTAGTTATCCCATTTTTTTTCATTTTAAGCAGTATAATTTGGGGGAGGCAATGGGGAAGCATTTCCTTGCTACTCTTATTGAACAATTAGGAATCAGAAATCCTTGCTGATCTACTTCAGATCACCCAGAGGTCTGCCAGTAAGCCCCAATCTACCTTTTGCCCATCCTGGTACAGCAGAGTAGTAGTTCCAAGACAAAGAATGAGTTTGCACAACATGCTAACCCACCCACAGTCGTTGAGTGTGGGTTGTTGTTGAAGCTTGGGTTGTTTGTTGAACTGTGGGTTAATGTGTTGTCTGAACCCAGGATATTTTCCGCAGGGTAGCTTGTTAACCATGAAATGTGGCTTATTTTTCGCAAGCAAGCAAGCTTGAGAACCCATGGCTTGTTGGGATGTTTAGGGTGATTAACAAGCCACACTGCATGGTTAATAAGCCACCCTGTGGAAAATGTCCTGAGTTCAGACAAGACGTGAACCCACGGTTCAGCAAACAACCCAGATTCAATAACAATCCACGCTCAATCATTGAGTGTGGGTTAGCATGTTGTGTGAATAGCTCCATTAGCTTTCTTAATGCATTGCTTAAAAGTATAGGGCAGCATCAAGCTCTCTTCCTCCCCATATGTGTGTTAATTGAACACCTGAACAGAACACCCATGCACCATAACTATAGACTATTTTCAAATGAATGTGTGTAGGCTGGGAACAGAACCTGCCTTTCTCCAATGCACATTCATTCTGTGTGTTGAACTAAATACCTGAAAGGCAAATCAAAGAAAGAAAAAGTATTCTATGGACAATTCAGTGCAAAAACAGAGCTTGCTGCATGCACAAGCTTCCCTATTTATTGTTGTGCAAAATAACTGACTGATTGTTCCACATAAGGACAAGGTAGTTGTTCTAAATATTAACTTACTTTCCGAACTATTATGTAAAAACCATCCAATTTTAAATTATGATTAGTAAAATGAAGCAAATCCTTCACACTTGGTGGCAACCTCGCAGACTGGAGTTTACTTTTGAGGAGGTTTGTTTGACTAATCCTTTCCTTTTTTTCTCAAGGAATTTACATACGAACGTTCCATAATCCATGTTTTTAAATTTCAAAATGCTCAAATTCTAAATTAAATATTCTGAAATATTGTTCCAAACAGCTGTGCTGATAATGCATATATATAATAAATAGTTTCTTTATAAATACTTTGATAAACATGTTTTGGGTAGTATTTGGAAAAATCTATACATTGGCTTGAATCCAGAGTAGGACTCTTATCGTTTGTGGAAGAGACTGAAGTCATATGGAGGCCCCTGTTCATAGAAGGGAGGGAGAAGGCCATGCTGGGGCTATTGGACTATTTTTTTTGTCTAAAAAATTATAGGATTGGGTTTTACCTTACATTGTATTTGCTTTTCCAGACCCTGCGGGCTGCTGGCAAAGGATACATGGTATTTTTTGTTCTGGTGATTTTCCTGGGCTCTTTCTACTTGATCAACCTGATTTTGGCTGTTGTTGCCATGGCCTACGAGGAGCAGAATCAGGCCAACATGGAAGAGGCAGTGCGGAAGGAGGCTGACTATCAGCAGATGCTTGAGCAACTGAAAAGGCAACAAGAGGAAGCTCAGGTACTGGAAATGTTTGCACCTTTCACTTGAATAATGATTCAAGAAAAGATGTGGCGGAGAAGGAGGAGAAGGAAGAGAAGAAGAAGAAGAAGACATTGTAGTAGTAGTCGTAGTAGTAGTAAGTGAGCAATTCATGGAGCTTTCTCTGACATACAAAATAGAACATCCTTTATTCAGGGTAGAACTATCTGTTCATCTGTGGATTGTAGCATTTTTGTAGAGTGTAGTGTTGCACCAAAGTACCACCAGAGTGCTTGGTAATACACCATGAAAAGTAAGCATCTATCTGTCTATCTCTACCTATAAATCTGAAAGTATGTGTGTGGGATGTATGTCCAGAAGTGTTTACCCACTTCCAGATGAGTTAGAAACTTGAAATTTGGTTCATTGATGAGTCTAGCTGTTCAATGTACCAGAAAAATCTAAAAACATGAAATTTGGGGTTTTAAGTATTTTTAAAAAATTTAATAAAAAAAACCCTAGGCTTATGCCTACAACTTCCAGCATGCCTTCGATGGAACTACCAGCATGCCTTGGGGAGGAGGTCAGACTTACCACATAAAAGGAAACAACTCTCATAAATGGGCTGCATCCATTTGCAGTGCCTCCTCCTACCCGGCGTGCATGCTCTTAAAATCATAGCTAGATACAACAGCGTGTCTTTGAGAGGCCGAACTCTGAACATGCTCAAAGGCACCCTGTCCTGATATTGCTGTTTTTTTTCAGAATCTGGGGAAAGTGTGTGCATGGCCTTCACTCTTAAGAGGAAAAGGAGGCACTCTGCTCATGCCTAGAAACAGGCCCAACGAAGTGGGGCAAGTGCCCAGGCTGGCCCTGGCACTTCAGTAAAGGCTCCTGATGGAGCACTTGGTGGACGAGAAGCACGGTCCGAGGCAGTCCCAGCAGGACTTGTCCAGAGCTGGGGGCATTCACCGACAGCCGCTTACCTCCCCTCCACAGTGGTGTTTCTCCTTGACACTCTATCAAGGAGCAGAATCGACAAGGAGGGGAGGGAAGCACCTCTCAGAGGACGAGAGGACCTGCAGGCCACCAAAGGCATGCTAGGAGGTGTTGTACTGGCATGTAGAGTGGCTGATTTTAAATAAAGCATGGGTTGGTAAGCCAAGTCACTATGTTTCAATCCTAACTAACTGTCTTAATTCTCCTTCTACTTGACTTTCTCCGACTGCCACTCACCCCGCCCACCATTCCATTCTAGCCTCAGCTATCAGTCATCAGTCCGCCATTCACTCCAGGCTTCACAGCAGCCCTGGCCATGCATCGCCCGGGGGGGGGGGGGTCGTGAGAGTGAGAAAAAAGAAAATAATTTAATTCATTTTAAAGTTACCTCACAGGCCTACCACTGCCTACCTTGCAGGGTTGTCATGAGGGGAGAGAGGGGGGGAAGCAATGAATTTGATTCATTTAAAAGTTAACTGACATCCAAATCCTTAGAGAGAAGCCATTTTGTTAATACTTTGGAAGAGGAAATTATTCAGACGTTTTCTCTCTCTCTTTCTCTCTTTCTTTTTCTTTTGGTGTACTTGAAGCCAAGATAACGTATTCTGGAAAAACTTAACATTTTGTCGTAGTTGAGTATGCCCTTTGCAGAGCATTAACAGTGCTTGACCTCTTGGTATGACAGGCTCTAGCAGCAGCAGCAGCTTACAGAGACTTTAAGGATGATGGTGCGCTTGGAAGACTTTCCGAAACTTCTTCAGAAATGTCAAGATTAAGCTCCAAAAGTGCTAAAGAAAGACGGAACCGGAGGAAGAAAAGGCGGCAGAGGGAGTTATCTTTAGGAGATGATAGAGTGAATGGCAAAAAAATGCCAACATCTGAATCAGACAGTAGCATAAAAAAGAAGGGCTTTCGATTTTCTCTCGAAGGAAAGGGACTTACGTATGAGACCCGGGTTATTTCTCCATACCAGGTATGTTGTGGTGCTCTTTGTACTGTTGCAAATGTTCTGCGTCCAGGCAGGATCTGGATGATGGAGTGGCCGTCAGATAGATTCTGTATCCTGGTTCAGACATAATGTTCTATGACGGGGTAGAGATCTTCTGAAATTGAATTTGTCCTTAGGGCTGAAAGATGTTCCCCACCCCTGTTCTGTGTGCAGGGAAGAGGGCGGGCAGAAGGAAAGCACAAGGAGGAAGTGCACAAAGACCCTTTACCAAGCATTGTTATACACTACTACAGGTGTTTAGGATCTCCAGCAGCGTATAACAATGGAACCTCAAGCTTTGGTGGCCTTTTATTGATCGAGAATCAAAGAGCCAAAAGGAGGCAGGGTCAGATGTGCAATTGGAGGAGGGAAACTGTTGCTCAGGGCAGAGGACCCTTTGTCCTACCTCCATGTGCTGCTTCTCCCCTGCACACCCTCCTTCCGTAGCGATTTTCTCACAGCTGGCTGTCTTTTCTTTCCTTTTTTTAATTGTCCAGTTGTGTTTGTCGTTGGTATGTGGAAAGGCAAACAGTTGCCAACTGAATTGTATTAATCAGTAAGGAAGTCTGTTTCAAATCTATGCAGCCTTTCATGGCAGAATGGCTCTGTTCAGACGAACACACTGTGGCTAAGAGAAATGAACTTGATGACATCAGAAGAAAGCTAAAGGGCACAGAATTGTTTAGGGTTCATAATTTACCTAATGGTATCAGCTTGACAGACCTGCTAAAGTTTGTTGTTGTTGTTGTTGTTTTGGATGGGGGGACGGGGGTCTTTAAGAATTTGCACAAAGCTTTATTGGTAATATGTTAATTGTTTGCCAAATCTTCTGTGATTGGGGAAGTATGCTAGAATTTATTTTAAAAAACAACAACAATGGGGGCTTAGGTATTCCTTTGTAAGTTTCCATCTAACAGTTCCGTTTATATCTCCATAGTCAATGCTGTTCCCCACAAGACGCAATAGCAGAGCAAGTTTTTCCAGCTTGAAAGGTCAAACCACCGAAGGGGGCTCAGATGCCGATAGTGAGCACAGCACATTTGAAGACAATGGAAGCCGTAGCGGTTCCTATTTTTTCCTACGCAGACATAGTGAACGGCGCAGCAGTAACATTAGTCAGTCCCTGTTGCCCATGTTTCCAGGGAATGGGAAGAGGCACAGCAGCGTGGACTGCAATGGGGTGGTTTCCTTGGTAGGAGGACCACCACCGCTCCTGTCGCCTACTGGACAGCTTCTCCCAGAGGTGATAATAGATAAAGCAACTACTGATGACAGTGTAAGGATGCTTTAAGTAGCATAGGCATGGTGGCTCTACAGAATGGAATCCAAGCTGTGAATGCTTCTGCATCTCGGGAAAGCTTTATGGTTGTAACTACCTGGGCTTCAAAAATTGTGCAAAACAGAGATGAATGGTCTAGCTTTTGCTGCGCATACTTGCAAACACACACTGAGCAGGCAATGTTTGTTCATAAAAGGCAAAATATATTAATTCCATATGGCCAAATGTTCATTGACTTTATCCTAAGTAAATGCCAGGAGGCCCTTTCCCATTTCATTCTCCTTGCTCCTGCTCGTTCCTTCTCCCCTGCTCCACCTTCGCCAGCTACTCTCATGTCCTTCTCATTCGTCTACTAAATCCTGTCCTGTTGCCTTTCCCCAGCAATCCTGAGCACAGTGAGGGCCAAACTACATGTTATGCTGATTGTGTAGCTACACTTGATAGTTTCCTTTACTATCATGTAAGCACATGTGGCCCCAATTCCAGTGGAGGATTTTCTTTTTCTTTTAGCCTTATCCCTAGCAGAATGTGTGGAATGGGGGGGTTATTTGGTGGAGGTAAGCTTTATCCCTCCCAGAGAGCCATGGTCCCAATCCATATTGGAGCCATGCTTGCTTACATGAGAGTAAAGAAAACAATCACACATAGCTACACAATTAGCATAATGTGTAATTTAGCCATAAGAGAGCAAAAAGGCCACTTCCCCTCACCTTGCAGGTAACCTACTAGGGTGCCGTATTCTCGCCTTTCTTAATGTTGCTCTAGGATGAGCATGGCTCTTCCTGCAAGTAGCTCCCCTGCCAACTGAAGAACTGGCTTTGGGAAAGGCAGAGCAATAGGTAATAAATCTTCTCAAAAAACACGCCCTGATCTCTCTCTCTCTGTCTCTCTCTCTCTCCATATATATATATATATATATATATGTATGTACCGGGTGGCCCAAAAGTAGGTATACAGTTGTTTAGAATGTTGATGGGTGGAGTCAGAATGACAGTTGGGAAGAGTATACGTATACCTACTTTTGGGCCACTTGGTATATATATATATATATATATATATATATAGTGGGAGCCCCAATCTGTACTGGGACTATAGTGGGGTGCGGGAGCAAATGTTTAAAGCCCCTATCCCTAATGCCAGGGTTCCAGTCTAGATCAGAAGTGCCGTCTGGCCATTTGTGAAAGAAAAATATTGCATTCAAGGGCAGGCCACATGATTAACATCACATGTAGTTTGGCCTCAGTTGGGAAGCCAATCCATCTCCGCCCCAGATCTCCATCTGTAAAATGGGCATAGTTGCTCTATTGCTGTACTTCAGTTTCTTAAAAGGTACACTAATTTTATTCAGAAGTTTCAGAACCCTGATTTGTAATAAATTGACACTGACTGATGACTCTTCACTTAACTGTTACATTGTGTTTGCAGGTACATGCAGTATTTTCCCCCAGTAAATCACCCTTGATTCATGATTGGCATACTGCCGCTCAATTAAACCAGACTTTTAGTGTTAGTTCACTTTAGTTACAAAAGAATGTGACAAGCTGTAAATGAGAGAAATCAGACATTAACTATACTGGATATTTTAATGAGGAGAAACACTCATGGGTGGATTGAAGTCCTGCAGGAACACTGCTTCTCAAATTCAATGCTGATAAGTAAAGTAATTGTTGTTTTTGCATGACCTGATTTTTAAAATTTTCTTTCTTGGACCCTGACGTGAAAGCTATTTGGATATCTAAGCATAAAACCAGAAACTCCTGAGCCATGGTTCTAGTTCATCATGCTTTTTCCATTAGCCCATTTGCTGGATGGGATTTAGATCAAGAATTAGATAGCTATCAGTGATCAGACATTTGGCCCAGTGTTATGATTCTGCACATGACAGGGAACATATCCACAACTATGCATAAGATGTCATATGTGAACCAGGAGTTTTACCAATATTTATGATCCTAACACCAGTTTGGGGAAGCAGAAGGATATCGGGCAGTTAACATGTTAATGCATAACATTGATGTGATGGCAAGTGTGAGAGTTTGCACCCGGCTATACATGTCCGTAACACTTAGCCATATGCCTGACCTTGCAAAACTGTAAGAGTTCAGCTGGTACTATGTAACATGAATAAAATACATTTTGCCATTTAAGTTATTCCTTTAAAACAGGTATATGAAACACCTGAATCTGAAATGCTAGATATTCCAAAAAGTCTGGATAATAAATGCAAAAAAAACATTAAGCTGCATGTGGCATGAACTTCCTGATGCTTCAGTGTCCATGGGGTTAATTTTCTGATACGTGCTTCCACATTATTCCTGTTGATAATTCAGTCTTTTTGCTTCACTGCAGAGCACTACTTCTGAATTAGATAGCAGGAAAAGGCGGTCAAGTTCTTTTCAGGTATCGATGGATTTACTGGAAGATCCCACCGTAAGGCAAAGAGCTATGAGTATAGCAAGCATAATCACAAACACAATGGAAGGTAAGTGTGTATATGTGTTCATATCATCCTGAAATTTTGTTCACGTCCTTTCACTTGTCTGGTAGTTCTACAAAAAGGCCATGAGAAGATCTGAGGGATGGTATTAAACAAGGAAAAGCACTAGTGGTAATTATTAGGTAGAGTCAACTAAGAAAAGGGGGGAAAAAACTAACAGTGACAGTGGAGTGTATCACACATGTATGTTCATTACTTACTAACTGCAGGATCAACACCAAAGAACTAACACTTCAACAAAACGTTCTTATCATTTCACCTCAAACTCAGGAGGAGGTGTTTGAGATGACCTATGTATAAAAGGAAACTAATCTGTCTGGGGAAGTATATGAAAATATATCTGAAAATCAGAAACTAACAGAATAAATTAGAAGATGAGAATAATAAGCTATGGAATCCAGTTTTCAACTTCTGTTGCTTGAATGGTTGATGTGTGCCTTCCTGTCTCAGACAGTGTGTCTAGTCAGTTCTAGTGAGGTAGGATGGTTATAGCGCAATCCTCTGCTTACCTTCCTCAGGAATGAGTACAATGGTTCACTCCTAGGAGAGACAGAAAAGGTTACAGATGACAATACGAGATGTTTGAGTATGGTGCAACCAGCCCTTCTGTTGCCACCACAGACACTAATGATTCCAATTTCAGGGCAGAGTAGCAGTTTTGTTCCTACTCCAATGGATCTCTGATTGCAATCCATAGACCCCAAATTGTCATTGTTGATGATCAGCATTTTTTTGTAATTCAGATGGTGAGGGGCAAAATCGTTCTTGACACTGGACCTGTTCAGACGACATGCCAAGCCATGGTTAGGCCGCTAACCCTTTTGCAGCAAATGGTTAGTGAGCATGTTTAAACTGTGGTTATGCAGCCACCATGGTTAGGAATAGTTAACATGACACGCTAAGCCATAATGTTTCGCTCAAAATGCTTAACCACCGTGGCTTAGCATGTTGTCTGAACACGGTCACTGGAGACACCAGGTAGTTTGGCCGTCTGAATACACCATATGAGTTAGTGGAAGCCATTCATTTCTATGGGAAGAAGTAAAACTCTGGACCGGTAGCAAAACCTTCTCCCCATCCTTGACACGTTGGGCAACATGACCTCCTCTACGGAGCCCACAAAGGACAAACTCAATGCAATTTTGGACAGACAAGGGCCAGATTCATAATTCATTCCTTCTACCACTCTCCTGTCACTCTATAGTTAAAATCTAAACATCAGTTGTTCTCCCCCTCAGGACCATCTCTCTCTTCTAAATAGTTCTGCATAAATACCAAGATACAGTGTCTTCATGTATCCTTGTACTCCAATCTCAGATATTGTAGAATTCATTGATCAAATAAAGCTACGATAATGTAAAGCTACAGATGCATTAAGGCATATAATTAATTTACTAATTTCAAATCACATTTCAGATATGTATGTTTTTTTCTTAATTAGTATAAAGCATTAAATGAATATTTGATGTTTATGTTTTCAATTTGGCTTTCTTAAGAACTTGAAGAATCCAGGCAGAAATGTCCACCATGCTGGTATAACTTTGCCCACACTTACTTGATTTGGAACTGTTCTGATAGTTGGTTAGAAATAAAGAAAGTTGTTCATTTAATTGTGATGGATCCATTTGTCGATCTTGGCATTACTATCTGCATTGTTCTGAACACGGTGTTTATGGCCATGGAACATCATCCAATAGATGCAGCCTTCAGTGAAGTTCTTAAAACTGGAAACCTGGTAAGTCACATTTTACAGGAAATTATTTTCTAATTGGTAAATTTAAAAAGGCTTTTGCATACACCCCCAGAAACAACTCATACCTGGGAGTGGGAAAGTATACAGGGGTTGGTAGGAGTTAAATAACCTTTAAGGCGGAATAATTGAAAACATCATGAGACACAAGCCTCCTTCATGCATTTTCCTCCATACATCCAGAGAAAACGCCACAGCTCATCACAGATGCCAAGTTAAATATTCAAGCCCCGCTCAAGGGTTCAATCAGTCAAATTATTTCAGTCTACAGATCATAGAGTTGGAAGGGGCCTATAAGACCATCAAGTCCAACTCCCTGCTCAGTGCAGGAATCCACCTTAAAGCATCCCTGACAGATGGCTGTCCAGATGCCTCTTGAATGCCTCTAGTGTGGGAGAGCCCAAGACCTCCCTAGGAAATTAGTTCCATTGTCGTATTGCTCTAACAGTCAGGAAGTTTTCCCTGATGTCCAACCAGAATCTGGTTTCCTGTAACTTGAGCCCATTATTCCATGTCCTGCACTCTGGGTGGGTGCAGGACCCAATTAATTATAACCAAAAAGGATATTTCCTAATTCATACTACAAACTAAGAATTATAATAAGTGATTGTACACACAATCCATGGTCAACTAGAAACTAAGAGTACTTGAAAACTCAAACACAAGTCAAATTCATGTTCATCCATCAGCAAAATAGTGTTCCCTTATCGTATCTCTGCTTCAGCAGTTGTGGTCTAGTTTCAATGACCAAGGCTAGAAATTTGGGTACATCCAGTGTAACCTGAGGTTTAACATTTGCCAGCAGAAAAGAAATGTAAAACATGTCAGTATTTTCCAGGTGTAGGGTAAAGGATTGGAGAAATAAAATGGGCTCTTAGATCTCTAGAATTCACCTTGGGCCTGTTCAGACAACACACTAAGCCATGGTTAGGTCACTAAACCTTTTGCAGCAAATAGTTAATGGGAGTATTTAAACCATGGTTATGTAGCCACCATGGTTAGGAATGGTTCACATGACATGCTAAAGAATGGTTCACATGACACACTAAGCCATAATGTTTTGCTCAAAACGCTTAACCACTGTGGCTTAGCATGTCATCTGAAGAGGGTCGGGATAATAAAACATGGACAGCTGTTTAAACTGGGCCACTTTCACAAGAACAAAATTTCAGATGTCAAGAAAGACCCCCAAAAATGGCCTTCCATCATTGCTGATGGAAGGCATTTAGTCTAGCCAATATAAATGCTATTCTATAGTGGTAGATATTTAAAGACACGAAGTACTTGACAGATTGGTGGATACTGCTTGATTGTATGCTAAGATGTGCAGTTATTATTATTATTATTATTATTAATTGCATTTATTGCAGACAATTGTATTAATTGCAGACAAAGCTCTCTGGGTGGTTTACAAATTAAAAACATTGAACATTAAAAAACCGATATACAAAATTTAAAATCATAAAGAGCATAAAAACAGGTTATAATTACAATATCCATTTAAAAAGAACTATTCTGGGTCAAACAACAACAACACAAAACCCTCAACATACGCTGTTAAATGCCTGGGAGAAGAAGAAAGTCTTGACCTGGCTCCGAAAAGATAACAATGTTGAACCAAGATGCACATTTCGCAGATTTAGATCCAGCAGCCTCTGTTTGATACATCCAATTGGTTTACCCCTCAAATGGTAAGAGCTACAGCAAGGAGTATCTGATGGATTTGGATACTCTGAGGTTGTGATGTTGTGCAAACCCAGCGAGCATGCATTATGCGAAGGTTGAACCAGGTTTGTGCAACACAACACCCCACCCCCCCAAGCGGGGGTTGAATATTCAATGTGTTGCCCACATGTACCCCACAGACACCATAGTTTCACAGTAGGTTAAATAACCCATGCTTGGCTGTTGTGCCATGTGAACAGCCCAACTGTGTAGGTTGTCTCCACCCCTCTTCACCTTCAGAGAAATTCCTGAGGGGAAGCCTACTTGTGTAGGCTCTTCCACACGATGGAGAGTTCCAGGGTTAAAGGAGAATGGCTCCTTTAGCAAATACTTCCATGGAACCTGTCCTGTGTAATATGCCGCAGGTTTCCCCAGGCTCCAAATCAGTTCTCCTCAGATTATACTTCACACCCTACAAGTTCTCAGCCCACCTGGGGAACTAGACAAAGATGACATTTCAAAGGCAACAAAATGAAACATGCATTTTTTCAAAGTAAAAAAAAGGAAGGGGTGCTTTGTGCCGTGATTCATTCGTTCTGTTTTGTGCTTAGGTCTTCACTGGGATCTTCACTGCAGAAATGTTCCTTAAGATAATAGCCATGGATCCTTATTATTATTTCCAAGAAGGCTGGAATATCTTTGACAGCATCATTGTCAGCCTGAGTTTGATGGAGCTGGGTCTGGCAAACGTGGAAGGATTGTCAGTCCTAAGATCCTTCAGATTGGTAAATATGATGCAAAACAGCATTACTGATTTGATTGCTGGCTTCTCTCTCTCTCTCTCTCTCTCTCTCTCTCTCTCTCTCTCTCTCTCTGTGGGGGGGAGGGGCAGGGATTAATTTGCTGCATAATTGCAGTTCCCCTGTGACAGAATTACTCCTGAAAGGATTCAAGACTTGCCGGAATCCAGCAGATCTGCAGAGGTCTATAAATCGTCAGAGTCACAGCAGGTCACTCCATGTTCACCGCAAGACCTACAATAACTCTGGAGGTGACAGATCCCACTGGGATCCAGTAAAGTCTCCATCAGGGTTTCTAGAATCCACCAGCAAACACTTGGATAAAAAATACAGGTCCATAATTCATTCCAGAACAATTCCGTTATTTTCCATTAAACGGCATGGTGTTCTGATTAGGGATGAGCAGAACTTCCCAGTTCTGCTCTGCAGAAGCTTTGTGAAAAAAGGCTAGTGAAGAGGGGAGACATGATAGGCATGTGGAGAAAGTGGATAGGGAGACGTATTTCTCCCTCTCTCATAATACTAGAACCCAGGATCATCCCATGAAGCTGATTGATAGGCAAATCAGGACAGAGAAAAGAAAGCACTTCACCCAGTGCATCATTAAACTATGGAATCCCCTTCCATGAGATGTAGTAATGGCCACCAGTTTGGATGGCTTTAGAAGGGGATTCGACAAATTCATGCAGGATAAGGCTATCAATAGCTACTAGTCCTGATGGCTGTATGCCACCTGCACTCATGCCCTACATGCGGGTTTCCCATGGGCAGCTGGTTGGTCACTGTGTAAACAGAATGCTGGACTACATGGACTCTTGGTCTGATCCAGCAGGGTTATTCTTCTATTCTTAGTTCAGCTCTCCAAAACTCTGGAATGGGCTGCAGAACCCTAAATGGTGTTTGCATTTCATTTCGTTGCTAGGGGGCAGTGTCTTACTGTGCTAGCTTGACGAGAGGGCAATGAATAGCAGGGTCTTATAGATAGGCCACTGCTATACATTCCTATGACCCTGGTGTAACACAGTGAAAAGAGATTCACTGGCCCCATGCTGCATTGAAGAGCTTTACTGGCCCCTTGCTGCATAGAAGAGCTTTCTTCCTGCAACAGAAAGCTTGCTCTGCATCTCATGCAAGCAGGTCTCTGACTCAGTGGATGCATTAGTTAAAACCTACTGGCTGGATCAGGGGAAAAGAGACGAGGGGGTTTGCTGAGCCTACCCAGTTTTTGGGGAAGGGCGAAACAGTGATTCCAATCACATCCTTACTTTTAACTGAACTGAAGCCAGCACTGTGAATGCATGTTTGGACATACAGCTGCCAAGTTTAGCCTTCTTTCAAATACTTTATACCTTGCAAAGAAACATATGTGGTACTGTATACATAATATATTATCCTGCCAAGATGTGTCCTTCCCAGTAATACGGGGAATTCTTTTTGCTCAATTTGCTTCTGCTGCTAAAGAAGGGAGAAGGGCTTCTAAGCTATTCTTACTGGACTCATCCAGTTCTGTCAACTGAAAGGCCAAGTTAGCTCATAGAGGTGAGACATGAACCTGTACCTCCCCTAGCAGCTGCTACTTCGGAAAGCTTCCTTACCTTTTTAAAGTGGTGGCTACAGAGCGTAGTTCAGTAAGTGAGTGGTATGAGTGAAGCCAGAGCTTTCCCCAGCAATGCTCGTGGCTCTTTCTCCCTTACCGCTGACTGTGGGATCCTAGCTTGCATGTGTCTCTCTGGATTGCAGTCCTAGTCTGTACCTGTTCATTAGCTTCTTGGATATTTATAAATTCTTCATTATTGTTCTCAGCTTCGAGTCTTCAAGCTGGCAAAATCGTGGCCAACTCTAAACATGCTGATAAAGATTATTGGAAACTCAGTCGGGGCTTTGGGAAACTTGACCTTGGTCTTGGCCATCATTGTCTTCATTTTTGCCGTGGTTGGTATGCAGCTTTTTGGTAAAAGCTACCTGGAATGTGTCTGCAAGATCTCTAGTGAATGTGAACTTCCACGCTGGCACATGAATGACTTTTTCCACTCTTTCCTGATCGTGTTCCGAGTCCTTTGCGGAGAATGGATAGAGACCATGTGGGACTGTATGGAGGTTGCAGGTCAAGGCTTGTGCCTTATTGTATTCATGCTGGTCATGGTGATCGGAAACCTCGTGGTATGTAGTCAGCCATTGTCTTTTCAGCCATTGTCTCACACAACAGTGAAGGGGTTGTTTTCAAACCATTATCTAATATTCTAAAGCTATTATGGTAAATGGGGGCAATCCAGTATGTATGTGAATTTGTTAAGAAGGTTCTACCCCATATTTCTACTATAAAAATAGCACCCAAGGCAGCTAGCATGTATAGGTGCAGGGTTTTTTTTAAATTTCTTTTATAGGATCATAGAGCAGTAGGGGATTTCAAGGATTAGCTTACCCAACTGCCTGCAGTGACAAAATTCCCTA
Source organism: Anniella stebbinsi (assembly GCA_029215795.1). NCBI lineage: Eukaryota > Metazoa > Chordata > Lepidosauria > Squamata > Anniellidae > Anniella > Anniella stebbinsi. The sequence goes on from JARDYH010000001.1 coordinate 221,326,001, forward strand.
GACCAGGGGATGGGCAACTTGTGGCCCTTCAGCTGTTGTTGGACTGCAATTCCCATCACCTGTAGCCAGTATAGCCAATGGCAAAGGATGAGGGGAGTTGCAGTCCCAACAACATCTGGGGCAGCCACAAGTTCCCCATCCCTTCCCTAGTCCTAAACTAGCTTTTGACATATGCTAATCACCTGTCATCTTAAAAATCCCCCAGAGTATCAGATTTGATCTTGTGCTGACAAATTGTTTCATTTAGTGTTGCAGCTTGACTGCATGTGCCCCAATCCAACAATGTTTCCATGCCCAGAAGCACATTTTCTGTGTGTGGCTCTTCCCTTCTGCCTGGGCTGATGGCCAGTGGCTCAGGCAGAGAAATCTACAGCCACTACAGGTGAGTTGCACATAATGCCAGTTCACAGTTGAGTCAGTGAATGAATGGCCGGCATCAAAGATCTGGTGAAGATAAGGGAGTTCCTTGAGTGCAGCAGTGGGCCAATAACCTGTTGTCACCAGGCAATGACATTTCTTGATTGAGGACATTGCTTCTTCCTCTCTCTCTTCATGGTGTAACTAAACATTACAGCATGTAACAAAACCCCCAAAGTGTGCTGCTTCTATGGAAAAGCAGCTTCAGGAAGTGGCCCTTTCAGAGGTCTCTGCCTTTAATTGCAGCTTTTCTGCTGCAATTCCCCCTCCCCAATCTGCTCCATCATCTCTTTATGTCCCCAGTTATCATTGGTTAGAGTAGTGTAGATAGTCTTTCTTCCTGATCAACAACAACAACAACAACCATGACGTCTTCCACCTTCTTTGGGAGTATGTAGCAAATTCTCATCATGTCGTCTACATTAAATGTCCTGTTCTCGATTTCAGCAGGGATGCTGTACTTGTTTCCCTCTGGTTACAATGGAACACACTCAGGCCAAACTACACATGCCAGTAGTCACATAGCTCCACCCTTACCTGCAGGGGTCTGGGTGGGTGTGTTTTAACACATAACCAATTGGTGGTGATGGTGGGGAGCAATATGGATCTGGACTGTAGCATGGGGAGTAGGTGGTCTTTAACCTTTTGCCCCCCCCCATTGTGTCAAAATCTGGATCAGTCCCCCACACCTGCAATTTCCATTACAAAAAAGTTGCCTTCATTCCCCCCTTCCCCCCAATGCAATTTGCAAGCACAGGTGGGACAGTCTTGATCAGGGACCCGCACTAGCTTTTTGTAAAAACAAACAAACCAAAAAATAAAAAACCCCACCAAATCCTGTATAAAAGGATGGAGCTACATGACTAGTATTATGTATAGTTTGGATCCCAACAGGCCTTAATTCCAATTATGTGCTACTGTTCCCAACTTATTTGTGTTGCTTCATCCCCTTTGCATGATATCCCCCTCTTCTTTTTCATAGTTTAGTGTATTTTCTCAAACCACAATGCTATCCCATGCCATCACCAAAACAGGTTCCACTGATGGTTGTGTATTATTATTATTATTATTATTATTATTATTATCATTAGCTCGTGGTGGTTTTTCTAGATGGACATGATGGGCTTTGCCAAGTCATGCTGTCTTTTACAGATTCAGGAATTTCCTGACAATCGAGCATGTTTTAAGTATGACTGCTTTCTGGATGTTGGTGTGGATGTATTCTGGTAGGCCCAGTTTCTGAAGGTTTTCTGTATAGTTTTTGATGTGATGTTGGTGACTGATGTGACTAACAGAATAACAACAGCCCAGTAGAGTAGTCTTTCTCTTGAGTCTCCTCATGATACAAATTGTTAGCATTTGGTTAAAAAAACAACCAGAATTGATCATCTAGTTCTGTTAACATTATCAAAACTAGACAACAACACATAAATGATTCAAGGAAACTGGTTTCATATCCACTAATGCTGGAAACATATAATCAAAAGATGTTTTGTTTTTAAGGAAGATATTCAGAAACTGAAATATGAATCCATGAATCAAGATGAAACCACAGTGGTAAAAATCTAAATTTGGAATTAATTAAAGAAAAATAGCCTAATTGAGATATTTTCCCCCCAGGTACTAAACCTCTTTCTGGCCTTATTATTGAGCTCTTTTAGTTCAGACAGTCTTGCTGCTCCAGAACAGGAAACCGAAGCAAACAATCTACAGATTGCTATAGCAAGGATTCAGAGAGGACTAGATTATGTAAAAAGAAAAACTTGTGAATTTTTTCAAATTACCCTTTTGCAAAAGTGTAAGGGCTCCTCTGGAATTGATTCAACCAATGAACAAAATGACAATGAAGGTGTGTGCGTTCCCAACCATACCGTGGCAGAAATCAACAAAGTTCATGATTATCGCAAAGACAGAACAACAACCACAATTTGCGTGGACGGCAGTGATCACATGTCATTCATAAACAACCCAAATCTCACTGTGACAGTACCAATAGCTGTGGGAGAGTCTGATTTTGAACATGTAAATACAGAGGAACTTAGCAGCATATCTGAGCTTGAAGAAAGTAAAGAGGTAAGACATGGAATTAATTTACTCTTTTATACTATGAAGTTTTTGTGTGGTTTACACGTTTATATATCCCGTTAGCTGTGATGTTAGATTCATATGTGTTAATACTTTTAAGCATAAGCTTAATCTCTTGCTACTTTGGCTACTTTTTCTACAAGCTGATATGACTGTGAGTATTGAAAGAGGCAGCATGAGTACCTTTTCCTCCTATAAACACAGAACCATATGAGATTCATGAATTCACAAACGGTTGCCTTCATGCTTCTCCATGTTGTTGGATCCAAATGATAACAAATTTTATGGGGGTTATGAATATACATTTCTTGACTGGCAAGGGTGTGTGAGGCAGTGCATAACACATGCTAAAAAATAATAATAATCAGGGAGCCATGTCAGCATCCCAGTTGCCATGAAATCATTCGGAAGCCTTTTTGTCGTTGGCGTTCTGAAGCGATAAAAGATGCTGTCCAAAATGGCACAGTTGAGAGGATAGTTCCACTTATCCTGGGCCAGAAAACAATCTATATTGGTTCGTGGTAGTATTTAAAGTTATCTAAGGAAGAGAGGAAGGCAGGAGCCTCCTAAACAACAACGACCTAGCAGTCACTATCGGAGTCCTAGAAACTGGTAAGTGCACAGCTTGTCATGTGATCCTAAATTTGGCAAGGTTACAACTACTTCTGGCATTGTCCAGGCAACCTGAACTCTGCTATACCTTTGAGATCCTTGCTCATGTGATATTGAGTTCAAAATAGACATCAGTGAAATCGTAGGGTTTTTTTCTTTTTAAATGAGATGTATTTTATGGAAATTCCAATTTTTATGTAAACATTTCAACATTGTAGTAAAGATTATTCAACGTTACAGTAAGGATTATTGTTTATGTGATACAGCAAGAGTGGGGAACGTGCAGCCCTCCAGATTTTGTTGGACTGCAACTTCCATCAGCCCTAGCCAGCATAGCCAATAGGGAGGGCTGATGGAAGTTGCAATCCAACAATACTTGGAGGACTATGCAGCCCCCAAAGAGATAATATCTCAGGTCTGTAATGACCACTTAAAATGAATTTCTATGGGGCCTCATAGGCTGCAGATACTTTACTCAGGTATTTTTCCCCTTCAACTTAAAACATCCTAGAAATATGTATTTTAAAAATACCGAAATTATTAATATATTGTCTTAATTACTACATGAATATAAAAGCAACTATTGCATTGTTAAATACAAAGAACAGGAACTGACAGAGGCTACAGAAATAGTTGCATATATCTTTATACCCCTTTGGGGTCACTTTTAACTCCTAATGTGTAGGCACAGATAATGGGGCAAATATATACCTCAAGGCACAGCTCATAACTGCTCACAAGTGTCTGTGCCTCCATAACAAAGCCTGCCTCATCCTTCAAAAACCCTGAGGTTGTGTAATGACACAAATGGATAGGCTACTGTTGTTCACCCTAGCTTGTGCTTGTGTGCAACTCAATAAGGTAAATCTGTCTATTTACCTCACCCAGGAGCAGGCAATGTAAATCCTGCAGATCATATCCAGTCCTCCAAGGCTGTACATAGAGGTGGAGAACCTTTTTTTTTTACCTGTCAAAGGCCACTTTCCCTCGAGGTAATATATTGGGGGCACATGCTGGAAGTCCACAGTTAACAGAACAATCCTATAACCCCTTGAGAGCAACCCAGGGACTATAGGATTTCTCAGATTCCCCTTATTGAAGTTGTAGAGGCCGTACATGATCCAGTCCCTCCCACTGCCCCCTTGCAACCACCAGGGAAAGAACCATGGCACCTGCTTTCAGAGGACACAAAAGCAGCCTTGGAGGATCTCTTAGTGGCTAAAAAGGGGTGTTCCAGGAGTTGGGAAGGGCAGGGAAGAGGAGAGGCCCGGATATGAAAAGTCCTATGGCTTCTTCATTCTCGTCCCTGCTGGTATGCTCTTTTAGAGGGGCTCAAGGGCACTTCCAGGGGGCGGGGAAGTTAAAAAGGAGGATGGAGAGCAGAAAGCCGTCACTCCTCCCACCCAGCAAACATCAGCCTGGTGGGCATAGGATACTAGGAAGCCTCCAAGATTGGAGGTTTCTGTCTAGCAGTTGTCAAACCAAATAAGTTGCGCCCTCAGTCAAGATTCAGTCAGCTGATCTGTCTGACCATAGCAAATGGTGTGCATTCCCTTTTTTTTCTGAAACTGTAATTGCTATAAAGAAGGAATTTAATTATAAAATGCAATTCTAGCAGATATACGTAGCAAGCTGCTCTATACCAAGTCAGGTATTTGTCCATCTAGCATAGTATTACTCGCATTCACAGGCAGTACTGTGAGCCACCGCTAGCCTTGGTGTCTTGTGCTAGCCCTTCCCCTCCAGTGTGACTGTAAGGAAGAATTCAGGAGATTTTGCTTCTATTTTTGATTAACCATAGCTTGTTGTGACATCCAAAACCAAACTGTAGTTAGTCTTAACTATGGTTTATGAGGGGGAAACAAACTTCAAACCATAGTTTTGACCAGCCATGGTTAAGTTTAACCGCATTTTGGGACGTAACGCTAAACGGGATAATCGAATCTTCCAATCTCCTCCTTGCAGCCAAATGGAATGAAGAGGATGTGTAAAACCTACGCTTGTTGATGTTCACTGAATTCTACATCAAAGCTCATTCCAACTTGTGTCTGTGTTATTTATTTATTTATTACATTTGTATACTGCCCCATAGCTGAAGCTCTCTGGGCGGTTTACATAGGATAAAAACAATTAAAAACAATATACAAAAGTTAAAACAGCAAAAACATACAGCATACACACAATCTGTACATTTAAAACCACTACAATCTGTATAAGATTGCGAGCTTTTTGCACAAAAATATGTATGTATTTTATGCACATTTTTTCCAAATATATGCATCAATTGTGCACATTTTTAAATGCACACATTTCTCTCCTGACTAAAATGTGCTTGTGCACATTTTTCAATAGTACACTTTTTTTCCTTTATAAAAAAAAAAAACCCTTTTGTTGTTGTTCTGAAAATCACATTGCAAGCTTGGAAATGGATGGGCTTTGACCGCAAATTGCATTCGGGTCAGCATTCAGTTCTAGGAGGTGGAAACTGGGTTGATTCTGGTTAAAAATGAACTGAAACAAATTTCTCATATATCCCTAGAAGGAAGTGGCGTAACCCAAGGCTCGCTACTCACCCAGGCCTACGTAGTTGAATTTTAAGATGTTTGATTGTTATTTTAATAATGTATTCGTTTTACATGTTTTAAGTCAGTTTTATGTATTTTATACTATTTCGTATTCAATGTTGTTCCCTGCCTTGATCCAGAGCGCGAGGCGGGTAATAAATAAATAAATAAATAAATTATTATTATTATTATTTGTCCCTATAACATGAAATGATAGTTTTGCATTATGTGCAGACTGGGATATAGTCTACTCGGTAACTTCCCCCCCCCCATCCCTTGCTATCTGATTCTTTTTATGTACAGAAGCTACTGAATATTGGACTAACTGATACTCTGCTAGATTGTTTGTTGGCAATAAAATAGAAATAGCTCAGAAAAACAGATAGTTATTGCTGATATTTCTTTGCCTTTGGAAACAAACAGAGAAGCATCATATTGATTTGCAGAATATCTTTAACTGACCCAGCCACCTCTAATTTCTTATTTTTACTAATGGTCATCGTTTCCCTACTACGTATTTATATAAGCCTTTGTTCAATTACTATGTTTGTCCTATTTTTCAAGCTTAGCCTGTTAGAAAATACCTTTTGCAGCCATGTTCATGTTATTTCCAGAACTGGAAACATAGAAGTATTTGTGCCTTCATCCTCATTTCCTACCGTTCTTACTTCTCACAGGACTAAAATCAAGCTGGAACAGCCAAGAACGCAGCTCTAGTGCTTTTTAGCCAAGCAGATCAACGTGTTTCAGCTAATTTGAACAGGTTACCTCAGCCAATCATACATACTTGATCACTGTTGAATGAGGATTGACTGGCATGCATGCTAATCAGCTACAGTAATATGCCACCTTCATCCATTGCTGTACCAGTGGAAATGCACATGAGCTGATCTGTAATTTGAGCCACGTGACTCATATTACAGCATGATCAGGGCAATCCTCAACATTCTCCATTTTAGATGGTTTTTACATAGCATTTTGATACATAAACTGCATGGCCTATGAATACACTTTGTCTTGGATTATAAATGTACAAGAGTGTGTGCTTAAGTTTAATAAGAGCTAGTTGTCATGTTAGCAAATCACAGAATTGTATCTAACAGTTTCCTGTCTCTAGAGGAAGAGGACCATTGGACACAACCCATTGGACTGTTGTGATGAGAGTAATGTTGTGCCTAATCATGAAGTCACATTTGGGTCTCTTAATACAGAATTAATTTACAATGCAATCATATGCATGTTTACTTGGAAGTCAGTCCCATTGTGTTCAGTAGGACTTAATCGTCACTAAGCGTGAAATAGGAATACTGCCTTAAGTTGCTCATGATTACCATGTTTGCCCAGTGGTGCAGCTAGGTAATTTTCAGTTTATTTTATTTATTTAAAACATTTCTTAGCCACCTTTCATTCAGGGCAGAAGCCCTCACAAGGCAGCTTACAACAATAACATTTTCAACCCCGGACCTAATCGTTTTATAGGGCCTCATTACCTTTAGATTGCCATGTGTAATAAGTTGTGAAACACACAACTACAGTTTCTCTTTCTCCTCCTCCCACCCATGCCCTTGGCCAACTGCTATTCCGTGCAAGCTTTCAAGAAGCATCCACAGCCTAGGGTCTATATCAAGGGCATGCAATTTGGCCCACGGGCAATTTCTGTGTCTTGAGTCAAAAACTGGTGATAGATTTTTTAAAAAAACTCTAAAAAGCTTTGTGTTACAGTTTTCTCATTAAGGTAGGGCAGAGTGAAGCAGTGATCAATGGTGGAGTAAGAATTCTTAAACCCAGCTTGGTCTTTCAACAAAATACAGTTGCAGGAGACCTACTCCTGCATCTTGTTGAGTAGAAACAAGCTGCCTACCTTCCCACCCAACCTGCTTGGCGGCCTGCTTGCTAACCTAGGCTGCCTCTACAAGAGGCATTTAAAGCTCTTTCAAGGTGCATTAAAAAATTTACCTCTACAAGAACGGAGCGCAAATCGGGCGTAGAGGTGCGTTTTCTCTCCGATTGTGCGCATTATCGAATGCGCATTAAATAGCGAGTTTTATTTTGCTCCGGCTGTTGAAGCGCATTTTGACTATGTGAACAAGCGATTCTCCGCATTAACTACTTGTAAAGCGCATTTGAAACAACCGGTCAGGTCACCAGTTGAGTGCTCAATTACCTCCTGCATACAAGCATTTACGATAAAGCGCTTCAGCGATTATGCGCATAATCGGCTAACCAGGCATCAAACGGAATCCATCTAGAGGGGGTCCTAGCTGGTTGATCCCGCCCACTAACCTGCCCACTCAACCTGCTTAGGCAGCCAGCTGGCTTGCCGGCCAACCCAGCTGGCCATGCTCATCCACCCGCCTGCCCTCTCTCTCCAGTGTGCACACGCATGCCTGGCCATCACTCCTGCCTAGCAGGACACCTTGGAGAGGTTGGCTGAACTTTCGCGAGAGGGCCAGGACCTCTTCTGATAGTTCCAAACCTCTTGCAGTGGTTCTGGGCTTCTCACATATTTCAGCCAACATTTCCCAGAAGCCCTGTAGCTGCAGTACAAGTTGGGGAAAGGTGGAGTGGTTGGCTGACCAGCAGGTGGGAGCAAGCATGCGAGGGCTTCTTGGTCCTGCCGGCTGTCTGCATGGATGGCTGGGTGGGCATGAGCAGACTGCCAGCTGGCCATGCAGGTGACTGGCAGGACCAAGACGTGGTGGGCCCTTTGGAGGGGGAGAGCAATGCAATTTGCCACTCTTCCCATTCTGCCACCTGATGCACCAACATCAGGCTGTTTCCTGTTAAGGCCAGCCGTACAGCAGACTTAGTCTGTGTTTCTGAGAAGAGAGAGGTCCCCCCTTTTAAAGATAGGTTAAACCAACAGTTTGAATTTGAATGGCTCCATATTTGTTATAGCTTATAGCTAAACAAATGAAATTCATTCTCTCTCTCTCTCTCTCTCTCTCTCTCTCTCTCTGTTCCATGCTTTAAACCCGCATCTACATTCCTAATAGGTTAGAACAACGAAATTGTTTGCCAACCCTGATTAAGAAACACTCTGCGCATGTACAGTTTTATGTTTTAATCTCATTTAAATCCTGGTGGCACCATGATAGCAGGGATAAAATGGAGTTTGTCTCTGCTGCCCTCATCATCTGCTGCTCTATGGATGGTCATTTGGGGGAGCCCTGGGCTGTGAGGACCTGACATTTGGCCCCAGGTCCAGCCCTGGCTGCACCCCTCAATTTGCCTCATTTCCTTATCAGTATAAAAGGATGAAAACTCTTTACATTTTAGATGTACATTTTCACAATATAAGTTAAACAGGGATTCCCCCCTCCCAAACTGCTCACGATCGTGCTTTATTTTAAACCTGAGAGCTGCACCATGAGCACAGGCTGTTCTGTAACTGACCATGGGAAAGCCCTCTTTTGGCTGTGCCTGTAATAGTCACTTCCTGGATCATAATATGGGTTTTAACAAAACAATAAATAAATAAAGACTTAAGTTTTCAGGTATTTTCCATATTTAATAGGAATGCAGTCAAGGGAGGTCATGTGACACTTTAGGCTGTTCCAGACATAACAAGGGAGGGGTAAGCTCTTAACTTGGAGAAGAGATGGAGAAGAGATCACACCCTTCTCCTCACACCCTGAGCTCCTTCTCTCTCTTCTCCAGCATGAATTCCCATTGCCCCTTTTTGTTGGCCTTAACTCTGCAGTAGAGTACTATATTGGCACCAATATTAATAGTGGTTTAGATATCCATGGGTTTGCACTCAACCAGCCAGGGAAGATAGCCTGAAGACACAGGGCCCTTCACCAACACCACTATTCTCAACCACAAGAATGTGGCTCAGCTCCCGGCAAACTTGCCAGTCATAGCTGCAGTGGCAGCATCCCATTGAGCAGGGAGATGATAGTGACTGCTGCATTGCCATGGTAATGTGACTGGCACAATCTTTTCCAAAGGCCATTCGTTTTTCAGAAGATGATGGAAGGCCTCAAGGTGTATGTTCAATGTGCTGAACAGAGCTTTTACACTTCAAAGGGGGTGGAGTATCTGCCCTTAGCATCAACAGGACCTGGGAAGAAAGAGAAGGACTTCTTCCTGCCCCCTCTCTCCATATCTGAAGTCCCAGAGTTTGGAGGCAAGGCCTGCTGCCTCCAAGGTTTTGGCATGGAAAGCTGGGAAAGCAGAGAATCAGTGTGCAGCTAGGTGGCCGTTGCAGTACTGCTCTCCTAGTGACCTAAGCTTTAGTGTCCCTCCAACCTGAAGAGAAATAGGATTGGGGTTGAAAAACCAAGGGAAAGAGTGGATTTCAAAGGTGAAGTAAGTACAACGTATGAGTCTGAGGGGCATGTTTACTAGTTCCATGGCACAGACATTAAACCGGAGAGCCTTCACTTACGATTTCTATGTTTTGGAGTGCACTCCCAGTGAACTGATGCTCTTTAGATGATGGGCTCTGACTAGAGTCATCTGCCCATCCAAAGCCCTGCCTGCAATAACCTGGCAGGGTAGTTGGAATGACGGAGGCGTTTTTGCCTCCCATTCCACCTTAGAAATCATTTACAGCTAGACAGGTCTCTCTTGGGTTATGAAGAGGTCTTGGTTCCTGGTCTCTTCTCTCCCCTCTTCACCCTCTGTAATGCCTCCATTCCAACCTTCTGACCCTCTTTGGGGTCATAACAGTGACCTTGGAAGGGGGTGCAGGGGGCCGGATGGGAAAAATCCCCACTCAGATTTTCTCTTCTCAAGACCATAGAGTTGCTCTGTTAATCTTCAAAGAGCTTCCTGAATAGCCATCTTAAGGTTGCGCCATATTGCAGATGGGGCTTCCACCATGCCCTTTATCAGCAATTCCTCTCTTCTGCGCACACACACACACACACACACACACACACACACATTTTTGTTTTATCTAACCTAAAGAAGAGCTCTGTGAAACTTGAAAGCTAGATAATTATTTTGTAACTTTTAGTTGATCGTAAATAAAGTGTCATGGCTTGTGATGATATTTGAATTTTCAGAATTTATGCAGCAGAGGAATATTTGGCTTTTGATTTTTTAATTATGTGATAACAGAAAAAATATAATCTAAAATTATGCATCATATATTTGCTTTAAGAATGCTTTTATCTTTTGTTTTATTATCCTGTTCCGAATAAATTTACCCTGTCATTACTACAGCATTTTTTAAAACAAAAGTGCTATCCATACTAGAATGATGAAAGCAGAAATGTATGAATAATTCATTAGGAGAAATTCATTACTATTTTTCTAATCCAGAATATCCAGAGAAGGAAATAGCTCCTGTCCCTCCCACTGTCGGGGAGGGGAGAGTTGTGATATGGGTATTGTCTGTGCTACTCTTTTCAATTCCACCCACCCACCATAATGCCTGCCTTCAAAAGTGCTTCTGGCTTCTTAAATAAAGTTACTTGTTATAATGAATAATTCAAGGAAAAGCAGTGGTGACAGGGATTCTGGCCCAGCAAGCGAGAGAAGGCATCCTACATAACCTTGCTTTGTGCAAAGAAGGACTCTGAGCTGCTTTCGCCAACTAACGGGATTTCTCGCAGCATCCCTCCTCCATCAAAGATGGGGGGAGGTGTCTGTTTTACCAAAACACTGCTGCTGCCATCACTTGTCCTCACCAGCAGGAGACTCTAGTGGTCGGGTCAAGTGTTGGCAAGAGATCAGAAGCACATAGTACCATCAGTGTCCGCAGCCTGCCAGCATTATGGTAGAGGGCTAGCAATTTACTATGGATCTGGTTACAAGAGCACTTACTTAGGACAAACAAGTCAGTTGTTTGTCCTGGGTAGCATAGGATAATAGTCTGATGCCTTCCCGTCCTACCTAGGAGAAGGATGGAATGATGCCAACTACCTCCTCCAACTCTTGAAATGCGGTTTTCTAGACTAGAGAGGGGAACGTGTGGTCCTCCAGTCTACTGTATGTTAGATTGCAACTCCCACTGTTCCTCACTATTGGGAATGTTGTCCAGGACTTATGTGAGTTGCAGTTCCCCACCTATGGTCTAGACCAATCCCAGATGCTGCTACTGCCTTTCCTTGATGCAAGGCAACTTGGGTTCCCTCCTTCCTGTTCGGGGGATAAGTATAGGGGCATTTGGAGCTGCCTTATAGAGAGGAGAGGCACCAAGGATCAATAATCCCCTCAGCTACCTATCTCTGTTGCCTGAAAGAGAGGTGAGAGAGGGAGTGGAGACTCATCCCTTCTTCTGCAGAACAACACTTTTCTTCTCTCACACACACCTTTGGGTCAAAGCCCAGAAGTATGTCCTGGAATCTACGTATGTGGGCTGGTTCTGTCTCTCTCTCTTTCTTCTGTCATAAAGGATAATCGACGAGTTCACACATCATGATAAGCCATTCTAAAAACAAGCCATGATGGCTTATTTAATCCGTCAAGAACCCATGTTGCCGCTATCAAGATGCTTTGTTCCTCCTTGGCTCTCTCACCTGCTCTGGCATGTATCCTAGTGTCCTTTGCAGCACAGATTTTTTTTTTTAAAAGCGTAAAGCTTTATTAAATCTGTTCCAACTGTCGATTGTCAGGTGTCCTTTTTCCCTTTACTTGCCAGAACTGTATGCAAATTTATTCAGGGAGACCAAATATATACATCCCCCACTGCTAAAGCATGAAAATGCAGATTTGGGGGGGATTTGTGCTTTTCTACCCCAATTTTGGGAAGATTTGCACATGTACACATTAACTAATGGACATTCATTCGTGTAAAGGTGTGTAAATCTCCCCAAAAGTGAAGGGGGAAAGTTAAGATGTACAAATCCCTCACAAATCCACATTTCAACGCTTAATTTATGGGGGGATGCATATTTTGGTTTTTTTCCCCCCTGACTAAATTTGTGTACAGGTCCAGAAAGATTGGTCTGCAAATTTGGGAAATTTGTGCAAATTTCACTATTTGCGCAATTCTCCCATTTGCACAGAGTGAGCAGTGAACAGGAATAGGGTCTTGCCAGCCTGACATATAGCTAACAAGATTAGGTTTTCTGCTGTTCTTGCCAAGCAACTCTGTAGCCTTTTTGCTCAAGCCACATGCAAGCCATCATGCCAGGTTTGCACATCACAACAAGCTGCTCTGAAAACAAGCCACCCTAAACAACTCAACAACAAGCCATGAGTTCTCAGGGCGGCTTGTGCATGATTAACAACACACACTGAGGAAACCATGGCAGGTTCGGATGTCATAACAAGCCACTGTAGGTTGTTGTGACATGTGAACCAGATCAATGGGTCTCTAATTCTATGAAAGAGAGAGGGGGGATAGTGCTTTAGGGTAACCATATGGAAAGGAGGACAGGGCTCCTATATCTTTAACAGTTGCACAGAAAAGGGAATTTCAGCAGGTGTCATTTGTCTGCATGCAGCACCTAGTGAAATTCCCTCTTCATCACAACAATTAAAGCTGCAGGAGCCCTGCTCTCTTTTGTATCTGGTCAAGAGGGCAGGGCACCTGCAGCTTTAACAGTTGTGATGAAGAGGGAATTTCATCAGGTGCTGCATGCATACATATGACTCTTGCTGAAATTCCCTTTTCAATACAATTGTTAAAGGTACAGGAGTCCTGTCCACATGGCCACCCTATGCTAGCTGTTTTCTAAGTATCAGTTGCCTTTCAGCTTTAAAGGAAAATACCTGTTAGGGTCAAAGCAGGGCTAGCAGCTTTGTCTGTTTTTCATTTTTACTTTAGAATAGGTTTTAACTCTCCCCCCTGCTATGGATCCAATCTGGATCCACCAACACCACAAACACACGCGCACACACAGACCCCTGCAATTTCTATTGCAAAACAGTGATCAATTTGCTTTATGGAACACTTTTTCACAAAAGAAACTACAGGCATGCCACCCACCCATCTGGATCCAGATTTGGCCCATTGGGGTCTTTAAAGTAATGTCTGTTTTGGCTCTTAGGCATGGATGAGAGAGGTTAGGCCAGCCATTTTCCACTTCCATAACATCACTGGCTAAAAATTGTAATAATGCTTTTTAAAGGCAAGCAATATGTGGAAATAATCTCTGAACATGGCAAGCTGCAATACAATAATAGCAATTGGGATCATCCTATATATTTTTTCAACATGCACTTTCATCATCCCTGACATTTATCCAGCTGTATATTAGCGCACTCATTTCTGATGTTATATACTTTATATGGTAATAACATTATTACAGGTTGCAGAATGACATTATCCAAACTACTTTGGTTTATTTTGGTACTCATACCTGTCTAGTGTTCACGTGGTTCATGCCATTTAGTTCGATTCTATCCAGGACAGTGCCTGAAATTATGTTGCAAATGTGGCCTTGGTTGTCAAGATTGACGGATGCTAAATCAATTGCAGTCAGTCACAATCTCATCTTCCAGTTTTCTCTAGGATTAGAATGCGTAACTCTTTGAATATTGACAAGGATCGGTATGTGCACCAGAGTAACAAATAGTTTTAAAATGTGCAGAAATCAACGCATTTATGCACTGGCAAGAGAGAATGTGAAATAAAGGCTATGGGAATGATATTAATATGCTTCTTTCATTGTTGACATTTCGGAAACTGGCTTTAAGTTGTGTTTGCTGTGATAGGGTGGGGTGGGGATGAAATGGGGTGATTTATGGTTGGTGTCATTGGCTCAGTAATATTTAAATATTTTCCCCAAACGTTACTGAGTTTTACTCCAGTTCTTTTGTATGATGAAAAATGGTGAACGGACATACAATATGTAGACCCAATGGGCTGTATCCAGCAATAGCTTTGCACTGCTGGAAAACGCTTCTGTGTCCGTATGGCAAGTGGCAGCCAGTATTTTCCAGTCCCCCACCCATGTACTGCACCTTTCTGTGTCATGATTTTCTTAAGGATCCCCCAACCCTCAGGAGCAGTTTTTCAGGGGATACCACCTTGCCTTCAGCAAGCGGAAGAGGTTCCCACTTGCACAGAGCCACACTGGACAAAACTCCATGTATGTGTAGATGATGTGATGGTGGTGGTGGTGGAGATAATCATTGGTGTAGTCCACATCATTCCAGAATAATTAGAGTATTGATATTGATTTCAGTGGGTGGAAGAATCTGCCTTTTTTGTGATCTAGTCTGTGGTATAAGCTTGAACTTCATATTATGAAGAATGTTCTAGATTTAGCTGTTCAGCAATGTTGCCAATCAGTTGTTAATTAAGTCAGAACCATTGACTAGGACAGGATTTTTCTTTAGAAACACTGAAGAGCAGAAAGAGCAGCAGAGCAATGGGGTGTGTATACCTTTAAATATCCTTGTTCAAATTGACACCAACCAAGGTTTTGAAGTGTGTTTCTTACCATCTTTACCCCCCCCCCCCCAAAAAAAATTTGAAATTCAGTTTGGTAAGTAACAATACAAAGCCCTGGGTTGTATAAGTTAGGGATACATATGATCTTGTGGAGATGTTCCTAGACGCTTGCTTTCCTAGAAAACTGTTTTTAGATATGTGAATATGCTGTAAATACCACAGTTGTATGCTCAGTCAACATCCGTTTCAATATATATATATATTGAAAGAGAGAGAGAGAGAGAGAGGTTTAAATGCATTGTGTGGTTTTATTTACAGAAACTAAGTCTTTCCAGCAGCACTGAAGGTAGCACAATTAATATTGCTTCCCTGGGAGAAGAAGAAGCTGACGCATTAGTTGATGACCCATCCCAACCCAAGGCTTGTTTTACAGAAGGTATCAAGGGGAACAAAGTGAACAGTACTGGTTGGATGTATAACAAAAATGCATTTGGTCCAGGCATGCCTTTGGGAATTGCTGGGCCTTCTGCCCTCATTTTGTAATAGCATCTCCTCCCCCTCTCTCCTTCCATTCTTTCCTCTGTGTGTGTGTATTTTGCCAACTAAAGACAACACTTCATGCTTCTGATAAAGTGGGCTCCGGTCCAAAGTGGGCTTTGCTAATCTTTTTAGTGCTATAGAACATTTTTTTTTCTGTGACAGATGATCTACCCATCTGGAATGTATTGGCTTTGGGGGATGCGGTTGCTACTTAGAGTGATGGAACTATTTTAAAAAAATCTTTGTGTGAGTCAGGTTAGCAAACAAATATAGGGCGTATTTGTGGTCAAATAAGTTTGCTCTCATGATAGTCTGGTTTTTGTAGTTGTTTATTGATTCTGCTTTAAATCCCATTTATTCCTTTACTTATCCCTTTACTTAGGACATATCTGCATCACAGACTTCAACTGATTTAATAATATTTCCAAGTCCTGGGCACTATTGTTCTGTGAAGGAATTGGGGGTATCACACAGAAAATTCTTATTTATTTTTTATTTATTGCATTTATATACCGCCCTATAGCCGAAGCAAATTATCATTCCCAGGTTTCTTTGAGGGAAGAAAGAGTTAACTAGTAAGAGTTAACTAGTATAAATTTATTTAAATATGTAGTTTAGAAATACACAGAGTCTGTACAAAAAATAACTAAAGCCAGATTATCAAGGTACTTTATGGACATTAGGATTAAAAAAAAATTAAACTTCATTTTTATATATAGTTTCCTCAGACTTTCAGAGTGCCTATAATGTGGCAGCAGCCTGGTTGAACTGTTATTATCAGGAAGTGACTATCTGGTCCATATACTCATAGTGGAATCTCCTCCTCCTCCTCCTCCTCCTCCTCCTCCTCCTCCTCCTTCTTCGTCTTCTAAATGAGCAGTTGTGAAACATTTTTGATGGCAGTATGTTAGTAGGATGCTGCTCTTTTAGGAATCAGGAATCAGTTCCTTGACCTCTTGTTCGAGGTCCTCACACTCCCAACTGTCGTGGCTTTTGAGGGGAGGCCATTTTTGCCAATTCCCACTTCCCTCTGCAGCTGCTTGTGCATTCTTCAGAATGGTGTGGAAAGTAGCATACGACGCTGCAATGAGAAGTGGGAATTTCTGAAAATCACTTTCCGTTAGGAACATAAGAAGCTGCCTTATACTAAGTCCGACCATTAGTCTGTCGAGTCCAGCATTGTCAACATTGACTGGCAACGGCTCTCCAGAGTTTCAGCCAGGGGTCTTTCCTCACCCTACATGGAGTTGCCAGGGATTGAGCCGAGGAGCCACTGCATACAAACCCGAGGCTCTATCACAGTGTGCCATGCCCACTGTGCTGGATAAATGGGAGGACCCTTCTAGTCACAGAAGGAGCCCTCCAAATGCAGAATGGCAGCTCCGGATCCAACTCCGTCTAGAGCCTGTCCAAAGATGTTTTTTTATTATTATTTTAATTTTAGATAATTTAATTCTTTAGCATTCTTAAAACCTAAAAAGCAACAAATATTCTGATTTCTAGGCTGTGTACGGAAATTCAAATGCTGTCAAGTCAGCATAGAATCTGGGAAGGGCAAATGGTGGTGGAACCTTCGTAAAACCTGCTACAGGATAGTGGAACACAACTGGTTTGAAACCTTCATTGTCTTCATGATTCTTCTCAGCAGTGGTGCTTTGGTAAGTGGAATATATCTCCTATCAGCTGAAAACCCACACAGCTTCATTAATAGCACATCCATAGTCTGTTCTTCATGGAATGGAGCATAGGGAACTAGTTGGAGGGGAGACTTGTCACGTTTTATACAAATGAGGTCAGGTGGGTCACCACTAGAGAGAGGGCACCCAAGTTACTGAACAGCATCCCCAGGGTGGCTCACCTAATGCTGTCTCTGTGGTCTTCTCAGCACCAGATGAAGACTTTAATTCAACCAGGCCTTTTAAATAACTTAAGTTTTAGCCCAGGTCTCAGTTTAAAATTCTGTTTTGATTGTGTTTAATGGTTTTGATTGTTTTTATGCTATATTATATTTGTTGAGAACTTCTCCTACAGAGAGAGAGAGAGAGAGAGAGAGAGAGAGAGAGAGGGAGGAGTCTGTTTTGAGACATTGTTCTCTTTCCTTGCAGCACTATGATTAAGTGATGAAGTCTTATTGACATATAAAATACATGGTTCTTGCCACCATTTATCAGCATAGCTGATCACACCTTCACACTGTTTAGCTCAGAGGTAATAAAGTGGTAGCTGGAGTCCTTTGCTGTGGAATACTGAGTGAATTGCTAATCATGACTTAGCTTACACGGTTTTGTGTCTCTAGAGTTTTGTTCCATTTCATATGGATACAGATGAACATGATTTTCAGAATCATAACCCTCAAGCTTTATGGTTTTTCTGGCATGTTTGTATCCCACCATTCCCAAAAGGATCATAGTGTTTCCCTCTATTTCATCCTCACAACTCTGTTTAGTACGTTAGGCTGAGAGACAGAGCAGGTCACTCAAGGTCACTGAGTGAGCTTTATGTCTGAGCAGAGATTTGAATTTAGCTCTCACTGGTCAAAGTTCAGCAAAGTCCATGGCACTCAGAGACCTCACTAACAGAGAGTACCATTCAGAGCTGCATACTCTCTTCTCCCTACTCCACCTGCTGTACGACCTCTTCTGCAGACAGTGTAATGCAAAAACAGGCCAGTTTGAAATGTTGTGTTGATGTGATTTAGAAATACTAATAAAAAATGTTTTATCCCTATACCACCTACTTTTCAGAGCAGCCTCTTTGTTTGCTTTTCTGAAAGGCTGATGTTTCAAGGTGAAGATAGACAATAGTATGAAAGATGCATCATTGTCCATGCTTTGTACACTCATCCTATTTCAAGGGATAGGGTGAGCATTCAGATGTTTGTAACACATTTTGAGTTCAGTGGAGGCTCATCCAAATCTCAACTGAAATCAAAATATGGCTTAATTCTGCCCATTGATACCAAGGAGCACATTGTGATTTCAGTAGGAAAGTTGGACAGGATGCATGCCCGGTAACAGCTGTTACAGGGCAAACATCAACCAACTGCTGAAAACCCTCTTGTCCCAAGATTCTTCGGCAGTGGGAAGATGTTTGCCTCCTGCCGACTGTTTTGGGCCTGTTTAACTGTGTCCTTGCAGTTCAGTAGAGACATTGGCTGAATTCGGACAACACGATAGTCAATGGTGGGGATAATAAACAACTTTACAGTTGTTCATCTAGGGGGTACTCCCCACACAACGTGGTAATAAATAATCAACTGTGTTGTGGATTAGGATCAGCGCTGAGTTGACTATGGCAGCATTCAGATGACATGATAGTCAATACAACTGACGATTGTTTCCCCACACACACACACCCAGTTGCTTAATGTGTCGTCCGAATTCAGCCATTGTATCTTCCATTGATATCGGTAAGCAAATCGTGAAATGGTGGTGGGAAGTAATTAAGGGTGCGCGAACGTTCCTTGTGAGCCTGCCCCACTCCCATCTGGAGGTGAAGAACATCTTGAGGTTCTTATAATGCTTCAGGTTCTTATAACATTAGTAAAACCTAGTTGATGAGAAGCAACTCTAGGAGCAAAACAACACCAAAGGGTTGTCTCTATCACACCACTTCCAACTTCCTTAAAAATTATCTTCTGTGTCAAGCCCCTGCCTGTCTTATAACTCGTAAACTGTATTTTGTTTAAGTTAATGTTAATATGTGCAGATTTAATAAAAATTTCAGACAATAGCAGTTGCTGCTCCTGTAACAAAGTTGAAGTGGAGTCCATGTGCATGTTCTATTTCATTATAGCTACTATCAAGAGGCCAGAAAAGATCTAATATATCCCATCACACAATTTCCCCCTGGCTGCTCTTTGGAGTCCCTTATGATTATTTTACTCCAGGGTACCAACATGTTAATTACCGAACAAGTGGCCAAATTCCTGAACCTGACCGCTTATGATTGGATAATCATTAGGGATGTGCACTGGATCGGACCCGATCCACGATCCGAGTCCGGTCCAGTGGGAAATCGGATAAATTATCCGATTTCCGATCCCGCAGCTGGATCGGCCGATCCAATCCGAACCGGTCCGAAAAACCTCCGAACCGGTTCAGCGGATCGGCGGGCGCCCACTGGCGCCCACCGCCGCTTCCATTGGCGGGCGCCAGCAGGCGCCCGCCGATGAAAGTGGACAGCGGGGGGGGGAGGAGGGGGGCACTTACCTTCTCGGCCCGGTGGCTCCCGTCCGGCGCCGGCGCCTACTACTACTAGCAGGCTCCGCGGCCTGCTCTAGGGTGGCGCGCCGGGTGATGTCATCACCCGGCGCGCTACTCTAGAGCAGGCCGCAGAGCCTGCTGGTAGTAGTAGGCGCCGGCGCCGGCCGGGAGCCACCGGGCCGGGAAGGTAAGGAGGGGGTGCGTGGAGGGGAGGAGGGGGCGCGCGGAGGGGGGAGGGGGGCCCTTACCTGCCCGGCCCGGCGGCTCCCGTCCGGCGCCGGCGCCTACTACTCCCAGCAGGCTCCGCGGCCTGCTCTAGGGTGGCGCGCCGGGTGATGTCATCACCCGGCGCGCTACTCTAGAGCAGGCCGCGGAGCCTGCTGGAAGTAGTAGGCGCCGGCGCCGGACGGGAGCCGCCGGGCCGGGAAGGTAAGGAGGGGGTGCGTGGAGGGGAGGAGGGGGCGCGCGGAGGGGGGAGGGGGGAGGGGGGCCCTTACCTGCCCGGCCCGGCGGCTCCCGTCCAGCGCCGGCGCCTACTACTACCAGCAGGCTCCGCGGCCTGCTCCAGGGTGGCGCGCCGGGTGATGTCATCACCCGGCGCGCTACTCGAGAGTAGGCCGCGGAGCCCGCTGGTAGTAGCCGCCGGCGCCGGACGGGCCGAGAAGGTAAGCAGTGGCGGGGAAGGGGGCTTACCCCCCCCCGGAGCCGTCCGCTTCTATCCGCTGGCGCCCGCGGGCGCCAGCGGATGGAAGCGGGCGGCCCCAGGGGGGGTAGGGAGCGCGGGGGAGGGGGTTTACCTGCCGGGGCCGTCCACAGCGGACGGCCCCGGGGGGGGGAGGGAGTTAGGCCCCCCCTTACCCACCCGCCGCCATTTTTTCCTCATAGACTTGCATTGCAATGCAAGTCTATGGGGAAAAAAATGGCGGCCGATCCAAAAATGTACGATTTTTGGGTCGGGATCGGACTCGATCCGGTCCGGGGGGCCTCCGATTTTGTCCGAACCGGTCCGGGACAAAATTGGAGGTCCCGATCCGGGTCCCGATCCGATCCGGGGGGTCCGTGCACACCCCTAATAATCATACCCCTTGTGGAGACAAGTTTACGGTCCAGTTCTTTAATGTTTTTGTATCTTTCTATTTATTAATACGTATTAATATGTTTGTATTTTAATATGTTGTCCTGGTGATCTGTTGACTGTAAATAAAGATAGTTTGATTGATTGATTGATTGATTAAAGTTAATGTTATGACGAGGACAGTGTAATGAATAGTGTGTAGATGCTGCATAAAATAAAATAAAAAGACAAAGTATTCAAATGGAATAGCAAGTTACAGACACTCAAATGTAGTGCACATTAATCAAAAACATTGCCTTTAAAATATAAAATACAGCAAAATGAATAACATTCTGTCTCTCCACCCTCTTCAGTCAATATGGATTTATTTATTGTAGCCTTTTCCTTCACAGGCTTTTGAAGACATATATATTGAGCAGCACAGAACTATTAAAACCATACTTGAATATGCTGATAAGATCTTCACGTACATCTTCATTCTGGAAATGCTTCTGAAGTGGGTAGCTTACGGTTTTCAAGTCTACTTCACAAATGCTTGGTGCTGGCTGGATTTCATGATTGTTGATGTAAGTACTGGTTTTTCTTAGCAACCTTTATACATTGACTTCTTAGTGAGACTATTTTCATGTACTAATTGACCAAATATGCATTAACTGAACAAGTATCACATCCTAAT
Organism: Anniella stebbinsi; assembly: GCA_029215795.1. Classification (NCBI taxonomy): domain Eukaryota; kingdom Metazoa; phylum Chordata; class Lepidosauria; order Squamata; family Anniellidae; genus Anniella; species Anniella stebbinsi. The sequence continues at coordinate 221,347,473 of JARDYH010000001.1, forward strand.
CCACAGAGCAATGATGCACAAAATATTCATTTATTCCTGACATTTTAAAGGTTCTACTTAGAGGAATCTTATAGTAATGGGTGTTGTATAATATATTAAATGGAAGAAGTTCCACATGAAAACATAGCCTTGAAAGACAAGTTGCATTTATGTGATTTCTAATAGGCAAAGAGCCTGATGCTGTGGCTCCAGCAAAATAGCCACTCTTGCAATTTGGATTTCACAGTCAAAATCTCATAGGGATTCGGCAGCAGATGAACTACACTATGAACAAGGTTACATGGTTAAGAAATACAGCAACACTGACCACTCCCCACAGAGCCCAGAGCAAATTCTCAGGTACAAGTCACAATGGCACCTGCAGAGAACTCTGCAGCAACAGCTCAGCCACAGCACCAATCAACACACAGCAATGTTGTGAATGCAGAAGAGTTGTCATTTAACCCATCCCTTTGCCCATGTAGAAGGAGGCAGAAAGAATAGGAGTCCTTTAATCCTGATGCTGTAGCCCAGTTAATAAGGGGCCTGCATGAGAACTGGGACACTTTGGTTGTACCTCGTAGTCAGTATCTTTATTAAAATGAGGAAAATACATTCATACACTCCCTCCTACAGTTGCAGATTTGAGGTTTCTGGTAGGTGTTTGCATCCACTGGTCTAATACACAATAATACTGGTCTAATACCTTTAGGCCATTTGGAGCACATCTGTTATATAGGTTCCTTGCTTTTTCTTCAGTGGTTTTGTGTGTGTGTGTGTGTGAGTTTACTTATTCAGACTCCTTATCAACTGCACTGCAGCACTCTGCTCTCTCCTCTCCCACTTGTCTAAATCCTCTTTATCCAGTGTTCCTCACCATTACCAATTTATCTTCACTGGTGGTTTTGCGTACTCATGGTTGCATAGATGTAGAAGACAGAGTGTTGTAGTGTTGTGCTCTGTGTCTTGATAAGTGAGCAGCCTTTCCTTTCTGTAACTCAAATTTGCTTAATGCTGTGCTATATTTAGTAGGGGTGTGCACTGGATCGGCTACGATCCACGATCCAGAGCCGATCCAGGGGAAATCGGATGCAATTATCCGATTTCCAATCACCCCTCTGGATCGTCCGATCTTTTCCAAACCAGTCTGGAAGGACCCGATCCGGTTTGGAAAAAATTGGAGGATCGGCGGGCACCCACTGGCGCCCCCCGCCACTTCCATTGGTGGGCGCCAGCAGGCACCTGCCGATGGAAGCAGACAGCGTGGGGGGGGGCTTACCTGGGAGGGCTCTCCGTTTCCATCGGCGGGTGCCAGCGGGTGCCCGCCAATGGAAGTGGACAGCCCGGCCAGGTGAGGATTGCCGGGGGGGGGGCTTACCTGGGGGGGTGTCCTCCTCCTTCCGTTACGGGCTGTAAAATACTGCGACCTAGGCCTCGCGGCCTAGTTTACAGGAGAGCGCCAGGTGATCATCACCTGGCGCTCTCCTGTAAACTAGGCCGCGAGGCCTAGGTCACAGTAGTTTACCGGCAACGGATGGAGGAGGATGCCCCGCCAGGTAAGGAGCGGGGGGTGGCTTACGTGTGGGGGCTGTCCGCTTTCATCGGTGGGCGCCAGTGGGCACCCGCCGATGGAAGCGGACAGCCCAGCCAGGTGAGGATCGCGGGGGGAGGCTTATCTGGGGGGGCTGTCCGCTTCCATCGGCGGGTGCCAGTGGGCGCCCGCCGATGGAAGCAGACAGCCCGGCCAGGTGAGGATCGCGGGGGAGGGAGGGAGGGAGGGAGGGAGGGGGGTCCACTTACCTGCCGGGGCATCTTCTTTCTTCACCTGCCGGAGATCTACTGAGAACTAGGCTTTGCGGCCTAATCCTCAGTAGAGCGCCAGGTGATCATCACCTGGCGCTCTACTGAAGACTAGGCCGTGAAGCCTAGTTCTCAGTAGATCTCCAGCAGGTGAAGGAAGAGGATGCCCTGGCAGGTAAGGAGGAGCGTGGGGGGGGGGGGCTTACCTGCTGGGGCCGTCTGCGGGCGCCTGCGGACAGCCCTGGGAGATAACCACGGGGGGGGGGAGGGACAGGGAGGGGGAGTTAGGCCCTCACTCACCCACCCGCCGCCATTTTACCCCATAGACTTGCATTGGGGGAAAGCTTTCTTTCCCCCAATGCAAGTCTAGGGGGAAAACAAAAATGGCGGCCGATCTAAAAATTGGATGTCCGGTTTTTGGATCGGGATTGGGCCCGATCCGGTCCAGGCGGCCTCCGATTTTGTCGGAGCCAATCCGGGACAAAATTGGAGGTCCCGATCCGGGTCCCGATCTGATCCGGGGGGTCCCTGCACATCCCTAATATTTAGCTACTGGTTTAGTCAGGAACCTGCTCTAACATACCTGGCTGGAGTTCGGTGTATGAAAGTGTATTTATTTATTGATATATTGGGATCCTGATTGTCTTAGGTCCCAATTAAATCAGACTCATGGATGCTAAATTGAGACAAATCACAAATGGCTCAGTTTAATAGTTCATTGATTATAAAAGACAATATATGGAGGCAGAAAGAATATACAAAGAAAGTTCACATCCCTTCAGTTAACAAAGCAGGCACCTTTGCAACAGCTGATAAGTATTCTGGGTCCCCAAGATATACGAGATGCTCCCCTCAGGACCAGCAAAAGTTTTCCAGGCTGGCAGCATGAAATTTCCCCTTGGAGTGAGACCAAATAGATTCATGCTATTCCTCCTTGGAGTGAGACCAAATTGGTTCTCTTGTCCTCCAGCTTATATAACCATCCCTCTCATATTCTCTGAAGTTCTTGAAGCATATGAGTCTGGGAAATTAATTGTTTTTCCTGCAAGAGAGAGCCCCCAACATTCCTGCTTAAAAGGGAGAGCCTCATAACTCCTGGGTGAGATAAGACACTACGCACTATCTCAGAAGGGTGAGGTAACCAGTAGGGATGTGCACAGACCCCCCCGGATCGGATCGGGACCTCCGGTGTTGTTCTGGATCAGTTCGGACAAAATTGGAGGTCCCTCGGATCAGTCCCACTCTGAAAATCAAACGTCCGATTTTTGGATCGGCCGCCACTTTTGGTGTTTTCGCCATAGGCTTGAATTGGGGGAAAGAAAGCTTTCCACCAACACAAGCCTATATGAAAACATGGCAGTGGGTGGATGAGTGGGGGCCTAACTCCCCCTCCCTGTCCCTCCCCCTCCCTGTCCCTCCCCCTCCATTCGCGCTCCTTCCCTGCTGGGGCCGTCCACTTCGCTGCTCCAATCTCCTGAGAAACAAGCTTCTCAGCCTGCCTCTCAGTAGCGCGCCAGGTGATGATGTCATCACCCAGCGCGCTACTGAGAGGCAGGCCACGAAGCCTGTTTCTCAGTAGATCAGAGCAGCGGAGGGAAGTGGGACAGGTAAGTGGGGCCCTCATCCCGGCAGGTAAATGGGGCCCTCGTCCTCCTCCCCCCTCGTGCTCCTTACCTGCTGGGGCTGTCCGCTGGCGTCCGCTGCCCCCTTCTACTGAGAAACAGCCTGCCTCTCAGTAGCGCACTGGGTGACATCATCACCTGGCACACTACTGAGAGACAGGCCGCGAAGCCTGTTTCTCAGTAGAAGGGGGCAGCGGACGCCAGCGAATGGCCTTGGCAGGTAAGGAGTGTGAGGGGGAGGAGGGGGCTTACCTGCCGGGGCTGTCTGCTGCCATTCGCTGTCGCCCGTGGGCGGCAGCGGGCGGCAGCAGATGGCCCCAGCAGGTAAGGAGCGCGAGGGGGAGGTCCGATTCTCCGATCTTATCCGAACCAGATTGGGTTCTTTCGGACTGGTTCAGATCAGATCGGATGATCCAGAAGTCGGAATCGGATAATTTTATCCGATTTCGGTCGGATCGCTTCCGGATCATGGATCGGACCCGATCCGATGCACATCCCTAGTAACCAGGCATATATACTGTCCTTGACATATGGAGCTGCACTTGCTTGGTACCAATTAATTGTATGTGAGAGGCCCACTATAGAAGTTGCCTACCTTTGTTAGCTAAAGCCTGCTGAAATATACTGACTATTCTAGGCTACACAAGTCTCTGTGCATTCAGTATGCTATATAGGTCACAGCTGTGTGAACTCACTAAACTCCTCACCAGTTCTTCTGGTATCAAATCCACTACAGAATGTGTTGAATTACAAGTCCCATTGCTGGAGCTTGTAGTTCAGCACATGCAGAGGGCACCAGGTTGGGGAAGGCTTGTGTATGGCATTGTTCATTGGGTATGTGTGATGTATGGCATTGGTATATGGCATTGGTGTATGGTGCATGGCATTGATCACTGGACATGCAGGGTGCTGAAGCTCTTAGTCATGTGGCGCGGAAGAAGCTATTCTGTCTTTATTAATTGTTTCAGTCAGCTAGAAAGTAGGTAGTTAAGTCAAGTAGTTGAGAAACATTAAGTTGGTTAGTATTTCAGGGTCTCAATTCATCAAGAACATATCCTATGATGGTGCAAAAACCTGGTGCCCTCCAAATATGTTGGACTACAACTCCCCAGCCAGCATGGCTAGTAGGCTCAAATAGACTATGTTTGATGACACTTGATTCCGGCTGCTGAAGCTAAGCAGGCTTAGGTCTTGTTGGTGCCTTGATGGGAGAGTTACTTGGGAACCCCATATATGCTGGCTTGAGTCCCAGCATGTAAGATAGACAGGATATATGTAGGAAAGAACGAATGAATTTTCATCTCAGTTGGATTGGCATGATACAACTTCCCTCCTGGATAGTGTTTGCAATCTAGCTGGCAGTTAAGTAAGTAAGTAAATAGTTTATTTGTGTAGCAAAAGCCATTACAATAAACAAAACACAATAATAATAATAATAATAATAATAATAATAATAACAACAACAACCAAGAGCATAGCATATCAGTTTAAAACAATGATAAAACCTAACAGTAAAAGATTACTCATCAAGACAGTTCAACTTGTCACAAAATTTCCTCCTTAGAATTGCTGCTCTGAAAGCAAAGTGGGCCACCTTTTCAGAAACCTGGGCCAATCTATCCCCCAATAAAAAAATAATCAGATACCCATCAGATCTGTCTGATGGCAGGTCTAAAATCCCTAAATAAGGCTGTCCTTAAATCTTCATAAATTGGGCAGACAATGAGGGAGGTCTTCAGGCAGGTTGACCCTGCATGGGCAGACTCTTTGTTCGTAGGGAATCTGACTGTAGCGTCCAGAGATTATAGCAGAGCTCATGGATTGAAATCATAAGGCTACAAAAGCTTTCCTCCATTTGAAATTTGTAATGGTTGGTATATATTTTGGGTAGGGAGTCTGAATGGGTAATCTCCCTGACGAGGCCCGCCTGGCGCCAACATTGTTATCTTTTCGGCGCCAGGTCAAGACTTTCCTCTTCTCTCAGGCATTTGGCAATATCTGAGGAGCCTGGGGTTGTTTTGTTTTGTTTTTGTAGTTTTTTTGAAGTGTTCAAGTGGTTTTAAATGTACAGATTGTGTGTATGTTGTATGTTTTTGCTGTTTTAATTTTTGTATATTGTTTTTAATTGTTTTTAATCCTATGTAAACCGCCCAGAGAGCTTCGGCTATGGGGCGGTATACAAATGTAATAAATAAATAAATAAATAAATAAATAATACCAGGGGGGCACAGTTTGACAGACAGGCAGAGACACGGTCAGCTCGGAAATCTTGTTTTAGCATATAAGATTTTAAATATCGAGATGCCATTTCAAAATTTGAAGAGCTCAGAATATCCAGAGAGAGTCCATACATCTCAATAGTTTTTACCATTTCCTGGTTCCAGGATAGAAACACTCTATTATTAAAGTTCAGCATCTCCCTAAAAGCAATTAATACTAACATAGACCTTATTCCCCTTTTCAGTTTTAACCAATCTCCGAGGGCAACAACATGTACATTGCTCTTCAGCGAACAAAGGCCCACTTCCAGATGGAGAATAGAGGACTCTGTTGGCTTGGGTAGCTCAAGGATAGTTCGTAAATATTTATTTTGTGGAGTTTCAAGATTCACTTTCTGTACAGACCCCCCCATATTTGAGCACCATAGCAAATCTGTGCTATAACTTTGGACTCATAGGTTTTAAGAGCTGGGAGAGTCTGTCTAGCTGGCAGTTGAGTTCTATCTACTTTTTAAAAATATCGTATTTCTTTTTTATTGTACGACTTTTTAAGTATATTTTATGATTCTGTAAAAAATAACCATTGTTATTTCTGGGTAGGTTTCCATTGTGAGTTTAATAGCAAACGCCTTGAACTATTCAGAACTTGGTCCTATTAAGTCCCTTAGGACACTGAGAGCTTTGAGACCTCTACGAGCCTTATCAAGATTTGAAGGAATGAGGGTAAGACCAAATTTTTTTAAAAAAATAAATCAAGGCTGTCACCAGTGAAAACTGGTTGAGGGTTATCTGTGGGGTATTTGCTGGTTGGGGGTATCTGTGCAATTTTGCTTTGTTATTGACTGGAACATTCCTTGCAACCATGGATGGGGTTTGTAGAGAATCATAATGTCATGGCAGTAATCAGTATGGTAAGTAACATTACAGCCAAGGTGGGCATAACTTGACATGGGAAGGGCATTTTTTTGTGGCACCTCCATGGCAAATTATTATTATTATTATTGTTGTTATTATTATTATTATGGTGGTAGTTGTTACTGTTACTGTTTCATTTATGTTTATTTCTTCCTTTCCGAAGAAGTTCAGGATTGCATGTGTTTCTTATCCTTACAACAACTCTGTGAGGCAAAGTAGTCTGTGGAATAATACTTGCTCACAGTCCCCTAGTAAGTATTTTGGCCAAATAGGGATTTGAGACACACACACACACACACACACACAACACACTATCTTCTACACAATTTTGGTGTTCTACCATAAGAGATCAGAAAGAAGAAATACACTATGGATGATCTAGAATAGGGGTAAGCAACCTAGTGCCCTCTGGATGGTGTAGACTACAATTCCCATAATCCTTGACCATTGGCCATGCAGGTGGTAGCTTATGAGAGTCGAAGTCCAAAACATCTGGAAGGCATCAGCTTGAGGAAGAATAATCCACGGATCTTTGTACAGATTTATATGTGTTTCATGGGTGTCCAGGGATAAAACAATTTTGATCCAGCTTCCTTGTCTTAAGTAGTTTCTAAAAAACCCTTCACATGTTTAAAATTAAGAAAGTTGCACACATTAGCTTCACTTCTAACAACCTTACAGTGGAAGCGTCAGAAATCTGCACTGAATGCATGGAGGTCTGAAGTTTCCTCCCAGGGGATGGGCTTATGGGTGGAATCCCACTACCCTCTCCACACATTCATTTTCAATGCCCGAAGGGGGATCATGAGTCTGACACATCCCACTTGCCTGGTGAGAGCAGTTCCACCACATGAGGACCCTGTCTCTTCAGAACTCTGAAGGTTCTATCACCAATCAAAAGAGAACATCAGAAGGGCCATACTGAATAAGACCAATCTAGTTCAGCAGTCTGTTCACACAGTGGCCAACCAGTAGCCTGTGGGAAGCCCATAAGTAAGAGAGAAAGCTGGATGGGATAGAAATCACACACAGGGTGAAAGAAGTCAGTGATCACCTTTCTCCATCTGTTGTGTATTTCCCCTTTTTCAGTGGCTAATTTTCCCTGCTCCTCCCCATCCCAACTCCCTGGGAAAATTAGCTGCTAAGATGGAGAGCGAAGACGAGAAGATAAAACCATGAATGGGTTTTCCTTCCCTGTAGCTAATGTGTCCATCCATTCCCTTACAATCACTTTTCTGCTTTTCATGAGCAGGTCTTCCACCACAGTTTCTCCAAACCTTTTAGCCCAAAGTAGTCCCATCCCATTCCTCTTACCACCCCACTCCCATAAGCTTATGTCTTCCATGCAAAACTTTAGCTCTCCTATCTCACGAACAACCCTCCTGCTATCATCCATTAATACATTATTAAAATATCAATAAACTCCTGTGCCATCTAATGCCATCTTAGGAAAAGGTACCTCCTGCCATTTTCTCTCACCCAGAAGATTATGGCTTTTCTAAACCAGTGGCTTCTGTGACTTACCTGTGCATCATAAGGCCAGCAGGTGGTACATGCTGTATTAGAAAAGGGATTGGGTCCTGTATGTCCTCTGGAAGCAGCTACTGTAAAACTAAAATTTGTGCAAAGTTTTTGTTCCAGTGTGGGAAATCTTTGTTTGTTCATATTTTTCATTTTTAAAAAAAGAACATTCCATTGACCTGAAAATCCAGTTGCTGTTGGATTAGCTATTGCTTTTCTTAAAAATAGGAACTAGATGGAGAAATGCACTATTTAAATTGATCTCGATAGAATAAAAATACAGCAAGTTGGAGCCAGTCATACACAGAGCAGACCCATTGAAATCAATGGACTTTAAGATGGTCATGACCAACTTAATGCCCATTGATTTCAGTGGGCCTACTCCACACATGGCTAAGTCTGGATCTAACCCAATATTAGCGATACTTTACATTTTCTCATAAGATTTATCAAATCTGTAATTCAGGCCTTGACGTCTGCTGGCAATTCTGCATCACCAACAGATTTTACGCACATTTTCTTGATGACGTTACTAATCAGTTTTGGAGAATCTTTATTCGGGATATTGAGGAAATTAGAGGTTATTATCAGCTGATTATAAGGCATTTTTATTATGTTATCTAAAAGACATAGTATTAGAAACTGATCTACTATCAGTAATTAATTTAAATAACTGCAGCTAAGATCTGCTTTGCAAGTTATTGGAAAAGTCTAGCACTCCAACAATTTCAGGTTGATATCTGAAAATATGGCATATTGCTGTTGCGTCCAAATTATTTTGTTAAAATAATAATAATAATAATAATAATGCAGATGCTGATGAATTTACAAAAAAAGTCATTTTTCTTCGCAGTACTTTGGAATGATAAATTTCAAACTGCTTATACAACTGTTTATGTGCTTTTCCCTTTATTCTGATTGTTGTATTAAGTAACTGATTAATTGTGTATTTTATATTTTGCATATTAATTTAAGAATTAGGAAAATCAAGTTTCCATTTCATGTTCTCATGACACAACAATATTATTTGTCAAAATCAGCACCTTAAATTTATATACACGGTTATGCAGGCTTTTTGTATAATCCCTATTGACCTCTTTTTTGGGGTTTTTTTCTAGGTGGTTGTCAATGCCCTAGTAGGAGCGATACCGTCTATTATGAATGTGCTTCTTGTTTGTCTTATATTCTGGCTAATTTTCAGCATCATGGGCGTAAATCTATTTGCTGGCACTTTCTACCATTGTGTTAATACAACGGATGGAGAGACGTTTTCATATCAAATAGTTGAGAATAAAACTATTTGTGAAAGCATGTCAGATGCCAGATGGAAAAATGTAAAAGTAAACTATGATAATGTTGGAGCTGGATATCTTTCTCTACTTCAAATTGTAAGTAACCACTAATTTGATATTAGAAATAACTTTTCAACTTCAGTATGGTGGATGTTAATTTCATAGGGCACAGTTCTCCTGCACAGGGCCTGCTGAAATGGGAGCTACACAAAGGTAGTTTGGACTTCTATTGGGGCTGCTGTATATGTGGGGGGGGGGGGGGGAGAGAGAGAGAAAGAAAGAGTTCTGTTTGCAAATCGACACATAGATTTTGTCATACATCAACCACAGATGTGCAGTAAAATTGTCATCTGTATTCACTGGAAGAATGTGTGTCTTACCATTCCCACTGAAATGAAAAATTTGGACAATATTTTCATTTATTTCTATTTACAAGATGTATACGGCCCCTAGCAACAAAAAGTATTTGTCATCCCTTGTAGTTGTTAACATGTTGCCTCTTTACAGGCCACTTTTAAAGGATGGATGGAGATAATGTATCCTGCTGTTGATTCAAGAGGTGTAAGTACCTGCTGTTCCCCCCTCCCAAGATGGCATAACTCAAAAATGATCATAAGGACAACAATGAAAATAGCTTTTTCTTCCCATTTTGTATTAAAGACTATCATTGAAACAATCTTAGTACTTTAAATTAAATCAAATAATAAGGCCTCCAGATGCTAGGATTTGGGCATCTTGCCTAAGATTTGGTACTTTTATTCAGGTTTTGTTGAATGTCAATAAAGATATTCTGGAAGTGGGATGTCTTATTTCTCAGATCTAAGCAGGGGGAAGAGGGTCTTTATCTGAAGGGTGAGGGCTCCCCCCCCCCAAGTCTGTTTCGACCTTGGCTAGGAAGGAGATAGGACCAGCACTGTCTCTTTACCCCTGCCTCTGATCATGCTCCCCTTTTTATATTCATTCACACTTATCTCCTCCTTTGTTGTGTGCTTGTATTTTAGTTCGTTAGAGCATAAAACCTGTCTGATATCTTGGCATGTCTCCTTGTTTTATAGCTGAACAAGCAGCCCAAGTATGAGCATAGCCTGTATATGTATCTTTACTTCGTCATCTTCATCATCTTTGGTTCATTCTTTACCTTGAATCTTTTCATTGGTGTCATCATTGATAATTTCAACCAACAAAAAAAGAAGATAAGTGTTCTGATTATTCATCTCTACCATGCCGTGAATTGTATTTCAGATAAATGTTTGAAATTCCATATCTTCTTATAATTCAAGTATGGACATAAAGACTTCCTAGTGTTTATTCCAAAGAAATGATGGCAATATTTTATTTACATCAGTATCTAAACATATAAAAATACTAATTGTTTTATTATACCTAGTGCAGAATAAGTGTGTGTGTGTGTTTGCATTTCAGGTTGTTAGAGCATAAAACCTGACTGGCAATTTGCAGTGAGGCATTTGTTTTGACCCAGTGTCTTCTTGCACATGAATATGTGCATGTATACTCAATAAGTACATGGAGCTCCTGAGTGCACAAAGGCATTTACTAAGAATGAGAGAAACAGGGTTGTTCGAGTTCACTGAAATTCTCCAAACTTGATTCAATGCTCAGTTTCAGCTCTCTCCTGTTCTGGTTTGCAACCTATTTTTTGTTTTGTTTCTTCAGTTTATTTATTTATTTATAGTATTTGAACGGGAATAATTCAAATTTTTCAGAAGTGTGCATTTTCCCTCCATTAACTAAAGTGTGAAAATGCACAACTTTAAAATGCAAAATTTAAAGTGTTTTTTTTTAAATGTGCACTTTTTTAAGTGTGCTCATCCCCCTCAAAGCATATTTAAATGTGTACGTTAAAAAAATTGTGATTTTTTAAATGCTATTTTTTTTAAAAAAAATGCACTTTAAATTGTACATTTTTAAAAAATTCCATTTCGTAAGTGCAAGTTCAAGAATTTGCTAAAGTTCTTGGTGAATGTGGACTCTTGTTAATGTTTGGGTTGCGAATTAGGCTAGTAGTTGGCACACTGAAGTAAAATTCTTAAACATCGTGAGCATTCATTTCATTGTTGCAACTCTGCATGGGTATCCCCATCCGCTTTGCAGAGCTGCTCTTCACATTATTATATTTGAAGAATGACCAAGCACTCCCTTTGTATACATCAGAGCAACAAAGTCTTTGAATCACCCTCAAAGAGAAGCTGTTTCCATTGACTGAAGGAGTCCTGCTATAAGAAAAAGATTCCTTCCTTCCTAGGAAGGGAATATTTGGGATCCAGCCCAAACGCTTGATAGAATTACTATTCTTTGTACTTGAGTCCAACTAATATAATGACATTGCATTTTAATAAATGGTTTGTATTATATGTAAACTATCACTTTCCTCTAATGGAATTTGCAATGATACAAATAAATTAAAGTGAAACATAAAGTATAAGGAACTACAATGCATCCCTAAACAAGTACCAGGGTTAACAGAAGCCAATGAGTTTTCTTCTTCTAAGATATTCCATCATGTAGGAATCAGAAATTGTGATACACATCAAATATTTGCATTGTCTTCTAAAAGAAAGTATGTAATGAATGCAAAACTATGTTTTCTATGCCTTAGAAGTCTTAAGTATTAGGTACACATGACAATATATGCATGATACATTTGATAGAATTCATTTTTTATATTTGTAATTAAAATATGCCTGTGAACAATTACAGGCTTGTAAATCCTGTTGAAATAAATTGAGCTTATGCATGTATAACTGTACTTATGGGTCTAAGTAATGGTTGAATTCATTTACATTTTTTTTGCTCCTTTACTTAGGAGGTCAAGACATTTTTATGACAGAAGAACAGAAGAAATATTACAATGCAATGAAAAAACTGGGGTCCAAGAAACCACAGAAACCTATCCCAAGACCATCAGTAAGAGTGCCTTTGATTTTTGTATTTAAATGTGTCAAGTATGTCATCCATTGAAACAAAATACTTACTGTGTAAATAAACAAATGCACTCTTTGATGAAAGTTTGAAGAGCAATTTACCAAGCCATAGCTTTCTTGCCTATAAGAAATAACTCTTTTTCTCTCTTGTTCTTCCAGAATAAATTCCAAGGCTTTATTTTTGATTTTGTAACCAAGCAAGCATTTGACATTGGCATCATGATTCTTATCTGTCTTAATATGGTCACCATGATGGTAGAAACAGCTGATCAGACGACCTCTACAACTAATGCTTTGTATTGGATTAATTTGATTTTCATTGTCCTTTTCACTGCGGAGTTTCTTCTGAAGTTGATTGCACTCCGCTATTATTATTTCACCATTGGATGGAATATATTTGATTTTGTGGTTGTCATTCTCTCCATTGTAGGTAAGAAACATTTAGGGGTTAGATGGGCTGTAAGTAAAGGAAAAGGTCACCCTAATTTATCGAACGCACAAAAGAAGGAAATATCGCCTTTGGTGTGGAATAAAAATCCAAAATATTTAATAGTTATATCCATATTGAAAAATGAGTTGTTTCTTTAGAAAAGATAGACAGACTTGTACATAAGCTCAACGTTTCGGGCCCTAAGGTCCTTCGTCAGGAGCTGTAAATAAATAAAATAGTCTATCAAAGATCTCCTTGTTATAAAATTAGTACATCGTATTCAAATATAAAACAACAAATGCAGATAAATTTAAAACAGATAAATTTAAAACATGTAGAACACTTATATAATTAATTCTATTGCTAACTTTTTGATCAAACCAATGTTTTCCCAAGAGCTTTTTTAGAAAACCCAAGAAGCTTATAATATGTATTTAATACATTTAATACACACACACACACACATGTCTAAGCTGACCATATGAAAAGGAGGACAGGGCTCATGTAACTTTAACAGTTGTAGAGAAAAGGGAATTTCAGCCAGTGTCATTTGTATGCAATTAGTTCCTGGTGAAATTCCCTCTTCATCACAACAGTTAAAGTTGCAGGGGCCCTGCCTTCTTTTGTATATGATCACTCTAGTATAGTACCTGCACCTTTAACTGTTGTGATGAAGAGGGAATTTCACCAGGAACTAATTGCATACAAATGACACTGGTTGAAATTCCCTTTTCTCTACAACTATTAAAGGTACATGAGCCCTGTCCTCCTTTTCAAATAGTCAGCCTACACAGGTCCCCATGCTTAAATATGTGTAGCCCATTAATCCATTGTTCTCAATCTCAACTTTCTCAGTTCATTATACATTGTTTTGATAATTCTTCTTAATTCTCCATTGACCCCATAACTGAGTAAAATTAACCCAGACCAACCTGTACAGTCGTTAGAGTTAATCAAAAGTCTTAAAATATATCCTGCTGCGTAGTGGTCTCGAAGACTGCTTTTTGCTCAAGAAATGCAATCTGAACTTCCCAAGGTCGGCCTGCTGTTCTTTATCATAACTGATTAATTACTTGGGTGTTTATCATCCAGCTATGAGCTACTTGGAGCACTGATTCTGTCATTACTCATGTACCAACTCCAGATCCCAATATTACTCAATTACATTTCAGTTTAGATTTTACACAAATAGGAGCCAGCTACTGGATAATTTTTGCCCTGATTTGTGTACCAGATGTGAGAATTATACAAAAAGCGTGGGGGGGGGGGGGAGGGGAGAGAAAACCTTTTGTCAAATGTTGCTGCAAGTAGTTGTATCGCAGCCCATAGTTATCTGTTTAATTTGATAGACTCCAATCAAGAGATTTGTTCAGTCCCTCAGAAACTAACAACTTCAGAGTTGAAATCCAATGTATTTTATTTATTTACAGCTCCTGACAAAGGACCTTTTACCCTTTTCCACTCTTCCACCCTAATTTATCACTACCGCCCCCAATTTAAATTAGAGTTTTGGCATAAACCAGTGTAAACATTAACTTGATACTGTACAAATCCTTTATTTCATACTGCATTGAGTACTTTCACTTGACTGCAATAAGATTTGGGTCTTCTTAGTTTAGGGCGGAAAGAAAACTAATTGGGACCTGATATAGGTTTATGAATGATGCAAAGAATGGAAAAAGAGTAATTCTTCAATCACTCCCATGACAGATCTTGGAATCACCCCAACTGAAATTGATTGGCAGTAGATTCAAAGTGGACAAAAGAAAAAATAGTTATCTCACAGACTTTGTTTCCACAGGATTTGTGATGGACATGAACTTAGGCTTTTAAAAAGGAATGAACCAATTTGTTTATGTATTTTATGAATTTGTCCCCCACCTTGCAGTATAAATATGACCAAGATGGCTCATAAACTTAAAAATACTACTACTAATAATATCAAAATAATAACTGAATAACACAATAAGAACAGAGCAGGAGGAAAACACTGATGAAAAGAACAGCAGATAAAAATTTCAGCACTAAAAAAAATTCATTGGTGATTTAAAAGGAGTGGGATTTTTTAAAAAGTCTTTGGGGCCAAAATGGGTAGACTCCTTGTGTAGAACATTCCATAGATGGGGCCCTCTCCTCAATAAGTACATGCCTCATATCAAAGACAAGATATATATGAAGGAAGACCTCAGTGCTCAGGCAGATTGATGTGGGAGTAGGCCAGCCTTACCTCATCTGGTGCTGTCCAGACAATTCCCAGAATTCTGGACCATTTGCCATGCTGACTGGGGCTGATGGAAACTGAAGTCCAAAGCAGCTGGAGGGCACCAGATGATCATTCATGTATGCCGTTCCCAAGCCATGTGGAGCTTTAATGGTAAATATCACCACTGTGCTTAAAAGCCCCAGAAGCCAGTTCAGCTGTTTAAGCAGGTGAGATTTATTTCTAGCAACTGCTCCCAGTTAGGAGTCTAGCAGCTGTGTCATTTCCAAAATGTCTTCAAAGTTGCCCCATCTACAATACGTTACTAAAGTCTAATCTGGAGGTGCTATAGTCTAATCTAGAGGGTATCAGAGCATGGCAAAACATGGACAGACAATCTCTGTCCAGGAGATGCTGTAACTGGTACACCAGCCTCAGCTGATTTAAGGTGTTCCTGGGGGGCACATAGCTCAGTGTGATAGAGCTTCTGCTTTGCATGCAAGGTCCCAGGTTTGATCCCTGGGTTCTCCAGATAGGGCAAAGAAAGAATCCTGCCTGAAACTCCAGAGGGTCGCTGCCAGTCAGTGTTGATAATAATGGGCTAGATGGACCAATGGTCTAACTTGGTATAAGGCAGCCTCCTCTGTTCCTTAAGGTGCCAGTTATGAGGAAATCTGGCCCTTTTTGAGCCCGACAGATTCCTGCAGTGCCCCAACCCAGCATGCATTTCCCGGAATCTGGGAACTTTTCTCCCCCCCCCCTTTTTTTTTAGTGTAAAAAGTAATTTGTGCACATTACAGCTGCAATTTGCAGGCATTATGCAAATTCCGGATGTTATTTGCGCAAATTGACTTTTACGCTAAATCCCCCCCACTAGCTGGCCCAACTTGATGCAGTTCAACTTGGGCCAGCCCATGGGAAAGCAAGTCGAAGTCCTGGGGGCCAAACTGACTAAAGTTGACTTCACACACACACATACACACACACACGCACAGAGATTTCTCCAATATCCCTAGGTGTTCCATGCCATGGATGCCAGTTGAGCCTCCTTTGACAAAGCAAGCCTATAATACTGATCCTTTAGGGGGAATGCCCAATAGGTAGAACACCACCTCTCTGAGCAGATGAACTACACAGCAGCTGTAATTCCATCTTTTTGATGGAATGACTTTACAGCATTTATGTGTCACAATTCTACTTCAAGGAGTATTCAGTATCACTTAAAGTTTAAGCCTTAAAACTATTTAAGAATCCAAATGAAAACAATAAAGGACTGTGAATTACAGCAACAATGGAAGTAAAAATGAAGGCAGAGGATGCACATTTCTCCCATAGAGGGGGGGTTCTCTTCAAAACTCAAAAACAATAGGTCAATTTGGAAAGAACATTCTTTCCAAAAAGAACTAGTAGCTTTCCATAGGGACAGTAAGTACCCTACTGCCTTAATGAAACAGTACCCCCATCTTATTAGAATCAAGCTTCAGTTTATTGCCCCTCATCCAGCCTGGTACTGACCCCAAACACCAGTTTAACACAAATGCATAGAAGATAGGTCTATCAACAGCTATTAGCCATGATAGTTAAATAGAGCCTCTATAATCAGAGGCAGTATACCTCTGGATTCCAGATGCTGTGGACAAATGACAGAACGTGGTCATCCTCATGTCCTGCCTGTGAGCTTCCAGCGGCATTTGGCTGGGCATTTGGAACCAGTATGCTGGATTCGGATGATTTTTTTCTGCTGATCCAGCAGGGCTCTTCCTACATTGGCCCTGTTCAGAAAACACCTCAAACCATAGTGGTTAAGGCTTTTTTGTTAACAAAAAAGCCTTAACCACCGTGGTTTAAGGTGTCGTCTGAACAGGGTCATTCTTATGTAAGCCTTGTATTTGCCAACACAGATCCAGCCCTGGTTAAGCTTGTATAGTTGCTCCTATGCATCCAGCAGAATTAGGCCATAGCATGCATATCCCTGGGTACAGCGGAGGGAATGCCAATGCTTGCCTGTGAGGAAAAACCTCTCCTGGCAAACAAAAAACAAGCAAACATGGGGAAAAAATGTCTAGCCTACTCCACCCTCTGCCTTGTGTGTTATCTTTTTATGTTCCAAGCATTTAATGTAAGGGGACATTAAAAACAAAAGTGATTTCCCCTGCCTGCAGTCTAAAATGGTACAGTCCATTCTACCATCTCATTCTTCTGCATGGGCAGACCAAGCCTCATACTCTGTGCATTCATAAACTGATTGCAAATGTATGTCAAGATGGTGATGGAGAAGAGCTTGGGGCTGTTGGGCATAGAAGTACAGTTGTATTTGTTTGCAAGTATGAGTGGCACAAAATCATCACTCAGGAAATCCTAGTTCAGGGAATATGGATGTTCAGTATGATTCCTGATCACTTATAGCTGAATACATAACCTACTAGCATCGGAAAGCATTGTCTGAGGGGATGTGAGAGGACTGATGGCTGTTTTACACAAGCACATCACCCCTTGATGCATACGAATAATGCATGTGCATATGTGAACCACCCCTTGGAGGTAAATGTTACCCATGTGGAAATACCCAAACCTCCACCAGTGCTTATATACTATATAGATTATGCACGTGCTTCTACCCATGGGACCTTCTGTCAGAACAGAAATCTCTCTCAGTAGTTGCTCATGTCCAGGTCAGCTTGCTTGCAAGGGACATGATGACACATACATGGAAGAAACCCAAACAGGACCTTATCACTTATTTTGCACTGTGAGATGGAGGAAAAGTGCAGGCTGCAGCCCACCAAAAACCACTAACCTATTGTGGGCAGGAGTTTTAATCATAGCTATTTTTATCCATTATTTGGGCTAGCAACAAAAGCTTACAGTGTGGCTTAATCAATAACAAATAGGGTGCTATGATTTATTTATCTTTTAATCTGGATTCCAGAAACAGCAGGCCATTGATTTCTTTTTAAAAAATGAAATATGAGGGTAATATCTGCTCCACAGTTCATAATACCTGTAAAAGTAAAACTTAAGTTTCTTTCATGTTGTTTATGCCCTGCAATATTAGTGAGCCATGTTAGGTAGCATCAAATTTCTGTGGGAAGAAGAGGAAGAGCAGAAACTTAATAGCTAAATGACTTGCAGAGAAAGAGAAAAAAGCTTGTGAGTATCAAAAAAGGAGAACAGGGTTTTAAATCAAAGGCTTGGATCCATATTTGTTGTTCTTCCGCAAGTGAAAGGGCTTCTTTTGTTCACAGAATGGACTTTGATCCAACAGAGGCCCCTTGCAGGCAGTAGGGAAGGTGATTTTTGTCCCAAACAAACAAACAAACCACCCTTTCATCTCCCACACTATTCTGGAGATTCTCCAAAGCAGATCTCTAAAATAGAGTTTTGAGGGTGAGCAGGGGGGCTACAGGTGATAACTCTCTCCCCCCCCCCTCCCATCACCACTTCAGTCAGCAGGAGCATCTGGTGAATAGACCTCGGCTCGCAGGATTTCTAATCTGAGTCATATTATGCATAGACAAAATTAATTGCTCTAGTGATGAGAAATACTTCAGACATTCTTCTGTCATTCTACCCTGTTATTCTGTTCTTGCCTTCTTGCAAAGCATTCAGAAAAGAGCCTTAATTTATTTGTTTTACATTTTATATATGTGGGATAGAGCCAATCTGAGCTAAAAATAGTCACAGGGATGGTGATTCACCATTTCCTCTTTCCACAGTAGTCACTGATTTACTGTAATGGAAGAGGGAAAATAATGTTTTATTATTAAATTGATACATTATATAATAAAAAATACAATAATTTTACAGGCATGTTCCTGTCAAAGATCATTGAAGAATACTTTGTGTCACCCACCTTGTTCCGAGTGATCCGACTTGCCAGGATAGGTCGAGTCCTGCGTCTAATCAAGGGTGCTAAAGGGATCCGGACTCTGCTCTTTGCCTTGATGATGTCTCTTCCTGCCTTGTTTAACATTGGTCTCCTCCTCTTCCTCGTCATGTTCATCTACGCTATATTCGGAATGTCCCAGTTTGCTTATGTTAAAAAGGAAGGCAGGATTGATGAAATGTTCAATTTTGAAACTTTTGCCAACAGCATGATCTGCCTCTTTATGATTACCACCTCTGCTGGCTGGGATGGCTTGCTGTTGCCCATTCTCAACACCGAGCCAGACTGTGACCCTAAAAAAGTCAACCCAGGAAGTTCAGTTGAGGGAGACTGTGGCAATCCTTCCGTTGGGATTTTCTTCTTTGTTAGCTACATTATCATATCATTTCTAGTCGTAGTCAATATGTATATTGCTGTCATTTTGGAGAACTTCAGTGTTGCTACAGAGGAAAGCACTGAGCCATTAGGTGAAGACGATTTTGAAATGTTCTATGAGGTTTGGGAAAAGTTTGATCCAGATGCAACGCAGTTTATAGAATATTGCCAACTCTTTGATTTTGCTGCCTCTCTAGAGCCTCCTCTTGTAATACCAAAACCAAACCACATTCAACTTGTTGCAATGGACCTGCCCATGGTAAATGGTGACAGAATTCACTGCCTTGACATCCTGTTTGCCTTTACAAAGCGTGTTTTGGGTGAAAGTGATGAAATGGATGCCCTTCGGGTTCAAATGGAAGACCGATTTATGGCTGCCAATCCTTCAAAAGTCTCCTATGAACCAATTACAACTACACTGAAGCGGAAGCTAGAGGAGGAGTCTGCTAAAATCATTCAGCGAGCCTTCAGACGATACCACCTAAGGAAACCAAAATGCAATACATCATTCCTATGTGAGAAAAATATAATGATTATTGACAAATCAAGTTTGAACTTGACTCTGGAAAAGACAGAGAGGAGCTCCTCCACAACCTCACCTCCTTCATATGATAGCGTAACACAGCCAGACAAATATGAACAAGAGAAGTCAGAAAAAGAAGAAAAAGGCAAAGATGTCAAGGGCAGAAAAAAGTAAAATAAAACAATGAAGTACTTTGGTCTATAACAAATTGTTTACAGCATAAGGAAGTAACACGGAAACCATCAGGAATCGTGCTCAAAGTTTATGCCAAACTGACCATTCCTACAGTTAACCACCATAATATATATACATGCACCCAAGGCCAGCATCTAACTAACAACAAGGCAACTATCATCAAACCATTGACTGGTTAGTAGAGTTAACAGACTCAGGAGAAGAATACTGTTCTTACCAGCTGGCACTGATGAAGAAAGATGCAAAAACAATGGCTACAGACTGTCAGAATGCACCAGTAATTTCATGTATGTTAATAAAATGTTGCTGCAGTAATTGCATTCACGGTGTGCATCTCAGCTGCCACGTGTCTTGTTTGACGAATTTCTGTTGGTGCAAGTCATATTTCTGTTTACAGATCACTGTTTATGATTATGTTGACCAATGGAGCTAAGTGCTCTTTCTCAGACATTTGTTTACATTTATTACTTATAATAATGCTATAATATTTAGGGACCTGAATGGCCCAATGCAAACATATAGCAGAAAAACCTGGCTCTGCTGCAAAAAGATTAGTGGACTTTCCAGGTTCGGTTTAGATGTGGTGTTAAAACATCTACTGGGATTGCACAGATTAGGTTTAGAGTTTAAATAAAACTGCCTTTGTAGATGGAAATAAAAATACAAGGTTTGTCAAAAGCTACACTAGGCTGACCATATGAAAAGGAGGATAGGGCTCATGTAACTTTAACAGTTGTACAAAAAAGGGAATTTCAGCCAGTGTCATTTGTATGCAGTTAGTTCCTGGTGAAATTCCCTCTTCATCCCAACAGTTAAAGTTGCAGGGGCCCTGCCTTCTTTTGTATTTGGTCACTCTAGTATAGTGCCTGCACCTTTAACTGTTGTGATGAAGAGGGAATTTCACCAGGAACTAATTGCATACAAATGACACTGGCTGAAATTCCCTTTTCTCTACAACTGTTAAAGTTACAGGAGCCCTGACCTCCTTTTCATATGGTCAGCCTAGCTACGCCCACGGTCCTTAAAACCTCCCAAATTCTATCCTGAAGAACAAATAACTACCACAGCTAAAATGCATTAAATAAATCTACACAGATTCTGAGCTTGCCCACTTTAGTCAACGCTGAAGTGAGGAAAGAAATGAGGGAGTTCAAATGAGAGGGTGGGGGGCTTGGGAGCCTAAGGGAACTATTCTGAACAGCTCACAGGGGCTCAGCCCTACAACACAAATAATTGGAAGGAATTAGAAGAAATGCAAGGCAGCATAGGATTCCGGCCGGTCAACAGTAGCTGAGAGTGACATCAGCTAATGCTTGCTTGGCTGGATAGCAGGCACACACATCCTTGTAAAGGAAGGTGGCTTCCAGGCAGAAGTGGCCTGTGAAGTGGTTCACTAGGTTGACTCACCGGCTGCCACTGTGGGGTGCTTGAGGGCAAATGGAATTCCCACCCTTACCCATAAGCCCTTTGATGCAGGAGGCCATCAGCTTGATTAGCAGGCCCTTGCACAGGCTCTTGCTATGGGCAGGACAGCTGAGTACATACATGGCACTGACTGTGATGCCTGCTATCTCCTGACACAGGTAATGGTGGGAATTCACCCTTCACCAGCTGCAATGTCAACCACTATTCTACAAAAGGAACTAACGCATCTTACTGATAAGGCTATTGCCTGATTTTAACTACCTGAAACCTGCTCAGCCCTCCTAAAGGGGCAAGATGGAAGGCTCCCTCAGAAAATTAGGAAGCCACTTTGCACAATCTTTTCCTGATAGCTTGTATGGATTCCTGTGGGGTTTCCGTTTCCAAAACTGTTTCAAGTGGCTAGATTGACTCCACAACTTTATTGGTTATTCATTAAAAGTTTCTCATGGTTTGGCAATTTCACTTTACTCAGGTTCTACCATTTTGTAGGTTTCACTTTGTGTGTGGGTGCATAAAGACCGAGGAAGAGTGTATTCAGAGGTGATAGTTCTCTTTGGAAGAAGAATACTAGGTCCGAGTTACCTGGGGGATGTGGTACATAAGAGAGCAAGGGCCAGATGGATTTTACACTCCCACACAAGATCTTCCATAAGTATCTTGAGAAACAAAATTGTCAAAATAACCCAGAATACATATACATATTCTAAAATACGGTATTATATATAATTTTCCTTCTTGGTTGTGCAGTGTACACAGGTTTAAAATGGACATTACCCCAGAAAGACCATGGTTGATGATGACATGATAGGTAGACGCCAGACAGCACTTAATATCTACACAGTCCAAAGAGCTTATTAGTCCAGTAGTCATTTTGCTTAGATTTTAAAATATATGCATTTACTTATATGTATATTCTTGTTTAAAATATTTATTTGGCAAACACAAAATAGAATCATGTGGTACCTTAAAGACTAACAGATTCAGAACTTTTTTTGGTTTTTAGGGATCCATAAGACTGTTTTGTAATAAACTTAACATGGCTACCCCTCTGGAATTCATTTGATAGGTTTTCTGATTCTCTTTCATGTATAGATAAGAGAGTTGCATGAAGGCATGCTGTACTTTATAGCCCATGCATGGAGGAAAAATAGGAAGTAACAAAGAGCAGCAGAGTCATTAACTACATCCAGGGTTGCATAACTTGTGGTATTTTAGATATTCATGCTATGAAACACAAGAAGAAAGCTTTGTGTGTCTCTGACTTTTGCAATGGGTATGTGATCCTTAGAGGAGTGGAATGCATTCCCCCCCCCCCCCCCGCTTTTAACATGGACTACTGTATCTTAACCACTGCATTCTGCAATTCATCAATTGAAATGGAGCAATTGAATGTTTTGTACATACTTCGGTATATTTGTGACAAACATTGCTTTTATAAATGTGGCAAAGAATCCTAACCAAATGTCAATCCTTCCAAGATATGAAAGGGAGGCATAAGTCAAGGCCAAATTGGGCCTCCTGGCAGGAATGAAACCTCTGGAAGGTTCACTTACATACCTAATTAGCTTCGTCCTGAAATTTCTCCAAAGTCTTCCCTTTGCAAATCTGACATTTTGTGTATCAGTACTTCCCCTTTTTAATAAGTTTTTTTTAATGTAGTGTTTGTTACACAGAAAGTATCTATTGCAAGAAATGTGAGCATTCTTTTAAGGTGCAAACTTCCTGCAGAAGATAATTCTATTTTATTTCATTATCAATTGGATAATGAAGCAAGGGTTGTGTGTATTCTGTGCATCTATGGGCTTGCAATCGAAGCATCTTGTCTGATAATTGGGCTGAGAATGAATGATCTCATTTTCCCCTCTCTTCCTTTTCTTTCTTTAAAAGAATAGACCGAGTTCTAGTCCACTGGATTTGGGCAGGGAGCTGGTTAAAGGGTGGAGCTTCAGTGCCTTACCTAGCTCTCTTTCACGTTAATATTATTCCTTACACCAGCCTTTCCCAACCTGATGCCCTTTAATGCATCCCATGATACCCAACCAGCATGGACAGGAGTGCATCTAGAGGGCACCATGTTGGGGAAGGCTGCCCTACGCCTAGGACCGCAAAGTGCATAAACAGGATTACCAGATAAATTGTTTTTGACCAAGTAAAAATGCCCCACAATTAATCAGACAGCAGATTCTTTTTAACAAAGATATAAGTAGCTACAGAAACTGCAGATGTCAAGTGCCACCTTGGAAGAGGCATTCCCCTTTCTCTCAGAAGGTAATGTGTCTCTAAGCTTATTCCTGCTAGGAGGCAGGCAGGAGGCATAATCTAAAACAAAGACCATGTACTCTCTTATTTCTGCCTCAGAACTTTCCTTTTACTCAAATGCAAATCTGATGGATTATTCAAAATCCATGCAATTAATTGACTGTATATTTCTGCAGCCCTTACTCTGCCAGGTAATATATGCCAGAGGGCTTTGCCATCCCCTTCCTGCTGCTGGTCCAGCCTTTGCCAAAACAAAAGCCCTAAATTCTTGGAAAATGCAATTCTTGGGAAATGCATTAAAATATGCAGTTAGTCAAGTTCCACAATATATTCTGGCTAAAGAATTTTAATTTCATTTGGTGCAGCATCTGGATTTTCTGGTGCAGAATACACACAGACCTACATAGGCCTATCTTGCTCTAATGCACTTTCTGGGGGGTCTAACACAGAAAATAGTGTGTCCAGGAAGCCCAATGGTAGAGACAGAGTTTTATTTTTAAGTTAGCAACACAATGCAGCTTGGAAGTGTCTTTTTTAATGCCTGATTATTATATGTCACAAAATAATTTCTATAAAGATTTGCTGTAAACCCCTTAACTGATTTAAAAATAGAAATTTATAAAACTTTATAAAACCATGTTTATATTATTTTCTAAAACACATTCATCAGTTTGCAGTTATATGAATTATAGTTGCACTATTTGCTTATTTATTTAGGCATATATTTTATATATGAGATTGCAATTGCAAACGTATTACACTTTTTTCTGTTTTTACCACTCTTTCATTTAGAAACATAAGAGGAAGGTGATCAAATCTGAATCTGAAATAACTCTATATATGTGGGACATGTGCCACTTATCTCTGAATGGGATGATCTTTGTACACAACAAAAATAATGTTTTTTGTTTTCTACATTTTGCTTACTTCAGACATGTTGGTCTTATAATTCATTGAGTACTTCATCTGTTGCAGTATTTTTTAAGGAATACTCATTCTTCTTGATCTGTGCTGCATTAGAACTGTCGTAAATATAACCTGCGGCCCACCATGTGTAACTGTGTTTCCTCTTTCCACAAGAACAAAGTAGTAATATCAAAACCAATCTTATCTGGGCATTTTTTGGTGTTGTGGTTGATTGTTCTGTTTGTTTGTTACAGAGGGAAAAAGTAAAGTTAGGCTTTTATTTTGGCTATTGACTAGTAATATATATTGATGAACTGCATGTAGAAGAATATTTTAGCATAAATAACTATAAACTACATTACTAACAAACCAAAAAAATAAAGTTAATAATTTTTATCATATATGCTGTTTCGTTTTGTGCTTCTGTTATCTTAATTCACATTCGTTTTCAGTTTTGGAGGGGGTTTTGTTTGGTTTTTTAATACCAAAAATGCACAAGATCCAGCTGGCTATTAATTGTGTCCAGCTGCAGCAGAGGAAATCAAAGTTCACCTTTTTAAAGGCAGAATTCAAATACTTTTCTGTTGACAGGTGTGATGGTAAACACTGCTGCACCTTTGACACCTCATGCAGCCCTGCATGGCTTCTTATGCTCCAGTCCACTACTTTCTGCCACATGCTAAACATTCTTGATATGGACCCAGTAAGCAATATCCCCCCCTGCCCCCAGCACAAGGAGGGTGACAAATGTGTTGTTATTCTGTCTTTTAGTCCATGAGACAGGACAATTTGTTTTTACCATATGTGATGAATAATGCTGAATGTGATTTTTGGCAAGGTCTACACCCCAGCAGATGGGAAATCGGTGGTGGGCCTGAAGGGATCACACAATTTTGTGTATAAACACAATTTATATCGATCTTAGGGCAGGCCATGCCATGCAGCAAGGTGGCATGATCTCCTTATGGTGCCGGGTTGTTCCTGTGGTTGGGGTAGGGGAGAATGCAAGACGCAGACAGTGTAGCCACCCATGGCACCAATATAGTGTCCTCTGTGAGTTTTGACAGCATTTCTTCTAGTCCAATGCTGTGTTTGGACACCATATACTTTCAAGCATACTGTCACCACCATGCCAACATTAGCCAAAATGTCTATAAATTAATACGGAACTGAGTATATGCATGCCCAAACTAAGCTTTGGGCCATCCCAAATCATATACCCAGTTGTCAGAGTGGCCTTTCCAAGATGCCACAGCTGTATGTGTAGCACAGTGTCCTGTTGAGGCACCAGACATTTAAACATGAAATCCCTATGCCAATGATACCTAATGTAGTAAAAAAAAAAGAGGGGGGGAGAATAAGGAACTGGGGTGTATGCCATACAATATGTTTTGGGGCACTCTAAACCATACACCCAAACCTCCCAACAAGATACCTTTACAAGATACCCCAGGCTTGTATCGTGGCTAACACTTTGTTGGGAGGTTCATGATACTAGTCAAGTTGAAGTTTATCCATAAGATCTTGGTTATATTTATATTTGCATTGTTTGACATTTTGTAGCGAACAACTTGCATGTAGAGTTAAAAATATGATATATGATTTCATATTACATTGTGAACATGGACAGTCCTTGTTTTTTTTTGTCTATGTACGCTCATTTTGTATTTGTCATTTAATTCTATTGCGATCTTAATAAATCACCAATAGAAACATTCTCTTGTAGAGAATATTAATGTATAATAGAACAATGTAAATAAAATAAACTCATCCATTGCAAAACAGGAGTGGATATGAGGGTGGAGACCTATCAGGAAATGTAGGCACTGTGCCCATGGCATGTCTGATGCTTTTAACCCCAAATATACAATTTGGTCAAAAGTTCTGGCTCAGTTAACAGGAAAAAGTTGTGTTCAGCATTCATAGGTCTTGTAATGTTTGATATTAGCCTATGGTGGCCACTTATGAATCACCCCAAAAGAGGAAAAGCATCACCAAAAAAGATGAAAGAGGACACCGATTTGCATAATATTTGCATATACTAACATGTAAATGCAAATTTAGAAATAATGATAATTTAAGTAACAATACAGTACATTTCACAATAGTTTAGAAGGCTGTAACCTGTGTGCCTTGCTCAGCCTGCCTGCTGAGCAGGTGCTGTGGTTGGGCAACTTCAAGGCCCACATCTCCCTCCTGATGCCTCTTTATCTTCTCATTAGACTTGGGCTGGACTCAGCCCTTCAGATTGAGGATGCCTTTATGGCAACTCTTCAAATAGAGGGCTGTCATCTGGCAATTCTTCAAATGGAGGACTGTCCTCTGTAACAGAGGACACACGGGCACCTTATATTCGCCATGTATTTCATGCCTTTCCTAATGGCGTAATTATCATTGATTCCAGGATGCAACTATAAAATCATGTTAATATCGGCTTCTGGCTCAGGATATCCTAGGCTTTCATTTTTAGCAGCACATAGCTCGTAGCTAGTCTGGACACCAGAGACCCTTATTGGGGTTCTTGCTAAAATGTCCTCCTTTGGGATTCATTCAAGAACATGGCAGGGGAATACACATAGGTTAATTAACTGCAGAGAAATGCATGCATTTTCCATGTGCCAATGCAAGAACAGACCACAATGGTGACAATTCAAGGTATGCTTTGCAAGTGGAGGGAAGTGCCAGGTAAAAATAACATAGAAAGCCTCTAAAAGCCAACCACCAAGGGCCCAGGTGTATCGGCTGTTGTATATCTTAAAGATGACTAAATTGCTCTTGCTGTAGAGTGCATCTAGAAAGTAGTATCTGGCTGTAAAGTACATTAGGAGAAGCCTCATTGTAGCAAAGGCTGCAGTACAAGAATTAATAATGGCTGCTAAACCTCTGCATTATTAACAGCATTTTCAAGAGAGGGCTGTTGGAGGGACATTGTTCTGTTTTTCATTTGTTTGTTTTCCTTCTCATCATACAGCTTCATTTCAGTGAGGGAGGGAGGAATCCTATTAAATGTTACACACACACACACACACACACACACACACACTCCTATTGTGGGGAAAAACGGCTTCGTAGCATGAAACACACATCCAGCCTAGTTTCTCTCTCAGAAAATAGATCAGACTGCAGTGCAACCCAAGCAAAGTAAACTGCGGCACATTTTCATCTCTGGGGAGAGGGGAAATTGCATGCAGGCTCATGCATGGTCCCTACTGCAGGAACAACACTTGGAAACAGGGAAAGACACCTCATCAACAATTTATCAGAGCCCAAAAGGCAGCCGAGTTCTGCATTCCGGACTGTTTTCTTATTCAATCAGTTGATGCTGAAAGCTCGATTCAGTTAAATCAAGAAACACGTTGAAGCTACGCTTTGACTACAGCCATTACTCTATTTTCCATTTTAATCCCCACACTGTATTAAAAGGTATGTGATCATTATTTTCTGCTGGAAAAAGAGATGCAATTTTTTTTTGTTCTGACAGTAGGTGAATATCAAGGGTTTCAAGCAGTGCCAACAACCTTCACAGTCTTAAGTATGCACGCATGTTTCCTGTACTTCTTTTTTCATGGCTTTTTTTTTTTTACCTACCATGAATACCTGTTCCCATCATACTCCCTGGCTATCTAAGGTACCCTGTAACAACATGATTTTTACAAAGCAAAGAGAACCTTTCTCTAGTTACCATGGCACAAATTAATACTAAGGCTACATTCTTAGGCACAACTACCCAGGAGGATGCTCCACTGAACACAGTAGGACTTCCTCCCAAGTAATTGTTATTTTTATTTATTAATTATTTATACTGCCACCTTACAAAAAAGAGTCATGAAATATAGTAATGTGCATAGGATTGCACAGCGCAAATAGCAAAGGGATAGTAAATATGGTTCCTGTGGCCTCCAATACACCCCTGGACACCTTCCTTGGCACCCACCAAGGGGACCTACCCCTCCCATTCCCCCCTCAATTTACACACTTTGTCATGGCAGCTGGGATCACTATAAAATAGGTTGTTCCTGAAAACTGTGGATTCAGAGGAGATGCTTAGTGTGTTGGGGCCCAGATTCCATCTCTCCCTTGTACTCAGTCTTTGGACCAAGTTACTCGTTCTTTGATACATCTATGGCAGCCATTTTGTGATGGTGCCCAGGACAGTTTCTCAAATTGCCAAATGTGCCCATGGCTCAAAAAAGGTTGCCTAGCCCTGGTCTACAACAACAAGGATGCAGCTCAAATGGCTGTGTTGTATGATTTAGGCTGCAATCCTATGGTCCCCAGGAAGGTGTCTCAGGGGACACAGGATTTTTCAAATCTGTCTGACTGAAAGCAGAGAGAAAGAGAGAAGTCCCCTCTTGCAGAGGGAGTTCCAGCCTTTCAAGGCTGCAGAAAGTTCCATCAAATATCAAAGAGCAAAAAAAGGCATTCCGGATCATGCTGGGCGAAGCTGTGGCTCTACAGGACATGCTCCTGCAATGAAAAGACTAGCATAAATGGGAGAGAAACAGGTTGTGAGAAAAAACAAAGAAAGACACCACTTTCCCCTCCCTTTCACAATGGCAGGGCTTTGGATAAGGTGGCTCCTCTACCTTCGGACAGCGGTACAATGGATCCAGGGCTCACAGTGATACAGCACCAGTAGGTTTTGATTAGCAGGGATGCTGGTATCATCTGCCACCCCCACCCCCCACCCCTCAGAATTCCAGGAGATGAATTTCTCAGCAACAATATATAGTTGTGAGTTATCTCTGTTGTAATGTAGGGTGACCACATTTGGGAAACTAAAAAAGAGGACACCCAGTGGGGTGGGGGTGGGAAAGCAGCTTTCAGGGGCCTCTGGGATGCATGTCATTCACCCCCACCACCTTAAAGGCCCCAAATGGGGTGGAGGAGGGGAAAGTGTGTCATTCCCACCCTCCACTGCTCCAATCGGGGCCTTTTCTATAATGTCTGGGAATGACACGCTTTCCCTTTTCAGGCCCTGATTGGAGCAGTGCGAGGGAAATGACCCACCTCCAGAAGGTGTGTCATTCCCTCCCACCATGCTAATGCAGCCTTTAAAGGGAAAGTGTGTCTTTCCAGGACATTATTGAAAATTACAGAAAATCCCCCGACATCCAGAATAGAACAAAATCCAGGACAAATCTGGGGAAATCCTGACAGTTGGTCACCCTATGTAATGCAAAGTATTCTGGGGTAAACTGGCGTTGAATGGGCAAATTAGACCCTATAACAGACCTGCTCCCGATGGAGAAGCAAAGTGCTTGAACTGTTTTGCACTTTTATGAAGGACTAGACTACTTGTTTAGCTTTTTTCCACTATTGCATATTTTTTGAGAATGGATTATCGATCTTCCTAAGGGAAGATAAAATGAGGGGGCATGAATTGGGAAGAAGATAGGTATAACAATTTGTGGCTCCAGTGCTGACAAGATTCCTTGGAAGAGCAAAACAGAATGCTGAGCTTAATTCTAGTATTGCATATACTATCCAGTAACATTCAGACAATCAATGCACCTCATGGGTCAGACAAACTAAACAACAAACAATTGCCGGGGGTGGAGGGACAGGCCAATGTCTGAGGCAAAAATTATAAAGCCTTTTTGTGTTATGCAAGTAGGCTAATTATCGTATACTCCATGAAGTTATTTCCATATTTATTATTATTATTACTATTATTATTATTATTATTATTATTATTTATTTATTTATTTGTATCCTGCCTTTTTCTTAATACTGGGACTCAAAGTGGCTTTACAAAATCAAAACCTACACAATTAAAACATATAAATAGAAGTATACAAAAGTTAAAAATATAATTAAACCAGCTGTAATATTAAAACATTTTTTTTAAAAAAATGAATCCATGCCATTAAGAAAACCCCTCAGAACTTGATTGAGTAGTACTAGTATCTGAAGTACTATATAGCTTTTCTAAGACAATCAAAATCCTTTCTCTATGTGCTGCTTTAGAACAAATGGCAACTATGGGAGCTTTCCCCCCAAGATTAATAGCAGTGTGGCAGGGGTGATTTTCATTGGGATCATGGCTGCAGAGAGAGGTTAAACTTCACCTCCACACACTGCAGCCCTGATGAAAATCAGACCCCCACGCTTAAAAATAAATAAACAACAAAAAACTGACGTGCTCTCTAATGACACATTTAGCACCACGTGTAGTTTGGCCACAACAGACCTTACCTATGAATGTCTTAAATCCAGTGGACAGCAGCAAGAGTACTGTGAAATTAATGGTCTTGATGGCTGAGATGTTACCTAATTAAACCATAAAGTGCCTTCCGTTCAGTTTTGAGTATTAAGACAATCGCTAGCTTCTTGCAAAAGTAGCCAGAGAGCTTCTCCATTACCAGTTGGATCGTTGCCCTGCTTCCCATAAATGCCAAGGAAATGTGATTGCTGATTATAAAATAAGGTGTCACCTGCTTTTCCAGAAAGGCTAGCAAAATGAAAAGCAATAGATTTGGGAGATAAAAAAGGTAAGCTGTTGCCTTTTAGAAACTCCGTTGGCCCACTTATTTTGTATGCAACATGAAAGAGCAGGCGATTGAGTCCTATGATACAAAAAAAGGGATCATTATCAAATGAGCTGCAGCGGAACCATGGCATGTTGCACCCAAAAGCAAGTGATAATAACTGTTGCAAAGCAGTTCAAAACATGTTTTATATGGTTATCTGTAACCCCGGAGTCAATAGTGCTATCAAGTGGCTGATTTGATTTGTACCCCACCTTTCTACCAAGAAAAATACCACTCAAAGCAGCTCAAGCATCAACAGTGGGAAGCCAATTTTGACCCTCCTCAGCTGCATCCTGCAGGCTGGAGTACATCATACAGTTAGAATATAGTGATACCAGGAGATCAGACCAAGAAAAAGGTGCACCTAAGGAGGGGTGGACACTTTTGGGAGATCTGGAAGCCATTTTGCCAAATAATAATACTTTTAAATGGCATCTATAGTGGTTATGGAGCTCCAAAAGGGGCACCATGGATGCCTTTTATTTCATTTTGGAGCTCAGACCCCACTTCAGCCTTGTACTTAGGTTCTGAAGCAACTTCTCACCAGTTTGCCCTTTGGTAAATGAGTGTGATCAGCCATGCTCACCATGGTAGCCATTTTATAAACAGCCAAGTCCCCTCATGACAACCATTTTGTGAGAGCACTCATGACACACACACTCAAAATTCCAAATGTATTCACCAACCCAAAAGCATCGGCACTCCTGGTATAATGCAACTGATATGTGAGGGGCCTCAGAATGTGCATAGCCTTCCTTCACACACACATCCAACTGATATGAAAGGCATTTCTTTAACACACTGTGGATATATATCAAAACATGCCTGAAGCCAGGGCTGTTGTCAAAGATAGGGCATAGACAAGAGGCCCCAGACCTGTCTCCTTCTGTTTGTTATGACAATCTACTTGTTCACCTACCTTTTGTTCTGGCTGGACAACTAGGGTCAGCCCTCTCAAGAGGCAAGGTGAAGCACTGCCTTCAAGCAGCACATTTGGTGAGACTAAGGGGAAGAGTCCCCACTGCTTCCCTGGCCACTCACCTGTTGCCAAAATGAACACTGGCTGTTTGCTGCTCTGTGACTGCTGGCAGCTTCCTCTCCCTTCTTAGATTAAAGCATGGTGGTTCTCAGCCACCCAGCAGCAACCACTCTTTCCTTTGCAGTCTCTAATTCTTGCATTGCTCTGCATGCTGCAAGTGGAAGGAAGAGGAGTCAGAGGCTGGGTTCAGATGACATGATAAGCAAAGGTTGCTTAATGACGCAGTCATCCATTGCGTTGCTTATTGTGTCATCTGGCGGGAAATGGTGCACTATTTTTCCAAAATAAGCAACGGAGATAAACAACAGACTGCTCCGTTGATTATCTGGAGACCTGTTGTTTCGCATGTTGTGTGGTAGGCTCCATTGTCTAAGGCCCCCTCTCCAAGAATTCGGCTTGACGCCTGGTTGCCCGATTATGCACATCTACTCACGATCGCTTTTACATCTAATTCCGATAAACGACAGGTGGTGAAGCGCATTATCAGCTGTGTGAAACGCGCTTTAAAATTGTTGAGATGCAGAGAATCGCTTGTTTACATGGACATAATGCGCTTTAACAGCCGCAGTAAATTAAAATTCACTATTTAATGCGAATGCGAAGATACGCATAATCGGAGAGAAAACGCGCCTCAACCCGATTTGCGCTCCATTCATGTGGAGGTAAATTATTTAATGCGCCTTGAAAGAGCTTTAAATCGCTCTTGTAGAGGCACCCTAATTTCATGCATTGAGTGTGTTATTTCTTCAGTCCATAGAGCCCTCCGGCAAGAGCGGGGGAAAGTACCCCAGCTGCTCTGCTGCAGCCAGCACAACTTGCAATGGCTGCTGGGATAGGACCGGAATGTCACTCAAGCACAATGTCCACTATCCACGTACTCAGTGGGAGCCTCAGCAGTACTACTGCTGCAATGCGAAATGTCGTGTGGGGAGTACCTGCGCAACAACTTACTGTCAGTTCACTATTCCCCCCTTGGTTGCCTAACGTGTCATCCAAGTGCAGCCATAGGTAGGCTGACCATATGAAAAGGAGGAGGACAGGGTTCATGTAACTTTAACAGTTGTAGAGCAAAGGGAATTTCAGCCAGTGTCATTTGTATGCAATTAGTTCCTGGTGAAATTCCCTCTTCTTCACAACAGTTAAAGTTGCAGGGGCCCTGCCTTCTTTTGTATATGGTCACTCTAGTATAGTGCCTACACCTTTAACTGTTGTGATGAAGAGGGAATTTCACCAGGAACTGGAATTTCACCAGGAACTAATTACATACAAATGACACTGGCTGAAATTCCCTTTGCTCTACAACTGTTAAAGTTACATGAGCCCTGTCCTCCTTTTCATATGGTTAGCCTAGCCATAGGGTCTTTCTCATTGTTATCTTATATGTCCCTGCAGTCAGGCTTTGGTTGCTAGAAACTAGGGATGTGCACTGGATCGGACCCGATCCACGATCCGAGTCCGGTCCAGTGGGAAATCGGATAAATTATCTGATTTCCGATCCCGCAGCTGGATCGGCCGATCCAATCCGAACCGGTCCGAAAAAGCTCCGAACCGGTTCGGCGGATCGGCGGATCGGCGGGCGCCCACTGGCGCCCACCGCCGCTTCCATTGGCGGGCGCCAGCGGGCGCCCGCCGATGAAAGTGGACAGCGGGGGGGGGGAGGAGGGGGGCACTTACCTTCTCGGCCCGGTGGCTCCCGTCCGGCGCCGGCGCCTACTACTACTAGCAGGCTCCGCGGCCTGCTCTAGGGTGGCGCGCCGGGTGATGTCATCACCCGGCGCGCTACTCTAGAGCAGGCCGCGGAGCCTGCTGGAAGTAGTAGGCGCCGGCGCCGGACGGGAGCCACTGGGCCGGGAAGGTAAGGAGGGGGTGCGTGGAGGGGAGGAGGGGGCGCGCGGAGGGGGGAGGGGGGCCCTTACCTGCCCGGCCCGGCGGCTCCCGTCCGGCGCCGGCGCCTACTACTCCCAGCAGGCTCCGCGGCCTGCTCTAGGATGGCGCGCCGGGTGATGTCATCACCCGGCGCGCTACTCTAGAGCAGGCCGCGGAGCCTGCTGGAAGTAGTAGGCGCCGGCGCCGGACGGGAGCCGCCGGGCCGGAAAGGTAAGGAGGGGGTGCGTGGAGGGGAGGAGGGGGCGCGCGGAGGGGGGAGGGGGGCCCTTACCTTTCCGGCCCGGCGGCTCCCGTCCGGCGCCGGCGCCTACTACTCCCAGCAGGCTCCGCGGCCTGCTCTAGGATGGCGCGCCGGGTGATGTCATCACCCGGCGCGCTACTCTAGAGTAGGCCGCGGAGCCTGCTGGAAGTAGTAGGCGCCGGCGCCGGACGGGAGCCGCCGGGCCGGAAAGGTAAGGAGGGGGTGCGTGGAGGGGAGGAGGGGGCGCGCGGAGGGGGGAGGGGGGAGGGGGGCCCTTACCTGCCCGGCCTGGCGGCTCCCGTCCGGCGCCGGCGCCTACTACTACCAGCAGGCTCCGCGGCCTGCTCCAGGGTGGCGCGCCGGGTGATGTCATCACCCGGCGCGCTACTCGAGAGTAGGCCGCGGAGCCCGCTGGTAGTAGCCGCCGGCGCCGGACGGGCCGAGAAGGTAAGTGGCGGGGAAGGGGGCTTACCCCCCCCCCGGAGCCGTCCGCTTCTATCCGCTGGCGCCCGCGGGCGCCAGCGGATGGAAGCGGGCGGCCCCAGGGGGGGTAGGGAGCGCGGGGGAGGGGGTTTACCTGCCGGGGCCGTCCACAGCGGACGGCCCCGGGGGGGGGAGGGAGTTAGGCCCCCCCTTACCCACCCGCCGCCATTTTTTCCTCATAGACTTGCATTGCAATGCAAGTCTATGGGGAAAAAAATGGCGGCCGATCCAAAAATTTACGATTTTTGGGTCGGGATCGGACTCGATCCGGTCCGGGGGGCCTCCGATTTTGTCCGAACCGGTCCGGGACAAAATTGGAGGTCCCGATCCGGGTCCCGATCCGATCCGGGGGGTCCGTGCACACCCCTACTAGAAACTAGTACAGCCCCCTTGCGCCTTGATTTCTGCAGCTGAGAAAGCAAGGTCACCCTGGCCTTTCCTCTGTCCCTCACCCTTTTGCTCCTACTGGCTGCTGCGTTGCTCTCCTAATTGGACTCCTAGGGAAGGAAGAAGCGGGGCACAGCTTAATGGCAGTAAAGCAGACGGGTGGAGCAGGCTGATAAGTGAATACTGCTTTGCTGCAAATACCAGACTTGCAGAAGGTAAAAAGTTGTACTTTTGTTTTGACCCGGGACTATTATCTGAGCCTCTTTGGAGGAAAGGAGATTAGTTAAAGGCCTGTAACAGGTTTCTTCTGCTGTGCCTTTAATTAACATAACCCCATTGATAGCTAACAAGGAGCCGCGCTCTTGTCCTAAGTTTGTTTGTGGGTGTGTTTTTAACTTTGATGAAAAAAGGACTGAAAATTTCCTTAAAAGCAGCCGCTGCTAATAATTAGTCAGCCACCCCTCCTGTGTTTCTCTTCCGCACTGACTGACATGATACCCTCAAGTCCCTTGGAATCCTGTTGTGAGGAGAACTTGTTGCCCTCTGTAGGTAGCTGCCAAACATTTAATTCTCAGGCTTGTTTCTTTCAAAGATCACATCTGAGGCCTTTCATGCCTGTATAATTGAAATATTCCTGTTAAAATGTACCAGTGTATGTAAGTTTTGAAGTGGGTGGGGTTGTTTATTTGCTTTTTGCATAGAATAATAATGTTAGGGCATGTGCTTGGAGTTTTGTTCTGACTGCTAAGTCTTAATCTTTCCTCATGTGACGTAATTAGGGATTTTAAAATAAATGTTGGTGCTTCAAGCTGAATGCCAATGAGCATGTGAAAAGTCCTTGGAGGAAGGGATCAACATGTCATTATTTTAAAGGACTCAAGGGCCAATTGTCTCTCAGTATGACAAGAGCTTTTAAAAAGAAATTACTGTAAGGAGGGAGTCCCACCCCCACTTCTGAACTGTACAACTTAAAAGTAGAAATTATAAAGATGACTTTTTTACAACTTAAAAGTAGAAATTATAAAGCTACTTGAAAGGATGAAATTCTGGGCTATCCAGTCAAATTCTGCTAGTTGGGAACCCTAGAAATAAATCCTAAAGCAGAAAGGGGTACTTCTGAACACAAGAAAGGGGTACTTCTGAACACCAGCGCTGAGCACAGCTCCACTCATAATATTTGGGATTGTGTATATGTGTGTGTGTGTGTGTGTGTGTGTGTGAGAGAGAGAGAGAGAGAGAGAGAGAGAGAGAGTCTCTCCAAACCTCAGCTATTGTGTAGGGTAGGAGAGTTTAGCCCCCCCCCCCCGCTCCCATGAGCTGCCAAGGACAACCAATTTCAATTCATGAAATTGAAGCAAATTGTTATTTATTGTGGGGTTTTGTTTTGTTTTTTACTCTGCCTGATGCAGCAAAATGTCTTGGGTTGAAACTGGTGGTGAGAAGGAGGAGCAGCAGATGACACTCTGCGTTCTTGCGTACTGACTGTCTGCCTATCAAGCAAGCAAGTGGTAGCAGTGAAAGAGCTGGTGGTAGACTTACTGAGGAAGGGGGGCCATTGAGGGTGTCTTATTCAAGGACGCTGAAAAACCTGGAGCCGCACTGCCTGAAGGTGAAGGTTTCTTGGCAGCAGAGACAGTTTTGCAAAGCTGTTGTAAACCAAAAGTCATTGATCTGAGATCTATATCGCGCAGAGAGAAATGGGACTGGAAATAATTAAAAACCTACACAGTGGCTTTCTTGGGAAAGATGATGCACTCTTAATAATCAAAAAAGGCATAATCATCAAGGATGTTTTAGGTCCATCCAAGTTATTGCAAGTTAGCTACAAGTTAGCTACAAAAGCAATGATTGGTTTTGCAAACGTGCACATGGGGAAGGGGGGTTCATTTGCGATTCTAATGGAAAATGATTATTATCTATGCTCCGTCAGAAGACCCATCAATGCCCTAGAAAAGGAGCTCTTGATATACAACTTGCAAGTAGCGCTGAAACAAAAGAATAGTCTGATGTTTGAGGTTTGGATTCAGTACTTGAACAATAGAGCTTTGTGGGAACGTAAGAGTGGATGCGTAAGAGGGGACATATTTGAATAAACGTTTGGATGTCTCCGCCACTTTTGTCCAAATGCTGATAGCCCACATAGAGCATTTATCCCCTCACACATGTACTACATGCCTCTGGCAAGCCATTCACAGCCAATATCTTGTCAGAGAAATGAGAGTATTTTGAGAGGATCTGCGGTGGCCTCTTTTTGACTTGCTCCTTAAAGTAAATGCAAATGTATTTGTTTGGTGCTTACCTGCAGACTACAAAGTGAAGGCCAGTGGTGTCAATCTGTGATGATTTGAAATTATTCAGCATCGCCATTAAATATGCATAAACCTAAGTGCTAGGAAGATACAAATTACTGCACAATATAGCTGCTGAAGCATTTCCAGTTACACCTTAAATAAAAAATTAAGGCCCAGTGGGATTGGACTCATTAGAAATCCTATATTTTGATTTTCTAATCTGCTAACTGCTGACAGAAATTGGCTGAAAGTTTTGTTTGCTTTTCATCTGTCAGGCTTTCTCACAAACACGTAGTTAGCCTCCCTTTCTTACAGTGGATTCATGTATGACCATTATAAAGGATGTGTATAAAGCTGAAGCTTCTATGTACCTAGGAGCCTTTGGGTCAGAGAGCCATTATAGGGGGCCATGAATGGAAAGTCCGTTCCAGCTCCAGCCCATGTGGTAAGAAGAGAGTGACTGATATCATAATTTACTCAGCCCTGCAGCAATCTTTTGCTTTTACTGCTACAAAGAAGAAAAAGTACTGCCTGGTCTGCTTTTTTCCCTTGCAGTCTTGCCTGTAGTGGGGAAGGGCACTACTATTATCTTCCATGAATTTGTCCAACCCCCTTTTAAAGCCATCCAAATTGGTGGTCATCACTACGACTTGTGGTAACAAATCCCATAGATTATGTGCTGTGTGGAGAAGTACTTCCTTTTATCTGACCAATCAGCTTCATGGGATGACCCCAGGTTCTAGTATTATGGGAGAGGGCAGCATAATTTTGTTCACCTCTATCATGTCTGCCCTTGCTTGTTTTTATTGCTAAGCTAAACTGTCCCAGATGTTGTAACCTTTCCTCATAGTGGAGTTGCTTCAACCACCTAGATCATTTTGGTTGCCTGCTTTCGAAATCTATAATATCCTGTTTGAGGTACCAGGACCAGAACTGTATATAGTATTCCAAGTGTTGTCACACCATAGATGTATGTTTTGGAATATATTTCTTTTTTTAGTCGCTGGAATTTACAGGAAATATTAAATTAAGTGTTATGTATTGGAACTGTTTGCATAATGAGTCTGCATCGAAGGAGTATAGTCAGGTACACCATAGCCAGAGCATGTAAGAGCATGTGATAGATATCACATTGTATTTTGTTTTTGTTCTAAGCACCTATACAAAATCATGTGAAATTTATGTGCAAAATCTGCACACAAGAATGAAATAAATCAGGGTGTGGGGGTAGGGAGGGGAAGACCCGTTTTATTGTTTATAAGAAAAATCACTCAGTGTGTAGAATCAGTGAATTAGCTACATGTGTAGATACTCCTAAGAAATAATTATTTGATCTCAATGAAAGAAGGCCTGAGTTGCTTCTCCACCAGCAGTACTTCCTAAATAAAGCCCAGGTGTTTATCACTTGTAACTTCTTCTTGGTGGTTGTTTACATTTGGCTCTGAAATATTGAAGCATTTTATATAGGAGGAAAAAGAATAACTGATCAGCAATGCCAATGAAGAGGAAAATGCTGAATTGATTTTTGTTTGCTATAGTGTATACCTTTTAAAGGTGGTGTGAAACTATGTTCAGTGGGATCAATACATCTAAGAGCAACCTTTTCAAGCTGACATATTAGCCAGCCAGCAAAGGGGGTGGAGGTTGTTACATTACTACCCTGCCTGACAGCCAAACAGCCAGCAGTTCCCAGAGACATTCTTATTATATTTTAATGACAGTGGTGATAAGATAATTGTGTGTGTGTTTGCTTTAAAAAGATGAGCAAAATAATTTTGGATCCTAAGCATTGCAAGTGGAATTCCACTCATGGAATGGGGCTTGCCTATGTTATTTCCAGTGCAGCCCCCGCAAAGTTTGCTTCCGATGATCAAGAGACCCTCTCAGATGGTATGTGCTGCGGTGCAGAGTGCTGCAGTAAGAAGGGGGAATTGGTGAAAATCAGGGACCTCCTCCTGGTACTAGTGAAAGTGCCTTTAATTCATGCCATTACACCATTGGATCCAAGCATGTGGCTCTAATCCAACAGTAGACATCTGTGGAAGGGAGAGCAAGAGGTACTAAATCCACTCACTCATTGAGTCTCTCAGACCCTTTCCCATGCTGCTAATCAGCAGAATTGCACCTTGTTGGATAGGGCTAGTCTTAGATCAGAGTAAATAATCACGAATGCCATTTCCCATCCAGCCTGCCAGCTTTTTACCCAGGCCTTGCCCCACTCCCAGCAGGAAAAAGATCTTATCTCCAATTAGCAGTGGAAGGCTCCCTTTGTCAGTGCTCAGCTGCTGCCCAGAGATAAAAGCCTTTCCTTGCTGGAGGATAGGCAGGGCCTGGGAGGAAGCTGCTGAGTGATTTAACCCTGCTTACTTTTGAGGCTTGTCCTGCTTACTTCTGAGTAGACAAGCAGAGGTTTAGTCCTGGTTAAAATTGGTAAGAATCACATTTTGGAGCAACCCACAGGTGGATGGTGGCTCTCAAGACCTTTCCCACTGTAGAATTTGGGGCTGAGACTAAAAAGAAGGTTACTCACCCCTGAGCTGGGAATATGTATGCAGATACTTTCTTCCATATATGTGTGGCATATTAGTTAATCTTGGTGTATGACTTTTCTCCCACCCCTCTTTCTTTCTCCCTCCAAGGAGAAATATCCCACATGACTTTGAACGTCACTGCATCACTATCAATATTCCAGATATATCTGGAAGCATTTCCCCCCCTCTTGGAAATGAAAATGTTCTCACTAAATTAACAGCTGCTAAAACAGAAATGGTAGAACAGCTGTAGCTCAGTGGTAGAGCACCTGCTTTGCATGCAGAAGGTCCCAGATTCAATATCCTGCACCTTCAGTTAAAAGAACCAGGGGATTGGAAAGACCTCCGCCTGAGACCCTGGAGAGCTGCTGCCAGTCAGGATAGACAAGTTAGATGGATCAATGACCATATAAGGCATTTAGAGTTCTTCTTTTCATCTTTTCTTTCTGTCTATCTCACCAAATGCCCCAAGGGAAGTTCAGTAGGCAACTGAATTTACCTTTTTTTAAAAAAAATGTGGAAGATCCTAATCACAGATGTCCTGCTGTCACTTTTAGTTGCACCTTAAGGGACAGTGGTTGAAAGAAATGATGTTATTAGAAACCCGAGTGAAAGTTACATACAGACGAAAAGGATCTAATAAAGTTAATTAGGGCAGAAGAGGTAGAAGTTGAGGATTGAAAGTTGGGTCAGTGGTAAAGAGGGGTTTACACTGCAGTTCTGTGCACACTTACCCGAGGGGAGTAAGCCCCATTGGACATGGTTGGACTTCTGAGAAAACATGCACAGGGTTGCACTGTGAGGCCAAACTTGGTTGCAGCAGGGAACCTCACACAAGGACTATGGGCAACATTATGCTATTGTCAGAAAAGGGAGAAAAAGGCAGCCATGGAAGTTGAAGGCTGGGACAATGCCATGGGAAAAGTGCCAAGGCTCAAAGCCAGGTGGCTGTAGGTAGCAGGGCAGGTTATACAGGTGGCTAGAACATAAAGCAGGAAATTGGGAAGAGGAATGGTGAAGAGCAAAGAGGGCTGGGGAAACCCCTCCTGAGACAAAAACGACTGCACGGCTACGGAAGCATAAAGAAGCAATGACAGGGCAGAGCTGAATTTCACATATCGATTTGATCAAGGAAGCCAAGTCACCGGCTGAAGGCTCCCGTATTGTTTGAACAGGAAACTGCTGCTTGTATTCTGTGGTGTATTCATCACTGTGTTTATTTTTTTAACTCTTGATTTTACTGCTTTTATCATTATCTTTGTAAGCTGCCTTGGAAGTATTTTTTTCCATTGAAGGTCAGGGTGCATTCATTATATTGATTGACTGATTTGCCTCCCACAACAAATTATTTTTAATTGGATTAAACAGCGCTTCGCTCACATTCAGATTTATTTTTATTTTTTACGGTGAGGAGTACCATCCAAAACTCATTGGAGGCAGGTATTGCCGCTTACTCCATAAATAAGAATGGATATGGATTATTTTTTGTAAATGGAAAGCCCAAATTTATGATTATATTATATGGCCAAAACCATACCTTAAAAGACAAGCACTATGAAGTTTCTAATGCAAGAACAATGTTGTTGCAGACTTCTGTGGATGGCGTTGCAAAGATTTATGTTAGTGTTTTAGCATTGTCTTGATGTGTTCGTAGAGGTTATAAAAAGTCTTGTGAATATTGTCTCATCAGTACTTCTTACTTCCAAGATTTTGCAATTCAGTTCCTCTGCTAAATCTGTATCACAAATGATATATGCCTTGGGCAGTACAGAAGCATTTTTGAAAGTAGCCCTTAACTGCCTTTACTGCTGAGGTTGCATCGATTATCCTGAACCATAAATCTGTGTAACCTGATTGCTGGAGAACCAGTTTCCTTGCAACATTGTGTGTTGGCATTGGTTGACTTTAACACTTCGAGGGTTCATAGTGGTACCACTTACTGCAATTTACCTTTCGCAAGGTGGTGCCATTTACCCTTGTCTTACCCTTCATAAAGTAGACAAAAATAAAATGCAGTGTGTTAGCTCTTCATTGAACATGGGCTGTGAATTTCTTCTATCAACTAATCTTCCTTAAAGAGTACAGGAAGGTTGTCATGGAGATGTGCCCCAAGATGTTAATCGACCTATTCAAGCAGGCCTTTGGGGTGAGACCGATACATCTGCTATAGTCCCTATGGAACAAGGAAGAGTTCTTTTGAAGAAGGATCCTCATGCCTTCACATTTCTGAGGATAGCCACTGAGCTTATCAAAGCCATTGATTATCTGTTAGCTCTTACTGTTGGGTCATTTTTGTGTCAGTGGGGATGATGGACCAAGCTATCCCACCCAGAGACTTTCCGAGAAAGGATCCATCTTTTTGGAAGAACCATGGGTTAATCTGCATGCCTTCAGATAGCTGGAATATGTAGGGAGCAGAAGCTGTCCTCAGCCAAGATACTGATGGCCCAAAGAGGATGGTAGCAAAAGTTCTGGTTGTTGAGCTTCAGCTGTTTCAGCAGGATATCCTCACTGTACTGTAATCACTCCATGATGGCAATGTAGCTGTGACAAGGGAGAATCAACAGAATAGTGACAGGTATTTACAAAGTGGGTTGAGAGGTTGAGATTCCATCTCTGTTAACTTGAAGCTTCTCCCTTTCCTTAAGGATTAAAGGAGCAACATCTAATTCATATGGAGATTTTGTGGCTTGGCTAAGTGTGCTGAGAGCAGGAATCACAATTGCCTTGATAAATTAATTCTTCTATATCCTGGTTCCATCACTACTTGAATTTCTAGACAGAGATGAAACTGTTGTCCAGAGCTACAGATCAGCTTCTGCTATGGAGCATGGACTAACTTCAGTGTTCTAAAGCTAATGTTGTACTGGTTAATTTTGAAGTGCAGCTGCTCACCATGCAGTCCTCATAGCCATGTCTCCAATGAGAGTCCAAAAATGATATTGATCCATATCAACAAATCAGTTCTGGGAGTTTTCATCTTCTCCAGAAGCAGGTCTTTTGTAAAACTAATTGGCCTTAAGTCAAGACCAAGCCACCCCAAATACGTCCCAAGCCATGTAAAGCTTTATAGGTTAAAACCAGCACTTTGAATCGGGCTCGGAAACATAAGACAGTCAATGCAAGTGGGCCAGAATCGGTCTTATATGTTCGAACCTTTTGGTCCCTGTTACCAATCTGGCCGCTGCATTTTGCACAAGCTGCAGCTTCTGAACCATCTTCAAAGGCAGTCCCACATAGAGCATATTGCAGTAATCTAACTTGGAGGTTACCAGAGCATAGACAACTGAAGCCAGGTTATCCCTGTCCAGATAGGGGCGTAGCTGGGCCAATAACCAAAGTTGGTAGAAGGCACTCCGTGCCACCAAGGCCACCTGAGCCACAAATGACAGAGATGATTCTAGGAGAATCCCCAAGCTACGAACCTGCTCCTTCAAGGGGAGTGCAACCCCATCCAGAACAGGTTGACACACCCTCCATTCAGTCAGAAAAACCACCCACTAACAGCATCTCAGTCTTGTCTGGATTGAGTTTCAGTTTATTAGCCCTCATCCAGTCCATTGTCTCAGCCAAGCACTGGTTCAGCACATCCACAGTCTCATCTGATGAAGATAAGAAGAAGTAGAGCAGCGTGTCATCAGCATACTGATGACAACGTACTCCAAAACTCCAGATGACTGCACCCAGTGGTTTCATGTAGATGTTGAACAGCATGGGGGACAAGACTGACCCCTGTGGAACTGTCATGAGGCAGGCTGAAGAATCTTCCTCTGAGGAGGAAGAAGGGGCAGAAACTGCAGCTCCACCCCTTCCCCAGGACTTACCGGAGGAGGAGGAACAGCAGGCAGGGTCCTCAGAAGAGCCCCAGGAAAGCCACCCTCCCCCACCCCCTGTTTCTAATGAGGAAGACTTGGGGCCTGAAGGAGTTTGTCCGGTAACTCCCCAGCAAAGGCAGCAGCTCAAATGGGCGGAGAAAGCTAAGCCCACAAGGCGAAGTCTGGGACTGAGAAAACAGAGCACAGCTGACGCAAGCCTTAAGTAAGATAACGAGGGAATTGCAGGCAGCTGGGAGCAGGCTCAAACAGAGTATAAAGGGGGAGGCAGGCAGAAGCTAAGGTTCGTTGAGAACAACCGACGTTTTCGGCTCTTGACCTCCTCCGTGATCTTGGATCAGAATCTGTGGACTGAACACTCGGCTGACTGTTGCTTTGGACTCTGGAATTCGGAAACCTGGTTTGACCTTCGGCTTAGACGACTGGACTGATGGAACTAATGGCATGACTCTGGCAATGTATAATTGGAT
This sequence comes from Anniella stebbinsi, assembly GCA_029215795.1. NCBI lineage: Eukaryota > Metazoa > Chordata > Lepidosauria > Squamata > Anniellidae > Anniella > Anniella stebbinsi. The sequence continues at coordinate 221,391,657 of JARDYH010000001.1, forward strand.
TCACGAACCGTAAATAAACTTCTTCAAACAAGTAAGGCCTGGCATTTTTCCCGGACATTCGTAGATAAGGAAATTGGCTGGCTTTCTGGATTCTGTATAGTAAACACATCAGGAACCCCATACTGGAGAATCCACAGGGCCGAGCAATGTCTCCCAAGCACCACCTTCTGGAGCTCACCCGCCAAGTAGGAGCAGAACCATTGCAATGCAGTGCCTCCCACACCTAACTCAGCCAGTCGTCCCAGAAGGATACCATGATCGATGGTATCGAAAGCTGCTGAGAGATCAAGGGTCACACTCCCCGTCTTTCTCCCGACATAGGTCATCATACAGGGCGACCAAGGCTGTTTCCATGCCACAACCAGGTCTGAAACCCAACTGAAATGGATCCAGATAATCAGTCTCATCCAAGAGTGTCTGGAGCTGGCCTGCAACCACCTGCTCAAGGACCTTGCCCAGGAATGAAACATTTGCCAGCAGCCTATAGTTATTAAGATTTTCCGGGTCCAGGGAAGATTTCTTCAGGAGTGGTCTCACTACCACCTCTTTCAGGTGGCCTGGGACCATGCCCTTACACAGAGAGGCATTAATTACTTCCCTGGCCCAGCCAGCTGTTCCATGCCTGCTAGCTTTTATTAGCCAAGAGGGGAAGGATCCAATATAGAGTTGGTTGCACGAACCTGTCCAAGCTCCTTGTCCATGTCCTCGAGCTGTACCAGCTGAAATTCATCCAAGAAAACAAGACAAGCCTGTGCTCTGGATTCCTCACTTGGAGTTAGGAGTTTCATAAGGAACATGACTAGCCAGGAGATTTAGAAATGGTTAGTGAAGTTCATTAAAGACTGTTAGGGACAGTTGCAGAGTGGGTGACAAAGAGCTGGAGTTTCTGGTAGTTAGCTGAAGGGAGAAGAGCTCAGTGCTTTTTCATCCCCTGCTTCCCTGAGAGTCCCGCCAAATGTCAACCCAAACCATTCTGTATTGCTGTACTCCTGGAAACATGGTACCATGTGTGCTGCTCTGATACTATTGGTCAGTTTCCCCAAGGAGGCAGTGTAGCTGAGGACTCACTTGCCCAGAATCCTTCTTAACTAACATTCTCTTCTACAGTTTTCAACTCTCCCCTCCCCATGCACTGTTTGTTGTCCCATGTCCTTCCGATCGTGTTTCTGTGACAAGCAGCTATTTAACAGGTGCCACTGCTTTGCCAGAAAGAGAATCAAAAAAATCAACAGTCTAAAAAGTAATATCCTCCAGTATTGAAGGGATCGAGATCATGGGGCAAGTAAATAAGGGCTTTCTGTGGACTTTCATCAAGCTTCTACAGTCTTTCCTTGCCTTCAGTTGTGCTCCATAAAACCACAGATTTTCCCAGTATTTAACCTGCCACCAAAGAAAATTTCCATCTGTTCACAAATTATGGTTTGCCAATTCATATGTCACAACAAACCACAGTTACGCATTGAAAAATAGAGTTTGGCTCGATGTCTGAATTGAACTGTAGTTGACAGCATTTGAAAAATCATGCAGGGGTCAAATTGTATGTCTTTATTCTTAACAATGAAGTTGTTTGCCTATATATCATTCAATAAAACCCACACAAATTCAAGCATTTCTCTTTTGTCTAACTGATCACAAAATAACATAATCCAAGTGTGTGGGTGGGTGGGTGGGTTCTCTGATGTACCCAATGGATATAGGTATACTTATATTTTATTCATCACTGCTTATAACTTGCAGCATGTACACTCATACTTTTAGCCAAGTGCAGCATAAGGGATATTGATATTTGCCAATGTATTACCTTACCTAATTGACGGTAATATTGTGCTTTAATAAAGAATGGCAAAGGCAGACAGCTTCCTGAGGTGGCAGTGGGAGAATTTCAAGTCATTTAACACTTGTTCTCTTCCTGTTATTTCATCAGGCCACAGTTTTCTTTTACCTCATTTACTCAGAGTCGGGCAAGCTGAGGCTAGAGGGATAGCTCCCGCAGCTAAGTGATTTGAGGACTGCAGCCAAAACATCTGTCTGTCTCTCTCTCTCTCTCTCTCTCTCTCTCTCTCTCTCTCTCTCTCTGCTCCACCTGCTGCACACCTCACTTTCTCTCTCTCCCCCACTCTATAAATTACATGTCATTCTTTGCATTATAAGCAAGTGTGATTGAGAAAAGACAGTTGTTGGACCCTACACAAACTTTATTGTCAGGAAACGCTTTGTTTCCCAGAGCAGAAGGTGGCAAACCTGCCAACAATAGATCAGTAGTATTCTGGTTGCCCATCACTCCAAAATGGATATTTGGCCAAAGCTTCTTAAAACGAGAATGCTTAAGAGCAGCAATCCTTGGGACCTCGTTATCATGGTGTGTATGCTGTTTGAGTATTATGCTGAATGGAGGCACTGCCTGTATGAGGGGAAATCTGAGAAGAATGTAGGATACTTCCTTGCACCAGGTCATATTATTAGTCCACCTAGCCCAGTATTGTCTTCTCTGGCTGGCAGTAGCTCCCCAGAGTCTCAGGCAGAGGCCCTTCCCCATCACCTGCTATCTGAGACCTTTTAACTGGAGATGACAAGGATAGAATCTATGCCCCTTGGGATGCAAAGCATATATTCTACCAGCGATCGATGATCCCTTCTCAAAACATAGAAAGCTGCTTATAAGTTATACCAGACCAGATTATTGGTACATCCAGGCCAGCATAATCTCTAGGCTGTAGTTTGCCAAGGTTTTGGATAGATTGGGCCCTTTCCAATCAATGCTACCTGATCCCTTTTAATTGGAGATGTCACAGGATGAACCTGGATCTTGTGCACGTAAAGCATGTATTCATTTTGTTCACATGTTAATTCAAATTTTAATGAGAATGTACCTAATTTCATATTTTCCAACCAATACACGTGGAAACTCTATTATCCTTCAAGATTTGTGCTTCTCTGAATTTTGCAATGGAGGTATCCAATCAAAATATGCATGCCCATCTTAGTAAAAAGAACCTTTCAAAACACATGATATTTGGAAAATTGCTTGCAAAAATGTGTGTAGTAGGGAAAATCATACAAAAATGCATGTATCCGGAGAAATGCAGAGAACAGAAGCATAGAAAATTTCATGCAACTTGAAAAAAAGCTCTCAAGATTCAGAAAGTTCTAAATTTAAGACTTGAAAAATTCTCAAAGTTTAGGACAAGCTGAATTTAGGATTGGGAAAATAAGAAACAGAGAAACTGTATTTGTCCATCCCAAGCGCTGCATTTTAAAAAGTCAGCAGTCATGATGAACAAATAAACAACCCTGTCCATCACTCCCAAATTTCCTGATATGGGTGACCCTGTTTCTGGAGTGACATTGGGAAAATTCAGATATGTCTATGTTGATGCCCCTTTGGGTGAAGGACTCATTTTGCACAATTTTGCTTTCTTAAAATAGGTGACAAACATCTCTCTGCCCAGGGGAATTTTGATTGCATAAACTGTAACTTAAGATGTTGTTGCAGAGATTCCTTTAATTTAAGATATTACTATGCATCACAAACCAAAACCCAAATGCCCTTATGAACAAAATCAAAATGCCCTTATGTGCTGACTGGCTGACAGGCGATGAGAGGTGATCACCATTTCTGATGGTGGGGAGAAGCAGTGTCATAGTACCAGCCCTAGAGCTGTTGCACTTCTACAGTATGTCTTTTTGAACAGCAGCAAAAGCCTGAAATTGACCAGTGCTCCAGCAGAAACTGACAACATATGTTAAATGGTTCCTAGACAAGCATTAAAATGCAACTGGGGATATACACACATTTTATAGGATGAAAAAAGAATTCCCATGAATGGATTGAAGAAAAAGAAATTTTCCAGATCCATTTTAATTGGGGGGTTAGACCACTGAATCCAACCCCATGGAAACTGCCTCAGTCATCCTCCGGGATAATCTTTGTTGGGAGAGAGACAAGGGGAGTGCGACCCTGTTGATTCCCCTGGACATCTCAATAGTTTTCCAATACCATTGACAGTGGTATTCTTCTGGAGAAGCTGTATGAGTTGGGTGGGGTCAGTACAGCTTTGTGGTAGTTCCACTCACACTTAGATGGCCATTTCAGGTGCTGCTGCTGGGGGACTTCTGCTCGTCCCCATAGCATTTATGTTTTGGGGTCCCACAAAGTTCCGTCTAGTGTCCCATGCTATTTAACTTCTATATGAAATTGCAGAGTGAGGTCATTCAGAAATTTAGAATGTAGTGTCATTGGTATACTGATGACATGCATCTCTCTCTCTCTCTCTCTCTCTCTCTCTCTCTCTCTCTGATTCATCAGATTCAAGTGAAGCAGTGGAAGTGCTTAATCAGTATCACACCAAATAATGGACTGGATGAGAACAAATAAACTGAAGCTCAATCTCGGTACTGCTTGTATGTATTACTTGTAGGTGGTTCATCTGTCTGGGTAGGTAGTGTTCAGCCTGTTCTGAAAGGGATTGCTCTTCCCCTAAAGGATCAAATTTGTAGCTTCGGGGTGCATGTAGATCCGTCTTTGTCACTAGAGATACAAATGTCTTATGTATGGGACCCTACCAAGATTGAGACAGCCTGGCTTCAGTGATCCATGCCCTCGTAACCTCCCAGTTAGATCACTGCAATGTGTTGCATATCGGGATGCCTTTGAAGATGGTCTGGAAACTGCAGGTAGAGTTCTGACTAGAACTAGGGATTATGACTAGATTATATCAGGAGTGGACCATTATCACTTGCTCCCAGTTTGTTTCCAGGCCCAATTCAAGGTGTTAGTGTTAACCTACAATTTTCTTCACAGCTTGGGACCACAGCATCTAAAGAACCACCTCTTCCCATATGTTCATTCACTGAGATCACCATTATTTTATTAAATACTTTTGTAATGTCAGCTTTAGCAACTGCAATTCTTTTAATTAATCTTATATTTTTGTTGCATTCTCTGTTCTTATAACCACAGAGAGAGATTTTACTCTTATACAATCACCATGCCAACTAACTTTCTTTAGTTTTATGATTTTCTAAAATAAATAGATTCTTATTTACAATTATATCTATAGTAGTGTTTATTGATTGAGATTAAATATTTGTCTCTTCAGATTAATACTAGTTACCCACTGAAGTGTTCCAGACCAAATTTACAGTCCCATCCCATTGTGATCCAGAACCGGATTGACACCCCAATGCCTGCAATTTAAAGTGTCAAATAGTGATCCATTTGTTTTAATGGCTCCTTATTTGGCACTATAAATTGTAGGCGCAGGAGCCCAGTCCAGATTGGGACTGCAGCAGTTGGGAAAGGGTTATAGCCCCCCTACCACCACCACCCATGATAGGGTCCTAATCAGGACCAGAGGCCTGCACTTACACTAGAGTAAAAAAAGAATAAAGCAATAAGCCACGTCTTTAAGGAAATATCTGATTTGACCCACAGTTGAATCAGTCAAAGTTTTGATTGAATATCTAGTGAAGTGAGTTTTGAAAAAAATGCCAGATGACTGGAGTGACCATCTTGTTTTGTTCCTGCTGGGGCCCTGTGCCCAAGAAAGCTGCATGGCAGAGAAAGGAGCAAGACATACAGCTCTCTCTGTCACTGTATTTCCATGCTGAATATGCCCTGCTAGAACAAAAGAAGTTGACTATCCTACAAAACAAACAGCAGATGTTTTTCCCCACTGGTCACTTTGGCCCTGCTGCTCCTTCTGCTGAAGGCTTCACTTGTAATCTGCATGGCACTAGAGGCGAGAAACATCTTTCCTTCTATACATGTTCAGTGGCAGCCTGGTTTCCTGTAGGAGGATAAGAAAAAGATGGGGTGGGAATAGGTATTGTGTAGCAACTACAGTGATAGTTCTGATGACTAGGCACTCACTTGCTGAGTGAGTGTTTGAGAAAGCGTCTTGCCACGTCGTTCTTGTTCCATTCCACATGCCTCAACCTAGATCTCCACTCACCCACTCTCACTGCTCCTGGTGTCTACATCTGGAGATTCACCTGTTAGGAGAAACAGTGCAGACATGGTGACAGTGCTGAACTCTGCACTGTGGGTAGTTGCACTGAATGCTGTCTGCAGTTTCTGTCTGTCTTGCTTCAGGTACTCTGGCTCTTATCCTGCAGCAAAAATAACGACACAAATCATGAACTTTTGACCAACAGTGGCACCAGGGAGAGTGCTCACCACCAAAAACAAGGTGCTTTCACTGATGCATGGTGGGAGCTTATGTATTAGGGGAATTGTGACATTAGTAAGTTTGGCATATGCTCTGTACTAGGGGATGTGTTACTACCTGTCGAGTAGTGAAAGGATGGTAAGCCAGTATACAGCTACCGCTAATTGTGTGGAAGGGGAGTGAAGACACTGGCAGGATCTACACTACGGCTTTATAACAGTTTATAACAGTAGTGACAACTGTTGGGGTCCAGGACACACTCCATATACAGTTTTCAAACTGTTTCCAAAGTGTCATATCCTCCTTGGTGTAGATCTGGCCACTGTGTGATCATGAGAGTTTGAGGGCCCTGCACATCCGTCTCTTTTCTTGGTGGGCTCGGGAGGGGGGATATGGGATGTTAATGAGTTACACTTGGAAGCATGGGTTCCCCCCTTTCTGGTGACTGCCCCTCTTTGCTTACCTGTGTGGTGTGACTTGTCCTTGCAACGCAGTTGCAGCAGTTGAGTTGTGTTTACTCTTGATTAGTTGTATCTGGAGTCTTGCAGCAGAGTACTTGACAGGTTTCTGAGACAAAATGAACGTTCTTTATCTACCTTGCCCTCTTGTCGTTTGCCTTCGCTGCTTGTTGGTTGTGCAAAGTGGCCCTCTTCACTAAAGTTCCCCATCCTCAGGAGTTTCCACTTGTGTGCTCCAGCTTCTCTAGACATGAGGACAGAGTAATGCTATTTATCCTTTTTGAGTTACATTCTGTGGCTGGAACCTATATACCTCTGGGACAGTCATCTTGGACTTTCCAAAGGCTTTAGTTATTTAGTTTAGTTATGCCATCTGTTTTGCAGACATAAAGTTTTGCTCTGTTGGGAGCAGGACTGACCTCTGCTTAGACACTGAATTCTGACTAAGCTCCATTCCGATGATGCCACACCACCAGCCCCACCCATTTTCACTTGTGGCACTGGCACTGTACCACCAGCACATCAGTAGCACTACACTGATGTAAACCCACTATCCTGGCATACCATTTGGCTCTGCCAGCACAGCATGACTTAGTAGTGATCTAATCCCCATCCTGTAGAGGCAAAACCAAGGATCAAATTGCTCTATAAAGATTGTGGGATGAATCGGAGAGGAAGCATCAGGTTCATAGCTCAGCTGTCCAACTGCAACCTCATGCTTTTATAACTTGTTGTACGAAGTATGTGGCTATGTGCACGTGTGTTGCTTTCATGGCAGCATGGTTAAAGAGCAGAGCTGCTTTCCCAAGACTTTGGAGATGCCACATTTCTTTTATGAGAGCCCAGAATGTATCTGTTTGCCAGTAACATGAGGTACAGAGCATTTCAAATCAGATGTCATTAATCCACTGCAGTGCTAATATAGTAAAACAGGAAATTGCAACGAAGATATTTCAAAACCTGGGTAAAGCAACTTCCCCCCCCCCAACTCATGCCCCCCAAGTGTGTTGGTCTATAGATCCCCTCATCCCAGCCAGCACAATCATTGAACCATGTTGGCTGAGGATGATGGGAGTTGTTGTCCAACACATCTAGAGGGTGCCAGGTTGGGGAAGGCTGAGCTAAAGGGCAGACTTTCTTTGTCCCAGGTTGGTAAAAAAATAATAACAAATAAACTAAGGCTCATATTTGCTTAGTTATAAGGCCCTTGGAGTTAAATATCCATTTTCCAAATTCAGGTTCCCGCCTCCATAAAGCCTGAGCACATGGTGTCCAACAGAGCGAAAGAAAGCAGGAACAAGGAAGTATATGTCATGCCAGGAAATTCTAGTTAGGGTGGCCAATTAAAATTGAATCTAAAATCTTCTTTTGAATCTCCCCGGTTCTATTATTCAAAAAAGACATGTTAGGAAGACCAGCCTTGATGATGTGGACCAATTAACAGTGTACATGAGAACAGGAGGCAGGACTTGTGAAAAAAGAATCGGGGTTGAGCAAGGCATGCATAACAATATGCACTCAAATGACAAATATCTGCCTAGCACTAGACTCCAGTGAAGCCTTCCCCAACCTGGTGTCCTCCAGATATTTTGGACTACAACTCCCAGCATTCCTGATTATTTGCCATGCTGGCTGGGGCTGATGAGAGTTGAATCTGCTCTAGTCATTAGAGGGTTACAACTTCAAATGGGAGAATTTCCAAAACAAGGTTTTGGACAAAGTAATGGAACATACATATAACCATATACTTCAGGAGAGCAGAACCTTTTTCAGCCCCAGGGCTGGATTCCCTTGGGGACTGCTCAGGGGAAAAGGGATGTGGCCAAAAAACCCACCAAGAATCCCAGCCTGTTTTAGCTTAAAGCCTTTTCTGCCAGTAGGAAAAGCATTTCAACCTTTTAGAATGGAGGGGAAAATGTCATAAAAGCAGGGAAAACCATTCAACAATTAGTAGTTGGGGGAAAGAGAGTGGGCCCGGGGGAAGGGGGTCAGTGGGAAGGGGGCATAGCTCAGCGGAAGAGCACCTGCATTGCATGAAGAAGTCCCTAGGTTCAATCCCTGGCATCTCCAGGTAGGAATGGAAAAACTCCTGCCTGCAACTCCAGAGAACCATTGCTGCCGGTCAGTGTCGATAATACTGAGCTAGATGGACCCATGGTCTGACTCAGTATAAATCAGCTTCCTATGCTCTTATGCCCTTCTGGGGAACCCCAGGAGGGCTGGATTTGGCCCATGGACCTGAGGTTCTGCACCCCTGATAGACTCGTTGGAACTGGCTTTGTTCCATCTTGACTGGATTTATTTGTTTTAAATGGAACTGGCAAATCCTGAGAAATTATAGCAGCTTATAGGCTTGATTCATGATAGACACCAAATTATTCAGAATCATAAATAACCCCTAGCAGACATTGGAGAGTTCTAAAAGATTTCTTCGAAGTAGGTTAATGGGCAACAGAATGGCAGATGGGATATAATGTTAGTGCCCTGGGACAAACAAAATGTGGTAATTACAATGCTTCTTTTTATTAATCATACTTATTTGTTTAGTTAGTTTGATAGTGCCATCTGTGTGCATGGCACGTTACAGAAGAACAAACCAAAAGTGAAGTCCCTGCCCCAAGGAGCTTACACCTAAAATTAAACCCAATGGGAGGAAACAGAGAGGAGAGAGGCTAACCGAGGAAGAACATGTCTTCTATCCAGTTGCACATTTTTAAACTTAGTTTCAGTAGAGGATGAGAACTAAGGAATTGTGCCATAGCCTTCATGGAAAAGGTGAGTTTCAAGAGGGCTATGAAGGGAGAGAAGGAGACAACCTGGTGGTTGAGGATAGGAAGACATATGTATGTGACATGGGATTTAATTTGACAACTGCCCAGGAAGCCGACTTTGGAGTCATAGTAGGATGTAGAAAACTAACTGAAAGCGTCAGTATAGTGCACTGCTTCAGTCAAAGGGGAAAATTCACTGTTAGGAAATATTAGCAAAGGGCTAGAAAGCGAACAGCAAGCCACATTTATTAAGATAATACAAATATACCATGCACCCACAGTTAGAAACCTATGCACAATCCTAGTTGCCCCATAGTGAAAAGAATATCCGTTGTTGTTGTTGTCAACATTTCTGTACTGCCCAATAGCCAAAGCTGTCTAGGCAGTTTGCAAAAGATAAACTACAGAATATACACATAATGGCAAGGAAAATTATCAGAGCTTTGAAAGATAGGCTTAAGAGGCAGAGTTTTTTTTAAGGTTAAGTAAAATGGCGCAAACACACACAACAGATTTACAAATTTATTTGGGGTTGGAGAAAGTGAATAGACAGACAGACAGACAGACAGACAGACAGATTATCCTTTCCCTCTACTTTGCTTTTCTTCAAAGCACAGAGACACAGAAACAAACAGTCAAATTGGTTGGTAAACTCTGGGTATGTGTAAAAAATATTTCCTTGCACGGCATATATATTAACTTGTGGGACTCATAGCCTCAAGATATATAGGAGGCTATTAGAACAGAAGGCTTTTAAGAGTTACGTTCATGGAAGAAGTATCCATTCATGACTTTTAGCCATGATTACTGGAAATGGATCCCCATATTCAGAGGCAGCATACCTCTTGGATTACCAAATGCTGCCAATAAGAACAATAACAACAAGGGAACACTCTTTATGTCTTGAAATTCCTAGAATAATCTGTCTGACCATTGTCAAAGACAAACTGATGGACTAGATGGACTTTTGGTCTGTTCCAGGAAAGTTATTCTTACAGTCTTATATATTTTTATTATCTGGTACATCTTTACATGTTAGCATACCACACTATTGTTATATTATAAATTGTTTAATAAATATTTTTCAGTATTCACCCTTTTTTACACAAGTTTGTCATTTTCCAAATGCTCCTTTTGTTTCTTCTCCCCCCTCCTTTTTGACATTCCCTGTCATTTACAAGATTGACAAGTAAGGTAGCGGGGGAGGGGGGAGTAAAGAATTCAAATCACAAACAATAATTCAAAGAACATTCAACATTATCCAGTAATAGAACTCTGTAGAGGTCTCCATCAACTAAGCCCAAGCCAACTGTACATATCTATTTGTTTATTTTTATTCCTCTCACAGATGAAGTATTAATATATTCTAAACACAGTAACTAACAATCTATGGAATTTCTCAGGTGCTCATCCAACAGAAAATAATTAAGGACAGAAATCCTTGCTAATAAAAATAATTGCAAGAAACAGGCTTACACGTGGTTTGCAGGGGCGTATAAAAATCTATTGAATGCATTCAGTTTAATTTGTGAATAATTCCTCGAATAATATTATCACACACAAAGGACTTCCTCTAACAATGGCCCATTTATCTGCATGCACCAACCTGTTTATTGGCTTAAAACATTCCCTTAGGAAATTCAATTTTTTAAAAATCTAACCTTCAGTTCCTCTTCCTCTGCCTTCTACTCACCACAATGAGGAAACACAGGCAACCAGACCGCCTTCCTTACTTTGTCTTGCTGCTGCTTGTGTTAGCTGCAGCTATGCAGTCCTCTAGACAATACAACAGGGATTGCGTTAGGTTTGCTGGAAGGACAAGCACAGCCTTTGCCGTCTGCATTGCATTTCTAAGGCTCTCGTCTATTCTGGTCATTCATTCCAGGGGAAGAATGACACTGGCTTTTTGGAGCTTTTCGTGCTTCTTCTCCTAGAGCAGTCCAGGGGAAAGAGGGGGGGAAGACTCCGTGATCTTCATGCAAACTACCAGCCTGCTTGCTGCCAGCACTTGCTGCTCCTGCCAGGGATGACATTCAGGATACGGCACTGGTTCCTCATTATGTAAGGCAGTCTAGGTCAATTGTAGGAGAGAGACTACTGGCCTGAACGAGCTAGTGGGGTTCCTGCTTCAGCTTAATGCTTCATGGGGGCATGGAAGTTGGATTATGACCTTTTGCTGCATCTACATGGGTAATTTTTTTTAATTGCATGATTTAATGGTAACTGTGCTGTGAGATTCTCTCCCCCTACCCTTCCAAATGACTGTCAGCCATGCAGTAGAATGCAGGGGGGTGGGGGTGGAATTACTAAGCCAGGAGAATCAGCTATGTTTCCATGCTTGAATAACCGTAGCATTTCATACTAGTCCTTTCAGCTTTGAAACTCTCTGCAAAGCCAATAAATAATCTATTAGAGCTTGCTTAACAAACATCTTTTTCTCTCCGTTGGGGAATGGCTGTTGATTTGACTGATTAAGCAATGAAACAAATCCATTTCCTTCGAGGTGTTGCAAGATAATGTTGTTGGGAATGGCTATTAGCTGTGAAAGATTTACTACATTTTGTGGTTCTTTCCATTGCAGGGGACTCGCGTTTCTAAGCATCCTTTTTTCACAAGACAACTGCTTTTTGTTTGTGTGTGTGTGATTTTAAATAACAACATAATCAAGGAAGATACTTGGCTTGGTCATCATTGACTGCCTCTGTGTATTTATATACCCCTAATATACATACCGGGGGGGGGGGGGGTGCATACTGCAGACAAAATTATACACAATGACTGCTCTGCGGTGGTTCAGATACAGTACCTTTCATAGTGGTTGCAGTACATGATTTCTGTAGGCAAAGGGATTCAAAAATATGCTGAACTCTATTCAAACAGTCCAGGAAAAAATTGATCCCATCATAGGATTTTATTACTAAGTCTGTTGCTGGGGGGGGGGGGGATCTCAGTAGTGGGTTGCAGCAGAACAGGCCTTGGGAGTAAAGAGCACAGTACTGATGCAGCAAGCTTGTGGATGGAATTTCAAGCAAATGAGCTCATTTTGCCATAGTGTTACTACTTAATGAGGCAGCATGATACATTTGAATGTACCCTGAAGCAGGGAGGTTTTGTGCAGTACCATGGACAGCACAAAGCAATTACTATTCCGACTGTATAAAAAGACATGGACAGAAGTCCCTTAAAAATAATTAGTCATCTGTAAAAATTATATGCATGCATAGCCCAAATGTACGCTTTAATTGTTTTATTTTTTTAAGATAGTTGTAGATACTCTTCTTGGAAGAGAAAATGTCTTCAGTCAGCACACTGACTCATTAAATTCTGCTAGCTTGCTACTGAGTTCTAGAAAGGTTGACTGTTAGCGCTTTTCTTGAGTAAGCAGCTAAGCATCTCTAACACATATGGGGATGTTAAGGGGTGTTCTGGTTTAACAGTGGTATATTGGTCGTCATTTATCTCACATTTACTAAAATAGTCAGGAAATGTTTTCGCCATTGCTGTTCTTTCATATCCATGAGTGGATGGGGGTAAATTGTCTGATTACCATTATCATTTTATAAGAAAACATTTTTGTGTCCATATACAGATACTTGTATGATAGATGTAGTGCAAGGGAGGAGGGGAGCAATACAACTAATAAGGAAAGTGTTCAGGAATTAAAACATCCATTCTAATCTTAGGTACTTCTCATTATTTGCTTCAGAGAATACTGTTACGGGTTTTTTAAAAGGGTAATTTCTATCTCCCAAAAGCAAGAGAAGAAGAAGAGTCAATTAACAGTGCAATCCAAAACACATCTGCCATGAAGTTCACTGGGATGTACTCCCAGGTAAGTGTGTATAGAGTTGCTCCTAAATAGACTGTTAAAGTACACAGGCTTTTGCATAAAAGTAAAGAGAGAGAGAGAGAGAGAGAGAGACCTTGTACTATTATTATTATTATTATTATTATTACTTTTTACATTTATATCCTGCCACTTGTAAAGAACTCTCCTCCTCTCCATTTTATCCTCATAACAACCCTGTCAGGTAGCTTATGCTTAGTGACTGGCCCAAAGTCACCCAGTGAGCTTCATGGCCAAGCAGGGAATAGTACCTGAGTCTCTCGAATCTCTACTCTACAATGGGTCTACTGGTATTTTTTAGTTCATCAAGAAACATATCTTACAGCCTGATCCTATGTATGTTCATTGGAAAGTAGCTACCATTGGATTCAGTGGATTTGGTGTGTGTGCATAGGACTGCAGCTTTAGGAATTCTCCTTCTCCACCACCACCTCCTCACATTAAAGGAAGTAGCATCTTGCTCTCTGTTGATGACTAGGCAGAGTGTGTGTGTGTGTGTGTGTGTGTGTGTGTGTGTGTGTGTGTGATAGGAAGTTATGGATATAGATTCCATTCCACTAGCCTGTTAAGCTGAGGTATTTACATCCACACACCAATCTGATGTAAATTTTTATATTTACACAGGAATAGGTTTTGTTGATAACCATGGAGCTTCCTCTAAATGAATATGCTTGGGATAGCAAATCTAAGCCAGAATGACAGTGCAATTCTATATATGTCCATTTGTACATAACTGCCGTTGAGTTCAGTGGGTCTTGCTTCCAGGTAAGTGTGTTCAGGATTGCAGCCTGAAATGATCAAAGTCAATTTACAGGCAGATCCTATGCATGTCTATTTAGAAGCAAATCCCATTGGATTCAATGAGACTTACTCCCAAGTAAGTCTGTATGGGACTGGAGTCTAAGCCAGGTTTTCAGAGCAATCCTATACATGTGTTCTCTCAGAAGTGAACCCCACTCTGTTCAATAGAGTTTACTTCATAGGAAGTGTGTAGAGGATTGAATGATTTACTGAAGGGATGGTTTTAAAGTGGTCTGTCATTTATTTTATATGTGACATCTTTGTTTCACTTTTTTGCATTGTGAATCATGTATGAACAGAAATTTAAAAAGCCAGCCAGCCATTCCTCAGGGTGCCCTGACCACTGCAAGCCCAATGGAGTACATAGAGTGTAGGCCAAATGGTCATTATGAAGATTCAAGTTTCCAAACAATGGAAAATCTGTGGAAATCATTGTATACAGATGTATTCAAACAGACAGTATGACCAACTATAATGTAGGTGAGAAGATTAAGATTAAAACATCCCTCCCCAAGATACGTTGGATCACCACTCTCACTTTCCCAGCCAGCAGAGCAAATGGCCATCCTGGCTGGGGATTAATGAAGTTGCAGCCCAACATATCCAGAGGATGCAAGGTTGGGGAAGAGCTGGATTAAGACAATCGGCACAAATCCTGTTGAGTGCTTCGACCTGCAATTCATTAACCTCTTTAATCCATTGTAATAATGAAATAGATTCATGCACATAAATAAAACCTAAATAGCATTAGAAGAATTTTGTGGGTTGCAAAATGTGTAATTGTCAGTGCTTAATTTAAGCTAGTAATAAGGGCTATTGTTGGGCACTGTTCGGTATATGTATGGTCAATACGGTTTGGCTGTATGAGGGATGCATCCAGTTCTTAAATTGAGGAGGAATAAGGTGGGACCTGGCTGCTCCCTCCTTCTCACTACTGTCATTCTTTGTTGCCTTCAACTCCTCCCCACAAAGCCCCTATATATGGAACTGACTCCTGTTAACGTGTAGCTTATGCATGTGAGGCAATGCAGGTGGTGTGATGGGTTGCTTGATGTCCCATACAGAATAGGAGGAGGGCCTACATTGCTGAGGCCTAGTGGGGGAAGTTCTGTGAAAGGCCACAATATGTGTGTGTGGACACACACAGAGGCTCAATTCGGACAACACGTTAAGCAGTGGTTGTTTAATTACCTACTGACAGTGTGTGAAAAAGGTGGTGGTCCACAGATAACACGCTGCAGCAGGCGCTGCAAGGAACCAGCAACCACCCTGGTTGCTAATAGCGTACTCGGCTGTGACTAACAGCTCGGCCGCCATTTTCCCCGCTTACCAAACTCCGTTAGTCCTCCAGCAGGTATCCCAGAACACACTGCGGCCGAAATCCATGGGTGCCACCATTGAAGCCGATGCAGGACACACCTCCCAAACCCCATTGGCTGCCTCAGTCAGTGGGCGGAACTCAGCAGTCTCGGGCAAAGAGGCAGCCAGGAGGAACGGCAGCACCAATACAACACTCGCACCCCACGCCCATCACTGCAATTCCAACGTTGGCACCCACGCCCCAGGGAGGCACCCTCCACCCACCCTACATGGGAGACATGGCAGTCGCGAGGAAGACCCACATCACCCAGCCCCCAACCCCCCTCCCTCCTAGAGCATTAACCCGCACACACAGGAAAGAAGGCGAGAGTGGGGTGGCGTAGACAACTTTATTCAGCAGGGAGCTCAGACATGGGCAATAAGGCACATGGACACCACTATGCCAGGGCACAGCCTACGGAAAGGACGGGCGACCCCGGGAAGGGAGGCGGCGGCTGGAAGGCACAGTGGTGAAGAGGGGACGGCCGAGGCCACACCCCCAGGGAGCCAAGCACGGAACGTGCAAAGGGGATGTGGAGGAGAGGGGCGGCATGCCAGGGAGAGATGCCAGTCCACAGATGGAACCCCACAGCCGACACTCACGGGGGGGTGGGGGTATGCTTTGGGTGGGTTGCTGTTCTCCCCGTTGGAGTGGGGGGGCTACCCCTTGTTCCTGGGCACCTGGGCTTGTTGCTTCTTCCGTCTCCCCCTCCCTCCATTTGCCGTAGTGCCCTTCTGGTGCGCTTCCCTTTCCGTTTGGGTGACTGACTGGGCACTCTGCGTGAGTGCTTGCAGGAGCTGGCCCCTTTTTGAGCTCCGTGCCGGTTGCCTGGTGGGGGAGGCAGGCGTCGTTGGTTGCTATGGCGGCGGTGCCGGGGCTCTGTTGCGAGCGTGCTTGAGCGGCCGCCTGCATACTGCCGCTCTTGCCGCTCCACTCTCTGATCTTCCCTGCTCAACAACTCACCATTGTTGTTTCACCCACGCACCACTCCAGACGACATATTTGTCAATTGACAATTCCCTTAACAACTCGCAAGTGAGTTGTTTCTCTCAGTTGTTGAATTTTGCCACTTTGCCTATTGTGGGTTGTTACTGCGTTGTGTGGCTACCTCCAGACGACACGTTTAACAACTGAACGGGTTGTTGCTTCATCAGCCCACAGTTGCTTAGCGTGTTGTCCGAATTGAGCCAGAGAGAAAGAGAGTCTACACACACTCACACACATATATACATACACAGCACACAGTCTGCAGTCCACACAAAGAGAGAGTCTTAGTCCTCATACATGCATGTGCACACACACACGGTCTACAATTAGCACATACATATACAAACACACACATACAGAGTCTTCAGACTGCACACATACACAGTATACAAACATGCACATAGTCTACAGTCCATACTCACACAGAGTCACACACACACAAAGTTGGATTGTGACCAAAGTAATTTAATATAGTTATGTTTATATGATTATAATGAATTGAAACATACAATGTTTCATTCTAAAACATCACAATGTCGAGAAACACAATGCAATGAAAATATAATCAGGTAAAGAATCATCTCAGCTCAGTGAACACTGAGCTATGGATTACTCTCTCTTTGTTAACCTGTTCTTCATTCACAGTCCCCACCTTCCCCCATCCTCTTACATGTGTTTTTTTGTTGCTGATCCCTAAATGTATTGGGTTGGATCCATACTAAGTTACCTGCAATAGTTCCCACTGAAATAAATGAGACTTGTGAAGACAAACTTTTCACATGGAATTCAACTACAGTAGGCTGAGAGACAATTAGTGGCCTAAGGTCATTCACTGAGCTTTATAGCTGGGGAGGGATTTGAACTTGGATCTCCCAAGCCTAATATGGCACTCTAACCACTATACAACACTGCCTCTCAGGCAGAGCAATCCAAAGCAGTGGTGTGGGGAGCAGAGAAGGGGCAGACTGTATGCCCTTTCCAAAGCCCTGGCAGCTTGCATCAGCCAGAGAAAGGAGTGGGCAAACTTAACTTCTCCTTCCCCAGTGTTGTCTTCTTCTTCTTCTTCTTCTTCTTCTTCTTCTTCTTCTTCTTCTTCTTCTTCTCCCTCCCATTGATTCCAGTGGAGGGAAATTACCTATGCCAATCTAAGGCTAGGAGCCCAATCCTGGGACCAGTTGAGGGACTGGGGGTGGGCCTTATTATGTCATTATTAGATTTATATCCTGCCTTTCCACCAAACAAAGGCAGCTCTGTTGATTCATCCCATTCCAGAACTGCCAGTTGGAATTAGTTTCCAGAAGTTGTGCTATGAAGCCTTTGCTTTCCATTACACTAGCAGTTCTTCCCACGAGTGCAACATTATTGGTACTGGTACACTGCCAGGATTGGATATTTCCCAGTACCTCCAACATGTAGTGAGAGTTGGCATTGGCCCTGGGGAAAGCCATTGAATAAAAAGTGGCATGTATAAAATCTACATGGTCAGACTGCCTTGTGGTGACTTTTTTCTTTTTAAAACAACAACAACAACAATATAACTAGTTTTTAGTTCTTGCTTCTTTAGTTTGTTGCATCTCTGGGGGCACTCCTTACTTTCCTACCCTTTTTGTAGGGCCAGACCATTCAATCCTGGTGAAATATTTTGGGTGCAATTCTCTGATCCCTTAAATCAGCTAGCAGCATCCATTCATTTGTGACAAGTTCAGTGAGGCCAGATTTGCACATAAAGCATGAAGCTCTAGTTTGAAACATTTTGGTAGAGTCCAGCTGACTTTTAATGAGGCACCACTAGCACAGATGGTTTTAGAATGGCTGCTTTAACTTCTTCATTGCTAAGTAAAAAGGCAAAACACAGCAAAACGAGATAAGATATCAACAATACTGCTCAATGCCAAACACAAAAGAATATTCAGGTTATTCCTGTAACCAAAGCATCGCTTTTGACCCTCGCCTGGATTACTCTAGTCTTTAGTGAAAATGAGAGTAATAGAAGAAAGTGATGGATTATTATTTTACTTTGTTTACATTTAGATCCCACCACTTGGCTCATCAGGGGCCCTGGCTTCATGTGCAAACAAGCTGCATTTTGTCGAGAAATGAAAGCAAAAATTAAATGCCATAGTAAATCAATTCTGCCTTGTTCCTTCTCCACAAAACTCAAAACCTTTAGAGTGCTCCTGTGTGTTACCTGAGGATCATATCTGTAACCTCGGAGCAATTCATGTGCAGTGTGAGAGAGCCAAACACATGACAGTCCATCTCTTGTAGGGAATAGACCAGTGATTCCTTGGTTCCACCTCTGCTGATTGGGTGACCTTGGCCTAGCCACTGTATTTCGGCCTAAGCTATCTAACATGGTTGAGATGTTAAATTGTGGGGAGGTATGTACCAGCTTCAGCTCCATGAAAGAAGGATGGAATAAAAATAAAAATAACTTTAAAAAAAATACAGAATGCATATCTACCTGTCTGTCAGCACCATAGTATTCAAGGCCATGAACTCTAGATATCTGAAACTTATCATGCATACTAAGTGGACCCTAGGGGTGTGCACCTGAAGGTTATTTTCCTTTGAATTAATGTAAACATGTCCACGTGCTTGAAGCCTGCAGTAACATCTTCAGCCACTAGGAGCAGACTTCCCTAACAGCACATAGCTTTGCAGTTTGAAGCCAGGGGAGACTAGTAGGCGGAGGAGCACAGTTACATGCCTATCTCCTCCTTCCTGCTGTGCCCTCCTCAGAGGGGAATGGAGTGGATAGAGCTTTCCATCAGGGGGTTATAGGGGTGCACCATTCCTAGGGGGTCTCAATAATGTTGTGTAGTGGTTAGAGCACTGAACTGGGAGTCAGGAGATCCAGGTTCTAGTCCCCACTCAGCCATGAAGTTCACTGGGTGACTTTGGGCCAGTCATTGATTCTCAGCCTACCCTACTTCATAGGTTAATTGTGAGGATAAAATCAAGAGGAGGAGAACCATGTAAGCCACAGTGGGTGCCTCACAAGATAAAAAACTGTGGAGAAATAAATAAGGAGGAGGAGGAGGAGGAGGAGGAGGAGGAGGAGGAGGAAAGAATCAAAAGCAGTTGTGGGTTCACTCAAACAGGGTAGGCACACTGTGTCCAACTCTAGGCTGACCATATGAAAAGGAGGACAGGGCTCATGTAACTTTAACAGTTGTAGAGAAAAGGGAATTTCAGCCAGTGTCATTTGTATGCAGTTAGTTCCTGGTGAAATTCCCTCTTCATCACAGCAGTTAAAGGTGCAGGCACTATACTAGAGTGACCATATACAAAAGAAGGCAGGGCCCCTGCAACTTTAACAGTTGTGATAAAGAGGGAATTTCACCAGGAACTAATTGCATACAAATGACACTGGCTGAAATTCCCTTTTCTCTACAACTGTTAAAGTTACATGAGCCCTGTCCTCCTTTTCATATGGTCAGCCTATCCAACTCTGACAGCTTCATAACTTTGTTTGAAGGCTTTTCTGTCACAGTGAGGGCTGTTCCAACCCTAGCAAATCCAGGTCCATTTGCTAAACATCATATGATGATGGAGGAGGAGGAGGAGGAGGAGGAGGAGGAGGAGGAGAGAAAGAAGAAGACTCATGATGTTGAATGCCCTAGAAACCCAATAATGATACAGAAGATAATGGCAGTAACAGATCAAGCAGACATGCCATTGTTAAGTGGCCTGCTGGGACTGCTTCTCTTGCTTGGACTCCTGGGACCAATACAGTACAGGAGGAGAAGAGGCTTCCCTGTCTATTGATTGCAGTGCAAACAAAAATGTGCTTTCACACAGTAGGCAAAATGAGTGACATAGGCTTGATTCTTTTGGGAACCTTTAAAAAAACCAGAAGAAGGGTGGGGCATGTTAGGTGAAGTTGGCACGTAGGCAAGCTGTTTGGCAAGGTTTTTGAGGAAGGTGAGGCCTAGTTGACTTACCCACTATTTTTGGCAGGCTTTGAGGATTTGACTCTTTGGTAGGCCGACCATATGAAAAGGAGGACAGGGCTCATGTAACTTTAACAGTTGCAGAGAAAAGGGAATTTCAGCCAGCATCATTTGTATGCAGTTAGTACCTGGTGAAATCACCTCTTCATAAAAGCAATTAAAGTTGTATGCACTATACTAGAGTGACCATATACAAAAGAAGGCAGGGCCCCTGCAGCTTTAAGTGTTGTAATGAAGAGGGAATTTCACCAGGAACTAATTGCATACAAATGGCACTGGCTGAAATTCCCTTTTCTCTACAACTGTTAAAGTTACATGAGCCCTGTCCTCCTTTTCATATGGTCAGCCTATCTTTGGTTTAATTCCTTTGTGAGTTAACCCCTTCCCCAACATCCAAGGATGTTTGCACAGGTCCCCGAGCAAGTCCAGCAATAGATTTGTGATGCTGTCTGATGCCGGACAACATTACATTTACTATAATGCTAGGCAATTTTCTACCTATATACAGTCTGCCCTATAGCAAAATTACTCTAAAATTATATCAAAAGTGGGAAAGATGGCCAGGAGAGCTGCTAGCAGTCAGAATTCATAGTATTGGATTAGAAGGTGGTCCTATAGTCTGAATCAGTCAACATAAAGCAGTGCTTGAATTAGTCTCCCTTCCCAGATGTTTCCCCAGAAAACACAGGACATATTTGAATTTAAGAAACTATTTCCTCATTGAGCATCCCATAGGTTTGCTCTGGCAAGGCCTAGTTAGGGATGGGTGGGAAATTCATTTTAATTAGGTTTTGATAAGAATTTATCCAAATCCACAAAGTTCTTCATATTTGGAACAAACAGAATTCGAGATTTAAAAAAACCAATGTGGGAGAAACTAAAAGGTCTAGGGCTTTGAGTGTTTTTTTCTTAAAAGTCTTGGTTTAAATCTCTGTGTATTCAATCATATTAGTGCTTAATTAGGGCTGCCACCTTTTTAAAAGCTATGGCATATAGGTAAAACATGGTCACCTCCATGCTGGGAATATCTGTTTAATTTATCTGGTGCAGATGAGTGAGAATTTTGTTTCAGTTTGTTTTTTATAAGAATTTAGCAACATTTGCTAAGTTCTTCGTATTTGGGAGAGAAAGAACTTGAGCTTTTTAAAATTTGAATACAGGAGAAAGCAAAACTGACAGATTCACCCAGCCCTAGGTCTAGGCCTAGTCAGATTTGCGTTTTCCATTGTGTCTCGTGTCCAGGAACTGATCAATAGACTCTTACTGGCTTGTATTTTTTTTTTTTTTTTTGCCAGAGGGAGAAATAAAGCAAATGGGCAGTGATGACAGTGGCAAGGAGGAAGGCCTCTGAAAATTTGGAACTGACTTTTTTGTACAACGTGTATTAACTTATGGAATTTATTATGAAAGGGCAGTGATTGGAAATGAGAAGCTGGACTAAATAGACATTGGTCTAATCTAAGAAGGCAATTTGTATGTTCTTACTAGTGTAACCATTGAAGACTTACTAGAAATTATGCTTAGTTTTTTTCCTGTTAGGAGTGGAGATTTTTAACAAATGAGGTGAGTGTCATGGTAGGCTTAAATGACACCGTCAGGAAGCTAGACAAGAACTTTATTGTAGAGACTCTAACAAGAACAGGACAGCAACAGGAAATGCTTGGCTCCATTCAGATATAACTAAGTCCAGTGCCACCTAGTGACAAAACTATGTAATGACATTATCAACATGCAGAGTAGGATGTTCAGATTATATAAAATGGCAATTCAGGACTTCAGTAATGGAATCCACATTTTGGATTACAACTTCTGCACTAAACATTCCAACATTCCATGCAGGCAACATGACCAGCTTACATTACTCATTGAGTAGTCCAGGCAAAATAAACATAAGACACTGGTATTTCTTCATGCAAACCAATCTCAGTGCTATGTCCCTAACTTGCTGCCTCAGCACCAAGTAAATGCACACAGAAGATGATCCATATGCTACCACTTCCTACCATTCAGTCATTATCAGGCCCAAAACCTATCATGCTTCTTACCATACTGCACTTGTCCTACACTCAAAAGGCTTCAATGATGGCAAGCTTAGGCCTTTCGGAAATACTAAACATTCAGCCCTTGAGGGTGAAATAATGCGAAAAGAAAGTGGTGAATTTAAAGTAGTGATGATGAAATTAAATCTGTCAACATCGTAGCCCAAAGTACAATAAAGTACTCAATCTCATTCTCTTAAATACATTATTTTAAGGCAAATAACAGAGACAAACACAAACACACACACAAATATTATCAGGAAGTGAGAAGTATGTTTAATGCAGTTGGAACATGTGAAGTTAAACTCGCTGAACTCCAAACAAGAACAAACAGGTCTCCATGTTTAGACTGCCTTGTGCATTTGATCCTATGTGTGTTCTACACACTGGGATGGGAAGAATTCCACATGCTTGCCACCAAATAGAGGATAAGGTGCCAGTCCACTTATTTGGGGGGCTAAATCTGGGATACCTCCAATTACCCTCTCAAAAAAGTCCTGAGCTATATCATCAATCACCAGTTTAGTGGTGATATGCCTACCTGCAACCATAAATACAGATTTCCCATTTCAGGCCACTGGATTGACCTGATATATATTTAAGTACTTTTTTTCATAATAATTTGTATTTTAATGCCCTGTTCCCAGCTATTCTAGTGATCATGCTTTATGATTGGGTTCTGTGATGGTTCTTTTTTAAAAAAATTCAATATTTGTAATCTCTCATCCTGATTACAAGCCTTGTCCCTCATCAGATACCATGTGCATCACTACATGCTACACTTAGGGAAAACACAGAAAGGTCCTCTTCAGGGCCTGTGGTCAGGCTTCCAATTGGAAAGTATATGCATTTCTAAATATATTGACTCATGGTACAATCCTATGCATGTTTAGACAGAAAAAAGCCCTACAACCCCCAGCATTCCTCAGCCAGCCATGCTGGCTGAAGAGTGCTGGAAGGTGCAGGCCTTTTTCTGTAGGCCTTGCATCTTAAGCGGCTGGACTGTTGTATTTGTATTTTTGTGTACTTGGTACAGCAAAACAGAAATTTCTGCTCACAAGTCTTCTCTGATCATATGTTTGTGGAAACAGGCTTACACACACAAACTTAAACACACTCATATCCCTAGTCAGATGAGGAACTGTATGTACAAATGGGGCTGAGCCTTCTCAGAAGAGCAGTCATTGTGCTGATCAGTTGTTCGGGGCCAGGGAAGCTGGGCTTAATGTACATTGCTCCGCTCTTCTTGATAAACAGTTGATCAACATCATTACTGCTTTTTTAAGGAGGCAAGCTCTGTTCAGCCCCGGCTGCTGCACGCATGCATGCATAGATGGCTCAGAGACAATGTCATTTGGATTAGAGTGCAGAAGTCTAATTTTGAGCTGGGCTCTCCCCCTAACCTAGAATATGCATTGTTGTCGAATAGTTAAAGATGCAGTCTTGGAACTTCATCCCACAGTGTGCTAAGCCCTTGTTGTGCAATACTTAGAACCTCCACTTTTGAATAATTTGGGATCTAAATGAGATGGACTTTTATACTGCTGTTGTATATCTGTAGCAGGCAGGTTATGTAAGAATGTGCATATCTGATACATTTCATATGGTTCCACATTCCCAATTTCTCAAGTCATGAGAATTCCCAAGGGGCAGCGCTCACTGGATTTTTATTTGAATGGGAGCATCCTGGAAGACCAGTGATGCACCTTTTATCATATCTGCTTTATTTATATTTAAAAATATAAAAATAGAGCATATGTGGAGGTAAGCAAACAGCAGGTGCTCCTGTGAGACAATCCTACCTCACATTAGATCCCCCAGAGTGAGTCTCTGCGTCCAAGATATCTTCTGCCAACTCCCAGTGTTCTCTCTGACCCTGTTTATTCCAAGCTGCAAACTTCTCTCTCGCACTTTCATATATGAACACACACACACAGACCTCTGCCTTATATCAGCACGTTCTGATAGCTAGGCCATCATGGCCAGTCCTACTATTAGGCAGAGTGAGGCAACCGCCTCAGACAGACGATATGGTGTGTGTGTGTGTGTGTGTGTGTGTGTGTGTGTGTGTGTGAGAGAGAGAGAGAGAGAGAGAGAGAGAGAGAAAGAGAGAGAGAGAGCAGTAGCAGCCACTTCTGGCCTTCCTCGTGAGTCCCCACATTGGACAGCAGTGCTGTGTATCCCACATGGACTTTCATGCACCTCATAAACTAGCCTGCTGACATCAGGTGTGGTAAAAGAGACTGTCCCATCACCAGTGTTGAAATGAAATTCAACAGCAACTTCAGGTTGTTTCTGTACATGGAGTGGGGAGGCCATCTTTGTTCTTTGCCTCAGGCAGCAAAATGTCTTGGGCCACTCCTGATGGTTATCTCCTTCAAAACAACCGAGAGTTCTCCAGGTATCAGAAGAAGACTGTCTCCTAAAAATTATCTCCCAATGAGAGTATTAATCAGACATCTACCCAACAAAAGGGAATAGTCAGCCAGCCATAACAATATAGTGGACAGAATAACGGTTTCAGATTTGATGAGTCTTCTTTTTCTGCATTCAATGAGTAATATATTGCCCCAAGTTGTCATGTCTCTCTCTATTGATTTGTCCCATTGCCTTAATTTCACCCTTGCTCCTTGAAGCCTGTGCATTATGGATGTGAAACGATTATGTGGAATGTGTAAATTAACTGTCTAGGCTCCCACTTAAACATTTCTGGATGTCATAAGTGCCCCAGCCTGGTGCCTTCCTGATGCTTTGGACTACAACTCCCAGCATTTCTCTCCTTCTCTGTGCTGGCTGGGATTAATGGGATTAAACTCCAAAACATCTGGAGGGCACCAGATTAGGGAAGGCTTTGCCTAAACCATTCCCGTATAGCCTGAACTTTAAATAAGTAACTTTGACTGGAAGGTCCTGCAAGAGCTTTTGACACTTCCTGACTTTTTACTGTCCTATCCACCAGTAGGGGGTGAAACGGGCAGCAACAAAGCTAAACACCTAATTTAATGGAATATTCTCCTCCTACAAGGGGAAATAAAGGGAAAAGACTATACACACTTATCTGGGAGTAAGCCTCATTGAACACGGAGTGGGGCATTACTTTTGCCTAAACATGTATAGGATTATACTGTAAAGTGGTCTTTACTCTGGCTTGCTTTAGAACTGCCTGTAGTTTTCTTCTTGTACATACCCTAATATGAATGGAGAGCCTGGTCTTTTGAAAGCATTTGTTTAGAATCATTTGTGTTTTGGTGGTCCATTTCTTTATTTATTTTACAAGAATGCAAAACTACTAGCTGAAATCCTGTTACTCACTTACTTGGAAGTAAACCCGTTGAACTCCAAGGGACTTACTTGAGTAGACGTGCATAAGATTGTCCCACTACTAAACATAGTATTTTTAAGTATCTTTGGTTGCATAATTAAATAGCGGGAAATCAATTGCTAACAGCCCATCCATCTATGTAGCAAGATCAGTTTTTCCTGAATTGTCACTGTGCTATTTAGAGAGTATTTTGGGTGTGCAGGGGATGATGTTATATGGTAGTATAACCCTATACCCAAATTCTCCCTGGATCTTTGGGAGAAGGGTTCTAGGATAGCCTAGGATAAGCACTATGCAGGATGTTATTTTCAGATGTGGAATTCCCCTACCTGCAGCCAGATATGGAACAGTCCAGAAAAAGTGGTGTGTGTGTGTGTGTGTGTGTGTCAGCTACAATACAGAGTAAGTGGCACTATAAAATCCAATGAAAAGAAAACCGTTTTAGATTAAATGCAGATAACAATGTTTAGTGGTTTCTGAAATCACCTGAAGACTTAATTTTGTTTGTCGATGTTTGAGCTATTGATCACATGATCAGGATCCTTTCATACAATGAAAGAAGGGGTGGCGGATGAAAAAAGACAAATACAAAAATTCTGGATATTTGAATGTTTTATAGCCTCTTTTAGTTTAGTCACTTCTTAAATGTATCTGGATTGTGGCCCACAGTGGCTATTCATAGACTTGGTAAAGCGTTCTGCTGAACAGGCTTTTAAAAATAAATAAATAAATGCCCAGCAGCACATAAGAGTACGGGTTCGTTTATTTTGCCAGTAGATGGAGCTGTCCTGTAAAGATGATGGGTTCTCTTTTATTTATTTATTTTCTCCTTTCCCCCCACTTTTTTCCCAAGCTATTTGCTGATTTGTATTAGGTACCATAGAGTGAGCCTTAGAACAGGAAGCCGATGCTGAAGCATAAAGGATACTGCAGAGGTCTCTCCCTCCCTCTCTTTCCCCCCCTTACAATGAAAATGCAGCAGTTTTGAATACTTGGAAACCTTTCCGGAACTGGCAATCAGAAGAACTGGGTTAGATAGCATATCACCACAATTGTCATTCCTGCATCCTCTCCCAATCCCCTTTCTTTCGCATGATACATTTATAATGCTTGTAGATGACCAGGTAAGACAGCAGAATGTTTTGTTGTTAGACTTCTGTTTTCTTTTTAAACCTTGTGGAGATGCTTACTCCGGGCATAGCATAGAAAAGATCATTCATTTGGGGGTTTGATAAAATCTGGAAGAGGCTGAAATGAGGTCGGTTTTGCAGCAGAGCATTTCACTGAAAGCTGGGTTTCACTTACCTTACATTTTTCTGGATGCATGCCAATTCCTCTGGTTATTTGACTGTTGTTGTTGTTGTTGTTGTTGTCGTTGTTGTCGTTGTCACAGTCGAGATGTTCCTGATAGTCATTTAGGAATGCTCTCCCTTTCTTTTAGAGGTTATATTGTTTCTTAACGTGAAGGATATTCTGGAGACCTTTCTTGAAGTGAATAACCAGGCAGAGCAGAGCACTGCAGGGGTGAATAGCTTTCCTCACCCTATTCTAAAAGAGGCTGTGTTTCATAGGCCCAATGTCTTTTCAAGGTTTATTTGTTGCTTCTCCCCCCCTCCACACCTGCATCGTGCTTTTCCCCTCTTGAAGAAATAATTATTTTAATGAGGTGTACAGATGACAGGCATTTGGTTACTATAAAGAACGTTCCTGGTGCTAAGTACTGCAGATGCAATTCGGTTCGTCATCAGAAAACGTTCTTTTGAGTGCAGGGCATTTGGCAGGTGAACCTCAAGTCCTTCTTTCGGCATCTTTGCTAAAATAAATTTGTCCACTGCTTCGTGTCTGAGGTATGTGCTTAAGACTTAATTAGATACATTTGCTTTGGCTAGAGCTCCCCCTCCCACAGCGCTTTTCATCTGGGAAGAGTTTTGTTTTTGTTCTGCATTTTTTTGCTACTAAAGTATTATTAGCCTAGACACCTTGAGTAGAGTACTGGGGTGAGTCCCGTAAGGTTATGATTTCAGACATGTGTCCAGGGGCACAGATGTCACAGGTGTGATGTCTCTATGGAATCCTCAGATGCTCTCAGCCCTCAGACGGGGACTTTCGCCCTTGGATCTGTGAGCTCCAGATATGGCCAGTGAGCCATTGTGCAAAAGAAAACAGATTGAAACAGAACATTGTAAAGACAGGTGCCATTTTTAAAAAAGAAAAGAAAAGAAAAGAAAACACCTCTCAGGCTTTTAGAAAAGTGATGGTCTTCATTCATTGCACTAAGGCACAGATCTCAAGCAGGCTGCATCAGTTTCATTTCATCCAGTCAAGCACGATGGCTGACTTAATTGCTCTCTAACGTATTCTACCATTTTGTTGCATGCAGAACTTTCCAAGGGTCACGATAAGGGCTAGTCTGTATATCATAGCTTATCTTCATGGCAATTGATTTTCATGTGGTATGTCTCCTCATCCCCCCCCCCCCCCAATAATGTTCAGTAAGGCTGGCTTTGTGGATATTGCTGATTGTTTGGAGAGTTTCCTCACTTATACCAGATGTTCATAAGACACACACTTCGCTGGCAGAGAAGAAACCCTCTGTCTGATCCTGGGGTTCCACTTGGTAGGTCACACTAAACATTGCAACAAGAGGAAGTTGCTATATGGAAGTATTTTGTTACAAGGATATGTTCATGCATAGGCCAGCCTTACACCTCAATGGCAGGAAGAGATGTTTGGCCCTGTAGAGCACAGTCCATAGTCTGTCTATTGATTAAACCCAGTTGACAATGAATGAGAAACACAACAATAGTTGGCAGAACTGGGCACATTGTGTAACTGAACATATATTTAGATGGATGTATCATGTTTTATGTTGGGTGAGGAGCTATAAGTGACAACTGTTCTGTTAGGTCATCTATGACCCATTTTTGACCATAGAACATTGGCTAGGAACACCATTGAGGGGTTTTCTTAAATGTTTGCTTTGATGTATGGTCTCAACTTAATAAGACTACATCAAAGCAAGTACTTGCAGGAGGGGACATTCTTGGTAGAGGGAAAATTCTATATTCATAACGGAAAATTATATCTATGGGTCCAGCTTTTATCAGATGGTGTCACCAATATCGACTCTCTAGGCTTCCTCTGCTTCTCCTAATCTAGCAATGAATCAATTCTGATAAGCATACTGTCAAGAATTTCATTTCAAAATGCATTTGTTGAAAAACGAAAGCTAGATTAGCATTGTGGTTTTATTTGCAAGATAAAATATCCATGCTGTACTTTTAAAATACCTTTTACAGGAAAAAAAAAAGCAAATGTATAGACCAGCCTTCCCCAACCTGGTGCATTCCAGATGTGATTTCAACTTCCATCGACCTCAGCTAGCATGGCCAATGATCAGAAATCCTGGAAACTGAAGTTCAAAATGTATGACAGGCACCAGGTTGGGGGAGACTGGTATAGAAACTGAGCTACTTACTTCTGTGGACAAGCCTTTTTAAGACTTGTGATTCCCCTATGATGATCAAGGTCCCCTCTATAAGGATTCACTTTTGCACCTGGTTAGCCGATTATGCGCATAATCGCAGAAGCGCATTTGCACCTAATCCCTCTGCACGAGAGGCGGCAAGAGGCGGCGAAGCGCATCAACGGATGTCCAAAATGCGGTTTACATGTAGTTAATGTGCATAAGCGCATATTCACACAGTCAAAATGCGCTTTAACGGGCGGAGCAAAATAAAACTCGCGATTTAACGCGCATTCGATAATGCGCATAATCGGAGAGATAATGCGCCTCTACGCCCCATTTGCGCTCTGCTGGTGTGGAGGTAAATTTTTTAATGAGACTTCAAAGAGCATTAAACCTCTCGTGAAGAGGCACCCCTAGTTTTAATGGCAGCTGGATTTCATCCCATCCCTCTTTCTCAGGAAAGACGTACCCCTAGAGCAGGCTTCCCAAAACTGGGGCCCTCCAGAAGTGTTGGACTTCAATTCCCAGCCATCCAAGTTGGGGAAAGCTGACCTACACTGTACCCAGTCACTTCATTCAGTATTTGTATACTCAACACCTGAACTTGTAGGTTGTTCCTGTTGTCCATAAATCCTCGCTTTCAAGGGGTGTTTTTCTTACCCATTCATCCACTTTCTGACTGTCTCCTCACCTGCTGTGCCAACTGACTCACAATAATTATGCCTTTTGTTAACTCTCCCATTTCCATACTTTCTCTCCTTCCAAATCTCTATGAGCATCAATATCTTCCTTCTCAATAGAAGATACCTTAATCAACCTTTATTATTTCTATCTTTTAGTTCCAATCCTCTTCACCCATATGTTGGTTTGAAAAAATCCTCTACTGTATCCTTCAATAGCTGGTTGCCCGGCAGTGTCTTCTGATGCTTCCAGGCTTTACTTTCATTTTTATATATTGTAATTATGGTTACATCAGAAGCCTGCTCCTCAGTCTCATTGAGGAAGGGCTATCGCTCAGTGGTAGAGCACCTGCTTTGCATGCAGAAGGTCCCAGGTTCAATCCCAGGCATCCAGGTAGGGCAGAAGACCTCCTGCCTGAAACCCTGGAGTGCCTCCACCAGTCAGTGTTTACGATACTGCAATAGATGGACTAATGGTTTGACTTTGTATAAGGCAGCTTCCTAAGTTCCTCATGTCCAGGGATAACAAATAAGGAATTATGGGGAGAATCCAAAAATCCTGCTGCACTCTCACCATTTCTGTTGTGCTAGCAGGAGCCACAACTTGCACAACAGGAACTAGGGGTTCTAAGTGTCATCCCGGAAATAAGTGGAAATTTTCAGAACAGGACAAGTCGGTGGAGCTTCCTTCTGCACCTGACCCATTCTTGAAATGAGCATTTTGCTGCAGCATTCGTTAGCTTCCTTGTGCATTCACAGTGGGTCTCACTAACATGTGGGCAGCATTGGATACTGCCCACTGTGGATGAGATCAAACTCATTTCCATCCATGAGCGGGAAGCGCAACTATATAGGAAGAGAGATGATGTTTCCTTCTGGTGTCAATTGCTTGCACCACATAGGGTTCCACTCCTACAAAGGATTCCATCATCCTGAGGGACATTTTGGAGGATGTGGAACCAGCCTCTGGAGAGGGAGTTAAAGAGTCCTCGTGTGTGTGATGGTTGGGTTCCAGACAAAGCAAATGTGGATCAAGCTAGCAAGTAATACCGTTAGATACCCTCTCGTGTGATGTGGGTCAGACTTTTCAAAATGAATGAGTTCTTAGTTAAAGGTGGAATCTAAAGCCAATTTCACATGGCCATTTTTTTTCTAATTTCCCAAAGTTTATTTTGAGGATTATTTTAAAGTTTACATAACAATAACAAGACAAATGTATAATGGAGAATACAATTACAGATGTTACTTCTATCAGTCCTAGACAATGCACATTTTAATTTCCACAAAGCAATCTTAAGCATGGCTATTCAGAGATAAGCCTTACGCAGTTCAACAAGAGTTGAACTTATGCAATCCTTTACACACTTACCTGGGAGTAATTCCCATTGAACCCAGTGGGCTTTACTTTAGAGTAGACATGCATAAGATTGCACTGTAAGTCTCCTGTATGCATTCCATTTCATTTCACGATATCTTGGAGCAATAAGAAGAAATGGTCCTTTGTGAATGAGAAAATAAGTGGAAAGACATTTGCACATTCAGGTTATAAGTGATAACTCAAAATTATCACATGAATATTTTAATAGGTGAACTTGCTCTACAGTCTATTTGAGGGTATTTAAAAATGCATGGTAAGAGAGCGTATTCCAAGTTTCCCATATGCATCTGTGCATACTTTTGATCACTTTGCAATAACACTTGGCCTGCTGTTTAAAGGCATTTGCTTCTTTGAATTTTTAATTACTTTTTACACAGTCCAGTTGGTATCATAAATCTGTATATGGATTTTGGTGTCATAAGTTTATATAGGGACATGGAATTCTAAAGACAGGTACTAACAAACTGTAAAGTATAAGATGTTATGAATATCAGTCTCCCTTCTCAAGTAGATCTAAAACTGCCAACAGACCTGAATTGATTAATCATGCCCAAAGTCTTGGACCCGGAGAGACTCAGACAACAATGCTTTCCCCAATCCTTCTTTGCACTGTGTCCTCTAAAAAGCCACTCCTGAGAGTCCTTAATGGCTTGGGATGTAGCACAGGGGCTGCAGTGGAAGAGAGGAATTAGGGGATATCACCTTGCACAAGAGGACAAGTGGGAGGAGCTCTTCAGGGAGTGGTAGTGGGGAGAACAGGTAAAGCCCAATGTATGAGTGACATTCTCCTCATGCTACTTTGGATCTGAGCCAGCAATTTAACTATGGTAATACTGACCAATATTACATTCCTAACAGTGATGTCCTATGCTTCTCTACTCAGAGGTAAGTCTGATGGTGTTCAGAGGGCTTACTCCCAGGTAAGTATGTCTAGGATTGCACCTACAATGTACATTTTTTGAAAAAAAATCCATAGGACCTGTCATAAAATTGCCATTGAAATTTATTTACAGACTGCATTTGTTAATTTATCTAGCTTCTTTTCCACTGGCAGGAGCATTCCCGGAGTGGAGCTATGTGCAGAATGCTCTTGCCTGTGAAAAGTGGGTAAGGCTCTTTGCCTCTCTCAGTAGCCCCCAGCACCACCTACCCCACTATTCTGGAGGGTCCCCCAATTCTCCAGAGCAGATTTGGGGTGGTATGGAGCATAGCAGATTACAGGCGAGAGAGGAATTGGCAAAGATCTCCACCTCTTCCATTCTGCCAGTAGGATTTCTCTGCTGGATCTAAAAGCCTCCCATGGATGAAAGAAGCCTTTCTGTCCACCTGGGAGGCAGATTCTGGATCCAAACCATTGTGTCTTTTACTGCCCTATCATAATAAGAACTCCCAAACAGTCCTCTTTGTATTTTCCCTCTCTCTTAGAATAAACATTGTTTAATCAAATTATCAAAAAGAGATGGTTTCATGTTAACATACATGGCCTAATTTAAATTCACATGCTCAGTGGCAAGCTAATGTTCTAACAAAGGTACT
Organism: Anniella stebbinsi; assembly: GCA_029215795.1. NCBI lineage: Eukaryota > Metazoa > Chordata > Lepidosauria > Squamata > Anniellidae > Anniella > Anniella stebbinsi. The sequence goes on from JARDYH010000001.1 coordinate 221,424,431, forward strand.
GTTAGTCCATTCCTGTAGTACACTAATTAACACAAAATCTGAAGCATCTTGTAAATATAACTTTGGTTTAATAGCTATTAATGTGCATAAATGGCAAAGCACACCACATAGAACTTTAGAAACAGTGCAACATTATTTAACAGAAAAGCAGAAAACACAGGTTAAATTGTATACAACCAACACACTTGTTGAGTTCATGCACCCACAAAAGCAAAAAGTAAACCTACAAAAATAGAGAGTGAGTGACTGCAGAATTATCTTTATCAGGATTTAAGCAAAATCATGACTTTACTAGTTAAATTTCTCTTCAAAGCTACATAGTGAAAGAAGTTCCTATTGCGCTGATATATAAAAACTGCCACACTTATAACTACAAACTAAAGAACTAGGTGGTTTCTTAATATTATACATATTTTTTCAAATACATTTCTGTTAGGATAATCAGGCTAAATGCCTGAATAAAGAGGATAAAAAGACACATGGTAAAATCAGTTTAGCTCAGTGGCATAATCCACCTTGGAATACATTAGGAACATTTCTTAAGGAGAGATTCTGTATTTGAGAGCCACACTTATTAAGAAAATAACAAAAGAATCATAGGAGCACTAGAGGCCTGAAATTTAAGGAAGATGCCAATTGTTGGCTCCAGCTTCCTGCCTGCCTTTCTCCTTGGACTTTCTCTGCTTCATCTGCCCTCTTATCTTAGTCAGGCCTGTGATTCCTTCCATGCTTCTCTTCCGTCCTAATTAACTGTAGCCATCTTTGTGGCTATGTTAGTAAGATGCAAATACTGTGGGAATGTGTATGTGTGTAGTCATCAGCAGGGGCTATTGCTGATTGGAGGTAAGTGAGTGACACCCATGTCTTTAATGACACATTCTCATCTTGTTTCCCCCACCCTGCCACCACTTTTTTTAGAAAACTACTTTTTCTAGAATTGTTACCCTTTGTTCTCCCTTTTAGATCTTCTGTGCCCTTCAGAACTGTATTGTTTTTTCCTTCATCTTCATTGGTTAGAACCAATGCAAATAGGTGAATGCACAATCCAGAGGGAGCTGAATGGTGTAATGGCTAAATGGTGTCACAACCGGGGCCAGCACTAGCACCTTGCATCTTTAGGAAGGTGTCCATGGTCTGCTAGGGCCCTTCACAGATGCCTGCCCTCCCAGCAGCCACCATCTTCATTTTCAACAATGCCACAGAAGCTGACACAACTACGCAAACTAAACCATGTAGCTGTTGAGGAACTTGACATGCTCTGTCTATTTATTGCTCAGCTGAATTACTCCTGACAATAATCTCTTGTGTAGAATCCAGAGCTCCAGTCCAGAAGAGCATGTGCAGAGCAGAAGCTAAAATTGGGTATTCAGCAGGGAAGAGCCATGGGAACCAAATCAAGAACAGCTGATCAGTGAAATCTGGACTCTATTTCAGAGGCTGCACTAGCAGCCCCAGGTGTTGGATTAACAAAGTGAATTTTGTATGCAGTCCCTGACTTCTCCATCCAACTGGAGTTAGATATGAGCAAAAACTTGTGTCTGCAACCATATAGTCCCTAGCTGGATTGGAGGATCAATCCATAAAGTGCCTGTAACTAGGCTATGATGTCAGTTCGTAGTGCTCCAGATTATTTTACATATGGCAGGGATGAGCAATTTATGGACTTCCAGCTGTTTTGGCCTACAACTCCCACCCTCCCTCACCATTGGCTATGCTGGCCAAAACATCTGGAGGGACACAAATTGCCATTGCTGATATATGGATTGAAGTAGAGATGTTATTTAAAAAGAGAGATCATTTTGTTTGAGCTACAAGGAATTTGGATATTTAGCTAAAATATTCAGAACCATATGCGCTCTGTACTACACACATACACATCTAAATGCTACAACCAGGATAAATCATGTCTATTATACACATTTGCAAATATTTGCTAATTTTGAATCACCTGTTCTGCTTCAGGGGTGTGTGTGTGTGTGTGTGTGTGTATGTATGTATGTATATATGGAATGGCAGGAGAGATGAATATAAAGATTGGGGATATGCATATTATGAGTTCCAGATTATAGAAGCCACAGGGAAAGTGATCCAGGATCCATAGAAGATCCTGCCTTGATGGACATCTTGTTCACAAACACATCCCTCCCTGCAGCCATAAGACAAGGAATTGAATTTAAAATATCATAAGATGTAAGTCACAGGACACTGCCTCTCTTTCTATAATGCTATATATCACATTTTGGACTTGTATAGCTGTTCCTTTAACGCAGAACGACAAAAAGCCATAGCAACTGTGTTGACTGTGTTATAAATATTAGAATGCTGGTTTTAAAACATAACAACACTTTTTTTTAACGATATTTAATTAGATTTACAACACTTGATTTTTAAAAATATTGTTATGTCCTTGGCTTCAAAATCTAAAAAAGTAATAAAATATGAATCTACCTGTTAAGGCATAATATCTGTAAAGTGAACACAGATATTACAACAACGACAAAAGTTGGTAATAATCTCAAAGCAGGTTTTTGCTCTCTAAAAGCAATGAAAAAATATTTGCAATAGAAACGTTAGTGCACTAACAGGAAGCATGCCCTAAATCTGCCTAAAAAAGTAAACATTTAGGCAGGCACCCCTAAATGTTTACTTACTGGCTGTTGATCAAGCACAACATTGAAGCAGAGACCTTCATCAGACGAGTGTTTTATTGCATGCTCGTTACTGTGCGCCCATGGATTTTCGCAAGTCCCTCTCATGATGCTGTCTGCCTCCCGCGTGCTTTCCTGCCCCTTCTAGGTTTCTTCATGTGACAAAAAATCTGGAAATCCAGGAAATCTGATTTATTTTTAAAGATGGAAGTTGCCGCTATCTCCTGCTATGTGCAGGAGAAGCAGCATGATCAAAACAACCCAATGAATGGGCCACGTGCACGTTGTTTACTTCCTCTTTCAATAGAGGGAAGTAATGAGGGACAAAAGCACGGGCAGAGAAGCGATGGTAAGCAAACACACTTCCCCGTGTGATTATGTTTTTTGTCTTCACATTCACTGCAGTTTTCCTTCCTGGTCTGCCTTTTGACAACTCCCTCTGTTTACGAATACACTGAATCCACAAATTACACTTAGTTCTTCCCTGAATTTCAAAAGTAGTTTGGGAGTTTAGCACGTCCATTGCTAAGAGCAAAAAAGCCTGATGTACATGGATTAATCTTTCTACCTATAAAGCAAGCTCCACTTTCAGTTGTATTTATACGAAACCCCAGTCTTCTTTCCTTATTTTTCTTTTTTCTTTTTTTCCCCAAGCATTTTCAGATCAGGCAAACTTTTAGACTTACTCAGGAGATGGCACAGAATGGAAGTTACAAGTTACAAGTTACAGGATAAACTAAGCATGGGTTGTCCTATTTGTGCATCAAATTTAGATATCCTTTCCCATTAACAAAACTGTGCCTGATTTAACAGTTTTTACAAGCTTAATTTATGACCAATTACTGTATTAGTTAACAAAATCAAAAGCTATGCTTGATTAATAGTAAATGGCTTAACTATTAAATAGAGCTACTAACAGCTATATTGCCCTCTTTTTGTAAATAATAAATAAGACTCGTTGATTAAAGTTCAGTAATCTTAAACAATTTTCTCTGCATCTCTTATACAATAGCATCCTAGTCCCATGATGCTCCTGCTGTAACTGTTCCCTGCACTTTTATCTTAATGCCTGTCTTACTCTACCTGCTTCCCATGAAATATGCATTTCCCCAGCACTAAGGGACCAATTCACATATGACAGGAGTCATGATGCAAAATTGCAGTAGTTTCACATACCACATCCCAGCCCTGCTATTAGGCAGAGTGAGGGGGGCTGCCTTGTGCAATTGATTTGGGGTGGAATGAAAGGGCAGCATTTTGTTTGTTTGTTTGTTTATTTATTTATTTATTATTTTCAGGGAGAATTTGAATTTTCTGACCCAGGTGCCGGAATAACTTGACTAGCGTTGAGTATGTGCACCTTGATTTGGAGTGGGGTAGCCATTTGCCGTCGGACTGGCCCTGAACACCCATGCAGGGGCGGCTGCCCACACAAATGGCCTCATAAATGTGTGATGCCAGCCTGGCTGTAATTGCATTGAGGAGCTTACAGACCCATTTTTATCTGGCAGTATTAATCTTTATCCATACAGCCACCATGGATAATAATTTTGAGAGAGGGCACAGGATGAAGCAAAACAGTATTTATTCAAGATACAAATTGCTGGTAATGGCAGAATGAAAGATAACCTCACTCCCATGTAAGATAAGTTTACTTGTTATATCAACGTTTGTATAACATAATTCCAGCACACTGTTATTGTATAATATCATTACTTACACCTACGGTATTATGAGAATTTTGTTTTTACTTGCAAAACATGCAAGCATTCCCTGTTCAAAGCCCCAAATGTGATCATAAGCATGTGTCTGCTGAAAATGTTCACAAATTGCCAGACATGTGCTCACATTCAATTTGTGCAACTTTCCCTGTTCAATTTTGCACAAATTTCCCTGTAGACCCAATCAGCCCCGTTTTAGTGTATGGTGAAAATTTGCAGAAATTAGGAAATTTGCACAAATGTGGGAAAATTTGCACAGATTTCACATTTGATCACTGATTCGGGCAATTTTTTCTGGTTCGCAAAGGGCATGCAGTGATTACAAATGCAAACAGGAACTGGCCATGAGACAAATGGCAAGAAGATGTTCAGAGAATCCTAGTAATCTTGAACGTTGCCCATTTGCCTATCCCTACTTACACCATATTCTAAGCATCATGAAAATGATGTGGATCTGTAGCCTAATGGGGATGCAGGAGATAGTGGGCTAGATCCAGGCTATCATTAAGGAGAAGCATTGGACCCTCCCTACTTGAGAAGAGGGAGACAATTTCCCCTTCTCCCTGCAGCTAACTATGCTCACCAAAAAGCTGCTCCAGAGGGGCCAGGGAAGGTAGTAAGGAGACTACAGAGACAAGAGGATTAGCAAAAACTCTCTCACCCTCCAGCTTCCTCAGTAGGAGTTACCACTGGATCTTGTTCCTTTCTGTGGATGGAAGGAACCCTTCCATTTGCAAAAGGACAATTCTGGAACCAATCCATCTTCTCACAGACTTGGGAGATAAATAGTAACTTTGCCTGGATAGCCATTGAAAACATTCTTCCCATAGCCTTGGTTTTATAGCATTACTTCAGCCCATTGCCATGTGGTGTTTGTGGTTTATTCCTTGCAAAATATAGAACAGCAATAGGTTTTACCTGAGTTTTCATGTTGCTGAGAGATGGATCCTGGACCTTGTGAATAATATATATGTGAGATTCTAGTGCATTTGGAGGTGGGGGGGAGCTGTAGAGAGAGGGAAAGAAGAAATCAAGATCAATTCTAGTTTTCTGTAGTCAATTAGTACAATTGGACCTCAGCAGCTTTTTTGTATTAGTTTTTCCATTGCCAGTCTTTAGGACAAAGTGATACACAGGGAATCGTACAAATAACTGGACCCTGCAGCAAGTGATAGTAGAATTGGTAAGATTAATCTTTGAAGGATATAAAACCTGGGTTAATTTCATGACTGTTCAGGACCAGAAGCAAACACAGGAGCTGCAACCAGGTTCAAAACGGCCCTGTGGGAGGACTATCATCTAATAGCTGTTCCTTAGTTGAGGCATGGGAGCGGGGGAACAGTTTTGGCAGGAGTGGATGTAAGTATTCCCTGTCCATGTGCATTAATACTGAGATTCAAAGCAGCTTCCTGGTTTGGTGGCTTCCTCAGTCTATCGCAATGTGTTTTGTAAATATCAGGTGTCCATTTTGTTTTAGTTATTACATTAACTAAAACTGAACAGAAGGGAAAAGAAATTGAGAGTGTTAGGACTGCCTGGTAGCTGTCTGGTCTGTTAAATTGCAACTATGATGCAATTTAAGCTAGCAGAGGAAGGGAGAAGGAAGGATTGGGGAGAACAAGAATCCTGTTGATTGGCATTCCTGCTTTCCGGTTGACATTGCAAATGTACCAGACAGCACCATGACTTAGACCCAGTTTGCATGATTGCAGCTTGTTAACCCCGTTGCATGTGATTTCCCTAATTATTCTTGGTGGTGCGGCTTGCTGTGTCATCTGAACCCAGGCAGCATATGGCTTGTTTGAGAAAGCAGCAGTCCTGAAATTACCCATGGGCTGTTGTTGGGTCACTTGAGGATTGCAGCTTTCCACTCTAACAAGCCTTTCTGCCCAGGTCTGGACAACAGGGCAAGCTGCACCCAGTGAGGGTAATTAGGGAAATCTAGCTGGCTCACATCTAACTGGCCCAACTGACAGAGAAATCCTGCTTTAATGAAGCTACAACTTGGCAATACTCAATCAGGGACACTGTGAAAGCTCTGACTATATGGGACAGTTGCTCTGAGTTCCTCTAATTCTGTATGCAGAATCCCTGGTAGATTCAGGAATCTACGCTATCCCAAAGCCATTTGTTTTAATCAAAATTTTAAATACACAACTTAATCCCTTCCCTGTTTCTGTCTGTGGACGTTCCCTTATCCCCTGTTCTTCCTAACACTTTCCTTTCCCTGGAAGATGATATTCCTGTATGCGAACATAATATTGTTGGGGTTCCCTGAGCTGTCTATGATTTGGGATGAGTGTCACACTGCTAAGTCTGGGGTAAGCACTGGTACTCCTGCTCACATCTCTGCCCCATTACCTGCCCAAATGCTGTCCTCCCTATCAATCTCCTTCTCATATTCTTCTCTGTTCACTAGCTACATCAGCTCTCAATCTCAAATCTTTCTCTTTCCCCCCACCCTTTTCTCCTGTTCTTACCTCTTGGAAACATGCTGCAAGCTGAAGCCTTGTTGTATCTCAGGTGCCAAAAAATGCCTGCCTCTCTCCTTTGCTGCTGCTTTACTCATCCACCGATCTGCTGCCATCTGGTCTCTCCCTCTCTCTCGTAATCCACCCCTTGTGGGGATATATGCTATAACTGGAAGCCCCACTGTACCTGAACTGTCCTTTATTTATTTTATTAACACACCTATAGGCTGCATTTTAGGGAAGATGCCTTCACAATGCAGCTTTGATAAAACATTAAAATGCAGTTATAAATCAATAGCAAACAAATACATAATAAAAATGTGCCAACCTTAAAACTATCCATTGCAATACAAAGACAGCATCAGACCAATGTAATACTATTTAAAACCAGCCAAATCTTATAACCATTATGCAGATTTCAGCGAGAGAGACACTGTTCCCGCACACTGCTGCTACCCACTTTAATGGGAGAGACTGACCTTGTTGATGCTGCCTAACGAAAAAAGAGAGACTGGCCATTGTGACCCTCATGCTGATAATCCCTCATGCTGCCCTCCAATGGTTTTTGATCATGGAATGACTACCCCTGCTGGCTGACGGTAATAGGGTCTCTCCCACATGCACTCTGCCTCTCCGTGTGCTATGTCCAACTACTTCCTGCCGCCCATTTCTCTAATGAATGGAGCTACTGAAGATTTAGTAGCTACAATTTAGGAATGATGGAAACATCAGAGAGCCAACTTGAGCAGGGTTGTTGTCCTACGGAAAACCATGGAAAATGGAAACTAAATTAAAAAAGAACAACACCTAAAACTAAAAGCCAAAAATTAAACTGAAACGTTGCTTCTTGCACATCCCTATAGTAGTTCAACCTTAGTTATAAAGGAATAGATGAAATTTGCTAATTATCTGCTGGTGGCATGTGTTTAGATCACTTTGGGGAGAAAAAATCTGTGCAGCTTTAGTTAAAACAAATGAGATTCTGAAGCAGTATCAGATGAAATGCTCCTCCCTCATCATGTTCATTTTTTCTAAAAAAAAAAAAAAAAATCATTTTATTTTTCATTTTATCAAAACATAACAATTTGGGGATGAAGAAAACATCAAAGAACCATCTTGAGGAGGGATGCTGTTCTTTCCTATAGAGAAAATGGAAAATGTAATTAAAAACTCAACTACATCAAAGCCTGGGGTCAGGCTCCCCCTGTTTGAAGGATGATGCCCTGGATTCTGAGGAGGTCAAAGAGTGGGGGAGGGAATTACCTTCAGTACCAACTGTGGACAACCTCACATCCTCAGAAGCCCCAGTACACAAGGACCCCATCTTGCCACCACTTCCTCAGCCTGAGATTGCGTTGCCATCCTTGGTAGTCTGAGGATTCCTGCCACAGTCTCCCAACACAGTGGAAAGAAATGCTTATTGAAACAGGCAATGCCCCTTTAATTTCTAGAGGCATCTCCCAGCCGAGACAGAGCTAGCCACATAGGCTGGGCTGCAGCCCTGTGTTGAGCTCAGTCTAGGGTTTTCTGCTGCTGAAGCAATATTTTAAAATGTGGCCAGGTTTGCATGGTCATGGAGGGGGAAATAAGCCACAGTGGCTTTCCCCCCCTTCCATGCATGCCTGTCACATGTTTGTTGTGTTGTGTGAACCCAATCAGGGTGATTTGTTGCCCATGGCAACAAGTCAGCCAGGCTGGGTTCACATGACATGACAAGCTGCGCTGCTGAGGGTAATTATGCTGATCCACTTCCTGCATATAACCAGCATGTGCAGAGTGGGAAATAAGCCACCAAGGCTTACTTACTTCCCCTTTCGTGATGGTGCAAACAATCTGCTTGTGTGCATCTCTAGCCTGAGCTCCTCTTGGAGCTGTCCAGGGTGCTGCTTTGAACCTGAACTGGATCACTTGGCTCGGGCTGGAACCTTCCTGTGGTTGTGACTATTACCCTGGAACAGAGCAAAACATTTTCAGTGATGCCTCTCTGCTCTGGAATGCTCTCCTAAGGGAAGCTTGCCTGGCATACATATTGTTGTCTTTCTGGTGCCAGGCTAATACTTTTTTTGGTTTCTCAGGCTCGTTAAGTTTTTTATTGTTTTATGTTTTATTATTTTAGTCCTTCCATTGTGGTTCTAACTTTTATACCTGATGATCATTTTGGCTTTTGTAGTTGTATTGAATTTATGTTGGCATGTTCATTAGTTTTGTTGTTGTTTTATTGGGATTTTATTTGTGTTATTGTGTTTTGTACAATGCCTAGAGAAGTTTATTTATGAGGGATTTAATACATTAATTAAATAAATAATGCTAAATGTTTTAATGCTAATGTTAGAATCAAAACTAAACTGTAATTAAAATGTTACTTCCTGCACATGCCTAATATTTAATCCTCTTACTTTGTAGGGGATATATTCATTTCTTCTTTCTTCTTCTGTCCTGTGGTTTGTGGAAAGGGTATTAATTGTAGTTTGCCTTATGAGTTCCATGATTGGTCCCATGGCTTCTGGATTAACACAGAAAAAGAAAACGAGTTCAGAAGCAATCATTTACTTTTCACTTAGAGTATTGGTGTCAGCTTCTGCAAGTGATAAGAATGGTCATAAAGGAACATCACATAGGGGAAATCATTGGTCAAGTGCATCATAAAGCTTGCCCTCTATATGCATAAATAATGTACGTTTATACAGGGCCAAATCCAGTTTCTTTCTCAGGGTTCCTTTGCAATAGTAGACCATCCTTAGTACTGCCCAAAAAGATATCTGGCTTTTTATAGATTCAAAGCTGTCCCATTTTTAGAATATTTCTCTAGCCAGGACCTGATGAATATAGCAACCATAGGCCAGGTTGCTTTGTATATTGTGACTCTTTGTAGCTATCACATTGAATTGGATGCCACAGTTAAACAGAAGAAAAACTACACTGAACAGTTTCTGACAGCCATGAAAACTCAGCACAGACATCACGGTAGTGATAGACAGCTTTTAGACTGAGACTGAAAAAATCAGTTTGAATGTCTCTCTCTATATGGCCAACTATGTCTCGTTTTGCAGCTCCCTTGCCCTTTTTATTGCACTTCACTCAGTATGATTTGTTTCTTCTTCTACGAGATCACAGATAATGTTAACGTTACAGGTTCAGCTCAGATATCATGTCAAACCAGGATTTGCACATAGCATAGTTTAGAACCCAAACCTTGGTTTGAGCTTCCAATACAGGCAAACTAGTGCTGAGTGTCTGTTTTCATTTTCTGTTTGCTCAGCAGTCCTCTCTAGGCTCAGTGGCCTCTGGAAAAGAGGAACTGATATAACTATAGTTTCTGTATTTAAACATTAAAACATTTATACTGTTTTTAATATGTTGTCTGTCTTTTATGCTTTTATGGTTTAAAACTTTGTATATCGATTTTTAATGTCCAAAGTTTAAAATTTTGTAAACCGCCCAGAGAGCTTCGGCTATGGGGCAGTATATAAATGTAAATAATAATAATAATAATAATAATAATAATGATGATGATGATGCCAAACCATAATTAGTTTGTATGGTTTTCAAATCCACTTCAAAATATGGTTTCTGATATCGACTTGCTGGTTAATTGCAAACCTTAGTTTGTTCATTCACATTAAATCATTGTTTAGCTTCCTTAACTTTGGCTTGGCATGATGAGCTAGATTATTTGCTATGCTTGTTTTTATTTTGCCCATTATTCCCAAATGTAGGATTTTCAAATGAATCTCAAAATGAGCTGCCTGGTCCTATTCCCTTTTGTATTGGTTGCAGTGCACACAGCTGCTTGTACTGAAGAACTACTATAGTATCCTTCCTGTATGAGACAATAAAGGCACTGCAAAACACTTTCCCCCTGCTTCTGCTCCTAAAAGCAAGTTCAAATCTTGCACCTCTTCCCTGTAACATCTGAAATGCATTAGATTCATGAGACAAAATCGCTAGTGTGCACCTAAAAATGACCTGAAATCTGAACCTAGGAAAGGAGGCAGAATGCCAATAACTTTGCATTCATATGATGAATAAGAGCAATTGTAACATATACATAATGTAACTAAACGGAATAAAGCCCAGGAAATTTTGTACATTGGGCTCCCAAATTTGTCTTGAGCAATTTGGCAGTATATTTTAATGCAGGATTGTAAATAGCAATTTGCCTAATCACCTGTGGTAAACGAGACTGTCCTACATATTGCACCACTTCAGGCAGCAGGTGGACAGTACTGTTTTTAAATGCTCTCCCATTTAATAATCCCTGCAGATAGAAAACCAGCACAGCAGGCAGAGGGCTAGGAAAGAATCTTTCTCTCTGCTATGCTAGTTTTCTATTTGCAAGGAGTTTGTTACATGAGGCAGCACTGAAAAAATGTGATCCCCATCTGCCAGCTGAAGTAATATAGTCCATTTGTATCACCTTCACATTCTCCCACATGCCTAGATGAGGTTGAAATCCCATTGCTTTCAATGGGCCATGAGTCCCAAGATCTAACTTTAGCTGGATCACAGCCTTTTGCTTTATTTTTTCTATGAGGTCTATCCTACTAATTTATTGTCTATATTGTTTCTTAAAAAGGAATTCACAAGTATTATAAATTATGCTTTAAGGGGCAGCACAAAACAAAACAGTGCACAGTAAAAACCATGGAACTCACTACCACAAGATGTGATTGATGGCCACCAATTTAGACAGCTTTAAGACGAGATTAGACAAATTTATAGAAGGTGAGGCTTTTAGTAGCTACTAGTCATGATTGCTATATATCAACTCTAAGAGCAAAGGCAGTATGCCTCTGAATACCAGTTGCTTGAGACATGAGCGAGAGAGGTCTGTTGCCCTACTGCTTGTTACTTCCCATAGGCATCTGGTGGGTCATTGTGGGAAACAGGTTTTACCAAAAAAAAAAAAAAGATATATATTGTAGTCCAAATCTGTTCAAACTGACAACTGACCTTCATTGTTAGCAGGGAAATCCAAACTTAGATTTCATCCAGAATTCAGAGATAGTTACATTTAGGCAGAAATTTTTGAAACAAAACCAAAACTAGATATTTTAAAGATGTTCCATTTATTAAATGTTGACTTTTTGGATCATAAACAGGAATAGTTAATGGTCTTTGGTGATCCACTTTATTCTACAGTCTACTAAGTAATTGTCTCATATCAATTACTAAGAACAATAGATTCTGAGGTATTGTATGTAAGATGAGAAATATCAGTTCAATCTATATCAGTAAGCAAATCTCTTGCACAGTGCAGCCTCTCAATTTCTGCTACATCTAAAATGTAATTAACACCACAATCCTAAACATCTTTATTTAAAAGCCCTATTGAAATAAATGGGACATACATCCACCCAAATATGCTTTTAGTGTACCTCCTCAGTGTCAATCGCATAATTTAAATTTAAAATAATTCACATAGCTTTGATGTACAGTTTAAAAGTTTGAGTTCTGCTTTCATAGATATTCAAGCTAATCTCATAATCTCTCTCTACAACCATAATAAGTGCAATAAGAAACTATCCCAAACTGGCTTTGATTTTACAAACAATTATAGAAATAAAGTCTTGATATGCAAATAGTAGTAGTAAAATATGCTCAAAATTAGGTCGGAATAATTCAGTATCTATATGCTATTGGCTGAGCAATTTCCAAACTATGACATAAAACCTAACAAATAGATTGTGATACCTTGCATGGCCTTGTAACTTATGATGGTAACTCATGTCCTACTTCTGGGTATCTTACAGGCAGCTGACTGGCCATTATGTGAACCGAATGCTGTGGGGGAGGGGGAATCATGTTTCCCTATCATCGCTCCCCCCCGCTTCTGTCCCACAATACTTCCTCTTTACGTGGGGAAGAAAGAGGAAGTAAACAATGGCCACGTGGCCCATTCAGTGGGTGTTTTTATCCTACTGCTTCTCCTGCACACAACAGGAAATGGCAGCACATTTCTCTACAGTTGAAAAAGTCAGATTTTCCAGGTCTTTTTTTCCTTTTCTTTTTGCGATGGGAGAACGAGCAGAAGGGGTGGGAGACGCACGGGAGGCAGATGGCAGCGTCAAAATGACCTGCAAAAAATTGAGTGGCCAGTAATGAGCATGCGATAAGGCACTTGTCTGATGACACTCTCAATGGACCCTTGGTTTGATCCAGCATGGTTCTGCTTATGTTCTTATGGGAATAATTCAGACTATTTTAAGCTTAGTAATTTTGTATGAATGTAGTTAGTTACATACATAATTGTACAGAGTAGCAACATTCAAAGAAATTATTTTGGCTCTGACCCAGCACAGTTCATTTGGAGCACCTGGGGCTTCATGTACTGTGCACTATTTTTCAAAGCAAAAATCCAACCAATCATACTTCCTCTTGGTGAAAGGGAATTGCTGAGGCAGATTGAATCCTGTCTCCTGCTCTCCACCCCCCCATCCCCCACTACAACAGCCAATCAGGAAGATTTCAGCTCTTTGCCCATGTAATTCCTTACTCACCTAGGAATAGTTCCAGATATACCCCTAGAAGCATCTGGTTATTTTAGTAGTGGTTGCATAGAGCCCAATTTATTCACAAAAGTAGATAATGATGTTTTGTCTTTGCCTTATTCGAGGCTTTGTTGTTGTTGCTGCAAATCTGTGATTACTTAGTGAAACTGTGAGAGTCATAACGTTTTTAAAGAGTTGTGACATTGTAGCGCAATCCTATATATATGTTTACTCAGAAAGAAGTCCCACTGTGTTGAATGGGGCTTACTCCCAGGTAAGTGTGTGAAGCACGAGTGCAGGACCTCTTTCAGCCCAAAAGCTGAATTTCATTTTGGAGAAGCTCTCAGGGGGCACTTTCCAGTGGTGGGCAGGGCCAAAAGCAAAAGGGGAGGGGCCAAACACACCTACTTTTTTTCCTGGCTTGCATCCTCAGTTTCCCCCTCTGTTTCCTTAGCGTCATTGCACTCATGTATCTTTTCACCTGTATCACTACTATGCCAGCGAAATCTCTCGCCCTGCCCCCTACGTTTTCCTTCCCCCTGATTATAGATAGATAGATAGATAGATAGATAGATAGATAGAGATAGATAGATAGATAGATAGATAGATACATTTCTGCACAAATGCAATAGTATGGCAGCCTGAAACTGTGCAATTATGGTAAAGCAACACACTATTCTTTCCCCTAAGGTCCTATTAAACAATATAAGTGAAGAGAAAGTATTACAACTGGTTTTTGGAGAAGTTTGTGGTCAATGTTGGCATGGCAAGGGGAAGCCAACAATGTTCTGGTCAGGAAACCTAGACATGCCTACTCAGGAGTAAGAACCATAGAGTTGAATGGGACCAAATCCCGGGCATGGGCGATGGCAGCCTTGCTCGCCTGCTCCGTGGGGTGTTCCAGCACCTTCTCTCCTTCCCCCTTCATGGTTGAGCAGTTGAGCGGAAAACCACCCCGCCCACCTCTTTTGTCAGCGAGGCCGCCCTTCAACACACACACTCACAACAAAAACCAGGCTGCTCATATATAGTGCAAGGTCAGCAATACATGGGAGGGAGGAGCAGCTTTATTGCGCATGGAGGGGGGGAACCAGACTTTCCCCACTCCAAAATAAGATGGAAAATGGAGGGGAAGAGGCAAGATGAGCGCAGGACAGGGACAACATCATGTGAGTACCTCACTGCAAAAACACAAATCAGGCATGGCAAGAGTGTGATAAATTGCTGGTGTGATGGAGCTCCTGGTGTATTTTACCTTAAAGTTCTTATGCCATTAACTAAGCCTTAGGACAGCAATTTCAACCTTTTAGAATGGGGAGAAAATGGTACAAAAACCTGGAAACCAGCAAGGGATTCGTGGTCAGGGGAAAGGGGATAGTGCCAGGGGAAGGGGGCGTGCCCATCTGGCAAATCTTGGAGGGCCAGACTGGAACCCTAAGAGGGACAAATTTGACCCCCGGACCTGAGGTTTTACACCCCTAGCACATAGGAGGAACCCTAAAGGATTTACTATAGGTAAATGCTGTAGTAATACCAACAGTAGCACAGTTTCCTTCTGCCCCTGAGTAAAGGATGATTGCTTTCTTTCGTGGAGGTGGGGTGACAGTTCAGTTTGGTCCACTTACTCCATCTCTCCACAGATTTAGACCGGACCATGGAACCTTTCGGGTACTTGTGTCAACACACTTGTTATGGAAGTTCTGTTTGTTATACTGTTGTAAACATCATGCAATAGTATAGCCTCTGGGTGCTGAATAAAACTGTCATCCTGTCCAAAAGGTTTATTGGTAGTACTTTAGTTTTATACGGACATTTTTAAAAACTTGTAATCTGAAATATGCAAGCCTAAGAAAAAATTCAGAACAAGCAAGCTGCACCCATTTATGTATTGTGCGGGTTGGGATTTAAAGAGATTAATTTTGATGTTATAGGCAATTATTATATTATATTATATTATTATATCTAGGTTATACAATTATTATATCTATTCTGTGTTGTATAACCCAAAAATAATATACGCAGATGCCACTAACATGCAAAATCTTCTGGAATTTTGTACACAGTACTACTCCGCCATGCATGTACACGGCCAAACAGATGTTGACTACTGTAGGCCCTGGCAGCACTGTCCCACAGTGGGGTGGAGGTTTGACTCAGGCATCCCTTCCAGCTTTCCAAGCAAAGGCACATCATGATTAAAAGATACAGCGTATAAAATGCCTGAATGGAGCAGTACCTCCAACAGAAGGGCTCTCATTACACAATCAGGATGCTTAAGAAAACCAAGTCCTCAAGGCATTTCAGCGTGCAGCTGCTGCTGCTGCAACTCAACCTGTGGCCACATGTGCCTAGCCTAGTAATCAGGAAGCTGGCCTTTATTGCTATTTTAAAAAACTATATTTGTTAATATCAAGGAACATTATAGCATGGTGCTTTTAGTTCTACTTAATACAGAATTGTGAAAGTTCTGTCACCTATTGAACCCTTTGATTTCAATTTCTTCTGCATATCATTTACTGAAAAAATATCATATCTCCACACAACAAAGTTCCATCCTATCCTCAGTCAACATTGAATAATCACCTTTTCCACTAGGGGAAAATGCTTTTAGTAATCTGATTTACCTAATACTTGGCCACTTAGTATTACGTAAAAATAATCAGCATAGCTTTTAATTTCCATTCTTTCTAAGAATGCCTATATGTATTGCTTTATCTTAAGCTCAAACTTTTTTTAATATTACATGCTGCTGAACCATTTAAAAATTAATTGCAAATTATTCCTCATGTTATTCCTGAGTATATTGCTCCTGAGACGCAACTGACAATTTGTCGGAGGAGAAAATCCATACGCATTTCATGATTTATCATCTTCTCTCAAAATACACTCTGTAACACAATGCCAATACACATTATTATATTTTTAAAGTCACAACTTTTAAAAGGTCAATGTAATAGCATACGTATCATGCAGATTTACAACACATTGCATTTCATTGACAATAAATTCACTAGTATATGAAAAGAAAAGAAATAGAAAATATTTGCCTTGCTTATAAAAGCCGTTGTTGCAAAAATCCGTCATCATTCAACAGCTGTCAACCTGATGCTTTTGTTCAAGCCAATCCCAACATAAGTGCTTTCCTTCTTTCTCTGATATCCTGATGCTTTTTAAAACAAGGCATCATCCACAGGGTGTGGCAGAAACAGCAGCTTTTGCTGTTATGGCTTGGGCTTAACCATTTGCTGTCAGAACCAAATTAAGTGTTGATTAGAATAGGAATGATTAAAAATTTCTGGAGAATTTTTTAAAAGAAGTTTTGGTCTTCCCAAACCAAGCATGAAAAATAGTCATAGAATCCAGCAGGATTTTTGCAGTGCAGATTATATACAGGGTAGAATGTGTCCTATACAGTTGTCACCAGCAACAGGAGCCTCTCGTATAAAGGGCTCCGAATCAGCCTCTGAATATATTATTAGCTTGTATTCTACAGATCATTTTCATTATGAATTAATCAGTCATAATTAAACCCTAGTGTCAACACAGACATTCTAACGATAATTTTCCCATCGCCATGCTAGATAAAGTTTCATCAGTTAAATTTCCATGTATCAGAGGCATGGGAGCTAGGCCAGTAAAATGGCAACAATCCTAGCCATGACAGTTCCACATCTGGGGCAAGAAAGAATCAAACCAGCCCTGACTATGTAACCTTGCCAGTGTCTTGGTCATTTTAGAGTGTGATGGACGAAAGCCAGGAACTGGTTTGTAGCTTTGTGATAAACATCTGCAAATTCTTTCCTACATTCTCCTCTCCATCCCTGCTCTGCTTATCTGTTCTGGCTCTTGTTTCATAACCCTTAAGGGTCTCCTGTTAAGGTCTGAGAATCCCCTGGCTCAGACTGAGTTGGACGTAAGGGATGGTGACAGCCTACCCTTGTAGGGTTGGTGCTCAATCCAAGCAACCTTTCATCCCTGCATACACTGTTGGGAATTAGGGTGCCCCCATTCCTCCCTTCATGAGTAAGGTAAGATACTAATGCTGATTTGGAACTGCACAGATTTTGATTAAAGTATTCTCTTGTGAAGGACCTGTCTATACATGTCAAACCATGAGTCTTCATTAAGACAGGGCCAAACAGGGATAATTAAAACCCAAGACAAAGGGAAGCTGCAGCCCCCTGGTTATATTCTCAAGCCTCTGGCAAAATCTAAGGTGATCCCCATTAGCCAATCACAGACTGACTTGGAAAGTCTTCTGGTGTGTGTGTGTGTAAGAGAGAGAGAGAGAGAGAGAGAGAGAGAGAGAGAGAGCTCCCACAGGAACACAGTGGAGATCACTCAGTCCAGTTATCCCCGGGTCTGCTTTGGCCTTGACGCCATAGACAGCATGAGATAACACACACAGATGGCTTAACAAATATATGCAGGCTCAGCCCTATAAAATGGAATCTTACAAATCCCACAGGTCTGAAAGCATATTCTGCTGCATCTCAGATTGATCCATTATGGTCAGTCCCCTATGGTATGTCTTCTACTATGAGATCTTGTCTATGGCAAGCTACCTTCTTTGGGTTTCTTACTCTTCAGTTGCCAGTGGAAACTGGATAATGACCTCCATCACACCTAATTCCTCCCCCCAGTTTGCCTCCGCTTTTTTTTACCTCTGAGGCAGAAACGCATCAAGCTTATGATCCCTTTCACCTAAATAGTTGCTCTTTCACTTGTTAGTTCTTCCACTTCACTCCACTCCACTCCACCCCTCCCTTCCTCTTTCTCCCTCCATTCAGGTCCTGTCAGATGAGTACTTCAACCAGACCACCTTTCTGCCAGGCTAAAATGGAACGACCCTTTAGTCTGGCTCTTTGGGGGGCATTGAGGGAGTACAATCCTGTTTCTGCAGAGATTCAGGCACTGTATGATTTTAAAAAATACTTTCGAGCCTGGGATGCAAAGTTTGGGTTTTATATTGAGGCTTGGAGCCGGCTGCTGGGAAAGATCACTTTTCCCTGCCAGGACCTGATGCAATCCATTCAAGCCCCCAGTTCCTTTAAAACTACACGGAGGGTAAGAGGCACATTAAATGCGCTTAAGGAAAATAATCCAGATTTTTGAGTTCTAGGAAAGACTGGGGAAGAGGTTGGGTATCAGCAGGACGGGCACAGCATCATGTGAGTACCATGCTGCAAATCCACACATCAGGCATGGCAAGAGTGCACTTAATTGCTGGTGTGATGGAGCTGCATATCTTTGGGAACTTAATGTGCTCTTACATCTGCATAACATGCCTCCTAAATGTCCTGTTTGGTCTAGCACTAGCTTTGTTAGGAGTCCTGGACAGGCAGCAGGGGAGCTGTTCAGCAGAATCCAGTTTCCCAAGCTAGGTGAGAAGCTTGGGGGGGGGGGGTGCTTTTATAATGTGCCTGCTGGCTCCTCCTCTTCCTGGATCTTCTCCAAAGTATGTGTATGGGTTGTCTTCTTCTCCTGAGTAAGCTAAATAGAGGAGAGACCTTGAACTGCCAGATCTACATTGCTAGATCTTTGCCACAGGTCGGTTGCTGCCACTATTTCTGATAATGAAGGAGGATCCAGAGCTATAGTGGGGATCCCAAAAGAAGATATTGGGTCTCTTGCTATTGAAGTCTCCTCAGGTGGGACGTCTTCTAATAGAGATGTCTCAAATTGTCCCTTATGGGTGATTAATTTCCTCTCTATGCTAGGAGCTGCTGCACAATCCTGGTCCTCTGGAGGAGGTCTCACCTTGTCTGGGGTCTAAGCATTGGCAGGACCTGACAAGCTCTAACAGAGTAGTAAGTTCTAAGTGCAATTATTGGGCTCATCTACACCTAAGGGTGTCGCAGGAGGGAGGGGATGGACTGTGGACTTACTGCTACCACAATCCTCCCCCAGCATCTATATGGCCGGGCGACATCCCAAGTTGCAGGCGCCATAGCCCAGTCACGTGGCCCCGATCTGCCAGAAAAGCTAAGTAACACACACACACACACACACACACCGCCATCCCAGGGATGGCGAAATTGCTGCCTTCACCCCACCCCCATGGGCATGGAGTCACTCCGTGCATCTCCATGCCCATTTGAGGACCTGGGAGCCCGTGCCACACCAGCTGCGGTCCTCGGGTTGTCCCAGGATCGCGGAAAAACTGGAACATCCCCAATTTCAGCTTTTCCCAGGGAAAGTCTCTGGTCATCCCCGGTTGACCCTGGGATCCCCATTTGGACACACAGGGATGACCTAGAATCGACCCCGGGATAACTGCATGGTGTAGACATGGCCATTGTGTCCAATAATTGGGCAGGGGGACTAGTGAATGGGATCATTTTGGGAGCAGGAAGAATCATTTAAAGAAGATTGGTTACAAAAGGTGAGATCAGTTGTGCTTTTGAAGGAATGGGCTGTTCGATTGCAAATAAAGCAAAAGTTGGTGCGCATCTATTGTTTTGTAAATGAACAAAATATCCTGGTTAATCCAAAATGCTGCCTATTACACAGAGCTCATAATAATGGCATATTCCTATGTTATGAAAAAATCATTAGGGAGTGGTCCTACAAGGAGAAATTGTAAGATAGGAAAGAGAATCAGTTAGAGAAGGCAACCCCAGCAGTAGCTGGGGACTAGGAAAAAATGGATCAGATAGCAAGCCAATCTTATTGTTAAGTAATCCAATTTCTTTGAACATGCTTTCCACAAGACATTGCAGAATGACTTTCTTTGACATGGAGATAGGAGTTTTTCCATTTGTACTATACAAGAGTCAAGCCTAACATACAGGACAAAAGCAAAACTTCCAACAAGATGGCTAAGATCTTGAGTTGCTGGGGAGGGGCGACAAACATTCTGGGGAGGGGCGACAAACGTCTTGTTTATCACCTGATGAGTGGGAGCCAGAGACATGTTATGGTTCCAGAACATAACCTACCATGCCAAACCGTTCTTGTCCTGTCCATAAAGCCTACAAGAATTTGCCACATGGGTCAGCAACACCATCATATGATGTGTCTTTGTCTTACCAGCAGCCTCAGGGAAAAGCATGAAAATTAGAACTATGTTGGTGCCAGTTCACATAATGAATACTTGTAGATGCCCAAGACAAGGATGACTTGCCACTGGGGAGGCAATTTGGTGATATCTCATGGAAACCTTAATATGTGCTCTGACTCTAAGAATCATGATGTGTTTCTACACCTAAAAAGCCACACTTCATCTCACTAGAAATTGATGGGGTGTTTGGGAGTAGATGAGGTGTTCCTAAGAATCTTAGCACTCTAATGCAAGCACATTTTGTTGTGCCGTTGATTCAGTAGATTATATATTTTACACAGGATCCCAATGTGGATCATCGCAATAGCATAAGAGCCCTGCTGGATTAGACCAATGGCCTATCTAGTCTAGCATTTTGTTCCCACAGTGGCAAACTAGTTGCCAAGGGGAAGTTCACAAGCAGGACATAAGTGCAATAGCCCTCTCCTATTGTTTTTCCCCAGCAATTGGGTATCGAGAAGCATGCTGACTCTGATACTGGAGGAAATATATAGCCATCATGACCAGTAGCCAATTGATAGCCTCCACACATTTGTCTGAACTCCTTGTAAAGGCATCCAATTCTGTGGCCATTACCACATCTTCTGGTAGCAAATTCCATGGCATAATTATGCATTGTGTGACGAAATATTTCCTTTTATCTATCCTGAATCTCCTACCATCATCAGATGACCCCAGGTTCTAGTACTAAATCTATATTCTGTGTACGTAGGGTCAGTTCTGATGTGTTCTTCAGCCACTGTTTTTCCTCTGTGTAACTGAATTGGGCTTGTAACCTCTCCTCGGGCTCATGCATACCTATGAATATATGAATTGTGTGAACTGGAAGTAGTTGTGTACACATGCTTCCAACAATTAGTGCTCCAAAAATTCTTTCTGGGTCACAAAATTCTCTCCCCCACCCCGATGGTGAGAAAGCAGTAGTAGCTGTGTCACACATCAGAAAAAGCTCTCAGGTATGCTACAGTGTGTTCAGGAGATGTGTATCCAGTCTCTTCAATTATGATCTTTCCTTGTCTTGATTTCACTATTCAAAAGTCATTCTTTTCATTGACAGCAATAATAATCCATAAGTTATGGAGTCATAGAAGATGTTCACCATTCACTGACAGAATGCAGTGAACTGAGAATCAACTCAAAGAACGATCAACAAGAGCCCTTTACTGGCATTATTACTAGGCTTTCAAGAACTTGCAGGGGGGCGGCTGCCCATTGAGTTCGCTGAGTTCTGCTCATCTGGCCCTACTGCAAGGAGCTGGGCTTGCCAAGCTCTCAGAAGGCTGTGTGACCTCCCCGGAAAGCGCACTTTGCCTCCCCCCAACGTGTCAATTGGGGCAGTAAAAACCCTCTTAATGCAAAGTTAAGAGGGCCTTTAAGGCCCAGATTGGTGCCAGGGGGGATTTTTCCCTCTACTCTAATAGCAGTCAAGGAAATCTGAGAAAGGCTTGGGAAATTGTATTTATCCCCCCATGCCAATGGGTACCTTAAAGATTCTGTTGATAGGGCCTTTAAGGGCCCCATCAGCACGGAGGGGTAGGGAGAGAGAGATGCCTCCATTATGGCATTAGTATTGTTGACGCTCTGGAAAAATCATGCAACATTCATTGGCCATGGACCTGTCCTGGCACTGGGCATGTCCGCCTGGGCCCGTGAGGGCCGAACACAGGGGCATCCACTACCCTTGCAGGCCCAGGTGGATTTTTTGCCCCAACACTAATTATTACTCTATTTTTCCTCCACACGTTCAATGAACACTTGTGAGATGGTGATGGTAGTGGCAAGCTCCACTTTGATCTATATATGTTCACAGAGTTCCCAAACAGGGTCACTTGCAAGGCCCAGCATGGTCAGGAGCGCAAGCAGTTCAATTGGAAGGGGACAGAAGCAAATAACATGATCTAGGGCAGGTACAAATCAGTTTCCAGAGATGTCAGTCAAAGGGGCCAGAGGCAGTAGCATTGTTCAAAGTAGGCAAGAGCTCATCAGATCCCAAGGGCAGCCATTAGCAAATTCCTTAGTTTAACTATGCGCTGTGTGAAGAAGTGCTTCCTTTTATCTGTCCCGAATATTCCACCAATCAGCTTCATAGGATGATCCCGGGTTCCAGTATTATGAGAGAGGGAGAAAAATGCCTCCCCATCCACATTCTGCACACCGTGCATAATTTTTGTACACCTCTATCATGTCTCCCCTTAACCTCCTTTTTTTAAAAATTAAACAGTCCCAGCTGTTCTAACCTTCCCTCATAGGGGAGATGCTCCAGCCCCTTGACCATTTTGGTTGCCCTTTTCTGCACTTTTTTCAGCTCTACAATATCTTTTTTTAAGTTTGGTGACCAGCTCTGTACACAGTATTATGGATGTGGTCATATAATGGCAGTATGATATTGGCAGTTTTATTCTCAATTCCTTTTCTAATTATGCCTAAAATGGGTTTTGCCTTTTTTACAACCACTGCACAGTGGGTTGACATTGTCATTGAGCTGTCCACCACTGAAGGCACTTGAGTCAGGTTATGAACAAGGAGATATGGCTGGTAGCTCTTAGAGATATGGAAGGAACACCGCAGTGGTGTTGTTCAACCAAAGCAGGAAAGCAGAAGCAAAGTATAGAGATCAAATGAAAAACCTACACATTTGTCATGCCCTCTGTAGATTGAAAACAGATGAGCTTTTTCACAGCAGTGGTGCATAGTTCAATCATGCAGGGACCCAGTAGTCTGTATCATCCAGACGTGGTAGCGAGAATTTGACTTCATTCTCACTGTTAAGGTGTAGTGGAGATAACAGTCAAATTCTCTTGCATACAGAGATTACTTGTTCCATACTATGTACTCTAACCAGAAGTACTTCTCCGGCTGAAGGTTCTTTCCCTGCACCTTCTACCCAAGGCACCTTTTTAATTGGCAATACTTGGGAGTTACATGCTCACCCACAGAACTGTCATCCCTTCCATTTCGTTCATGACTCAGCATTAAGGTGAAACACAGAACAATAGGATATGTTGCTCTATTATGCTGAGATTCCTGGCTCAAATTAAGCCTTGGAAGCAATAACCCCATTTTCTGGCAATCCTTTCCCATAAACAGGAGCAGGCAAATTAGCTGTGACCCTTTTGATCTTGCTAAATAGATTGTAGATTCAGATTTGACAGCTTGGTTCAGGATGAATTAAAGCAAAGTCTGTGAAAATGAATGCCTCACCCACACACTCCTGTTCTGCAATGCTGGTGAATCATATTTAGAAAACTGCACTGTCATTTTTGACGTTAAAAGAATGGCTCCATTCCAGTTTCTTAGCCCATTGCTCCTCACTCTTGGTCTCTTCCTCCCTCCTCCACCCCCTTTTAAAAACATATCCCCTTTTCCTGGATTGAATTCACATTATATTACAAGTTAGTAGTCTTGTTCTACAAAAGCAATAGTATTATATGGTTTCCCCTGAACAGGCATGTTCTCTCTTTCTGCCAGTTCTTGAATGGGAAGGATGGGAATGGGACAAAAAAAAATATTGTTCCCAATACTGTAAGGCTTGCTGGGATTAGAACTGCAAATTATTCAGCAGCTATTGTATGAGAGGATTCGCAGTGAAGAGTGCTACAATTTCCCAATGGCAAGGAAGTTCCACACTTGCTCTTTTTCTTTTCTTTTTTTTTTAATCAAAAGACAGCAAGCATCACTACCTTGAAAAGCTCTCAGGCACAGCTTCTTTTCTACTGCAGTCATTTGCTGCAGGAGGAATACTGCAGAAAAACGCACATCAGTCTGACAGCAGCAGCCCAGCGGACCTTCCCTGGTAAATGTAGCTGCTCAGATGCAACAGTATTGTTAGTGCTGCGTGATCGTACCCTCTAATGTATTTTTAAACACAGCTAATAACGATAACGTGCTTATCAGATAAAGAGTACTAGTCCGTTTGTTTCCTACACCATTAGGAAATGCACTACTGTAACAAATATTAAAGAGGATAGAGTCGAGTTGCAGATTTTCTAACTGCAAAGTGTGTTAAACCTAATACATAATTGCTTATTGCCATCTCTATTGTACTTTTTAGTGCATCTCATTTATTATTCCATGTTATATGTATTCTTCAACATACAAATATATATATAAGCCACTGTGCTGGCAATGCAACACATAAAAGCAAATGCTAAGCTACTGACCACAGTGGAAGTAGTGCCAGCACCCAACCTTAGCCCCAGAGCAGCAGCCCCCATCAACACTGCTGCCTCAGGGGTTGCTCTATTGGTCTGACTCAGAACAACATCATACATCCTTACTGTTCCTATTAATTCACCAGGAGCAGTTCCTAGATTTGTCTGGTACTCGTCCCTGGTAAATCATTGTTCCTGTTTTTGCCTTTCACCTAGAGTTGTCATTCGTGAGGGTTCAGCTCCCTCCCCATTATGATATTGCTGAATGGAGAGTAGCTGCAGCTCAACTCCAGTGAACATGAATATACATGCATTTTGCATTAATACTAATGTACCACACAGTGAACAGTGTGCCATTTCGCACACTGTAAAAGTTGGGATACAGTGAACAGTATCAGGGGCAGTAAGCCTATGTACACCAGTTGCTGGGGAACATGGGTAGGAGAGTGCTGTTTCACTTCTGTCTTGCTTGTGGGCTCCTGGTCAACAGCTGAATGACCACTAAGTGAACAGAATTTTGGATTCGATGGACCCTTGGTCTGATCCAGCATGGCTTTTTTTATGTTTTTATGATAACACATGGCCAGACAATTATGTTTTTCTAATGTATCTTGAACTTAAATGAAAAATGCAACCATAGCTTTGAGAAAACAGTGTCAGCACATGACAGGCAGAGTACAGGGGGCAGATGGACTCAGGCAGTTAGCTTTGGAATGAGACTTGGGGCATTACAAGCACATCCCTATTTTCATCTGTGAAATATTTATTTATGAAATTTATTCCCCCCCCTTTTCATTAGTAAATAATCCAAAAGCAGGGTACAACTAATAAATAATAGGAATATAAGAAGCTGCTATTAGTCCATCCACTCCAGTATTGTTGACACTTTGGCAAAATCATGCAAAATCAACCTCCAAACAAAACCAAAAAAAAATGGGAGAACAGTAACGCAGATAAATAACTGTTTACATGAGATAGCAAAACAAAATCAGTCAAAAGCTTGGGTGAACAAATACTTGGTGCTGGCCATAGATGAGGGGAGAAGGGAGTTCCACAGTCAGGATGCATGTATGAAATTCCAGGTAAATGTGGCACCATCAAGAAGGCATTCCCACTCGATCTTAATATCCGGGCAGTTATGTAAGGGAGAAGGCGCTCCATCAGGTATCCGGATCCTAAGCCATGTAGGACTTTATATGTCAACACAAGTACCTTGAATTTGGCTCTGTAGCTTCTTTGTTCCTCAGCTGCTCAGCAACAGCATTTTCTACATGCCTCATCAGGATAATGAATTTACCTGGGTTTTAAAGTTTTTCGTCTAACAGTGTATTCTAAAAGGCGTTTCCCCTGAGAAATAAGGTACAGATGGGATTTCTAGTCCTCTACCATTGTCTTGGAAGGACTAAATATTTTCAGAATTTCTCAATAGAAACGGCACTATAGTTATTTCATTGATTAGGCTTCTTTTTATTTCTTTTGTCAACTACGTTGGTTCAAAAAGTACAAAATGTAGCTTGCGAAGTTCTGGCAAATTCTTACTAAGAACCCATAATTCACCACCACCACCACCACCACCTAAAACACTTTGAACTTTCTTAACTAAACTTGGTTTCTAGCACTTGTTGAGATCCCTTCAACTCTATTTATTTCCTGAAGAAACCAAGTAGTTTTGTGGTTTTCATGCCATATGTCAGTGAATATTCTGTATTCCTTCAATTACATTCTCACAAGATTTTAATAGTTTTGTGCTGAACCATTCAAAGTGGTTGGATGATCTCATGAACTGGAGTAACATAAATGAAATGAAATTCAATAATCTTAGTTGTACCATCATACATTTGAGAACAAATAACTATTTTTCTGGGGAAATATAAGTATATCAGGTAAATGAACAACACACTCAGAGAGTATGGTTGTGAGCAAATCACTTGCTTGTTCAAATCAATCAATCAAAGTTTATTATACAGTCACAGACCAGTTCAAGAAACAAAAGCACACCAAAGACAGTCAAGTTTAACATAAGAAAAAATATACTATGTGGACTGAAATAAATAACAAAGTAAAATTACCAAAATAAAAATGTAATATACTAAATTAAAACTTACAGACTATGATACATGATGCAATAATTAAGATGTGTGAATTAAATACATAGGATAATAGAATATGAAAATTAAAATACATGCTACATATATAAGCTAGGAAAGAGACAACACAAGATGAAATGTAACTTTATCTTATTTTGAAATAAAACATTTTTTTTTAAAAAGATGAATTTAAGTAGAGAGAATCCTTTTATGTACCTTTGCAGCCAAAAAAAGAAATCTGGCCACTGTTTCTATTGTTTTGTTTTCATTTGCTAGTTGGTAAACCAGATACCATTAAAAAGTCCTACCAGGGTATATCAATAGGATAGGAGTTAATAATCTATTTTGGCCATCTTTATAGAAGCTATATACAAAAGAGACAAGGATTAATGCTTCTATAGCCCCATTCCTACAGAAGCAAAACCGTTCATTAAAAGGAGTAAACTTCCATCCAATGCAGTGAAAGGCAGACAGTTAAACCTAGCCCTGTAAAAACAAAAAGCAAATGGTGTTTGGGGACAGTTACATTCTCCAGATAATTAACATGACCCTTTGGAAGGTCAAAAGACGAACTTAAGCAGAGCAGATAACATGTTTTCTAGGCTGCAGACATTGCGTACTGCTTGTTCATATCATACCTTTGGTCTATTGACTGTAATAAAGGTTTATTATTATTATTACTGCTTGTTCATATTTGTAACCTGGGCTTTAACAAAAGTTTTGAGGGGCTCACTTGCTTGTTACACATTATTTGTGTGGAGTGGGGGTGGGGGTAACCTGGCCAATAGCTGGCTACAAAGAACACATTGCCCACCTCTTCCAGTGGAAGGGTAGAGTCAGTTCAAGTTGATGCCTTAAGCAATATCTTAAAAAAAAGTTAGATGTCACCATCGACAGTGATCCATTTTAACCTTTGTAACAAGAAGCCTGAAACCTCTTTTCTTTTACAGCATGACCAGTAACAGCTCCTATCTAGTTTTCTTTCATGGGCCCCCAGCAACATACCTGCCAACAGTTTTGGAATAGTCCCAACTTGGACTATGCTGGGCTGACAGAGGAATTTGCTACCTGGTAGGTGCTAATATGGTGGCAATTTAAGCACCGCACCATGGCCTCCTTGCTCTCTGGTGCAAACTGAATCAGCCTTCCCCAACCTAGTGCCCTCTAGATGTTATGGATTTCAATCACCATCAGCCCCAGCCACATAGTCAATAGTTAGAAATGCTGGGAATTGAAGCCCAAAACATCTGGAAGGCATTAATTGAGAAAGCCTAGGCTAGTTCATCTCTCTAAATCCTTCCACCCTTTAAATGAGAAAATTAACTGGTAGCCAAGTATCTTAAGGTCAGTCTTAGTCGTTCACCCCTATGCAGATGCTAGCATTTCTTTTTAGAATTAAGGTACCACCAGGAAAGCATAAAACCTCTGAATAGAGTACGGGTGTATTCTAGGCCTTATGCTTCTCTAGAGACAGTCCCTGGGGAGGCGGAACAGAGGGAGGAAGAGGCTGTGCCTGAAGGAGTCAAAGAGAGTTCTGGAAATCTGAGGAGGGCCTGTGTGTGTGTGTGTGTGTGTGTGTGTGTGTGAGAGAGAGAGAGAGAGAGAGAGAGAGAGAGAGAGAGAGAGAGAGTGAAGTGAGTCTGAAGAGTAGGCTTATGATATGAGTTACAGAGAGTAATTTGATTTCTTTGCATTCCTGGTTGATAAAGAAAACCTCTGGTTTTCTCATAAACTGGAACACTCATTCCCTGCAAAATAATCTGCCTGAGTGAGCTGCTGGAGTGAGCCAAAGAGCTACATAACAAAGGTATAGTTGGATGGGGCCCTCTAGATATATTGGACTACAACTCCCATAATCCCCCAGCCAGCACTATGTTCATCTCTGGTCCTGCCACCCCTCCCTTTTTCCTCCACATTAGCTCAAAATGTGATCTTCTCAGATAATAATAATAATATATTTATTTATCACCCGCCTCTCCCTCCGGATCGAGGCGGGGAACAACATCAAGCATAAATACACAAACTGATTAAAAGCACATAAAACCAATACATCATTAAAATATTTTTGAGGTTTTCCGAACGACACATTTCCACATCATTGTCTGCATATTTTAGATTATTGTCATTTCTGACTGTTATGGGGCTTTTCAGTTACCTGACATGAAGCAGGGTGAGCCATTATTACTAGTGCTAAAGAGGTTGTAGTTTTATTTTTGTGATTTGGTAAAATAATAATAATAACAATCTTTAGTCTACATCACTTCTCCGTTTTGAGCAGCAGGATTAGTCAGAGATTGGAATCTTCTAGGGCATCTGGCACGTAATATCTAATTTTAAAAAATTAACAGCAAATCCTGTGTATGTTTACTTGGAAGTAAGTCCCACTATGTTCAGTTATGTTTAGGACTGCAGCCTAACCATATCAATTCAATAAATACATGAAATAAACAAGCCTTAAACACATCAGAGCTCATTTATGTTTTTGCTGTCTCATATTAAGTTACCACACATAGCCCACCCCCTAAGTGTATCCTTAGGCAACCTAACCATAATATTTCTGGCTATGGATCTTCTCTCTTGCCAGGAATGGATTGAACTGAATAACCTTTTGGTCCTTCCTATGAATCTGTGACTAGGGCTGCAGTTGTAACCGTACTTTCAAGAGACTATGGCTCATTGAACACAATTGGATTTCCTTCTAATTAAGCATGTGCAAGATTGCACTGTAAGGCTGCAAGTTTATGACAATTTCCTGGGAATAAGCTGAATTAAACACTGTTGGATTTACTTTCACAGGCTTGCGCTCTAGGAATTTAAGTTTCAGGATCTTAACTTAATATAAACAACTACATACATTGATACCTTGTATAAAAATTTAGGGGTAAAGCACACTGACATCAAGAGAGTGTTGAAACCAAATGCACACATACACTCCACATCACACATCAAAGGGGTGTCATAAATTACAACATTCTTGTTGTTTGCTATTGCTGCTTTAGATAATGCATTGTAGTCAGATTACCATGATGAACTCAGCATTCTGTGCCCAACAGAAGCCAAGAACACAGGTGGCAACTGTGCTCAACCATAGTCCCGAGTGGATGATTCCCTTTAATAATGATTAATTGCAGGATGGTTTCCAGTTCCCTCACTTTCCATGTGGTTTGCAAGACTGAGGGGGTTTTGTTTGTTTGTTTTGTTTGTTGTCTTTTCAGTTAACACTGTCTTCTCCCCAGTCTGGCCTTCTAACAATGCCTACAATTTCAGAAAAGCTGTCAGAAAGGCAGCCAGAAGTGTGAGGTCTTTCAGCTTCAACTCTTCCTCATGCAGGTCACATGGCAGACAGGAAACCGTCCCAAGCCAGTAAGGGCTATGGAATATGGGAAGCAGCCTCATATACTGTTGAACCTTTGGTCCATCTAGTTCAGTTGTGAAGGGTTGTCCAGGGTTTCAGACAAGAGATTTCCCCAGCTCTACCTTGAGAAATCATGGATTGAACCTGGGACACTGAGCTATGCCCCTGCCCCGAGGTAGGCAACCTGGTGCCTTCCATCTGCCCCACCCACCATGGCCATTGGTCAGGGGTAATGGGCTTTGATGTCCAAAACATTGGGAGTACTAGGCTGCCTGCTGCCTTTCCCTATGCAGTCTGTATTGCTGCCATTGTGCAAGGGACCATGGAGGTGACCTAGGAATAATCTTCCTTTAGTCCAGATTGTGCATCAATTAGGGACTATGGGAAGGTGCCAGTGGGACATGCCCTTAGAAAGTTTGTAGTCTTCAGTGAAATACAACTCTCTTCACCTTTTGTACTAGTTCTCAAAATATTTTTTTTCTGAGAAGTGCTTGGAAGTAGCAAAGTGGAGCCAATCAGGCCATCCTATGCAAAATTAGGTTTAGGAAAGATGAGGTGTAAGCAGCAAGCTAGCAGAGCATTCCAGTTGTCTCTGTGATACTGTTTCAGAAGCTAATTTGTCTTGACTGAAGCAAATCCATACTTTTCTCCCTACAATGATCTAAGAAGACACCCCACTTAACAAATGTCATATATGCCATGGTGAGACTACTGCAGAGGTGTGCAGGAGGTAACATTTTAATTTATTTTATTTTAGCTTTAATTTTAATCTCTATTTTTGTTTTAGGAGTATGGTGTTTTTTTTAATTTGGTGGGTTTTCCCCCCGTTTTACATTTGTTCTGTATCGGAATAACCAGAATTTATTTCAAGATGGCCCTCTAATGCTTTTTCATCCCGATATGGTGACTGCTAACCATCCAGTATTTCATTACTGAAATCACTGGAAGAAAATATCAGTAGTAACCCAGCATAAATTAATGGCCAGTCATCCCATGCCCTAAAAAGCATTGGTAGACACAGTGGCTCAATTCGGATGACACAATAAACAACTGGTGTGGGGGAAACAATCGTCAGTTGTTTTGACTATTGTGTCATTCGAATGCTGCCATAGTCAGCTCAGTGCTGATCCTCATCCACACCACAGTTGATTATTTATTACCATGTTGTGTGGGGAGTACCCCCTAGGGTTAGCGAGAGGGTTAGGGTTAGTCAACCCACCATTGACTATCGTGTCATCCGAATTGAGCTAGTGCCTGTCTACCTAAGGAGGGGAAAAAGAAAGTTAACAACTCTATCTAGTCTGGAGCAGAAAGAGAAACTTTCTCATGAAAGTGGTTGGCAACATGGGGGAAAGGGACCCAATTTCTCATGTCTTTCAGGTGAACAGAAGCTGTGGGAACACAATGGCCAGTTTCTCTCTGATTCATCTGGACAGCATCAGCATGAGGTCACAGTGGCCAATTTCTCTTCTTGAGGCAACTAGCATTAGCATAGTCAGCCTCCCTCTTATTTAAAAGAGTCTTGAAACATCAGCAGGTCAGTGCTCTGACTCTGACACGAGGTCCTGTTCACATCCGGCTTTAATTGTGCACTGTTGGTCCGTCACTCATGGAAGTTCGTGGGTTCTGTTCACGTCATTGGCAACTTCCAGTGCCTCTCCCATCATTTTTTAAGCTTTATTCTGCTGTTTTTTAACTAATCAAAAATGCTAACTGCATAAATGTGTAAATGGAACATATGGAACATATGGTACTTGCCCAGCAAGTAAATGGTTAAAAAAAAAGTGGGGGACATATATTGTACATATATTGTGCGAATTGTAATTCTGCAAAGGCTCTGGAAGAAGAAGCCCTGATAAGGGTGTGGGATTTTCACTTCAGTGTAGAGAAGCCCTGAGGCAGGAAGAGCAGGAGTGTGCATGCACAGTCTCTTTCTCATTAATGTCAGTAGCTGTAGCCCTGTGTGGCCATAGTGGTGAAATGCGTAGTAGCTTGTTGACAGAGAAGCTACAGGTAAGGAAATAATAATAATAATAATAATAATAATAATAATAATAATAATAATAATATATTTATAACCCGCTTCTCCCTCCGGATCGAGGCGGGGAACAACAATAAATATAAACACAAGAACCACAAAATAGATAAAATATTAAAACAAATGAAAACTAATACATCATTAAAAAGGAGGAAAAATGACAGGCGGGCACTCCAGATATTATAAAGCTTCTATTTACAGTGCCTGGCACCACACAAGGTAAAGATAATGGAGTTGGGCACAGGAATGCTGGTTGGCAGCACCTCAGATATAATGGGGTGACAATTTGCAGTGTCTAACAGAACTGGGCACAGTTTGAGAGCCGGGCTTTATTTCCTTCCTTCCTCCTCTGTCGTTCTGATGTGCGCTGCAGCATGTCAGGGTCGAACAAGCAGTGGCGCTCGGGGACTGAAGCAATAGCCCTTGAGAAGACACCATTTCCCAAGGGCCAGTATTCGTTCAGTCGTGACACTCTTCATTGTGGTGCAAATTGGTAGCATGGTTTCATGGTCCATCAATGGAAGCAGGCAGTTGACATATACCGCTTATGGAACATACAGAAATATATTTTCTCTCTCTTTAGAAAGACGTTACTGTGTGCTTTCAGGACAAAGTGGGATACACATAAATGAATTTGTTTTACTTTCTATTGCTTTGGTTTAGAAATACATGCAGGTAAATATAATGTTGGCTACATATACTTATTATACTTCTGTTCAACCCTAAAGGGTTCCCAGAGCAGCTCACAAATCAAGAAATTAAAACTGTAGAATAATTAATTATAAAATAGCAGGATATTAAAGACAAATACAGAACCTTTATGATCACCTGGGAGGATACTGTGCTTAATTTCATGGTGTTTAGCACTCTTCCTTCTTATTTTGATTTCATTTTGAGAGCGCAGTCTGCATGAGCCTTTTGAAAGCTCTGATTTATTAATTTTTAGCCAAAAGCAAAAATCACAATGTGTGTTACAGGGCAAGGACAAGCAGAAGGGCAGAGATTAAGAACTGCTTACTGTAACAGATTTCTGTTGCCCAAATACATCCTTTGTGATCAGCTTCAGACTACCAGAGGGAACTGATTGTATATATACAATGGGGTGAGGGGAGGGCATCTTTTCAAAGATAAATATGATAAATGAATTTATAGTAGACTACATTTGTTATGCATTCTGTTATGGTTTAGCATGTGCATTGTCATGGAACATACCTTATATTCTTTTCGTGCCAGTAGTTTTCTCCTTTTATCCCACTTTTAAAAGTTGACTTTTGCACTGACATAATGAAGGAGTGAGCTGAATCATGCAAATCAGCAATTAGGAGTCACTCCTGGAAGGGAGTGAATCACAACCAAGATCAAATGTGGTTGACAATGGAAAATAATCAGTGGAGGGTCACATAAGTTGAAAGACAGTAAAGTTAATCTAACATGTTTTAATTCCTGGGTAGGGCTTAATTGAGAGCCAGTGGGGTGCAGTGGCTAGAGTGTTGGACTGGGAGTCGGGAGATCTGGGTTCTAGTCCCCACTCAGCCATGGAAGCTCACTGGGTGACTTTAGGCCAGTCACAGACTCTCAGCCCAATCTGCCTCACAGGGTTGTTGCCGTGAGGGTAAAATAGAGAGGAGGAGGAGGATTTTGTACACTGCCTTGGGTTCCTTAAGGAGGAAAAAAGGTGGGATATAAATGTAATAAATCAAATAAATAATATAATTTGGGGGAAGGCTGAGCCCTGCTACCTTCAATTACAACTGTAAGTTGGCTTGTGGGGGGGGGCAGTCAAGGAAGCCAGCAAAGGGAGTAGGTAGGGAGAGCAACAGGAAGCCAGTAAGGTCTGGAGTAGCCAGCTGGGAGCAACCAGAGGGAGGTGGGTTTGTGTGCCTGTATGTCTGAATGGATGAGGGCCTCTTGCATGTGAGAAAGAGAGATTAAAGGTTTAGGGGGGATTTTGGAGGGATCCTGAAAAAGAGGGAGTGTGGTTTTTCATGTGCTTGCAGTGAGGAGAAGGGGAGAATGGGCACGGGGTGCTTGAATGTTTGTGAGAGACAGAAAGACGCACACACGCATAGAAAGAGAGAGTTAGAGAGGCTATGAGTAGTGAGCTTGGGTGAGGAGGAGTCTATAGGTGGTTGACCCAGAGTGATAAACAAAAAGAGATGGCAGAAGGGAATGAGTTGGCAGGCAGAGGGGTGGGGAAGAGATTGTTATAGGGTTCTGCTGGTGCTAAAAACTGTGGGTTCAAAGGTGTGGTTTAGTGTGTTGGGGCTAGGGGTGTTGCAAGTGCCCAACTGAGTCTGGGAGTCCAATGGACTCCCCAGTGTCTGCCGCTGGACCTGATTGGGCACCTATGGCACAAGCACAGACCCACACTCAAGTGTTCACAAGGTCCCGAGCGCTCGGCAATTGTCCGCCCTCACTGCTGAAATTGCGCACTTCCCCCCACTGTATCAGTGGGGCCTTTACAACTAGGGTGACCAGATTTTGGAATCCAAAATCCCAGTCCAAAATGGCCACCCAAAACGGCCACCCAAAGGGGGCGTGCCCCCCCAAAAAACAAAAACAAACTTTTTTTAAAAGGCCACCTGCCATGTGAGATTTGAACCCCCCCGCCACCCCACCACCCAAAACAAACCCCACCATCACCAAGCCACCCCCCCAACAAAACACAGCGAGGGGGGAGGGGGCTTACCTGCTGGGGCTGTCCACTGCCTTCCGCTAGCACCCACGGGCGCCAGCGGATGGCAGCAGACGGTCCCACCAGGTAAGAAGCGTGAGGCAGGAGGGCCCCCCCCACTTACCTGCCAGGGCGGCCGCGAAGCCTGTTTCTCAGTACATTTGAGCACCGGAGGGAAGCGGCTGCCCCAGCAGGTAAGTGGGGGGGCCCTCCCGCCTCCCGCTCCTTACCTACAGGGGCAGCCACTTCCCTCCGGTGCTCGAATCTGCTGAGAAACAGGCTTCGCGGCCTGTCCCTCAGTAGAACGCCAGGTGATGACGTAATCACCCGGCGCGCTACTGAGGGACAGGCCGCGAAGCCTGTTTCTCAGTACATTTGAGCACCAGAGGGAAGCGGCCGCCCCAGCAGGTAAGTGGGGGGGCCCTCCCGCGTCGCGCTCCTTACCTGCAGGGGCGGCCGCTTTCCTCCGGTGCTCGAATCTACTGAGAAACAGGCTTCGTGGCCTGTCTCTCAGTAGCGCGCCGGGTGATAACGTCATCACCCAGCGCACTACTGAAGGACAGGCCGCGAAGCCTGTTTCTCAATAGATTTGAGCACCGGAGGAAAGCGGCCGCCCCTGCAAGTGGTGGCAGAGGGGCTCTCCCCACCCGAAACCCCACCACCAAGCCACCCATCCCCCCCAAAACCCAGCCCGGGTCTACCCCCGCTCGCCACCGCCGCCGTGTGACCCCCCGCAGCCCCGGTTTGCCCCCGGCGCCCCCTGGTTGGCCCGGATTACCTCAGGTTTCCCGGTTAGGACCGGGAAACCCCAGGCGATCTGGTCACCCTACAACCCCCATTAACACATCAGGGAGATGTGCACAATTTCCAGAGACTCCACTGTGCACACAACGGAGGCTGCAGAAATTGTGGCCTTCCCCCTGCCTCATTAATGGCAGCTGCGAGGGCGAACAGCTGATGAGCGCTCATCCGGCCAAGCTGAGTTGAGCCTCAGAAGAAGCTTCTGTGTCCCGATGAGTGGGGGCAGGCAGCACCTATGGGGCAGATGTAGGTGAGTTTTCCTACCCCTAGTTGGGGCTCAGCCCCCACCTCTGCCTTGTATTCAGTCTTTTAAGGAGGTTACTTGTCCTTTGTCACTAACCGTAATCTCCCATGGCAGCCATTTTTTGGTGTATCCCAGGACAGTTTCTCAAATTACCACATGTGCCCACAGGATTACAATGGTTGCCTACCCCTGTTCTGTGACATCCATTCTGACCTCTCCTCCAAGCGTAGAATGCCAACGACTTTAAAATGTCTGCACAGGGCTTAAGATAGACCTCCCAAATTACTTAACACCTATCTTGTATTATTTGCCAAGTCTGCAAATAACTTACGCAGGCACAGAATTACTAACCTAATCAGATTGCCACGTGCTTATTTCCCTGTTGTGCAGCTGGGAACAAAACTTCATGTTAAATTAGGTCTGTTAGTTATTGTTTGAAACACTATAGTTGCCTTCCAGAAATCCCCTGGGATACCTGAATGGAACCTTTCTCCTCTAAAGGAAGACTACAGGGTGTGTGTTTTTAAGTGAGCTGCAGTTGGGAATCACCTGTTTAGGTATCTCCAATATGAGATACTGTGAGAGACTTATTTTTGCTCTTTAGTCTGAAAAGGTGCCTCTTCCATCTTAAAATCTCATACCTTGATAACAGCTATGTAGCAGAGATGCTGTTTAGGTAGGGTGGCAAGAGCAGTCTCCACTCTGTATTTCCTACATGTGTAGTCAGCCTTCAGGAACATAAGAAGAACCCTGCTGGATCAGACCAAAGGCCTATCGAGTCTAACATCCTGCTCCCTACAGTGGCCAGCCAGATGCCTCCAGGAAAGCCCACAAGCAGGACATGAATGCAGTAATCCTCTCCTGCTGTTGTTCCCCAGTGAGTGGTATGCATAGGTATCCTGCCTCTGATCCTAGAGGTAGTATATAACCATCATGACTAGCAGTCATAGGTAGCCTTATCCTCCATGAGTTTCTCTAATCCCTTTATATTCAGCATTGGATTTTATCCAATGAGTAGCCAAATGTGACCACACTCCTCCTGGGTGCCTCTTGGTCATGATATATACTTCTCATGCAGCTGCGAAAGGCAACAATCCCCGCAATAATAATAATAATAATAATAATAATAATAATAATAATAATAATGATAAGATAATACCCTGCAATCAAACAGACATAACGTTCATATACAAAAAAGAAAAACACACATACCTCATCGACATAGCAATACCGAATGACAAAAATGTTGTTGAAAAGGAAGAAGAAAAGAGAGACAAATATACACCACTGGCCATGGAAGTCAAAGAACTATGGCAACAGGAAAAGGTCACAATTATTTCATTAGTCACATCAGTCACCGGCATCACATCAAAAAATATACAGAAAACCTTCAGGAACTGGGCCTACCAGAATACATCCACACCAACATCCAGAAAGCAGACATAATTAAAACATGCTCAATCGTCAGGAAATTCCTGAATCACTAAAAGACAGCATGAATTGGCAAAGCCCGTCACGTCCGTTTAGAAAAACCACCACGAGCAAGAAAGAAAATAATAATAATACTAATACTAATAATACTAATAATAATAATGTTGTACATCTTGTACACTTCCAGCTAGCTTCTAACAGGGATGGGAGTGAGAGCAATACATTGGCTAATATCAGGGCCTGGTTTGCAGAAACTGCAGTGCAGTGGGCCCTCCACTTTACATTCCCCTCAGTGTCCCAGCCTGTTGCCCTCCAGATGTTATAGGCTACAACTCCCACAACCAGCATGGTGAGTGATCAAGAGTTGTAGTCCAAAACATCAGAAGTTGTGAGAAATTTAAAATGGTGAAAGGCCTCTAAAAACCCAGTCACTCACTGCACAGACCCACAGCCAGCACTAGCTGAAGGCCTTCCTGGACTCCTGGCAGCTGCCCAAGGGAAGCCAAGTGCTGGTGCTGGCCCTAGAAGACTATTTCTCTCTTTATATTCTACATGCCCCAATTGATGGTCCTTTCCTTCTGTTTTTTCCTCGATAAGTCTTTTTCGTGTTTTAAGAATCCCCTTCAGCTTTGCCTGACCTAAGCCCACACAAGCCTGTCTTTCAGCTCTGTGTCAGTTGGACAGCCATCTCCGTAAGAAATGGAGGAGAACATTGCAAGGCCGTGTTAAGCTGGCAAGGGTTGTATAGGCCTTGAGCAAGCTTTGGCATCCACCATGTATGCTGTACGGCCAGTAAGAAAACTAGCACTCTATTCTTGCGCTGCTGTATAATGTCAACTCCAGGATTTGAGGCCAGTAGGCAAGGCACCCGCAATGGCCGTTTTTTAATCTGGAAGAGCAAGGATGTATGAACTGAGAATTATCTCAAGCTCCATTCAAAGTAAAAACTGTAGTACTGTTGGGGTGTTGTGGGCCGTTTCCTGTCTTGCCCGCCCATCCCCCAGCCCAACTTCACCAGATTTAATTTAGCCAGCTTTAATTTAGATGGACCATAGCTCAGTGGTACAGCACCTACTTTGCATGTAGAAGGCCCCAAGTTCTATCCATTGCATCTAAAGGCAAGGCTGGAAAAATTCCTGCCTGAAACCCTGGGGAACCACTGCCAGTCAGTGTTAACAATATTGGGCTAGATGGACCAATCTGGAATATTGACTCCCTGTAGGCTGGCTGTTCCTTCAGTGTTCAGGTGCTTTGGATGCTTTCCTCTTTCCCAGAACCTGACAGTGGCCCTTTCTACACAAAAGGATGTAGAGGGAGGGGGGGGGAGTATCGCAGACATACCTGCTTCCACAATCCTTCCCCAGTGTCCAAACGGAAGCAGGGAAGAGGGACGTTGCACCTGTTGCACCCGCCATTTTTTTAAAGAGATAGCAGCCAGGAGCGCAGTTGCGCTCCAGCGAAATGTAAGTAGGAAAAAAAAAAAAAGGCCCAACCCCACTACCCCCACCCACCCTCGATGTCCCTGGACTCCCCCTGGCCCAGCTCCTTCCCTCTGCTGACCCCCACTACTCGCAGGGAGGAGGGAAGAATCTGGGATGGGCGCCCACACTGCCCACGGTCCTCGGGATCGTCCTGGGGCTGTGCTTATAATCGCTATAACTGAGGTCTCAGTTATCCCGTGAAAATGGAGGGGTCATCCCTGCCTGCTCCCGGGATCCCCTGTGCATCATTTGGACACACGGGGACGTCCTAGGGACGACCAAGGGAAAAATGGCCAGTGTAGGCAAAGCCAGTGTCTCTGTTCTCAGCCTTTCAGGATCACTGTTTCTGCCCCAATCATCGGCATCCTTCTCCCCCTCCCCACCCCAGCTCCTTTTTGGGCCATTGTCTGTTGCAATAGTATGAACAGGAGCAAGAACAACAAAGCTGTGCAATAGCTTGCTGTTTCCAATAAGAACAATACTTGGAAGAAATTAGGGTGACCAGATAAAATCCAGGTCAGGGCTCATGTAACTTTAACAGTTGTAGAGAAAAGGGAATTTCAGCCAGTGTCATTTGTATGCAATTAGTTTCTGGTGAAATTCCCTCTTCATCACAACAGTTAAAGTTGCAGGGGCCCTGCCTTCTTTTGTATTTGGTCACTCTAGTATGGTGCCTGCACCTTTAACTGTTGTGCTGAAGAGGGAATTTCACCAGGAACAAATTGCATACAAATGACATTGGCTGAAATTCCCTTTTCTCTACAACTGTTAAAGTTACATGAGCCCTGACCTGGATTTTATCTGGTCACCCTAGAAGAAATGTCACATCCGTCCAATAGCAATGCTGGCCCAGGCTTTCATGCAACAATAAGGCCCTGTTCAGAAGACACCTTAAACCATGGCTTTAACCACGGTGAATAAGGCTTTTTGTCTTATTCACCGTGGTTAAAGCCATGGTTTAAGTTATCTTCTGAACAGGGCCTAAGTGTCAAGAGCCTCATATATTGCTACCGCTAATTGTCAGAAATCATAAACATACTTCATTGATGATGATGATGATGATGTATTGTGACTTAAGAATTCTACGGTAACCAAGTAATTCTCATTGTCAGTGAATGATTGCAAGTCTAAGAGTTAATCTGTATTATTTTTAAGAACGCTCGCGTTAAATTTGATTTTTCAAAACAATGTTGTAGGTCATAATTCATTCTTTGACACGTGGCCAACAGTATTGGTATGTCCTATTACAGGCCCATATATATATATATATATATATATATATATATGTGTGCATGTATTATATATGAATTTCTAAAATTATTAATAAATGTAACTGGGACAGTGCAAAACTCCTAAACCAATTATGTGGTGCCATCAACTATTACTCTGTGTGTGTGAAAATTTAGGTAATCATGCAGATATTTATGGTAAGATATCATACTTATGGATTCCACCTGGCTTGCAAAGACAACATCCAAAACTTTGAAGTGAAACACCCTTCATGTTCCTTTAAATGTCGATTCAGATATTAACGCTGAAGTATATTGAGATTCATCCACTTAACAGATGTGGTCAAGGGAGACCTTTGAAATTCAGGGTTGTTGGGCTTTTTCATTTTGTTTTTTACTCTTCATGTGCATTAAGGATCCATTAGCTGTTTTTGCAGTGTAGGGCTTTTCCTGCTGCCATTAAGCGAAATGTTTTTACCCTCTCCCCAAACACTTGCAACTGAGAGAGACTTTCAAAGGCCTTGTTTTTGCAATTTGACATCAAATAATATTTTCAGAACAAAGGAGGGCAGTTTTCTATTCCTCTTCCCCTTTTTTTTCTTAACCGTTCTGTGTCTCCGGTCTTTCTACTTAAGTATTCCACCATCTATTGCTGCTTTTTTTAAAAAACCTCTTAGATTATTCTGAAAGTTTTTGCTAGTTTTTCTCTTTTTCATTCTCTTTTCTTTTCGTCTCTCTCCTTCCACCTCCTTTCCCTGCTCTGCGATGTTCTCCCCTGGCATCTTTTTTCTCCTTTAAAATGAATTTGTACTCTCCTTCCTGTGGCCCATGCTTCCCTTTCAGCATCACTTCTCCGTTCTGGTTATCTGTCTCCCTTCTTATCAGCTCTTCTCTGCCATTCTTCATCTCTTCCTTTGTGCGGCGTATTAGGTCTGGCACTAACAATCACAGCCCTCCTTCAAGGCAGCCTGCCAATGGGTGGAGACTGCAGACACATCGCTTTAGTCTCTAAGAAGGGAGGCGGGGGAATGTGCTCTACTCTCTGCCCAAATACACATTTGAAAACTATGCCTGCAAAAATCAGAAAGCCATTCAGCAGCAGCATAAAAGATGCAGTATAAGCAATTTTCTGGAGCGCTTGGTAGTTTCTACCCACCCATCCAGCCACCCCCTGTTGCCATGCTGAGTTTTGGCTGCATACTGTATTCATGACAATATTTTGTATCCTTCTGTTCTTAAGTGTACTTCTGAAATAGTATATTAAATCCACTAAAAGCAATAAAGAGCATATGCCGCTTTGTGCAACTATATTGAGCATATGTGCTCAAGAATACTAGAGTGCAGGAGCCACATATTGGGGTTATATTGGGGTTAGTGAAAATGTGCTTGCCCCTCCCTTGCAGCTATCTGCTGTTTGTTTGGTGCCCCACCCCCCAACTGCATGTTATACAGGATAGTGCAGTTTCTAGGTTTTGCTCTGACCTGATTCTGAAAATATCAGAGAATTAATCCAGCTGAAATGTGCAAAGAGCAGTTGCTGAATTAGACCCTTTTGTAATTAACCAGTACGTTCCCCTAGGATTCTATAGTGTGACTTTTTTATTTTTCAGAGTTAATAAAATACTACTTGCAATAAAAGGCTGAGTATGTATGTCCTCCGATAACAGAAATTCAGTTTGCTTACAGCGTTAAAAATGACTAAACAGCTATCATAATGGACCAGTGTTTTGACCTAAGTAGCTGGCTTATCAAAAAGCAAATAGTTTCATATTTAAGACACAATCTGCTGTTCACTGCTGTTGAGTAATCTCCATACATTCCAGTGGGCTTCTAAGAGACCCTCATGGTAGGGTTCCTATGTCTTTTGACAGCTACAAAACAAATAGAAGTTCAGCAAGTGATGCTTTCCCCATCACTGGATGTGAATGCCAGGAAAAGCTTCATCTGATCAATTTTTGGCTGGTCATGCCACCATTAGAACCCCTGCCAGGAAAAAATAGCTCATAATCCTAACCTCAAACAATTCCCACCGAAAGAAATGGAGGCTGCACAGCAACAATGCCTGCTGGTGGATTGTGTCTGTGAGTCCCTTTAATGTCTTCAGTTTAGCGTTATAACAGTGCGTAGTAACTTATTTGCATACTTTATGTTAACATAATGAGGAAGCAAATCAATTTGTCTTCATTCCTTAGTCATGTTTTATTTCTCTTTCAATCTCTCCCTCTATCTCTTAGTACATCCTTATGCAGGAGAATAACTGGTAATTAAAATGTGCAGGATGAAAAGATGGAGCAGCCAGTGCTTGTACCACCAGGACCTGACAGCTTTCACTACTTCACTAGAGAGTCTCTTGCAGCTATTGAACAACGCATTGCTGCAGAAAAGGCTAAGCAGTCCAAACAAGACCATAAAGACATCGACGATGAAAATGGCCCAAAGCCAAGTAGTGACTTGGAGGCTGGCAAATCACTGCCATTTATTTATGGAGACATACCTCCTGGAATGGTGGCTACTCCCTTGGAAGACCTGGACCCATTTTATGTTAATAAAAAAGTGAGTGTTTCATATCAAGCACTTTACTTTGTCACTTTCCTA
Organism: Anniella stebbinsi; assembly: GCA_029215795.1. Lineage (NCBI taxonomy): Eukaryota > Metazoa > Chordata > Lepidosauria > Squamata > Anniellidae > Anniella > Anniella stebbinsi. The sequence continues at coordinate 221,466,911 of JARDYH010000001.1, forward strand.
TTGCAGCGCTGCTTTGGTATCCCACCTCTCTTATGTTTTTGCAGTCAGGTAGGCAACCTGCAATTTGCAGAAGCTTCCTTTTGAGATTTCTGGTACCTGTGATCTACCAGGTTTGAAAATCAGTATTTCTGGGTAAGAATTGGTTACACTGCATAGACATTTCTATTTATTCTTTGCGGGAAACTGACGGCTAACAAATCATTGAAAATGTGTACACCAAAAGTGACTTCTATTTTCCTCTCTGAGAAAATTCTCAAGCAAAAAGAAAAACAGTAGGATTCTAATGCTAAATGAGAAGAATTTATTGTATCTGAATCTTAAAATGATTAACTGTTTTACATTAGGGAACTTGTAAATGACATACTTTGAGACTGTTTACCTGACATGACAGTTCACGGTAAGGCTGTGGTGCGTGTGGACACTATTTCAAATGTGCAACCCTACTTGGGAGTTGTTCAGATGAACCAAGCAAGTGTGGCTTATGAAAGGGTTAAACAACCCTCACATAACCTATGATCTTTTTTAATTATGGAAGGTTTTTTTTTAACCCTCGCGCAATATGACAACCCCCAAGCATGGCTTGCATATGCAACTTGACGTCCATGGCATGTAGTTCAAACCTGGTCTTTCTCTTGAAGTTGTGCCTGGACTGATTTACTAATGTTAGAGGACAAAATGATACCCCATGTTGCCTCTTCTATAAGGGTCAATCATTTTGGTAGCTTGATGTATGTGAGGTGAGTTGTGCTGGTGGTGATTGCTTCTCCATGAACACAATGTGCAACCAGTCCACATTTACTGCACCAAAACTGACTTCTCCCATTCTCTTAACAGGTCTTATTTTTACCTCCACACTGTGTTTGAGGAGAAGTAGTCTTATGATGAGCCCTTGACAACAAGCATGGTTCATATTCACCTAACTCACCTGCATCTAGTTAGTTGCATGGATTGGTGCTAACACAGATCTGTATCATTTCACAGTTGTTTGTTGTAAATCCCTGGAAATTTACAGGAGACTTATGAATGGCTGCCCTGGAGTTTAGTATCTGATTATACCAAGGACATTTCTCATGGGTAGTGTACCTACTTTGTATAATTTGCAATGCACCTGGCAGAGAGAAAAGTACTGTTCCATAGACCAGAATGCCATTAACTTCTTTTCCGTGTTTCTGTTTTAAAGTTTCTGATAGTGTTCTTCCCCCGGACAGCTGAATTGTTTACTGACAAGGGTTCTTCTGTATAACAACGGATGTCCAGTGCCTCGGTTATTGTTGTCACAGGAGATTTAGCTGCTTGGTCTAGGCCAGGGGCAGGCAACCTTTTGGGCCTTTGGCAGTTTGAAACTGTTGTGGGAACCCCCACAAAATGGCCGCCATGGGAGGCAAAGACCCAAAAGACTGCATACAAGGCAGAGGTGGGGTCTGAGCCCCACCACATTACGCAACTCTTTTAAACTCACAGTTTTCATTACCAACTGAAACGTATTTCACAGCAATCACAGCTACGGGTAAGACAATGCGTTAATTGAAAAGAATGTGAGACAGCTAGGTCACCTTGGTGGACACATAGCAAGGTGTCTGAAGGCTCATTGGTGCCTGCAAGTGCCATGCTGTCTACCCATGGAATAGACTTAGTAGCTAGTAAACAAGCTGATACAGCCACAATGTTTGTTTTTGTATTACTTCTGGTTCTTATGTCTAGTTCTTGACCGCCATCAAATGCCCTTCTTTTCATTGCCCTGCTCTCATCCTATGCACCAGTTTCACTTGGCCTCCTGGAACCAGGTGATAGTTGACCGCTGACTTTATCGGCAGCAGCCCTGTCCATTTAGCTTTTGCTCCCCACTGTTTCAGAGCTGTTCCCCAGAGACGTTCTGTGTCCAATTACTTTCCAGTATCCACACAGGATTCTGCTCTTGGATAGTTTGAGAGACATGACCAGAAAAAGATCTGCAAAGCCAAAAGAGCAAAATCTTCACACAAAGTTGTCCCCTGTATAGAGCAGCACATAAGATATATGAATGTCGTTTTGTGCCGGGCTATTTATATAATAGGTGGAGTTTGTTTATTATTTTAATTTATAACCTACCAATGGTTGAACACACAACTCCAAAAGCTACAATAAAATCATTTTATCAAAATGCAATTAGCAAACAGAAAAAACAGAGCAAATAAAATCATCGGCCAACTAAAATAAATGATGAAAAACAACAACACTAGCAGATCATGATCAGACTAGGAGGCCAAACACCTGTCTATACAACAAGGTCTTTGCCAGAATGGAAGCTTGATGGCCCTCCCTTGCAAGGGGATTCCAGGGCCTGGGACATCCACTGAGAAAGCCCTCTTTCATGTCACTTCCAGATTTCGCTCCTGCAGATACCCAGGCAGAATCATATAGGAGAAGGTAGTCCTTCAGATAACCTGGTCCCCAGGGGTTCTCATAGGCAAATTTCGCTTTGATTGATTTGGAATCATCTCAATATTGATGAGCTTTCTCAGCCAGCATTCACAACAAACTCCTGATGATGGACAACCACCACCACATAAAACATTTGCAAGAAACAAGTGAATTAACTTAATCGAACCGAAGGGCAGGTGGATCAGGCGGTTTGGTAAAGTAATTTATGGCAATCAAAAAGCATCCTTAAAATAAGGGGTCAGGTTCTGTCCATGCATCTGCAAAGCAGATGGTTTTGGGCACCTGATCTGTTGAATGCTGACTGCAGATGTGTCAAATCTCATTTGATAATTTAAGCAGGAGGAATGGCACTTGTTTTTGTAATACAGTCAAACACTACAAATTCCTATATAAAGTTAGATAAAGTTATGAATTTCAGGGCCTTCACTGGTTGTATCCTGGAGCAACTGCAGCAAAGTATCCCCTGGATTAGTTTACTCCTTTGCTATAATTGCTGTTGTTGGATCTCCTAAATAAATTTCACAGAGGAAAAAATTCTACTGGTTGGGAAGAAGCAAAATATTTGAGTTTGGGGAGGGGGGAGGTGCATTACTTTGTTTACCAGTGCCTCTTTTTGCTCTTTGAAACCCCAAAGGGTGTAAGTAAATATGTTGAAACGTAACTAAATATGTTCATATTGTCATCACTGGGAAGGTACACATGTATTCTCATGTTGATATGCAAGAACCTCTTTGAAGCAACCGATGCTTCCTTATAATGGCAATACGGTACTGTTTATCAGGTAAGTAATAACAATAAGGCTTTTTACTAGATAGGATGCTTGTAGAATGACTGCATTTTCATCACTGGAAAAAAGTTGATAAAGAAAAATGGATGTGGAACTGCATGCGTTTCAATTGCTATCACGTGTTCTTTTTTTCTTCCAGACTTTTATAGTATTGAATAGAGGGAAGGCAATTTTCCGATTCAGTGCCACCCCTGCCGTTTACATGTTAAGTCCTTTCAGCCTTCTTAGAAGAATAGCTATTAAGATTTTGGTACATTCATATCCTTTTCAAGTGGCCGTTTTGAGACAGTTTTGTTGTTTTCTTAAGATAGCAATTTACAAACAAGTTTTGCTCAATTATATCCTGGTGTTTACTAGTCCTTATTTTACATTATTAGGTCTAAGAGTAAGATGTTCCAAAACATAATAATAATAATAATAATAATAATAATAATATCTAAACTCTCTGGAACCAGTTTCCTACGAAATTTACCAAATATGTGAATAAACCAGCTAGAGGAATCTATTCGTTTGGACCCAGATTTATGCATATGCAACTGGGCTAGTGGACATAGACTTCCCCTCCAGCCCCCTGAAAATGCTACACGAAGGTACAGGGGACCTTCTGAATGGGGTGAGCTGTAGCGTACAGCAGAAGAGGGGGATCTCCGAAAATCAGGCAGAGGTACCTTCGATGAAAGAACCCTTCCATCTATGGAAGGCAGATTGTGGATCCAACAGTTCGAATTGCTTTGTTTAAATCAATGTGACTTACCTCTAAATAGAAATGTATGCCATTTCTCTGTTAGCCATTGATTATTTCATTTCTATAGCTGGGAAGACATACTTAGCTCCGACATAAGCAGATACCACTGAACTCAATGTCTGTTGCAGCTCTGTGGATGGGCTTTGGGAAAGGTACACTTGTATTCAACTTTATACGTACAATGACATGGCTGTGAATTACTGATCTGCAATGATAAAATAAATGTATACAAAATTGTGGGTGGGTTTATATTCGAAACCACCAAATGTCTCCTTTTTTTGGAGGGGTAGTAGGGTATATATTTCTTAAGTAAATAAACAAAATCTTTGTGTCCTTAGAGCAGAGTACTAGAAGATGCTGGTTTTACTGTCCTCTTCCATTTGAGCACCCAACTGTTCATTTGACTTCAGGCACAAGCAGTGGACATGCTCAGGTGCTTAATGTTTAGTGAGATTATCGATAAACGTAGAAGGATGCTAGCAGCAGCATTTATTTAGTTAATATAGTCATTAACAGAGCAGCCCTATGCATATCTATTCAAAAGTCCCATTGGTTTCAGTGAGGCTTACTCCTCATTAGTGGGTATAGGATTGCAGCATAAATGGTCTGACTATATTAATACCTTAAATCCTAAGCTTTATCTACTAATTACTATAGTATATCATTGGCAAATCAGAACTGATGCACATGTAACAGCTGTGATGATGACAATACATTAAGGCTGCTGTCCTATGTACACTTACCTGGGAGTAAGCTCCATTGAATTCATTGTGGACTTACCTATGAGTAAAAATGCATAGGACTGTAACATAATGCAGTTACAACTGGCAGTTGTCTCCATACAATAAGCAATTAAGTTGCAGCAGATTTTCACAGAGATTGTGTAATTTGCTCCACACAGCCACAGGCCTTTCTCCTTCCAATGGAGGAAATCGCCTGAAGTCAAACTCAAACAAATCGTGAGCCCTTGCATGTGGTAGTCTATGTGATGCAAATGGCCTCCTCACAGAGGCAGCTGCTCCCTGAAATGATTTACTGTGGCCTCCATGTGGTGGCCCCATTGTGGTCTGGACCTCATTTTCTATAAGAAAGAGCCAGGTAAACGATATAAGGTAAAATAATATCTGATAATGGCAATTTAATATTTTAGTCCTTTGCATACAGTGTAAAGGAAGGCATTCCAGTGCTTATCTATACTGTATATTCTGGCTTCTATTTCAAGTGCTTATGTCTGAATGGTGTGAATGTCATTAGCAAGAACCAGATAGCTTTTGGTGATACCTGGTAAACTAAACCCTGCTGTATGTTTTTACTAGTTTTCTTTTCTGATTTGCTGATTTCACTTAAGAAAAACATTGTTTAATGGTTTCAGTAGCAGTTTTGTGTTTGAATTGAAACTAATTTGGGAAACGGTGGTTTGAATTGAAATCACAATTCTGATGGTTGTATTTGTAAAAACGAAAACAAAACAAAAAACAAAGTCATTGCAGAAACAAATCAGAGCTATATCAACATGAAGATTAGATTTCACAATCTGAAAACTGGATTCTGCATATTGCAACCAACTTTTTGATCGCTAGGAAATGATGTCTCTGTCTTCTATTTATGAAATGGATTTTTAGGGGATTCCCCTTTCTCAGTGCAGCCTCTTGCATCATTTAAGGAGCTACTACTTAGGGTTTAGGGACCCTCCAGAATACTATCGGATGTGATGCAAGGAAGTTTCTACAGTGGGAAGAAGAATCTGTGTAAATCAGGGAACCTCCCTTGCACAAGCAGAAGTGCCTTCCACTTGCATAATGGTGCCTTTCAGTTCAAGCCAAAAGGTTGGATCCAGGACTGCCTTCTATTGACAGAAGGTGCCTCTGCCTGATTTTCAGGGATTCCACCCCACTTCCCACTGCACTACAGTTCAACCATTCAGCAGGTTCTGTGTAGTATTTTCAGGGCCAGAGGGCGCTGCTGGGGGAAGGAGGAGTTGCATACTCCTAAATGTGGATCCAACCCAATCTGGATGTGCAGCACAATCCCAACCTGTTCTATGCAGCTTACTTCCAGGTGAGTGTTCTTAGGACTGCAGCCTCAGAATGCAGAAACATTTGAATTCCTGTGAATTAATCAGTCTTTGTGAATAATAGACTGAAATGTAGCAGAACTGTTGTTTTTTGAGTCTGTATCTGTGCTAAAACTACACCAAACTTAGTGCTGAATCCAACCAACATTACATTATTTTTTTGCCTCACTGGTTTCAGTGGGATAGTTATGCATCAGCTTTGAGTTTTTCCTCTTTGTTAACTCTTGCTGAATGCAAATCAGCTTTAACCATGGTTTCCTCTGGCAGGATCACACTATAAAACATTCAGATCAAGATCATACTTTTTACTTTTGTTGACAAAAATATTCCTCTAAAAAAGCCCAAAGACACATTTATGACATGTGTTTCCGAGTATATACTAGTGACGTGTATTTGTTATTTGTTATTCAAACAAACCTTTCTGTGTTGTATGTTAATATGATGGAAATGCAGTTAGGAAGAAACATATGTTAGTAGGGTTGAATAAGGTATACTTGGTTTGGAAATTCAAAGTTTGTGGTGCCATCATGTGGCCATCTTTTGTGTTGTGTGTGGATACACAATTAACTTTTAGAATTAATTAAAGTTGGAAGGGTTGTAGCTTGAACCAGAAAAATACTAAGTATTGGCAATCCCAAGTGCTGGCTGACAATCCTCTCCAGTTTGTAACATTAAGCATCCATACGTAGATGCTGGAGCTTTTTCTTAAATAGATAGCACCAGCTTTGCAGGGTCCATGTATATATCAGAGCTTTTCCTTTCAAATTACAATGCTATTAAATATGAATGTGCTTATTCTCCTATTATTAGAAAGCTCTACTGGGTCATTTTATATGTGTCAAGATATGTTTTCATATCCAATGCAACTGTTCAGGTTTTTTATTCTGTATGCAACAATGTATTAATTGCATTACTTGCAGGTTTTCAAAAACCAAAACCAATTTGCAGGGCTTATTTTTTGTTACTTTGTAAGACATAGTCTGCATGGGATCTAAAATGATTTTATCAAAGTAATAGTGATTTTAGTGAATAATAGTATTTGGTGTAAAAGATATGAGTCTGTTCTTTCATCTAAATCACATTTACCAGCATTTGCTATAGTCCTGGATTTCCAATAACAATATGTTGTCCCAGAGATGTATTTATATTAACAAATGTATTTATATCATGAAAAGAGAACACCTCATTAATGTTGTGTTTTGTTTATTAGTAATTTTACAATTTCCTTCTGTGTGCTCCTTAATGATATAACCTACATTATTCAGCATGCTCATTATGTGCACTATTTTGACCAACTGCGTATTTATGACCCTAAGTAATCCTCCTGAATGGACAAAGAATGTAGAGTAAGTTGGACATTTTTCTTAAATTGCATGTTTGAATGTATTTTTATGGAATGAATTCTGTTAGGATAGATAGATAGATAGATAGATAGATAGATAGATAGATAGATATCAGCTATGGAGCATGGCTGGGATCCATTGAACACAGACCTCTGTGCGCTCAATTAAGTTTTCCCTTTTTATTCCAAAAATCACTCCTCCTGTGCCAGATTACAAACTGCCTTTGAAAGTAGTGGATAGAGGGGTGGAGGAAAATTACCTTTTCTTAGAACACTAAAAACTCAAGAACTGCACAATGAATATGACTGGCAAGGGTTCGGAACAGACAAAAGGAAGCACTTCTTCACACAACCTATAGTTAAATTAACACCACAAGATGTGGTGATGGGATTAGGTCAATTCATGGAGGATAAGTCTATCTAGATTCTGTAGATTCTTCAGACATTATCCTATGCCACTTAAATGGAAATTCCATGTTCAAAAACAGTATCCCTCTCTCAGTACCCAATACTGGGAACAAAGACGGGATGGCCATCATCTTTGTGCCCTACTCATGATCCTTCAGAGCTATCTGGCTGGCCATTCTTGGAAAAAAAATGCTGGACTAGATGGTGCCTGAGCCTCCTTCCTATATATTGCACTGGCTCCATGGGAGCCACTGAAGTGCATCTTATGCCTATGGGATCACAATGAGAATCACAGGGCCAATTTTTGGGTAACCCATGATATGGCTCCTCCTCACACCAACCTCATTATGGGAGGTGGAGTGTGCCGCATGGGCTTCTCCCACATTGCTCCAGGATTTCACATTACTCCGGCAATATGGGAAGGAGTCACACAGTAAAAGTTCCCATACAGCCCATGAAGGGGGGGGGGGGGCACGGGTGAGATACATTAAGGCAATTCTTCTTGTGTTATTTTTTTTAATTCTCAAGGGGTGGGGATTAAACTATCATGTTAATATTTTGTTTGTTTCACTTAGGTATACATTCACAGGAATATATACATTTGAATCACTTATAAAAATTGTTGCAAGGGGCTTTTGTATAGATGGTTTCACCTTCCTCCGGGATCCCTGGAATTGGCTTGATTTCACTGTCATTACATTTGCGTAAGTTTTACATTCCTTTCGCCCCACCCCGCCCCTTTTAATTGCTTGGTCAATTTAACGGCATGCAAGACTATGAAGTCTATTATAATAAATATGTGATTTTATCAATTAAGAGTCAGAGAATATAGATCCTTCAGTAATGATGAATATGATTATTTAATGATTGATACATGCTAGTATATTTATACCACACTGTATCAGAAAATTCAGCTCTCTCTATTAGCATATTTTTGCTGTAAACATACATCACCTGTGGTCAAAATCCAACTGGACTTGCAGAAAATAAAGAGCAGTGGATAAGAGACTCTTTTGCTGTCATGTTGATGCTTGTAGCTATATGTACACAGCCAATCAAGATGTTAGGAAGTTCACGTGGAGGAACTCTAATTCTTGCTTGACTTTATTAATTCTTGCCTGACTTTATTATGATGGTGGCATTGTTTTGTTTGTTTCTTTGTAAATCCATATATGGTGCACTAGTAATAAAGTAAGGGTAAAGTAACTAGTAGTGTGGATTGCATGGTGTGCTAGTAGTAAAGTAACTGGTAAAGTAACTAGCAGCGTGGAATGCATGGTACACTAATCGGAGTACAGTTACTGACAAAGAAGCTAATTTCAGGTCCTGCACTTTCCCCGCTCCTACCGGAAGAGGAGCTGTCTTCCCTTTCTCTACATAATAAACTTTAATTAGGAAGTTGTTAGGCTTTCACAGTAAAATCATTCTGGTTTGTTTTGTCCTACAACATTTAAATGTAAACTGATCACCGCTGAAAGATCTTAATGAAAGGCAAACTGCAATGAAAGGTAAACATCTGAGTGTTGCTATTTATTTTTCCACTAAAGTTACCCAAGGGGTCTTGATAAAGACCCCAAGTAAGTAGCATGAAGTCTGCCTCAATTCTGAATAACTGTGATTTAATTCTACAGGTATATAACAGAATTTGTAAACCTAGGCAATGTTTCAGCTCTTCGAACTTTCAGAGTATTGAGAGCTTTGAAAACTATTTCTGTAATCCCAGGTAAGAAGTAAGTGGTGTAAGGTGTTAGGTCCCTTGTTCCTCCCAACTGTTCCTTTTTATCCTGTCATTGTGTTTGTGTGTGAACTCCCCTATTACAGATATGTGACAGAGTTTGTGGACCTGGGCAATGTCTCAGCGTTGAGAACATTCAGAGTTCTCCGAGCATTGAAAACAATATCAGTCATCCCAGGTGAGAGCTAGGTTAAACACAGAGGCTGACTGTCAGACTCCATGGAAATTCAAACCACATTTCTTCACCATGAGCCTTGTTGCTTGCTCACTCATTTAAAAACACAAAGAAGAAAAAGCAGGAATCATGTTTTGAGAGAAATGAACATTGTGATCCTTTGCTTTTTGCCATTTGCTTGTTTACTTTTGAAATCAGCCTTTGCGTTTAACACGTTGTTGCATGAGATACTGCAGTACACAGCCTGTGTGATTTGCATCATATAATGTCAAGCTTTGAGGTCAAGCTGCAACAAAAGCACAATGTGACTTTTTTTACCCACATGTTTTTCACCTGCGTGATGTAAAACTATAGTAGTTCTTGGTATTTTTGATGGAGACTTAATATCTGAATCACTATCGAACATATTGAAATATCTGAATTGCTATTGAATATAAAATAGTAAGATAATAAAAAATAGCATGGGCATTGCATGGGAAATTTATTATCTTTCCAAACCACACGCAGTTTCTTAGCAGTAAGCCCTAGTATAATAACTTACTCTTTCCCTATCAATGTGTTTTAAAAGTGATGCCAGCAGAGGCTTGGGTTAAGGGGTGTTGGCATTTTAAAAAAAAACACCACGCCTTTAACATTTCAATCCTCTAACCCTAAACATTTTTATGTGGGAGCAAGTTACATTGATTTCAGTGGCACTTTCTTCTGTGTAACATGTTTAGGCTTGGTGTGATAGGAAGATTTCCGCTAGGTGGAGTAAGCATGATAGCAGAATCACTTGTTTTAGCCGTAAAACAAGCATTTAAAAAAAAACTAAGCGCAGTACATTGTCATTCACAAGTTCAATGAACATAAACTTCCAGTGACTCATCTTCACAAGATACATCTTCACAAATAATAGTACCATTTAAAAAGTTATTTCACAAAATGTCAGTGCCATTTCTTTGGGCTTTTGCATGAGGTTGTTGTTGTTGTTGTATTGATGTTACTGGGGTCCAGCACATTTGTAAAATTTGTATTTGTCACTCTTCTAACAATACCCTTCTGCTTGCAGGCCTGAAGACAATTGTGGGAGCCCTCATTCAATCTGTGAAGAAGCTGTCAGATGTAATGATTCTGACTGTGTTTTGTCTGAGTGTATTTGCTCTAATAGGGCTCCAGCTGTTCATGGGCAACTTGAGGCATAAATGCTTATACTGGAATCCAGACAATGCTACAGATTCAAATGATACTTACCTATTTAATTTCACATTTGGAGAAAACAGTACATTTAATAGTACATTTAATAGTACGTTTAATAGTACACCATTTGACTGGAACGAGTACCTAGCGGATCCAAGTAAGAATGTAATTTATATATCTATATAATAATTAACAAAATGGCAATGGGCAATATTGAATAAGCATGTCTCAGATTTATTGAAAGTATCCCTGATGCATGGAGGTGGGAGCTACTGAAACCCTATCAAATTAATGCTTTTCTAACCATTTTTCAGTTGGACTGCTTGGACAGATCTGGCTGACTGAATTACTGTATTTCTTCGATTGTAAAACACCATCGATTGTAAGACGCACTTTAATTTCAGTTCCACCAACAGAAAAAAAAGCTTTGATTCTAAGAGGAAAAAAAAAGCTAAAATATATCTAAAATGTGAAAACTGTGATTCAAAGATGCCATCGATTCTAAGATGCACCCTGTTTTTAGAGACGTTTATATGGGGGGGGGGGAGTGCGTCTTACAATCGAAGAAATACGGTATGTCCATGTAGAAACCATTGAGGGCTGCCTCACTAAGTTGAATTTATTCATTTTATTTATTTTATACAGTTATATGCTACCCTTCAAAGGTATTCATCCCGGGTAGTTTGCAATACAATTGAAAATCAAAACAATAGCAATAAAATACATAATGAAAGAAATAAAAATCAGTAAATTAATTACACAATTGAATCAATCCAAGTAACAAAACAGAGTGGAAAACAGCCTTTACTAGAACTTAAAATATCAACTTAAAGAGCAATCCTGTGACCCCCCCCCCCCCAGCGATAGTGTCTGAGGAGTCATGGGATGCTGCAGGCCTCTGACAGCAGAGGAGAAGAACTGATTGTGGATCTTCCTTCCACATTGCCACCACGGAAAGAGCTGTGGTGGCTTCCCCTTCCGATAGTAGTGTCATGACCTTGGAGGGAGGAAAACGCAGTGGGCCATTGGGCTAGTTGGGGAGAGGAGAGGCTGTGGATCTGCCGGATCTACAAGCCTCTCAGTTCCCATCTGAAGCCAAGTAGATTAGTAAGACGGGCTCAGAGGATCGTCTGGCTCAAAATCCTATATTGGAGGAACAGGAGGCAAAAAAACACCTATGTCGTTCCTCTGTCTGGCTCTTGCCACCAGGGCTTTGGACGGATGGATGGCCCCACGTTTGGAACCTTCCATCTAACGTCAGTCCTGCAGGACAGCGCTATTAATAAAATACCTGAGAAAATAAAAACATCTTAACCTGACACCTAAAAGATAATAAAGAAGGTGCCAGGCAGCCGTCTTTGGGGAGAATGTTCCACAACCAGTGCACCACCAATGGGAAAATCTCTTCCCTTTGTTGCCACTGTCCTGATCTCTGATGGTGGAGGATCTTAACATTCAGGTGGGTTGATATGGGAGAAGGGGGGGTCATTAAGGTACTGAGTCCCAAAAGAATGTAGAAATCAAGAGCACTTCTGTAAGTCCACCCCCAGTTTTTTAGCATTACGCTTTAATATCTTATTTACATTTTCACAATCAGTGCATTTCTTTACCACTGTCACTTTTGCCTGATTAATTTTCATTAGTCAATCTTTGACTTACAGCATTGGCTAGGCTATTATTCTGGGAACTACACGATAAAATTGACTAATTTCAGAAGTAGGACTTGTTACATCGAGTGTTAGGGTTTCTATGTGATAGGGATACTTACATCATCCAGTTCTGGGTTTTGCTCTTGGTCTTTCTTGTTTCACTTGCAGGGAACCATCTGCCATCACAACAGTTTAAGTCACAGAGTCTCTATTTCAAAATGTTTGTCTGTGACACCATGAAATTTGCAGAGCACTGAAGGGCATCCCCTTGAGGAATTCCGGAGAATGGTTCCAGTTACCATTTCCTAAAAGGATCAGTAGCCTTATCGTTTCTGGGAACATGTTAGTCACATTTTGTAATGACACAATTGTTCAAGCTGCAGGGGGTGGGGGTGGGGGGAAACTACCAGCCTGTTTATACTAGTTCATCTTGTGAAGAAAAGAGATGTTTTAATACCTTGTTTGTTTGTTTTTTAAAAAATGTTACTTTGAGAGAAATAATGCCCTCTCAACTACTTGCCTGGGAGTAAGGCCCTTTGAAACCCATGTGCTTTCTTCTGAGTAGACATATATATAGTTGCACTGTTAGGGTGTTTTCAAACTTGTCAGGTTACTACAGCCTTATATAATCTAATAAAAATATTGGCTACATAGTGCTCCCACTGCTGTAGTAGATTGGGAGAAGGGGTATCATTTGATCAATAATTTGACAGCATTCCTTGCCATGTGACTTTGTGCGTGATTACATGCAAATCTGCCCCAATCTGGTCAGCCAATAAAATGTCAGGTATTCAACATGCAGGGGGGTTTATCCCTTAATGTATGCAAATAAATTGGCAAACATGCCAGGAAGATAATTTTATGACTTCATCAGCCAGAGAGAGACAGAGAGGGAAATTCTCTTTTCTTTGCTCCTGCTTCCATGCATCCTCTTTCTCACCCATACCAGGGATGCTTAAAGCAGAGGTGAATATCTTGTGGTCCTACAGATGTTGTTGGACTGCAACTCATCATCCCTTACTTATGAGAGCTGCAGCCCCAAAACATATGGAGGGTCTCAACTTTGCCCACCCTGGCTTAGAGTGTCAGACTAGAACTAGGCAGACCCAGGTTTAGAGGCCCCCTCAGTCATAAAGCTTTCTGGGTTACCCTGGGCCCTTCCCCATCCCTTAGCCCAACCTATCTCACTGGCTTGTTTTCAGCATAAAATGAGGCAGGAGGTGCTTCCTGGGGTCAGGATTGAACAGAAACGTAATAAGTAAAATAAAAACAGGCATCATTTGGCAAAAAGAGATGAAATCCTCCTCAGCCAGCCTATAGGAAGTGGAAGCTGGTTTCATGCACACACACACACACACACACACACACACTGGTTGTTGTGTTTTTAAATGTAGATTATTTCTGCCTTTTTCTATCATGATGTATACATGCACATATTCATTTTGCTTCTTAGTCATGTGCAGAAATTGTCTGAGGTGTCGAACTGATCTAGAACAAACAGGAAACCTCAGTAATGTACAATAGTTGGGAAGGAGCAGAAAGTTAGGTGTACACCTGCTCTGTTTACCTACCGTGAACATGACATGATGCACCTGTACCTATGTTGAACATGCACACAGGTGCCACATGCACTTTTGCAAGTATACAGACTATGCACTACAAACAATCACAGACACTGTTGATGAAGGGGATGAAGAAGAGGGAGCAAAGTCCTTTGCCTTCCCCCTCTACATTCATTCTACAAATCCCTTTGCCCATATGACACCTCTCCTACCTCTTTTCTTTTTCTGTTCCTCCTCCCCAATTCCACCTATTTCTCTCATATTCCCAACAGATGTGCAGCAGAATGAAAGACAAGGAAGGGTTTGCCAGCAGATGCCCTAAGCTTGTTGGAGCAGCCAACAATCAGCTCAGATAATTGGATGCTGATGCTAAAGCCAATTCCAACTTCCCATACATCAGCACTTGACAAATGTGCCTAAGCATCTATTGGGGAGTCTGGGGGATCAGTTTGGCCTCCCCACTATTATTCCACAAAGGCAGGAGTTCTCTGTCATGTGAACATACCTTCTCCTGACTTACCCAATGTTCCAGATTTTATCCTCAGCCATCTGGCTGAATTCAGAAACTGGAAATAGGTGTTCTTGACTCACTTGTACCAGAATATTTCTCATCACAGTTAGTGTGGTATTTTTGTCTGTTTCAGTATACTCATAGCTACAGAGGAGACAATGGGAAGACAGAGGTCAGAATGACACAGCCCATGTATCATAAATAAATACGGCATACTTGGTTTGATTAGGATGAATCATCCAGCTTCAAAGAAAAAAGTACAATTGCATCCAAAACTTGAGATTGCAATGGTTACTCTTCCATGGCAACAATATATTTCTAAAAAGTATTGGTAATTTTCTAGGCAATATCATTCTTGTCAATGCCCCTTTCCATTTCCAAAGTAGAAAGTTAATTGCCACTTTAAGAACAACATACCAGTCATCTTACTGGACACAGAGCTTTTCTACACGAGGTATTTATTGTGCATTTGTCATTCCCTAATCACTGTTGTTTACAGAGGCTTTAGACAACATTATGTCCCTCCAGTTTCACTTATCTGTCAAACTAGCACTTTCAAAAAGTTTTGTCTAGAGCAGGGTGAGGTATTTAATTGTAAAAGCAACAGAAAGGCAATTTCCTCTTGTGTATTTGCATTATTCAACTATACCACAGTGCCACCTAGAGGTTGCATAGTTGAAAAGTGGGAAAGGAAATGTTCTTTGTGTAGTGTTCAGATCTCAGTTCTGTGACAAAACCAAAAGTAGATACAGCGGATTAACAACCTCGTGTAAAAAAGCTCAGTGCCAGTTGAGCTCAGTAAGGATTAAGTTAGAAAGGCAGAGAAGGGAGAAATAGTAGGAAACAAAATGTGTGGTTGCTTCTGGATTAACTGGAAGTATTAAGAGATGCTTGTGTGACTGCCAGCCACCCCATAGCTCTTCGTCTCCTTTCTTTTCCACTTAACACTTACAGAAAGCAACTGTCAAATGACAAAGGGAGTGGTCCATTGACTCAGTGCTGGATTGCTCCAATGGTCAATCTAGTTCCTAATAACTGCATCACCGAAAAAGAGGAAATGCATCACCAAAAAGGAGGATGAAAGAAGGCAGTGATTTCCCTAACATTTGCATATGCTAATTCATATGTATAGATGCCATTTTAGAAATAATAGTTATAATTTAAATAGAAATACAGTACATCTCACCATAGTGAGGAAGACTGTGACCAGGTGACCTGTGTGTGCCTGCTTGTTCAGCCTGCTGTCCAAATGCTGTCCAAATGGGCAGGAGTTCTTACGTTCATTAGCTTTTACCTGCAATTGCACAAGGCAGCCCTTTAAAGAGAGGATGGTCCTCTGCAAAGAAGACATCTGGCTTAGTACTTCTGTAATAGCATCATACACAGAAGTCACAATGGCAAAGGGTCAGTAGATCCCAACCTAAGCATGTTAGCTGGTAAAGTAAATTTTATGATCAGACTGTAAGTTTAATATTAATTTTAACATGCAATGTCACCCACTTATTTATTTTGTTCTTTATCCTTATTTTGTTTGTGAATCTGCCTGAAAAGAGTATGTTGAAATACTAAATTAGATGACAATATAGTTTGATATGATATATGATACCCTGGTGCCTAAAATAAAAGCGAAAATATACCTTCAGTATATTCAGAATGTTCCCCTCACGAGAACTTTGTCCAATTTAAGGGAAGACATTTGTAAGGAGGAAAGGAACAGCTTTACTTTGGTGCCAAATTTAAATGGCACCTATTTTGTGTGCCTGACTGTGGTGCTTTTTCTTTGATTCAGCCAATAAGTGTGTTTCAGGGGTAGGCTTTTATGGCCTGTTTAATCCCCTGCGTTTTATTCTCCCATGCATTTGCCAGCTCAACTTTGACAGCACTTCTCCTACCTGTAAAACTGACTGGATAGATTATTTGCTAGCTGCTGCCTGCCTTGCTGGGCTGGGAAGAAAGGTTCCTCTATCATTTATTCCCTTAAGTCCTTGAAGGTTTTGGTTTCCTCACCAGATCTCTCCTTGCCTGGAAAACAAAAGATGGGGGGAAGGGAGTAGTGAGTTTGAATACTGAGTCAAAATTTTGTTGTGTTGAGGACTGAGTATACTGAGGATTGAAAAGTGAGACTGGGAGGCCAGGGTTAATTCTGTGAGTTGATGAGGGACAGCCCTACCCATGAGGCAGAGGGAGGCCGCTGCTACAAGTGGCAGATACCAGGGGATCAGGATTGGGGTGAGGTATTCGAGAACAAAGCTGTGTGCCACATGGCCTGCCTTTAGGCTGACCATATGAAAAGAAGGACAGGGCTCCTGTATCTTTAACAACTGAATAGAAAAGAGAATTCCAGCAGGTGTCATTTGAACGCATGCAGCACCTGGTGAAATTCCCTCTTCATCACAACATTTAAAGCTGCAGGAGCCCTGTCCTCCTTTCCATATGGTCAGCCCACATGCCTTGAATGCTGTATGTTAGCCCACTGCCCTCAGATGTGGTGGAGGATGCTATCCAAATCACCAATGGTGGAGTAATATTCAAGTGCGATTTCAGCCAGCTTTTGCACATGGAATGGAGGGGGCATCTTTTTCTTTGTGTCAGACAGCAAAATGACTTGAACTGGTCCTGACATCAACGGTCGGGCCCAAGCAGCATATTGCACCCCAAGCATTAAGTCAGGTTCCCAGATGGCGTTAAAAACATTTCTAAGAAACTTAGACTCAGTTTGGATGTTTTGCTCAATCTCCTAGGCCTTGCTGCTTTTAATTCTTATGTAACAGTGAGTTGAGAATACTTGAATCGACCACGTTCCACATGCTTTCACCCAGGGCGGAGAGCAGTTAATTTGTGAGATGATGCTTGCAATGCCTGCACTGATTACAAAACATAATGATGGAGAGTAACTTGATTACAGTATTACCTGCAATGAACCCATTGGCCCAATACAGTTGTGGCTTGTTTTATATCCAGTTAAGTTAGGGTGACCAGATAAAATCCAAGTCAGGGCTCATGTAACTTTAACAGTTGTAGAGAAAAGGGAATTTCAGCCAGTGTCATTTGTATGCAATTAATTCCTGGTGAAATTCCCTCTTCATCACAATAGTTAAAATTGCAGGGGCCCTGCCTCTTTTGTATATGGTCACTCTAGTATAGTGCCTGCACCTTTAACTGTTGTGATGAAGAGGGAATTTCACCAGGAACTAATTGCATACAAATGACACTGGCTGAAATTCCCTTTTCTCTACAACTGTTAAAGTTACACGAGCCCTGACCTGGATTTTATCTGGTCACCCTAAGTTAAGTTGTCCTGGTCTTCCTTCTACTTCCTCATCAATATACTCCACCCAGAGAACAATGGTTATTGGTAGTTTAAAAATATAATAAATACAATTTGGACAGATTATTCACCATCCCCATACTTTTTTGCCTGAGAATTGTTGGTTGAGTTGTTTTAACTACAGGAATGGGTTCATTATACAAAAGTTTTATTATTTTCTTCTAAATAATTTTTTAAAAATATTTTTTTCTCACAGGTCATTTTTACACTTTGGAAGGACAAAATGATGCTTTGCTTTGTGGCAACAGTTCCGATGCAGGGTAAGATCTTCTTCCATCAAGATCCTCTCCATTTTAAAAAATAAAATAGAAAGCAGGAACAAATTTTGATCCCCACAATTTATAATTGATTCATATAACATGTCTTCTACGTGAGAAATGGATTTGATTAGCTCTGATTTAGGCTTACTTTAAAAAATAGTTGTAATTGACTAAACGTGTTGAATTGAAAATGCATAGCAGAAGACAAAAAGGAAAAAAGAAATCTAGAAATACATCTTATCTTAGTAGAGCAGCGAGTTCTCATTCTGAATTGGCCTGGGGTAAGGATGATGAAGCAGCAGACAGTTGAAGGTCCCAAAGGATGGAGACAGAGAGAGGAAAGGAAGAGGGAGAGATGAGGAGCAGGAACCAAATGCAAGAACGTTGGGATAAAGCCAACTGGGAAAGGACGTTAGATCTTGCACACCACTACTCAGTGAGCTATACAGGTGTCCACTGTGCTGTGGGCATTTCACTAGCATTAATTAATAGCTGGTTGTTTTTCAGTCTAACCTCTCACTCTCTCTCTCTTTTTAGTCAATGTCCAGAAGGATATGTATGTATAAAAGCTGGTAGAAATCCGAACTATGGCTATACAAGCTTTGATACCTTCAGCTGGGCCTTCTTGTCACTCTTTCGATTGATGACTCAGGACTACTGGGAAAATCTTTATCAGCTGGTGAGCAGCAACCGTTTGTGTAGCAAAATCTTAAGTATACTGGTGCTATCAAAACAAAAGCTGTACATTTTTTAAAAAAAATAAATGAACTATTATTTCTTCTAGACTCTGCGTGCTGCTGGCAAAACGTACATGATCTTTTTTGTTCTGGTGATTTTCCTGGGCTCGTTCTACCTGATCAACTTGATCCTGGCTGTGGTTGCCATGGCCTACGACGAGCAGAATCAGGCCACCATGGAAGAAGCGGAGCAGAAAGAGGCAGAGTTCCAGCAGATGCTGGAACAGCTGAAAAAACAACAAGAAGCAGCTCAGGTATATTTCTGATGTGAAATAAATGGACCAAATTTCAGCATAGCTTTTAGGCTGTGGCTGAATATATCAAATTGATAGAAGCTTAATAGACAACTCCCTTCCCTCAAACCTGCAATCTCCATATTAACCAGTTGCCTATAAAATACTTTGAGGAGAAAGCTATCTGATATTTTTATCTGCTTTAGTCATGGACGGGAAAAAATACAAAGTAATAAACCATACATGGCAAGTTACTCCTGTATAGCATTAGCCAAGTAATATAGTTAGAGTTCCAATAAGAAATGAAAATGATGTTCTACATGATATAATCAGTACAGGTGTTAGTTTTCCCTCATCCAGTTGGAATTGTGTGAGGAAGAGTGGGGATGAGCATGCTGGCTCAGCAACTTCCATCGCCATCCTCTTCACTCTCCATAACGTGGGGGGGGGGGGAACTGCCTGCGGTTGTGAGTATGCTCTACTCGTGTAGAATCCCTGCATGATTCAGAGCCTTAAATTGGATTACTGCAATGCGGGCTACGTGGGGCTGCCTTAGAGCTGCTTCAGAAGCTGGAGCTAGTGCAGAAAGCAGCAGCTTGGCTATTGTCAGGAGCTGCCCCTTTTCTCCTTTGCTGAGTGAACTGCACTGGCTGCCTATTCACTACTGGGCCAGGTTTAAGGTTTCGATACTAGTGTACAAAGCCCTAAACAACTTGGGACCAGGATACCTGGGAGAGCACCTTCCCTCTTACCAATCTGCCCGGTCATTAAGGGTAGGGATGACGTGAGAGTCTGCCCCGGGCTCGAAGCCTGGTGACCTCCCCTCAGCTCATCCCCCCGAGCTGGAGTTCGCAGACTGCCCCCAAACCACCCACACGGCCCATCTCACCCTTCGTGAGCCTGTCTGCAGACTTTGGCACGCTTCCAGGATCGTGCACTTTCCACCCACTGCATTAATGGCGGCCATCATTAATTTCCCCAGCCTTGGAGAAATAGTGCGTTTCTCCCCCCATCCTGACAACGGGGGCCTTAAAGGCCGTCTTAACACAAGTGGGGGCATAAAAACAAACGATTTCCCCAAGATTGAGGAAATTGCATATCCCCCCCCCCCCCGCTCTAATGGCAACCACCATTAATGTGGAGGGGGGAAATACGCAATTTTTCCAGCCTTGGGGAAATTGTGCATCACCCCCACCACCACCAATGGAGGTCTTAAAGGCCCTATTAACACTTGGGTTAATGGGGCCTTTAGGGGCCCCATTGGTGCGGGTGGGGGGAAAGCAACCACCATTAATGCAGCAGGGGAAAAGGATGAAGCCAGGGCGGGCAACTGCCCGAGTGCTCATGAGGCCTGGTTTGTGGGGGCAGACAACACAAGCAGGATGAGGTATAAGTGCTCAGGAGGGGGACCCTGCCAGGTCCATAACACCCTAGCTGAGGACATGTTCCTGGTGGTTCCACATGGACCTATGGCCCGATTGCAGTCCACCAGGAGAAGAGTCTCCAGTGTGGTCACCCCATTCCTATGGAATTCTTTGCCTTTGGAGGTCCTGAAGGCACCAACATTGTATTGCTTCTGGCGCCTCTTGAAAACGTTGTTGTTTCAGGAACCTTTCCCTGGATGACTGGCCATGGGTGTATCAGAACTTTGTTCTTTTAAAAATGTGGTTTTTAATATGGTATTTTTATTCTGTTTTATTCCTATTTGTTTACCACTCTGAAATCTTTGGATGGGGAGCAGTATATAAATATTGTAAACAAACAAAATGAGCTTTGTTAATTATACATGGAACGTATTTGGTTGCAGCCAGTTGCCCTCTAACTCGTGGAGGGCAGTTGGGGAGGGAGGCACTAGCATGCTTGTCCCCACTTTCCCTCATCATATGGGGCTGGGGCCTCCAACGTGGTACCTGTGAGCACCAATGGTTCCACGTGGATACCTCTCCAGGTGCCCACCAGCTTCCCTGCCTCCCCTGATTTTTATTTTAATATTTAAAAAAAAAAAAAAAATTTGGAGGCTGGCATGCTGCAAAGTGGAGTGTTGCCCTTCAACACCATCCTTATTTGTTTTGATGCCATTGTTGTTGCTTTATTTCAATGTAATGGATTTTATTTATTTATTTATTTATTTATATTGCCAGCTGCCTGGATGGCCTTGGGTATTATAATGGCAAGGTACACAATATCTTAAATAAACAAACCAATAAATAAATAAATAAATACGGAATAGATAAGGATAAGGGGCATGGATGTGTCTGTGTGTGGGTGTGCGCGCGCACACGCATGCACGTACAGAAAGAAATCATTTTGGTTTTTGGAAATCTATATTTGATTGCATCACCCAGGGACGTTTACTTATGGATTTTATAGTGCGTCAGTTAAGAATGCTGTTCTTCTCAGAAAGCCACTAAAACGAAACTATTAATGCTTTATGGCAGGCAGCGGCAACAGCTGCAGCGACAGCATCGGCTGAGTCAAATGATCCCAGTGCAGGAGGCGGAATAGGGGGGCTTTCTGAAAGTTCTTCCGAAGCATCCAAGTTGAGTTCAAAGAGTGCCAAAGAGAGGAGAAATAGAAGGAAGAAAAGAAAGCAAAAAGAGCAATCTGGAGGAGAGGAAAAGGATGAAGATGAGTTTCATAGATCTGAATCAGAAGATAGCATCAGGAGAAAAGGTTGCCGATTCTCCATTGAAGGGAATAGGTTAACACTAGAACGGAAACACTCTTCTCCCCACCAGGTATACTGTTACAGAGTCATGAGATCAAACCATTGTTGTCTGTTGCAAAGCTGTAGTCATATTACAGACATTACTCTATGACCTTACTGGAGGGGACTGACCTTTTACAAAACACACAAAAGTCACTGCTCATTAATGACTACCATTGGGTGGTTCGAGAGTAAATTTTCTGTCACCAAATTAGGAAAAAAAAATTCTAGAGAATTCATTAGTTATAGAGAAGTAAATCACAAAGTGCAGTGTCCTATACTGCCACTGCACTCCTGCTTATTCCGTTGCGCCGGTCGGACCTGCTGTTAGCGCAACGGGGAGTTAGCGCTTCATAGAGGAACCCCAGAAACAAGCAGAAACACTCATTTATGGATTGGGAGAGGTCAGCAGAACTGCCTTTTATGAACTCTGCTTACTTGCCTCATTTCCAGTTCTTAGCTCCCCGTTGTGCTAGCGGTGGGTCCCACTGGTGAACGGGTAACATAGAATATTGATGACTGTTCCATAGAGTTGTTGAAGACACTGTTTCAAAACACTTGTTTTATAGAATACATATATATATATATATATATATATATATATATATAATTTAAAGTGATACAAAAAAGTAATAATGAATACAAACAATTCCCTACAAAATAATATCAAACCAACAATTATATAAGTATATCTAACGTAAAGAGAACAAGAAGAAAAAGGTTGGTTGATACTAAGGTTTTCTATGAACTATTTTTACATGCTTCTTATTGCCTCATCCTAACGGTCGTCACACATACTTAAGGGATAACTGTTCACAACTCATACTCTCTATATTAGGCTGGTATCAAAGGAAAATATTATGTTGCAGGCAGACAGACTTAGATATTGGGTCAGTTCGGACAACACTTTAGTGAAAGGTGGACTATTTAAGCAACCGCTGCTTAAATAGTCCCCCATTGACTACGTGTCATCTTTCAGGGGGGAAACACGCCACGGTTAGTTATTTTCCCAAAATAACCAATGGAGATAACCAATGGTTTGCAGAGTTGACTATCTGCACAACCGTTGATTATCGTGTCGTGTGGCGGGCAACATGGATTATTTCCCATGCTTACAGAGTTGTGAGGCAAGAGTGGCAGAACCCCCTGCTGCTCTTGCCCAGCATGCCTCTATTGGCATGGGAAATAATCCCGTCCCAGGAAGCGCTTGGGGAGCCACCAATTGTGCCATCCCTTGGTGGGGCGGAGTGATCAGGGGCTCCTGCATGCTTCCCAGGACAGTGACATGCTGTTCCTGCATGGGCGCCATCAATTGCGGTGCCTCACGTGTTTCCAGGGACATGCATATCCCTTGTCCCCACCCCACAATCCATCTGGAGTTGTCTTGAGGGGATAGAAGGAGCTCCTTTCCCCTCAAGCCGATCCCCAAATCACGTAACATCCAGCCATGAGAGAAATCCATCCGCTGATATCAGGGCAGGGGGCACAAGAATCTATCTTGCAGCTGTGATGAGCAGGACAGTTTCCTGTGCCTCCCATCCCCATTCGCCAAAAGAGAAGGGGACAGGATGTGCAAGCATCTCTCCTTCCGCTTGGCAGCGGCAGGAGTGATGCTTCCGCATCCCATCCCCCTTCTTGTGTGGCGAATGGGGATGGGAGGCACAGGAATCTGTCCTGCTTGTCACAGCTACAGGACAGATCCTTGCACTCGCGCAGTGCCCCTCCTTCCCCCTTGGGGCCATGGCAACAGGGAGGGTAGAAGCGTTACTATAGTCGCCCACTTCCCTGTTGCTATGGCCCTGACAGGGAAGGATGCGCTGAGCGACGGCGACAGCCTGTCCCTTTGCAGCTGCCACAGCAAGAACCAGCGGGCACTTTGCCCCCAATGACGGACGCATTGATTCCACCTCCTGTCAGGAGGAGCGATGCTGCTGCCTCACTTCTTTCTCTGGCAGTCACTGCAAAAGACGTCGCAAGAGAAAGAAGTGGCGATGGAGGCATCACTCCTCCTGGCAGGAAGTGAAATGAATGCGCTGCCTTTGCCATTGTTCCGGCAACTGCCACAAGGTGTCTCCACACACTGGCTCAGATCAGACGACATATTAAGCAACGGAGGGGTAAATAACGTACTGACCATTCGTTAGGCAGGAGGAGCTCCGCAGACGACACTCTGCAGCCAGTGCTGCTCGGAACCGGCAAACGCCCCGGCTGCAAGGGACTTGCAGCGGCCATTTTGGTTGCAGCCTCTCCTCCGTGTGTCCCCCAGCCGTATCCCAGCATGCACTATGAGTTCTGCCGGCTGCATAGAGCGGCTGGCGTTTTTTGGCTGCTCTAGGCAGCAGAACTCTATTCCGAAACAGAATAGTTCATGGAGAGAGGGGGGGCTGAATTCGGACGACACTTTAAACAATGGGGCTTCGGGCTAAACAACGTGCAAGCCCGTTTTGCTCCGTTGTTTAAAGTGCCTGATTAACGTACTGTCAGTTGTGTGTGCGTTGTGTGCTGCCCTCCAGACGACACAATAAGCAAAACAACTGACAATTGTTCCCCCCCTCCTCTGTTGCCTAATGTGTCGTCCAAACTGAGCCACTGTGTCTCTCCTCCCCCTTAACCCACTCCCCACGGAATGGCGGCACCCTGATAAGGTAAAAAGGAACCAGTGCTTCTATTTGGTGGGGAGGGCAGAGGGGGAGAGACAACTACTTAACCGAGTGTGAATACTCTACTCCACGGAGTGCTACTTCCATATCGCCCAAGTGCAGCACATAAATAGTCATCCATGGAGTGGACTATTCATGGACTAAAGTGTTGTCTGAATGCAACCATTGAGAATCAAGATGAGCAAAGAAATTAAGAGAAGGGAGGCTTTGATTTCATTACAGCTATGGGCCACTATAACTTTAAGTCTCCCCTTCAGGAGCCCCTTTCATCCATCTTTGATCAAACAAAGCTGGAGTATCCAGTGTGTTTCCTCCAAAAAGCAGTGCAAAGGTGAGCCTATTCATGTTTACTTGGAAGTAAGCCCAATTTAATTAGATGGAGCTTACACTCAAGTAAGTGTGTATAGGATTGCAACCCTAGTAGGTCTAGTAAACTAATTGTGTTTTATTTCCATTAACTTGAGTACTGCAAATGCTTTACCAAAGTATTCGGGAGGGGGAGTTGTGGGAGCATCTTTTCTCCGTCTCTTAGCAAGTAATTATAGCACAGTGGCTTGCAGTATTATTAATCTATGGACTGCCTTATTTAACATGGTAGAGTATTTTCAATTAAATGTAGCATAATGCAACTCAAAAAGCAGAATCTGATGTATGAACAAGAATGAGTAAAGGGGGCAGGGAAGGGGGAGATCTAAAATTGGCCTTGGTTTTGATGTGTCGAGGTAGGGCTGAAAGATTTTAGCTAACCACTGTGTTCTTCTGTATTTTCCTGCAGTCTTTGCTGAGCATGCGTGGCTCCCTGTTTTCCCCAAGGCGCAACAGCAGAACAAGCCTTTTCAGCTTCAGAGGTAGAGCAAAGGATATAGGATCAGAGAATGACTTTGCTGATGATGAACACAGCACATTTGAAGATAATGATAGCAGAAGAGATTCCCTTTTTGTGCCGCGCAGACATGGTGAACGGCGCAACAGTAACATTAGTCAGGCCAGTAGGTCATCCAGGATGCTGGCAGTGTTTCCAGTGAATGGGAAGATGCACAGCACTGTGGATTGCAATGGGGTGGTTTCCTTGGTTGGTGGACCATCTGTTCCTACATCGCCTGTTGGACAGCTTCTGCCAGAGGTGATAATAGATAAACCAGCTACTGATGACAATGTAAGGAAGTTTTAAATAGTTCAGGCATGGTGCCCTTTTCTTAATGCACCAGCCAGTGTGTCTACAGAATGGAATCCCTTGGGAATGATCCTTGGTTGGTCAAGCTGTGAATGCTCCTGCATCTTGTAATATCTTTTATATACTATACTAACAAAATAAATTTTAAACCATAATTATTTGCAAAACAAACCATGAAAAAATATCTGGAGAATGTGCAAAATATATTGCTTTGTATGTTTCATATTCAGAAAACCTTGCTGGATCTTACTTTATCTGGCTATGAATTAATTGTATCTGGCCAGGTCCAATAAAATTTCATCTTACTCCACAACTAAGAGGAAGCTATAACTTTTGGTACCATATGGATTCTGACACTGCCTTGGTTGTAGATAAATTTGATTACTTTCTGTCTCGTGAACATCATTACAACGTACAGTCAACGTGGCTAGAAGTTCTGGTTCCCCAAACATTGGTAAAATCACTCCAAAATTTCACTTTATATATTTAGCATTTTCATGCATCTTTCAACCTGATACTCCATCTTTGGCTGACAAAATAAATATGATACCTAATTGAGATACCACATTGATGCACACACATTTCAAGTTACAAATATATGTGCACATATGTGCTGCCACATACACACACACACTATATTTTTCTACTATCTACAAACAAACAAACAAACAAAAAGGCCTTCCTATGCTGACCTGGAGAAGCATGACAATGCTGGATTTTTTTCCCCTTTTCTTTTGATTAAGTTTGAATGAAAAGCTTGCTGTCCATCTTAAATGCAGAAGATAAGCAAGTGACATGCCATTTTCCCCCTCATTGTTCAAATTTTTATTTATAACCTGGGATTTATGCTGTAATCCTATGTGTGGGATATGCTCACAAGTAAATGATTATAGGGTTACAGTTTATGACTGATCAATTCCAATTTATTTCTTCTCCCACAAACTGGGATTTTTAAAGAGAAGAATATGAGGATATTTACAGAACAGGGCATAGATCTCTAGTGTAGTACATTGTGTGTGTGTTGGGCGGGGGGGATCCATATTGGGCAAAGTCTGGCATGCTCTCCAAGGCTCCAATCCTGCACATCTTTACTTGGAAGTAAATCCCACTGAAATCAGGTGTTCAGGTTGAAAAGTATGAGTAAGTGGGATTTTGCAGAGCTAATGAGGATAAACAAGGCAGTTTAAGAAAATAAAAATAAAACTGGAATGTTCCATGTGGGCCATTTGGGAACTATAAAAATGAGGTTATTGAGACAAGGACAGCATGTTTCTTACAAATACTCTCAGAGATTTTAAAATACCAGGTTAATAATACAATAAGTACCAACAGTTTGGCATGAATAAATTAAGCATAGCTCAAAAGCATGACGCATGGATGCCTTTGAATTTAGACACTCTTCATATAAGCTGTTATATTCAACAACCATTTTCAGGATGATCTTATATTTTACTTTCTCTTTTGCAGGCCACAACCACAGAGACAGAAATGAAAAAAAGATCAAGTTCTTTTCACGTTTCTATGGATTTCTTGGAAGACCCTACTCTAAGAGAAAGAGCCATGAGTATAGCTAGCATAATCACAAACACCATGGAAGGTATAGAGAGAGAGAGGTTACTTTAAAAATACTAAATACATTGCTCCAAAATATCCTATAATGATGGAATCCCATGGGTATTCCAAGATTGAGTTAGATTACACTGAGCATTCTCAAATTCTTGACAACCTAACAAACCAACGTGAGAAAACAGTTTGGAAATTCATGCTGGAAAATTATGGAAGACAGAAAATATGAGAGGTCTCACTTTCTAATGGAACTAGAAGTCAGAAAGTAAGCAAAAGCAAAGAAGGTTTGGGGGGAAAAAGACTTTCCCTAACGCCATGAGGTTCAAACTACTATCCACAGATTTGTGAAGTTACCACTAACAGAAAACTGTAGTGCTTTGAGATGAAATGAACACAAATCAAGTTTTTAAATAGATACATGAGTTTTTGAGCCAGTATTTTTAGGGCCCAGAAGAGCAAAGCAATAATAGTTTCCTATTATGCCCAGAGGGCTAGTACTAGAAGCAAAATTCTGATCTGAGCCACTCAGGATCAGCTCTTGGCTCCAGGCAGAAGAACAAAACTGTTGATACCCTTGATCATTAAGGAAGACTACTCTGAGTTTGTGCACTTTTATGAGTTGCCAAACCACTGGTGAAAATGCCTACTAAGTTGTCATACCGTTCTTATGAATTTTAGTAGGTCTTTCGAATAGCCACCCGCACTACCATAGCCCATGACAGATGGCATTATACTTGTTAAAGCCAGATTGGAGAAAGCAGATTATGGCAGGGACTGAAAAATTATGTGCCTGCCAACTACATGTCAGATGTCACTTCAATTTTTATAATCATCCATTTATAATCATGATGGTCAAGCAAGCCAGGTACAAGACTGGCTAGTGCACATGCAAGTAATTTGCTAACGAGTGGAATTATCATCTTTAAAAATAAAAGTTGCTGTAAGAAAGCATCCTATGTACTGTCATGAAATTAGCAAGATTCAACAGTGTGAGCACAATTCAAGTTCCTGATATTAACCTTTATAGTTCTAAACAGTCAGATCCCAATATACCAGAGTGCATCAACACATGTATGAGCTTCAATAAGAACATAAGAAGAGCCCTTGTGAATCGGACTAAAGACTTACTTAGTCTAGCATTCTGTTTCCCATAGTGACCAGCCAGATGTTTCTGGGCAGCTTACAAGCAGGGCTTGAGGATGACAGCTCTCCCACTTTATTCCCAAACTATTGATGTTCAATAACATAATACGTTTGAAGCATATAGCCACCATCATAAGTAACCATTGGTGGAGTTATTATCCAGGAATATTTATTCCCCTTTTAAAGTCATCTAAGTTAGTGGCCATCACTACTTCTTGTAGCAGTGAATTCCTTAATTTAGCTATGCACTGTGTGAGGAAATACTTCCTTTTGTCTGTGCTGGATCTCCCACCAATCAGCATCATTAGATGGCCTTGTGTTAGCTGGAAAAAAGGAGGCTAAGAAGAGACATGATAGAGGTGTGCAAAATTATGCATGGTGTGGAGAATGTGGATAGGGAGTCATTTTTCTCCCTCTCCCATAATACTATAATCCAGGGTCATCCCAGGAAGCTGATTGGTGGGAGTTTCAGGACAGATAAAAGGAAGTACTTCTCACAGATGGCTTAGTTAAATCTGGAATTCATTACCACAAGATGTGGTGATGGCCATCAATTTGGATGGTTTTAAAAAAGGGTTGGAGAAATTCCTGGAGGAGAAGGCTATCAATGGCAACTAGTCCTGATGCTTATGTGCCACCTCCAGTATCAGAAGCAGTAAGCCTATATTCACCAGTTGCTGGGGAACATGGGTGGGAAGGTGCTGTTGCACCACGTCTGGTTGACAGCTGGTTGGCCACTGTGTGAACAGAGTTCTGGAATAGATGGACCCTTAGTCTGATCCAGCAGGGCTCTTCTTATGTTCTTACAATGTTATGAGCAAGGGAGAAAAACTTATCTCTATTCACTTTCTCCACACCCCGCATAATTTTTATTCATCTCTATCGTGTTCCTCCTTACCCACCATTTTTTGAAATTATAAAAGCCCCAAATGCCATAAGCTTTCCTCATTTTGGTTGCCTTTTTTGAGATATGACCAGAAATTTACACATGCAGTACAGCTCTGTGCTCCATCATTAACAGACATTCACTCAGTGTGAACATAGAGTAGTGATTTGTGTATTGTCAGTGCTAAAAGCTACCTACCTTTTAGCTTAACTGACTAACCTCCTTTCCATATACTCCACCCCCTTTTCTGAGAGTATATGTAACTCACCCTTCCATCTTTACATTTTTTTCTCTCTCTAGACTTAGGAAGTAGAAACAATAAAATCACAATTTTTGTTTTGTCTTAGCCATGTTTGAGGCAGCATATTCTGAATTAAGAATGGTCAGCATAATACAATTTGGTCTTTTTCCTTTTTAACAGAACTTGAAGAGTCAAGACAGAAATGCCCACCATGTTGGTACAAATTTGCAAACATTTTCTTGATTTGGGACTGCTGCCCATGTTGGTTGAAAGTAAAGCATTTTGTTAACATAATTGTGATGGATCCATTTGTTGATCTTGCTATTACAATTTGCATTGTTTTAAATACACTATTCATGGCAATGGAGCATTACCCAATGACAGAGGGATTTGCTGCCGTGCTTAATGTTGGAAACCTGGTGAGTCATCCATTGGACACTATGCCCTTAAATACTGCCTATTTTAAAGGTGTACTAAAATTATAGCACTAAGTGAAACATTATTTTTTTTCCTTTAAAAAACTATAACTATAAACTAGCAATATTGAATTCCCAGATAGATATGTTTCAATTAATTAGTATTTGATAGACAATCCATATAGGGTTTAGTAATAATTATCAGGGTACTATATGACCTATATGACACCTGTAAGGGTGTCATTTTTGATTCATATAGCTTCATGTTCATCTGTCAAAAATAAGGAAGTTGATTTTGTTGTTTGTATTCAGTGTAACAACATAGCATACTTAACTATCTGAATATATCGTGAAAATATAATAAAATATCTAGAATCTAAAAAGCAGAATTATTTAATATTTTAGTTATTATTGTTTTATGTTATGATATATGCTGCCTAAGGTACTTTTGGAATAAAGCAGATAGACAGAATATAAATATTTTAATAAATAAATATTCATTGTTTGCAATTGTTATGGTTCTTCAGTGGATAACTGTTTTTATAGAACAAGTCATTTTTTGCATTGATATTACAATTCTATGCATGTTTACTCAGAAGTAAGTCCAACTGAGTTGAGTGGTGCTTACTCCCAGGTAAGTGTGCATAGGATTGTAACGAAAATCAATATTTCTCCCTCATAGAAATTCACAAATTATTTCTTGTAACTGCAACCTAAATTTTCAGGTGCAGCAATGAATTCATGGGTTTAAGTGACCATATGACATAATTCTGAGATGACCCTATTTCGCACAGGTCACATAGTAACCTGATAATTATTGCTAACCTCTACCTGGATTGTCTGTCAAATATTGATTAATTGAAATTTATTTTATATCTGTATCAGAATATATACTGGCAGATGTACCAGGGGGAGGTTCAATTGTATGACTGTGTCCCTTGACCTACTAATCTGTTGTGGCTTCAATCTGTATGGAATGCAAAGCTATGCATTTGTATAATTTTATCTGTATGCCACCCTGAGATCCTAGTGATATAGGGCAGGATACAAATGGATTAAAGAAAGAAAGAAAGAAAGAAAGAAAGAAAGAAAGAAAGAAGTTTGCCCTGAGTGGCTGAAAATCTAGCTGCAGGTTTCAACCACCTGGACACACTTAAATTAATTAAAATTAATGCATTTTAAAACAAAATAACTCTGAAATGCACATTCCCCATAGACATGCAGATGAAATTTTTACTATGCCTAAAACCATCCCAGATAGAGGTAGAACAAGTCCTAAAAGTTTCATAACAATCAGACATACAGGCTGACTATCGTGTCGTCCGGATGCTGCTATACTCAACTCAGCACTGATCCTAATCCACACCACAGTTGATTATTTGTTACCATGCTGTGTGGGGAGTACCCCCTCGATGAACAACTGTAAAGTTGATTATTACCCCACCATTGAGTATCGTGTTGTCCGAATTCAGCCACAGTTTTCGAATCCATTGAGGATATACAAACATTTCATTTTATATATAAAGATATAAAGATAATGCTGAATTTAGAGCACCTCCAGAATTAGATGCCAACTATGAAGATGATTAAACTCCATTGAAATAAGAGAAATAAATAATAATTAAACTTTTAAGAGATGAACTAGCTAACATAGGATGAAGTTTGACATGGTTAGCTAACTTTAAATGTTAAGATATAATATTTATTTATTTATTTATTACATTTGTATACCGCCCCATAGCCGAAGCTCTCTGGGCGGTTTACATAGGATTAAAACAATTAAAAACAATATACAAAAATTAAAACAGCAAAAATCACTTCTTAGCTATTTATATGGGAAAATATGCATAGTATCTTCATTGTGTTGCACTTGTGGCACTGAAGCCTCAGTCACTGGTTGAATGAGCAGGTGTGATGGCACAAACTATTTCAACCACTCTGGGAACAAAGTAAGCAATAAAATGTTCACTGTACAGATTCTGAGAGGAGGAGGAGTTGACATTTTGGATGAGATTCAAACTTCCTGCAAGCCCTATGGATTTGTGTTTGGCAGACTAATGATTGGAAAGTTGACTGAGGGGAAGTTCTCAGAAGGTAGTGAAACGAATGTCCAGAAAGCCTGGTGGAAAGGTAGCTGAAGGAAAGGGACAGAACAAGCAATATGCTGAACTATTAACGTGATGGAAGAACAGATAAGATGGAGAGAGCTCTGGGAATTAGTCCTAAATTAGACATAATGGGGCCTGTTCAGACAACATGCTAAACCATGGTTAGGCCTTTAACCCTTTTGCTTAAAATGGTTAGTGAGTGTATTTAAACCATGGTTTTGTAGCCACCTTGTTTAGGAATGGTTCACATGACATGTTAAGTCATGATTCAAATGACATGCTAAGCCTTAATGTTTATCTCAAAATGCTTAGCCACTGTGGCTTAGCATGTCAGCTGAACAGGGCCAATGATATTGGTCAATAAACCATTGTTTATTGCCATGGGTTTTGTGTCCATGTTCTTCCTCCTCCCAATTGCATTCTGACTGTGCTGGTTTCTTTAAGTCACAGTTTCCCATCACATCTGAACTGGGAAACTGTAATTTAATCATGGCTTACCAACCAGGATCAGATCCTGATTAGTAAGCCAAGATTAAACCAGTTTCCTATTTTGAATGTAACAGAAAACTGAAGTTTAAAGAAACCAGAACAGAAACACCAAAGTTGGGCACATGAGGGGAGATGGTCCAATCCTGATTGCAGTTTTCTGTAGCTGCTTTGGGTTATTGGATACATCATCTCCCACCCCCACCCCCCAAAAAAGTAAATTTAAAGAAAACAGTCCTGTGACTGTCATAACTACTTGCCTATGTGCTACTTTCAGTGCTAACACACTGCTCTTAATGGTATCGGTAAAATATCTAGAATAAAGAATGTAATGAATTAAGGTATATGAACCCAAAATGATTTTTAGAAATAAAGATTTTTATATACCTCATTTCTTGTAGCTATGGACACCTTCAATATGACAATCTGAGTAAACTGCAATTTTAAACTTTTGCACATTCATGCATTTATATTTCACATTTAGGTTTTCACTGGAATATTCACAGGAGAAATGGTTCTCAAACTAGTAGCAATGGATCCCTATTATTACTTCCAAGAAGGCTGGAACATTTTTGATGGCTTTATTGTTACCCTTAGTTTGGTTGAGCTTGGTCTATCAGATGTGGAAGGACTGTCAGTTCTCCGGTCTTTCAGATTGGTAATTGTCTAAACCAACAAAATGTTATCGCATTTTTACAAATGCAAGCATAAATTTAACACTTTGTCTTTCCAGGATACCTAAAGTTACTTTGTTATGATGCTGAACCTATAATATATTGAGTTAATTTTTGTCTTTAAGGACACAGTCCAATGCATATATAGATGGGGAGAAAGCCTAAGACTACCAGCATGTTGAAGCCATCCAGGCTTGGGATTGTGCCTTAATAGTCTTTCTTTCTGTGTTATTTTAAGAGTTGTATCCAATAGTGTTCTTCCATTGATGGAATGGACAGAATGGGGCTGGCGGTGATTTTGATTTTCACCAATTTCCCATCTCTGCACTCCCAAAAATCTGTTCTAGAAGGTTGGAGAATCCTTCAGAACAATGTGGGAAGTGGTGGAGAGGGCTTTAAGGGGAGGAAGAATTGATGAAAATCACCTCCCTACCCATTCCAGTGATGGAACCCATTGAATGCAACTCTAAGTATTTAAAAATACTTTTGTGGAGATATTTTGAATGGAAAACTTGAAATATATAGAGCACAATCCAACAAAAGTAAGATGCGACTACATTCTCTTGAAAGCAGTTGAATAGTATGTGTTTCCTGAATATGTGCCACTGGTTTCAATGAGTCTTACTCCTAAGAAAAGCGTGCATAAGATTGCAGCGTTATATTCCAATTCTAAGGAGGTTTGACTCTACAGTACAACCTTATAGTACAATTCTAATAAGGCCTATTTATAGATAATGAAGATTAGAATTACAGCGTTAGTTATGATTAACTAAAGCCCTGTTGATTTCAATTGAACTTTCTTGCACCTAACCTTTGCTGGAGGAGGCCCATGAACTTTTGCACTAACTCGTCTTCATCCTTACAGATACCCTTTGTCACTTCTTTGTGTTTCAGTTGCGAGTTTTCAAATTGGCTAAATCCTGGCCGACACTAAATATGCTGATCAAAATTATTGGCAACTCCGTGGGTGCTTTGGGAAATCTGACCTTGGTCCTGGCCATCATTGTCTTTATCTTTGCTGTGGTTGGAATGCAGCTGTTTGGTAAAAGCTACAAGGAATGTGTCTGCAAGATTGCTTCAGACTGTGAACTTCCACGCTGGCACATGAATGACTTTTTCCACTCTTTTTTGATCGTGTTTCGAGTACTTTGTGGAGAATGGATAGAAACTATGTGGGACTGTATGGAGGTTGCAGGCCAAACCATGTGCCTTACAGTCTTCATGATGGTAATGGTGATTGGGAATTTAGTGGTATGTAACTTTTAAAAAATTAAATATTTATTCTAGATCAAAATGATACTGAGTCTAGCAAGAAGTAAAGCAGCCTGGGCTTCTTCATCTAAACTCTTAAACATATGCTTTTCAAGGGGATATTTTCATATAAATATCAGATATTGTAATCGGTGCGAATATTCATTCTAGCATTAGAAATATTGGTAAGCAGTAACTTATTTACTAGCCCACAAAAAATAATTTATCCCTTGTGTACATATGTGCATTACAAGACATCTTGAGTGTTGCATCTGCAAATTTTTGAGCCAAACAAACTGGTTACTCACTCTAAAGAAGTAGGCAACTGGCTAAACTGCAAGGCTGAAAGCTATTACTACCAAGCTTCATAATGCTAACACCGGTAGGAACAAAACCAATATCGTGCGCACGCACACACACACACACACACACTACCTCAATGCTGCTCCAAGATGAATAAATCAGAAAGAATTGCTTAACATCAAATCAAATCAAGGCTTCTAGGGAATGTAATGGGACCGTGCAAGGCACTCACCTTGCAAGGTATGGAATAAGTTATTTCAGCAACAACGCTTCCTTTTACTCTGTAGGATTTGGTGCCAGTATAACACCTTACAATGATCTAGAATAGGATTTGGCAATCTGTAGAATAGGAATTAGCAATTGGTGGCCCAGTGCAATGTCAGGGATACAGAACAGGAAACGGAAGAGAAGATCAATAACAGGAATTGCTAGCAGAGTACTATTGCCAGGATGTGTGTGTGCTGCCAGCCCTTACCCACCTTCAGAATGGCATATAACTTGGGAATTCATTCATGGATTCCTTCTAGGTTTTCAGTGTTAGGTTTATGTACTGGGCTGTAGGTCTTTAATATATCTCAAATACATTGTTCTAGTACATAATGTCTACTGGGTGTATTTTTCCTCCCTTTTCTTTAGGTACTGAATCTATTTTTGGCCTTGCTACTGAGTTCATTTAGTGCAGACAACCTTGCTGCCACAGATGATGACAATGAAATGAACAATCTCCAGATTTCTATGGCAAGAATAGATAAAGGAATAAGCTATGTGAAAAGAAAAGTTCGTGAATTCATCCAGAAATCCTTTGTTAAAAAGCAAAAAGCTTTAGATGAAATCAAACCACTCGAAGAGCTGAACAATAAGAACAGCTGCATTTCTAACCATACCATTGAAATTTGCAAAGATCTGGATTATTTTAGGGATGGAAATGGAACTGGCACAAGCGGCATAGGCACAGGTAGCAGCGTAGAAAAATATATTGTTGATGAAAGTGATTACATGTCATTCATAAATAATCCAAGCCTGACTGTGACTGTGCCAATTGCTGTTGGAGAATCAGATTTTGAAAATTTAAACACAGAAGAGTTTAGCAGTGAATCAGATTTGGAAGAAAGCAAAGAGGTAAGCTTTTACATACTACTTGTTTACTTGATTTAGAGAGGAATTCAATGCTATTGCTGGCAGGTGAAATTGTAGTGGGAGGACTGAAGAAAAAATCATTCCCTCCCATTGCTGGCACTGGAAGGGAAACATTTAGATGTGCTATGTCAATGTTTTACGGGGATGGGGGCATGTTTGGGAGCTGGGAGGGCTTAGGATCCCTCAGATCCCCAGCTACTTATTCTCTGCCGATGCACCCAAAATGCCCATTTCCCCCCTCTATGAAGTTGAAGTTACGACATCATAGAGGAACCACTGAGGAAACCTCCATGATGTCTGGGTGGAGCAGTGGTCAGAGCTCTGGTTGTAGCAGCAGAGTGGGTTTTCTGGACAATCCTATGGCCCTGGGAACCAAAGAGAACGGTGGGAGTTGCAGGACTTTTTTCTGTCTAAACGTGCATAGGATTGTACTTTTAGAATACAAAAAGTCATCCAATGTAACAGAGAGCAACCAAAATTGAATTTTGTCATCTACTTCATTGATATTGCTACTATAAACCCACTCTTTCTTCTTCCGTCCTTCATTTTCCTATCACGTCTTTTATACCATTTTCCAATTAAATGGGTTTTGCAGAAATAGCTGTCATTATCACATCAGAAAACCAAAGTAGGGCACCAGTTGAATAAGAGCCAATAATAAACAACTTCACAAAAATATTGTTATGAGAGACAATGGTGGTGGGGGTTAGGTAAAGCAATACAGTAGAAAATTACTATATACCAATGTACAAATTAAGCAAAGATGGCTAAGTATCGCAAAAGGTAATTGAACAGATACACACAAAAAACACATGTGATAGATATTCAGGAAGTGCAAGATTACATCAAAGCATGAATATTACTAAACACAGAACAGCAAATGTTTTTCAGATGAGCAAAAGCTTTTCGTTGGAAGAAATTTTCAGTGGAATGCGCCTACCCCCTTTTGTCACTCACTATAATATTTTTGTGCAGTTGTATGCTTTTTAGGATTTATTTTTTCGGTGTCATTTTCACATCGTCGTGTAATGTTTAAACTGGTAGCATATGGATTTCATCTGCAATGAGATTTATATATGTGGTTCATTCATAAAGCATCAAGGGAGAGAATAACAAAGTTATAATTACATGTCATAAGTGTGTGTTTAAGAACATAAGAATTGCCATGCTGGATCAGACCAAAGGTCCATCTAATCCACCACTCTGTTCACACAGTGGCCAACCAGCTGTCGACCAGGGACCCACAAGCAAGATGTGGTGTAACAGCACCCTCCCACCCATATTCCCCAGCCACTAGTGCATATGGACTTACTGCCTCTGATACTGGAGGTAGCACATAGCCATCAGGGCTAGCAGCCATAATAGACTTCTCCTCCAAGAATTTGTTCAACCCCCTTTTAAAGCCATCCAAATTGATGGCCATCACTACATCTTGTGTTAGTGAATTCCATACTTTAACTATGCCCTCAGTGAAGAAGTACTTCCTTTTATGTATCCTGAATCTCCCACCAATCAGCTTCATGGGATGACCCCTGGTTCTAGTATTATGGGAGAAGGAGAAAAGTGTCTCCCTGTCCACATTCTCCACACCATGCATAATTTTGTACACCTCTATCATGTCTCCCCCTAGCTTTCTTTTTCCCAAGCTAAACAATCCCAGATGTTTATACCATCAGCATTATCATTTAATATACTATTCACTTAACAAAAATATTTTGGTTTAACATGTTGTGTTAAGGGTTTTCCATCTTTACCCCAGCTCCAAAATGCTGGGAAATTACAGTTGTTAATGACCACACCCTTAAGATGCAAGTTATTTAGGGAACGTGGATATGGTATCTCATGCTGTGGCTAGTTGCAGCTTCATTACCTTGAGACTGAGTGGCTATCAGTGGCAGAGTGGTGAGCCTAAGTTCCAGACTTGTCTGTTTCCCGGAATAGACACATGGATTCTATGTGATTGAAACTATCGTGCAACTGAAGCTACCATTCCATGTTACAAATATCCAACTGACAACCAATACCATCCACATAGAATTATAGAGCTGAAAGAACCTTGAAAGTCATCTAGTCCAATGAAAGCTACAATCATGTTACAGTACTACTAGGGCTAATTGGATACTAGACCTTCCCCCTGAATGGACACCACAGGCAGTTTCTCAAAATATTCTGTACAAATGGAGAAATCGGCTGGTAATGTTTAATGTCAGCAACGGCTATGAGAAAGAAAACAGACTGCTGTAGGTCACTAATCAAACTTTAAACTCCTATCAATGAGCTATTTCCTACCCTTTCTATCTCAAAGTAGAGGTACAACTAACTACACCTAACTATTTAAGGTTCAACTAACTATTGCTATTTCTGTATCAATGGTCTTTCCCACCCCGCCCCACCAGCTTCAATGCATTAACTATAATAAAACATTTCTTTAACAGAAGCTAACAACGTCTAGCTCATCTGAAGGAAGCACAGTTGATATTGGACTTCCCGCAGAAGAGCAACCAGAAGCAGAACCGGAGGAAGCACTTGAACCTGAAGCTTGTTTTACAGAAGGTCAGGGAAGACAATATTAAACATCTGATTACTTTGCTAGGCTTCTCTTTCATTTTATTACTGGAAGAAACGAGCTTTAAAGAAATGTGAACCAAATCTTGTGGAAAGATGATAATTATTCAGATGTTACTGTGCAAAATGTGAAACAACATTCTCTTTTTCTCTTTTGTCTTCTCAAAATGTAATATATATTTTAGGTTGTGTGCAAAGGTTCAAGTGCTGTCAAGTTAGCGTAGAAGAAGGGAGAGGAAAACAATGGTGGAGTCTTAGAAAAACTTGTTTCCGAATAGTTGAACACAACTGGTTTGAAACCTTCATTGTCTTTATGATTCTTCTTAGCAGTGGTGCTCTGGTAAGTGAAAACAGGAAATACTTTTTTTTTAAAAAAAAAACATGATTTGAAAAAAATACTTTTTTTTTTTGGCAGCGTTTAATTGTGGGCAGCGCTTAATTGGGTCTGGCTGGCGAAGGGATGAGAACAAATATACACACAAGCATAATTGGGTAATAAATTGCCCACAACCTTTATTGACTCACTTGAATAGGCTTGGCGGCGGCATAGGGCTTGGATCCTGTAATCAGCCAGCCAGCCTGCTGACCAGTTCTTCTGACCCACATACCAGGAGCATTGGTGGCTCTTGAAAGGGCCAGGGGCACACTGCGGTGCAGACCGCTAATGTGAACCCCTTGCCACCAACATAAACGTGGCCAGCTCACAGCCCCCATGCTGGTCTGGTCTTGGTGCCACGTCCCAAAGATCCCTTATGGGAATCCTCACCGTGGGGGAGCAGGGAGCCCAATCCCACTCCCCCTCACCAACGGATCCAGCCCAATGCCTATGACACCTATGTAAGTTGTGACAAATGTTATCAAATGAAGTATCCATAAAGAATTTACTGATAGTCCAGACAAACTTATTTACAATGGAATTAATCTTTCAATGGGGAAAGCCACAAAACCCTGCACAGTCTTTACCAATTGATGTGCAGGTAAAATTTCTTCCCAGTCCCATTAACTGGCGACTACTTCTGCCACTGCAAGACATCTTACTACCGGGAGTGGGTGGGGG
The DNA here is from genome assembly GCA_029215795.1 of Anniella stebbinsi. NCBI lineage: Eukaryota > Metazoa > Chordata > Lepidosauria > Squamata > Anniellidae > Anniella > Anniella stebbinsi. The sequence goes on from JARDYH010000001.1 coordinate 221,506,431, forward strand.
AGCCAGCAATTGCAATCCTGGAGCCTCATGGGAGGTTTGCCTTTGGGAGCCTCAAGTTGAACTGGAGGCAGAACAAAGGAGTAATCTCACTCTGCTGGGTCCACCTCTTTGGCCCCACCCCATCATTGGGCTGATTGGTTCAGCAGTCCCCTCCTGGGAAGGAGATGCTGCTGCTGCTGGGGCTGTGCTGCCGCTCTTTACCAGCCTTTCTCAGTTCGAAGCCAGCCTGCTTGCCCCCACAGTTCATCGCTTCCTGTTAAGGGTGGGAACTTGGCTTGTAAGTACAAAACATCACATTTGCACTTTAAAAACATTGTCCAAAATTATGAAAACTTTGAAATGTAATTTAGAAACTGGGAAAGGTTCTGAACCTGTTCCAAATCATCTCTAGGGTTCATGAGATACCTTTCACAAACTGATCGTTTCATTATTATTTTTTAATTAGAAAGTGAAGTTGCAGACTAATATTAGAGCCACTGACAGAGCAAGAGAAGGATAGTACCATGAGTTACTGAACTGACAGTATAGGAGAGACAGGAAATCAGTTGTATTATTTAGATGTGCTTCAGTCCACACAGTCATATGTGTGTAAGATATTAGCCTCTGCTGGCTATGTTTTCTTTTTATAAAGACTGGGGTGAGGTGGGGAGCTGCAGTTACAGTGACTCAGGGTTGAATCCAATTGACATCTCTCCACTGATGGAATGTGTTTTGATTAGTGGACATTTCTGTCAGCAGGTCAGGGAGTGAGGCAATTTGGGGGGATTTCCCCTCACTCCTGGAGCCACCTGCATCATCTCCCACACTATTTCAAAAGGTCCATCAATCCTCAGAGCAGATTTTGGTGGGAATTGGGGCTTCTGGATGAAAGAAGAATTGCTGAAAATTGCGTCCCTCCTCATCCCACTGATGGGAGCCTCCACTGGATCAAAGATACTGTCAACTATTACAAAAACCTTGAGGAAGTTGTGTTTACTAGATGACATATCGGTATTATGAAAATTCCAGTAGGAGTTACAAAAGAGTACCACGCTTCTTCCTCGTGTGAAGAAATAATCTCTGTCAAAAAAATAAGCATAGTAGATGGAATGCACATCATTTTCCTGTACAGTAGAGCTGGAACACCTTCTCTAGAGGAGCTTTCACAAAAGTAGAAGGAAGTTGAAATGCAGGGCTTTCTACCAGTTTTTCTACCTTAATAAAATTAACCATTGGGAACAATTTACAGGCATTTGAAGACATATACATTGAACAGAGGAAAACTATCAAGACCATGCTGGAATATGCTGACAAGGTCTTCACATACATCTTCATTCTTGAGATGCTTCTGAAGTGGGTAGCATATGGATATCAAACGTACTTCACTAATGCCTGGTGTTGGCTGGATTTCCTGATTGTTGATGTATGTACCCTATTGTCTAAGTATTTCTACATCCAAGTGCGACCTGCAACAAAATCTTGCAGTTTGGAGTGTTCCTGTTTAGGGTTCCAGCTGGCCATTCACTCTTCAAGGGTACTCCATTACAACCTTTCTGACCCCATTTTCTCTCTTCAACAATTAGTCAGCATGCTCACTGGGCAGTTTTGGGGTTCTCCACTCTCAAGTTTTCTACCCTAAAGCTGTCTTGTACCTCGGCAAACCTTGGGATTCACTCAAGCAGGCTGATGCCTCCCTCCTGTGTAGGGATGGTGCTGTTCTGGCTTTGTAGGGATTCACAGTTGAGAAATGAGGTCACTATTAATATATAGGATTTCTTTTATTAGGTCCTCTTAAATTGCAGGAGACTTTTTTTCTTTTTAAGCCATATTTTGTTGTTCGTTTTGATCAACAACAACATATGATGCATCCCACAATCCCTCTTTAAAGGCTGATTCCTTTAAAGGCACGCTATCAATTTTCCGAAAAATAGGTCCCACTTCATGGACACATTTCCATGAAAGGTACGTGGATAGCTAGTTTCCTCGTAACATTTCCACGTAGAAAGGCTCAAAAAACAATTCTGTGTCTGCCAAATACTGCCTTGGAAGAAGCCCTTATTAAGTAAAATATTGTGATAAAACTTTATAGTATATACTTTATCAGCATTATATTAACATGATTCCCAACTAGAGATCTATTAGTATAGATTCTAGAGCATACTTGGTGCTGAGAACCTCCATCAGCTATTGTGAAAACAAATCACAGCATTTGGAATGCCCTGTTGCCTTTATCATTAAAATCTTGTATGGTGGTAGAGTGAAAGTCAAGCCCCAAGGGGATTTTAATGATATTTAAATCAGATAGTCTATTTATTTGTTTATTTACAATTTTTCTATACCATTACATATCTTAAACAAATTAAGAGACTGTGTGTGTGTATGCATGTGTGTGTGTATAACCATATGTATATATACACATACTCATTTATGATTTCCGAAAAAGCATCCTAAACCCTGTGTGATGTGGATAATTCTCTCCAGGCTATTAACTGCAGATAAAGATTTGCCCAGTTTTAAAATTAAAATAATGTTGGCCCTGTTCAGAAGACACCTTTAACCACCATGGTTTAAGGTGTCTTCTGAACAAGTCCTTTGTGTGTCTGATGTTCCTGCAATACAACGAAAGTGTCTGTTTTCACTGATTTTTTAGTTTTGAAGTGGTTTGACCATACATAGAGAGTCTCAGATCTGCTATGCCTCTTTACACATGTCCAGACTGAATTGTGGAAGCCATTTTGATCCACTGACCCAGCTTTCATGAGTGGAGCTAATGTATAAAGGCGGACTTGATGGCCATTGGATTGCTTCTAGCCCTGGGATTCCCCCAGAATAAACATTCTTGAAAATACCAAGTCCTTCTAGAAGTCTTTAAATGTAATGTCATGCCAAGGGGTGATTTTGTTTTTGTTTTTCACAGGTATCTTTGGTTAGCTTAACAGCAAATGCATTGGGTTATTCAGAACTTGGTGCCATTAAGTCCCTTAGGACACTGAGAGCTTTGAGACCTTTAAGAGCCTTATCAAGATTTGAAGGGATGAGGGTAAGATGAAATGAGAGAAAAGCTGCTCATAAATAAAAGGCATGCCTAAATATAAGGAATGTTCCATGCATGTAATATAAGGAATGATAAATCCATGCAGAAATGCTGCCCTTTCATTCTATTGCATATTTATCAATAATAGATACGCAAAAGGCTTCGTTAGCTAACCTTAAGCCTTTATTCAATACCACATATTAGCTGTATGCATTTATATTACTTTACTTTCTAGCCAATTTGAGGAGTTTGTCATAAATGTATTTCAGCAAATTTGCCAATAGTGATTTGAAAGGTGAGTGGATTTTATGGCATTTGCTCCTGCGAACAAATTAAATATTTTTACTTTAGGAACCTAGCTTATGCCACACAATGGTTTAAAAGAGTGTACTGCTCTTATAAATTCAGATCTCTGTGTTCTTCTTAGTATTTAACTTAATGGGGAAACTGTGCTCCCACCAAAACTAATGGTTACACAGGCTTCAGTTTAGGTTTTCATTCAGTAGGTCAAATTTGATTACAATCATGTCTCCAAATAGGAGCATGTCTCCATTTTTTTTACAATGAACTACTTAAACATACTAGCGTAGAAGGACAATTAGAACTCATACTATGTAGACAGTTCAATAACCTTTAACTTGTTAATCCCATTAATTGGACAAAACCTACTTAAATGGTTAATTAACCAGACAGTTCAATTGATTCTTTTTTCACAATAGCTAATAATTTCCAATAGAGTTAAATAATTCCAGCAAATCCCCAGCGTTATCTATCTGAATCATCCAATATTCTAAGTTTGCTTTCTGGGGTAAGTCAGGAACATTGCTCAGTAAAGTTCCCTGATTTATATATCCCTGATTTCTTCTCTTCGTTACAGTTAATGGGTAAATTTATAAACACCAAAGACTTCAGTTGAAAAAATTAATTTACCTTTGTATACATCCTGATCCAAACTGCATGATGTTCACAAACCTGTTATTTTTAGAGAATGCTTTTTGCCACTTCATGGAAACATAAGAGGAAACAGCTTTTAAATAATGATGAAAGGAACCCTTTCTAGTGAGATGGACAGCTAATAAACATGCTGTCGATAGTTCTTAGGTGTAAACCCACACCAGTACCTACCATGAAATGAAATTCAGATGATTAGAGCTCAGTTCCTCAAATTGTATCCATCAGGTTGCATATCTTTTCTTCAAAATTTCTATGAGGAAATATTGTAAATTGAAACTGACTCGATACATGAATTTCAGGTGCATCTAACCACCCCTTAATTTCAACAAATCCCTTTAAACAAGAAATTCATGAATTGAGAAGTCAGCAGTGGAATAGGGTAAGAGCTGGTCAATTCCTGTAGTGTTCACGAACATTCATTCAGTTTTCAACTGACTGTTTGGTTTATCCATGTTCATACTTCTTTTTATTTACTATTCATGAACATTCTTGCAAATATGTTTTTGTTGGCACAAATGCTTGGGGAACTGTTGTCCTTTGTACTCCTTCCTAAATAACCTTCAAGAACGGCAATGATGCTAAATGTTCATGTAATATGAGTACCAAGAATATGGCAATCTGAAAAATTATTTAAATTCACATCTGGTTCATAAGAAAAGAAATATGATTATACTTGGTTTCATCTTTCCATTCATTATTTCCGTTGCAACGTTTCTGGTTAATGCTATTCAGAAGAAACCAAGGAATCATGTGTTCACAGTGGTATCAGTTATTCACCATTTCTGCATTTTCCTGCACTTTAAAAGGTTTATCTCATTGAGCTAAGGAGCAAAAGAAATAACACCTGACTCTGGTGAACCAATAGCACAAAGTCAATAATAAACAGATTAGCCCATGAATAAAATGTGCAAACAAGTTACGAAGTAAAAAAATGTTTGTCCAAAATTTAGAAAGAGCATTCACAGAAACCAGTGTCTGTTAATGAATGATTCGTGAACAGGAAAAGAACTCATATATAAAACACTGAAACACATAACTGACCAGCTCTCAGTGGAGTCACTAATGTGTTATGAAAGTTGTCTCATTTCAGCAACTTCATTCTGGGGGAATTGACAAAGGCAGAATTAGGTTGGTGGCAGACAATTACCTCTTTGCAAATCATTATTACCTCTTTGCTTTCTTCAAGGGGAGCAATGGTTCAATGACATATGCTCCATATTACTGGGTTCAGCTGTTACCAGTGCATTAGCAGATTGTGCCCATTAGGATGCTTCATGACAGTTGTTATGTAATAACATACTTATGTATTAGGCGTTGGTGGCTTTCCATGAGACCTTTATTTTGGGAAAATAGGAACCCCAAAAACTCCTCCTTTGAGACCTTTTGAGACCCTTCAGTCCCATTATGTATCATAATGTTCTACATTGTTCTAACATACAATGTACAGAGAATTGGGGCTTTGTGAGCTCTGATTCCGTGGTAGCCTGACAGCCAAATAGGGCACGAGGACATTACAGACCTAAGATTGGCAGGCAGTAATTCTACAAGCCGGGGGTTGCCCACCTTGAGTTTATTCTTACAAGCTGTGGCTAATTTGCAGCGTTTGAGTTTGGAGATGTCAAATTAATCTAAAGATAATTCACAGCAATGAAAACTATTAAACAATTAAGAAGCAGCAGATGGCACTGGAAACTAATACCCTCATAAACAAGATGATTAATATTGAAAGTGTTTGTCAGATTTTGAGTTTGCAATAATAAGAACCATTCAAACGTAAATAAAATTGAGGTGTAGCATTAGTCATTGTGCTATACAACGTATTTGGTTTCATTTAATTAATTGCTGGAATATGCCATACAAATTTTAAAGAACCTTTCTAATCTTTTTCCATGCCATTAAAACCTAGATTTTGACCTGTTGGTTCCCAAGTATCAAGCTTCGGTTTTCACATATTTGCATACTTATATTTAAATGTGGAGCTTCAAATTAATTTCATGATTTCTCTGTTCAAAACTGTAAAATTATTTGTACGCAGAAGACAAACCCAAGACCTAAGGACAATGTAAGTCTGTGAAATATAACTCAGCTGTTTTAACACTCAAATACTAGCCCCTTATGGACAAGGGGAAATTTCACCAAAACAGAATAAATTCAAGGCTGTTCTATCATTCTAAGAACTGTTTTAATATATTTAAAAGTAAATTTAAATTATCGTTACTCCACATAGGTGCTGGAAGGCAAAGTAAATAACCGCTTTCATTTGAATCAAATCTGCTACAGATTGAGAGCTATATTCTAATCTTGGTGTATGTAGGTATATTCTTATAACTACTTGCAAAAAGAGATTTGAATATACCCATTGCTTTATACTTATCATTTTTAATATTTCCTGTAATGTAATGCACTTTCAGTAGTTAAAATATGTATGTTATTGTAAATGTAGGAAAATCAATATTCATTGCTTTGCTAAATTTAGAGGATTGACTTCTATAGCAATAAAGCATGTGTTTATGTGTAAACTCACTGGAAGAGAGCATGTTATGCCGTGCTTGATATATTTCTCTTAGAGCAGTAAAGCAAAAGGGGAGTTTTTAAGAATTAATCCACCTTGCAGTTTTAGTTTTGCATGTCCTACGCACATTTCTGGCTGATTGCTTTAAATCTTATCATATTTCAAATTTCCAGTCCAGTTTCCTCAGGTAGCAACATTAAAAAGAATTTGGTATCTTGAACATTATTCTATATAATTCAACATATATATTTTAAATGCTTCTTATATGGATGCATTAACAGCTCAGTTTACAATTGACAGCATCATAAAATTATTTTAAATGTTTATAGGTCCAGGTATTAAATTATCTGTGTATAGCTAATTTATTTGTTACGAGTGACATAAACCACTAAGTCCTTCCTTCTTACCTTTATTATGTTTCACGGCATGATTGTTTTCACCCCTTAATCGTTTCACACTATTTAAGAGGCATAATGATAAGAAAGAAGAGAAACATAATTTGAATATTAAACTCAGTGGGAGCCAAAGGTGCCCTTGCGCATATGGAAAGCATCTTCAGCTCATGTAAGGGCCACTTCATACCCCACATTAGAGTGCTGTGCAAGAAAAGTGAAATTAAGGCAGCAATACTATGCTATACTTACCTGAGAGTAAGACCCATTATACTCAGTGGGGTTTCCTTCTGAATAGATATGCATAGGATTATGCATGCTTACTCAGATGTACATCCCTCTGTGTTCAGTGGGACTTACTTCCAGGTAAAGGTACATAGGATTGTACCCCAATTTCAGGTATGTTCTTCCCTTTGCATAAGAGCTTAGCAAGCAGAAGCATGAGAGCTATTATAGAACCTAACAATTATTGCACTGGGTGAACTCTTATGCAAGCTTTTGCAGAACAGCAGCAGTGGTTGTTTTCCTAAAGTTCTCTGTTATTTGAATCCAACCCAATGTTACTTCTGCATCTATTGTTTTAGTTAAAAAAAACTTCCTTTGGCAAATTAAATATCTGATTGCTTTCAGACAAATTTTCTCAGGAACTTGGTCTATGCAAAAAGTATTTTCAATGAAATTACTGAAATTAGACATATGTTGGATCCAAATTTGGAATAGACTAATTAAAATCAGTGGGACTCAATGATTAATGTCAGTCCCGTTGATTTCAGTGGGTCTAGAATTATAGAATCATAGAATAGTAGAGTTGGAAGGGGCCTATAAGGACATAGAGTCCAACTCCCTGCTCAATGTAGGAATCCACCTTAAAGCATACCTGACAGATGGCTGTCCAGCTGCCTCTTGAATGCCTCTAGTGTGGGAGAGCCCACAACCTCCCTAGGTCATTGGTTCCATTGTTGTACTGCTCTAACAGTCAGGAAGTGTTTCCTGGTGTCCAGTCAGTATCCGGTTTCCTGTAACTTGAGCCCATTTTTCTGTGTCCTGTACTCTGGGATGATCTAGAAGAGATCCTGGCCCTCCTCTGTGCGACAACCTTTCAAGTATTTTAAGAGGGCTATCATGTCTCCCCTCAGTCTTCTCTTCTCAATGCTAAACATGCCCAGTTCTTTCAGTCTCTCCTCATAGGGTTTTGTTTCCAGACCCCTGATCATCCTCGTTGCCCTCCTTTGAACCCCCTCCAGCTGGTCTGCATCCTTCTTGAAGTGTGGTGCCCAGAACTGGACACAATACTCAAGATGAGGCCTAACCAGTGTCGAATAGTGGGGAACCAGTACCTCACACGATTTGGAAGCTCTACTTCTATTAATGCAGCCCAAAATAGCATTTTTTTGTTTTTTTGCAGAACTCTTAAGTATGACTAGGTCTAGATTCATGCCAAAGACTTTTTTCAGTCAATATGTCTGCATTTACTAGGGAGTAAACCCCTAGTAAGCTCAGTAAGACTTACTTTTGAGTAAATACATTTACAAATTGCAGTTATCCCTTCCACATTCCAGTATAATTTACTTCAGTCATTGCCTGGTTTCACCACAAAGTAGTAACCTAATTTCCATGCCACCTCACTCCATTCCACACACATAGGTTTTCTGTCCCCACCCCATCAATGAGCATTCCATGTCCAATGAGCATGCTCAGTCCTCACTGTCCTATTTGGGGGAGGTTTGGGGCCCGTTTGGGGGGGTATTTCTACAAATCTTGGGTTTCCCAAACCCTGATGCCTTCTCCCCTTGTGAATGGATGGTGCCGTCTTGGCTACATATGGACCTACATGTGGAGAATGACTTCACTGTGAGAATACAGAATTCTATTCACTCACCAGGCAGGCAAATGAAAGACACATGACCTTGCCACAACTCTATTCAAGTCTTAGAAGAGCTAAACGCAAACCTTTATCTTAGAGACACAGCTTGCCTGCATGAACACATGCCCCACAAACTCTTGACAGTCTAGGACTACTGCCAGCTGCACTTCTTAAGCACTTAAAATAGAGTATCTGGAACACAGGAGACCTGGCAGTTTCCAAAATAACTGCAGATTATGCCTATAGGGTGGGAGAAGGATATTCCATGACTGGACAGTTTTGTGAAAAAGAACATAAAGCTGTAAAATGATTAACTGGGCTTTAAACAAGCTAGTTTTGAAGAATTGCTATTTAACTTAACCAGGGGATGGAAGAATTTCATAGGCAGCTGTATGAGCTCTAAGGCAAGGGTGAGCAGAAAGTAGATCTCCAGATGTTTTGGACTTTAACTTCCAGCATTATTGGCCATGCGGCCGGGGCTTCTGGGAGTTGAAGTCCAAAACATCTGGAAATCTAGCTTGTGCTCATCCCTGCTCTACGGGGCCCAACCAATCATAACTTCTGTTTAAATAAATAAATAAATAAATGCACACCATAAAACATACAAATGCAAAAACAAAAAGAACATGGAGCCCAGATAATACCTGTGTTTTTCCTAGTTTATTTTTAATACTATTTCCGATATCCACCTGTACTAGATTGTCTTGTTACTAGGGATGTGCACTGGATCGGACCCGATCCACGATCCGAGTCCGGTCCAGTGGGAAATCGGATAAATTATCCGATTTCCGATCCCGCAGCTGGATCGGCCGATCCAATCCGAACCGGTCCGAAAAAGCTCCGAACCGGTTCGGCGGATCGGCGGATCGGCGGGCGCCCACTGGCGCCCACCGCCGCTTCCATTGGCGGGCGCCAGCAGGCGCCCGCCGATGAAAGTGGACAGCGGGGGGGGGAGGAGGGGGGCACTTACCTTCTCGGCCCGGTGGCTCCCGTCCGGCGCCGGCGCCTACTACTACTAGCAGGCTCCGCGGCCTGCTCTAGGGTGGCGCGCCGGGTGATGTCATCACCCGGCGCGCTACTCTAGAGCAGGCCGCGGAGCCTGCTGGAAGTAGTAGGCGCCGGCGCCGGACGGGAGCCGCCGGGCCAGAAAGGTAAGGAGGGGGTGCGTGGAGGGGAGGAGGGGGCGCGCGGAGGGGGGAGGGGGGCCCTTACCTTTCCGGCCCGGCGGCTCCCGTCCGGCGCCGGCGCCTACTACTCCCAGCAGGCTCCGCGGCCTGCTCTAGGATGGCGCGCCGGGTGATGTCATCACCCGGCGCGCTACTCTAGAGCAGGCCGCGGAGCCTGCTGGAAGTAGTAGGCGCCGGCGCCGGACGGGAGCCGCCGGGCCGGAAAGGTAAGGAGGGGGTGCGTGGAGGGGAGGAGGGGGCGCGCGGAGGGGGGAGGGGGGCCCTTACCTGCCCGGCCCGGCGGCTCCCGTCCGGCGCCGGCGCCTACTACTCCCAGCAGGCTCCGCGGCCTGCTCTAGGATGGCGCGCCGGGTGATGTCATCACCCGGCGCGCTACTCGAGAGTAGGCCGCGGAGCCCGCTGGTAGTAGCCGCCAGCGCCGGACGGGCCGAGAAGGTAAGCAGTGGCGGGGAAGGGGGCTTACCCCCCCCCCCCGGAGCCGTCCGCTTCTATCCGCTGGCGCCCGCGGATGGAAGCGGGCGGCCCCAGGGGGGGTAGGGAGCGCGGGGGAGGGGGTTTACCTGCCGGGGCCGTCCACAGCGGACGGCCCCGGGGGGGGGAGGGAGTTAGGCCCCCCCTTACCCACCCGCCGCCATTTTTTCCTCATAGACTTGCATTGCAATGCAAGTCTATGGGGAAAAAAATGGCGGCCGATCCAAAAATGTACGATTTTTGGGTCGGGATCGGACTCGATCCGGTCCGGGGGGCCTCCGATTTTGTCCGAACCGGTCCGGGACAAAATTGGAGGTCCCGATCCGGGTCCCGATCCGATCCGGGGGGTCCGTGCACACCCCTACTTGTTACATTACATACATCTTCCCTTCATGTCTGTGTTGAAAGAAAAGATATATTCTGTCCAAACTGGTAGATATAGATTTATAACCTACTTTTCTGCACAAACTAATCACAGTATATTCCAATTCTTCAGATAGGGAAAGTGTTTCAGGCAATATTCCTAATTGTCAGTCTTTTAAAGGCATTGAGACTACAGTCTTGGTAAGTGTGTATAGGATTGCATTTTAAGGAATGTCATGCAAGCATATCCTCAACCAAAATCCTTCACACTTGATGCTAGTCCCATACATGTTAAACACGTATTTGTTTTTTAATAAGACAGCCCAAGCGGCTTACTAAGATTAACATTTTCACTCAGCCATCAAACTATTTAGGTGGTACAGTTACTATCTGACCCATTTGAAAATAATCAAGCTGAACCTCACTAGATAGTTGAATATGGGTAGTAACCTTTTCTGCCCCCACCCTGACATGGGACACCCAAATCAGTGTGAATTCTTTATTACAGGAAATCTCATGGCAAAAGTTCAATGGGTACATGCTTCAAAAACTGTATGGCTGATGGGCAGTAGCTGTAGGCTGTAAGAAATTCCAGAACAGTCAAAAGCTAATTACTACAACCGTGACTGAGATCTGCATGGTTCTGAACACAAGGGAAGGGTCAATCAATACTGGGGTTCCAAGGAGGGGAAATGATTCCTGGCATGATCTATGAAAAGTCTCACAGTACTTTTTATGGCAAGTCGTTAGCAATGCAAAGTTCCAAGTAGGAGAGTCCATGTGCAGAGTGCCACTAGATCCCCAGACGATGAGGGATCCAAACAGAGGGCATTGGGCAATGCAGACAAGATGTTCCTAGCAAAAGCTCTTTGCCTTTGCATCAGCTTAAAAGGGAAGGTGTGACTTTAAGACTTTTCCTCTGGACCACTTCACAGACGGGCGTTTGGCTTTTCTGCCAGGCCCCTGTGCAAACAGGGTGTCACTGCTCAACCCTCCAGGATGACACTTCAATCTCGGTGACCCTTCTGCAACCCCCCTCTCCTCGTCTGTCAGGTACTCACTGAGAGCTACTAGCCTCCCAAAGCTCTGCTCTGAGAACACTGACAGAGATAAGCTCACACACTTTCCGACATTCCACAGGCTGAATAGGCCCAAACTCTTCCAGAATACTTCTAATCAAATCTTAGCTATAAACTACAAGACCCACTGCAGTGCTGAAACTGTTCCGTGACAGTTCCTTAAGTACGGTAGTACAATGTTGGTAATAATATCTGCTGCTTCCTTCACAATCTCTAAGACTTGCAAATGTGGTTGCTTTCTCCCCTGATGCTGACTGATTCTGGAAAGGCCACCCGGTTTTTCCTATTTCTCAGGATTGGAAAACAAAAAGAGAGTGAACCTGGGAAGGATTTGGACCAAGGAAGGTTCATGTACAGTTTTGATGGTGCTCTCTCTGCATTCCGTGTACAGAAGCCAACTGGACTGGAAGCTGATTCTTACTTCAACAATGCTGATGGTTTACTTTACTGAGGACAGCAAGCTCATTGAGGGGCCTAGGACAGGCTGTGTGGTGTACACAGTCCTATCCTCCAAGAGAGAGAAACAGCCAAGGGCTCAGGCATGATAGCCAAGGGGGCTGGTGGTGATGACCCTTAGCATCTTCTGCCTGAGGCAGTTTCCTCACTCTGCCTAATAGAAGGGCCAGCCCTGACTGTGAAAGAAAGGATTAGAAACAGTAGGGAATTCTTCCAAAGTTCCTTCACTAAATGGCTACAACTTCTGACTTTGGCATTCAAAGGAATGTAATAATGAGGAGGTGAACTGCAGTGTATCCACACAGTACAACTTCCAGTATGCTGGCAGCTCAGTTCCTCCGGCCTTGCCTTTGCCATTAAGCACCATCAAAAAGGATCAGGAACAGGACAAATTTTAACACTGCCACATAGTCTCTCTTGATGCATTCTACTGCCTTTCAGCCTGGAAGTACATTCTCATGGTAGTTAACAGTCTTATCCATCTTTTAATCTGCTAGCAAGGACAGTTTTATGAACACCTGCCAGTTTCTCTGCTGTACGGGGATGGGGTGGGGGTGTTTCTCCTCAGACAAACACTTCATATAGGGTAGTGGGTGGCTTTGGGAAGTAGCGCCTCTCAGCAAAACTTGAGAAACAATATATTCATTAATCCAAGAAATCATGGATGGGAAATTTCCCTAGGGTACCTTCACATTCACAAAAAGATTGATGTTCATATTTACTAATGTACTTGCAGGCTTCTGCATGCATATCCCCACCTGGATGGAAACCATAAAGAGGTCCTGCATGCACAGTTCTTAATCCAACAGTTCAGATTCTGTACGCAGAGCCCTTTTTAAAAAGTCAAAATTCCACCAACTGGAAAAGTGATGGTGGTGATGGGGATTCAGGCTTCCTTGCCAAAAACCTAATTAGTGGAATTTAGCTTTTAGAAAAGAGTTCCACAAGTACAGTTCTGGTTGCTCTGTCTATACTATTTTGGATCAGAGCCATGCTATTTAATATAGAAAAGAAAGTATATTTCTTGTTTAAATATTGATACCCTCCTACCATCAAACATTGCAGCAACTTCAGGTAGGACAGAAACCTTGGGTTGGATCCAAAGGAACCCTTCCAATCACAGAAGTAGTCCTTTAGAAGGGCCTTTGATCCAGAAGAGGTTCCCACTAAAACAGATGTGGGCAAGTTGTGGCTCTCCAGCTGTTGTCGGCCTGCAACTCCCATCAACCCTCACTGTTGTCTATGCTGGCCAGGATTGGTGGGAGATGTAGTCCAACAATATCTGGAGAGCCACAAGTTACTCACCCCTGTACTAACAGAAGGAGTGAAGGTTATTTCCACTGATTTGCCCTTCCTGTAGCATCCTGCGTGCCCCAGGGAGCTGCACGGGGAATCAACTTAAATCCCCCCTTTCCATAAGTCACTTATGATAAGTGGGCACAAGGTGCACTCTTCCCATGAGTAGAACTTGTTTCATGGGATCTTAGGGCAGAATTCAACGGGTTGCTTATGCCCCTGCCAATTATTTTCTGCCCTGCTGTTTCCCTTTCTCAAGCAGTGGGTCTCACCGATTCCATTTCACAAGTAGGACCCACCGCTTACGTGGAGATTTAGTGCTTCCTAGGGGGTGCTTCAAGCCACTTATGCGACTCTGCATTTATCTAATAAATAGAGATTCTGGCCTTAGGATCCAAAATATTGTGTTTCATGACAGTATTCCTTCCCACTCACGTTTTATTAGATAAACTATCTAATAAATACGGATTCTGCCCTTAGGTTCCGAAATCTTGTGTTTCTTGATAGTATTCCTTCCCAGCTATGTTTTATTAAATAAACTTACAAAAGTATTGCAGTTAAGGACTTGAGCGATATCTATTTATTCTTGTTTTAATGTTTTGGATTCTTTAACCACTTCCCTCTATTGAATTGTGATTTTTTAAAAAAAATTAACAAAATATTTAATTGAAAATAGATTAATCTGCCTAATAAAGACTGGAGCTTGAAATAAACTATGTGATTGTTTAGATAAGCACATACTGCAAAACTGTATGGCTTTCTTATGCAAAGAAATTAATCTTTGTAATAATAATGCATGATTAAATGTACTCAGGATATGTACTAATTTTTTACTTGATTCTCTTAATAACATTCCTGATATTCGTATTTTTAGTTTTAGAGAAAGTATACAATCATTTCAGTTTATAAGGAATAATTTAATTTCTTTTTATATTTTGATTTTCTGTATCAGTATTTTAACACATATCTCTTTTTTTACAGATCAGCAATCTTCATGTAACTATTATCAGGTTTTTTTTTAATTTTTTCTTTTATTTAGATATTTTAGTTTTCTCATCTTTGTTGTCTTGTTGAATATCTGTGAAAATTTACATGTAAAAAAAAGTGACTGTTGCGATCAAAATTATGATTAGCCATTTTAGAGTTAGCTTTAATTTAAAAAGTAGAACAATTGAGGATTGGTGCAACAGAATAATTGCATTACTGCTGCAAATTTTCTTACATTGTTTTCTTTTCCTCCTGTATTTGTGTACTAGGTGGTTGTGAATGCCCTTCTAGGAGCAATTCCATCCATCATGAATGTGCTTCTCGTTTGTCTCATATTCTGGCTAATTTTCAGCATCATGGGAGTAAACATGTTTGCTGGCAAATTCTACCACTGCATTAACACAACAACTGGTGACATGTTCACAATTGATGAAGTTAACAATAAGAGTCAGTGTGAGGAACTTATAGAAGCAAATGCAACAGCCAGATGGAAAAACGTGAAAGTTAATTTTGATAATGTAGGATTTGGATATCTCTCTTTACTGCAAGTAGTAAGTGAATACTCTTTACAGGTTTCTTGTTAGTGTTTATTAAAATGTTTGTTCAGGGTTGGGTTGGTTTTAGTTTTGTCACTTATAGTCCAATCTGATGCATGTTTCCCTGGACATAAGTCCCACTAATTTCCCTATTGATTGTGGATAGGATGGCAGCCTTAGACATATAGCTGAGTTATAGCAATACACAGAAAGTGTATGCATACCTGTTTTGTCAGCTTGTAAGATGTTGTATTCTACTCCAACTCTATCTCTCATTTGCAATTCGAACAGGTTCACAGTCTTAACCTGTGTTATTAAGTTATATGCTGTGGTTATGAAACCAGCAGCACTAATAGTTATGAGACAGATTCCTAGGTGTTCTATGAAGCACCCTCAGCATCAATCATCTAATTCCTTTGATTTACAGTACCTAAGGTTTTTCCTTTCCCATCACTTATATAAATATTCCTTCAAGCAAGCATGATACCAATCCTGAATAACTAAACATATTGCTTTATAATGATTTATAGTGGTATTGACAACTGTTG
Source organism: Anniella stebbinsi (assembly GCA_029215795.1). Classification (NCBI taxonomy): domain Eukaryota; kingdom Metazoa; phylum Chordata; class Lepidosauria; order Squamata; family Anniellidae; genus Anniella; species Anniella stebbinsi. Next base: position 221,522,089 of record JARDYH010000001.1, read on the forward strand.
GGGCACATGACACATTCCATATACCATTTTCAAACAGCTTTCAAATGTTTTATCCTGCTGGGTGTAGGTCTGACCCTGGTCTGCAACGTGTTTGGTCTCCTTTTTTACCACAATAGAAAGACCTTATACTTTCCTGTCTACTCTAGTCAGTTTTTTTCTACCTCCTTACATTGATGACTCCCAAGAGGAGAGTAATTATGGTTCGGCCCAGAGCGCCCTTGCCCAATTAAACACACAGGGTGGGAGGAAAAAGTTTAATCAATTCATTCCTATGTCTGCAGCCATGGAATACTCTAACAGTCTCTCAGGTCTCAGTTCTTGAACAAAGGAAGGCAGTATTTGTTACACTTTTTGATTTTTAAGCTATTTCATTGGCTAGCATTGTCACATGTTAACAGAACATGAATATCACTGGTTAGTGCCTCTAACCAACTAGTTTACTGATTTGAGTTAGTATGCACATATATCATAGAATAAGCAACTGCTGATTGGATAAAAGTCAGTTCTTTGTCTCTTCACAGGAGGCTCAAAACTCCATTAAGGAATGCACTTCTACCACGTACACAAACTCTTTTGACCCCCCTTTGCTTTGGGCTGTCTTCACTATCTCATAGAGAAGAGCAGGGGAGGGGGAGTAAATTCCTAGCTGTTCTGCTTGGTATCAACATCATTTTGGATGTAAAGGAAGTTCCCGCAGTTCACTGGCACAAAGAAAAGAGCCAGTGTAGTGCAGTGATTAGAGGGTTGGACTTGGACTAGGGAGACTTGGGTTCTAGTACCCACTTGGCCATGAAGCTGGGTGACTTTGGGACAGTCAAGGTAGGTTAGGCCAGACTTTGGGCCTAACCTACCTCACAGGATTGTTGTGAGGACAAAATGGAGAGGAGGACCATGTAGCCCACCTTGGGTTCCTCGCAAGAGGGGGAAAAAGCAGGATATAAATGTAATGATCAATAAACAAATAAATAGAAAGATTTTGACCCGGCCATCCCATTGGCTGGGTTGTTTTGGATACTAGGGGCATAACACGGAGAGTAGTAGGTGTACCTGACTTTCATTGAAATCAGTAGGACTTATGAACACAGTGAAAGACTCAGATCCCATTGCTTTTAATGGCAGCATGCTTAAAAGAAGGCAATTACATTCGATTGACTTCTATTAGACACAAGAAAACATAACTAGACATAGCAAGCTAAACATTTTACTTCACCCAGGACCAGTGGCTAAGTAGGCTGAATAGTCTTGCCTGAGGCTAGAGTTAAATGGATGTGACCCCTGCTCAAGGAAGTTTCTGTGGTACATGAGTCAAAAGTGAAGGCTTTTAGGAGAGAAAGAGTGAAATAAAATATTAGAAGGCAATCAGGTCAGACATTCTCTTGTGAAATTTGCTAGAGCATGTTTGTCATGAACTATACTTGTTAAGTCATGTGAGAATCCTCTTTGCACTCAATTTTATTCTTCTTTTTTAACTATGCATGTTCTGTATTGATTTTCCCTAATCTACCAAAATCCATAGATGCCAAGTCATGTATTTACATCCTCAATCTTTCCAGGTCTTGGTGCTCTGTTCAGTAGTCAAGACCTAGTGTGGGGATTCCCACTGCTTTTTGAGCAACCAAAGTATAGGGAAAGGGTTAGATTCTGACTGCAGGACTAAGCCTATTGTTTCACGACAAGCCCTTAAACAAAAAATACCACCAGGAACGAGGCCTGTAGCCAGAAATTTTATTGTGAAGGGGTCTAATGAGGAACACCATTGCAGAACACCAGAATCTAAATGTAGGTAATGTTCTTGCCTCAACAATGATGGGCTGGATATCTATCTACATAGCCTTGCCTTGGTTCTGTTTTTGGTCAAGCTACAGGGTGAGGCCCAAGTATGCTGCTAGCATGGTAAAATCTTAGGAACCAGCTTTTATGGAGAGAGTTGATACGCATTCTTCTCCTAATAATTTGAGTAGTCTTTTGTAGCTAAGATCAGATTTACAAGGGTTATAAGTACAGTCACCAGTGGTGCTGAGAACACATTTTTGATCCAAAGGTTTTTGTGGGGTTGAAATAACTGAATATGGTTGGGTGTTATATAATAAGAAACAGGTGTGTGCATATTTTTTTTAAAAAAATGTAAATGCTAATCCCTTAAAATATGGTTCTTGTTGTAGTATTACGGATGTAGGTGTCCCTTTTCCTGTTAACACTCACGGTTTAAGAATGTGTCTAATTTTTCTCACTGATGTTTTTGCATTAAAATACATTAAAGATGACATCTGGACTTTCTTGGTAGTATGGATTCTTCTGCATGAGAATTGTGTGTGTATGGGAGGACAATAATTAAGGCTGCAATGCTAAACCAACTTACTAGAATGTAGGCCCCATTAAACACAGTGAGTAAACTTGCATAGGATTGTTCTGTAAGGGCATAAAACTGTTAATGAACCTGTACCTCCAAGTGCCCTCACCTAATGAAGTGTGATGGGTCCCCACCAGGAAGAGGGCCTTTTTGTTAGGGGCATCCCAGTTACAGAACAGCCTTCCCAGACAGGTTCTCCTGGTGCCATCTTTGTGGTATTTTTGGCACCAGGTGAAGACCTTTTTGTTCACCCAGACCTTCCAAATATCTCAAATTCTGGGGCATTCTGATTTACCAACTGTGTTTTTACTTGGTTGCTGTGTGTGTGTGTGTGTTTCTATTGTGATTGTGCAGTTTTGATTTTATGATTTTATGTCTTTTTGTGTATTTAAATTGTTTTTATTGTAAGCCACCTATAGAACTTTATGTTATGGGGTGGGATACAAGTTAATAAATAAATAGATAAGAAATGTTAAGGTATCTTATTTCTTTATTTCTAAATGTATCATCTTTCATAACTGGTCTCTGTATAATTACTATACATATATTTAAAGATCTGAATTATCGTAAAAGTATAGGGTTGGATCCAGACTAAGTTAGTTCATCAGGAACTAAATTTAACTAACTTAAGCACGATCTACACAGGAGATTTACTCCAGTGCTACTGTGCCTCACACATGATTATGAGACATGACATTACCCCCTCTCCTCAGCAACTGCGGGATTTTCATGTGGTAAAACCCGCATTTTTGCAAAGTCATTATTTAACAGATTTTCCCGTCACACTGGCTTCTGTGCGGTTTGGGAGTCTGTATGACCTCAATGTCTTGCTTCAGTACTGGCTTTAGTGGGGGCTGGGTGGAGCAGCGCTGTGAGGAGAAAGGGAAAGTTGCATCAGCAAAGGGTGGAGCCACAGAGAGGAGTTGGCTTCAACCCCTTCTGATCAAAAACTCCCAAGAAAGTCAGCATGTTGCTTTTGAGATTTCTTTTTTTTAAAATCCTCTTTAGCGCAAGTACGTATATTTGCATAAGATTCATGACATCAAGGAGCGTCTAGCTGAAAACAGCCTGGATAAACATGTCTACTCAGAAGTAAATCACACTGACTTCAATTGCATTTGGTCATCACAAGAGGGGAGGGGAATTGTGGGGAATTGGAATTGTTTTGCCTTTTGTTTTCAATCTCCCCTTATCCGCTGCAGCAGACCTGTGCATAAGTTTAATTAGTGCTGCTGCAAGACTCCCCCACATATGCCCAAATTAATGCAGTTTCTCGTGCAATCTGCCACGTGAATGCATTTTTTCCTCATGTATAAGCTAGTTTAATTGTCTGCGTGTGCCATAGGAGGAGCAAATCCAAATAGATGAAAACACAGTTTTAAACTGAATCATCTTGGAAACGGTCTCCATGTAGATAGGGTCTTAGACTGCAATCCTATGCATATTTCCCTAGGAGTAAGTCCCTCTGAAAACAATGGGGCTTGATTCTAAGTGAACAAGTTTAGGATTGCATTGTTATTCTGCAAACCTTTACACATGTTCATGGGAACAAGTCTAATTAAATGCAGTAGGACACTTCTTAGTAAACATGCATGGCTGGATACACTGCATGTTTAGATCCGATTCATAGAAAGCAAAGATTTTAGCCTAAACAACTCATACTTTATTCTATATTATATAAAAAGTATTAATGCCGCAATGTTTTATTGTTGATAAAAACTGCAATACAAAACATTATCAGAAGTTCAAAGTTTTATATGTTAAATGTTTTCTGGATACAGGCTACATTTAAAGGATGGATGGATATTATGTATGCAGCAATTGATTCAAGAAAAGTAAGTACTCTGTTTTCTTGACCTTGCAAAGTCACTAGAATTTTGTTTATGAAATATACTTGATATTAATGTAAATGTGAACATAACTTCTGTTCAAATTAAATAATGCCCTCACTGGTTTGATCAATAAGGAATTATAGGCATGCTGACAAATAAAAATGGAGACGTAATCCTACAGAGATATATTTTAAATCAAGTGCTGCTAAATAACGTGCATGTTTTTAGCAAAGTATTTTATTGCAGGTTTTGCAGTCATTTTACTTATTTTGTAGGTACTTGATCAGCCTAAGTATGAAGACAACCTTTATATGTATCTTTACTTTGTTATCTTCATAATCTTTGGATCATTCTTCACCCTGAATCTATTTATTGGTGTCATCATTGATAACTTCAATCAGCAAAAAAAGAAGATAAGTATTCATACATATCATCATAAAAGCTCACATCATAAAATATGGCTAAATCAGATAAACTGATTAACTGAAATAGTTGTTCTGACTTTTAAAACATAAAAACCAAGTGGATGGACCTACAAATATTCATTTGGGGCAGCACTTGCTTGACAAAGCACTGAAGAGCTGCATTATTGGGTTACTGAAGAGCAGCTTTTATTTATTTTAAATGGTGTTTTTTTTAGGCTGCCTTTAAGGTTAGAACTTCTGAAATGTTTGAAAGGTTAGAACTTCTGAAACTTACACCTTCTCCCATTCACTCAGACTGCAATGTCAGCCATGGGGTTGTATCCAGTGCTGCCCATCTGCCAGTGGAATGGAAACTTCTGGCAGAATGGATTTCCCCTCACCACACCGCCCGCTGCATGCCTCTGAATTCTGTTACGTAGGGTTGGGGGACCTTCCGGAGCAGATTTAGAGGGCACAAGGAGGGAGGAGAGCAAGAGGAAGTCTGTTTGCACTATGTTGGATTTAACCCATGGTTTATATGTACAAACAAGTAATGTTCAGTATCAGCAGAAGCATGGATATGAATATTACCTATACTTCTCCCCACCCCACCCCAGTTTTTAAAATCAGCTAAAATTGAATTAATTCACCTCTCAAAAATATTCATTTTTGAAATTAATGGAGACAATTCTCTTCATACATAAACTTTTTTTAAAAAATGAGAAGAAAATTTATCTGACACATATTTGCTCACAGAAATGCTTACCTGATGTTGGATCACCTGCTGTTCTTCCTCTCTCCCTCTCATCACAGAAAGAGAGGGAGAATATGATTGGCTAGGAACTGCATGCCCAAGGTAGCCACCTCCACTACCTTCGTTTTATATAGGGATCATACTAATATCTTTTCACTTTGTGCCACATTCAAATCTAGATTATATTCATTTTAGATTAGGGTATTTTCTTTTGAACTCAAATTTCTAGATGTTTCCCAGTATAACTGTTATTCTTAAGTCAAAGTTTTAATTCGGTTATTGCTTCGGGGATTCACTCAAAGGTTTTAATATAATTTTTGCCCAGTTGATTCAGAAGCCACAGAAAAAACATGACCACCAAGGCTCACCGTTGCCCAGAAGCATAGCGCTGCACATTTGTGTGGATATGTGCATGTGCTCAAATGCTAATCTTAGGATGTAGTTTCCTAGAATTTAAAATCCATGTTGACATAACTGACAGTTGATAGTTCAAAGAGACTAATCTGGTAATTAGCTTGCAGTGCTAGGGGACTTCATTTGATGCATGTATGGAATACTTATAGATGATGACGTGACCCTCCGTTTTTGCTTCTGTTTGTAAACAGCACCGTTGGCAAGCTAGGAGCAGGGAAAATGTGGCACTTTATTGTAGAAGTGAAAGAAAGAGGGATTTCCTATCATTATTATTATTATTATTATTAACAACAATATTTATATATTGCTCAAGTACCTAACACAGATTCCAGAGCAGTGAACATAGGTATAAACAGTAAAAGAAAGAAGATTTTAAAAAGCAAATTAAAATTGTTTAGTTTAAAACCAAGGGAAACAGAAAAACAGTGGCTAGTCAGTTGAGGAAGGCTTCTCAAAGCAGAGTTGTTTTCAGGAGGCATTGGAAGTAGCCTAGTGTTGGCACCTCCCTGACCTCCAGGGGCAGGGAGTTCCACAGAGAAGGGGCCGCTACACTAAAGGCTCTTCTCGTGGTGGTTTCCAATCAGGCCATAGGTCCTTGTGGAACCACCAGAAGCAAGCCCTCTGTAATCGGGCAGGTTGGTAAAGGAGAAAGCGCTCTCTCAGGTATTCAGGTCCCAAGTTGTTTAGGGCTTTGTACACTAGTACCAAAACCTTAAACCTGGCCCGGTAGCCAATAGGTAGCCAATGCAATTCCCTCAGCAAAGGAGTTATATGCTGAAAAGAGGCAGCTCCTGACAACAGCCGGAGCAGTCTTAAGGGCAGCTCCACATAGAGCACATTGCAGTAATCCAGTCTTGAGGTTACTAATGCCCATACCACTGTGGCCAAGCTATCATTGTCCAGAAGAGGCCACAGCTGGCGAGCCAGCTGAAGCTGGTAAAAGGCAGTCCCAGCCACCGCTGCCACTTGGGCCTCCAGTGACCATGATGGACCTAGGAGTACCCCCAAACTATGAACCTGATCTTTCAGAGGGAGTGCAACCCATCCAAAACAGGCAAAGAACCTATTTCCTGGACTCAGGAGCCACTCACCCACAGGGCTTCTGTCTTGCCAGGATTCAGCTTCAGTTGACTGGCCCTCATCCAGCCCATCACTTAATCTAGGCACTGATCCAGGACTTGCTTAGCCTCTCCTGATTCTGATGTCACAGGGAGATAGAATGGTGTGTCATCAGCGTATAGATGTTAAACAACATTGGGGACAAGATGGTGCCCTGTGGTACCCTACAGCTTAATTGCCAAGGGGCCAAGAAATGATCACCCAATGTTACTCTCTAAAATCAACCCTGCAGGTAGGACGAGAACCACCGTAACACAGTGCCTCCAATGCCCATCTGACAGAGTCGATCAAGGAGAATAACATGGTCGATGGTATCAAAAGCCAATGATAGATCAAGCAGAATTAACAGGTTGCACTCCCCATGTCTCTCGTCCCGTAACCAGGTTGAAACCCGGATTGAAATGGGTCTAGATAACCAGTGTCCTCCAAGAGTGCCTGCAGTTGTTCCACCATGACCCTCTCCAATACCTTCCCTAAGAAAAGGGCTAGGGGTGTGCACGGACCCCCCGGATCGGATCGGGACCCGGATCGGGACCTCCAATTTTGTCCCGGACCGGTTCGGACAAAATCGGAGGCCCCCCGGACCGGATCGAGTCCGATCCCGATCCAAAAATCGGAAATTTTTGGATCGGCCGCCATTTTTTTCCCCATAGACTTGCATTGCAATGCAAGTCTATGAGGAAAAAATGGCGGCGGGTGGGTAAGGGGGGGCCTAACTCCCTCCCCCCCCCCCGGGGCCGTCCGCTGTGGACGGCCCCGGCAGGTAAACCCCCTCCCCCGCGCTCCCTACCCCCCCTGGGGCCGCCTGCTTCCATCCGCTGGCGCCCGCGGGCGCCAGCGGATAGAAGCGGACGGCTCCGGGGGGGGGGGTAAGCCCCCTTCCCCGCCACTTACCTTCTCGGCACGTCCGGCGCCGGCGGCTACTACCAGCGGGCTCCGCGGCCTACTCTCGAGTAGCGCGCCGGGTGATGACATCACCCGGCGCGCCACCCTGGAGCAGGCCGCGGAGCCTGCTGGTAGTAGTAGGCGCCGGCGCCGGACGGGAGCCGCCGGGCCGGGCAGGTAAGGGCCCCCCTCCCCCCTCCCCCCTCCGCGCGCCCCCTCCTCCCCTCCACGCACCCCCTCCTTACCTTTCCGGCCCGGCGGCTCCCGTCCGGCGCCGGCGCCTACTACTTCCAGCAGGCTCCGCGGCCTGCTCTAGAGTAGTGCGCCGGGTGATGACATCACCCGGCGCGCCATCCTAGAGCAGGCCGCGGAGCCTGCTGGGAATAGTAGGCGCCGGCGCCGGACGGGAGCCGCCGGGCCGGAAAGGTAAGGGCCCCCCTCCCCCCTCCGCGCGCCCCCTCCTCCCCTCCACGCACCCCCTCCTTACCTTTCCGGCCCGGCGGCTCCCGTCCGGCGCCGGCGCCTACTACTACCAGCAGGCTCCGCGGCCTGCTCTAGAGTAGCGCGCCGGGTGATGACATCACCCGGCGCGCCACCCTAGAGCAGGCCGCGGAGCCTGCTGGGAATAGTAGGCGCCGGCGCCGGACGGGAGCCGCCGGGCCGGAAAGGTAAGGGCCCCCCTCCCCCCTCCGCGCGCCCCCTCCTCCCCTCCACGCACCCCCTCCTTACCTTCCCGGCCCGGTGGCTCCCGTCCGGCGCCGGCGCCTACTACTACCAGCAGGCTCCGCGGCCTGCTCTAGAGTAGCGCGCCGGGTGATGACATCACCCGGCGCGCCACCCTAGAGCAGGCCGCGGAGCCTGCTAGTAGTAGTAGGCGCCGGCGCCGGACGGGAGCCACCGGGCCGAGAAGGTAAGTGCCCCCCTCCTCCCCCCCCCGCTGTCCACTTTCATCGGCGGGCGCCCGCTGGCGCCCGCCAATGGAAGCGGCGGTGGGCGCCAGTGGGCGCCCGCCGATCCGCCGATCCGCCGAACCGGTTCGGAGCTTTTTCGGACCGGTTCGGATTGGATCGGCCGATCCAGCTGCGGGATCGGAAATCGGATAATTTATCCGATTTCCCACTGGACCGGACTCGGATCGTGGATCGGGTCCGATCCAGTGCACATCCCTAAAAAGGGCATTTGCAAGTAGGCAATAGTTGTCTAATACCAGTGGGTCCAGAGTGGGCTTCTTCAGGAGTGGTCACACTATCGCCTCTTTAAGGATGGCAGGGACCACCCTTTCCCGTAGATAAGCATTCACCACACCCTGGACCCACCCATCAACCCCCCTTGGCTAGCTTTTATTAGCCAGGAGGGCCAAGGATCTAGAGAGCACATGGTCGGTTGCAGTGCTGCAAGTACCTTGTCCACATCATCAGGCCATAGCAGCTGAAACTGATCCCACAAAATCGGGCAGATGGTGGTATCAGACACCTCGACTGGAACTGTGCTAATAACAGCGTCAAGTTTGCTGTGGAGACAAGCAATTTTGTCCTCAAAGTGGGATGCAAAAAGGACACAGCAGGTTCTTGAGGGAACCAAGGCCCCATTAGCTGTGGAAAGTGTTAACAATGCCCCAGACCACTCGAAAGAGCTCCACTGGATGGCTACTTGAGGATGCGATGGAGGCAGCAAAGTAAGCCTTCTTTGCTGCTTGCACTGCCGCAGAATAGGCATGATTATGTGCTCTAGAGCACGCTTGGTCATCTTCGCTTTGAGTCTTGCACCATTTGCTCTCTAGCCAACGTCCAGCCTGTTTCATTGTCCACAGCTCCCCAGTATACCAGGGAGCAGCGAGGGCTCCACAATGTTGGAGAGGGCATTCAGGTGCAATCAAGTCAATGGCCCTCTGCATCTCACTGTTCCATAGTGATATTAGGGACTCAGCTGGATCGCCAGCTCTCTCCACTGGAAAGTCCCCAAGAGCATTCAGAAATCCATCAGATTCCATCAGTTTCCTGGGGCGGACCATCCAAATGGGTCCCCCACCCCTGCAGGAGGGAAGTAATGCCAAGACTTCAAATCTCACCAGGAAGTGCTCTGACCATGACAATGGGATTACTTGGACACCCTGCCCCCAATTTTCAGATTACTCAACTCACCACTTGGAGCAAAAACCAAATTCAATGGTATGCCCTGCTTCATGTGTTGGGCCGATGACAAACTGAGACAGCCCCATGGTTGTCATAGAGACCATGAAGTCGCAAGCCAGAACCCCAGAGTCAGCCTCAGCATGAAAGTTGAAGTCACCCAGAACCACCATTCTGGGTTCTTCCAACACCACACTCAAGACCACCTCCGCCAGCTCAGTCAGGGAGGATGGTGGGCAGCAGGTTGGTGGTACACCAGCAGCATCCCCAATCTATCTCTATGGCCCAACACCAGGTGCAACCCCTCAAGACCCACTCCAAGGTGGAGTGGCTTCCTGGTGATAAAGATGGAAGTTCTGTAAACTACAGCGACTCCACATACCCATACACCGATCCTCTTGTCTATGTTGGTGCTGCACCGAGAACCCAGGTGGGCAGAGCTGAGTCAGATCAAACCCACCCAGCTCACCCACTCAGGTCTCAGTAAAACATACCAGATCAGCCCTTTCATCCAGGATTAAATCGTGGATGAGTGTGGTCTTGTTGCGGACCAACCTGGCATTAAATAGCAGCACCACAAGACGGGGGCTCAGTGGGTGAGCTATAAGGTACATGAGAGCTAGAGGAGGGGGTAGAAGGGGACAGTGTGTAAGAGCTGATCGACACGCTAGGTTTTTAACGTTTTATAAGGGTTATGAAAACTCTTTGGGCCACATGACGCACTCCCTTTAACGTTGTATACCCAAGGTTTTTTGAAGCTTACTGCAGCTATATACAACGGTTTCACTTTTAATAGATCGTTTTAAGTAAAATAATGTGTCCTTCCTTACTGTTTGTGATTCATGGGGGCAGTGCTTCGTTTACTGGTGCCCAAATGCTTAGCAGTTGATTGGTGGGGAAGAAAGAGGGGCTAAGGAGGAAGTGGGCGAATGAACTACATCACCCACAATTCTTAGCTCTATACTCACTGAAAGCGAGAGAATGACAGAGGAACTAAGGAGGAAGTGGGTGACTGAACTACAATGCCCACAATGCCTTGCCCTAAACTCATTGTAAAAACGAAACAGAAAGAGACGGGCAGAAGAGTGTGTGACTGCACACACCGCTTTAAAGACTGAAAAATTTTCTCCTGTATCGTGAGTACTCAGTAATGTGGCCTAAGATGTTTTAGAACGCACCTATTTGGAACGTTTTAAAATACTATTTAAAATGTTCCAAGGTACTGTGTAAATAGGGTCTAAGTCTCTGTAACCCATCCTACTCTGATATCTCAGCCCCCTCCTCCTGCCACATCTCCTTCTGCTCCAAATCACAGAGATAGTGGCACAATCTCCATGGACCCCTACAGTTTCTGAGCACATCCTTGCCACAATGGAACTTCACTTACACTCTGACTATTCCCTAAAAACAATCAGATAGATAGATAGATAGATAGATAGGCATAACCTCAACCATTCAAAACTTACATACCATTAATCCAATCAATCATATACACCCAACTAGCACAATCACAGATGATAGTGTATTTGCACTATTCCTCTTATGTATTTACACTAGAAATTAAGTAGCAGAAAAGCAGGAAAGGAAACGGTCCTCATGTAACGCTCAGATCACAATTCTGCGACAAAACCAAAAGTAGATACAGCAGCTATGTGGAGGATGGAAAGGAACTGGAGATTATTTACAGTTCCTACACCAGTTTTTCCAAGCTGCTGGCTGGGGATGGTGGGAGTTGTAGTCCATCACACCTGGAGGGTGCTAGGCTGCCCTACACCAAAGGCTAAGAGCTTCTTCATGCCCTCATTGGTTCTGAGAGTTTTGCTGAACACACACCTGTGCACAACACTGATTGGCTGTGGCTGGCTGTACACGGTTGCTGATTAGTTAAGAGCTGTAGTCCCTTCCCTACCCTTTGTAAATCAATGTTTTATAAGTGGATAGTGATGTGTGTGGGTGGATGGGTGGGTGTTTTCAGGTATTAAATGTATGTTTATATAGTGTTTGTTTTTTAAAGCACAATCCATTTCTAAAACTTTGTAAATTGCTCCAAAAGAGTGGGAGGAAAAGAGACCAAAGCTTTCAGCCAATCAGTGCTGTGCTGCCAGGCTTAGCTGATCGCCATTGTGCACAGGTGCCTGTGTGTACCAGTTTTTCTCCAAGCTCCCCAGAACCAGTTTCCCATATTTAGTCTTGGATGAGAATATGTACACCTGTCAGCAGTGTGATTTCTGCACTTGCAGAGCGTAGCAACTTATTTCTTATGGATTTCTTTAAACGAGTGATTTATAGCATGCTTGTGACTAGCCACTTACAGAAGTTTGTGGGTCATTTTGACGACAGTGTGAGCCTCCTGCATGTCTCCCACACAACAGGACTTCTGCTTGCACGACAGGACTTACGCGTCTTCTTCTCCCCAGTCCAGCACACACACACCTGCTGTCCCAAATCTGCTCCAACTATCTGGAGCAGATTTGGGGCATGCACAGGGGGCTGCAGAAAGGAAGGGAAAATTCATTCTGCCAGCAGTTTCCCTCACACTGGCAGAAGAACACAATTTAATACAACCCAGTGGTCGGTGGTAAAAATCAGTTAAGCCCAATATTTTTTTTAGTTTGGTTGTGAATATGGTATGAATGCAAGTACATTTAAAGGTCATATATGAGAACGTGATTATAACCAGTTTTCATGTCATGCCCTTACTTCGGAGGTCAAGACATCTTTATGACAGAAGAACAGAAAAAGTACTACAATGCAATGAAAAAATTGGGGTCTAAAAAGCCTCAAAAACCTATACCTAGACCAGGGGTAAGTGATGTTTCCCAACTTTTTCTAGTTCAAACCTTCAATTTTAAAGAGAGCAAATGAGTGGGAGGTCAAGGGAACAGTGGGCTTGGGTTATCTGCAACAGTGGACAGCGACCAATATTTCATTGCATTTAAAATAGTTTGTTTGTTCTGGACCCTCATCTGGGCACATATATTAGCTATTTGATCTATAGAAGTTGTAATGAAACACCACAGCCTTCACTGAACACTCTTTGTTTTTTATACTTCAGAACAAATATCAAGGCATGGTCTTTGACTTTGTGACAAAACAAGTGTTTGACATCACTATTATGATTCTTATCTGCCTTAATATGATCACTATGATGGTGGAAACGGATGACCAAACTGATTATGCAGTAGAAGTTCTGTACCGCATTAACCTGATATTCATTATCCTTTTCTCTGGAGAATGTGTCCTCAAACTAATTTCTTTGCGTTATTATTATTTCACCATCGGATGGAACATTTTTGATTTTGTGGTCGTCATTCTCTCCATTGTAGGTAAGATCCCTTCGAAATAAAATGAGTCAAAACTACCTTAAGTTGTCTCCCATTTAACTTTTGTTCTTACTCTATTTCCAACCAATACAGTTGTTCAGTAACATTAATTTCCTAGCTACCTTACATTATTGTACATACATCACCATTGTTTGAGTATATTTGGCATAATGTGTATAAAAATGTTTATCATCTGTGTGAGGATAAAAGTTGTATGTGCCCATCTGATGAGGGACATTCTAGACAAGTTGAATTTTCAGGTTGCTAGATCTCAGTGAGTAGAATTTTAGAATGTCCTGAAAGGTTTGGTAAGCAACCTCCATTTTCTGGGTTCTCACCAAGAGGTATAGTGAGAGGAGCTAAGAGCTAATTTAAAAGAAGCCCCCATCCCACCCCACCTATATATCTTTCTGTTAACTCCACTTCCAGTCTATGTGAAAATTCCATCCTCAGGATTTTCTAGTTGGAATCAGCCACTTCTTACCTGTCTCCAGTTAGTCCTTGGGATGACCAAAGTCAAGGTATTTCCATTTGAAGAGGTGTCCAGTTTGTGTTCTGGGCTAGAATGACCTCAGTGAAACTATGCTTGGATTGTGGTTTCAGGTGAACTACCATAGGCAGAATGCAAAGCCAAGTCTGTGAGTAACTGTAAGAAAATGTTCCCCATTTACATATGGGATGGGATGAAATAGATTTTACCAAATTGGCATTAGTTGCTATTGCACAGCTAAGCCCCCATCTAGCAATGTCAAGGATAGACTCCACTTCTTCCCAGCCTGTCATTCTAGGACTCCTGGACAGTACACCCTTCCAAAACACTGCTGCATCCACTACTCAGCTGAGCATTGAGACAAAAGTGGGTTACTCTCAAAGGTGCTACCTGGTTTAGATTTCAAAAACAGTAGTCTTAAGATAAACACAGCTCTTCTAAGGTAGAAAGGCTCAGATAACTGACATTATTTTGTGTAGGTTTACATAAACTGTAAAAATAAGAGAATCAATTTCTTACGTTCCTGACATGTTCATACACACTGGGCAGTTTGTAGCCCAATCCTATGCATGTTTGCTCAAAAATAAAACCTACTTTGTTCAATGGGACTTGCTTACAAAGACTTTTAAAGCTCCTTGAAGTGAGCAGGTAAATGAAGATAAGATGTTATAAACAATTAACCCATACTCTTATTTATTTTTAACAGGTATGTTCCTATCAGAGATCATTGAAAAATATTTTGTGTCACCCACCTTGTTCCGAGTGATCCGACTTGCCAGGATAGGTCGAATCCTGCGTCTAATCAAGGGTGCTAAAGGGATCCGGACTCTGCTCTTTGCCTTGATGATGTCTCTTCCTGCCTTGTTTAACATTGGTCTCCTCCTCTTCCTCGTCATGTTCATCTACGCTATATTTGGAATGTCCAATTTTGCCTACGTGAAGAGAGAAGTTGGGATTGATGACATGTTCAACTTTGAAACTTTTGGTAATAGCATGATCTGCCTCTTTATGATTACCACCTCTGCTGGCTGGGATGGCTTGCTAGCGCCCATTCTCAACAGCGGGCCGCCGGACTGTGACCCTAAAATATCCCACCCAGGAAGTTCAGTCAAAGGAGACTGCGGCAATCCTTCCGTTGGGATTTTCTTCTTTGTCAGCTACATTATCATATCGTTCTTAGTTGTTGTAAACATGTATATTGCTGTTATTTTGGAGAACTTTGGTGTGGCGACTGAAGAAAGCGCTGAACCCTTGAGTGAGGATGACTTTGAAATGTTCTACGAGGTTTGGGAAAAGTTTGACCCAGATGCAACTCAGTTTATGGAATTTGAAAAACTCTCAGAGTTTGCAGCTGCTCTGGACCCTCCTCTTCATTTACCAAAACCAAATAAGGTTCAGCTTATTGCAATGGATCTGCCTATGGTAAGTGGAGACAGAATTCACTGCCTTGACATCTTGTTTGCTTTCACAAAACGTGTTTTGGGGGAGAGTGGAGAGATGGATGCTCTCCGCATACAGATGGAAGACCGTTTTATGCAATCCAATCCTTCGAAAGCCTCCTATGAGCCCATTACAACTACATTAAAACGGAAACAAGAGGAGTTATCTGCTGTCATTATCCAACGGGCTTTCAGGCGTTACCGTCTAAGACAAACAGTGAACCAAGCCTCATTTTTATATCATAAAAATAAAATGGAAGGAGGAACTGGCCAACGTATCAAAGATACAGCCCTCATTGACAAGATAAATGAAAACTCTTATACGGAAAAAACAGATCTGACCATGTCAACAGCTCTTTGTCCACCATCCTATGATCGTGTAACCAAGCCCATCGAAGAAAAACATGAAAAAGAAGGCAAGGATGTACAGAAGAAAAAATAGAACACAAGTTAAAAATTCTGATTGGGTGACAAATTGTTTACAGCCTGTGTGAGTAATGTAGTTGTGTCAACAGGACTCCTCTAGGCGGTATATGCCAAACAGACAGTTTTTACTAATATACTGTATTCTTAAGGTCAGTGCCTATAACAAGACAGAAACCCCTCGTCACCACAATGTGACTGTAAAATGTGGAAAGAATGACAGGAGGTTACTGTTTTCATTACCAGCTGACACTGCTGAAGAGGAGAGACAAATGGCGAATCAGACTGCAGGGACCAGTAAAAAGGGTTGAAACAACTAATTTTTCTCTGTGTGTTAAAACATAAAACACTTAGTACAGTCAGTGTATCCACTGTTTGCATTTCAACTGCCACATTTCTCATCTTTTTACAAAAAAAAAAAATCAGTGTTGGTGGATTCATCATTTTACCCTCTTCTTTTTATTCACACCTTGTGACTATTTTTGTAAATGGGGTTTATGTTGGGGAAGGGGATCAGTACTACTTTACCGGTATGAGGACCAGGTGTTCTATTATACAACTCTCTTATATGCACACCAAAATGATTTGCATGGAGGCATGCTGCACTTGTAGATTCATGCATGGGGGTGGGGGGGAACATTACATCACAAAGAGCAAGGGGTTTTTAACAACTCCGTTAACTGTGAGGGAATACTCAGTTTGGAGGTGCTTAATGTATGTATCCATGTTGCGTTACATCCAGACACGTCTTTAAATGCCTCTAAAGTCCCCTCCAGTCCACAAATCCGATGGATTCTTTTTGCACAGAACAATTAAATCTCAGCAAGAGTTTGAGTTACTGATTTTATGTCCTTGTCCGTTCCTCCCTCCCACCTGTGTGTGTATTTAAATCAATGTGCCCTAAAGAAAAAAGATTAAAAAATACCTGAACTGACCAAAACCCCTTTAAAGATCTGTTCTGCTTTACCCTGCAGTATTGTTTAGCCATCTTCAGCTGTCAGCAAGGTTGCCAATGTACGTCTTTGATGAAGAGCCCTCTGTTGTGTAAATAGTAATTTTACCTGTGGTGCACGTTTGAGCAAATGAATAAACGACCTGAGCACATTTATTGCATCAAATATGTACCACAATAGGTTTAGTGTGCAAGCTTTCAACAGGTAAAATGATGTATTCTGTACCATTATAGATAGTTTGGATCCTATCAATGCATGTTTATATTGCCTATGCTGCTCTTCCTTCCAGCTGGCCAGAATCTTAAATATGGGAAGCCATATGCCAGAGGTAAAGTGAAAAAAAAGTGTTCAACAAGACCTCATTCCCTCATATCATCAAGCAATATTTGCAGCTACTTAAGAGATTTTTCTTTTTGACATTTTTACATTTTAAGTGACAACAAATCTGATGTATAGCCAGACTGTACAGACATGTTGCAAACTGCTAAACCTGTTGAAAATAATGTGGTTAGAATTTTATAAGCAAATATAAATATTGTAAAAATCATGTTATTTTATTTTTGAGCATTATGTACATAAAATAAGAAATGAATTTTATCTTAAGGTTGATGTTGCAGCCTTTTGGGTTACATTCTGCCCATAGCACTTTTTCATGGAAGAACTTCAGAAAATAAGAAATGAAGAAGAGACGGGTAATTGTAGCTTTCTGCTTTTTAAATTGTATTTGCAAACATTTTCAAGGTGCAATAATTCAATAATTTGTAAAGGAAATATTCACAATTTGCTTGCTTCCAAACAGCTATTCTTTGCAGTTGGAAGAGGATGTAATGTTTTTGTTTAAATTTCTAGCAGTGCCTGCATCAGAAGATGTAGCCTTTTTCTTTCACAGAACCATGTTATTTTCCTGTTTTTATTTTTGCAGACTGTGTTTGTTCATTTGACTCACGCTTTAATAGAACTGTTACAAATATATCTTGGGTCCACTGTATTTTTTCACAGAAAAAAATAGCAAACTTATATAACCAAACACATCAGGACATTTTATGTTTCTTACACGGGATATGTTAAATATAGATTTTTTCTTTTAATAAACTATCAACTTATACTGTATTGGTGAACTGCATGCAGGAAATGCTACTAATATCCTAAATAATGCTATACATCATTACTAATGTGCAAAAATAATAAAGATTAATTTTTTATTGTAATTTCCTTGGCTATTTTTCATATGTAGGATATTAAATTCAAAGTCTGATGTAAATAAGAACATGGCTAAAGTGGTGATGTTAAACATTCTTCCATGGAACACAGTTCCATTAATATTAGAGTTTATACTAAGAAAATCAACCCAATTCAGAAAGGGAGACATATAGGGTAGAATCCAACTAAAGTCCTATTTAGAGTAGACCCATTCTACTCTAAGTAGGATTTTACTTGGATTCTACCCATTGATCCCATTTCTGGAGTAGACGCCATTTGTATGGCTCCCTGTATCCAGCAGTAGAGATTACGTATTCAGCATTCACAGGCATAATCAAATGATCATCACCGTGACGGCCAATCTCTCAGCTGTTTCAAAGGGAAAGGCTAAATCAGCAGCATTGGCTTTGGCAGATATGCATTTGCATCCTACTGTTTTAGAATTGGGACCAATAGGTTTATGGCAGGGGAATAAACATTTTTGCCCCAGTCCCACATCCCCACCCACTATACTGGATTACCCTCCGTTGTTGCACTTGACTGTCGCTGGATTCGGGCCTTTAGGTAAAAGAATGAAGTTGCCATTCGAGACCATGTCTGCCAAATGCTTGCCCAGCATCTTTTTTGACAACCTGTATAGAACATTCCAGACAGGACTGGCTCACACCATTTTGCTGAATCTTAGTTCCAACACTAGTAACCCAAGAAGTATCCTTCACTGTAACTGAGGGCAGCAAGCTACCTTCGGAGGTGCAGCGCATGTCACGTGTCACACACATGCCATGTGGCTCTGTCTCTTCCATGCCCCCAGCAGATGCTGCTGCCTGAACTAGCTGCCTCACTCTAATAGTAAGGCAACTTGTTCCCTTACCCTGCTACTCTTATAGTTAAGCTATTATTTTACATATCTAACCTAAAACTAGACAGCACATTGCATAAAGCATAAACGTCAACGCCAGCCCTACTATAAAGCAGAGTGAAGCGTCTGCCTCAACTGGCAGATGCTGGGGGGTGAGGAGTAGTAGTGAGGTGCTGATGGGAAGAACTGTGTGTAGTATACAACCTGCCCTGTGCCCCCTAAGCTAGCTTGCTGCTGTTGTGTATGTAAAATTCAACTGCCAATGGAATGGGGGAGGCAGGGGAACCATCTTGTCCACAGGCAGCCAAATGTCTTGGCTCACCCGCTACATGCAGTGGGAAGTTGAATTTGTACCAACCTAACCTACACCATGCCACTGGCACCCTCCCTCCACTCCCAAGTCTGTCTTTCATCCACATGTTTGTGTCATGACTCCAGCTCTTGGACTCCCAGTGTGCAACCGATAATTCTGACGAGGATAAGGCACAGGCTACTTCCTCAGGGGAAGAGGGTAGAAAAGTCATTGCCTTATTCAGAGCCCTCCCAGCCAGAGGACACTGCCCTGCCATCAAAGGATGGCTCAGAGGATGAGTCCCTAGCAGAACCTCCATCACTCCAGCCTTGCAAAATCTGAGAGCCAAAACTGAGATTACATTAATTGTGTGTTGACTAGCTACATCTCCCTCCTCTCATTTTTACTCTAGAGTAGGTGCAGGGCTCCAACCCAGATTAGGATCCAGCATGAGCGGATGGGGGGATTTTAATATTTGGATCTGCTCTCGTGCACTTACATCAATGTAAAAACAAAAATTTAAAAAGACATAGCTGCTCGATGCAGCTGTAAAGTAATGTCTGATTTTCACCCCCAGGCTGCAAAACCAGGCAAGGATCCTTTAACAGTCCAGTCAGCTCCTCCAGGACAGATGGAGCTGACCACGCTACAATTCTTGTTGGCTTACATCAGTTAGCTTTAGCTCCCTGCTGAGATAACATCCTCCTATTGTTGTAGTAAGAGAGAGTTCCAGCCAGCAGGACCACTTGGAGCTATCCAAGGTCCTATTGTCTTCTTGCCTTGTTTTGACTGTCATCGGATGCTACCAGATTCCCCTGTGAGACTCAAGGGACCATAGAACAGAACAGTTAGGTGCCATGTTCAAACAAGGGTTTTTGTGCACAAGCAAACCTGTGTGATCATTTCCCCATAATTTTGAGGGACAGTAATCACATGGATTGGTGCTACACATCAGCCCCTATTTGAACATGTTCAACTCACAGGTGACAAAATTGGCACTTCCACCGTAGCTTTTTCCTCTAGTTCTGATATTTATTTCTGAGAATCCAGTTGATATTTCTTCAATCACACCTTCCAGGGGTGAACTGCTCTAATGCTATTGTCTCACCTGGTTTGATCTCTATTAAATCTTATTTTGTCTAGTCTAAACATAATTAGCTCCTTATTTCTGTACTTATGTGACATGATTTCTGCTCCATGATGGCTTAAATGTAGTAGTTTATCTTTTGCTAACTGCTACATACAAGTGTAATTAGAATTCCTGTTCTTTGAATGCTATATTCCTGTAAATATATCCTGTAAATATATTATAGCATTGTCTTACATCAAAGGCAAGTGGAATTCTCCAAGCGATCAGGAACCCTGATAAGGCAGGGCCTGCGATCGCACAGAGAATTCTCTCCATGTCCAACGAATGTGAGTAGAACTCCCAGGCCTTGTCAGTTCAATATGAGAAGGTCTTGAACTGAGAGAGGCTGAGGCAGTGCGTCTGGAGACATAGGGGGAGAGACCAACAGTCACAGCACTGTCCTAATACCCACTTTGATCCCTCACATGTTCTCTTGAATATCTGAATAAGACCCTAACTCTTGCCAAAGTTTCTTCTGGTCAGACCTCTTTCTGAAACTTTCTGGTTCTGGTTTCTGCTGCCTGATTCTAGTTTCTGCTGCCCACTGATCTAACAGCAAGTCTTCCTGCTCCCTCAGCTACCAGCTCCAGTGTTCAAATCTTCCAGTAAGGTTCTGTCAGACACAAAAGCTTGCTTTTTTTCAGCTCACATCCCTGCTCTCTGCAGCCCCAGCTCACTTCCAACCAACCACACTATCTAGCAACCCCCTCAAGTGACGTTTCTAATCCCTTTAACATTTTTTTTTCAAATCTCTTGTTCAGAATCTCTAGCCAATCCAAAGAAAGGCAGCTTTCCCCCTATACATGTTGAAGCCTCCCTTCCATAGCAGCCATAACCAAGGCAGCCGCTACTGTCAGGGTCAGCACCAAAAGCTAGGCATGGTTGGGTACCTGCCAAGGGCCCACACCCCAGCAGGGGACCCTAATAAGGGTCTCCTGGACTTGCTTCTACCGTTCATCAGTCCCACCTGCTCATTCATCTGCCTCTTATTCTGGTCCAGACTACAGTAGTGGTGAGGAGGAGGAGGATCTGTGGAAGCCACTGCCTACTTGCTCACTGGCTCTCTGCCTGCCAAGAAACCAAGTGGTAATAACCATGAGAAATAGAAGCAATAGCAGCTGGTGGCAATGGGAGGGAGAAGGTAGACTCACTAAGGAAGCAGACCGTTAAGTGTAGGGTGACCAGATAAAATCCAAGTCAGGGCTCATGTAACTTTAACAGTTGTAGAGAAAAGGGAATTTCAGCCAATGTCATTTGTATGCAATTAGTTCCTGGTGAAATTCCCTCTTCATCACAACAGTTAAAAGTGCAGGCACTATACTAGAGTGACCATATACAAAAGAAGGCAGGGCCCCTGCACCTTTAACTGTTGTGATGAAGAGGGAATTTCACCAGGAACTAATTGCATACAAATGACACTGGCTGAAATTCCCTTTTCTCTACAACTGTTAAAGTTACATGAGCCCTCACCTGGATTTTATCTGGTCACCCTAGTTGAGTGTGTCTTGTCCAAGGAGCTTCAAAAACCTGGAGCAGCAGGCCCTGGCTATTCTCATATGACCAGAAACAAAGCCAGGCTTCTGGCCAACTTGGATACATTTTAATCTCAAAGGTCACTCAAATAATATGAACAGCACAAAGCATAAACACAGAGGTAAAAATACAGTGTTTCTTCATTAACCCCCGCTTCACTGAAACACACTATTACATATTGCTGAAGGCTCCAGTAACTCCATCTGCTGTACATTCATTTATCATGCAATAGCCTGCCCAGTGCCTTTTTAAAGAGTTTATTGTTCTTTTGGTTAAAGATATACATGCAAGGGGGAGGGGGAGAATATATATATATATATATATATATATCTCCTATAAGTAAATTTGTTGTTGCAAGGGGGTGCAGCCCAAGGGGGGGGGGTGTCCAGAGGATGAAAATGTCTCTTGTAGACCTCCTGCAGTTGCCTACTCCTGACTTACATGTATGTGCACTAGAGAGGTTATAGTAAGGATAAGATTTTAAGTAGCTATTCTCAAGAGCCAAAATATGCCAAGAACATGACTTTGGAACCTGTTTTACCTTATTTTGCCATACTAGCAGCACTCACTGCAATAATCCTTATGGGAGGTTCTATACCACTGGTTGCAAATTTGCAAATTATATGAACAGTAATGTAATTTTTGTTTAATCAAAACAGATGTGAGGATGTGTCATTTAAATTTAATAGATGTGTCATTTAAATTTATTATTGTTGTTGTTGTTGTTATTATTTGCCATCTCAGAAGAACCAAAATTCCTGGTAATGCTATTGGAAGAAAGGTATCCTTATTAACTAAAGGAGTTCCACTCCTCTTTTAGCCTCGTTCTGAGGTAGAAAACCAATATGGAAGACAGAAAGAGGATCAAATAATTTATTTATCTCCATAGGAAAAAGGATCCCTTTAGATAGAAAAGTAATCGGGAAAGACTCTAGCCTAGCTTTTACCCTCACATGCTAGTTTTCTATGTGCATGGATTATTTTCTACTGAACTACATTTCTACATGAGCTCCCACCGGTAATCTGAAGTGATACAGCACAGGCAGGCTTACCACAGTGACCCACTAACTTTTATTTTGTCGGGGTGTACTGTAAATAGTCAGCACCAACTACCTGACTGAGGCAAACATGTTCTGGCTGATTTTCATGAAAAAATAACCATAATAACCTGAATATTTTGGCAATTGTATGCATATTTAGACAGAAAAGTCCTACAACTCCCATCACGCCCCAGACAGTACTGGCTGGGACACGTTGGGAGTTGTAGGGGTTTTTTTGTGTGTGTCTAAAAATGGATAGAACTGCGCCTTTAAGGATTTTACACTTTGTAGCTTAGAGTCCTCTTCATCAGATGCATAGTGTCATCTCAGTTGGCAGGTATAAAGATATATACATACACACACAGAGGGAAGGGCAGTGTATAACAAAGCCAAAATGCCATGATGCAAGAGGTGCAATTTGAACACAGCGAACCATTCATAGCAGCAGTTGCTATTCGGTGATGTAAAAAAGCCAGTAAGTGGGTCGGAACTAGCACCAGATTTTTATTTTTATTTTTGTAGCATCATATTGACTTCTAACTACCTTGCCAAGCCAGTGACCCTGCGTAAACCAATAAACTCACTCGGCCGCTCTCTTAGCACCATAATAGCGAATCTCCAACCAATCAAGCACCACTACAGAACGTCATGAGGTGAACCTTGGCTATAGAACTGTAGTTTACTCCTCCCCTCCACGCCGATGGAATTTTGAATCGCCTTTCTGATTAGCCAATAGAAAGCCAGGACGAACCTGAAATTGCCGTCTCAACCTCACGTGGGCGGAGAATGCGAGGATGAAAAGAAAAATCCAAGAGGAATGCATAACACGGCATTTCCGGCTCCTGTGCGAATAAGTAAGAAATCCCCATATGTGGGGTTAAGAGCTCAACATGCATGTATTAAAATGAACGACAGAGTAAGGCACACCGAACTGGGTTTACCCTTTAGCTGCAATTGGTTGCTGGGCTGGACATTCCTCGTTGTACTAATAACCAAAGCAAGGTTCCTGTTCAGAAAATGTCTGCCAGGAACAGAGAGTTACTAAGGTGCAAGACATGAACGTTTCTTGAGAAGAGTAAGGTGGCAACGCGGAGGGACTGAATAAACAGGCAGAGCACCTATTTCTCACCTGCAGAGGAATGTGGTAATGTTCTGAGGCGGTAGAGTACCAGTGCAGATGGGGATTCATACTTTTTAATCCCCCCCTCCCAATAAAAGCAAAAACAAAACCAGTCCCTCCAAGTACAAAACTAGGAAGCAAATTGGGCTTGGTGTGTATGCGTTGGCCACGTTTTATAGGAAGAGTCTCGAAACTAGAGCAACCAATGGTCTGATTTAATACAAGGCAAGTTCCTGGTCCTTTTTTGCCTTCAAACTGGTCCTCAACAGAAACATGAAGCTGAGCAGCTATTTTGTAATAGAAGTGGGGGATAGAATGTATATACGTACTTTAAATAAATAAAAATAAATAATTTAAATCAACAAATAAATTACTGATTATCATTTTCCTAAAACACGGTCATAGCTTTTTGTGGGGCTTTATCAGAAACAACAGCTTGGGGCATGCAACAAAGTAGGAAAACGCATGAACACTCTCTAATATTCAAGGGCAGAGGTGTTGACCCACTACAGTCTACTCAAGTATATTTGCATATGAGTAAAAACAATGTGTTAGATCCAGACCTAGTCATATTTGGAGTAAAGCCATTTAAATAAAATAAGTGTTCATTGCTTAAGATCCATTCATAGCCATCTTTGGCAACTGCTGCATGGGTAGTTTTTTTTAGAAAAACTTTTTGGTGGAGGTCATGATGCTGTTAACCACGAACAACCCACAAAGAGAACCTATGGTTTGTTGTTGGGTTGTGAACTGTGGATTGTTCATAGTTGACAAACTATGGTTTGTTAGCACACTTGGTTTCACACCACACAACAACCCACGGATCAATGACAGCCCATATTCAACTTTGAGTGTGGTTTTCATATTGCGTGAACCTGATCACAGTGTAGTCATGACCACTACTAACTTGCATACAACAAGCGAGATGGGTGGGGGTGGAAATTCCCAGAGCTTCAGCTGGAACAAAATCACGCTTTAATCAAAAATACTACTTGGAGTTTCAATGGGAACAGCTTGCCTCCTTGCCCTAAATTTCCCAAGGTAACCAATGATAATCCTCTTTATTCTTCTCTTCCCGTTTCACTCTGCGCACACCCTTAAACGCCATTCCAAACCTTCCAAGTCTTTATTGCTCAACCCAGCCTTACCCAATCTGCTGCCTTCCAGATGTGCTGGACTACGTCTCCCAGAATCCGGGGGATTCTGGGAATGGTAGTCCAGCTCATCTGGAGAGCACCAGCTTGGGGAAGGTTGGCTTAGCTAGGGTGCCCATATGAAAAGGACATGGCTCCTGTATCTTTAACAGTTGCAAAGGACAGGGAATTTCAGCAGGTGTCGTTCGTATGCATACAGAACCTGGTGAAATTCCCTCTTCATCACAATAGTTAAAGCTGCAGGAGCCCTGTTCTCTTGACCATGTACAAAAGAAGGCAGGGCTCCTGCAGCTTTAATTTTGTGATGATGCGGAAATTTCACCAGATGTTGCATATATACAAATGACACCTGCTGAAATTCCATTTTCTATGAAACTGTTAAAGATACAGGAGCCCTATCCTCCTTTTCATATGGTCAGCCTAGCCTTAGCCCAAAGTCATCGCCCAGTCTGCCTTGCGCTCCATATAATCCATGTGTTAAGTCTTTAAGGGGCCAGAGGATTCTCTGTTGTTTTTGCCGCACACAGGCGCATAGGGCTGCCCCCCCCCCTCCTGAAATCCATGGAGAGGCATCCCTCCCTTCTTTCCTTAGGCCCCACCCAGCCGCTGACGCGTGGGGACGATGCGGTTGTATTGGCAACGCGCGTTGCTAGAACTGGCTGCGGCTGCTTCCGGGGGCCATGGATTCTTCCCTATTGCAGGTTTGTTCCAGAGGCGCGCCGTCCCCTCCCCCGATCGCTCATTTCCCCGTTTGCGTTGCAGCGCGTTGCATCGCCCCGTTCCTCTCCCCGCTGGAAACGCGCCTCTTTTTTGCCCCTTCTTGCATTCCTCCTTTAGCCTCTCCGCCGTTGGGCACAGCCCCCAGATCTCGTGAAACGAAGCAAGCAGGAGGTGGGCGAGGGAGGCCCGCCGTACCTACCACTAGTAGCGCCTTCCCTTCTAGCACTTCTAGCACTTTTATATGAAATAGCAGAAACGATGTGGTGGACTTTCTACCCCCATTGGAGCAGCAGTGTTGGCCGCACCTATTTAGGGCTGGCATTAAGGTCTCGGCTGCCATATAATAACTTGCAGAATGCCCAAAGACGGATCAGAGTGGGTGCTCTCTTTTTCCAACGCATAGCTTCCGCAACCTTATGCCCTCCAGATGAAATACAGCTCCCAGAATTCCCTACTATGAGCCACACAAGGAAAAGGCACCCCACCCCCCAATTGAGTCAGGCCAGCTACGATTACTGCAGGAAACACCCGTGTTTCTGAGCTGAACGTACATAATGTGCATCATAGACGTGTGTATAGATGCTTCTCTAAACACTAGCTTACACACGGCTAGGGACAATGCTGCACATTAGGGCGCTCTCCTATACATGTCTTTCCTTTTATTTATACTTTAGCAATAGCTCGTATACGTCGCGGCAACAAATTTGGGTTTCCCAGGTCCCCTCTACAAGGATTCGCTTTTGCGCCCGGTTAGGCGATTATGCGCATAATCGCTGAGGTGCATTTACACCTAATACCTCTGCACGAGAGGCGGTGAAGCGCATTAACGGATGACCAAAATGCGCTTTACAAGTAGTTAATAAGCATAAGCGCTTGTTCACATAGTCAAAATGCGCTTTAACGGCCGGGGCAAAATAAAACTCTCTATTTAACGCGCATTCGATAATGCGCATAATCGGAGAGATAGCGCGCCTCTACGCCCGATTTGCGCTCCATTCTTGTAGAGGTACATTTTTTAAAGCGCCTTGAAAGAGCTTTAAACCTCTCTTGTAGAGGCAGCCTCACAGAGCATACACCTAACAGGGAGCTGCAGTAATTCCCATCACCCTGAGGAGTGTAGCTATATCAGCCTTCCCCAACCTGGTGCTCTCCGGAGGTGTTGGACTACAACCCCCAACATGCTGTCTGGGGATGATGTAGATTGTAGCCCAACACCTCTGGAGTACACAAGGTTGGGGAAGGCTGGCCTATATGACATACCTGTTTGCCAGTGCAGGCTTATCACCTTGATGCTCTGCAGTTTTAAGTGTCCTTTTGAAAGTGCTTAGATGAACCTTAAAGAAACAGGGTTTGATCCACTCCTGGAAGAGTCCTGTGGGACTTAATAGGGCGTCTTTTCACATCCTACAAACACACATGTACACAGACAGCACAATTGGGACATTTACAAGAAATGTATGGTGAGTGCATGCTTCCCATATCCACATAGAGCCATCCTTCCATGTGCCATGCAAGTAACTTCTGCTCTCAGCCACACTCCTGAATATATGCAACATGTAATGTGTGAAGCAGCATTTGTTTACTGACAAAAATAACAGCATATGAATGGACCATGTAAAATGTGAATCAGCAATAAAATATTTGGATTTCTCTTCTTGGAGCTAAACTACCTTAGCCCTGATCCAGCACCTATTATACAATAAGTATAGTCTTTCTGCAGGCTGAATATTTTACTTCTCTTTGCTACTTAAAAATTACTGAGGGAAAATGTCCATGCCAGTGCTAGGGCCCATATTAGAGAACTAAATATATAAATATATTAAGCAAAAGGGTTTTTGACTGACAAGAATGTAGCTTCTCTGCCGTTCAGTTTTTTTTACAGTGTGTAAAATGAGCACTTTTGTTATTTATTTATTATTATTATTATTACATTTATGTCCCATCTTTTTTCCTCTCGCAAGGAACTCAGAATCTTTTTCAACACGCAGAGGTTCCACATTCTACTATATTCTGGTGCTCCTCAGCAGATGGACTGATGTAGAAATGATTCCTTGAAAGAAGGAAGTTTGAAAATCTCAGCTATGAGGGTAGAAAGCAGTGGTTTTAAACTGTACATTCAAGGCCATCCAAGAGAGCTGTAACGGGTTGGAGCTAGAATAAAGTTAGCTGGCTCTACCAACATGACTGAATGTCTGGTAGCTGCCTTAGATTTTAGGAAGGAGCAGAGAGAGATAGTTTGAATAGGGTTGCTACTTCAAAAGGAGCAAAGTAAAAAATACTGTGTTCTGAAAAGCGCCGTGTCTCACGACAGCTGTGAATCTATACATGACACAAGTAGAGAAAGATTTTATCATTTGGCTTGAGTACAGGAGGAGGCCATCAGATTTCATGAAGAAGGAGAAAGTTTATTTTCCAGGCAGCAAACAATACTAGAATACTAACTCTCCAACCCCCTCCCCCTCCCCCTGTTTTAGTATACTCTTCTGCTTGATCGTGCTAACCAAAGTAACCATTTCCTTTCAGGCTTTAATTAATTACTATTGCCAGGAAGGCTATTTTCGTCATGTTCAAACAGTTGCCAGTGAAGGCCTTAAGATGTTCGGCAGTGACCCAGTGTTCCTTTTCTACCGTACTTATGGCATACTCATGGAAGGTAACTGTTTACTGAATATCTCTTGAAAGTTTTAAATGTTGTTTTTTGCCTAAAGGCTCAGCTGCCGCCCAGATTGTTTTCATGAAATGGAACTGATTTTTACCGCTCAGTCTTTGGCAGATTGACTTGGGAAGAAATCTTGCTGTATTCGGTGGGGTTCGCTCCCAGCAAAACCTGCATAAGATTGCAGCCTCAAACAATTGCATATTCTCTGCCACATTTGAAAGGTCTATTATGGTAGCACCTAAAGTTGTGTAGGGAAACATTTGATCTGGCAGAAAAACGCACATGTAGCCAGCATTGTGTACAGTGCTGGCTTCAGGTTTTTGAGGGCCCTTAGGCAAGGCACCTTCAGTGGGCCCCCTCTCTGAGTGACTCTATGGCTGGTTTCGGATGACACATTAGGCAACGGGGGGGGGAAGCAACCGTCAGTTGCGTTGTTAGTTGTGTCATGTGGAGGGTTACACACCACGCACACACAACTGACGGTGCGCTATTCCACCCAATTAAACAACGGAGAGAAACAACGGGCTTGCAAGTTGTTTAGCCTGAAGCCTGTTGTTTAAAGTGTCGTCTGAA
Source organism: Anniella stebbinsi (assembly GCA_029215795.1). Lineage (NCBI taxonomy): Eukaryota > Metazoa > Chordata > Lepidosauria > Squamata > Anniellidae > Anniella > Anniella stebbinsi. The sequence continues at coordinate 221,550,883 of JARDYH010000001.1, forward strand.
ACCAACCCCCCCGCTCTCCGTGGACTATTCTGTTTGGGAATAGAGTTCTGCTGGCAGGAGCAGCCGACCTCCCCCCCTCCGGCTGCTCGATACAGTCGGCAGAACGTGCAGTGCATGCTGGGATACAGCTGGAGGACTGAGGGAGGGGGGAGGGAGGAGACGCTGCAACCAAGATGGACGCCGGAACTTTCAGCTGCTCAACAGACGGGGTAGCAACGTGTTGTGTGGGGAGAGCCGCCTATCTAACTCACGGTCAATACGCTATTTCCCCCTCTGTTGCCTAATGTGTCATGTGAAACCAGCCTATCTTTTCACCACCATTGTTACCCACTCCTTTTCCCCATCATTGCTACCACTTCATTACTTGACAGGCAGAGAACCAGTGAGCAAGGAGGCAGTGGCATCTCCTGCTACTCCTCCCTCTCACCACTACTATTATATGGGCCAGAGTAAGAGGAAGGTGGACAAGCAGGTTGCAGTAGTGAAGATTATGCAACTCCAGGGAGTTCTTGTCAGTAGGCCCCTGTTGGGTTGTGGGCCCTCAGCACGTGCCCAACCATACGTACCTTTGACGCCAACCCCAATTGTGTGATAGTATTGGGAAGTGGTCCTGGATGTGAAAGAGCTAGTCAGATCCTTGCTCAGCTATGAAGTTCATTGGGTGAGATGCACTTTTTTTAACCAAATCCAGATGATTTGAATTTTATGTAAGGATAAAAGAAAGCAAGAATATTGTGTAACCTGTGAAGTTTATAGATTTCAAGGGAAATAATTTTTTATGAACAGCAAGGTAGTTTTTTTTTTTTACCCCTTATTACCAAAAATGCAAGTGCTGGGAAGACCTGAGGTTTCAATCCCATGTACTTGGATCTGGGAGTAAGCCCCAGTGAACACACTGGAGCTTACTTTTGAGTAAACATACCTAGGATTGCTCTGTTATTTCCACTATTATGAGCTCCCTCACTGTGGCAGCTGAGAGACTCCTGTTGCAAGTGAAGGGATTTATTGATTTGTATAGTTGGTCCTTCTTCCAAGTTGCTCAGAGTATCTTGCTGGAATACTCTGGGAGCGAGTGATTTTCCCAATACCACCAAGTGAGCTTTGAGGAAGACCAGAAATGACTTCATCACCTCAAACCCCAGTGCTCTAGCAACTTCAAAGGAAGAGCATAAAACATCACTGCCTTGCAGTTATTCAGCTGAGGCAAGAATTACAAAGGCTTTGATCAGAAAACAAATTAATTTAAGGAAGTTGTATAATGAAAGTTTCCTGTCCTCCCCACTGACTATCCTGCAACCACAGGTGACCTCCTGAAAAGCCTCTCCAGAGCGTTGGGGAGCCTTCCTACACCCAGCAAGCTGCCTTATTTTGAGTCGGACCGTTGGTTGCTCTAACTCAGTATTGTCTATTGCCTAAAATTGGGCTTGGATCCTAAAATAAGTTAACTTAAGGAAGTTCATGGAAGGAAAGTTTCTCCTCCTTTCCATAGCAACCCCCTGCACCATATCCCATATTGTTCAGGGGGGCCTCCTGACCCTCCAATTTTTGGGGGTCACAGGTGGCTTCAGGGGGAGGATTGGATAGGAAACGTTCCTTCCATGAACTTCCTTAATGTAATTTACTGTAGTCTTTAAGTCAAGGTGTGCATATGGAATGATGATTTATTCCTTTCCTTTGCAATCCTCTCTCTCTCATGACAAGATGATTCCTCTTTATGAAAGGAGGGACACTGTACAATTTTCTATGGTGGGATTCTACTTTCTTTAGTGTCTCCTGAATCTTACTACTTTGGGTAATAATACTTTCGGTATTTTATACCAAAACCGGTAAGGTTGAGAATATGCATTTATTGCAATTCTTCAAAATGTGAAATTCCCATTTTAGTTCATGACCGTCTATCTGCCGTGGGATCTTTTAATTATATCAATGATAGTAATGTACTTAACAACTGAGATGAGTAGACTGGTGAAGCACACAAAAAATGCAGCTTACTGTCTTGAATACATTTCCTTAGGGCACGTTCAACAGGCTCTTCTCGATCTTGAATCTATGAAAAACAAGCAGGATGTTTCCCTTTGCACACTGATGGCACTGATCTATGCCCATAAAAAGAGCCCAAATCCAGGTATAGTTTCAGTTATCTTTATAAGTAATATAGTCATGTGGACTCTGAACTGTTGTGTTGTTGTGCATGCTTGATTATTTCTCTTTCCAGTTTAATATAAAAGTACAATTGGGACCTGCAACAAAATTTGCAGTGTATTCTTGCCTTCTAATAGAAGTGCTCCCTGTTTGCTCTTCTAGCCAGCCATGACCCCCCCCCCATAGCAGTCCATTCCATTTCCTCCCACCCCCATTTTTCTTTTCCATTTGTCACTCAGGCATTCCATGAATACTGAGTTTGCTCAGTACCCATTAGGCTGCTTCCAAGGGGGTATTGCCCCCTTAGTTTCAGGGGGTTACAATATTTTTTTTTGTACTTCTGCAAACCTCAGAGTTCCCCTGAGGATGTGGATACCTCCCTCTTGTTTCTCAGTGGCCCTGTTTTGCCTCCATGTCTGTTGGCATTCACCACCTGAGTTTGCAATGCAAGGGAGTGATTGTAACCTGGCTGCCTATTTGCTACTGGGCCAGGTTTAAGATTCCGGTACAAAGCCCTAAATAACTTGGGACCAGGATAACTGAGAGAGCACCTTCTCCCCTATCAACCTGCCCAGTCACTGAGGGCATCTGAGGTGATTCCACATTGACCTATGATCCAATTTGAGTCCATCAGGAGAAGAGCTTTCAGTGTGGTAGCCCCCTTACTATTGAATTCCTTGCCTATTGAGGTCAGGCAGGCATTAACCTTGTATTCCTTCCGGTGCCTCCTGAAAATGTTGTTGTTCTAAGAAGCTTTCCATAAGTGACTAGCTGCAGTTTTATTTGCACCATGTTTCTGTTAAAAATGTATTTTAATGTGTTTTATTCTGTTTTTATTCTTTTATTTTAGTTGTGCACCACTCCCAAAATTCTTGAACAGGTAGTGGTATATAAATACCTGTAAATAAACAAATAACCTGTTCTGAGCTTTTTGGATGGGATGAAATTCAGTGCTATTGTTAACATAAATTATGTTGCTCTAGATGTGACAGAAGATGTCTATTTCAAGTACAATTGTATTAGAAGGCGCGAGCCTGTGGGCGCGAGCCAAAGGGGAACGAAGCCGTTGGACCAAAACTGCAGCCGTGGATGAAGAGTGCTAAGAGAGGAGAGCCACCTGCACCCCACCCTTCCAGCTGACCACAGTGTGTAGGGGAGCGGCAATTTGTGTTGTGCAGGGCAAAGGGAGATATGGCGTTGGCAGAGCAATGTGCCGTTACAGGGGAAGGAGAGATGGATATCTCACACCCATCTTACCTTCCGATTGCTCTGCTAACTTGGGGAACTTGGAGAACGAACCAGGCCACCCACAGAACCTCTCCTTGCTCCTATGTAATGCCAGGTCAGTTAAAAATAAAACACATATTATCCATGACCTTCTTTCAGATGAGAAGGCTGACCTGGCATGCTTCACAGAGACCTGGCTGGGAGATGACAGTGGACCGACATGGGCGCAGGCCCTCCCAGCTGGGTACTGTGTTAGTGAGCAGGTGAGGGAAAGTAGGCGGAGGGGCGGAGTAGCTGTGGTCTATAGGGATAATCTTAACCTGACCAGACTTCCTGTTCGTGAACTGAATCACATCGAGTGTGTGTACCTGAGTCTGAAGACCAGGGATAGACTAGGGATCCTCTTAGTGTACCGGCCACCCCGCTGCCTATCAGACTCCCTGGCCGAGCTCACGGAACTGGTCTCGGAGCTGGTGTTGGATTCGCCCAGGCTTTTGATCCTGGGCAACTTCAACATCCCATTCGAGACTGGTTTGTCAGGTGGAGCTTGGGAGTTTGTGGCATCCATGACAACCATGGGCCTATCCCAATTGGTCTCTGGACCCACACATTCAGCGGGTCATACCCTTGATGCTGTTTTCAGTTCCGAACAGAGGGATCTGTGGGCGGGGGTAACGAATACCTCCGTGTTGTCATGGACAGACCATTTTCTGGTTAGGGTTAGTATCACGGCTACCACCCGCCCCTGCAGGGGTGGTGGACCTATTAAGATGGTCCGCCCTCGAAGGCTGATGGATCCTTCTGGATTTCAGAAAGCCTTGGAGGGTTTTATGGCTGGTATCGTCGACGATCCTGTAGAAGCCCTGGTCGATAGATGGAATCAAGACCTAACTAGGGCTATTGACACGATCGCCCCCAAACGTCCTCTCCGACCCGCTTCTAACAGGGCGCCCTGGTATACGGAAGACCTCAGGGAGTTGAAGCGGAAAGGACGACGACTGGAGCGCCGATGGCGGAAAACTCGACTTCTGTCCGACAAGACACGGCATAGAGAACATCTTTGTTCCTATGGGGTGGCAATATGTGCAGCAAAGAAAGCTTTCTTCTCTGCGCGCATTGCGTCAGCGAATTTGCGTCCAGCAGAACTGTTCAGGGTGGTGAGGGGTCTAACCCGGGCACCTTCCCCCCTGAATCCGATTTTAGAGCCTTCGGCGGTTCGCTGTGATGCCTTTAACGATCATTTCACAGATAAAATCTCTCGGATAAGAGCCGACTTAGATGCCGTCGTTATAGCAGAGGCTGACGATGGAGTGTCCGGCGACTCCGCGAGTAGAATTACACTGGATCGGTTTCAGTTGGTGAGTACCGAGGACGTGGACAAGCTGCTTGGTCGAGTGAGGACGACGACTTGCCCTCTCGATCCCTGTCCTTCATGGCTGGTCGCCCAGGGAGGAGATGCGGTTAGATCGCAATTACAATATATTATTAATGCATCTCTCAGGGAGGGGACTTTCCCATCATGTTTAAAAGAAGTGGTGGTACGGCCGCTTCTAAAGAAGCCCTCCCTGGATCCCCTGGACTTTAATAACTACAGACCGGTATCAAACCTTCCATTCTTGGGCAAGGTGATCGAGAGGGCGGTTGCCTTTCAACTCCAAGTAGTCTTGGATGACACTGATTTTCTAGACCCATTTCAAACTGGCTTCAGGGCGGGATACGGAGTTGAGACTGCTATGGTCGCCTTAGTGGATGATCTACGCCTTAGTATTGACGGGGAGTGTGTCCCTGTTGGTACTTCTGGACCTCTCAGCGGCTTTCGATACCATCGACTATGGTATCCTTCTGGAACGCCTGAGGGGATTGGGAATCGGGGGCACTGTGCTTCAGTGGTTCCGGTCCTACCTCTCGGGCAGGTTCCAGATGGTGATGCTTGGGGATAGCTGCTCTGCAAAGAAGGAGCTGCTGTGTGGCGTACCGCAAGGTGCCATCCTTTCCCCAATGCTGTTTAACATTTATATGAAACCGTTGGGAGAGATCATCCAGAGGCATGGGGCGGGGTGCTATCAGTATGCTGATGACACCCAAATATATTTCTCTATGCCTTCGGTAACAGCGCCAGCTAAGGATAGTGTGTCTCCTCTGAATGAATGCTTGGAGGCGGTAATGGGCTGGATGAGGAAAAACAAACTGAAGCTGAATCCAGACAAGACGGAGATGCTTGCTGTCAAAGGCCGCAACCTGGGTTTGGAGGTGTGTCAACCGGTTCTGGATGGGGTTACACTCCCCCTGAAAGACTGTGTTCGCAGCTTGGGGGTGCTCCTGGATCCGTCGCTCCAAATGACAGCCCAGATAGATGCGACGGCCAGGAGTGCCTACTATCAGCTTCGGCTGATACGCCAGCTGCGCCCCTTCCTAGAGTTGGAAGACCTAAAGATGGTAGTGCACGCGCTGGTAACTTCGAGGCTCGACTTCTGCAATGCGCTGTACATAGGGCTACCTTTTTGCCTAGTCCGGAAACTTCAACTAGTTCAAAATATGGCAGCCAGGTTGGTCACCGGTACATCTAGGGGTGACCATATTACGCCAGCTTTAAAATCGCTCCACTGGCTGCCAATTAGTTTCCGGGCGAAGTACAAAGTGTTGGTTATTACCTTTAAAGCCCTACATGGTTTAGGTCCAGGTTACCTGCGGGATCGCCTTCTCCCATACAATCCGCCCCGCACGCTCAGGTCCTCTGGGAAGAACTTACTGCAGTCGGCCAAGACTAGGCTGACAACCGTTACCCAGAGGACCTTCTCTTCTGCCGCTCCCAGACTGTGGAATGACCTGCCAGAGGAGACTCGTCAACTTAACAGTCTTTTAGAATTTAAGAAAGCTATAAAGACTGTTCTCTTCCGGCAGGCATATCCAGTGGAATTTTAGAATGTTTTAAGGGTGTTTTTAGGATGTTTTAGGATTTTTTATGCAGTTTTAATAATATGTGTTATGTTTTAATCAGTTTTATGTATTTTATCATGTTGTTGTTCCCCGCCTCGATCCAGACGGAGAGGCGGGTAAGAAATAAATTGTTATTATTATTATTATTATTAGAACTGAACTTTCTGGAATATAAGGAGCAGAATTCCCAATCTTCCTAGACAGTGACTTTATCTCAAGTAGTCACATCAGTCAGATTTGCTTTATTAATAATTTGGATCATGTTTAATATGTTACAGTCACCTCTGCAATGTGACATTAAGGTAGGGGTGAGCAACTTGTGGTCCGCTTGATGTTTTTGCCTACCATCAGCCCTAGCCAGCAGAGCCAGTGATGATGGAACATGGGAGTTGTAGGCCAAAACATCTGGAGGGCCACAAGGTGACCATCCCTGCATTAACATCTAATTCACACAGTTGATTCAGCCATGATTTCCGTCTGCTTCAGACACTACTAACCCAGTTTTGTGATGCCATTTGGCTAAACTTAGCTTATGTCATGGCATTTTTACCCACCTGCAGTGTAGTTTGCAGATACGTGTCAAAATACACAGTCAGTCTGTAGGGACCCAGCTTTCCCCATGGCTGCCACATGCTGGAATGGTCAGGTAAATCAGCAGCTGTTACAGCATAATGTATTGCGAGAATAGGTGCTGTACTTTATAATGATGAGTTAACATAGTTTCATCCCCCCTTCCCTCACTCACAAATATGCTGGTATGTTTGTTTTAGGATTGGGTAGTTAATAACTCCATAAAAGTCTTTATTTATAACTAATCTTTAAAATCAGACTTTTCTCAGAGTAAGTTAAGCTAATAGCCCCACATGCTGGGGTCTGTAAATGAGTTGCTTTTTTCATCTTGCTATGTAAGTGGCTTTTTGATTTATGTGTAACTAAATGTGTTGTTTGATCAAGTTAAATATTAAAGCCCACCACTTACATTTGCATGGTTTGCATTAGCAAATGTATAATTAATAAAGAGTGGTTGACACAGGAATTGGATCTGTAGAAGCAATTGTGATTTTTGTAGTTTACACTTCACCATAGAAGTGTGTTCTAGATACACAAATGTGCCTACTCAGAAGTAGATTTCCTTGAGTTCAAGGTGAGTTATTGTAGGATTGCAGTCTAAATCATCCTCTACAGTACAATCCTGTGTGTACTCATTTGGAACTAAGTTCCGTTAAGTTCGATGAAACTTACTCCGAGATAAATGCGTGTAGAATTGCAGCCTTAGAATATTTGTCCTCTTGAAAATTTATCTAGAAATTTATTTATTTTTTTAAAAAAGAATGGATGTTCCAGAGACTAACAAAGAAATTCACATTACTATATGTTATCCCAAACTACTTGCTATGTAAGTGTCAAATTTTCCGTAGAGATTCACTGATTTTGGTAGACTACATCTGAAGGAAGATAATTATCAAGCTGTATGTCGGGCTTCTTTGCAAGACTAGAAAAGCATTTCAAATGCCTATACCATAGCATCATATTTTAGGCACCTGCTTTGAACAGCATTGGGGGGTAGGAGGACATGCCAATGTTTAGATACCAGAACTAATTACCTGGGTAACCAGATGCATCATATTTTTTCTAAATTTTGGTTTTACTGTTTTATCATTGTCATTATAATAACTAAACTCCAACTTTATGAATCTGCTAATGTATTCTACTGTTGGCAAGTATCATGCTAAAAACTGGAAGATGATAGAGCAATCCTCTCTATTCAGAAGTAAGTCACACTGTGTTCAGTAGGGCTTATTCCTTTGTAACTGGGTTTGGGATTGTAGCCTAATACTGCAGTCCTGTATCCAGTTTCTTGGGAGTACACCCCAGTGGAGCTTACTTCTGCATAAACATGTAGAGAATTGTAGCCTAAGGTGCAGTCCTATACACACTTAACTAGGAAGAAGTCCAGTGGGACATACGCAGTAGACTTGCATAGGATTGTGCTGTAACTCTGCCATTCAGGAATGTCATACAACTAAACTCTGGACATGTTGGGCCTGTATACGTTGACGGTCATAATGTTATAATAACATAATGGCTTTTGATAGAGTTTTATTGCTTCAGATATTTTCCCCCTTAACCTTCGATCCATTGTAGAGCTTGTGAATTTAGTGGGTTTTGGGGCTACCATTCATTGTTGGTTGTCACCTCTGAGCCCTATTCCTACCTTGCCGCTATTGTGTGATCAGCTATGATACAATGAAGTGTTACAAGGTAGGGGATATTTTGTTCCTATGCAGATTCTATGAAGAAAATAAAATGTCTCTCTGGGGAAGACCTCAAACTGATTATTGACAGGATTGACTAGTGCTGCTTGCAAGAAGTTGGTGCAGATCCAGGAAGAATGGATAGACAGGCTAAGGGCAGGCCACCTGACAGGAGTGGTGTATTAGTGGATTTCCTGCAGGGACAAGAGGTTGGACTAGAACACACTTGAGCCTCCCAACTCTACGATTCTTTTTGGCCTTGCCAACATTCTGTTGTTGCTGTGGTTGTGTTTTGTTTCTGTCCCATAACATTTTGCAGTAAAACTGTAGTAAATTGATAGCACTGTTCAGTGACAGGCTATTTCTGGACACAAGCTACGCAGTTTAAATAGCCACTGTTTTTTACCGCTTTGTTTCAGACCGTGAAGTCATCTTGGAACTAGATGGTAAACTGAAGGAGCATCGTAAGACAGCCGGACAGCAGGCCTTGTATTTTGCCGGCTTATTCTTGTGGCATATTGGCCGCCACGAGAAAGCCCGCGAATATGTTGACAGAATGATCAAGATTTCTAATGGCAGTAAAGAGGTAACCTGTTTCCCATAGTAGCACTTCCTATCTGTAAGCCTGCTTGCTGTAAAGCCAGACTTGTTAGCCCTCAGCTATGTTGACTCATGCTGCAGATCATAGCCAATTATGACTGCTTCATTTAACAGTCAAGGAACAGTTTGGTGGAGTCAGTACTGTTTAAAAACAGGGCTGATGAATTCTCTTTAGTTAGCTGTTAAGCAAGTCTGGTTCATTAAGTGAAATGAGTCAGTGGTAGGCTGACCATATGAAAAGGAGGACAGGGTTCATGTAACTTTAACAGTTATAGAGAAAAGGGAATTTCAGCCAGTGTCATCTGTATGCAATTAGTTCCTGGTGAAATTCCCTCTTCATCACAACTGTTAAAGTTGCAGGCACTATACTAGAGTGACCATATACAAAAGAAGGCAGGGCCCCTGCACCTTTAACTGTTGTGATGAAGAGGGAATTTCACCAGGAACTAATTGCATACAGATGACACTGGCTGAAATTCCCTTTTCTCTACAACAGTTAAAGTTACATGAGCCCTGTCCTCCTATTTGTATGGTCAGCCTAGTCAGTGGCCAATAGCATTATTTGAGGCAGCTAAGTAGTCTAATGGTGCTGGATCTCAGATGCTCCAAGTGTTTGGGTTTTTGTACTTACACTAAGATGCCATGTTCCCTCCCTGCATGAACGTTGGTACGTTCCATGTGTTGTATCTAATGGTGGCTTTGGCTTAGCACTCCCACCCCGCACAGTCTCGCATGGTCTCCCACTGCTGCACTGCTCACATTCATTTTGTCCACTTTACCCCTCTATGGTAGTTTGCTGCTGAAAATCGGTGACAAATCGGCAATTTTCTTTTGCTGCTACACCCTGCAGAATTCCGTAAGGTGGCATCAAGTGTGTAGCCCACAGGGGGTGGGATGGGGGTTATCCAGAGGTAAAAATGGCCCCTAGACTTCCCAAGGTTGCCCTCTCCTGCCTTAGTGGAAAGCACTAAACATGGGTCTGGAAGGTTACAGTTGAGCCACTAGAGGGCTTTGGGCAAGCTTGCCATTCTCAGACATGGTTCTCAGTTTGTGAAATAGAGGAAGCGATCTATTTCACATGGGGTTGGTAAGGATAAATATAGTTTAAAGAGACAATAACCTGTATACGTTTACACATGTATAAACCCACTTTCCCTGCTAACAACCCTGTGGGGGTGGGGGCAAGATTGGACCTGGCTTCATGCAGTAGTGGGATGGAGGAAGGAGAAAAAAGTGGCCCCCAACCTAGCATGTGGTACCTTCAGCCCACCAGGACCCCTTTTCCCTAAGGGGGTGAGGGGTGGGGAAACCAGGGAGCAACCTATTGGTATATGAAAAACAAGAAGTAGGTTTTATTTGATAGGGAAGGGAAAAGTGGAGAGGAACCAAAACAAATATTCAAATGAATAAACAATTTAAAGTATGAGCTTCTTCAGACGAGTGTTTTAAAGCACTCTCATGACTGGCCACTCACAGATCTTTGCGGATCATTTTGATGCTGCCGCCCTGTTGGCACATGGACATGATTTACAGGTCAGAGGACCTGTCTGTCAAGTAGCTTTGAATAGACTTATAAGTGGGGCAGCAAAGCTACTTGACAGACAGGTCCTTTGACCTGTAAACCATGTGTCAACAGGGCAGGGCTGCAGAACCCACTAAGGTGACACTACCATCTGAGTTACTCCTTCAATAAGTGGGGTCCCACCTTTCCAAAACTCTCCCAAGTTCCCAGAGAACTAGCAACTTCAAGGCTGAGACAGGGAGTGAGCAAGCTACTCCCGTGGGAACTTCTGACAGAGACCTGCTTGCATAGACATTCCAAAACTATTCCTAATAAATCTACCAACATTCAACAAGGTCTCCGGCCTTGTTGAAGACCTTCACATGACACTCATCTACTAAGAAATAAGCCCTATTCAGTTCAGTGGGACTTACTCCGAGGAATTAGTATAGAGTTGCTGCCTATACTTTAGGAAATGTAGGGCGGAATCCTATACATGTTTAGACACAAAAAAAAGTCCTGGGTATGCTGGGGTTGTAGGACTTTTTTCTGTCTAAACATGCATAGAATGGCTCCCTTAATGCTTAATGTCGCTTTTTTTACAGGGATTGATTTTGAAAGGATGGCTTGATGTCACCTCTGGAAAAGAAGCAAGTATTAAAAAAGCGACAAAATATTTTGATGAAGGGCTGCAAAGTGGGAATGATATATTTGGCCTGATGGGTAAGGTAGGTCTATATATTAAAGTAAGCTTTTGATCCTATCCAATTACAGAACAAACACTGCAGCTGATGCAGGCTGACCCAGCACAGATTGCTGTACAGTTCAGTCCAATGATATGGACATTGGTGTTAGTCCTCAGCTTGGAATTCACTAAAGCTTATGTGAGATGGGAATGCAAGTTTGAACAGCCTTAACGTAATTTCAGAAGACAGCCCACACGCTCTCTTCCCTCATTGTATTATTTTTGAGGGGTACAGATAGGAGGTACAGGCTGCATTACATAAGGAACTCTGTCAGAGTTCATCTGTGGGTCTGTAGAATTAAGTCATTTTTCCACTGTACAATCAGTTATTTTTATTTGGCATATCTTGCCCTATCGTGAGGGATTAGAGCAGCTAACAGCACTTTTGTTGCATATGTGGTCCCTTTAACCCTTCAATAGTAGGGTGACTATATGGAAAGGAGGATAGGGCTTCTGTATCTTTAACAGTTGCAAAGAAAAGGGAATTTCAGCAGGTGTCATTTGTATGCATGCAGCACCTGTGAAATTCACTCTTCATCGCAACAGTTAAAGCTGGAGGAGCCCTGCCCTCTTTTGTATCTAGTCACTCTTGAATCTTTAACTGTTGTGATGAAGAGGGAGTTTCAGCAGGTGCTGCATGTATACCAATGACACCTGCTGAAATTCCCTTTTCTATACAACTGTTGAAAGATACAGGAGCCCTGTCCTCCTTTCCATATGCTCACCCTACCGGCCCAGTGCAGCTTATGAAGATTAATAATGAAAGAACCCCTGCCCTCAGCCTTACAATTTAAAACAGATGACACAAAAGGGAAAGGGGTTGGAAGGGAGGAGGGAAAAAAAACAAAAGTAGGGCACCAGTTCTTCATTTCAAAGTTTGTGTACTTTCTGGCAGCGAAAGGTGAAAACAAGCTCCCTGTAGCTGTTCTTCTCTGGCCACTATATGGGACCAGGTTGGTCTCCCCCTTGCCGCGATGTTTATGTTTGGGAGGCAGGGTATGCAGCTTCCCAGTGGCCCTTGGTTCTCTGGTCGATGGATGTTTATGACGCTTACATTTATATGGGAAAGGAAGAATGTGAGAGAGAAAGAAGAGAAAGCAACGAGGAAACACCCACTTCCCAAACCGTTGAAACATGTGGCAATTCTCAGCTGCTCTGGGAGCAGGCACTAGGCAAGAGTTTTTGACTTGACTCCCTTGTCAGACTGCCCTTAGTATGTCCCTGAGAGTCATTCTCCTTTTTAGGGGTCTTCACCAATGTCTCTTTTTTCCTTACTTCCCAAGCAATAAGGTGTAATAGAAATTCTTCAGTCACGTCTGTTAAATAGGAACCGCTAAGCACCTCCTTTTAATTTATTTCTCCAGGTACAGTTTCTGGAATATATTTTGATAGATTTGAGGCTGGGATAGTGCTGTTTATTAAACAAAAGAGCTGTGTTCTGTAGAATATCTTTCCTTTCTACTTGAAAATATGTCTGCTCCCTCGGCAAGGAAGATGATTAAGTGGTTGCTCCATCTTTCGTTAGGCACAATATTTTGAAGTGCGCCAGAATTACTCAGGAGCTTTGGAGACTGTGAATCAAATCATAGCCAATTTCCCACATTTCCTTCCTGCTTTTGTAAAGAAAATGAAGCTGCAGCTGGCTTTGCAAGACTGGGAACAGGCAACGGAGACTGCACACAGGTGGAGTATACTTAATTGCTCTTGTTTAGATTAATTAAAAATCCTGTAATATCTGAGCTGCAAGGCTCTTGCAGTAGTTTGTAAAAAAGAGGTTGGTACCATTTATTGATTATTTCCCCACCGTCTTGATGTGGGGAAATAATCAATAGTCAGCAGCTATGATGCTCATAGAACTCGCTTTTTCTGACTGTCATTTCAGAATTGTTGGAAATGTACACATTGATAATTGGTGAAGGTACACAAAGACCAAAACCAACAGATGCTTACTATACTGATTGTGTTCTCCTTTTGGAATAAAACAGAGCTGCTAATTCTTCCAGTGTCACGTCATAATTAATCTGATCGTTAAATGGACGTAATTAATCTGATCGTTTTGCTAGTGGCTGACAACAACTTTTTCCAAAAGCAAATCGTGAGATGGAAAGCTTGAGCAGATCAAACACAGCTGAGTGAATGATCACTGGAAATACTGTTTAACAATCCTTTTTAGAGACTGGTGATATTTCTTGCATATCTGTCTGATGAAGTTATGCTTGCTGACAGTGTAGGGAAAAGAAAACTCTCTCTGACAGTTTTATTTTGCATTGAAACAAAGACATCTGAGCATCTATTTCATGGAATTAAAGGATTTTGAATCATTTCTGAAAATTAGATTGTCTTAAATGCTGCTGTCCCTGGTTTGGCCCATTCTAACAAGCAGGCTTGCTACTGCAAAACACATTAAGACTGTGTTTGCACATCACATTAACCCACACTCAGTGGTTGCGTGTGGGTTGCTTTTGAATTGTGGGTTGTTTGTTGAACCATGGATTGGCTTGTTTTCTAAACCCAGGACATTTTCAGCAGGTGGCTTATTTTTTTGAACAAGCCACCTTGAGCAGCCATGGTTTGTGGGTTACAAGCCACCCTGCGGAAAATGTCCTGGACTCAGACAACATGCTAATCCACATTCAACATACAACCCACGGTTCAACAACAACCCACACTCAACCACTGAGTGTGGGTTAGCATGTTGTATGAACAGCCACTATGATTCTGTTGGATGTCACAGTAAGCAAGGGTACTAGAGAATTCTGGGTTATTGAGATTGTGCAGTGTGTTGATGCATGCTGCCTGATCACTCCCACCTGGCTCCTCCTGGAAGCAAGCTAAACAAACCATGACTTTCTTCCATGGTTTGTTTATTGTGATGTTTGAACCAGGGATTCTAACTTGTATCTCCCCAAACCAGAGCCATAAGCCAACAGTAAACCATGGCTTATGATTGTAGCATGTTTGGAGAGAGATAAGCCAGAATCCCTTGTTTAGATAGTACTATAAACAAACCAGAAATGGTGACTGGTTTGTCAGCCGGTGTCAGGAGGAGCTAGGTGGCAGCATGCATCAGCTCAATCCTGGTAAGTCAGGATACTTCAGAGCCTTGGCTTATTGTGATGTCCAAACCGGGTCTATGGGTACTCCCCAATGAGGTTTTTCTCGTGCAGTCACCCTACCTCATTCACGGAATTTTAGAAAGCTAAAGAATTTCTAGAAAACTCCAGATTAATTTGAAAGGTGATCCTCTTGTTACATGAAAGCATTTAATCATCAGTTGTGTCAGGAAGACACAGCTCTTGTTACGATAAATAGCACTTGGCCATAAAAGAAGACAGAGTGTTTTAATAACATGTTATTTTGTTTCAGGTTGCTGCAAAAAGATGCTCTGAACTTGGAAGCTATAAAAATGGAGGCTGTTCACCATTTGTGTAGGGAAGGAAATATACCTGAGGTGAGTCTTCGGTATTTAATTTTACATTGAGACTTGCTTTAATTTGGTAATTATTAAATATACTATGGCGTATGATTGCTATCTATCAGTGCAAAGCATTGTTTGTCATTTTAGGTAATTCTGCTTTGTAAAATAATTTATTTGCCTAGTAATAGAGACAGTAATAATTTCACTGATAGCACAATCCTATACCTGTCTATTAAGAACTAAGCCTTGTTGAGTTCAGTTGAACTTACTCCAAGGTAAGTGGGTGTAAGATTGCGGCCCTAGATTTTCTCTTATTCGGAAAACTATGTATATTATAATCACAGGAAATTAATATTTGCGAAATACAGGGTAATTTTAAACCAGCTGTATTTGTACGCTGTACTAGCCTGTTTGTTAACAAACACTTTAGCCCATGATAGATTCCATAATGAACACATAAAAATAAAGTGGGCCTGAGCTAGGATCCAAAGATCTGCTTCAGGCTGGCCCAAGGGTTTGTGTATACCTAGTGTGATTTTTTTTTTACTTGAGAAGTGGACCCTCGTGCCATATCACACATGCCGCGCTTGGACACCACAATAGTCAGTGGTGGGCTAATAGTTAGCTCAGAGTAGGTTATTTTCCAGGTACTTCCCACACTATCAGAGAAATAACCAACCGGTAGTTGATTATAAGCAACTATGAGTGGATTATTAATCCATGGTGCATTGACTAATTTGTCCCCCTCCCTCCCTCCCTCCTCCTCTCAGTCCTCCTGCTTGTATCCCATCAACCCTTTGCTGTCAAAAATAGAGTTATGCCAGCTTGAGTAGAGTGGCAGCCTCCACTGACAACTCTTGCCTAGTGACTCTGTATCCAACAAAAATAACCAACAGTGCCCTCCACACAATACGATAACCAGCTGTGGTTTAAATAACCTACTCTGCACATTGTTGGTTATTTTTGTGTGTTATTTTGGCAAAATAGCCTACCATGGGTTAAAAAATCCCCACCACATGACACAATAATCCACGGTGGGTTAAATAACCCACCGTGGATTATTTAACCCATCGTGCATTATCATGTCATCCAAAACCAGTCAATGTGTTTCCGAAACTCCCCTCAGATTCAAATATGATTTGCTATGTGGCAAAAGGAGGGCGATCGAGAATGGGCTTGCTGAAGTTCAAGAAACACAAGCTGAAAGCCCTTTGGAAACTGGATGGTTCCTTGGAACCAAGGGTGCTTCCAGTCAAGGCTTTTAGGGCACCATTACCCTGCTTTGTTCATGGAATGTTATGGGAGTCTATAAAGTGCTGTCCCTCAAAGACAGTGTGTGTACATCATTTAGCTCTTGGATATTTTACTTCAAAGGAAATTTTCTACTGTTGATCCTTCCAAAGTGGATTGTATTAAGCATTTGTATATTATGGTACATGTTGGCATATAAACATTCTTGCAGGTCCACATAAAATTTAGTGTTACATGCACAACCAGGAATGTGCCCATGTGACATGCTGGACTTGACCACTCCCATTTCCCATGCACCTAGGAGGAAGAATAAACCCAGAATTTAGCTTTACTTTAGCAGATTCCTGGCTTGTTATAATGTGTGTACCAGGAATTTTGGTTTAAAGCAAACTATAGTCCAGCCTCCCCCCCCCCCCCAACATGCCACCTTACAGATGTGCTGGACTACAGTTCCCATCACGATGCTAGCTGGGGATAATGGGGCTGTAGTCCAGCAGATCTGGAGGACGCTAGTTCAAGGGAGGTTGCTCTGATCAGTTGCTAAACAACCAAGCTCAAACTCTCAATTGATTTTTCCGGTTTTGTTTAACAAACTGGTTCATTTAGCAGTGATCTGCTAAAGTGAAACTAAATTTTTGATTATTCCTTCTCCTAGTCACTTGCAGGGAGAAAAGGGGGATGGAGGAGCATGGCTTATTCCTGCGTATGCATATAATGCTGATTTATAGTTTAGCATTATGTGTAAACTGCCCTTTGTGGATTCATATAAAACAATAATTCTCAAAAACCACAGATACTAAGTTTGGTGTTCTGCTTTCACCCACATCCCCCCTCAGGCTTCATCAAAGTTGGCAGATCTGATTAGTGCATTGGATAAGTTGGAACCGCAGAATCCTCAGCTCTTCTGCAAAGCAGCATTGGTTTTTAGCAGAACAGTAAGTGGACATTTTTTAAAAATTGCAGTCCTTGACTATGATCCAACGGCTCTCATGCTCACGGGTATAAGCAGGTAAGCACTCCCATGTACACGATGGTAGCTTTTTCCTTCCTAGAATGGCAAGATGCAGTCTATGCTGGCTTTTGGATGGTGCCAGTTGGGCCTAATCCTGTACACAGATAAATGCTCATAAATCCTGTTTAGTGGAATCAAGGCAAGCTTAAATATATGCTAAATTGCTTAAATAGATACAGCACTGGTTTTGGACGGTTTGTTTATTAGGCTTTTCTTTTCAAGTGAAAAGTTAAGTAGTCATTTTGAAACCTTTCTTCAAAACTTACATCATAGCATGAAATACGTTTGGATTGTGATGAAAAATGAACGATGTGTATCTCCCCCCCACAACCTGCCCCATGGTTGCTTTGTTGTGGTTTTCCATCCCTTTGTCTGTGGCCGCTGCCGGCTTCTGACAACTGGGTCGCTTGACTCAGTTCACCCTGAGCAAACATTTGAGATGAGCGGTGGCATATCTGAGTGGAGGTCGTGCTCATGGCAAGTGGGTGGGATGACGTGTTTGCCATGAGCGAGGGAGCTGTCAGGGATGGAGAGGGGCTGGGTGATTAGAAGCCGGGAAGTTATGTGCGCTGGGCCTCGACTCTGGATTCATTGACTGCACAGCTTTGCCAGTAGAGCTGGATAACTAGATTTTCACTCTCAGTTGCATTGCATCTGCAGTATTCTTTAGATAATAACATGAGTTGTGATAGTACCTGTGTTTTGATGTTTTAAATCAGTGGCTGTATTTGATAAAGACTTTTTTAAAAAAAGTATTGGGAACTTCTTGATTCCAAATCTGAAAACGTTCACGCTGGGAATTGTTTTTAAACCTAGTGTGGCCGCAGTCCACCCATCCTGCAGCAAACGCAGACTTTGGTGGAAAGAGCATTCAACTTGGCCTCCCACGATGCAAATATTGCTACCGAACTTGGGTACCAGATGATTTTGCAAGGGAAAATCAAGGAGGCGGTAAAATGGTACCAGACTGCCATGGCTCTTGACGAGACAAGCGTTCCTGCGCTAACTGGTATGGCTTGAAATAGACTTGGGCTTGCAAGAGCACTTAAAACTCAGTTTACTCCCCCCTCCCAAATAAGTTCATTACAGCAACTAATCTGTGCGATTTATGTTTATATGTGTGTGTGTGTGTGTGTGTGTATTTAAATATTTTAAATTGAATTTTACATTAATAACAAACAGATGTAACATCCAAACACATGAAACATAACACAATAATCAAACAGGATATCCTTGATACACAAGATCAGCATCGAACTAAGTTAATTAGGTGACACAGTGGACTGATTGTAATTGCATATAATCAAAGCTAGAGGCAAATATATTAAAACGATTTTTCCCTCCAAAGTCTTATCCTATCAGATCTTTCCAGCATGTTTCATGAGTTGATGGAGGTACAGTAATGTCCTTATTGCTATTAGCATAATTAATAAATGACTCCCATATTCCATATAAATTATCGATATATGTCTCAGATCTCTTCTGCTTAACCTGTTTTGTTAGCTTTTCCATCAATGCCAGAGACCAGAGTTTATTTCTCCATATAGTAAGGGATGCTGATGGTTCTTTTTTTTCCCATGAAGATGCTATTATCATTCTGGTAGCAACACTCATGACAGGAAGGAGTTCTTTATGTGCCAGGTTTTTATTTTTTCCTCCCTCCAAAAATGGCTAATAGAGCTATATTAAGCCTATATTATCATTAGCTTGATTTCCACCCCACCCACACCCCCTGTTTTTGAGTCTCCATTAGGTTCCTCTAGTCTGCTCCAAATTTGGGCTACCTGTAGCCCTTGGGCTAATTTTGGAAGTGATCAGTCTAGTCCTTTCACAAGACTGGCTTGTTCCCCTTCCCCCAGCAGTCTTCTGAGCAGGCAGGAAGAGGAGGGAGAGAGAGGTGTTATCGAAGGAGAGAGGGATAAAAAGGGGGGTCTTGCCCACCGCTGGCCCCATCCCCACCCACTGACAGCCTGTACCCGCTGACCGATTAGCTCCGCGGGAGTGTGGCCCATACTAGAAAACAGGTTCCCCACTTCTGCTTTAGTCTGTGAAGTCTGGTTTAATGGAAATGAATACTAAACTCTGAATAGTCTTTGTAGAATAAAGCTGAAATGCGATGACTTTGCATTACAGGAATTATCCGGAGCCAGCTAATGGAAGGCAAGTTAGATGATGTAGAGCAGCAGTTGGAGTTCCTGAATGAAATCCAACAGTCTATCGGGAAATCAGCGGTAAGAGAACGATCCTTTCCCGAAGTGCTTCGATTCGAGTCTGATTGACACGGCAATTCTGGTGCTAGAATATTCATGTGGACAGAGAATTCTCCGCACTCTCCTTTTACGTTTTGGCTCCTTGCAGTATTCAGTTCTCAAGTTTCGAAGCAAGGAGTAGTTTCTTTGCTCTGGTCTATTAAGTGTGTGGAGAGTGGAATGAAGGAAATCCTGTTGGCCTAATGGATTGAAATGGATTGGCATATAATAAATTTTGAACAGGGCAATCCTATGCAGGTGGAGGATATTTGGCAATTGCTGTGCCCCAGCCCTGCCTGTTTGCTGCAGCTGGCTTGGAAGATGGGGAGCAGCTTTATTTCCTCCCCACTTTGACCTCCCCTCCCCCACATTTACTCCATCTAAGCCCTTTCTACACCATAGGGGTGTAGAAGGTAGGAGGTGCGGCAATGCTGGAAGTACCTGCTTCTGGGACTGTTGTGTTAATCCACATCATAGGTGTGACGACCCGGGTTCCTCCCGGGCCATCGCAGCCGCCATTTTTGTGTGTGTTTGTGATCCAGGACGAGCTCTCTTGCGCTCCAACAAAAAGGTACGTGCAGATTTTAAAAAACGTGTAGGAAATCGGCCCCCCCTTGCCATCCTGGGGATGGCAACATTTCTGTCCCGCCCTCCCCTGATGGGCATGGAGCTCTGTGCCCATTTGTGCTGCCGCGCTTACTCATGGGAAGTTCCTGGGAACATGGAAGATTTGGGATTTTCCAGGGATCCCTTATCCCTGGCAAATCCCGTGCCCCCCCCCGCTCCCGGGAGTCCCTGTGCGTCATTTGGACTCACAGGGACCAGCCGGGGGCCATCCCAGGCCACAAGCCTGGTGTAGAAACGGCCTTAATCTGGAGGCCTGCTATATTCAGGGTCCAGTCAAAGTAGATTCTTTGGATTACCAAACTGAAACTTGTGAAAGGAGCGATAGTTTATTGATAGAAAATGAATGCAGAATAAAAATACAATGAAAGCTCACATATCTCCAGTCAACAAAGCTGGCAACTTCCTCACAGCTGGTATATGCCGGGGTGGTGGACAATCAACAGCATATTAGAGATTGTTCCCGAAGCCCAAAGTTCTCCAGGCTGGTTGTGCATATTTCCCCATGGAGCAAAGCCCCAAAGTATCTCAGGCAGGCAATGAGTTATTCCTCCCTATGACTAAAAAGTTCCAACATTCCAACACTGGAGGTGGATAGGAAGCATCTTCATCTTCCTGGCAAGATAGAACAGTAAATCAAACAGAGGAAATTAGGTAGCTGCATAACTTTTGACATGAGGATTGCCACCCTTATCAACATCAAACAGCTAGCAATTGTTAGCATGTGGATTGGTGCTTGCTTGCTTGCTACCAGTCTCTCTCTATGAGAAGCCTATAGAAGCTGCCCTACTCTACTAAACAAGCCCTGTGTAGATTTAATAAACAACATGTAGGATACTTGTGCAAATTCGACACCTGACCTGACTCCTCACCATTTCTTCCGGTGTCAAACTCATCACAGGGAGGGAATTTGATACACCTGCTCCAAGACTGAAATAGCTCTGGATCTATGTCAGGTGTGTGTTGGGGGCAACAACAGGGCTTAGGATCCTGCCTCTGCTCTCCCAGCTTCTTATGATTCTTTATGTTTAAACCGAACATGGACCAGAGAGGCCTTCAAATAGAGGGTTGTCCTCTGACAGCCATTGAAATAGAAGACTGTCTTCTTTAAAGTAGGACACATAGGACAGTATCAAATGGGATGTCTACACAGAGTAGACCCATTGAACAAATGGGCCTAATTTATGTAGGATTACTGTTGGATAGTGCCCATAGCCATCTTACCAGGGCATGTGCTGCAAATCAGGTTCTCTGGGTTAGAACCTGGTGCCTTGAGGAAAATTATTAACAATGGTGACAAGATAACGATAAACCTGATTGAATTGTCATTTTCTACTTGGTTTTTTAGGAGCTATCTTACTTGCGTGCAGTGTTGGCTATGAAGAAACATAAAAGACAAGAAGAAGTTATTACTTTATTGAATGATGTACTTGATACCCATTTTTCCTCTTTGCAAGGTTTACCTCTTGGTGTAGAATATTTTGAAAAATTAAATCCGGACTTTTTGATAGAAATTATTAAGGAGTATCTCAATTTTTGCCCAGCGCAGGTAAGGCACTAGAATTCTTGTCCTTCTAAAATGAGGACCATTTACTATGATTTCGGTTTTCAGTTCTGTGCTCAAAAAGGTTACAGGTGGAAGGGAAGATAAAACTTTAAGAAGAATCTCCAAGTTTCTAAGTACTCTGTAGTATAAGGAGTGAGCAGTGAAGTTAGCTTATTAGGGCTCCCCAACATCTCTAGGTTGGTGGATCCAACACAAAATGGCTGTCATTGGGCTGCTTCCCTCTTCATAAAATGATTGCTATCCTTGGCATGGCTGATCTCAGAACACTCATTTCCCAGAAGGCAAAGTGGTTAGACTAAAAGAAAAATAGCTTGCCCATGAGCCTAAGTACAAGGCAGATGTGAGCTCTGAGCTCCAAAACAGCCTTTTGAACCCAAACGATGATGGAGGGCAACACTTTGCTTTTCAGCCTGCCAGTTACATTTTAAATAAATAAAATCAAAAACTTTAAAAAAAAAACACCGTAAGAAATTTGAAATATTTTTTTTAAAGAGCTGGGAGTCTAGTAGGCATCAAGAGAGATGTCCATGGCTACATTGGTGCTCACAGGCACCACGTTGGAGACCACAGTTTTAAATATTGTTGCTCAGATGTGCCATCTGTTCTTATAAAATGCTTCATTTCCTGATGGGGTGAATATGAACAGAGTTCAGTGTGAAATACACATGTTGACCCTGTTCGTCTGCTTAAGAGGTTTTTTTGTTGTTGTTCTTATGTAATCAAATACGCCTTTATTTTCTGAAGTAGGAATACTGGAGCGCTTTGTTTGGTCCACATTTTTAAGCAAACCAACCTTGTTCACACTTCCCAGACTAGCATACAGGGTGGACCACAGTTTTCCTTTGGATTGTGCAGTTCTTCAATTTTTGTGATGTGCTTCTCTGTTCAAAATGTGCACGCACAAAAGTGCACACAATTGAAATGTGATCCACAGAACAGGCCTTCGGTTTGGGTGAAAATGCACTCAAAATATCACTTTTCAGCTCAGATGTGTGTTTCATCATGATTTTTTTTAAAATGCTGCCTCTATTTTCTCAGTGTAATAAATAAAGATATCATTAGATTAATTTCTCCATAAGTGTATTTTATTTCTAG
The DNA here is from genome assembly GCA_029215795.1 of Anniella stebbinsi. Classification (NCBI taxonomy): domain Eukaryota; kingdom Metazoa; phylum Chordata; class Lepidosauria; order Squamata; family Anniellidae; genus Anniella; species Anniella stebbinsi. Next base: position 221,573,506 of record JARDYH010000001.1, read on the forward strand.
CCTGCAGGTCCAGGACAGCCTCCTTCTCCACTTCTCAAACCTTGTGCATCAGTTCTTGAAACAGTGGTAAAGACTGTCCCTGGTCTCCTGCAAGCTGCCTTCTTAGTTGCAAAGGTGAAATATTTGGCAGGTAAAGTCTAATTTTGAACCAATGCAAATAATAATTGTATGCAAAGCATGTTTTGGTCTTTGAAACTTGTGTATTGTAACTTGTATTGATCTGTTTCTTGTATTATATTTCATTGCTTCTTTAATTTTTTAAATATCAAAAATATCAGTGCTTAATAAACTGAAGACTCTTGATTTTTGGGCTACTTAGGGTGGGAGTTGGAGAAAGAGGTACAGACCTGGTTCACACATAATGCTAGCCCATGATTTATTCAACTCATGGATTGCTGACTTCAAGGTTGTGATGTGCAAACCCAGCCATGCTAACAAGCCATAGATTTTTAACAACAAACACCCCAGAGGGCCAGTCCACACATCACAGCTACTTTAACCCACAGGTTCTCCTCCTGGGTTGTTTGCGGTTAACATCCCATAGTTAAACCACAGTTCAGGGTTTGTATGTAACAACAGCCCGTGATTCAATAACAACCCACAATTCAATGACAGCCCATATTCAGCTCATACTCGATCCATACTCTGGGTTGTTGTTACGTGTGAACCAGAATGCTCAAATTTGGACATCACACTAACATCCTATGAATGGGGCAATCGTAGGTTGTTCATTCAACCTGAAATGACTCATATTCTCTGCATGTTAATTTGCCACTGTGACGTGCGAACCAGCTCACTAAGACCTGGTTCGCATGTAATGACAGCCCTTCAGGCTGTTTAACCCATGGATTGTCATTATTTGTGAACATCCCCATGGTTCATTGTTGCGTTGTGAACTCTGGGTTGTTTAAACCATGGCTTGTCATTATGTGTGAACCCAGAACCATGGGTTGTTCATTGGTTGTTTTGCCAGGCTACAGAGGCGGCAGGCAAGAGCAGTGAAAAAACAACCCAGCCACTGTACGTGTCAGTGCTACAGCTCCATAAAGGAATTTAGGATACAGGGAAGGAGAGGGCAAAGGAGGACGACAACAACCCAGGGATTGAGGAAGCAAATTTGTTTGATCGTGTGCCAGACAAACCCTGGGTAGGGCAACAAACCATAGGTTAACCATGGCTAAATAAACTATGGATTAGTAATATGTGCAAACCCATAAGAAGACTTCTGCATGTTTCAGATTTGTCTTGTCTAATTTATGTTTGGTTTGTTTAACCTGATCAGGTAACTCTGAAGCATCCCAAAGTATCCTGCAGCGCTGTATAGAAAAGAATCCTTCATGTGCAGATGCTCATCTCCTTTTGGCTCAAGTTTATTTGTTGCAAAACAACTTCAAGCTCTGTTCTCAGTCTCTGGAACTCTGCTTAAGCTACAACTTTGAGGTAAATTGGACTGGAAAACCTCTAGCCTAGGATGTTGAAGCTCTTTATTTTCATTGCACACTTGGCTGGCATTTAAACTTGTTGCCAGAATTATTATAATATTTTGGCTGCAGATGTGATTGTAAATTGTCAAGACATCAAACATCTTCATGGAATAAGAAGATATTTATTTAGCCTGTTATCAAAGAACTCTTATTTGGAAAAAAAGAGTATCAGAACTCAGGATAGGGTTTCAGGCTCAGGAATTGACCATGCTTTACTCCTTTTTAGCCCTTGTTACAACAGATACACCATGATTGCAGCCCAGGAGGCCTGATACCATAGACAGCTGGAATCTCTGAGCATTAGATATCCTTGCAAACCCTTAGGCAGAATAAGCTTGTGCCATGAATATATTGCAGCCCCTTTCTGGAAATGTTGGAAGATGCGGGGAAAGGGATTTAAAGTATCTTTAAATCAATTGATGGGAAACCGAGTAAGTCGATCTCTTTGCTCAAGGAAAATTTCTGATTCCTGAATGGAATGTTTATCTGTCTGTAGCATCTGCTGCTTACTAAATCTGGCCCTGGAGCTATCTTCATTTCTGCCCACGCATTCTTTCTGTTATGGAACTGATTCCTTTGTTAAGATGCCCTGCAGTCTCAATTTTACAGCTCGTTGAATTAGGAACATTGCAGGTTCATGTCCATACCTTGTCATTGACTATGAGGCTGTGTCTTGTCCAGCGGAAAAAAACTATTTAGAGCCCACAAAACATGGATACACGTGGCCAGAGCCAGTGTTACTCGCTGCTGGTGATGTAGTGCAGATCCTTCACATGTGCTTTCAGAATACCCAGTTGTTAGTCCCCTGCATGTGATGAAGTAGGTAATTTCATCTTGGGCAATGTCTGTTCCTTTTTATGGCTGTCTGACTTCTTGCTGCTTGGGTCCTCAGTGAATACCATGGTTTTATTATTATTTCTAGTACCTATATAACCTCTACTTGTGTGTGTCCTACGGGGCATAATCAGAATAAACTTGCAAAGACATAACTGAACAAACGTGTCTTTAGTAATTTAGTGATTTAAAATTATACAACACTTGCAACAATTTCCCAATACAAATAAATGCAACAATTAATCCTTCTGAATCCAAACTAAATTATGAAGTTCTTGCTTGCAACTTTGCAGTAGGTCAGTCCCAAGCGTCTTTCGTTTCACCAGATGCTGAATACTCCAGTAGTCCCTTTTTGTAAATTCCTGAACTTTAGGTCACAGGACAATCCACAATTAGTAGTTTATACATTGTAGCTCAAAGTATTAGCCCTGCAATAATAAAATTATTATAACGAATATCAAAGGTACAAAAATTATTCCCCATCTCCTTGAAATTCAGCTGTACACAAACATCAGTTTACCATATACAATTTGTTTATTTGTTTATTTAAAATATTTCTTGGCCGCCTAGCAGGGCAGAAGCCCTTACAAGGCGGCTTATAAAATACATAAAAACAGTTTAAGACACTAAAGGCAATAAAAACATACACAGTAAAATACAAGCCCCAAATCATAAATCTATTCTGTAGCATTCAGCTTCCAAGTAGAACAAACTGACTTGTTCTGTATTTTTTTCCCTCTTAGCCCTCCCTCTGAGTGAGGCTTCTGTTCCAAAGGGTATAATCCATCTAGTCTACAGGGTTACACTTAAATTTATATATGCATGTGTATATATATATATATATATATGTGTGTGTGTGTGTGTGTGTGTGTGTGTATCCCCTACCTTTTTATCTCTAAGGAACCCAAGGCAGCATACATAATCCTCCTCTTCATTTTTATCCTCGCAACAACAACCCTGTGAGGTTGTTGTTGCTGAGAGTCTGTGACTGGCCCAAAGTCATCCAGTGAGCTTCCATGGCCGAGTAGGGACTAGAACCTGGATCTCCCAACTCCCAGTCCAACACTCTAGCCACTACACCACACTGCCTCTCTTAAATATAGCACAGGCCTTGCCCTCAGGCATGCATGCTAAAATAGGGATAGGGCAACATGGTGCATTTTCTTTTAGACAGGGGTAGGCATCCTGGTGCCCTCCAGATATTTTAGACTGTAATTCCCATAAGCCCAAGCCAGCATGGCCAATGATCAGGAAGGAAGGGGGGTGAAAGGGAAAAGAGGAGGAGGGAGATCAATTTGACCATGCCAGAAAAAAGGCAAGTTGTATTAGCAGCCATTTCCATTTGGACCAATGTCTGTTTGTTCTCTGACTGGTGAAAAGGGCAAAAGTTAAAAGCATCAACATTGGATTTATAGAGTCACACTGGTCACAGCCAGTTGTACTGAGGAACTGAAATATTGGAGCCATCTTCCCTGACTTGATATTACATAGCAGCATGAGCAAAGATTAAATGTTTGAAGCAAAGTAGCAACCTTTCAACAGCTTGGGGCTACAGCTTGGGGCTACAGCCATGTTGAGTAGGCTGACCATATGAAAAGGAGGACAGGGCTCATATAACTTTAACAGTTGTAGAGAAAAGGGAATTTCAGCCAATGACATTTGTATGCAATTAGTTCCTGATGAAATTCCCTCTTCATCACAACAGTTAAAGTTGCAGGCACTATACTAGAGCGACCACATACAAAAGAAGGCAGGGCCCCTGCAACTTTAACTGTTGTGATGAAGAGGGAATTTCACCAGGAACTAATTGCATACAAATGCCACTGGCTGAAATTCACTTTTCTCTACAACTGTTAAAGTTACATGAGCCCTGTCCTCCTTTTCATATGGTCAGCCTAATGTTGAGTTTCCCTTGGCCTTTCTGCATTCTTGCCAATCTTGCTGTTTATTGCTGTGATGTGCCTTGGAAGGCGGCCAAGAAACATTTTAAATAAGATAAATAATACTTCCTTTATTTCTCTTTCATTTTATTACATGAAAGGGTGTGAGCCTCGTCTTGGAGAGGTTTTGGGGATTTGGGATATGCTATTTGATTTTATAAAGGTAATAGGTCCAGTGGTGTACGTTAGAATGGATAGGAGACTCCTTAAAGTAGGTTGACGTAGGGCATAGTCTAAATGCACACAGTGCAGCAATCTTGATGAAGCTAAGCAGTCTGTATCTGGTCCATGTCTGGATAGGGAACTACTTAGGATCCCTATCTACACTACCCTCTGCTCCCTAAAGAAAAGTGGGATACAAATAAAATAATAAAGACATTTTTATTACAAAAAGATGTTTGAACAACTGGAAAGAGGGATCTCGGGTTCAATGATAAAGTTTAGACATTCTATAGTACTTTTTGTAAATCCTGAAAGCAATGTACGTATTTATCCCAGAAATATGAAGACGATCCCTTTTTCCTTTTTGGAAGACAGTACACAACATAGTTACTGATTATTTATTCTTCATTAGGTTCGGGAACATCCTGTATACCACTTAATAAAAGCTCAAGCCCAGATAAAGATGGGTGAAGTAGCAGAAGCCGTTAAAACCTTGCAGATGGCAATGAATTTGCCAGGGATGAGAAGAGCTGCATCTTCCTCAAAATCAAAAACAAAGAAGATTGAAATTGATGGAAGTGATCGTGTGTCCATCTATCTAGAACTAGTAGATGCTCACCGTTTGAATGGTGAACAGGTATGACAAGATTATGAATGCATGTGCAAAACCGATATATAAACTTCCAATTTCATTTGTGAACTTTAGGTAACTTGTTACCATCTTCACAGATGATAAAGGCTTTGTGGATCATCATGCTAGCAGTGATCGCTTGGCTGTATTTAGACATCATGCTAAACTACGGTGTAGTGAAATGTGAATGAGCCTAGCCTCCCCCCGCCCTTCCTTGTGAGCTTTCTTCTCATCTTGCATGGCCCGGAAGAGTTCAGAAGCTTTCACTTACGCTGTTGATTAATGACAACTTGCTGTGTCATCCAATCCCAGTAAACTATGGTTAGTCTATTATCAAAAGAAGCCAGCTTCATAAATCCTGGGTTGAAGCTGGCTTATTTGAAACTAGCTGCAGTTAAGTTTAACCATTTTTTGCTGGGTTTGAACTACATTGCAACCTGTGGTTAATCAAAAGTGGAAGCAAAGTTTCCACATCCCTCCCGGCTGTTCAGGAGGAGGGGAGGGGAGAGGAGAAGGGAGCACACAAGCCTCAGGGTAGGTTAGACTCGTTCACATCTTGCTAACCCAGCCTTTCCCAACCTGGTGCCCCCCCCAGATGTTTTCGACTTCAATTCCTATCCGCCCCAGCCAGCATGGCCAATGGTCAGGAATGCTGGGAGTAGTAGTCCAAAACATCTGGAGGCCTCAGACTGGGGAAGGCTGGGCTAAGCCGTAGTTTAGTCTGACATGTGAACACAACCGTTTCAAAGAGGGTGAAAGGTTTCTCCATACCCTCAATCTTAATTTATATTGGTGAAGATTTAACTTGGGAAACCAATACAAGAATCACAAATGATGCTATACAGCTGCTTTGGTCATGCAGATTATTTTTAAAACAGTAATTCTTACAGTTTGGTCTGTGGTGTACTTTCAAGCGGTCTGCAAAACCTCAGTGAAAATAGAAGGAAATATGGAACGCCTTTTCTAGAGCCGTAAGGAACAGTGAATTAAAACTCAGCTCCTTCTGCATTCCCATCTGACTGTACTGAATGCTTAGGGAATAGGAAAGCAGAGACATGGCTTGGTATGTCCCGCCAGGTTTGCACTAGCAATGTCACTGGGAAGCTTGGTGGTCAGTCATTTGATTGCATTAGTCCTCCACAGTACTTTACCTGATAAATGTCTGTGACACATAGCGTGTATTAACCTAGAATGCCTGTGGGTTGGGTCTAGATGGGTCGGAGTGCAGTTGGTTTAAGGAACAGGAAAGCAAAGTTCAAATTGGAGTTTTATATTTGTTTTTATAACATACGAAAGTGGAGTGGTCTGCAAAAGGCAAGCAAACCAAGAGAGTGGTCCACACTAGAACAAAGGTTTAGGGGATGCAGTTTTAAAAGATTTGGAAAAAATCGAAACGTTTTCCCCATTTTTTAATTGAAGTGGGGAGCACATTGAATTTTATCCTCTGTTTAAAATTTTGACAGGAGTGCTTTTCAAAATGTGTTCCAGGGAATCTTTTTGGGTTTCATGCAAGCTTCCATCACGGGTTCCTCATTAGTGTTCTACTTCTGTGTTTAATCAAGGTGGAAGGTAGGGAGAGTGGGGATGGAAACGCTGGTTCTGCCTTCCTTTTGCCCTCCATGAGTTGGAGGGATAACTTTTGCAGCGGGAAGCCTTTTCTACTCGTATAGGTTCCCTGCATTATGGAAAACCCTGATTTTCTCAGGGTCTAAATTATGCTGGGAACAAGCAAATGAAAGACAGCTTGCTTACTACTACCAATCTTCCCTTACAATCCAGAGCTGCAGGGATGTATTGGGCATGTTTTAGGGTGTACACACAGTTCATGCACAGCGGTGATGAAACCTAATAAGTCTGGCTAACGCACTGTGTGAACTGACTGTGCACCTTGGGTCATGCCCCCACAACGTCTTCTACAGCACACAGGGATTTCTCAACAGACAAATTGATACGGAAAGGGCTCCCTGGAAGAACAGAGTTTGATAATGTAATTCATATTTTTGAAGCATGAAGCCATAAAAGTCCTCCAAGATGCTATCAATGAATTTTCCGGCACCCCTGAAGAGCTCAGAGTCATGATTGCTAATGCGGACCTAGCTCTTGTGCAAGGAGATGTTGAAGCTGCTTTGACTATGCTCAGAAATATAACACCAGAGCAGACGTACTACATTCAAGCCAAAGAAAAAATGGCAGAGATCTATCTGGAGTACAGGAAGGATAAGAAGCTATATGCAAGCTGTTATAGGTAAGAGCTGTTATTACCAAGAGAATAACGCTACATCACGCTCTTTTCCTTCATACATTTTCTTGCAAAAATATATTGCTTCACTAAAATGCATTGTAAATTGTTGTGCAAGAAGCTGTTCATTTTGAGATACCTGTTTTCTATTGATAAATGTAACAAACATATACACATCAGGAAGAAAATTCTTAAACAGTCCCGAGTTCTGATTTTTTAAAATCAGATTGATGTCTTTGTTAAGGGTTTGACTGCAATTCTGTTCACTGTTTAGAGCTATGAAAAGAGAACACTGCATGTGAAGGGGCCAACAGGAATCTCAGGGTGAGCTGAAGCAGGTGCGTGCACAGACGCACTTCGTGACAGTGGTAAAATGCTCATACCGTTGAAACCACTTCACCTCCCCCGTTGGAAACAAAATGGTTCCCCCGTTGCAGCACTACATGCTGCAATGTTTTGAAAGTTGCCCTCATGGTTCAAACTAATGGTGGAGAGACTCTCTGTGCTCACAATGCTGGCTGCTAGCATGGTTGCAGAGCCTTTGCGTGACTGAAATGCGTTAGATCTTTATGTAGATCTTTAGGAGTATTTTTGTTTTCAATGGGAGAATGAATTCCAAAACACTCCAGTTATGAAGGCGAAACAAACTATGGGGGAAAGAGGTTGGGTAATTCCTCTTAAAAGCTCCCAGTTGTTGACATTCTTTACCAGTGTTGCACTTGGGAGCAATTTTTCCTGTGTGAGTACAGAAGATAAGAATGATTTTGAAATGCTATTTAAACTGGACTTGCTGTGAAGGGTGATGTTTATATTTTTACTGGCAAAACCCCAAGCTGGTGCCCTCTGGATGTTTGGGGCTACAACTCCCTGCATTCCTGAACATGGCCTGATAGGAGTTGAAGTCTGAAACGTATGGAGAGCAGCAGATTGGAAAAGGCTGCGCTAACCATGGCAAAGGGCAGCGGAGGTGTTTCACAGAGACAAACTGCAATTCCCCATGGGATCTCTGTCAGGGGAGAGTAAGCCACCGCTACCTGGGATGGCCAGGTGGTTGCCCTCCCTTCTGCAGTGGTGTCCCCAGGCACAGGTGCTTTCCTTACAGGAGAGAAAAGCAACCATTCACATACATGGAGAGGACTTTGGCTACTGGGCGGTATAGAAATGTAATAAATTAATTAATAAATAAATGAAAGAATGAATGAAGGAATGACACAGTAAAAAGGGTTCACAGGGGGACATTATGGTGTCCCCTGCCCTATTAACCCCAGCAGCCACTAGGAGTCAAGCTTGATCTTTTCAATTCAGCCTTGTCCCAAGCTCTTTTTTCTGGTCATGCTAGCATTGGACAGAATATTGGGAACTGGCTGTATGTGTGTCTTGATCTACCAGCAGAAGGGAAACCACTGGCGGAACAGATTTTCCCTTCCTCCCCCTGCAGCTGCCCACATGCCCCCCCCCAAATCTGCTCTGGAGGATTGGAGGACCCTCCAGAGGAGATTTGGGAGGGGGCTGAAGGGGGGGAGGAGAGGATGGGGAAGTCCTGTTGTGCGAATGGATGTCCCAAGTCCACTGGTGCAACATGGGCTCCAAGCCCTGGCTTTACCATACCAGCAGCAAAACAGATTGCTGGTGCTTGTTTGCTACAATATCTTTTTGTCTTCTTCACAGGGACCTGGTGGAGAAACTGCCAAGTTCACACACCTTTCTTCTCCTTGGTGATGCATATATGAATATCCAGGAGGTAAGCCTCTGCAACATTAGGAGGTTATAGTTAGAGAATGAACATAACCGTTGTGAAAAGTAATGATGTACACAAACCCCGTCCCTGGAAGGGGAAATGTGGAAGCAGAAGGAAAAGCTAAAGCTATCCTCTGAAAGTGAAAACATCATCCATTATACCACAATGCCTCTGCAACATATTCCTGCTTCATTTTACATTTACACATACGTTCTCATTTACACATAAAGACCATTTGATAGACACCATATATATCCTGTCTTGTATTGTTGTATTAGCTCACATACATGTTTACTCCTTCCATGTTGCAACGTGTCTGTTGCCCAAAGCCCTGTCACAAAGCAGGCTTGCAGTCCAACACTTATGAAAGCCTGCACAACAAACCCAACATTGAGATTAATCCTCCCAGATATTCGTTATATTTTATGTTCCCATTCTGATTCTCGTGAAACCAGGGAGCCTGCCACATCAGATGCTTGGTTGAATACTTATTCTGAAGTGGTAAGCTGAATTTTTTTTCCGGTTCCGTTCTGGTTCAGGTTAAACAGATACTTTCAGGTAATATTTGAGGTTCTGGAAAAAATAAAGGTCCATTTCAGTTTTTTGATCAGGTTCGTTTGATTCCCCACCTGGAACTGATTAATCTGCTGAGTTTGGTCACAGTTTTTTTTAAAACCACTAGTAGTCAGTGCCGGTAAATTTGTACAGAGTAATTTCACATCTTCCAAGTTTAGTCTGGTGATATGTTATACTCTGTTACATTAATATATATTACCTTTAAGAATTCCTTGATTTTACTTGTTGCTGTTCCAGCCGGAAGAAGCCATAGAGGTTTATGAACAGGCTTTGAAGAAGAACCCTAGAGATGGAGCACTGGCTCGTAAAATTGGGAACGCTCTCGTCAAGACTCACAACTATTCAAAGGTATATTTTGAAGAATTTATGCCCTGATTTTCCCAACTTGCTGCCCTTCAAAAGGGACTGGACTACAACCCTTGTCCTCCCCAGCCAGAATTGCCTGTGTTGGCTGGTGAAGATGGAAGTCTGGAGGGCACCGAGTTGGGGAAAGCTGGTTTCTATGAATGAATGGCTTGTATTTCACCCATTCACTTCTTGGTACACTTGCCAATAGGATCGCTTTTGTGACACTTCCAGAATAATTTAATCAATCTAATAGAAAAGCCCAGGATTGTGAATGTTGATGTACCCTCCATCAACCCCCCCCCCCAAAAGAACTAGTGGTATGAAGTATTTTAAATATTTTTGCTTTGAAATTCTGTGTTCTTTCCACACACATGTGATTTTCATTACTTAAGGATGGATCCCTGTACAAAAATACTGTTTGTTTAGCACTTGGATCATTCCCTCTAAAAGTAAATCATACTGACCAGTACAGCAGTGAAACAAGGCCAGCCAGGAAGAAAGGGGTTGTTTTTGTTATCCAGAGGGACACCTGGCTACGTAGGGCATCCCCCAGCCTCAATTCCCTCTCCCTCCAGAATCCTTTGAACTGCTAAGTTGTGAAGAGGGCAGCCTGCTTAAAGGTTCCTTTGGGGATGATCAGAGAGAAATGTGCATCCTCTGGTATAAATTAAGCCCCACCAAGGACTGTTAAAGTCCTTTGGGGATGATCAGAGAAAAATCTGCTTCCTCTGGTATAAATTAAGCCTCACCAAGGACTATTAAAGTTGTGAAGGGGCACAGGCCACCTACCAGCTTAAAAGATGCTGGAGGTGGAAGAAATGGGGATTGGGGGATGCTGTCATGCATGTGTCCCCTGGCAACTATTTTCCTCAAACCATTCTGATACCACACAGGGAGGGAGAGGTGGAACTATTCCCCTTCCTGTGCTGTACAGCTCAGGTTTGGGGCCAACAGGGCAAGCAGTCCCTTAACCCTCAGTTGTAGTCTATGGCACTGGGATATTGACTGTAGTGGTAGAGGTGGGATCAGTAGTGTTTGTGTGTGTGTGTGTGTGTGTGTGTGTGAGAGAGAGAGAGAGAGAGAGAGAGAGAGAGATTTGTATATGTGCATATGTGTCATACAGGGATAGGGAGATTTTAGGTGTGAAGGACCTGTGATGGCTCACCCTGTGGGAGGTTTATTGCTGGTATCAAGTGCCACCACTTGAGGGATTTTCTTCCGTTACCCTCTACCCTCAAGTATACCAACGTATGTTTGTTCCTGCTGCAAAGGCCGCCAGCTCTAACTGACTTAATTCAAGCCATGGTTTATATGTAGCAATATTTTAATTTCCCTTTTAAGTAACTAACAACTTTTATCATGTTCACAAAGTCAAGTAAATTATCAAACCACAATGCACAAAGACCTTCCCATTTCTTCTTCCTTCAAACCTCAGCGTCCACCTGTCATGGCTGCTCTCTCCCTTCAAGTGGCAGAATGCTGCTGTCCAATCCCACCTCAGAATGCTGCTGTCCAATCCCACTGAAGTTCTATCCTCACCACAGCCAAGAAGAGCAATATATTTGTCTCCCTTTTTCTTTCGTAATAACCAACATAACACTTTATATGTGAGGCTGTGTGAGGCTGTCTAAGTGTGCAATCTGTTGAACCTCAGATTACACACTTAGACAGCTCAAACAATTTTATTCAGCTCAAACATTTTTTATAAAGCCCAACAATCTCCCATTTCACCAGAAGATCTACAATGGGTAGCTTCCGGTGGTGTCACAGCACTAGCACTAATGATACTGCGCTAGCATAAACCAGTGCCATTAGTGCTAGGGATACAATTTTGGCAGTAAATAGCCACTTTCCCCCTTTGCATTAGCAAGTATGAATAACATTTTGCTAGCATTGGTTTACGCCAACGCAACGCCATTAATGTTAACATTGCAGCACCAGACAATGATACCCGTTGGTTTTGATTAGAATCCTGAGGTCCATAGACGTGAGCCAGACGCAAAATAGCAGCTTAGGCAGGTTCTTCTTCTTAAGGTGCCTTCTCCTGTCGAGGTTATTTATATTTATTTATTTATTACATTTGTATACCGCCCCATAGCCGAAGCTCTCTGGGCGGTTTACATAGGATTAAAAACAATTAAAAACAATATACAAAAATTAAAACAGCAAAAACATACAACATACACACAATCTGTACCTTTAAAAACCACTTCAACACTTCAAAAAACTACAAAAACAGGTTAGCTATCATAACAGCTATTTTTGTTTTTGGTGCTGCTGCTCTAAATAATTGTATAGACATACAGCTATACCATTCCTTGAAGTTTTTTTAACCATGATGTTCATCTTCTTCCCATTCATCTTTTCCCTTCAGTTTTCCCTTGTATAATAAATTGGAGTATGGTGGATTTTTTCCTTGAATAATATGACCAGATATTGTAATTTTCTTCTTTTATAATAATAATAATAATATATTTATTTCTAACCCGCCTCTCCCTCTAGATCAAGGCGGGGAACAACAATAAATATAAATACAAAGACCATAAAATAGATAAAACATTAAAAACAAATAAAACTACTGCATTATTAAAAACATCTTAAAATTCAACTGGGTAGGCCTGCCAGAAGAGATGGTATTTATTAATTCCGGTTGCTTGTTCACCCTATGTAGTCCATCCCCATTTGTTATTTGGTCAGTCTACAGTATCTTCAACCTACGTCGGTATATCCACATTTCGAAAGATTTGATTTTCATCAAATTGTTCTTCTTAAGTGTCTAACCCTCCAGTCCATAAAATAATATTGAAAACACGTCACATCTTACTGTCCGTATCCTTAGTGTAAGATTAAGGTCCCAGTTACATAGCAATGATTTCATTCTGACAAACGCTGTTCTTGCCATCTCGATCCTTGTGTTTATCTCTTGTGTTTGTTCATTACCTTCATTGAGCCAAGTTCCTAGGTGTTTATAATTTACAACACGCTCAATCGGCACACTGTTTATTGTAACGTTAGATACAGTAGAAAACTTTTTGCTTATCACCATATATTTTGTCTCCTTGATGTTCATTTTAAGTCCATAATCGTTACTCACTTCATTGATCTGCTCTAGTAGTTTTTGTAAGTCGGATAAGTTGTCTGTCATCACCATAGTGTCATCAGCATATCAAACTGTGTGAATTACCTTTCCATTGATGTCTGTCCCAGCTATTTGTTTGGTGAGTGCTTCATTAAATATAGCTTCGGAATACTAATTGAACAGGACAGGTGATAGAACGCAACCCTGTCTCACTTCTCTTTGGATTTGAACTTCTTCAGATACGTCTATATGAATTGAGGCTGTTTGATTGCAGTACAAATTTTCTATAATCTGAATATCCTGGCTGTCTATAATAATTTTTCTCAATATGTCAATCAATCACTTGTGATGAACTTTATCAAATGCCTTCTTGTAGTCAATAAATCCCAAGTATATAGCTTTGTTCACATCAAGGCATCTTTGAATTAAGACGTTAATTCCAAGTAAAGCTTCTCTTGTAAGGCAAGTGGACATGAAAAATTAAGGGACAGAGTGCCTCTGAGCAGATGCTCAGCCTAGTAATTTGTGATGAGGACCACAATCGAGCTGAAGTATTTTTTCACATAAATCCTCTCCTGGTTTCCCCAAACTATTCTATTTTAGCACCCTAATTTAGGTGACTTTTAGTTGTTGCTGTTGTTAGACAGTTGGGAGTCAGAATCCCTTGCTGATCTACTGCAAATCACCCAGAGATCTACTAGTAGATTCCAATCTATCTATTGCCCACCCCTGGTAGAATATATATTAAAATCCCTTGAACTATGATCAGAACAAAATATGGATATAACAAAAAAGAACAGTCTCTCTAATTCTCTGATTAGTACTTTTTAACTATTAATCTATGTAAAAAAAAATAGTTATTCATTCAGTAGTCAAGAGATTGTAAAGGTGTCTTAGGGCCTATAAATATAATTGTCTATTTGTGAATCAGTCACTCTTCTATTTTTTATCTTCTGTGGATGCTTGGGATATGTCAAATATCTTTTAGACAGAGTGTTGTTGTTTTTAGGCAATCAATTATTATGAAGCTGCTTTGAAAACTGGGCAGCAGAATTTCCTCTGTTACGACCTGGCAGAGCTATTGCTGAAACTGAACCAGTATGACAGAGCAGAAAAAGTCCTTCGGCAAGTTTTAGATCACGAGCCCGGTATGTACTCATCATCTTTGCTCCTTTAAAAAAAATTAAAAATAAAGTCACAGTTTGTGCGCCCAGGGTATGACAGACTGCCAAATGCTTCTAGTAATTAATAAGAAGCTTATATTAGCCTGTCTATTCAGTTTGCTCCTGGAATGTGTTTCATAGTAGCGCTTATATTATAAAGCAAGAACATTCTGAAATGCCGTGGGATTGTTTTTGTGTGTTCCTGTTGCTGGATTAGCATCAATCTTGTGCATATCCCAGCATTTATGTTCTCTCTCTCACACACACACACTTGCACACCCACCTCCCTCACAAGCAGCACATGAAGCTGGGATGGACTTCCCCTCTCTTTGCTTTCACTCTTGCCCATCTCTGCAGGAGCTCCTTCCCTGGAGTAACCTATACCAGAAGGCATTCACCAGATGCTGAAGGGAAGAGAGACACTGCAGTCTAGTGTAGTGGTTAGAACAGGGAGAGGCGGAGGGGCTGCACCCCAGTGGTGGGTGAAGGCAAAGGGGGCGGAGCCAGAAATGTCAGAATACCCAAAACGCCAACATATTGTAGCTTAAAGCTCTCACTGTCAGTAACTAAGCTTTAGAAGGGACATTTCATTGACCCAGAATTGTTGTTTTTAAAGGATATGGTAATTATAACTTGTTTTTATGCTTTTTATGGTTTAAAATTTTATATATTGTTTTTTTTTTAATGTTCAATGTTTTTAATTATTGTAAACTGCCCAGAGAGCTTCGGCTATGGGGCAGTATATAAATGGAATTAATAATAATAATAATAATAATAATAATAATAATAATAATAGAATGGAGGGAAAATGCACAAAAACCACCAAACAATCCATGATCGGGAAAGAGGGTGGGGCCTGGGGAAGGGTGCGGGGCCATCTGGGGAACCCCATGTGGGCCAGACATGGTCTACAAGCCTGATGGTTGACACCCCTTGGTTACAGTCTTGGATTAAGACTTTGGAGACCCAGGTACAAATCCCTAAATAGTAATGGGTTGTATACAAGGATGCTTGTCTGTTCATGGGAAAAGCCAACCATGATTGGAAAGGTCTTTGATTGAGGGGAGTCTCCCACTTATCAATAGTTGGTAAGGCAGTTTTTGCTGACTTCCTCTCCCCAGTACATGTTCCGTGCTGGAGGGGTCCCCCAACCCTCCTGAACAGATTTTCAAGAGACACTAGGCTGCAGGGGAAGGGGAAATAGGTGAAAATCGCCTTCCCCTTCTGTTAATAGGCACCAGGCACCCACTTTCTTTGAGTGGAACTCCACTCATTGGGTGTTAAGATTCCATACATGGAATTTTAGGATTAATTCCAATCATAATGTCAGCATAACAATTTTAGGTTCCTTTTCTACGGCTTGTCTCTTTCTGCTACGTCTACTTGTAATGCACAGGTTTAAAGAAAGCCAAATTCTTCACCAGTCAATGCTGCCTTGTAGAAACCAAGCTGGAACTAGGCCCCAAATGGCATGAGTTTTAAAGAGACTGGGAATTGCTGTGTGGAAACAGGATTCTGGATTGGAGTTGATCTCTTGATTTAGGTCTTGTTGACTGTGATAATTTGAAAACGGATTTCAAAATGGGCTGACAAAAGTATATGTAGACATTTACTTTTCGTTCTTTGTGTGAGTAGTATCTCTTTGTGTACAACGTATGTGTGTGTCATAGCCTTTTATCCTGCCCAGGATGTAAATTTTGAAGAAAGAGAAAGGAATCAAATCACGGTTATATACTTACCATCCACTAAATTCAGCATCCTGTTCTTGATGCTCCTTTGGCTCCATACTATTCTGGTTCTAAATGACCCTATGAAAAGTTGCTGGTAAAAAGGAGGAGAGAGAATGTGATTCTTCCGTCGACTCGATTTTGATCAGATCAAGTTAAATGGATTGCTTTCAGTTGGACTTTGGCACATCTCCCGACACTTTTGTAGACTTTACTGGAAGCCTCGTTCCTTTTGTAACCCTTCCCAAACTAGCATCTCAGCCCTGTCAGTCTGTGCCAAATGATACTTCTTTTTGTCTTTTATAGTAAATGATTTGTCTTCTCTGATGGAAGATGCCCGTTACCAGGTTCTCCTTGCAAAGGTGTACAGCAAAATGGAGAGGACAGAGGATGCTGTTGTTTCATTACAGCAGGTAAAGAAATACGAAGTAAACCAAAGTGTACAAGGGTAATTCAAAGAATCGCATATTTCTTTCCCTACCCACCCTTGCCTCCATTTTTCTCCTCTTCTGTTGTTTCCCTGTATGTATTTTAGAATGCAAGCCACCTGGGGTTCTTTGTAATGTGCCATGGACATAGGTGGCACTGTACAAATAATAAAATACAAGCTCTTTAGGATTTTTGTGCAGAAGAGAGATAGATGGTCGCCCAATAGCAGTAGAAGAGACAACATTTAAAATGGTCTGAGCCTGGCAGTTCGCATCAGCAGAACAATAAATCTGATAACGAGGCTTATGCAATGTCTCGCTTATTGCATATGTTGGGCCACTCCATCTATTCCCGCAAGAAACCCCTACCCTCTCCTTCCACAATCGCTGTATTTCTCTGTCCCAGTCATAGACATCTGACTACCCAGATAGTCAAGGAAGGGTAGGCAAGAGAGAATCACAATGGCTGCCTCTACAAGAGGCATTTAAAGCTCTTTCAAGGTGCATTAAAAAATTTACCTCTACAAGAACGGAGCGTAAATCGGGCATAGAGGCGCGCTTTCTCTCCGATTATGCGCATTATCGAATGCGCGTTAAATAGAGAGTTTTATTTTGCTCCGGCCGTTAAAGCGCATTTTGACTATGTGAACACGCGATTCTCCGCATGTCAACAGTTTAAATCGCGTTTTGGTCATCCAGTAATGCGCTTCGCCACCTCTCGTACAGAGGTATTAGGCGTAAATGCGCTTCGGCGAATATGCGCATACTCGCCTAACCAGGCGTAAAGGCGAATTCTTGTAGATGAGGCCTGTTCTGCCTATTACTTCCAGGACTTAACCTGACCTCCTTACAGACTCATATGAGGATCCATAGCTGAGGGGCAGAGGGCATGCTTTGCAACTAAAGGGTCCCAGGTTCAGTCTGTGGCATCTTCAGTTAGGCTTGGAAAGGTCTCCTGTCAGAAGCCCTGGAGAACCACCGCCAGTCAGTTGTAGACAAAGAGTAGGCAGCCTGGTGCCTTCCCGATGTTTTGGACTTTGACTTCCATAAGTCCCAGTTAGCATGGTCAGGGATTATGGGAGCTGTAGTCCAAAACTTCGGGAGGGCACCATTTTAACTACCCCTGGTACAGACAGTACAGAGCTAAAGAGACACTGGCTGAATTCGGACAACACGATAGTCAGTGGTGGGGTAATAATCAACTTTACAGTTGTTCATCTAGGGAGTACTCTCCACACAACATGGTAATAAATAATCAACTGTGGTGTGGATTAGGATCAGTGCTGAGTTAACTATGGCAGCATTTGGACAACACGATAGTCAATACAACTGATGATTGTTTCCCCACCCCCAGTTGCTTATTGTGTTGTCCGAATTCAGCCACTGTATGAGCATCTTCCTGTGTTGCATATATGAAGACATAAGAACAAAAGAAGAGCCCTGCTGGATCAGACCAAGGGTCCATCTAGTCCAGCACTCTGTTCACACAGTGGCCAACAAGCTGTTGGCCAGGGACCCACAAGTAGGACACATACACCAATCCATGTTTCCCAGCAACTGGTGTACATAGGCTTACTGCCTCTGCTACTAGGGATAACACATAGCCATCAAGACTAGTAGCCATTGATAGCCTTCTCGTCACAAATTTATCTAACCCTCTTTTAGAGCCATCCAAATTGGTGGCCATCATTACTCCATACTTCTTTGTGTGTTATTTCCTGCTGTAAGTCCTTTTCTTTGCATTTCCCATCAGGCCCGGGAACTGCAGGCCAAAGTGCTGAAACGTATTCAGATCGAGCAGCTGGACGTGGTTCCTGTACAGAAGCAACTAGCAGCTGAGATGTGTGCGGAGATAGCAAAGCATTCAGCAACCCAGCGGAACTATGAGAAAGCAATTAAATTTTACAAAGAAGCTCTTGTTCATTGTGAGACAGACAACAAGGTCAGCTGAGCCCACCCAGACTAAATGTTTTCTCTCTGGCTTTGCTAAAAGAGAGAGAGAGAGAGAGAGAGAGAGAGAGAGAGAGAGAGAGAAGGCCTGGCTGCTGGGAAATGTGTTACAAACCTTAAACCAAATGAAAAAATGAGAAATGCTCTATCAATAAATACATCTCTATCTTTTAATCCTCAGGTGATGCTCGAACTTGCACGCTTGTACCTTGCACATGATGATGTAGACTCATGCCAGTGTCAATGTACTCTGTTGCTGAAGAATGATCCAGATAATGTAGCAGCTACAATGGTGAGTTACACTCATGCAGCTGAAAGAGGATTGAATCAGGCTACCTTAGATTAGAAACTTTCTTTTTAAAAGGGTAACCTCCGTAATATTGTAAACACAGGAGTTGCTTTTCTGTCTTCAACTACACACATATCAGTGGGCCAATGACAAAAACAAATGTCAAAACAGAGTATAATAAAACTATTTTTAAAAATCACTTTTAAGTATAGTGCAAATCCCCCCACATACACAGCAGCAGCAACAAAACATAAATCCTCATAGGTGACAGTTGTTAACAAACAACAGCATTTAGATATGTTTTTTTTTTTACCTCCCAACTGAAGTTATATAGAAACCTTGCCTGGTGAATCTCCCTGGGTAGGGTGTAGAGTATAGGAGCCATGACAGAAATAACCCTGCTCCATGCTTTAATTACTTCAAACAAATTTATTATTTATTTTTATTTATTTAGAATATTTATATACTGTTCCACATCCAAAGATTTTGGAGCAGTGAACAACAGGGTAAAATAATAAAAACACAGTATTAAAATACTATTTTTAAAAGAAATGTTCTGGTAAAACCCAAGTTCTGGTAAAACCATGGCCAGTCACTCAAAGAAAGCCTCCTGAAACAACGTTGGCATCTGCCTGATCACCAAAGGCAGAGAATTCCATAGGAAGGGGCTGCCACACTGAAGGCTCTTCTCCAGGTGGACTCCAATCGGACCATAGGTGGTGGAACCATCAGGAACAGATGGGGTATAGATCAAAAATGCACCCACTAATCTCAGAGGTTGGAGAGAAACTTGTGGGAGAAGTAGTTCCCTAAAGTATGCAGGAGACAGATTATAGACCAGGGCTGTCAAACACAATTCCTTGGGGCTTTATGTGGCCCACAACAGATAGGTTCCTCTATCCTGGAGGCAAAATGGGATTCAATTCCTCAGAACCATATTAACAGTGATTAGCGAATCCTTATTAAAACTGATGGGCTAGATGGCACCTCACCCCAGGGAAATTACATCATGTTAATAAAGCCATCCCTCTTATGAGCTGGAGCAGCTGTGAGGATCTCTGTTCCACATGTGGCAGGTCCTATCCTTGTGTCTCAACATTTTGGAAATCTGTTTCTGAAATTATTTTGGAAGCAGTGCAACAACCCATTCAACTAGACCTCCTGTTAGCACTCCTCACTATCTTCAAATACTCCCAGGGGAAGACTTTTCAAAAGGAATGTATCCAGGCAGAATAAACATTGCCCCAAACTGGAAAACAGCTACCAGATATGCAGCATGTTTAGTTCCCAAGGGTTTGGCAGATTGCTCTTGCAGAGGAATGGACACACCACAGCTCATTATTATGAGGTGTTACCAAACAACATTTGTTTTTAGAAACATGGTTTCCATTTCTGTTGTCTGTAAATGACAGATTTTCTGGGCGGAATCCTCCAGTTGCTGACTCTTCCTTCTGGAGAGGTGACATTCCTTGAAAAGACATGAAAACATCCATTGATAATTACCAGCTAAAACATCCTGACAAATGACAACTGTGGAAGGCCTTGTGCAAATATATTATTGTTGCTGTAACTTGGTTGTTGTTCCACTTTTGATAGAAGTTCCCCCAATTGTTTTTAATTTTTAAAAAGGAAGAAACAGCCCTACTCCATGCCCTGATCAGCCTTACTTTTGCAGACAGAGGGGATGGATTAAGGATGCACACACTCACCTGAACAGGAGCTTCCCGGGGTACGCAGGAGCCAGACTGTAGACCAGTGTTGTCAATCACATTCCTGGGGGCCTGATTGATTGATTTGATTGCAATGATTTATATGCCGCCTTTCGAGATACAAGTCCTGCCATTTAAACAGATCATTGGGATCCTTTCTCAAGGCATTTGGCGGAAGATGACCCACGCCACCCATGCCATAGCACACACAAGTGATTGAACTATCTTCAGAGTTAGGAAGCAATGCCTTTTGATAAGACAAAGGTCCTACTTTTTTTTTACTGTTAATTGTAAAAACAATGTTTGTGTGTGTGTGTGTGTGTGTGTGTGTGTGTGTGTGTCTGTGTGCTGTCCCTTCAATTTTTTTATAATGTATTGTTCATGGCTTTAATCTTTGGAAACTGGCCAGAGAGCTTCAGTGATTGGGAGGTATGGAAATGTAATAAATGAAATGAAAAGAAAAGGGGTTGGCCTAACAATGGCTGCAGTTCCACCTAAATGAGCAGTGCAGGTGTAAGGGGGTATGGCATTTGAAGCCAAGGGGGAAGAGTGCTTGGGGCGTTGACTTTTGGGGCCATTGGAAAAGAAGACTTGGACGGAGGGATGTTTAGGCTTAGCAGGGTGCGATGGGGGGGGGGCATGTGATAGAATTTGAGAGGGAAAGGAGCTGGTTGTAAGAAAGGGTTTTAGACAGTGGGGGGCTGAAAGCTGCAGGAGGATGCTCAGGCAGGGGAGAAGAGCTGGCGATTGGGAGCGGTGGTGGTGCAGTTGAAGGCATTTTGGCAGGAAAGAAGTTTAAAGGTTTTATAGTGGGATTGGAGAGGAACAGGGCATTTTTAGAAGCTAACCACTGATCCCACTGCTGCCGGCCTCTCCCATCAAAACCAGTAGGTTTTTTCCTTGTTCAGGTGTGGGTGTGGCCCCTGGCCATCTGCTGGATGGAGGGATTGGACCGCCTATCCATTTGAGTTTCACACCCCTGTAATAGACTTAAATTGTAGAGTTAAATCGCCGTGGAGTAGGTCTTCCACCGTGTTCTGTTTAGCTAGCACGTTGCTTTTTGCTTGTAGATGATGGCTGACCTTATGTTCAGGAAACAGGACTATGAACAAGCGGTCTTCCATTTCCAGCAGCTGTTGGATCGCAACCCTGGTGAGCCTTGGATCTTTTTGTTGTTGTTGCTGCTTCCTTGAAAAGTGTCCCTGCTAGAGCTGCTAAAACCACATGTTACTAAGGACACATATCGAAAGTCTAACCGATTTTTTTCAGAAATTATTTCCTTGTAAAGAAGTACCACACGGAAAGCATGCTCAGACAAGCACAATCTGTCCCCCTAGGTTAGATCCGAAGAAAACTTTTGTAAGTTGCCCAGATGACTTTACTGATGGGTGGTCTAAAAATGTCATAAATAAAGAGAAATAAGAAACGCATCTGACGTTCATGCATAGTTTCTAGGCTGCCTTATCCCAATATGTCTACATTTTTCCTGCCTCCATTTTCTCTCCCACTTCCGCACAAAGCATCAGCATCTGCCCAGAGGAAACAGAGTCTCATATAGAATGTGAAAGAGCCCAGTGATAGCTCAGAACTGAAGGAGTTTCAGCATAATAAAAAGCCCTCTGGCACCTTATAAACTAACACATGTATTGTGGCATCAGTTTTCATGGGCTAAGGGAAGTGCAGGACTTCTGGTTGCATGTCAGACAAGGGTGCTTCTAAGAACTGTGGGGAAAAAATCCTGTTTGCCCACAGCAGTGGAAGGGGCAGGGCGGGGCAGATGGATGGATGGAGGCAAGAGAATATTGCGCCATTTCCTTAGGAAGCCAAAATAATTCTGTTCCATTGGAACGGTGACGGAGAACCTTTATTTCAGTCTTCCAGCTGTGGTTTCTGTAGGTCCTTAATGAGATGTAGCAACCCTTTATTAGATTGGTGTATTGGGACAGAGTGCATGTTATAAAGTACATTTAAAAAAGAATACGTGAAGTATTTTCAGCTACATGTAGAAACAGATACAGTGAGGAAACACGGATCACAGATGCCAATGTGAGGGTAGACAGATATTGTGTTTGCAATGTTAGAGAACATGATGAGCCCTGTTCAGGCATTCCTGGTTGCATGTTCCCCTTCGCATGAGCAGGGAATTGCTGGATGTGTTTGCTGGCCTCGTTCCCACCTTTGTATCCTCCACCAGTCAGGGTTCTAAATTGTATGGGAAGTCTCAGTCTCCCTGCTTGAGTCCTCCCTCCCCACAACGTCCAAAGGGCAGTGGGGGATGCAGACAGAGTGGGTGAGGCCAGCGGGTACAACCCGACTTTCCCCCTTCACGTGGTGGGGAACTGCATGACTTTGAACGTTCAAACGCGGATATACTATTGGCTTTTATGAACACCTTTGTCTTTTTATGGTCACTGCTTTTGCATGTATATACACAGCTGCTTTCTATAATGCCCCGAATACTTACGTTAACAGATAATTATGTGACACTGTCACGTTTAATCGATCTTTTAAGAAGAGCTGGAAAGCTAGAAGAAGTTCCAAGATTCCTTGCGATGGCTGAGAAACATTCGCCCAGGACAAAACTTGATCCGGGTTTTCACTATTGCAGAGGATTGTATCTTTGGTAGGTGTGGTTGGAAAATGGCTAAGTTGACACCACTCAGAAATAGTTGCTTTTCCTTACTTTCCTGAAATGCACATCGATCAAATTGAGATAGTGTGTGAACTGGACACATTACACAAATGTTAATGCCTGGCTCTTTCTGCTCCGTATGTGAGTACCACCTGCTCATTTCCTCCTACCTGAGCATCTCTGGCCCACTTTGCCCCCTTGTCCTGCCAACTGCCTCTCCGGACCCTAGGTGAGAAATTTCCCCCGACTTTTCTTTCTTTTTGGACACTTTTCCTTCCCATATCCAGCTACCTACATACCTCATTTTCCTTGATCCTTCCTTCATCTGCTGCCTGTTCTTTGTTTTCCCCTCGCTCCTGCGATCCATATTGTACGTGCTGGAGGGAGAGCTATGAAGAGACTTCTTTGGTCCATAATTACTGCATGTTTCACCTTCCTCTCAGTGCTTACACTATGTCCGTGTGCTCCCTGTACTATTAGGCTAGTAGAGAAGATTGAGGGTGATGTGCGTCATGGCATTATCAAGGTAATATTGAGTGCTGGTGTGTTTGTAATCAAATGCTGATTTGATTACAGGCATATTTGGTGGCATGTGAGTGGTTGGCACATCTACTGCATCTCTAGCTCTCTTTGATGAATAGTGGCTGTATTAATATGACTATGAGTAGATGAAGTTGCTGCAAACCTATAAAAGACTAGTTGTCAATGATGCCAATTCTGGAATTTGAAAGGCATGTTGGATGTTATAGCTTTTTATATAGATGAACTAATTAATTAATTTGCCAACTGTAATACAAAAAAGCCAGTGTGATGTAATGACAAGAGTGTTTGAACTGGGATTTGGGAGACCTGGGTTTTAGTCACCATTTGTCCATGAAGATCACTGGGTGACTTTGGGCCAGTCACTGACTCTTAGTGTAGCCTACCACAAAGGGCTGTTGTGATCATAAAATGGAGAGGAGGAGGAGTATGTAAGCTGCCTTGGGTTTCTTGCACAAGGAACAAAGGTGGAATACAAATGTAATAATAATGAAATCAATAAAGTAAGAAAAGATGTATAACTGGGTATCAAAGCTTCTCCCTTGAGAGCAGTCTGGCCTATTCTTGCAACATGTCCTTAGCTTCCGTTCCATTTAGCTATGAAGATACCAGCCTCCCTACCTTCCCAAATGCCTCCCCACTCCTAGCAGGAGCGCCCTGCTCTTCCCATCTCCAGGCCCTGTGAGTTTGTTTCCCTAGCGAAAATGACATTCTTCTTTCTCATAGCAGCTGCATTAGGATTGACCCACGTTCCATGTCTGACCTTTCCCCCTCTGCATGTCTGACCTTTCCCCCTTGACATCACAATAGGCCAACCAATGGGTGGAGAACTCCCAAGTGACAACCATCTATATACAATGTTTGTTTTTAAACAGCTGGAGGGTTTTGTTTTTAGCTGGAAGTTTGAAGTGCTGATATGACCAAATACAGATTGGGATAAGTTTGAAAGCTAAATTTTTCTATGATTTTAAATTCAATTTATACAAGTTGTTGAGTCAATTGAATTGCCTGTCTAGGTACACTGGCGAACCAAATGATGCACTTCGACACTTTAACAAAGCTCGGAAGGACAATGATTGGGGACAGAATGCCATTTATAATATGATTGAAATCTGCTTGAACCCTGACAATGAAACAGTGGGAGGTGAAGTGTTTGAGCACCTGGACGTTGACACAGAGTGAGTGATGAGGAGACTTTTATAACTTCTACTGCTTTTAGTCCAGTGCCTTGTTTTGGTGAATTGTGAATGGTGCTTGGTGGAATACCTCCAAATTATTTTTGAGTGCCAGCAATGAGCGGTTGGGTGCTGAATTCAGGTACCAGTGCATTCTATGCGTTGTTAGATACTGATGTTAAGATAAGTGTCTGATGCAGAAGAGCCTTGTTCAGTGGCTAACATTTTCACTGCATTTCTATTACAGTCAGGCCATTAAGATTGCATTCAGAAAGCCCTAAAGCTTATGTAATGCTTTCAGCAAAGGGGGAAAAGAACTCCTGCAATTACACATTTGTTGACTTTGGTTTGGAAGAGGGGAAAAGCGACAAAGGAAACTCAAACAAGAAAAACCAGGCCAACCGAGGAATTGAGTAACTTAACATACATAGTGCTGTGATGTATACTGTTCGATCCAGAGGCACCAGTTCTCCCTGTGTATTAGGCTGCCTGTGATGATTTCTCAGGAACACTGATGCTTCTGAAGATTTATTAGGTATACAAAGGTAACCGCAACAAGTGTTCTTAAAATAATCCTCCTTCTTCTGCTGAAATCTTATCTTGAATACCTCCAAGAGTAGGCCGTTGTGTCCCTTTTCCTCCCCACCCACACTGAAGCCTGAATTGGTGCTCCTGGTTTGAGACCTTGATGCTTTTTCTTACATGTAGCAGTTCTACCGAGAAGCAAGAATCTGTGCAGCTGGCTGTGAGAACAGCAGAAAAGCTCTTAAAGGAATTGAAGCCTCAGACAGCTCAAGGTCAAGTGCAGCTTCGCATCATGGAAAATTACTGCCTTGTGGCAACCAAACAAAAATCAAATGTTGAGCGAGCGCTAAACGCCTTTACAGAAGTTGTTGTTAATGAGGTAGGTTGTTGAAAATGTTTATACAGTTGAACCTTAGGTCAACTAGAAAGCTGTCCTACTTGCAGAGAGATGTAGTCTACTAATTGAAAGATGATTCTTCTCAGAGTTGTTACTAATGTAATAATACATTAATGCTGAATGCTGGACTTTACCCATCCTTTCTTCTCCTCCCATTTGCAAGTTAACTTAATGCCACTCCTTTCCCTTCGTGTGAAAATTTGCTTGTGTGAAGAAACATGCCATCTGGAAAATTAGATTTCAGACACAGCAACTTCCATAATCTGCTAGGTAGTATTGGAGCTTTCATTACTGTGGCTAAAATGAGTGATTTCTCACTTCACACCAAATAGATTGCTCACATAAGAGGTTAAACATGCCAGGAAGATATTTGTGAATCGTCCTTTGGTGACATAGCTGCAAGCATCCAAGTTTTATCAAGTTATGGCTATTAGTGAGGGGTTGTTGTTGTTTTTACCATCCCAGTGCTGATTTAAAATCCCCCAATAGAGAACATTATTGCCTGTGCCAAGCTCAGCAGTGAGACTGAGAAACAACATTTAATATAGGGGGAAATACCTGTAGCTCTGTAACATTTAAGACAGAAGATATAGGCTTATATCCAATTACATCCTTCTGCCAGTGGAATGTACACAGTTGGCACATCAAAATCCCCCTCCCCTGTGCAGCCCCCCTGCATGCACTCCAAATTTCCTCTAGAGGGTTGGGGGACCATCCAGAACAGATTTAGGGGAGCTTCCAGGTAGGAGGAGGGGAAAGGAAATACCTATTGCACAAGTGGAAGTCTGCTTCCATACACCTGAATCCAAAGGCTGCAGAAATGAACTTCTGTGAATGCATCACTTCCACCATAAATCTTGCTGGATAGGATGGAGAGGAAGAATTTCTTCACATTCAACCACCCTGGTTGAGCCACTGCACAAACAAGAGGCTGCTGGGAGAAGATAACAGCCCCGGTTCTTGCCCAAGCCTAGAGAACCTGCTTTTCAGAGATTCAGCAAAATTTGTGTGTGCCGATTTCATTACAGGCATCTCCTTTGTGTATTTATTACATTTATATCCTGCCTTTCTTTCCTCCAAGGAACCCAAGGCGGCATACATAATCTCCTTCCTCCTCTCCATTTTATCCTCACAACAACCTTGCGAGATAATTTGGGCTGAGAGTCAGTGACTGACCCAAAGTCATCCAGTGAGCTTCCATGGCCAAGCAGAGACTAGAGCCCAGATCTCCCAACTCCCAGTCCAATACTCTAGCCACTACACTGTGCTGGCTCTCCTTCTTCTTGCATCTGTTTTGCAAGGGAAAGTTGATGGGCTCTGAGAGCATGGTTGAACTTATTGGTCTCTAAATTGAGGTTCTACCTTCTATCTTCAGATACCGTTGATACCCAAGAACTCTGTTCATCTCCTGAGTTGTCATGTGGTATTTCTTGCAGAAGGATCACGTCCCAGCACTTTTGGGAATGGCTACAGCATACATGATCTTAAAGCAAACCCCACGAGCCAGGAACCAATTGAAGCGCATTTCAAAAATGAACTGGAATCCCGTTGATGCAGAAGAGTTTGAAAAAAGTTGGCTTCTGCTTGCTGATATTTATATTCAGTCTTCAAAATATGACATGGCTGGTGAATTATTAAAACGGTGCCTTCGTCATAACAGGGTAACGTGACAGGCTGGGAGCAATCTCATATTTGTCCTGTTAATGTTTTTCTATTCCTCGGGTCTTTTAATTAATGTGATTAACCATATGGAAAGCAGGAGAAAGGAGCTGGCTCACAGGTGCATGACTACAACTCTGGGACATAATTAGCATAGCCGCAGCCTTCGACTCTCCAGGTAAGGACTCTGGTCCTTACCATTCCCTGTACTGGCTAGCAGTGATGGGAGTCGTGAGTTATCGCCTTCTATTTCCATGCAATGCCATTTAGAAAAGGACCAACAAAATTTTAGCTCACTAGTTTAATGAGTTAACGGGAATTGTCATTTAGAGTTAAGTCGATGTAGAATTCCTTTTCCCCCTCTTTCAGTCCTGTTGCAAAGCGTATGAATATATGGGATATATAATGGAGAAGGAACAAGCCTACAAGGATGCTGCTGCAAACTACGAGATGGCCTGGAAGTATGGGAACCAAACAAATCCAACAATAGGTAGGTTCATCCTTAGCTTCCAGATTGAAGGAAACATTTGCTAAGTATACATTCTTGGGTAGTGGTGGAACAAGACAGGAAAACCACCTTGTATTAAGTCAGACTATTTGTCCATCTAACCCAGTATTGGCTACTCTGACCAGCAGTTCTTCAGGGTCTCCTGCTAAGGTCTTTCATATCACCTGATACCCTGATCCTATGAAACTGGAGAATACTAGGGGATTGAACCCTGAGCTTCTGAATGCAAAGCATATGCTCTGAGACCGGCTATGGTCCCTTCCCAATGGAAGAGGACCTCTGAGAGCATACCTGGTGAGAGAGGACATACCACATTTTAAACATTCTTATTATTTTAATTCCTATTGCATTCAGCTTGGTATTTCTAATTGAAAATGCCCTGTAATAGAATTTTAATTATTTGAACATGTTTTTTTTAAATGAGCCAATCAAATTTATGGACAGTGCCGAGGTACCTTGGAAGGCCTCTCACCCAACCAAAGAAACTGCAGTCCTTATACACATTTACCTGGGAGTCTGCTTCTCAGTAGATATGCATAGAGTCATGCTGTAAATAAATTAATCATGTCTGTTTGAATCAAATGGCAATCACGTGATTAAATCTGCATAAATTTGTATATAAATTAAAATGATAGTACTGAAGAAAAGAACATCTATTGCTATATTTTAATAAGAGTGTATGCATGTGTCACAGTAGACACCATCTTAGAAGCGCCATTCCAGGGAGAAGGCAAATGCCTCTTCTAAAATGGCACCTGCCACCTAGTTTTGTAAGTACTTGTACTTAAAAGCTACATTAAAAAAAAGTGTGTTACCCAATTAATAGGGGCCATGTGTTTAATTGATTAAAAGATTTTGACAGATATCGAATTAACTGGCTAAACATGGCAGCCTTCAAAAACAACTTGTCTGAAAATAAATACCTGGCGATTGGGCCTGGGAGACGTTTTCCAGCATGATAGACATTTCTAGAAGATTGCCTTTGGCGTCTCCTTATTAGTATAGTGGGTATCCTACATACAGATGGGGTGGGCTCCCAACTGGAAGGAGAAGGAAAAGGACAGAAGTGAGTTCCTGCAAGTATGGAAGATTCTCCCCACCCCAATATCCAAGGAAATCCTGAATTTTGGAGGGAATTTCCTGCCTCCTCCCAAAGGCTGCGCAGGAATGCTTACCTCATGCTGCCAGAGAATGTTGGCAGCGGAGAGCATCACACAGGAGGAGCCTTCAGTCAAGTAGGGTGGAGAGTTAAGCTGAAGGGAAGCCACTGCCTTCCCTTCTGGATTGGAGGGAATCTACCTTTGAAGAAACAAGCCATCATGTGCATCCTCTGAGTCGCATTCCCCCCCTTCTAGCATCCTTTAAACTGTGAGCTGGGAATGCCACCTCACAATGTAAACGTTTGTGAGGTGGGAGAAGGAATTGGCCTCTGCCACACATCCTCTGAGCTCAGTTTTCTCTGTGTATCTCTAGACGTCAGGGGTGAGCAACTTATAGGCCAAAACATCTGGAGGGCCCCAACTTCCATCCGCCCTAGCCAGTATAGTCAATGGTGAGGGATGATGGGAGTTGAAGTCCCAAACGTCTGGAGGACCACCAGTTGCCCTTCCCTGCTCCAGAACCTTTCTTCAGGCTACCACAAGACTTCGCTATGGCTGTGGGGTCTAAAAAGGAGATAACGCAAATCCCCCCCCTTGCCCCAATGCCATCACATGGGTTCGAATGAGAGGATAAATGTGGCCTCCTGTGTTAATCCTCTAATCTTGACAAGCCATCTTCTGATTGGCTTTTGGGGTAGAGAGCATGTTCATGTACACACAACCTTCAGCCCCTGAAGCCATTGTGGGTGCTTCATACCTGCTGCTGAGGTGTAACTATTCCCAGATCCAGCTCCATGGGAGGCATTTGGCTTGAGCTGAAAGAATGCATTCCCCAACTTCATGGAGCCCAGCATGGGAAGGTGCCCCAATCCTTGTGCTTAAGCTAGGAGTTTTCTGACTTCAGCATAGGAGTAGCTGAGGTGATTCTTTGCAGCTGAGTCTGGAAAGACCCACTGTGACTCTCTCTCTGCTCAGTCCATGTGGCTTGAAACAGAAGAGCTATGGCAAGTGTCCACAGAACTGGCTCAGCCAGAAAGGGGCTGGCCGGGAGGGAGGGAGGAAAAATCTATTTCTCCAGGTTTTGTTTGTTTGTTGTATAACTAAACTGCTTTTTCAAAAGTAACCAGGGCAGTTTATAAAAGTTCAGGAAATTAAAAACAAAAAACATTGTACAACATTAAAAACATTAAAAACCATAACAACTATTTAAAAGCCAAGTTAGAGTGATGTGTGTTAAAACCCCTTCTTAAATGCAGACATACTGGGGGACCAGTCACAACTCTAAAGGGAGAATTGTGTTCCCATGTTTAGCCTTGTGTCTTCCTCTCGCTCCTGCATCATTTTTGCCAAGTTCCTGCTTGTTTTCCCTAATTATAAAATTGTGCCAGGATCTCCTGTCTTGTTTTATGAAAAGATATGCAGGTAAGACCTTCTGTGTAAATAAAAGTTGCCGCTTAGGTGCTATACCCTGGGCAGACCAGAACAGGACAATACTTCAGGACAAACCTTCCATTCTTGGGCAAGGTGATCGAGAGGGCGGTTGCCTTTCAACTCCAGGTAGTCTTGGATGACACTGATTTTCTAGACCCATTTCAAACTGGCTTCAGGGCAGGATACGGAGTTGAGACTGCTATGGTCGCCTTAGCGGATGATCTACGCCTGGGTATTGACAGGGGGAGTGTGTCCCTGTTGGTACTTTTGGACCTCTCAGCGGCATTCGATACCATCGACCATGGTATCCTTCTGGAACGCCTGAGGGGATTGGGAATCGGGGGCACTGTGCCTCAGTGGTTCCGGTCCTACCTCTCGGGCAGGTTCCAGATGGTGATGCTTGGGGATAGCTGCTCTGCAAAGAAGGAGCTGCTGTGTGGCGTACCGCAAGGTGCCATCCTTTCCCCAATGCTGTTTAACATTTATATGAAACCGTTGGGAGAGATCATCCAGAGGCATGGGGCGGGGTGCTATCAGTATGCTGATGACACCCAAATATATTTCTCTATGCCTTCGATAACAGCGTCTGCTAAGGATAGTGTGTCTCCTCTGAATGAATGCTTGGAGGCGGTAATGGGCTGGATGAGGAAAAACAAACTGAAGCTGAATCCAGACAAGACGGAGGTGCTTGCTGTCAAAGGCCGCAACCTGGGTTTGGAGGTGTGTCAACCGGTTCTGGATGGGGTTACACTCCCCCTGAAAGACTGTGTTCGCAGCTTGGGGGTGCTCCTGGATCCGTCGCTCCAAATGATAGCCCAGATAGATGCGACAGCCAGGAGTGCCTACTATCAGCTTCGGCTGATACGCCAGCTGCGCCCCTTCCTAGAGTTGGAAGACCTAAAGATGGTAGTGCACGCGCTGGTAACTTCGAGGCTCGACTTCTGCAATGCGCTGTACATAGGGCTACCTTTGTGCCTAGTCCGGAAACTTCAACTAGTTCAAAATATGGCAGCCAGGTTGGTCACCGGTACATCTAGGAGTGACCATATTACGCCAGCTTTAAAATCGCTCCACTGGCTGCCAATTAGTTTCCGGGCGAAGTATAAAGTGTTGGTCATTACTTTTAAAGCCCTACATGGTTTGGGTCCAGGTTACCTGCGGGATCGCCTTCTCCTGTACAATCCGCCCCGCACGCTCAGGTCCTCTGGGAAGAACTTACTGCGGTCGGCCAAGACTAGGCTGACAACCGTTACCCAGAGGACCTTCTCTTCTGCCGCTCCCAGACTGTGGAATGACCTGCCGGAGGAGACTCGTCAACTTAACAGTCTTTTAGAATTTAAGAAAGCTATAAAGACTGTTCTCTTCCGGCAGGCATATCCAGTGTAATTTTTAGAATGTTTTTAGGATGTTTTAGGATGTTTTAATGCAGTTTTAATAATAATTGTCATGTTTTTAATTAGTTTTATGTATTTTATCATGTTGTTGTTCCCCGCCTCGATCCAGACGGAGAGGCGGGTAAGAAATAAATTGTTGTTGTTATTATTATTATTATTATTATTATTGTTATTATTCTCTGGAAACAGAGCTGTGTACACCAAGACAAAAAATGTGCTGCTTTTGAGGGAGAGGCGAGTCCAAGAAAATCTCGTTTTAGCTTATTCGTCTTTTATCATAATTTTAAACTGTTAGAAGAAAAAGATGTGCACAAGCTATCTCTGTTCCACTTGTAAAATCCTAAGCTGATTTGAAAAGACAAAGCTGCTTCTGTATATGAAGCCTCAAAACCTTTCTTCTATGCCAAGTCTGTGACCTACTGTTCCTACAGGTTTCAAGTTGGCGTTTAATTATTTGAAAGCCAAGCGACACATTGACGCAATCAATGTTTGTCATAAGGTAAGCTATAATGGGTATAAAATGATGAATTAACCGTTTATGTTTTAGATGATATTTAAGAGTCACAATGAAGCAAAACTACAGTGACAAGCTACTAATCTAAAACTGAAGCATTGTATGGCTTTATATACTTGGAAGATGCCGGTTGAATAAATCACTTTTGTGTGGTGGAACCAAAATTATGTAATTAGATATAACCTCCTGCATGTTACATGATGGCATCTTCTGTTGTATATACTTCTGTTATGAAATACACACACACACACACGTGTGTGTGTAATAGAACTTCTTAAATAACTACCAGTTTTAAAGTAAGATATCACTTTACAGCAGTTTTACTATGAATATTATTTCTTTCAACAGGTTTTAGAAACACATCCAAATTATCCCAAGATCAGAAAAGAAATACTTGATAAGGCACGCACATCTTTAAGGACTTGAGTTTTATTATATGTATTTTTCTTAATTAGTGGGGGAGATTACAGGGGGAAGGGCCATAAAGACATTTGTGTAGTTGGGAGTTGCTGCACGCTTAATTAGTTACCAATGAAAAAAGTGAAGAGAGACTACTTTAAGTTTTATCTCTCCTCTGGAAGAGGATGCTTTAGTACTTTGGGTTCAGTAAATACAAAAGATAATTGGTGTCTGTTACTATTCACCTGAAGGTATTGGCTGTGATCCAAATAAATCACTTCAGCATAACGAAACAACAGGCACAGCTTGAACTTTCTTTGAAGATCTCTCTGCGGCAGAGAAATCTTCAGAGATTCCAGCTGCACCCATGGTTCCTGCACCCTTGTAGAGGTGATTTATTTGGAGTGAGGCCATTGGTTTCAAACTGTATAATCAGAATGCTCAAAGGCAGCAAAAAAAAGTGGGGTGGAGGGGAGAGAAATACTACAACAATGCTTTATCTGTGTCCCTCAGTTTTAATGATTTTATTTTTTGTTGTTTTTCTTTTCTGGAGACCTAGACCAAACAAAAGAACCTAATAAATTCTTTTTTTTCTCTAGCACTGTACTTTATCAATGACTAAGGTATTTCACTTCTGTATAGTATACAGATCATGATATAAATAATGTATCAGTGTTCCCATGACTTCTTTCCTCTTTCCAAGATGTTTCAAATAGCATTTTAGCCTCATGACTATTCTGCAGTGGGTGCAGAGATGGTGCCCTTCCCCACAAGAGACAGAGCCCTTCCCCACAGCTTCCTACTGAGCTTTTTAACTGAACAGGAGAATTTGTACTACAGTTTCCCACATCCAAGCCTCACACTTGAGTCACTTGGATAAACACGGTTCAAAGATCAAGTTATCTTTTGCACCTGGAGTTCCATACATACCAATAGTTTTACTGGAAGATCTAATAAAAGGCCAACTTCCTCTCATTCATCCGTTTGTATAATTCATTCTTCAGAGTATTGTAATTGTCTATGTAGCCTCAGAGAATTTCCAGGCATGGCCTTTCCTGAGAGGCTTCAGCTTTAGCCATCTGTTTAGGCTGACCATATGAAAAGGAGGACAGGGCTCCTGTATCTTTAACAGTTGCAGAGAAAAGGGGATTTCAGCAGGCGTCATTTGTATGCAATTAGTACCTGGTGAAATCCTCTCTTCATCACAACAATTAAAGTTGCAGGCACTATACTAGAGTGACCAGATACACAAGAGGGCAGGCCCCTGCAGCTTTAACTGTTGTGATGAAGAGGGAATTTCACCAGGTACGAATTGCATACAAATGATGCTGGCTGAAATTGCCTGTTCTCTACAACTGTTAAAGTTACATGAGCCCTGTCCTCGTCATCTGCTCAGCCTACATCTGTTCAATGCCTGTAATATTACATATGGGCCATAGTCAGCACAGGGATGCACATGTGCCCTACTGTTTTTGCTGTTTTGCTTTTAAAAGCTGTGCCCACAGCTGCTTTGTTCCCAAATGTTATAAAAGCCATTTACAGTGAGAGTAGGTGTTATTTTTTAAATGGAAAATGGCTGCCACTACACACAGGGTGTTTTTCTCAGTGTTTCTCTTTAATCTGTTTTTGTGGGAAATCTGGGTTGGGGTAGTGTCTAAAAAAGAAACTATAAATATTCTGGGGCGTACATAACAACATGAATTTGCATTTTAAGCAATGAATGTTGATTAAAGACCTTTGCAGGGAGCATCATTTATTGCAAAATCTATGTGAGGAGGACTTGTTCATATAAGTCTACTTCTCACTGTGTGGCTGGAGCAAGAGGGCCATTGATCATATTACTTTCCTGCTGCCCTAGCATATGGTGAATCAGTTGTGCATATCTGCCAGAAAGTACAAGATTCAATAGTTTGGTATACCAAGTGTGGCTGGAGCAGCTGGAAGTCAGTATGATCTTATAATTGTCATAAGACTGAGTGGACCTTAGAATAGTCCTGAGATGCTATTAATTTTCTAAAGCCACCCTTATGATCCTGTGCTAGAGATAGGTGATGTATGTTTATGGTCAACAGAGAGGAATCCAACACTGTTATTCCTCTGATGATTGTTAGGTCATATTTTCCTATAAAGAACTCCTGGCAATTCTGAAGAAGCTTTAGTGGGGTAGCAATAAAATGGACTTCTCCTTCCTATATGTCTCTCATACACATGCTCATTTGCCACAGATATAAATTCAAGTACTCCCTTCTAGATAAGACAGGGAAAGATGTTATACTGCTTTCCATGCTAGTTGTGTAAGGGGAGGAAGGATATCTATTTGGCTATTTTACCCCCATATTTTTCAATGACAGAACCTCAAGACTTTCTCACTAGCTTATGGTACTGGTTTCCTATTCCATTTACTATAAATGTGTATAGCTGTTAGCGCGCACCCTCTCCAGATACATGTATCACCTCTTACTGACAATCTGATCCTTGTGTAAAAAGGATCTTTAACACCGGCAGAAGCACATCCTAGCAGATTTGTCATAGTGATGCACACTCACACAGGTTCTGTTTCTAAGGCAGTTGCTTTATTTGTTACTCAAGAATAAAAAATGCACACATTATGTACACGTGAAATTATCACAACGAGGATTACCTTTTGCAGAATAAACATTTAGTCACTGATATTACTACATGAGCTCTACTAGAGAATTATATACTCATATATAACCAACAATTATTTACTCATATACAACAAACTCACACTAAACATATTGGCTGAATTCGGACAACACGATAGTCAGTGGTGGGGTAACAATAAACTTTACAGTTGTTCATCTAGGGGGTACTCCTCACACAACATGGTAATAAATAGAGAAAAGGGAATTTCAGCCAGTGTCATTTGTATGCAATTAGTTCCTGGTGAAATTCCCTCTTCGTCACAACAGTTAAAGTTGCAGGGGCCCTGCCTTCTTTTGTATTTGGTCACTCTAGTATAGTGCCTGCACCTTTAGCTGTTGTGATGAAGAGGGAATTTCACCAGGAACTAATTGCATACAAATGACACTGGCTGAAATTCCCTTTTCTCTACAACTGTTAAAGTTACATGAGCCCTGGAGGGAGGTGGCTAGCTTGTGGTTTGGGACACAATGGCACAAAGGCATGCATAGAGCTATAGAAAGAGTTCATCCAACACATACACAACCCGGTCCTGACATCTTGTGCACCTCTTCGCAGTCCTTGTTTCCTTCTCCTTCCAGATCTTTACTGTGAGGCTTTTGGAAAGATGAAAAAGACCACTGAAAAGAAGGAACCAAGAGAGAGTTGTCCATCCTTCATGCTTATCCTTCCACATGGGGCCAGTTCTTAAAACAACCTTGCACAAGATCAAAGCATACTGGGGTGAAGGATCTCCCAGGTTCTTATGCGCAGCAGCCTGCCAACATAGCCACAGTGCAAGGTTCAAGATACCATCATGAATTGTTCAGCTACATGCACAATTATGCCATGTGAACAGCAGGACTAACACTAAATGTTACATAACTAAAGATAACCCTGGCATTCCCATTCACTTTCAGGCATGAGGTAAAAACATTGTTTACATGTGCTTTCCCTAGCTGAATTTGCTGCTGGTAATTTTTTTAGTGCTTCTGTTTGGTTTTACAGCTCTTGATCTTAGTGTTGTTCTTATCTGATGATGTTTTGGATTGACTTACACATTTTGGAAAAGTGCATATCATGTATTAAATAACTGTAAATGTTGAAATCTATTTTTATATACCCTATCCCATAATGTGAGGGTTATGCTGAAAGTTGTGGTAATCTGCAACTTCCAACCATACTAAACTTGATTTTAGTTTCCAGAGACACTGATGTCAAGCTTTTTTCATGATAGCTGTTGTGGCTTTTGCAAGTTCCTTTTTCGGCTGTTATACCCACTTCCTCTGATTCACGGATACAAAACCATAGCCACAGCCACCACCGCACTCTTTATTTAGTACTGCTGGATTTGTTTAACAGTGCAATCCTTTACATGTTAACACAGAAGTAAGTCCGATTGAATTCAATTTGCTGCCTAAGGCTGCAGTCCTACAGCTAATTACCTGGGAGTAATACAGCTTATTACCTGGTTAGTCTGAGTAGACATGTATAGAATTGCCCTGTAAAACTCCTTTCTCAACTGATAGAACTCTTATTGTAGCATGTCTTCTACACAATATACATTTGTTTTTTATCACTGAAAACTTTGCCTCAATGCAGCTGTCATTTTCTTTCCTTATTTTATGCACTCGTATCTGTGCCTGCCATGGACTGAATATGATAATCTTTCTAAGTAGACAGCCCATATTTAGGTAAATAAAATAGCCATTCTAAATGTGCTAGAGGAAAGCAGAAGACTATCAACACAGAATGATTGTTGGCTAGCAATTATAGGTTAATCTCATTCACTGGATTGCTAGTTTGCCTGAAAGTAGTTTACTAAGATTCTGTGTTGCGATTAATTCTGATCCCTAGAAGTTTTAATTAGAGTGACCATATGAAAAGGAGGCAGGGCTCCTGTATCTTTAACAATTGCATAGAAAAGGGAATTTCAGCAGGTATCATTTGTATACAGAACCTGGTAAAATTCCCTCTTCATCACAACAGTTAAAGCTGCAGGAGCCCTGCCCTCTTTGGTATCTGGTCAAGAGGACAGGGCCCCTGCAGCTTTAAGTGTTGTGATGAAGAGGGAATTTCACCAGGTGCTGCGTACATAAAATCACACCTGCTGAAATTCCCTTTTCTATGCAACTGCAAGATACAGGAGCCCTGTTCTTTTCATATGGTTACCTTAATTTTAATATTTTCTTCCTCCCCTGCGCCACATCACTTTGGTTCATACATGTCATTGCAAGCTTTCCTGCCCTTATGAGTTGATGAAATACTGGCCCATTTTCAGGATGACTCTATTCTTTCTCAGTGAAGTTAAAACTGTTTTCCATGCTAGTTGTGGAAAGGGCAGTGGGGTATCTATTTGTCTTTTTAACAATATTTTTAGCAGCATTTTAAGCTTTCTAATACATGGCCTTTGAATTGAAAAGACTCCAGAAAAAAGGGTCAGTTCAGTTATGTTAATGAAAAAGAAATCCAGTGTTCAGTATGGTGTTGCCTAGCAACTCACCTTCTACTCTGCCTTTGAAGGAGAAGGGAGGGGAGTGAGTCTGCATTTTCTATTGCCTGATTCGCTTGCACTGGAGAGTTAAGCTCCCCATGGGCCATGGCTATAGCATCATAAGTGTAGTGATACCTCTGGCTCTTTCTAAACACATAGGATACTCAGGATATTTTCTGGAAAGACAC
The DNA here is from genome assembly GCA_029215795.1 of Anniella stebbinsi. Classification (NCBI taxonomy): domain Eukaryota; kingdom Metazoa; phylum Chordata; class Lepidosauria; order Squamata; family Anniellidae; genus Anniella; species Anniella stebbinsi. The sequence continues at coordinate 221,611,402 of JARDYH010000001.1, forward strand.
ACATTGGTGTCCTGAATCTTCAAGGAATAGGATCTCCAACAAATATGTCTATGGGTGCCTCTACAAGAAGCATTTAAAGCTCTTTCAAGGCGCATTAAAAAAATTACCTCTACAAGAACGGAGCGCAAATCGGGCGTAGAGGCGTGTTATCTCCCCGATTATGCGCATTATCGAATGCGCGTTAAATCGCGAGTTTTATTTTGCTCCATCCGTTAAAGCGCATTTTGATTGTGTGAATAAGCGCTTATGCGCATTAACTACTTGTAAAGCGCATTTTGGACATCTGTTAATGCGCTTCGCCGCCTCTCGTGCAGAGGGATTAGCCGTAAATGCGCTTCTGCGATTATGCGCATAATCGCCTAACCAGGCGCAAAAGCAAATCCTTGTAGAGGGGACCCAAGATCAAAGTAGCAAGAGCAAGCAAAATCACAGTAATCTACACAATGGTTTTCAAATCTAAACAGAAGCAACCTGTATATTAGTAACTGTAAGATAAATACAATCCCTAAAGTATTATGTTTTGCTTTTCTAAAGGAAATCACATCATGGTGTTAAGCAACCAATCAACAACTAGAGCATATTGGACAATAGTTTACAAAGTGAAACCACAAACAGGTTTTTTTTAAAAAAAATATTCTTATATGCAAAGATTTGGGGTGCAATTGAGCTCCAGTATATTAATGGGAGCTTTACCACCAATTTCAGTAAGAGGTGGGTGGGAACAAAGACCATACTAGCAAGATACAATTCTAAGATGCAATGTCAAGAGTGTATGATAAAATTAAAATGTTACAGGCACCCACTCATGAAATGAAACTACAAATTTGTAATTTGACAAATTTGATACTCAGTTTTCAATATTTTGAAATAACTGGTACTCTTATTTGTTATGTAGAAGAAATACCATGTGAGATGTATATTTGGCAGATTGGACTAGGATGAAATTAACAGAAATGACACTTTGCAATTCTGCACACATATCTGAAAGTAAATCCCGTTGAATTACTTTGGATTAAAAATAGGCTTCTGATGCACAGATCGGCATTTGTATACAGAAAAGCAATAAGTTGCTGTAGAATAGTGGCTAATAGTGCAATCCTATACATGTCCAGTCAATCAGAAGTAAGTCAATGGGGCTTACTCCCAGGCAAGAGTGTATAGGGTTGCAGCCTGAGAGTTGCTTTGAACCTTTAAGTCCCTGGTCCAGTTTAGAATACTGAAATTGCTGGGGAGAGCTTAACAGTAGCATTTTCCTTTGTATGATGTCAGCATGCCTAGTATAAAGTAATTAAAAATATCAATCTTCATTTTAGCTGATGTCATGCAGTACTTAGGGTGGCCAAACGCAAAGAGGACAGAGCTGCACCTTTAACTGTGGATGAGGCAATGTCAGCAGGTGTAGCCTGTCCTTTAAAGATGCAGGAGCCCCATCCTCTTTTGCATCTGGTAACTCTAGAGAGGTGGGAGGGGATGTCTAATCTTCAGCCACATTATATAAAAACTTTAGCTATAAATTCTGTTAGGACCAGGGCCCTTTGACATTTTGTCTTAAGAAATGTAGCTGCAATTTAGACAGGTAAACATTTTAAGCGCAATTTGTATACCCAAAAACTGATTTTGAAGATCCCACTGATCAAGAAATACCAAAGCCTAAATGATTTTATTTAAAAATAATACATTTAAGACACTGGGTCATCGGTGTGAAGGAAATTTAAACTTTATATAAAAGCCATAATAGCATTAAGATATCTGAAAGAGGAAGCAAGCCAGAGATTAAAAGAAATATTACATAGAAATGTAATACATGAATGAAATGAAATGATGCATTTTTACTTTTTAACACTTTAGATTTTCAATGTTTTGGTTGGAGATGTATAAAGATTGTGGTCCCACTCCAGCTAGTTATGACTAAGGCTGCAATCCAATGTACACTTACATAGAAATAAAATCCGTGAAACTCAACAGGAGTCGCTTCTGAGGAAATATGCATAGTTTTGCACTTTTAAGATCTTTGAAAGCAATGGATTTTAGTTATTATTCTAAAGATTTAAATGGGACTATTCATGATTAATCCCAGGGCTAACAGAGAAGTTGAAGTTCGAAGAAAATTTATTTATTTACTGCATTTCTATACTGCCCAATAGCTGAAGCTCTCTGGGCGGTTTACAAAAATTAAAACCATAAAAACCATTCAAAAAATAAAACAACAGTATAAAAACATAATTTAAAATATAGTATAAAAGCACCACCAATGTAAGTTTCTTGATAAGCTTTCACTACACCAGATATTTGTCATGTTTGAGTCAGCCAGTTAGGAAACAGAACGAAGGGGGTGGGAGGAAGCTTTCCCAAAGGAAGATTAGAAAAGAGTACAAACTCTAGCAAATTAAAACTGCAATAAACAAAACCAAGAAGGAATTAGAAGGGTAAATAATTTGTATAAACGCCAAAATAACATTAAGACACCTGAAATAGAAATATTACATAGAAATGCAATAAATGAACAAAATGATGTATTGAGGCTGATTCATTTTATTTTTATTTATTTTTATTTCATTTCTAACCCACCTCTCCATCCAGATCGAGGCGGGGAACAACAACATAAAGTCAAATAAGATATTTTTAAGCAGGTAAACTCTAAATGATGTACAGTGCACTCCTATCCATGTTTACTCAGAAGTAAGTTCTAGTGAGTTCAATAGGATCTCTTGGGCATAGGACTGTAGCATTAGTGTCATGATCATTAGGGAAACCATAGGGTAGCCGTGTGTCCTTTTTTTTTAAAGAGGACAGTCCTCTATTTGATGGCCTGCCCTCACCAAATCTAGTTTAGATATAACGAACCCTAAGAACTGTTGCCCATCCACAATTACCACTTGGGCAGCAGGCTGAACAGGAACACAATCTTTCACAGTACAGTGACTTGTACTGTATTTGTTTAAATTATAGTAATTATTTCTACATTTGCCTCTTTACATATAAACATGCCTATTATGGAAACATGTCCTTTTATTTATTTATTTTGGGTGGTGCATTTCCTCTTCTTTTTAGTGATTCATAAGTAAACATTCTAGCGATCATCCCGTTTAAGACCATCTCCCCAAAGACATTGTTCATACCACACCATCCTATCCTGAATATCAAGGGACAATCTCAGAATCTCTCTTCTCACTTCCTTCCATGTAGGAGGAGAAGAGCCAAAAATACGTTTTTGAGGCATTTGTCTGTTTTGGTCCTCTATAGATAAGAAACAGCCATTTTTTTCATGTTTTATGTCAGAACAGTCCCAGACGGAGAGATTTTTAGGAGCTAAACATCCTGCCAGTGCGGTTGATGGCATAAGAACGAGAGTCCCTCCCAACGACCATGGCTGGCTGGAGGGCGGCCGGGCGGCCGGGAGATGGGGGGAGGGGGAATCACACAAAAATTGAACACTGTCTGTATTTAATAACAGTTTGTCCCTAATACGCTCTCTTTGCGGGACTAATTAGTGCAACACGAACTGCAAGCTTTCCTCCTGTTTTGCGACCTAGCCACGATGATCAAGGAGACGCTCGAGACCGGCTTACTTGAATTATAAACTAGTCCAATCATAGTTAAAACGGGGTAAGTACTATTTTTTTTTTTTAGTAACCACCTTTTCATTCTAAATAAAGCACCCAACGCGGAACCAATTCATTAAAAAGAAATGTTTATGCACACACCCTATCCTTTATGACTAGCTTTTCAAACAAAAAAGCCGGTTTCGCTGCATGTTCTGCATAGAGCTGCCGCTTCGTGCAGACTGCCCCGTTTCCCTATGCAATTGGAAGCGAAAAGGGAGGGGGCGTCTAAACGGAGCGAGCCAGAGGTTTTGCCTTGGGCTCCAGCCTCCAAAGCCAAAACTGCCGCGAGACCCCTCCCCCACCCCTTCCAGGTTGATAGGCCAAGTACGAAAACGAAGGCAACTTGCAAAGGAGCACGCGGTTTTGTTACCCCGAGACTAAGAACACTGTCCTAAGAAAAGTCTTACTTCTGAGTTAACATGCACGATAGCGCTGGTGATTATTAAAACAGGACAGAGCCCTTCCCCACAGCTACCCACTGAGCTTTTTAGCTGAACAGGAGACTTCGAACTACGGTTTCCCACATCCGAGCCTCGCACTTGAGTCACTTGGATAAACACGGTTCAAAGATCAAGTTGTCCTTTGCGCCTGGAGTTCCATACATACCAATACCGTTTGATTGGAAGATCGAATAAAAGGCCAACTACCTCTCATTTATACGTTTATATAATTCATTCTTCAGACTATTCTGACAAAAAACAAACACAACCATGTCTTTATTTAGTGATTGTTGACGTAGCATGGGAAAATCCCCAGCCTTTCCTAAGAGGCCTGTTAGCCGCCTGTTGAATACCTGTAATATTACATATAGGGCAGTCAACAGAGGGATGCACGTGTGCCCTACCGTTTTTGCCGTTTTGCTTTTAAAAGCTGTGCTCACAGCTGCTTTGTCCCCAAGGTGTTCTAAAAGCCATTGGGCGCGAGAGCAGGTTTTTAAAGGAAAATGGCTGCCGCTACACACAAGAGTATTTTTCTCAGTGCTTCTCTTCAGTCTTTTTGTGGAGGTCCGGCTTGGGGTAGTATTCCAGGGCATACATGGCAACACGCATAGGCGTTTTAACAGTGAAACGTTTATTAGAGAGCTTTTGCAGGAAGCATCATTTACTACAAAATCTATGTGAGGAGGGCTTGTTCATACAAGTCTACTTCTCACTGTGTGGCAGGAGCAAGAAGACCATGGATCATATCCTGCTGCCCTAGCGTATGGTGAATCAGTTGTGCAAATCTGCCAGAATGTACAAGCGTCAACATTTGGTACACAAAGTTTGTCATAAGACTGTGTGGACCTTAGAATAGTCCTGGTGCATGATAGGTTTGAAGAGTATTAAAACCCTCCCTCTTCCGCTCAGAAGTAACTTTTTCAGCAGCGTAAACGAGGCCTTCCAGGAGCACCAATATACGCTGACTGCCCGAGGCGGCGGCAAGGCGAGAGCGCATCGCAAACGAGGGCAGAAGGCGCGAGGATGGCGCGCGCGCGCGCGCCTTCTTCTTTTTCCTTTCCCCCTCTCCTCCCCCCCCCCGCACGTGGGCTCGATGCCTTCCGTTGGACGAACGGAAGGAGGTGCGCGGCGTCTACCTGAGCCGCCCAGGTAAGTCTTGGGCGTTGAGCTGCTGCCATCGCTCACCTGGGCGCTGTCACCGGCAGGTCTCCCCCAATCGCAGCGAGTTCGGCTCCTCGCCGCCGGAGCGGTGCCCTTTTGCCTCCCGCCGAAAGTGAAAAGCACCGACAGGAGGGATCGCGCTTTCCTCTCACGCCACGGCTTATGCCCCCCGCCCCTGCGGCTCTCCCTGGCACCGGTAAGAGAGAGGCAAGCAGAGGGGAGGCTTATTACGCCGGGCGGGCGAGAGGAGGTGCTCGGGCAGGGGAACTGAAGAGAAGGCGCGCTTTCTTTGCAGAGGAGGGTCGCTGGCTGCCGTTCCCCGCCGCGCGTTGCCCTTTCCAAGGCGGGTGTCTGTTGCCGCGGCTCCTTTGGTTAACGGAGCCTCTACTCTTCCTGCCATCCCCCGCGCCTTCCCCACGTTATCCTGAGCGATCAACTTTGGCGCCTCGCTTTGCTTGCCTTACTTGGGGAGGGAAGAGGGTGGTCGCAGGCGGAAGCGGACGCCGGGCTCCGTCTGTACATTTTTGCGTTGCTGCATGTAGTATGTTGTTAGTCATTTAACGTGTTGGGAGACGAGAGTGGAGGATGTCATTGTGGAGACCAGCTTATCTCCTGTCAAAACTGCCTCTTCAGTCTTCGCTGTTAAAGGTGCAAGAGCCCTTCCTTGCCTTCTCTTTTTAGCTCTGCTTCTAACTGGAGTTGGGTGTACATTAAAATGAGAAAAAGAGCCTGTGTGTGTGTGTGAGAGAGAGAGAGAGAGAGAGAGAGAGCTCGAATCCGATCCCTGTTATTTTTCCAGGAACTGCTGCCGGTGGTGATGTGGAAGGTTGCAGTTCTCAAAACAGAAGATGTTGACATAAAGAGGGCTGGTGTGTATGATTGTATTTGGCATTCCCATGACTCAACGGGGCACACCACATCTTTGTTAGTCTCTACATTTAGCTCTTCAAGGAGGTGGTGAACTTTGGGACGTCATTAATGTTTCAGCTACATAATCCACAGCAGACTAGTAGTAATATCATGTGCATGGTGATATATAATTTAGCTGTCACTTTATATAGTGATGGGGTGGGAATCCAAAACTCCGGATTTTTTTTTAATGCTGCTAATTGCTTGAAACATTTCTTTGATCTGCAAGGTGAATATCTAAACAAGATCTCTGAAAACATTCAATTAACGGAAAGCCTTTGTGTGTAACATGTTTTGTTCAGGGCTTTCTGCTCAAGCTCCAAAATATTGAGAAATCACAGTTGTTAAGTACTAGTTCCAACTTCATCACTATGTTGGAGATGAATGGCTGTCAGTGGCAGAGTGGTGGACTTAAGTCTGCTCACTGGAATAGACACGTGGATTCTGTGCAACTTAAGCTGACTGCTTTGCTGTCAGGGCCAGCTCTCCCATGAGGGAGGTTGAATGTCCTGCTCTGGCGGTGGATCAGGAGGGGTGGTTGATTGTGCCCTCCATGGCCTGGATGGCCCCTGTAGGGCAGGCATTGCCGCCCGAATGGCCCCAGCCACCCAAATGCCACAGCAGGAGAGCAGCAAGCAGGGTTCCTTGGAGGAGGAGCAGCCGCTGCCCCATCTCTGACTCCAAGCCCTCTCCCAAAGCAAGAGAACTGACAGGCAGGCTCTCTGGAGAATCCTCCCATCTAACTTCTTTTGCTTTGGGAGGCAGTTCAGAGCAAGAGATTGGATGGATGGGCTCTCTGACATCTCAAGGAATGGGCACAGCTAGCGTACAAGCTTTAACTGTGCAAGTGCACTCCTGGCCACTGCCGAAACTTGGGCATCCAGGCTCAGGGATGAATCCAGGAGTACATCCAAGCTGTGAAACTGTCTGCAGGGGGAGTGTAACCCCCAACCATCACAAGCTGAATCCCTATTCCCTGATCTGCCTTTTGACTGACCAGGAGCACCTCTGTCTTATCTGGATTAAATTTCAATTTGTTTGCCCTCATCCAGTCCATTACTGCCGACAGAAACCGGTTTAGCACCGAAACAGCTTCCTTGGAGTTGGGTGGAAAGGAGTAGTAGAGTTGGGTGTCATCAGCGTTCTGGAGGCACCGCACCCCAAAACGCCGGACAACCTCTCCCAGCGGTCTCCCATGGGGGACAAAACAGAGCCCTGAGGGATTCCACAGGCCAATGGCCAAGGAGTCGAACAGAAATCCCCAGCACCAATTTCTGGGTCCCACCCCTCCAGGAAGGAATGGAGCCACTGTAAAACAGCGCCTCCAAGTCCCATCCCAGCAAGGCGGCCAAGAAGGATACCATAGTCGATGGTATCGAATGCCACTGAGGTGTCCAGCGGAACCAACAGGGACACACTCCCCCTGTCCAGTTCCTGGCGTAGGTCATCCACCAAGGTGACCAAAGCTGTTTCTGTCCCATAACCAGGTCTGAAGCCAGATTGAAATGGGTCTAGATAATCCATCTCATCCAGGAATCCCTGGAGTTGGGAGGTCACCACATGCTCCAATACCTTGCCCAAAAATGGAATATTGGAGACTGGCCAGTAATTATCCAATATGGTGGGATTCAGTGTGGGTCTTACCACTGCCTCCTTCAAGTAGGTTGGTACCTTGCCTTGGCAAAGAGAGGCATTGACCACTCCACTTACCCACTCAGCCAGTCTCCCTCTGGCTGCTTTTATAAGCCAGGAAGGGTAAGGATCTAGTACACACGTGGTGGCTCTCACCTCTCCAAGGATCCTGTCCACATCATCAGGCTGTACAAATTGAAAAGTATTCAATAATACTGGACAAGCAGGTGCCAGAGTTACATCCAATGGGTGTAGCATCCAAGTCAGAGTGGATCCGAGCAATTTTGTCTGCAAAGTGCTGTGCAAATTGGTTACAGCGGGCTGTTGAAAGGTCTGAATTCTTCTCTTGGGGGCCAGTATGTAAAAGGCCCCTGACCACCCGAAACAGCTTCGCTGAACGGCTCTTTGCAGACGCAATAGAATAGGTCTTAAAATAGGCTGTAACCCATGTTTGATCGAATTCACTCCAGGTTTTCTGCCAACATTGCTCTAGTCTCTGTCTCACTTGATTCATTGCTGCCAGCTCCCTGGAAAACCAGGGGCTGGTGTAGCTTAATTAAAAGGTAACAAGAATTCCTTATGTTTTCCAAAATGTTATTGATATCTTGTGACATGGCCAGAAGAACACAGAAATGAAACTGTCCATGGAATGGCTGGGGTGTCTCAAGGAGAGGTTTGGAAATGGCTAAGCTAGCACAGTTTGACAGACATAAAATAATAGTTTTGCATCATCAAGGCAATTCTCAGTGAGCAATAGCTCGCCTAACCTGATTTCAAGATGTGGTGTTCAAGCTGTCAAAAAGAAATTTGAAGAAAATGGGCATGTTGAAGACAAAAAACTCAGTGGAAGACCCAAAAAGCTGTCTGTATCTGATGAATAGCACTTAAAGGTCACTACCTTGAGGGACAGAAGGAAATCCAGTGAAGAGCTTGCTCACCTTCTGAAGAATCATGTGGCACCAAAGTACACACTTTGACCATGAGAAGAAGTCTTGCAGGAAATGGTCTTGTAGGGCATGTTGCAACTAAGAAACCATTCTTGCGGAAAGGCAACAAGCAGAAGAGATTGCAGTACATGAAAGACCATAAAGCATGGAGCGGCAGCCTGTGGCAGAAAGTCTTATGGAGCAATGAGTCCAATTTTGAAATCTTTGGCTCACAAAGACACCAATATGTCAAAAGAAGAGTTGGCAAGAAGTACATTGATGCCTGTCTACAGCCTTCTGTGAAACGTTGGCATCTGTGTCATTGTCTGGGGGTGCATTTCAGCTGACCGTAGGGGATATGAAGGATAGCTATACTACTGCATTAGAGAATATTGAGATGCATTGATAACTTTGGGACATATTACACATTTCATGTACCACTTTCGTAGTATTATTTCCTGCTTTTTATTCCACATTATCCAAAATACTGCAACAAATGTCATTGTGTGTCCTATGAGATATATATGAGCAAGCGGGATATAGTATTTCCATGATGGAATTGTAATGATTTGATACAAGGTGTAGATCTGGCCCTGGTCAAAATCGATGGAATTATGAAGGCTGAGAAATATAAACAGATCTTGATTCATCATGCTGTACCATCAGGAAAACGGCTGACTAGGGAGGGGGGGGACACTTTATCTTTCAGTATGATAATGACCCCAAACACTCAGCAAACATGATTAAGAACTACTTAGCGTGAAAGTCTGGAGATGGAATACATACTGTATTAGATTGGCCACCTCAGAGCCCCAACCTCAACATAATTGAAGTTGGGTGGGATCACTTAGACAGGGAAAAGAATAAAAAGCAGCCAAGCTCAAAAGAAGAGTTATGGAAAATCCTGCAAGAAGCTTAGAAGAATTTACCACAGGACTACTTGAAGAAATTACGCAATAGTCTATCAAAGTGAATTGCTTCAGTTTTGCATTTTAAGGGAGGCCTCACAAAATACTGACTTGTTTTAAAAACAAACAAGGTTTTCATTATTTTTTTTATTGTATTAATGTTTCTTTGTGTTTACTTCAGTGTTATATAGTTTTTTTTTCTGAACACATAAACTCTTACTGCTCAAATAAATGGCTTCAATTTGCATTTTTCAGAGTGGCCTAAGACCTTTGCACATGTATGTAAAGAATCCTAATCGATCTGAAGTTTCCCCGAGCTATCTGTATTTGGAAAATCTTAACAGCACTTTGGCTTTTGACCGAACCGTAAGCCCCATCTAGGTTTAAATAGTGAACATAAGTACATTTTGTTGATATGGCCCTTTCTCTCTCTTGTGTGATGTGGCCCTGTGACTCGCAAAGTAGAATTTTTCTAGATGTTAATAATCTCTTTATAGTAGATTTTTTAATTGTCCATATTATGTGAAGTGGCGCAAGTATTTTTAATTGGTGAATACACCAGTTGGGCAACTGCCATTTTCTTAAAGAAGGTGAAATTCAACATTGTGTGAGCAGATGTTCACTCAGGTGATGGAATTTTTCTTTTGCTCTTCTCCCCCATACAGCCCTCTGCACCCTGCAGAGGTTTCACCTCCCTAGATTTTGGAGGCACATAGTGAGCTGCAGGTGAAAGAGGGAATCACCTCCTCCCAGTTCCGCTAATTGAAGCAGTTCCATCAGCCGAAGGACTTCAGTAGATTTCATTAATACAGATTATTTCTCTCAAGAAAAACTTTAATGTGTGAAACAGGCTTAAGGCACAGAACTGCCAATCTCACATGAGGCAATTTGTTTTAAATGGCTTAAAGGCCATCACTTAACTTTTATGCTATGGTACTTTAAAACACAGGTTGCCAATGAATGGGTTTTATCTGACCCCCACCACCATTTTGTCCAGCTCCTTTCACCTGACATTGCACCATATTAAACACCTAGCAAGCACTCTTTGCGGGAAATGTTGGGTGTGAAATAACGAGACGAGACAAGAAAATGGATTTTAAAAACAGGGCCACTTTTATTATAGATCTGCAGTATGGGAAACCTATGCGGACATCCTACTCATCAATGGGCGAGCCATTCACCACCTGAGAAGTGGCGTGATTCCAAATACCACCCCCCCAGGCTTGCCCCTTTTGGGGTAGGGAGACCTTCCGGTGTCGACCCCTCCTCGCGCCGTTTAGCTCCGAGTGGGTGAGAAAGGTTAGCCTCAAAGGTAACCCTTATCCCTCCAGCTGCCGCCGTAAAGCTCACAGCTGAGGGGCCTCAGGCATTACCCATCACCACAACAGTGCCTGTGAATGCTCACCGACCCTAACAACGCTCCGGATGTCCGCAAAACCTGCCATTAGATTGTGACCGAAATGATAATAACCAGATCAACCTAATTACCTCTCCTTACCTGTCTTACAGTGTGAAGTAGGCAAAAAGACTCATAACATAAAGCTGATTATGAGCAAAAAATTCCTACTTGGCCCTCCTAATGAGCAACCAGCGAACCCACACTGCCTACAGGGAGGGAGGGAAGGAGCCGCAAAGATGTAGAAAGAGAGGCCGCTGGGAGGGGCGAGTACAATAAATACTCCCTCAGTCCCCTCCCAGCCACAGTGGCACCACTGAGGAGCCCTCCAATGGGTGGCTCCGCTGTCTCGCTTGTCATCACACCCCCACCGCAACCTCCTTTTCGCGCCCAGGCATGCCGGGCGCAAAAAGGGGCCCTTCCAGGAACAGATGAGAGACAACCTCTCCCATCCCACAAAGGAGGATGCCTGCCTGTTGAAAAGTAGTACTTCATACTCTGCTTTTGGCATAGCCAGTATGGCTTTTCAAGGGAGTTGCATAGGAAATTATCAGGCTGGTCCAAAAGCAATGCTTGAGATGTCGGAGATCCTATTCCCTCCGGCATTCACACGTGCTGGCGAACTGACCCAGGACATTCAATCAGTGAGACTTCTTTTGTTCAGGGAAATCTCACAGTGAAAAGCTTAAATGTTTACACATGTCCAAAACCACTTAAAGCTGATTGATGGTCAGAAATCTCTATGTTTCAAGATAACGTACAGTCCAAATGCTTTAACAACCTGGTTTCCTGGTTGTCATCTCAACAGTCCCCAAAAAAATTAGTCCCAAACCTGACCGAGAGAAGGGGAAAGATTCCTGACATGCTCCTTCAAGCAGTCTCAATGAGGAATTCTTGAAAGGTTTAACAAACCATCCCAAGGGAGCGAGTCCAGACACAGCCTCACGTTGGTCACTCAGGGAACATGGCCAAAGTCTAAACAAGATCACAGGGTGGGTAAAATAACCTCAGGCACAAGAACTCCTGTGCACGTTCTTTAGCACCTGGAATTCGCTGCCACCTGAGCTTGGCAGAGGAAAAATCCCAGCCTGCCACACTCTGAGCTGACCTCAAATTCACAATCCACAGCAAATGTGAGCTCAAGTCTATAAAAAGCCTTGCAGTACTTTTCATGGCACAGTTCTTAGAAATCCAAAGTCCAAATAGAAGTGAATCCATGTGTAGAGTGCATTCAAAGTCCCAAACGGTGATGGATCCAAACAGGCAGGGATTTCAGGCCATGAGTCGAAACATGTTCCTAGCAAAGGCATTTCATCTTTGTTCCCGCTTACAAAGGCCTGTTCAAAGCCACTTGACAGACGGGCTCTGGCCTGTAAATCATGCCTGTGTCCAAACAGATTGGCACTGCTTAGCCCACCAAGATGATGCCACAATCTGAGTGATTCCTCCAACAAGTGCCCCCACCTTTCTAAAACACACACACTGGCTGAATTCGGATGACACAATAAGCTACTGGGGGGGAGGGGCGGAAACAATCGTCAGTTGTATTCACTATCGTGTCGTCTGAATGCTGCCATAGTCAACTCAGCGCTGATCCTAATCCACACCACAGTTGATTATTTATTACCATGTTGTGTGGAGAGTACCCACTAGATGAACAACTGTAAAGTTGATTATTATCCCACCATTGACTATTGTGTTGTCCAAATTCAGCCAATGGCTACATTTGGACAACACATTCAATGGTGGGTTGAGTAGCCAACTCACAGTTGGTTAATATGTGCGTACTCCCCACACAACATATTCCTACACAACTGTGGGTGGTTGGAGCTGGCGTTGAGTGGGCTAATAGTCAACCCAGCATTTGACTGACACAGCCCCCGCCCCTCTCCCGCCCCTCCCTCCTTCCTCAGTCCTCCCAGTTCTATCCCAGCAATCTCTGCAAGTTGCACCAGTTGTAGCAGAGTGGCAGCCGCCACTTTGGTCACTCTTGCCGCCTGCCTCTATGGGCTTGTTTTTTAACCCACTCACCACACACCATTAACACACTCACCCCTCCACACAACACTTTAAACAACTGGCTTCGAGCTAAACAACTTGCAAGTCAGTTGTTTCTCTCCGTTGCTTATTTGGGCGGAATAGCATCCCGTCAGTAGTTTGTGAGCAGCGTGTTACCCTCCGCACAACACAATAAGCAACATAACTGACGATTGTTCCCCCACCCCTCAGTTGCTTAATGTGTTGTCCGAATGCAGCCATTGTTTCCCACAGATGTCTTACAGCTCCATGGCCGAGCTACTCCCGTGAGAACTCTGACAGAGACAAGCTTGCACAGACCTTCCGAACTAGTTCTAATTAAAGCTACCTAGAACAGCAAAGCCCTCTGGCCTTGCTGAACTGCTATACCTGACATGAGAGTAGCATGCTGGTTAATACCCTTCCATTTGAAGATTGGAAATTGCTACATGCGTAGTTGTAGTGCAGCTTATCCCCTTCTTCCCCAAATGGGACATAACTGGCTGTAGGTTATCTAGTAGTTAATAGAGCAACAACTGATTTTTCCTTTGCTATTCAAGAATCCAAAATAGGAGCAGAATTGAAGTTTGAAGGGGAAATGAAATGGTTCCAATTAAAGCATGTGTTTTGCCTTTCGGATGGTACTATCTTAATGGTCTTACCTGAGTATCTGTGTTTTAGTACTGCTTCAGTATGGAATTTCTCAAACTGAAAAGCATGGAATACCAGCAGGAATATGAAACAAATCATTTTGCAAGGCTGATTGGTAATAGACCTTCCCTTCAAACACTTTCACATTTCATGAAGTGTAGGTGGCAATGTATTCGCAGCACCGAAAGAGTGAAGTGGGGTTACAAGCCCAACTAGCCCAATTACCTGAGGTTGGCTATTAAATCTCTGAGGGACGGTGGTCTATAGTTCATTTAGGAGAAAGTAGCTCAAGGGAAGAGGGGCAGCAAGGTAGGCAGGAAGAAATCAGTGGGAAAATAAATTGGTTGTATAATCAATGAAGTTTCTTAAGGGGTTCAGAAGCCCTAGTAAGTTTAGAAAAGGGAGCACAATTTGAGCAACACTGATAAGAAAATTATCCTGCTTTGTGTATGTTTTCCTTCTTGCCCAGTAGAGTAGATACAATTATTCCTATGAAGCATTAAAACATGCATTTGTATAACTGTGTGTACTGACATTCTTTTTTAAAAAAAAATCTTGCAGGTATTACCATTTTAGCAAACATCGAACTACCACTATGAAAAAAGAATAACATCAGACGCCTTTCTATATGTTGACTCTCCATGATGGCTTACATAAGAATACTAAAACGATTCTTAATAAAACAGATGTCCCAGTGGAAAATTTGGAAGTTTACTTTCATTATTTTTATATTCTTGGTATTTTTAGTTTTGTTACAACGAGAAGTTGGAATTCAGGATGTTAACGAGGAACCAAAGATACCATCAGAAGATGGAAAGATAACTAATGTACTAGGTCTAGTGTTTAAAGCTGTGAACAATATTAAAGCTGCAAAGCCAAAAATGCAGATTAAAGCACCTATTAGGCAAACTCAAAATGCTGGACAGAAATACTGTTCACAAGGATTATATACAGCTGCAGAACTGATGCCTCACCTGACTCGACCCCCTCAGGATCTTAGTGCTCCAGGAGCTTCTGGTAAAGCATACAAAACTGTAAATTTAAGTCCAGACGAGCAGAAAGAGAAAGAGCGTGGAGATGAAAAACATTGTTTTAACGCCTTTGCAAGTGACAGGATTTCTTTACATCGGGATCTAGGAACAGACACGCGACCTCCTGAGTACGTTGAAGTGCATTTGGATTTGAGAAAAAAAAATATGGTATTTATTTAAGTATGCAAAATATTGAAAAGGGTTTTTTGATTTCCAGTTTGCTGTATTAATAATGTGGCTTGTGACTATTGTCATTAGAATAATTGCTACCTACTAATTTTTATATTTGTGTCATTTGTTTAAGTGTAGGACATGCTACTTTTCTAATGGTCTATCTCTAATAGTAGCAAATAATGCATCTTAGGGTGCTTCCAGATTATTAATTTATTATTACATGTATATCCCGCCTTTTTTCCTCCAAGGAACCCAAGGCAACGTACATAATCCTCCTCCATTTATCCTTACAACAACCCTATGAGGTAGGTTGAGCTGAGAGTCTGTGACTGGCCCAAAATCATCCAATGAGCTCCATGGCTGAGTGGGGATTAGAACCCAGATCTCCCGACTCCCAGTCCAACATTCTAGCCACTACACCACACTGCCTCTCAGATGAGGCTTTTATTGTAGTGAGTTACATTGGAAGACATGACGAGTACAGGAGTATGGTGAATTTTTAGTGTTATGGTCTACACAGTTAACGAATGTATACAGGCCTGTGTTAACTCACCATACTCCTATACTTCTCGCCATGTTTCCAGGATAACCACTACACCCTGCCTCATTTACAGAATTTTATGAAGGGTTGAGGCAACACCATCTTCAATTTGTAGCCCTCTCTTGTTTTCCCATAGTTTCTTTTGTCTTCTTTCTTACCAGACAAAATCTGTTAAACAAGAAAAGACAGAATAACAGAGTGCCACTTATTTATTACATTTCTATACCATCTTTTTGCCAAGGCAGTTTACAATTTTAAATACTGAACCAAAAAATATGATCAATGAACCGCAAAAGAACACCGGAAGTTAGGGGAATTGAAGGTCTCTTCACGAGTTGATGGCTTGAGGTCCCCAGCCTGGGTTTCTCTTTTGTTAATGATAGCAGCTCTCCTTCTGGAAGAACCCCTAAGAAATTTTAATAAATCCTGATATAAGTTTAATGAGCTTGAAGCCTTTTCACATTTCCTTTATGATGTATTGGTGAGCAAGAGTAACATTCACAACTCTTGTCGACAGGATTCTCCAACCTTGGATATATCCGTTCATCATAAAATCTCTGATAAATGCCTGCTAAATTGTTAATTCAGGATATAGTTTTGTGCAATTATTCTAAATTTTCACATGCCCCTCATGATGTGGTACAAAACTTGTCTTTCAGCATTAAAAATCTTAGGAAGCACTTGCGCCACAATGGTCTTGTGCATGGCTTTTTATGTGTTTCCTCTAAGGGGTTTGTCTCACTTGACACACTTGCCAAGCATATGATACTGCTTTAGCCATGCAACATTAAAGCATCAAGATCTGAAAATTGTTGTTCATACTTGCTTCTATACACTCTGGTTTTCTTCTGTAGATGTATCGAGCAAAAGTTTAAACGCTGCCCTCCACTGCCTACTACAAGTGTTATCATAGTTTTTCACAATGAAGCGTGGTCTACTCTGCTAAGAACAGTTCACAGTGTGATGTATACTTCCCCTGCAATATTACTGAAAGAAATAATTTTGGTGGATGATGCCAGTGTAGACGGTAAGAAGATATGTGTGGTTTTTCACATTTATTTTTTCTGGTTATTCTGGGCTGAAAATAGACACTATTTTGCTTTTGTTTGAACACAGAAGCCGCAAAACGTTCTTGACATAGAATCACTATATATTTATACAAAAAATAAACATTCTCTTAAGTTGAATTGGTTTATCATGTTTCTGGCAAATACAGATGTTATGTCGCTGTGGTACTATATCTTTGAGAATCACATCAAACCATATTTAAGGAAGCCTAATTACGTCTAGGTGGGATATGTGAATTGACCAAAGTTTGTGAACAGCCACCAAACTAGAATTGGAAGTCATGACTTGAAATGGGTTTGCAAATCATGGTTTGTGCTAACTGGCTTGTGGTGATGTTGGAACCCATAAATCACAGTTACAGCTGTTGCTCTGCTTCCAGGGGCCGCTGCACCATGGAGACAGGAGTGAATTTATGAACTTAATAAAACTGATGCTGACTGGGTGGAAAATAAAGCAGATGAGAAACTTTAAATTATACTTTGCCTGTTGTACATTTGGAAGCTTAATCTATGGTTTCAGCATGATGTCTGAATTGAGCCTTTGGCCCTGTTCGCACATCACAACAATGCTGGGGCATTTAAACCATTTCCAGTTCATTTCTGCTTTGGTTGTGCTCCATGACATCCAAACTTGGCACTTTGGGTTGTTGAGGGAGAAACAACCCAGAGTTTTAACCCATGGTTTGTTGTTGGGTTAAAATTCTAGGTTGTTCCTCAACAACCCAGAGTGCTGAGTTTGGATGTGACAGAGAACAACCCAGGTTGTTTTCAAAGCAGAAATGAAATAGAAGTGGCAAGTGATTGAGAGGTAGCATGCACACTTGCACCTGCATAGTCACAAATAGCCCATGGTTTAAACAACCCAGCATCCTTGTGACATGCAAACTGGGTCTATGTCTTGTTAGTCAGTAGTTATTGTCCTAATGCACCAGCAGTCCCTTTTCCCACCCTCTTTTGTTGCCTGCAAAAAAAAAAGCTGGGCTCTGGTTCTACTTCACAGAAGTGGAAATAAACCAGGCCGGATCAGATAATACTTTCTGCAGTCATTCTCTTACATGTGCTGGAAGTGAGAGAACAGCTCACTTCCCTGTCCATTCAATGTGCCTACCCCACCTCCATTGCCACAGCCAGGTGCAATATTCCAGTGGTGCATCTAAACAAGCTACTGTGTGTTTTTTGCTTATAAGCATTGAAATTTGCCATTAGAATGTTATGTATAAATGAATGAGGCAGATCTTGACCATATGTAGGGGAACAATGGGAGAAAATATCTGATTGGGACATAGATGAAAAACAGACGTCTGAAACATCATGGACTTGCTATCTTGCAGAAGTCTTTAAACAATATCCACCATCTCTAGGTCAGGATTTGGCAATATTTCTGTCATATTTCTTTAAAAATGTGAAACACATCTAAAACAAGGCTAATTTACTTATCAGAATGGTTTAATAATCCCCAACACACTTTCACCAATGTTGCACAGTAACATTTATTTGTCTCTCTGCTAAATGTATTAAATTTGTACTGAGGCTCTTCATCAGAAAAATGTTTTGGAAAAGGTGTTTAAAAATTATGACTGGCCAAAGCTAATTTTTAATAGCTGTGTACTGGAAATTACATTTTTACTAAATTTAGGCTCTAGTCTATTTTTGGCCACTTGATAATTTTCCAATAAAAGCAGATGCTATAAGTCCTTAGAACCATTACTACAAGCATTTCAAAATGAGGGCATTTTGACTTGATTTTTCATAACAAACTCTTCACTTAAAATAACCATTGATTTTGATTGTGGCAAAGGCCAAAGATTGACTTGCTGTCTTTTCAGAATACTTGCAGGATAAACTGGATGATTATGTGAAACAATTCCACATAGTTAAAGTCGTCCGACAGAAGGAAAGAAAAGGGCTCATCACTGCTCGGTTATTAGGTGCTTCACTTGCAACTGGAGAAACCCTCACTTTTTTGGATGCACATTGTAAGTATATCTAGATGGTAATAGTGTTCAATTAGCTAATAGATACTAATGAAATGTCTTTTTGTGTGTATTTCTTCCTTGGATTCAACATTAGAAAAATGTTCAGATATGTTTTCTTGAATTAAATAGAAACATTACTGATGAAAATATACACCATTTCGCAGCATGAGACTGAGAGTGGGCGAGTGGGGGAGAGATTTTCATTTCTATAAACTAAAGACAGTTTTCTAAACATTTGGGATTACTGCATAAAATCTGGTACACAGATCTGCAATCTGTATTGTAGACTGGGATTCATAGTGCTACAGAGGGAGCTTTGTGAGTTCCACCCTTCTAATGCACTATTGAACTGGAACCCCTCTAGCACTGTCCCCTCTAGCAATGCATCCCAGACCTGAGATGCATTCGGAGTAGCCACCAATACCAAGCCTTTAACATTTCATAGCTCACAAGATCTTATATTAGGGCAGACTTCTAGCAACATCCCAGCAGTGTAGCCTGGCAGACAGTGATGGCAATCCAGACACAGGTCCCCTCTACAAGATTTCGGTTTGACGCCCGGTTGTCAGATTATGTGCGACTTCTTGCAATCTCTTTCACGCCTAATCCCTATACACGGGAGGCGGTGAAGCGCATTACCAGGTGTATGAAACGCGCTTTAAATTGTTTAAATGCGGAGCATCGCTTGTTTACATGGTCATAAGGCGCTTTAACTCCCGCGGTAAATTAAAACTTGCTATTTAACACGCATTAGGTAATGTGCATAATCGAACAGAAAAAGCGCCTCAACCCCCGATTTGCGCTCCGTTCATGTGGAGGTAAAATCGGTAATGCGCTTTGAAAGAGCTTTAAATCGCTCTTGCAGAGGCACCCACAGACTTGGTACAAACAGAAAGTGAGAACAAAAAGTGAATGCAAGCAGATGGCTCTGGTGACACAGGAAGGCAATTCAAGTAAAATACATTGGTCCTATTTTATGATTGAGGAACCCAGTCATCAAATCCATAGCAGACAATTGTAATGGAGAAATAAGAGTTTCACAAGAGTACCTATTAGCATATGTGGAGTGCTTTTCCCTCACTAACAGACAACATCCCCATGTCCCATACACACTTAGAATTAAACAAGAAACAGCCTAGTGGATGGTGGCATATCTCCCAAACAGATTAAGGTCCCATAACACCTCCCTTCAGAAATTAAGCACTGTCTGCACCTCCTTTGCCAGCAAACTGCAACCACAGAATGCATTCATTCTGTTCTCTTCTATGCAACAATCCACCCCTCGTTTCACCCTTAAATTCCTCCCAACAACTCTTCACAACAATAGGTTCCCTTCACACACACCCTTTCTTGTTAGAAGCAAGTTCTCTATCTTCTCTTCCTCCCAGCAGATTTGTGCCAAGACTTGCAAGAGCTCTGTACAGGCATCTGTTGTCAATACCAGGGCTGTACCGTGGAATACGGGAAGAAAAGTACCTCTGAGCTTGTCCAGGATACTTTTCTCTTATCATGGAACAGCAGTTATCTCCTGCCTCCTCGCACACTTAGCATTCAAGAACCAGTTGCCTGTAAGCACATGCATAACAGTGTTTTCAATGTAAGGATGAAACCCACACTACTCCTCTAATAGCAAACGAAGCTGGTGAATGCTGCCAGGATTGTAGCCAAACCCTGTCACTAGGAGACAAGAGGGAAATATCAACATGCTGCGGGGATTCCCCAAGTTTGGCAGCAGTAGAAAGAATTTTTTAAAACAATGGGGGATGGGTTGTGGAATGCCCTGCTTGGAGACAATAGCTACTTGGACCCCTGGACAGGAGTAGTTCTCTGTAGAGGGATGTTATGTTGCAGCATTTTGTTGCACACCCCCTTGTTTATTTTCCTCCATAAGAATCTATTCCTCGTGTCCTTTCTTATCCCTATCCAAATTTTTCTCATTGCTAAAGCTCAAGTCATTAAATAAAGATTCATTTTCTTGTTTTAAACAACTTACTAGTACAAAAGAGAAACTCACGTTTCTGTTTTATTGTTCAGTTGGACATGGGAAGAGGTCTTCATCTGTTGTGGCACCCCGGTTGTAGAATACCCTTCCATCGGAGGCCCGACTTGTGCCCACACTGACTTCATTTCAGTGCCAAGTTAAAACATGGCTTTTTATCAAGGCCATTGAGAGCTAAATTCTCCATGGTTGCGCATAGTTTTAATTGTTTTTAATTGCTGCTATTGCTTTTTTAAAAAATCTACTTTTAATTTGTTAATGATTTAATACGTTTTTAGTTGTGTATATTTATTGTTTTACATTGTTCTGATTTTATATGTACGCTGCCCTGAGATCCCAGTGATATAGGGCTGAATAAAAATGTTTTAATAAATAAATAAATAATAAATAAAATAAGTAATTTATAATTTATCAGTAAGTTAAAGGAATGGTTGGTGTTTTAATGGTTTTTCCTTGATCTCAGTAGAAAGGATTAACCAATTGTAGAAGTATCCAGTTTGCAGTTAGTAGTGAAGGTTTTTGCAGGAAATTTCAGACTAGGGGAATAGTCAGCATAAGTATTTGGGCATAAGTATTTTTTTTGCCTTAGTGAGAATTATAGTTGTGTGATCAGTTATAGTTATTGTCATGACTATATCACAAAATATAATATATATGCAGGCAATGCCTTTGCAGTGCTTATTCCCTGGGATTCAGCTTTAGCTACCTGAGGCATGTATAGTGCAAGGAAGAAAGAAAAAGTAGATGCTTCTTTCAAACTGGGTGAAATTTTCCCCAGCACTGACTTCTGAAAATTGTGTCTGTTCCAGCTAATTTTGGACACTTGGAGGGTACTTAATACTGTGCCACGAACTTCAGTTGAACAGGAAATGCAAGAAACTCTTGTAGGTTCAGAGAAGGATTTGAGTAGGTGCATGGGGTTTAGTTTCCTTTTTCCTTTAAAAATAAATTAAAGCAACATTGTGAAGAATCTGGACTAGAGGAGGCATTGAAATGTACATCCATGCCATCCTTCTACCCCTGGACATGCCTTCCTTTATTTTTTGACTTTTACCATTTGAATTTCTTGAAATGTGTTTTGAATTCTGGGGAAAACTGAAGAATCAAGAATGATGCTACATTAGTCACACTTGACAGCATATGTTCTAAGGATTAATTTCTTATCAATGTAAGGATTAATCTCTTATCAATGTCAGACGTCTTTCTTTATCAGGCCCCAGCCCAATATCTCTTTTATTCTCTTTCCTCTTGAGTAACTTTGTTTACTCTTTTAAAGTCCTGTGTATTTCCCTTGATCATACACACTTAATAACAGTTATGTATAAATCAATAAGCTATCAAATATACATCTGAAATTCATAAAATAACAACAATCCTGTGTAGGTCTTCTCAGATGTACTACTGCGTTTAATGGGAGCTCCTCCCAGGACTGCGTGCATAGGATTGCTGCCTAAGTGTAATTAAAATATTCTTGTAACTCTGCTTTTATGAAAATGGAAAAGTTCATTGCTATAATCATGATCTCTCCCTCCTCTCCTAGGTGAATGTTTTTATGGCTGGCTAGAGCCTTTGTTGGCCAGAATTGCTGAAAACTATACTTGTGTTGTAAGTCCTGATATTTCATCTATAGATCTCAATACATTTGAATTTATTAAGCCTTCTCCTTATGGTCAAAACCATAATAGAGGGAATTTTGACTGGAGTTTGTCATTTGGATGGGAAGCTGTTCCTGATCATGAAAGCAAGAAAAGGAAAGATGAAACCTATCCTATAAAGTAAGCAATTAAACTTTAATTCTTCTTTTTACAACTTGTTTTCTTGAAATTATATAAAAATAATGTTCCTCATAATGATTTACAATCC
Source organism: Anniella stebbinsi (assembly GCA_029215795.1). Taxonomy (NCBI): domain Eukaryota; kingdom Metazoa; phylum Chordata; class Lepidosauria; order Squamata; family Anniellidae; genus Anniella; species Anniella stebbinsi. Next base: position 221,633,697 of record JARDYH010000001.1, read on the forward strand.
ACCTTTCCTTTGTGGGTAAAATACAAAGTAGATGCTTTATTTTTGTTTATGCTTCTCCAGATTTTGCAGATACTTTTTAAAAGAATGTTGTAATTTTCAACCTAAACAAAGTCTGGATGACTTAATGCTTGAAAACCTAAATGAAAAATGTTAAAATAACTGCCATCAGTGAAAAAAATTGTGCATACAAAACCATCAGTTGAGGTGTTGAATGCTGTGTGATGGATGCTAATGGGTTGGGGGGTTTTTTTGGATGAAGCTTGTTATAGAACATATTTGGTAAGTGCCATTCTAGCCACAGCAGAGTGATCAGAACATCTGTTGGACATCTTTATTAGGACCAACCAGAATTCCAGTTCTGCATACCAGTTGGTATTGCCCAACTCTGAATTTTGGATTTATTTATTTTTATCATAGACCAGCCTGGCTATCTTTGCTTGTTTTATGATGGGTGCAGTGCAACTTTTGAAGACACAGAGAGCCTATCCACATTGCCCTTAAAATGACTTATATTCTGTTTAAAAATGTGTTTTTTAAAGTTGTTTCATTATGTGGTAGGACACACTGAGCAGTACTTACGTTTCATAGAGACTGCTTCCTCCGTCCTCAAAGTGTTCACTGGTTTATTACAGGGTTAATTCTTTGACTCGTCTTCTTTAGTTTTTGTTTTGCAGGTGGGTCAAGCAGCCTGCAAAACAAAAACGAAAAAAGAAGAGTCAAGGAATTAACCCTGTAATACACCAGTGAACACTTTGAGGACGGAGGAAGCAGTCACTAAGAAACGTAAGTACTGCTCAGTGTGTCCTAACATGTAATGAAACTACTTAAAAAACCACGTTTTTAAACAGAATATGAGTCATTTTAAGGACAATGTGGATAGGCTCAGAGACTCTGACAAAAAAACTTGGCATCTCCAGTGAGGACTTTTTGTAGTGACTTAATGAATTCATAGCTTTTGCTATTACAATACTGTAGCATTACAGAATGCAGTTTAAATATTATTATGTCCATGGAATTTAGATTAGTTGTGTGTGTGTTTTTCACCTCATCCAACTCTTTCAGCTCATCTGTCTTCTCCATCCATTTGAGCTCGTTCATTCTTTATTGTTCTATTATGAAGTATTAGTCCTGCATTTATTAGTTGTTTACTGATTATGTTATGTTAAATAAAGATGAAGAACTGAGTTGTAAAGAAGTAGATTGGATGTAAATTTAACTGCCTGGATAGACACACAGCCCAACATGTGTTGAGACCAAAATAGTAGCAGCTTTTCTGCAAAGCCCAAACAGTAGCCAGCCATTTTCACTGATGCATTCTGCTGTTGGTTTGTTGCCTTTGTTTACGCGTGCTTCTAGATGAGGCTTTTATCATACCATCACCCTGCCCTGCCACATTCATGGAATTTCATGAGCAGATCCAGACAACATTATCTTCTATTCATAATCTTCCCATGCTTTCCCACCACTTCCATCTTTTTTACCACAGCAAATCTGTTAAGAAAGAAAAGATGTAATAGCTGCACAATGCTTTCTGATTGTTAGTGCTAGGACCTCTTCATCTGGAAGCACCCTAAGTCATTGACTGGGTTTTAATGACACGCTACAGCTCATCATGGTTATTTAATCCACGATGAGCTGCAACACCTGTGGGCATCATGTTGTATTTGCAACCTCCGCTCGGCAGTTGTTATGTCATGTGGACTTGGCTGGCAGAGCTTAGATGAGGGTAAAACAACCCTAAAACATCATGGGTCATACTGGGGCTGTTAAACCCTTGCAAAACCCACACTCACTGGGTTTACATGACAGGACAACCCTCAAGTGGGGGTTGGATATACAAACTAGCAGCTGCATACACCACAGCCTCATTGTGGGCTAAATAACCCATGGTGGGCTGTCATGATGTGCAAACAGCCCATAGAATGTTGCTGGCCCAGCTGATCTTTCTTGAAGAGGGATTAGCTTTGAGATCTGACAAGGAAAAATAATCACAAGTGTTAGTCAGATGGAGAAGTTAAAAGATCCTCTCTCTCTCTCTCTCTCTTTCTTTTTTGCAGATCACCTACTTTTGCAGGAGGCCTCTTTTCAATATCAAAGGACTACTTTTACAATATTGGGAGCTATGATGAAGAAATGGAAATATGGGGAGGAGAAAATATAGAAATGTCTTTCCGAGTAAGTTTAGCCACAAAATGTTAATGTGTCACATATCCGTCAAATGAATGTGCTTTGACTAAACCTGCAGAGATTGGTCTCCTTAATTTTGTGTTAACTACTTCCTTTCAGTATTGTACATAGGTATACAAGGTTTGAATTTGGAAAATTTGTAGCACTGTTACCTGACAGCTGTTTATTCTACTAAAGGTGGACTAACAGAATGATTATTTTTCAGGTATGGCAGTGTGGGGGTCAGTTGGAAATCATACCTTGCTCGGTTGTTGGCCATGTGTTCCGCAGCAAGAGCCCTCATACCTTTCCAAAAGGGACTCAAGTGATTACACGTAATCAAGTTCGCCTTGCAGAAGTCTGGATGGATGAATTTAAATATATATTTTACCGGAGAAACACAGAAGCATCAAAAATTGTTAAACAAGTAGGTGACGATGGTGGTGGTATTAGAAATCAGTTGCTGCATTGAAGTTCTTGGTGAGCAAAAATTATTTATTGTGAAAATATATAAAATAGTAGGCACTCTATCCAATTTGCTCTGCTCAGCAATATATTGAATAGATTGACAGTATATTTAATAGATTTGGCAGTGCCCAATAAAGTTTTCATTTAATCCTTTATAACATATGTTGTGCTGTCTACCAGAAGTTCAGTGTACTTGAGTATTTCAATGAATTGTATCCATCCTATTAGAACATAAGGAATCTTTCTCAAGATTTCCATTTAAATTTCTTCAGTTAATTTAGGTTTAAGACTAAAGAGAGTGATTGTAAAAAGAATATGATTTTATTAAAGCAATGCTAAACAAATAGGATACATATTAGAAGCTTAGTCCTGGGCAATATTCATCGTGATGAATCTATGTATTAATGTCAATGTGGTTTGGGACTGCCAAGACTATTTGGTTATTCAGTTAGGGCAGTCGAAAGTTGCTGGTAAATATGCTTAAGTTTGCCAAAAATAGGGTGTGGAGGGAGAAGAAGCCCAGCTGTTCCATTACTACCTCTAAGCTTGTACTATAGCCAATACATGTGTGCTAGAAATGAGTCAGATAGAGAAGAAGAGATCCAGTTACAAAGGGAACTTCTTCATATAATGTATAGTTAACCTATGGATTTCACTACCACAAGATTTAATGATGGCCACCAATTTGGATGGTTTTAAAAGGGAGTCCTACAAATTCCTGGAGAAGATGGCTATCAATGGCTACTAGGCCTGATACCGCTATGCTACCTTCCATATCAGAGGCTTTAAACCTATGTACACCAGTTGCTGGGAAACATGGCGGGAGGGTTCTGTTGCACTCATATCCTGCTTGTGGGATTCCTGGTTGACAGTTGGATGGTCGCTGTGTGAACAGAATGCTGGACTAGATAGACCCTTGGTCTTGATCCAGCATGGCTCTTTTTATGTTCTTGTAAAGGCAGTGGGTGGGTAGTCTGCCATCTGTTCTCCCCCACTGTAATCAAAGCTCTTGCCAGAGTAGTCTTCAGATGTACTATTACCATATGTATCATTAGTATTCACTAGGTGCTGATACCTTAGACTGGGAAGGAGGTAACCACTGCCTTTTATTCCAAATGAGGCTCCTTTGGCTGATGTGCTTTCCCCTTTGTTTAGATAGGGAAGGCACAAGGAATAGCTAGTGTTGCCACCACCAATTCATGAGCTCTCCCAGTCAGTGGGCCAGTTCGTATGATTAAATAGCCCACCGTGACTTATTTGCAGTGCCTGCCAGTGGCCATTTTATGTATTCAAGCCACAACCACAGTTTGTGTCATCTAAACCTGGGAACCGTGGGTTAGGTGAGGGTTAAGCAACCCTCACATAACCCACAGTCTCGGGATTGGACAACATGAATGTTCAGGATGGTGCCCGCAGCTCACTGTGGCTTTAATAAACAAAGACAAGCTGCTGCGATTGTGTGAACCTGGTCAATGTGGCTGATGGTGGTGGCAACCATTGGAAGGCCTTTGAGAGTTCCCTCTATAGAGGCAGCTAGTCACGCCTTGCCACAATTTTCATGTGTCTCCATTTCCATGTATTATACACTTTTTAAGAAGACAGATTCATGTTTCAATATTTACAAATACTTCGACACTGGGAAACATTGACTATGCCTGTAGCAAGCTGTTAAATCTATGGAATACATCTAAAGATGTATCACATCATGAATTTATTGTCTGAAATTAGACAAATGTTGCAATCTTTCCCCAGGTCTTAATAGGAATGCTCCTGTTCAGGTCTCTAGCCAACCTGGAACAGGAGTGTTTTGGGACTCAGAGATTACACCTTTTTCCTTTCTCTTCCTCCTAAAACCTTCCTCCACTGTGCTATATTTTGCTAAAGGTAGGCTTCCACATTTTCATTTGCTATAGTGAGTGTACTGCTGCCCTCTGGCAAGCGTGACTAACAGCCAGCCTTCCTCCAAATCTTGTAACTGCAAAGGTGAGTAGAGGTTGTTCGGGCAGTAGTCCCTGCCCCCTACTTGGGGGTGGTGTAACATTGTGCTGCCTGAGGCAGAAGGAGCTGCTGCCACCATCTGGACCCTCCCCCTTTTCATTTTTTGCTGCTGCATTGGCAGCAGTGTGAGTAATCTCCTCACAGTGAGGCAATGTGGATGAGTTAGCCTTAGCTACTTGCCTGCACTGCCACTTTGATGGTAAATGAAGGGACTTCATGATAGGCAGGCAAGTGGCTGGCTGCAGAAATACAGAGGCGGTAACAGCAGGCAGCAGTGCAGAGATAGGGCAAAGGATGGGCTGTTAATAATGTGAGCCAGGTGGGAAGGCAGCGGGCAGACCAGCAGCAACAGTGAGATTTCAAGCTAAGCAGTGGGGGGCTGCCATGGCCCAGCAAGGGCCCCCACCCTGATCTGCCACCTGAAGCATAGGTCTCACCTTGCCTCATGAGAGATCTGGCCCTTCCCCTTACCAACTACAAGTTTGGGAGGAAGGCTTGGAAGTGGTTTGGCTACTTAGTCACTGAGATGCTCAGTGCCTTACTCTGGAGCAGCCAAAATGACAAACAACCCTGAATGCATTTCCTGCATGCTTGCGACAAATTGTGAATCTCTGGCTAAGGTCTCAGGATCAGATCTGATTGCCAGCCTTAAATATCTGAGAATGGTGCATGTGGATATTTCAGTCACATGTTCTGCATCTCTCTGACCCTAATGATTATCTCAAGGATACTATGGCCACATTTGGACGGCATGATAGTCAACGGTATGTTAATAGTCAACTCACAGTTGGTTATTTTGTGGATACTCCCTACACAATCAGAGAAATGACCAACTGTGAGTTGGTTATAAGCAACTGTGAGTGGATTGTTAATCCATGGTGTGTTGACTAACTCATCCCCCACCCTCCCTCCTCCACTCAGTCCTCCTCCTTGTATCCCATCATCCCTTGCTGCTGAAAATAGAGTTCTGTTGGCTCTGGTAGAGTGGCAGCCACCATTTTGACTACTCTTGCCTACTGACTCACGATAACCTACGGTGGGTTAAATAACTCACCGTGCATTATTTAACCCATCATGGGTTATCGTGTCGTCTGAACCCAGTCACCAAGTTGTTATAGGGAATTGACCTTGTAGAGCCCCTCTCTTTTTCTACTTTCCTTTTTTTCAACGTTCTGTGGCTTTAATTGCTAGACTCCTCACAACCTGCCCTATTTCAGATTCATTTGCCCCCCATTCCCCACCCTCTTCTATTGCCGGGTGGAAGGGAGGACTGCCTATATAAGACAATGGAGAAATCCAGGATTTTAGCATAGCTGTGATTTAGGGAGCAGTATTTTCCTCAAACAAAAAGTCGCAGCAAAGACAGGAATTCTGTCCCATCTCCTGATAATAAGATGAGTTACACTGCTATTTTCTTTAAGCCCTCCATATTCTGGAGGGTGGTGTGCATGTGTATTTTTTTCTTTTAATTTAAAAACCTATATATTTATATGTACCTAGGAGACTTCCAAGTACATAAGAATCACTACTTTTTGGTGGTCTTGTCTTACTTTCAAACTGATAGGCACTCGATCACCCAAGTTTGTTATTAGAGAGCATGACTTGAAACTTCCAATTTAAGAAGTAGCAGCAAGATATGGTATCTAAGGAGGCATATGGGAAACACGTTTATATTTAGAATGATAAATACACTATTGAAAAATCATCTGAAGGTACTGTTAAAGTATTTGATAACAAGCAGATTGATAGATATGTCATGGAACCCAGAATAAAACCTGCAAGAATGATTGGGATTTGGTGGGAAATTTCTGTCGGTGTGGTGGAAGTGCCCTTGAATAACGTATGGATATCAGAGAAACACATCCTTTATGAAGTACCGGGTAATTTGGCAGAATTCATAACTAGCTTATTAACAGCAGCAAAAATATTAAGTCTGATGTGTCATTAGCTTAGTTCCAAACTTTCATACTTTTGTTGGCATGGCCAAATACAGGGGTTTTCTTGGATGAGGAAGGAACATATTTCACTCATTCCCTACAAATGGAGTTGTCTTCTTGGAAATAGAATTGGATAAAATAAAATAAAAAACATGATTAGAAGAAAAATAGATAAGGAGCCTGTGTGAGAGTTCACTTAGAACTTGAATAGGTAGGTTCTATACCAGGGTTTAATTTTACTTGTCTTGCAAAGTGTAATAGCATAAGGTGTTAAATAGCCCTTCCATGAACAGAAGACACATTTTGCATGTTGAGAGGGCATCTTTGGAGCCAGTGATTTTTGAGATGACAGATACATCCTCAAGTTTGACCCCACACGAACATGCATCCTACACTACTTTTTTTTACTTTTGTCATGAAAATTAGAAAAATTGATATGATCTAAGATCCCCCATGATTAGAAAGACAGACTGTTAAAAACTCCAGTAAAAGACAATATTTTTATGGTTTTTATAGTTCTTCTTTGTGTCATGAAGCTAATTATTTAGCATTTTTTCAACAGAAAATGTTTGGTGATCTATCAAAAAGACACGAATTAAGGCAACAATTACAATGTAAAAACTTTACATGGTATCTTAGCAATGTTTTTCCTGAGGCATATGTACCAGACTTGAATCCTCCGTTATCTGGATTTGTGAGTATGCTTTCTTTTTAAAAGTAGCTAAAGTATATGCATAGTGTTTAACCATGCTATTCGGCACTTATATTTTTTATTTAAACTCTTGTAGTTAAAAAATATTGGAAGAAGAGCATGTCTGGATGTTGGAGAAAATAATAATGGCGGCAAACCATTAATTATGTATACTTGCCATGGGCTTGGAGGAAACCAGGTAAAGTATCACACTTTATTTTTACATAACTGATGCAGATGAATATATAATTCAGTGTTTTTTAGATCATGTTTTAATCTTACTGGCTTCCCATGATTAGAAGATCACTAATGCAAAAAAAATACCATGAAGGACACATTTCCCACTGTTATTAAGCTTCCTCTGGAAAACACAACCACAATTGGTTTTGTTTTATGGTGCCCCTTCTGTTTATACATGGTGACCACGAGTTCCCACCAGTCTTTTCCAGCAGCTTGTTAACATTTCAGAGTGTTCCCTAAAATCCTCTGGAGCACAGAAGACAAGTTCAGGATAGGAAGTCTGTATTACATTGATACGACATGACGTATGTGAAATGTAATTTTCTTAGTAATAACAGGATTTGGATATTGTGCTGGTATACACGTAAGAATTTGTTTTGTGACTAATGAAAGCAAACAATCCCCCAATGGCAATTTTACTAAAATGCACAACCACGTATTCATCTGTCCAAAAGTGTAATATATGCTAAGCAGATACTCCAGTAATGCTTCTAAACAAGAACATGTGCATATAAAGATTCCATTGGTGAAATATATACAAGCTCTTTACATAACCGTTTGCTGAAGACTTAAAACAGAAATGGATGGCCAAGCCCAGCATCAAAGTCAGAAGGGTCTGCTAACAACCCCAAAATGCCCATTGTAGCCACCCGGGTCTAGTGCTTTTCTCAGCACCAGGTGACCATCATTTTTCCTTTGCCTCATACTGGAGTCTGGGCAGCTGCAAATACCCTTCCAGATCCCTGTTCAGTGTCCCTAACGTAGCATAACTCTACAGCAACACTATGTTGGGCCAGGGCCATTGTTGGGATCTTAAAATGGCAGACACTACCTGCAGCTGGCACGTGCCATTGTGTCACTACAATGGCAACAGAACACCCCCCCCCAAAAAACCCCCACTACACTATATGCTTCCGGCTGCCACGGGAAGGGAAGAGGAGCCCTTTTAAGGGCATTGCCAAATCTGGAGCTAGCCCTGTGGATGGAAGTTAATACAAACATTCATCTGGGCAGTCTGATGTGCTTTTTATATTCTCTCTTAGTTGTGTCTATTTTAAGCATTTCATATCATGTCATGTCAGGTAACCAGAATAAAGAGGAGGCACTATTAGGGAGGAAATAAACCGATCGTTACTACAAATGCAGCAGAAGCCAAAGTTCATGCTGCCTCTCAATTTGAGTCTCTGTTGCTGAGTCCACATTTTCTGTAACATGCACTAACACCTTGGATGACTTCTCTAAGGCTGTATCCTGGCTATATTACACTAGTTCCCTGACTGTCTCTGTTATGCACTCTTCATTTCTCCTTCAGCTTTTTGTCTGGCCCTTGTCTATTTCATAGGGACATTCTTCATTTCTGCCTTGTAAACGTGATAATCTTGACTCTTCCCCACCCTTTCCTCTCCTTCTGCTTTTTCTCTTTCCTGTAGAACTTATGCTGTCAAGGAGGAAGCCAGTGGGTGACTGAACAACCAGGCCTGTCATACTTAAAGCCTCATGCTGGGAGGTCAGAGTGGTCTTCCCTATGCTAAAAAACCTACCATTTGAGTCTATGAGCCTATCTACACAGTACCTGGAACATTTTAAATAGTATTTTAAAACATTCCAAATCGGTGCGTTCCAAAACATCTTAGGCCACATTAAGGAGTACTCATGTTGCAGGAGAAAAATTCTTCAGTCTTCAAAGCAGTGTGTGCAGTCTCATACCCTTCTGTCCGTCTCTTTCTGTTTCGTTTTTACAATGAGTTTAGGGCAAGGCATTGTGGGCGCTGTAGTTCACTCGCCCACTTCCTCCTTAGTTCTTCTTTCATTCCCTAGCTTTCAATGAGTTTAGGGCAAAGCATTGTGGACGCTGTAGTTCACTCGCCCGCTTCCTCCTTAGCCCCTCTTTCTTCCCCACCAAACAACTGCTAAGCATTTGGGTGCCAGTAAACGAAGCACTGCCCTCACGAATCACAAACGGTAAGGAAGGACACATTATTTTACTTAAAACAATTTATTAAAAGTAAAAACCGTTGTATGTAGCTGAAGTGAGTTTTTAAGAAGCTCAGGTATACAACGTTCAAGGGAGTGCGTCATGTGGCCCAAAGAGTTTTCATAACCCTTATAAAACGTTACTAAGCTAGAGTGTAGATAGGCTCTATATGCATCCCTAGATGGCTGTATTTCTAATGAGCACTCCTTGACTCACAACATGAAGGGCAGGGATTGTTCAAAACATATAGCATCCTCTGAAAACAGACCTAGGCATTACTTTTTATTAAATCAAAATAATTGCAGAGATAAATGAACAATGCCAGCTTATTTTTTTTAAAAAAGTAGTGTAAGTGGCAGATAGTCTCAGCATTGCTATGTATCCTTCCTGTAATTTGTCCCTCAAAAGATGTCGATAATAATCCCATTTCTTTATTCACTAGTGGTATATAACAACCTGCTAGCCTTAATAGTCTCTTCTGTCAAATAATATCTCTTTTTTGGATTGCATTTATTGTTGGTTTGATACGGTAAGATAGGAACCATCAATCCTATTCAGACAACAGGCTAAGCCGTGATGATTAAATGTTTTGGGCTAACCATAATGGCTTAACGTAGCCCGTGTAGGGCATTTTCCCTAACGATAGTAGCTACATACCCACGATTTAACCACCCTCACTAACCACATGCTGCAAACGGGTTAGCAGCCCTAACCATTGCTTAGTGTGTTATCTGAATAGGCTCCCATAGTTAACCCCGTGGTTAACCAAGCACTGCTAAAAAAGCCTGCTATTAGCCCTGCCGTTAGAGGCGTGAGTAATCTAGCATAAATTGTGGCTTCTATGCAGAAGAACAAGCTGCCATTTTTTATGCCTATGCAGTGCTTCCCAGGCACTTGCTGAGCCGTCCAGCAGCGACCACGGATGGGTGGTGGCGAGGGTTCGCGGACCCCAACCCAGCAGGCCAATTGGGGGGCCAGGGAGGTCTGTTGGAATGCATCCCTATATTGGACTCCCGCAACATCCCTAGCAGGAACAAAGATGCTTTTGATCCCACATCACTGTTATCAGCACAGCGACCTTGAACGCGCCACTCTCCCAGGCACAAACATCTGTGGCCTTTCCGTAAAGTGAAAACATCCCCCGCACACCTGGCCAATAGCCAAGAGGCACGAAAAACTCTTCCCATGTTTCTCCATGCACCCTGCAGCAGTGCAAGGAGAAGCTACACATGTTCCAGAAGGCTGGTGAGGGTGGTTTGGTAGGGTGGCTAATGCATGTGTGGTGGGAGCACTTGACATGGTTAGTACTAACTACCAGGCACTGTGGTTAACCTAACTACCTTTCCCTTAACCACCCTGAATAGGGCCATCTAGCACTTTAAAATGCAAGTGTCAGTCTGGCCCAGTCTGCCTGTTTTAGCAAAGATGCTGTACTAGTGAGAGAGATTTTCCTATTCTGCGTTTCCTGTTGAAGGCGTTCCACTCTGCACAGTTAAGACATTGCTGATGTATAATAGCTGCTTTCATCTCTTGTAACTGATAATCATATTGGGTACAATCCAGCCAAATTTAAGCATTTATAAATCTCATTGATTTCAATGGCAGTGAGCTCATCTTATGCTTATCTCACCATTTGAAATCAGAGGGGCTTAAAAATGCTTAGCTTCAGCTAGATTATACCTCTTCATAATTCCAGGATTATTAGGCAATGCACCAACATTTTATATTTACACTGCTCTCTACAAACTACTTTTACTGGGAATCTGTCACTAATGATATCCCACATACACATTTCTGTTTTGTATATTAGGAGGATCTGAAAGAAAAATCTTCATTTTCAATAGTCATATAACTCTTTTAACAGTCTGTGTTACATTCCATTATACGTTTCTGATGCTGTTATTGTTTAGGCATTATGCAGTACGCTTTTAAATATTCAGTTTGCAAAACTGAATGCAGTTGTGTATATTCTAATCTGGAGATCACATGGACACAATATATAGCTGTGTTGGGGTTGATCTTCCATTTTATTTATTTATTCATTCATTCATTCATTCATTCATTATATTTTTAATCCACCAAATAACCAATGTTCTCTGGATGGATTTTTCCCCTGACTGAATGACATTTGTTTACATAGTACTTTGAATACTCTGCACATCATGAAATTAGACACAACATCCAGAAGGAGCTATGCCTACATGCTTCTCAAGGAGAAGTGCAACTTCATGAGTGTGGCTACAAAGGAAAGAACAGCAGAGCTCCTGTGGAAGAGAAATGGGAGATCCGAGAGGTATTTTTTAAAAACAAATCAGTCTGCCAAAAATTGGATGCATAGATCTTTAAAAATAGGAGGTGTTAGTTGATTATGAGGGAGATTTACCCTTTTTTATGCCCTGGGCTCATAGAACAGGCCAGGTTACAGGGGTGGACAGCTTTTTGCCCCAAAGACCACTTGAGGTGGGTCAGGGGCCTCATGCTGGTGCTGCATGTGGCCAGAGCTGACAATAGGTGGGACCTGGGTGCATGGGCTCCCTGTTTCGCACACTCCCTTTTTCCACCTCTCTCTCTTTAAAACGCACACATGCACTTACATTCACACTCATGCATAATCACTCTTCTCACTCATGCATTCACGCCATATCAGCACACAGGGATGGGGAGGTTAAATTGGTGTGCTCCTCAACTGTTTCCTGTGATAACCAGCTGGGCACTGGGGAGAGGAGAGGTGTGCAACGGGATTGCAGCAATCCTATTGTGTGCCTCCCTCAGCTCAGCAGTGGGGGAAGAGAGAGGTGAATTGGTGAGAAGGTTGCCTGCAGACCACATGGCAGTCATCAGAAGTGACGATGGGGCCCATGGGTCACAGGTTGTCCATATGTATTTTAGGGATATTTATTGTTCTCCATTTAAATAATCCCCATTATGAAAGCTTTTTCCTAGTCTGAAAGTTGGCACATGACTGTTCTGAAGTTGTGCGAGGTTTTCCATTGCATCCTTGCCAGCAGACATTCATAAAAAAAAAAGGGGGGGGGGGAGAAATGGTAGTACTAAAGCATGTTCAAGGTTTTCTAGTTCACACTCTGCCTTTTCCCTGCTACTTCCCTATAAATTGTTCTTTAAAGCCACATTTTTAGATAACTATGCAGGATAGTGTGCCTTTTGTGGTACAAGGAAGCTTTATCATTCAAATAAAACTGCTTCTATGCACCTTGAGCCTCTAGGATATAATGGGTCAAAATCCAAATAGATAAATATTTAAGCAACTTTCAATAGTATGAAATGCGTAGTGCAGAATCTGTCTTTGTCAGTGTTGAATACATTTTGCCATGCAAGCAAGCACTAAGTCCACCAAATCTTGAGCAGAGCATTTGGCAGAAACCATGTCAAACTACCATTGTTGAGACTGAGTTTCAAATTCTCATTCAGACATGAAGTTCTCTGACCAAACCTGCTGTATTGTTGTAAGAATAAAATGGGGTAGGGAACCTTGCACCCTGATCTCCAGAGGAAGAGTGAAATTAAAATGTAATTAATAATCTTTTTCATATTCTAGGACCAGTTGCTGTACAACGCAGCATTAAATATGTGCCTTACAGGAAATAGAGAACATCCAAGTATGGTATCATGTAATCCCTCAGACCTCTTCCAAAAATGGATTTTTGGCCAAAACAATTAATTCTTGTTACTGGTAATTAGGAGATGTTTTATAAACAGGAAAAGTATCTCCTTCAAAATTATACTGATTTAACTTAAATTATGCAAAAGCAGCTAAAACATAAATTATTGTTAAAGCATTTTTAGCTAGCAATAAATCCAAAGAATAGTTAGGTTTCTCAACTGTTTAAAATGTTTACAAAATATTAAAATTGCCAGTATAAAACCTCTTGTCTTTAATATGTTGTAATTCCCTGTGTTTTGGGGAAAGTTTCTAAGTTTTTTTAGTGTGTGTGTGTGTGTGTGTGTGCGTTAACAAAAGTATGTGTGAGTTTATACATATATTCTTATTAAGAACTTTGGAGAAATGAAGGTTGGGAGATATATAATTTTGTTTCTATAGTACTTGAAAAGTACAGTGGCTATGCTTCATCATTTTAGACTGTGACTCCTCAAATAGCCCTCTCTTGTAGACACTGACCTAATCTGCTCAAGGTTTAGCATATCTAGGAAATATTTATTAAGTACACCAATTCTTCCAGAAGTATGAAGTTCTATTACCACTCTTGAATGAAAAAATATGTTCTTGGTATTAGCCCCTTGTAATACCATTGATCTCCATATATCTTTGCTATACATTTGGTCTCTCTATACTGCCATTGTGCTGTGCTATTCTGTATGTTTATCAATGTTAAGCATTGTATGTTTTAGATTCCAAAACTAATGATATATCTGTTGGAAGAAAAGTGTCAATCTTTTATCTTTTCGTTGCACATTACTAGTTGATTTGACAATTCTGGTGTCTCCATTTTTGTATTATGTACAGGTTCCAAGCTTCTATATTTGCAATTCCTACTCTTCTCTTAAATGGTCTGTTTTCATGTGTTGAAACATTCAAAATATGAACCTTTTAATTTAGATCTAATACAAAACATTGTAAGTAAAATAGTGTATTTCATCAGAACCTTGAAAGTCTTCTTAGTTTGATTTGACACGCTGTGTGTGCAGCTATGATTTCCACATGCAAGGAATAGTCATTAAGCCAAGAGGTTATAAATATGAATAACGTCAAAATGTAGAGAAAAGAGAAAAAAGTATACTCTCTCCCCAGCATTACAAAAGAGGGTATAATGCACCCCTCGAGGAGCTTGTTTTCTGAGCACTTCAAGTAGATACCATTATTTTACATGTTTCTGTGCTGTGTTCCATATGCATATAATGGATGAGATCCAATGGAGTCTGTCCACCAGTGGAACAGGCACCATTGATAGATTCCTTCTCCTTCACAGCCCCCTACGTGCTTCCAAAGTCTGTTCTGGAGAGTTGTGGCATCCCCCAGAGCATATTTGGGAGGATGGCTGGGGGCTCTAAGTGGAAGGAATTGATGGGGTCACCCAGTTCCATGAACAGAAGGCTGTTTGTACAACACTGGGTGTTGCCCAGGGTATTTTCAGGCTCTCCCTGCCAGTCACAGTGCCTCCCCTATAGTGGTGGAAGGGGCTGCCACCAATTAAAAACAATAATTGCCATCCACATATATGCTTGGAAGCACTTCACAGGCGTCTGCGGACCTATCTAGATCCCAGCCAAAGCATTGTTACAACACTTGCAACCTCAGAAGGAAAGAAAGCTGTTTTACATACTTAAGTATCTCTGTGTTTAAACAAACAGATAGATATGACAACTGCTTGAGGCCTTGCATATACAATGTGAAAATCTTATTGTTGGGATGTGGCTTGCATAAGTAAAGTTTTGCAATATAGCAGATGTTTCAAGAATACCGTTCTTATTTAAAAGGCTGTTTTAATGGCTTTCTATTTACGTAGTGGTTTTCCTTTTTTGTTTTAGTGTTTAAGTCACAAAGTTAACTGCCACTTTTTCTTCCTCCACACTTGAATTTCCCAAAAATTTCAACCAAAACTATAAACTGAGGCTACACTTATGACTACATAGTATTTCAAGGTGACATTTTATGTTCTCCACAGCATGTTTGTTTTCTTCTGTTGCTGTCTCCAGTGTGGTCTTCCATCTATCTAAATGTCACACAAGTTCTGCATTTTGTTTTTTGTATTCCCAAGAATTAATTTCAGAGGTATCTGTGATATGCTGTATATTATGCATCTTTAATTCTGTTTCATAACCTAATAAAATTATTATTTTGATGCAAACTACCTTTGAAATCAGTTGTTGTTTGTTTCTATCATTGAAGTATACTCAATCATGAGTAATTTACTTGTTGTTGAAAGCACTAGAAAAGAGAATAGTAGAAAGTAGGGATGTACTTAATCCATTTCATTTGTGTTTCACAGATTGTCAGCGTCTTTTATTCCATCGTCCGCTAATTGAAGGAATAGAATTCTTTTCCCCTTCAGAAAAGATTGCAAAAAGTCTGCCGCAAGTTATGTAGCTTTTGCTGGCATGTAACTTTGTGCGTATTTTTCTTAGCTCACCATAGTCAAAGTGTACCAAAAAAGAGTGTGACACAATGGAGGCCAAAGAGAGATCAGAGATGTATAAAATGGTGTGGGTGGGAGTATGTGTGTTTTTAATGGCGTATATAATCGTGTATTTTCCAGTAACGTTTGTATTTTCGCGTGACTAAATTTGTGTACAATTCTAGAAAGTTTAAAAAAAATGCCTGTACGTCCACAGAATCTGCATGACTTGGAATATGCCAGTCCACCGTGGAATCTGCAGGTCACATTCATAGAAATCCAAAGTAATTTGAATCCATTTCAGATTTTTCCTACATTCATAGTAGAAACCCATTCCTGATGATCACAACTCTGGCAACTGCAGTATCACAGTTCTGTGACCAATCCTAAAGAAATGTTTGGAAGTTCTGCAAGCAAAGTACAGGTGTTGGTGTATTTGCACTGTGCACCCTGTCAGGGGAAGGAGTGGACAGCCTGATGAAAACAGAGTAGAATTGAGGAATGGTTAGCAGAAAGAATGAAAGCCTGAAGCAAGTGTTGCAAAGTCAGCTGATGTACACTTGCTCGCTGATCAGACATCTTCGTCTAGTGCAACTTGTCTTCATCAAGTGCAATAGAAAACCATAGGCTAATTAGATGAGATTGGAGAGAAGCCTGTTATGACAGAACAAACTCCTATAATCTGAACAGACGACAGTGACCAGTTTGAATGAGTCATTGCGTTTAAACAACTTTCACATAACCGCAAAACAGACCTTTCTGCGTTTGCACAACACAACAACCCCGAAGCTGGGGTTGCATTTAAAAATGACAGTCACATATACCGCAGCCTCAACTGTAGTGTTGTGCGAATAGCCCCAGAGTCTGTGGTTTTGCACCCTGGCAATGAAATACTGAATATCAAAGTATCCATCTCTTTTTTACTATAGGCCAACTGATCTAAAAACAAACCTCTAAATAAATTTCTGATTGGCTACATGGCCCACTTCTACTGGAAATGGAGTTCCCTCAAAATTAGACAATACAACAACTGTCTCCATTAAGAAGTGTTTTTTATTGGCCTCAGATTTTCATGCAGAGGTGAAGAAGCATATCTGTATTTCATCTTCCTGGAACCATCCAAATCAGGAATCCAAAGATGCTCTCATGCTCTCATACCCTCTTTCCTGCAAAGAACTCTAAACAAGCACGTAAAATGTAAGTGGTTAAGTCAGATGAGTTTTGTTATTTGCAAGCCCGGTGTGTGTGTGTGTGTGTGATTGTTACTTTTCCTTCCTTTTTCTTAAATAAATTCCTTTATATACATGGACATTGGCTTCCTTTTTTCCAGAGAAAAGGTGTTTCTCTGGAATTTCTCACTAAAATTTTCCTTATGTGCGAAGTCTGCATGGGTGTTAATCTATCCTTTGTGGTGCTAAAATACTTTACAGAGTTTTGCTAAATTCTGTAATCTCTGGGCTTTCAGAAAGTAAATCCAAATCTCTTTAAAGTTCAATATTTCTAGAACTAGACTCAAGTGGAGAGACTCTTGGCAGTAAGACTTAGCCGTTAGCAATAAGACTCCACAAGCAGTTGAACAGCCTTGAGCACCCTTCCTCAACCTGGTTTGCCACCTGGTGTCTTGGACTACTACTACTATAATCCCTGACCATTTTGTTAGGCTGGGTGGCCAGATAAAATCCAGGTCAGGGCTCATGTAACTTTAACAGTTGTAGAGAAAAGGGAATTTCAGCCAGTGTCATTTGTATGCAATTAGTTCCTGGTGATATTTCCTCTTCATCGCAACAGTTAAAGGTGCAGGCACTATACTAGAGTGACCATATACAAAAGAAGGCAGGGCCCCTGCAACTTTAACTGTTGTGATGAAGAGGGAATTTCACCAGGAACTAATTGCATACAGATGACACTGGCTGAAATTCCCTTTACAATTGTTAAAGTTACATGAGCCCTGACCTGGCTTTTATCTGGTCAGCCTAATAGGAGCTGTAGTGCAAAACATCTGGAGGGGTACCAGGTTGTGGAAGTGGAGCACATCACCTCAAAAATCCATAAGTAGGACATGAGTGCATTAGCACCCTCTTAGTCAAGTTCCCCAGCAACTGGTGAACATAGCCATACTGCCTCTAATGCTGGAGGTAGCATATAGCCATCAGGGGTCATAGCCACTTAGCCTCCATGAATTTTTCTAATCTTTTAAAGTCATCCAAATTGGCGGCCATTGCTACATGTCGTTTAACTATGAGCTGTTTGAAGAAATACTTAGTTTTATCTGTCCTGAATCTCCCATCAATCAGCTTCATGAGATAACCCTGGGTTCCAAGTCTGATCACACCATGGAGTTGTATAAGGGCAGTATGATATTGGCAGTTTTATTTTTGATTCCTTTCCTAACTTCCAATTGTCTGTCTGGGACTTTTAAAATTCCTCCTGTGAAAGAGTAGAACTAGCTACTCTGAGATGACTCAATGTAATTATCAAACAAATACTGCCAGGGTTTAATGAGGAACCATGACTGTTTGTTAACATAGATGTGCTCTTAATGGGGCCAAGCCTGACCTGAATTTTCCTTATTATTAACTCATCCATAGCCACAAATGTCCTGCATTGCCAGTTGCCTGAGCAAATGGGCGCTGTAAGCACATTTCCCAGCCATGTGCCTCCACTCTAAAACATGGGTGACTTCTGTCTTTTCCCTCATTTGTACTTACATCAGTCTAATTCATCAACCCCTCATTTGCTGACTTATGATAACTGCCACGACAACGTATTTGTTACATTACAGGGCTGTTCCTCTTGAGAGGCCCAACTTTAAGAGCAAGCATAAGAAATAGCACACTCATCTAGCTAAAACTTTACATAGAACCTATGCAAGCTTGCTCCATGAAGCAGCAAAGATTTATATTTCTTGTCAACAGGACTGATCAGTCTAAAGGGGGTTTGAATACTATGTGGCAATTAATGGCAAAGGAACAAGATTGGTGGGTGAAAAGGAGGGGAGATTATGATGGCAAGTGTGTGTTTAAAGTGAATCTTGAACAGATGTACAGCTCCTAGAAGAGATCCTTCCCATCATTAAAAGCATGCTGAGCATGGCACAAATTCTTGTTTAACCAGAAGCAAAGAAGGAGATCCACCCATACGTTTCCAATAAATAGGAAAATAAGTTGCTCCATATTCTTTAAAGCTGTCTTCTGAATTCCAATGTTTATGAAGAAAGGGTGTTTATATATTTTCTGTGTCAGTATGTCTCAACCACCAAAGGAAGCCCTGGAGCTCCATTAATCATTGTTCACAGCAGAATAAATAGCAATTTGGCAGCAGATGTTGTTTCTTTCCCTTGTATAAGTTCGGGTATCGTTCAGAGAGCCATATGCAAAATACAGCATTTCATCAGTACAATTTATCAACCCCAACCTATTTTTTATCGGTTATAGTTATTTCTGTTTTCAATTGCAAATAGTTAAAGGATAACAATTACATAGCTTTGTAGTTTAGTGGATAATATTAAGCAGCAGCTTCAGTCGTACTACTGCTCACACATTTTAAATGCTTATTCATTTAATTAACCAGCAGAGGATGCTGTTGCAAAATTATTTCCAACAGTGGCTGAAAATGGTTTCCCTATCTTATGTATAAACATAACAAATTTCAACCGATGAAGTTGATGAATTTTATGAAACATAAAGGTAGTAGAACCTAATTTTCCCCAGGTGTGAAATAGATCTTATTGTAATGACTCATGGAAGCATATGATTGGGTACTGTGAACATAAAAGAAAATATGGGCACTTCTTGCCAAAGAGTGCCTATAAAGCCACTAAGAGTTGTATGCTTATTAAAGAAGAAAATAGAAATTTCAGGGTGAAGAAGGTACCCATGGTAGAGATGAAGCCGGGAGCCGCAAAGCCTTGATTCCCACCCATCCCAATATGTTGGATATAGCAAGGGTAGGTAGGCAAGGACCAATTTCTGTTAAGCCATTTAATGACTGTTGATTGCTGCAATACTATTAGACTACGTGGTTTGATCCTGCAAGGTACTTTTTGTATTCTTAAATAAGAGTGCTTATTTATTAAAATCACTTAGAGGCCAATCCTATGGCCTGGGGGTGGGGGTGGGTACCATAGGATACTTCTGGGAGCGGCAATATCTGTTGTGCAGGGCAAGGGGAGATATGGCGATAGCAAGGTGATGTGCCATTATAGGGGAAGGAGAGATAAATATTTAACACCCATCTTACCTTCCAGTCGCCCTGCTACCCCGGGGATCTTGGAGAACAAACCAGGCCACCCACAGAACCTCTCCTTGCGCCTATGCAATGCCAGGTCGGTTAAAAATAAAACAAATATCATCTATGAACTTATAGATGAGGAGACCGACCTGGCATGCTTCACAGAAACCTGGCTGGGAGATGATAGTGGGCCAACATGGGCCCAGGCTCTCCCAGCTGGATACTGTGTTAGTGAGCAGGTGACAGAAAGTGGGCGGGGGTGGTGGTGGAGTAGCTGTGGTCTACAAGGGCAATCTTAACCTGACCAGACTTCCTGTCCGGCAATTGAATCACATCGAGTGTGTGTACCTGAGTCTGAAGGCCAGGGATAGACTAGGGATTCTGTTAGTGTACCGGCCACCCCGCTGCCTATCAGACTCCCTGGCCGAGCTCACGGAACTGGTCTCGGAGTTGATGTTGGATTCGCCCAAGCTTTTGGTCCTGGGTGATTTCAACATCCCGTTCGAGGCTGGTTTGTCAGGTGCAGCTCGGGAGTTCATGGCATCCATGACAACCATGGGCCTATCCCAATTGGTCTCTGGACCTACACATTCAGCAGGTCACACCCTCGATGCTGTCTTCAGCTCCGAACAGACAGATCTGTGGGCAGAGGTAACAAATACCTCTGCATTGTCATGGACAGACCATTTTCTGGTCAGGGTTAGTATCACGGCTACCACCCACCCCTGCAGGGGTGGCGGACCTATTAAGATGGTCTGCCCTCGAAGGCTGATGGATCCTTTTGGATTCCAGAAGGCCTTCGAGGGTTTTATGGCTGGTATCGTCGACGATCCTGTAGAAGCCCTGGTCAATAGATGGAATCAAGACCTAACTAGGGCTATCGACACGATCGCCCCCAAACGTCCTCTCCGACCCGCTTCTAATCAGGCACCCTGGTATACAGAAGATCTCAGGGAGTTGAAGCGGAAAGGACGACAACTGGAGCGCCGATGGCAGAAAACTCGACTTATATCCGATAAGACACGACATAGAGAACATCTTCGTTCCTATGGGGTGGCAATACGTGCAGCAAAGAAAGCTTTCTTCTCTGCACGCATTGCATCTGCGAATTCGCGTCTAGCAGAACTGTTCAGGGTGGTGAGGGGTCTAACCCAGGCACCCTCCCCCCTGAATCCGATTTTAAAGCCTTCGGTAGTTCCCTGTGATGCTTTTAACGATCATTTCACAGATAAAATCTCTCGGATAAGAGCCGACTTAGATGCTGTCATTATAGCAGAAGCTGACAATGGAGTGTCCAGCAACTCTGCGAGTAGAATTACACTGGATCAGTTTCAGTTGGTGAGTACTGAGGACGTGGACAAGCTGCTTGGTCGAGTGAGGAGGACGACTTGCCCTCTCGATCCCTGTCCTTCTTGGCTGGTCGCCCAGGGAGGAGATGCAGTTAGATCACAATTACAATATATTATTAATGCATCTCTCAGGGAGGGGAGTTTTCCATCATGTTTAAAAGAAGCGGTAGTACGGCTGCTTCTTAAAAAGCCCTCCCTTGATCCCCTGGACTTTAATAACTATAGGCCAGTATCAAATCTTCCATTTTTGGGCAAGGTGATTGAGAGGGTGGTTGTCTTCCAACTGCAAGCAGTTTTGGATGATACAGATTTTCTAGACCCATTTCAAACTGGCTTCAGAGCAGAATATGGAGTTGAGACTGCTATGGGCACCTTAGTGGATGATCTACGCTTAAGTATTGACAGGGGGAGTGTGTCCCTGTTGGTACTCCTGGACCTCTCAGCAGCTTTCGATACCATCGACCATGGTATCCTTCTGGAACGCCTGAGGGACTTGGGACTTGGGGGCACTGTGCTTCAATGGTTCCGGTCCTACCTCTCGGGCAGGTTCCAGATGGTGATGCTTGGGGATAGTTGCTCTTCAAAGAAGGAGCAGCTATGTGGTGTACCACAAGGTGCCATCCTATCCCCAGTGCTGTTTAACATCTACATGAAATCGCTGGGAGAGATAATCCGGAGGCATGGGGCGGGGTGCTATCAATACGCTGATGACACCCAAATATATTTCTCTATGCCTTTGACAACAGCGTCAGCTAAGGATAGTGTGTCTCCTCTGAATGAATGTTTGGAGGCGGTAATGGGCTGGATGAGGAAAAACAAACTGAAGCTGAATCCAGACAAGACGGAGGTGCTTACTGTCAAGGGCCGCAACCTGGGTTTGGAGGTGTGTCAACCAGTTCTGGATGGGGTTACACTCCCCCTAAAAGGCTGTGTTCGCAGCTTGGGGGTGCTCCTGGATCCGTCGCTCCAAATGACAGCTCAGATAGATGCGACTGCCAGGAGTGCCTACTATCAGCTTCGGCTGATACGCAGCTGCGCCCCTTCCTAGAGTTGGAAAACCTAAAATCAGTAGTGCACGCGCTGGTAACTTCGAGGCTCGACTTCTGCAATGCACTGTACATAGGGTTACCTCTGTGCCTAGTCCGGAAACTTCAACTAGTTCAAAATATGGCAGCCAGGTTGGTCACCGGCACATCTAGGGGTGACCACATTACACCAGTTTTAAAATCTCTTCACTGGCTGCCAATCAGTTTCCGGGTGAAGTACAAAGTGTTGGTTATTACCTTTAAAGCCCTACATGGTTTGGGTCGAGGTTACCTACAGGATCGCCGTCTCCCATACAATCCGCCCCGCACACTCAGGTCCTCTGGGAAGAATTTACTACAGTCAACAAGAACTAGACTGACAATCGTTACCCAGAGGACCTTCTCTTCTGCCGCTCCCAGATTGTGGAATGACCTGCCCGGAGAGATTCACCAGCTCACCAGTCTTCAGGAATTTAAAAGATCTATAAAGACTGATCTCTTCCGGCAGGCCTACCCAGATGAATTTTAAAGTGTTTTATTGGTGTTTTATTGGTATTTTAATGATGTATTGGTTTTATGTGCTTTTAATCAGTTTTGTATTTTATGTTTAATGCTGTTCCCCGCCTCGATCCGTTGGGAGAGGCGGGTAATAAATAAACATATTATATTATTATTATTATTATTATTATTATTATTATTCAGATTCCTAGATCCAAAATAAGAGACAGTGCTCGGGCCTCGGACCCAGGAGTCTGAGTTCCCATCCCTCTTGCATCTCAAGAGGAGAAAACCATGCCTGCTGTCTCTTCTGAGGTTGCAAGGGCGACCTCAGAGAGAACAAAAAGGGGGTGTTCCTGTGAGTGAGGCGGGAAGGGGGAATGGGGAAATGAGCTATCCCAGCCTCCCCCTCCCCAACACCTCAGCTAAAATGCAGAGTGGAGGGGAGTAAAGAAACGAAGATCGCCTCCTCCCACTCTGCACTGCATGGCCATAAGCCTCCATCCCCATAGGATTACACCCTAAATCACAAAGCACTTCCGGTTAAGGGTTAAGAGACGAATATCCACTTTAGCTTTGTAAATTTAAAACACATCAAGGGACCATGGGGGATTCTACTAAAACAAAAACGGTAGATCACACAAGAAAAAGGTCGCTCTGCCCCTACTATATATATATATATATATATATATATATATATACGAGTACAATTTTGCACTTGGGGCCATACCACTCAGGATAAAAGCATTAGGTGGACTTCAAGATGGTACATATGGATACACCGTAATTAGTTTTTCAAATTAACAAGAGTGGCTCCCATAGACCTCCATCACACCTAATCCCCCCCCCCCCCGTTTGTCTCCGCATTTTTTTACCTCAGGCAAAAGCGCATCAAGCTTATGATCCCTTTCACCTGAATAGCTGTTTTTTCGTGCCTTCGCTCCTTGGCTCATTTGCTCTTCTGCTCCACTCCACTCCACCCCTCCCCTTTCTCCCACCAGTCAGGTCCTGGCAGATGAGTACTTCCACCAGACCGCCTTTCTGCTGGGCAAAAGTGGAACGATCCTTTAGTCTGGCTCTTTGGGAGCATTGAGGGAGTACAATCCTGTCTCTGCAGAGATTCAGGCGCTGTATGATTTTAAAAAACGCTTTCAAGCCTGGGTTTTATATTGAGGCTTGGAGCCAGCTGCTGGGAGAGATGGCTTTTCCCTGCCAGGACCTGATGCAATCCATTCAAGTCCCCAGTTCCTTTAAAACTACACAGAGACTTAGGGCACGTTAAATGCGCTTAGGGAAAATAATCAGACTTTTAGCATTCTAGGAAAGGCAGGGGGAGAGGCGGGGCGTCAGCAGGACAGGCACAGCGTCATGTATTGTGCTGCAAATACGCACACTAGGCATGGCGAGAGTACATTAAATCGCTGATGTGATGGAGCTCATAGAGAAGAGAGATAGTGCATTAATATTTTAACTTCAGAAGAGTCTTCTCTCTCTCTCTCTCTCTCTCTCTCTCACACACACACACACACACACACATGGTACAAAAGAGACAGTAGTTGATGTAACGTAGAAACTTGATTTACTTTGTTGCAAACAAATGGACAATAAATATATATTGTACAATATATAGTAAAAATACAGCATAATACGAGTGCCACTAAGAAAAAAAATAACCTAATTTTAAGACTTATAAATGCTTATTTTGTAATATATACATTGCAGAAATAAGCCACAATAAATACATCAAATTACATATCATTCATCATAAATACTGAAAATATAAATACAGGATACAATTAAAGTAAAGGTTACAGCATAAGGTCCAAGTTAAGGTTTTTGTCGCCTACATTACCCTTTTGGTATTTGTGAGGTTGCAACTTATAAAGCAACTTATATAAGCACATGGAGGTTAAAATATAATGTCAATTATAGCTTGGGTGTATGTTTTTGAGTTTAGGTCCCATTCTTTTGCCATAAATGTCTTGGGGTGGGAGAAATGGTTGAGGAACAGAAATCTGCAATGATCTCCAGAATTTGCACTTTGTAAGACGGGCAGGCAACAAGGAGCCCGCAGGCACCAATTTGCCCCTGGACATCTTCCTTAGCACCCGCCAACGTGCCCCACCCCTCCCACTTAAACAACAAAACTCATTTTCTTACTAGCAGCTGGGATCGCTGTGCTGCTGGTATGGAAAGCTGTAGGTTCAAATGAATTGTTTAGTGTTTTGGGGCTCAGACCCCCCCCCCACCTCTGCTTTGTACCCAGTCTTTAGGGCAGGTTACTTGTCCTTTGCCACATACTCCCATGGCAGCCATTTTGTGGTGGTATCCAGGGCAGGTTCTCAAATTGCCAAATGCACCCACAGCCCATAAAGGCTGCCTATCCCTGGTATAGTGGCTGATGCTTGTGTCCATCCTGCTTGGAAAAGGGGTCAATGGCCACTGAGTGGAAGCTATGTTGCATATTATCACTCAATGAAAGGCTTTGCCGTGGGGGGGGGAGCTTTTGCCCATGATGGGTGAATCCGGAGACCCATCCGTCATGATCAAAAGGTGGCTTAATAACAGGACAATCATATCTGCCTTGAAAGCAGTGTTGCTGTTATCTACAATTTTCAAGTCGCTATAATAATTAGAATCCACAGCTCTGTCTTAAAACATCCTGAAGGACAGCTCATTGGGGGGGAAAAACCACTATTGGACCCATGGTTGTATGCACTATTTACTTCGTTTATTGAGAACATTCCAGATCACAGAGTTACAGATGAGCCTTATCAATTTCTTTCCGTATATCAGTGGCTATTGGAAGAGAAACAAAAGGAAGGGGGTAAGGCAAACGATGTAAACCATACATAGCTCTTATTTGTTCAAAGTGATTTATCACAAATGCGCCCATCTTATGACAAATGTCAAATAAGTTCACTAATGTACAATGTGTGAGCAGTATAAACCATCATTCTAACAAACTGTTGTGTTTCATTCGTGGGTTAACTAAAGCTTTTTGAAAAGCTGCTACACCAGCAAAACAAATAAATCAAAGAGAACAGGAACAGATTGGTTTCATGATGCTGAATCTCAGGCTCTTGGGGTAAACTTTCTGTTGTACTATATATGCACCGTTAAATTTCTAGTAAAAAAAAGTCCATTAAATACTTTACATGTATTTTTATAAAGCACATTTCAAAGCATTTCTATGGAGTCAGCTGTAATTCAGCCCATTGAACAAAGATCCAGCTAAGATTACTTAGCATGGATGAGGTTAATATGGCAGTCTTATGAATCAATGGATATGAAACAGTAAAAGCTTTAAATTCACCCTTCTTTATTAATAAGACTTCTGGCTTTGAACAAATGAGTTTCAAGTTGCCTAGAAATTCTCCTTTGGAGGAAAAAAATCATTAAACCTACATAAGATTTTGGTTGGAGGGAAGTGGTATTATCACAACTAAAATGCAAGGTTCAATTTCTACTTCCCAAATTAAGTCAGTTGAACTGCCACTCCAATCCTATGGTTTTCTTAAACTGTAAAGACTTAGTGACCTGGTTTGCACAACATGACAGACCACCATGGCTTAAATTTACCTGTGGAGGTTATTGTCTTGTGCCAGGTGCCCAGACAGACACCATTTTTGGATGTCACCAACTTACCATGTCATGCAAACCCAGGCAGCAGGGTTTGTTTGAACATTAGACAACCCACAAATAACGCATTGCTTGTTTTAGGGTTATTTGATGGTTGTCCAACCCTCAAACAACTCCTGCCGCCTGGTTTCACAAGATGCGTGTGCAGCGCAACAGCCCCTGTGGGTAAATTAAACCACAGTGGGCTGTCATGACATGTGAACAAGCCAATAAAGTAGCTAGCATGGTTCTTTACTTTGGAAGTAGTTAGATCCAACTGGATCAGTTTCCCTTCACATATCTCTTCAGTTACGGCTGATGAGCACTCTACCTTTGGTGTCTCCATTTTTGCTCCAAAGATCCATACAGATAGGTTACAAGGCATAGGATTGGAGCCTATACTGTTCTTGCACATCTAATAGTGCAGGGTGGAGTAGAAGTGCTAAAAGCAGCTGATGTGCTAGTGTGAGTCTCTAACATTAGCATTAGGACACATTGTTGCCTTAGCCATTGGTGTTAGGATGCTAATTCCTGATCCTAAGAGTTGCAGCATGAATAAATAGGATATAGGCCCATATAGTCCGAATGTAGAAATGTAAGCTTTCAGACTTCCTGGACAGCCTTGGAAAACCATTCTGCTTGCTAATGTAAATATTTGGCATCTTCCTCTCTCCTTCATGGTATTACTTCTCTACCACAGGGCTGGGCAACACGTAACCCCATTTGCCCCCCATGACTGTTTTGCATTCCCTTCCCCTGACAAATTTGTTACAGCCGCAACAAAAACATGGCAACTTTGCAAGGAAATGAAGTCTGGGTCTGGACTGCAAGCAGAGTTATGCTACCGGGAACACAATTCTGCTTGCAAACAAGACGTGCATTCTTTACATGCCTTGTTCCCTTGCAAAATCGCTGCATTTTTATTTATTTTTTGCTGCCACGGCAGCGGATTTAACAACAATTGTGCCAATTTCTAACCCCCAAATGTTGCCCCCACCTCTGCTCTAACAAGCAAAGACATGTATCAATGTCACCTTCAGGAGTCACATTATTTTCTTTGATATGTATTCGCAGTATGAACAAAAAGCACTTGACTATGCTATACAGTTCGTGCTTCTCAGTTCCCGCTCAGGCTCGCCTATCACCGTCAAACAAGGTAGACTAAATTTAGGTTGATTTCAAAATTGTCGTCTCTCCCCCCACCCCTGCCCCCCATATTCTCCTTCATCCTCAAGGTCACGTTTTAAAAATGACTCTATTTTCCTGTGAAAATTAACAGGAAGGCTAAAGGAAAATGTTTAAACAAGGACCAAAAACGCTATTTGGACATTCTAGGAATATTGTACTCCCCCTCCCCCAAAGAATTAGAGTTTTCCTATCTGGTTCAAGATAAATTCAGTCACCCTCATCCAGTAGAACAATCGGAACATAGACCACTTTCACATTGGACCCCACTGGCAAAAGGATGTAACGTAGGGCTGATCCACCTCTTGGTTTTCCCTCTCACATTTCATTCACGATTTGGAAAGGGCCCTGTGGGCAGAAAATAGATCTCCAGATATATTTTTTTTACGTAAGTCTCTCAGCATTCCTGAGGTTTCTGGGAGTTGAAGTCCCAACCGCCTGCAAATTGGCCTTCTACCCAACCCTGTTTTATTAGATCATGGCTCAGATAGCACCAATTGCCTTTTTGCATCTATTAAGGTAGTGGGTTTACAGTATGTGTGTACATACATACAATAATAATTGTAAAACCACTGCAATGCAAATTCAGGTTAAGGGTTTATTAAATAATCAATACCATATAGCTCTTGTTTATTGCAGAACTTACACTGGGGAAAGCAGGGAGTACCCAAACTAAATTGTTGTTTTTTTCCAGACTCTTTTATATTCAAGTTCATATCAAAACCATAAATGCACACCTGGAAAAGAACAGAACTGACCCTCAGAACATGACACCCGCAGTAATGGCAAACTGCTCTATTCTAGTTATAGAGTCTTCCAACTACTCTGGGCATCCTGCTGCACCAACTTGATAGGATTGTGCTCTCATAGGTTTATCCACATGCCCTCTAATGTCAAAGAAAACCTCTGGTAATGCCAAGAACCATGGGATTATAGTAACACAGAATCCCAAGGAGATTCCATAAAAGGTTTCAGGTTAGACCAAAAACAGAAGGTAAGCACCCAAAAACTATATATATATATATATATATATATATATATATATATATCCAACACATTTTTGGCTGTTCTTTATTCTAGGCCTTCCTCAGAGGTTGTTAGAAAGCAATGTCTGCAGAATTCCCTGTAACAAAATAATTGTCTCCTGTGGTAATCTATGGCAACTGAGGCAATTATTTTGCTAGAGGAAATTCTGCAGACATTGCCTTGTAACAACCCCCTGAGAAAGACCTAGAATAAAGAACAGGCTGAAATGCGCCGGGCTTTTTGAAAATAAGTATTTTGTATCCTGAGAACCCGTTTCTCTTCGTTTTGACCAGGTTTCAGGTTAGAACATTCCAGTGCACCAAATCCTTTTTTCTGGAACAGAATCAAATGACTCTGCCCATCTCTAATCCATGGGATCAATCCAACATCGATCATCTGCCAGTGGAACATATTTCCCCTCCCCTGTGCAGTGTCCCTCAAGCCCTCTCCCTAAATTGCTCCATAGAGTTGAGGGAAATTGGTACACGGGGGAGAAGAGCAATGGGAAGTCCAATTGCACAAGCAGACGTCTGCTCACACAATGTTGGATTTAACACAATATGATATGCAGGTAAGATTTAATTGGTTAGGAAAGTGCTCTCCATTGTTTTCCTTCTGCCCAGGTGACTATAATGTGCATGATGTTTTGTTATTAGGCATAAACAGGCACAACAAATGTGCATTTCCAATGGTAATGCTATGTTCTAGCTTTCTGACTAGCATCCAAAACTAACAGGCATCAACTATCTTATGCATGTAAATTTAGCAGGATCATCTTCATTATCTGTGCAAGAGTGCATTGTGAAAATTAAAATATAACATGCAAAACTTGTACAAAACACATTCACTGTTATTTGTCATTTAGTCACAAAGAAGCCTTTTGGCACACAGAGGTCAGGTTCACAGATATAAAACCAAAGGCTAATAATGCAAGAAGTACAGCACTTAATCAACTGAACCACGGGAGTTTATTCCTGCTTCCTCTCCCATTTGTTGTGCTATAGATGGCCAAAAGAAGACAGGGAAATAAATTCAAAGAAACCCACGGAGCTGTCAAATATGAGAGAATTACAAATAGGAAGTAAGCTTGACTTGTTTCTGACATCCAAGTGACTCTGGGCCTTGCTGTGAGGCAGATGTTGACCAGGCTGGTGGGATATGTAGGGCAGTTAAAATCATGAACAAAACTATTAAGGAAGCTTAAGGCTCCATATGGTTACATGGTGTTTGCCTTCGTGGAATATGAGATGGTTGACAGAAGGGACATGCCATCCTCCCCAGGAGCAGGCAAAAGTGTGCATTCAATGCTGAAATCTATGGGAAAGCCTTGGTTGTAGACCATACTCTGAAGTGAGGGGGAAATGCATTTTTATATGGTATGTACAATCTTGATCAACACTTCTGATAGAGCTATAACTCAAATATTAATTATTATTAGAAGACGAATTTAGCTAATTATTTTTATCACAGTGCCATGCAAACAAAGGCGCTTCTTCCTCGATAGCCAGTCAATCTAGATTAGGCATTTATTTAAATGGATGCAGGTACTTAAACAACAAGTGATATACTGCACTTTCAAATCACCATTTAAAGGGGCAATTGTAAACTTAAAACATTGCACATCATCATTTTAAAGACTGGATGATGCACAGGTGACGTACGAATTCACAGTTTTACAAAAGCAGAGCTTCCAATGTTGTTGTTGCTTGAATGGATTATGGTACCTGAACAAGGTGAAACTCTGACTCAGCTGTTAACTGGGAAAACCAGAGGTCGAATAATTGTGCTTTGGGTTACATTCAGAGGCATCGTTCTTGAGCTCATAAATAGATGTTTTCTGTTTCTACCTGATTACCAGTAGGCGAGCTCTGATATGCACAGAGTTAGCCCCTGCCTGGGAGGACCCCCAGTTCACTTCAGTGGAAGAAGTGACTCTGGCCTGCATTTCTTTGCATACCCAGATCCAAGCCCTCCACTGAAGTAAATGGAGGATGCTGTATGTGCAGAAGCTCCATGCGCACAAAGGTCCTAGATTAGAGCATCAGTCAGTCAAGAACAACAAATAGTACTATGTTTTAAGTCCATAACTAAAAATGGGCAATTGTGGACATCCGGTTGACTTCAGTCAACTTTCAGACCAAGACTTTAATATGTGTACATTACTGTGGGTAAAATCCTGACTTGCACTGAAGTGAATGGCTGAATGTGCATAGAACCCTGTCTATCTCCCATTTACAAGTGTTCAGGACGGGTCACTTTCTCAACAAACAGAATAATGCTGTCCTCTTACTAATGACTTCAGCATTCAGGAATTAGTTAGGGGAAGTATACAGAATTTATTTCTGAGAACTTTTGCATGGTGCCTATATGGTACATTTTTTTAAAAAAATGATGATGATAAAAACCCCACAATCCAGCATGTCTCCAAGACTTTTCATAGCCTCCACAAGTAAGAGGAGGCACTAAAGTGCATTAGTTAGTTTTATATTTGCAGGGAAACAAAAAGGATGTTTATGCAAATACTACAACGATGCTCTTAAAAAAGGAGCATGAAGGACACAATCCACCAAAAAAGGGTAGTTGCAACTACGTCCCGCTGCAAGCAATGGAATGAGACTGGCAACTGAATGAAGTTTCACTAGGGCCCTTTCCGCACCAGGCAGTTTGCCTGGGATGGACCCCGGCTGCTCCCTGTGCTCCAATGGTGTGTATTAGGTACTTCCGGGATCACCCCCCCTCCCACTACACCCAGGGTCTATCCCAGGCAAAACGCCTGGTGTGGAAAGGGCTTAGGTCATGAGGCTACTTTTCCACTACTTAATTAGCGTGGTTGCCATTTCCATGTGGCTGCTTCTCACACTACTCTAGAACTGTATGTAATATGGAGACAATGCACAGGGACTAATGAAGAACAAGTGTACCACTGTGGTGTAGTAATTGAAGCAGGGGTGGGCAACATGCGGCCTGCATGTAGCTCTCTAAGTCTCTCCATAGAGTCCCCGCAGCCTCTTGCTGCCACTATGCAGCTAAAATGCATGGTGGTAACTACAGGAGTGCAGCCAATGGGGAGGGAGGGGGCGACAGTGTGCCCCCGACCTCCCAAAGTTGCCCACCCCTGCATTAGAGTGTTGGCCCAGTAACTGCACCACTAGGGTAACATGTATCATTCAAAGTGTTAATGTTAACAGCATTAACATTATCCACTGATGGGAAGGAGCCACTTGGAACAGGAAGTTGGTGGCAGGAAGCTCCCCTCCCTGACCAGCATGTGCAGGGAGGAGGGTGGGAGAATGATACGAAAGGTGTCTGGATTGTGTTCCTATTTAGCATTGGACATTCCCTTCGGTAGCCTTTGAACAGAAAATGGAATGATTTATGCCTCAAATAAAACAATAAAACTTCATATGAACTAGTCGCAACTAAATTTTGCTGGACCGTGCCCAGCTTCCTGATTATGTTGCTGTCATTTTCTTTTTAAAACAGAGGATTGTCCTATATTTCATCTTTTTAGAAAATGTGCATACCTATGAGTACAATTCAGAATGCGGAGCTTCTGCACACCTTTTACTCCTTTTTATGAAGATTGAGCAGGAGCTTCAACATCAACTCCACACACATGCCACTGAAATGAATGGAGCATGCCCAGCTGGAGGTACTTCCTGGATTGTCCCTAAATTCATAGCTGTAAATATGAATAGACCCCAGGGTAGGTCAAAGAATGTGGTTCCATGTCAGCTTTAGACGGCATCTCAAAAGATGTATCTATAGTTTGCCCGATGAAAGTTGACATGGCCGTGCTGTTCTGCTCAAACGGTCAGCTCCAATGAACATGCTGTTCATTTTTACCAAGACATGAGTACTAAGCTACAATAAATAAAATATACATTACCGAACAATTCCGTTGTTTTGTAATCACATCTACATTTAAAAAGTCACCATCTTCAAATATGTGTGACAATTTAGTACTCTAAACATGAAGATTCCAAAGTAAAATGTTCATTACCTTGCACAGGCCCGACAATAAAATGAGAAGCTTTGAGTCAGACAGCCCAGCTTCACATAGTTTGACAGGTAGGCTGCTATTTTTTAAGTGATTTTTTTGAAAATCTAGGTATTTTCTATCAAAAGACCATTTGATTTTTTCCCCTTTAAATTTTACTTTTTACATGAACTTTTTTTGTGCAATGGCTACAACCAATATACCTTGAAAGGGAAAACAAAAATCAAAACATTATCCACAGTCTGTTCCCCCTCACCTCCATTGCTAAGGGGGGGGGGGGGAAATGGTTCCAGGGAATCCAATTAAAATAGAGTGCCTTTAAATATAAGGATCCAGTCCTAAAATAATTTAAACCGGTACCGTTTCCATGACAGGCGATTTGATACACTCTTCACGCAGTCTGCTTTTTTCTGAAAGGCTGAGTGAATTCTCAGTGGGATGATCTGGGAGGTGAGTGCCACCATTCAAAGTAGAAACAAATCCATCTTGAGAAGGACTTTTCAAGTATGAGGGAAAGTCCACTTGGGAGTGTCTTGGCCTATGCTCAGCGTATAAACTACTACATGGACCAGCATTTTCGCTTTCTGAAGACGAGCAGCAGACTATGACGGACGGATTTGAAGAAGGATAAAGTGAGCTGCCGTAACTTTCCTCTGATTGCCGTGTATAGTCAACAAACTGTTCTGAAGTTGGATTATAAGGCACCAGGGAAAGGTTACCATTCTTAATGGTATCCCTTTCAGAATAAGACTCGCGCATCTGATTAGGAGTGCCAGGGCCATGGTTCTCTATTTGGTAATAAAGGGATGAAGAGTTGGCATAGTAGGCCTTTGAGTGGTTTTCATGCATGGCAGTGCTATCAGAGTAGCAAAGGACCGAAGGAAGAGCTTGTACCATGTCGGCATGAGCTTGTACCATGTCGGCATGAGCACCCAATCCACCCACAAATTCATCCACTTTTTCTTCATCTTCCTCCTCCTCCTCCTCTTCCTCCTCCTCCTCTTCCTCCTCCTCCTCCTCGTCTTCATCTGTTTCACTTGGTGCTAAACTCTGTGTGCTGGAATCTGTAACCCCACTGCAAAAGCTACTTGCATCTTCCTCCTCCTCCTCCTCGTCCTCCTCCCCTGGGCAGTCCAAGTCATCAGCTGACTGCAAGCGCATCACGGTAGCCCGAGGTTCGGCTTCAATTTCAAAGCTGTCCGGAACCGAATATTCTAGCGGGTGGGCTGTGGGGCCCATTGAACTGCTGTGAGCACTTATCTCACCGTGGCAACCATTCAGCACAGGGACTTGCTGCTCTCTGTTTTTCTCCAGTTCAAGTTTCATTATAGTGTGCAAAAAGTGAGTCCGAACACGGATGGGATTAAATTCAATTCTACCTGCTGTATTGCTACATCCTTCTTTAGTGCAACCACATGGGAAAGACATACGATCCACCTTGAGAAAAGAGACCATGGATTAAGAGTGTGTGGAGGACAATCATACTACAGACCCATTACAAGCTAGAAATTGACAGTAAAACAAGGAGCTTCAGTTAGGGAACTTGGAAACATGGTATATAAAAGAAGTGAATTACATTAAATAGTAACTGGTCAATACACAATATTGTGTCTGGCCTTCCCCAACCTGGTGCCCTTGGTCTATTGACTGTAATAAAGGTTTACTACTACTATTACTACTACTACCTGGTGCCCTCTAAATGTGCTGTACAACAGCTCCCAGCATTCCTGACCCCTGGCCATGCTGGCTGGGGCTGATGGGAATTGAAGTCCAAAACATCTGGATGGCACAAGTTGGGAAGATCACTCCTCAAACTTCCCATCCCTCTTCTGGGGAAGAGTATGTGTGGGGAGGATGTCATTGCTTTTCGTTTCGCTTTTATAACCCACTCTCTGGAAACAACCCACTGTCTCCTCCCACCCTTGCTGGTTAAGAACAGCCGAATTAAGCTCTCACCTGGCATTTTATGCCTGCAAGGCTGCAAGTACACGTTTCTGGGTCACAGAAGACTCGGCAGTCACAGCCGCAGTCCTCTCTCGAAAGGCGAATGGCTCGCAGTTCGTGCTTTTCTTCCACGTCAATCTTCTTGACGCCGGAGGCCCGCAGCAGCGCCCTTCGCTTTTTTGTTGGCAGGGGTTGCAGAAAGAAGTACTCGTCCACTTCCGTGTTGTCGAGATCTAGATCATCGTCAGAAATGTCATCCAGTGTCAAAGTGTTTGCTTCCTCAGATTCCACCGTGCCATTTTTAGTCATCTGTAATACATCGGCGTGAAACAGGGGTCAGGGTTTCGCTGGGAAGAAGAGAAGTTCAACAAACCCACATGCTCAGCA
The DNA here is from genome assembly GCA_029215795.1 of Anniella stebbinsi. Classification (NCBI taxonomy): domain Eukaryota; kingdom Metazoa; phylum Chordata; class Lepidosauria; order Squamata; family Anniellidae; genus Anniella; species Anniella stebbinsi. Next base: position 221,668,529 of record JARDYH010000001.1, read on the forward strand.
GTCAAATGCACAGCGCAAGGGCTATGAAGAGGAAGAGGCTGTCAGCTGATCAGGAACTCCAAACAGATATTTGAAGGGGCTGATTTGTATGAATGGCTTGTACTCTTTTAGAACTTTTTGAACATAGGAAGCTGCCTTGCAGCCCCGTATTATCTATTCTAACTGGCAGCAGGTCCTGACTGTACTTTTTGGATGAACCCAAAATGAAACTGTCACTTTTAACAGGGGATGCTAAGATCAGTGCCCTTGGGTGTTGGTAGCTGCAGATACAGTAACTTCTCACTGCAGCAAAATTAATGATGTTTCAGCAAGTACTCACATCTTCCTCCTCCTCCCTGTCATCCTCCTGACATATTGGGGGAAATATTACCATGTGTTGAGCGGCTGATATTTTAGATGCAACTAACATCAGAAAAGACACAGTAATAGGTAAGTGGATGTGACGTTTCCAGAACCAAATAGAAAGTTGAAAAAGAAGTGGTTTAGGATTGTCACGTTCTTGCTTGCTAATTGCAGAAGAGTGCCATTTTTCTAAAGATATTAGCTGATGCTTAATTTAATTCTTAGCAATGTCTGGACTTTGAACTTGGGGTGGGAAGGAGAACAGGTTATACCAAGGTCCATCTAGCCCAGTAATCTGTTAACAGTAGCCAAGCGGATGCTCTCGGGAAGCTCACAAGCAGTGGGCGAAGATGGTGGTTTGTCCTGTTGTTTCCCCCAGACATCTTGTATTCAGAGGTATGCTGCCTCTGAATATGAAGGCTCCATTTAGCTATCAAGGGTAATAGCCATTGATGGACCTATACTCTATTGATCCATCTACCAGTTCCCTTTTAAAGCTGTCTTAAGTAGTGATCATTTCTATTGGTTGTGGTAGTGCATTCAGTTAATTAGGCATTACTTTCTTTGTCTGTCTTGAATCCACCATAAACCAGTGCTGTTGACGGAGGCGTTTGATTTTTAGTATTATGAAAAGGAGAAACATTCTATAAGTGTATACTACACCTTGATCATGTATTTGCTTCATAATTTGTGCCCTTTACTATTTTGCTTCCCCCCCTTAAATGAGAGAGCCCCAAACACTTTAGCCCAGGAGTGAGGAATGTGTGGCCCTCAAGTGTTATGGGACTTCAAGTCCCATTATCCCTAACCATTGGCTGGGGCTGATGGGGCTTGGAATTCAACAACCTCTGAAGGGCCACAAGAGATCCAGAACCTAATGTTTATCTCCAGCTGTGCTATTCCAATGGGTATTTTGTTTTGCTTTATCTTTTAGATATTCCAAAAGGTTCACTGAGACCTGAATTGTGCCACAGATGGGGAAATGAACTAGTGTCAGTTAATACATGTCCACCTGCTTCATATTTTTATTCAAGTTTATTCAGCTGGAGACCTCCGAGCTAGGCCTATCATATATATCCTAATAGCAAACTCAGTTCTCTCAAGTGTCAGTCTTTTATGTAGTCAAAATAGTACCATCCACACGTAAGAGGGATGTATCAGCAGGCTCAGGAGAAGCACCCCTCCACCAATATTTAGGGGGTGGGGAGCAAAGGGGCAGAGAACCCCAAACCAGCCCAGGGAGGACTGGGTGTGCTCAGCGGCTATGGAAAGCTGATTGACTGTTGGGGTGGGTGGGAAAATGGACCGGAGTGTCCGCACTGAAACATTTTGTTATAAGTGGTGTCATAGATGCGAATGGGTGTTTTTATGTTATATTTTTCCTTTTTATTCCTCTCTCTTTTTTCTTTTGTGCCTCCCCCCTCCCTGTTTTTCTTGTTGATGTTATATTTGCAAACAAAATAAAAACAAAAACATTTGTGATAATCTAGTTGCATATTCTGCCATAGCCATTGCAACTGTGATGGTAGTAGAACAGCCTTTCTCAACCTGGTGTCGTGCCCCTGCTGTGGGCTACAACTCCCATCACTCCTGACCACTACTCATACTGGCTGGGGCTGATGGGGGTTGTAGTCCAAAACAGCTGGAGGGCACCAGGTTGGGGAGAACCACAGACCCAGCTAAGCCACAAAATGGCATGAGCAAGCAGCAACAGCACACCTAGTTTTATTTGGATTTCTGCTCTGAGCAACTCGTCGGAAAGGAGGCATTGCATAGTTTGTCAAATATTTTTGATTCATGTGTGATCCAATACGGTACTCTCTTTTTAATGTGTCCATGCGCTATGTAGTCGGTAGGGGGAGCCCCCAAACAGTCTGCAGCAGCAGGGAAGGGAGTATGTGTGTATATATATATATATATATATATATATATCTTGGAACACAGGGCTGATTCATTTGGGTGAGGCAAATTGGTAGTCAGTTTTGATTATACTTCGAATGGGATCTGTTTCATAACAGAGTCTGAAATTAATGGTTTGAGTACTACAGCAATGTTTTTTTTTAGCTGGTGTGTCTTCGTTTGAGGTTAAGCTGGTGACGTCCATGAGAAAAGTGACTTCTCCCTCGGATGGCACTTCCACTTTTCTGCCCGTCATTTGCTGTGCGATCTCTGCCCACCTGAACTAAAGGCACAAAAATAACGGGACCTGAGTGAAATGGGATGGACAGACAAGAGACACCTAACAAAAGCAAGGAGCCAGGACTCTTGGGGAAGCCACGCTGCTGAAGCTGACAGGACTGCAGCCCTACCTACTTCTAGGATTTGAGGAAGGGAGGAAGGAAGGCCTGCACAGCATATGACCTGCCAAGCCTCACAAAGCCCCACCAGTCATTGTGTAATGGGTGCAAAACCCCTGTGAGCCCAAGGGCCGGACTCCATTTCGGAGAAGGTCCTGAGGGCCACACTCCATGGTGGACAGGGCCAAAATGTAAAAAAAAATCAATATATTTTAACTTAAAGCTCTTATTGACAATAACTAAAGCTTTCAACCTTTTAGAATTGGGGAGCGGGGGATGCACATAAGGCAGGGAACAACCAAACAATAGAAGGTTGGTGGGAAGGAGGTGAGGCCAGGGGGAGGAGACATGACCCCTGGAGAGCTAGACTGAGACGCCTGCTCTGAAGTTCTGCCCCCTGGTGTATGAGGACTTGTCCCAAGGTGTTTTTCCCCACTTGCCAGGGGGACGGTAAAAATGGGAGGCTTATCAAGGCAATACAAGACACAAACACAAGTTGTGCAGATACATCCAGACAACAGTTCATCCCACCTTTGGAGGCATCTCCAGTATTCCTGACCTCCTCCTAGAGGGTGGGAAGAAACCCTCATAGAAACAGAGGGGTGCAAGGCAAGCTTTTGAGTTTTCTGCAACAAGGGGGCTGCCTATGCAGTGCCGGGTTGCCGCCATGATAAGCAAAACCCCGTACTTTCTCTGCTGCGAGGTGGCGGCAGCTAATCCCCAAGCCAAGGGAGGGCATGGAGTTTCCTTCAGCCAGGGCTAGCTGACCAAGCTGGAGCACGTCATCACCGCCTTGTCCTACACATGGCACCCAGGAGCACCTAGCTGAGCTCACGCAACTGCCCAAAACCAAGCTCCGGGCGAGCGAGGGAGGCCTCATGGGTGGAAGTGGAGGGCCCATTGGGGGGCCTCCAGATGCCCTCTTTTCCCTTACACCCACTTTCTCCACCCTCTGCTCCAGGTCTGGTTCCAGAACCGCTGCACATGTGGGATCAAGAGCAGCCCTGCTACCTCCACGCACTGTCGGCCTCAGCAAACTGTCCCATCTGGGTGCCTCTGGCAGCAGACAAGTGCCAGTGGCTGCTGCGCCTTTGCCGTCCGTCTTCCTCAGCTGGGGAAAAGAAGCGACTGGGTAGCCGCCCCATGCCCTGGCGGATGGCAGCCAATCAGGAGTCACCATCCACCTAGCCAAGCCTTTGCCATGACTCCGGAGCAAGGCTAGATGGCAGATAGAATCATGGAATAATAGAGTTGGAAAGGGCCTATAAGGCAATCTTGTCCAACCCCCTGCTCAATGCAGGAGTCCCCCTTAAAGCATACCTGAGAGATGGTTGTCCAGCTGTCTCTTGAATGCCTCTAGTGTGGGAGAGCCCACGACCTCCCTAGGTCATTGGTTCCATTGTTGCCATACTCACCTTGCTCTGGAGAAAAATGTCAGGGTAAGTCCCCAACATTTTTTCTTTGGCGTTTCAAGGGAAAGCCCTGTGGAGGATGCGAATCTGCAGCTGTCATATAACTGACGCAAGTTAGATTCACAACCACTGCGGGGCTTTGGACACATATAGACAGGCCCTTGGTATCAGACAGAACAAGTACAACGGGCTATTGTTATTTCCCCCAGCAGCCTGATGCCATGTTCCGCTGATTCAAAGGGACAGGGAGTATTTCCTTCATGTCTGGCCAAAATCTGTCGCTCAGAACTCTTACACATCTGGCAGCTTGCTTCACCACATTTAAATTCTGATGAAAGTGGGAACGTCGATGGGGTGTAACGAATTGCCATCATATCTGCATAGCAGGAAGGAAGCTATCGTCTTAAAGAGCTCAGGTGGAAGCCTATTAAAAATCGGATGAGTTAATGTGAGAAACGGGAAAGGTGCCAGCTTGTTTGGGGCAACTGAATGGCAGCCATAATCAGAAGTGGAGATGCAACCTTGCCAAGGCTGCTAAGTGCCAGTTCCGCTGTTAACGCTTCATGCTCAGGCAACGGGAGACAAAGAGGATACCGTGCCTTGTTTTTACCTTGAGTTTTAAAGAGTTCAGCTTCTCCTCCCGAAGATGCTCTCTCAACATCTCCCGATGAAGCCTTTCTTGTTCCATGGCAAACTCCCCAAGCGAGTATTGGCGCACACTGTTGTGACGGGTGGACATGCCCAGGGTGCTGCCTCCTTGGCTGGGGACGCTCGTGAACCCTTGCCTCCTTGTAAAGTAGTACACAGTAACACAGTTAAAATGGACATTCTTCGTCCTCTTCCGTTTCTCTCTCTTCAGAATCGATGAAGCTGGAATGAGAACAAACAGCAAGTCTGAATAAAAGCCATTCTCCCCATTTCACAGATTCGTACAGTGCAGGCTAGCCGGTGCAGGGTTTCCCTGCTTGGGGAAACGGGCGTGAGGTGGGAATGCTGGTGGTAGAAGCAGGTAGAACTGCAAGGAAGAACAGGCAGGGCACGGAGGTTTTAGGACATTAAAAACTACAGATGGGAGGTGCCATTACAGAAGAACCATTTCCTTCTGCTTGTGAGAGATGGGAATGCCTGTTCTAAGACAATGCCGCAATATATGTGTGTATCTATATATACACATTATCTCTCTCTCTCTCTCTCTCTCTCTCTCTCTCTCTCTCTCTCTCTACAGGTATGTAAATGCACATGTATGCATTTCCTAAAAGCAAAAAAGTACATTTTTTTTCTTCTACACAAATTTATGCAGATTTAGTTGATTACTCGGCTAAACTTCATATGATTTATCCATTATTTAATCCAATGACAGCCATTGTTATTGTTATACATCAACATACATAGCCATTTTCCATAGCAATTTAAACTTAATAAGACAGGTCTCTGTCCTGAGCAGCTTACAAGAAGACAACACAGTGAAAAATCAGAGTAATAAGGAATGATCTAAGGGCTGCATACATACAAGTACCCTGGTGAGTTGGTAGAACTTTTAGCAGTCTCTCAAATAACCTGACTCTTTTGCTTCCACCCCCCCCCCCCCCCACACACACACACTTAGGTTACTATATTTTAGATTCATGATATGCCTGAAAACATTGGCTAGAACAATCATTTCCTTCCTGTTGGAGCAGCTGTTCTCGCAAATATTGTTTTCCCCTCAAAAGCAATCGCAACTCAGGAGACATTTGACAACTCACATTCTAGAAAACTCCACCAACAGCAAAAGAATTGTGTACTAGGTGTGATAAATGGGCCATGTGCCTCTAAATGAGGTTGTTTACATGAGAGATGCTGCTATTCTGCCCATATGATGATTGCTTGCTAAATACCCCAAATATTCTCAAGTGAGAACAACATTTCCTTTTAGATACATGATGCCAAGCATCAGTCAAAGTTCATTCACACATCCATCATCGATATCTCATCACTCAACAACTCCTGTGTGAATTGCCTTCATGGAATATTGTGTTTGCAGCAAAGTGTGATGGGAGGGAAGTTCTTAATATGGTGTTTGACCTAGACTGACTGTTTCACTTGAACTCATTGTGACTGAGAAATGAACAGGCAAGTTTTAAGCTGACCCTCAAATCAGGCACATTCATACATATTTTGGGCAAAAGAGCTATGAACCAAGAGAACCACGCAATCTTTCCATAACATCAAACCTCCTATTGATTATCAAGCCATCCTATAAGAAGCTGGCAATTAGCCTTGACCACCCTGTGATAGATCAACTGGAGTCACAATGTGCATTGTTTTAAATATGCAGATGGAGGACACTAAACTGATTACATGGAGTTGGCACAGAGATTAATTTGAACTAACCAAATCTAAAGGCGCAATCCTACATATGTTTAGACAGAAAAAAGTCCTATAACTTCCAGCATTCCTCATGATGGCTGGGGAATGCTGGGAGTTTTAGGACTTTTTTCAGTTTAAACATGCATAGGATTGCGCCCTAATTCTTGGAAATTCTATCCAGTGTTAGAGTTCAACCCTGGAATGTGTACAGTAATAATAAAGGTGGCGGGGACAGGGGGAAGTGTCATATCTAAACAGAAGCAGAGTGCCTTTCTTGCACCACTAAAGAAACAGAACAAGTCCCCATTTGAGATTTCGGGAAAGATCCTCAAGGTCTGAGGATGCAATTTCTAGGCAGCTCAATGGCCAGCACCATCCATTTTAGAACTTAAGCACTGATCACCCTACATTCCAAAATAACGTTCTGGTACCTAACAGCAGAAGCATAGGGTTTGCTCATGCATAGACCTGAATTGGTTACTTACATTAACACCAGATTTAAGCGAAGCAAACTTAACTACCAAACTAATGGGCATCTTGCCCTCACTTTTCCTTGCTCAGAATACCATAAATTATCTCTCATGACACACCGGATGTAGAGGGAGGAAGGGGGGGACAATCCCGGACGTACCTGCTTCCGGGATTGTCCTCCTCTTTCCAAACCAGAAAGTGCAATGGCTCGGCTTCCTCCAGGGCTGTCGTGCCCGCCGTTTTCTTTTTTTTTACCAGGAGGAGAGAGCGCACTTGCGCTCCATTGCAAAAAAAAAAAGACACCTAAATCGGGGGGCCCAACCTCCTCCCTGCCATCCCAAGGGTTGTGAAATTGCTGCCACGCCCTCCCCTGATGGGCATGGAGCCGCACGGCATGGCTCCATGCCCATTACTAGTGCCCGCTTACTCACAAGTAAGCGGGCACCAGCCAGGACGGGCACCCACACCTCCCACAATCTCGGGATGTTCCTGGGACTGCCGGAAAAATTGGGTTTCCCAGGGATTCTTTATCCCGGGTAAAACCCGTGCCTGTTCCCACCCCTCGCCCCCGGGAGTCCCTGTGCATCATTTGGATGCACAGGAACGACCCAAGGACAATTTCGGGGGGAAAGGCCGGTGCGGAAACAGTCACCCTTAGGTTGATGGGGCCTAGTTCCATGGTGCATTAAGAAAACAGGAAGAGCCAACACATGAGAAATTAATAATATCAAGTAAGAAGCCCACCACATTGATGATATTTAAGTAACAAAAATGAATTACCCACATCTGTCTTGTTTTGTTCATGCAGTCTTCTCTCCATGTGCTGCCCAGCAGGCCTACCCAGATGAATTTTAAACCTAAGAATTTTAATACGTTGTGATTGTTATTTTAATATTGTATCGGTTTTATATGCTCTTTTAACTAGCCTTATGTATTGTTGTATTTAATGTTGTTCCCCGCCTTGATCCTGAGGAAGAGGCAGGTAAGAAATAAATAAAATTATTATTATTATTATTATTATTATTATTATTATTATCAATTATTATCAATTTCAGTCTGGCTTCAGGCCTGGTTTTGGCACGGAAACAGCCTTGGTCGCCCTGTATGATGACCTATGTCGGGAGAAAGACAGGGGGAGTGTGACTCTGTGGATTCTCCTTGATCGGCTTTCGATGCCATCGACCATGGTATCCTTCTGGAACGACTGGCTGAGTTGGGAGTGGAGGCACTGCATTACAGTGGTTCTGCTCCTACTTGGCAGGGCAGCTCCAGAAGGTGGTGCTTGGGGGACATTGCTCGGCCCCGTGGATTCTCCAGTATGGGGTTCCTCAGGGGTCAGTCTTGTCCCCCATGCTGTTCAACATCTACATGAAACCTTTGGGAGCGGTCATCCGGAGTTTTGGGGTGCGTTGTCATCAGTACGCTGATGACACACAACTCTATTTCTCCTTCTTATCTTCAGCAGGTGAGGCTGTGGATGTGCTGAACCAGTGCCTGGCTGCGACAATGGACTGAATGAGGGTTAACAAACTGAAACTCAATCCAGACAAGACTGAGACGCTGTTAGTGGGTGGTTCTGCTGACTGGATGGAGGGTGTTCAACCTGTTCTGGATGGGGTTGCACTCCCCCTGAAAGAGCAGGTTCGTAGCTTGGGGGTTCTTCTAGATCCATCTTTGTCACTTGAAGCTCAGGTGGCCTCGGTGGCACGGAGTGCCTTTACCAACTTCGGTTGGTGGCCCAGCTACGCTCTTATCTGGACAGGGATAACCTGGCTTCAGTTGTCTATGCTCTGGTAATCTCTAAATTGGATTTCTGCAATGCACTCTACGTGGGGCTGTCTTTGAAGATGGTTCAGAAGCTGCAGCTTATGCAAAATGCAGCAGCCAGAGTGATAACAGGAACCAGAAGGTTCGAGCATATAAGACCTACTCTGGTCCGCTTGCATTGGCTGCCTATACGTTTCCAAGCCCAATTCAAGGTGCTGGTTCTAACCTATAAAGCCTTATACGGCTTGGGACCACAATACCTGATGGAACGCCTCTCCCGACACGAACCTACCCGTACATTACAACCCACATCGAAGGTCCTCCTCCGGTTGCCTACTCCAAGGGAGGCACGGAGGGTGGCAACAAGGGAAAGGGCCTTTTCAGTGGTGGCCCCCCAATTATGGAATGATCTCCCCGACGAGGCTCGCCTGGCGCCAACATTGTTATCTTTTCGGCGCCAGGTCAAGACTTTCCTCTTCTCCCAGGCATTTAACAGCATATGATGAGGGTTTTTGTGTTTTTGTGTTGTTGTTGTGCTTTGACCCAAAAGGATATTGTAATTTTAACTTGTTTTTATGCTTTATGTTTTTAAATTTTGTGTATCTGTGTTTTAATTGTTCAGTGTTTTTAATTGTTGTAAACCGCCCAGAGAGCTTCGGCTGTGGAGCGGTATATAAATGGAATAAAATAAAATAAATAATAAACTGAACATATGGTGCAATTGTTACATCCGAAATAAATCAACCAATTGAGCATGGTTTCTCCCCACCTCACACATATCATGGATATTGCTCTCTGAGGTAATTGAAACCCACTTCTCAGTGACGCATGTTGATTTTGAAACAGTGCCACATATTGTAATGCTCTCTCAAAATACTGAATTCTTACTTTACAGCTATCCAGATGTCATTTATTGGAATTCGAAGTGCTTTTGGTTTCCCACACAGAAGTAAGTTGCAGTTGACCTGTAGTGCAAAATGTGAGTTCCATGAACACAGCAACTTCTAAAGGGACGACAGCAGTCTGTGTGATTTACTGGGAGATGGCAGTAAGAGACAGACGAAACAAGATGATGGGTTGTGGCTGTGCAATTTAGGTGTGATAGTTGCACAGGTATGATGAAAGGAATGTAACAGTCAGAAGGGGAAGAACTAAAATGATCATAAAAGATGCTGACAGCTTTTGTAACACAAAGCCGGGCAACTTAACAGTAGTAGCACAACAGTAGCTGTTTGGCCTTCAGCCTCTTCTTACTGCCACACATTCATAGGGAGCGATAACAGGGTCTTAATCTTAGGCTACAGATGTGTTCCAACCTGCTATGTTATGGGGTGAAGGCTTTTTGATCAAAAGCAAAACTGAGCTAGTCACTAAAAAACAAAACAAAAACTCTCTCTCTCTCTCTCTCTCTCACACACACACACACACACACATAAAACCAACACATAAACCAACAATTTTCAATCCTCGGGAACTTCACCGTTCATCAGAAGCTTGTCAAAGGCTCCACAATGAGAAGATCACTAACGGTGGATAAAAGTCCCTGAAAGACAAGTCTGCCCACCATTGCTAGTCTTTGTCTCCACCGGCAATGACCAGCTGCAGAGGAGCAGTGGGTGACACTGTGCAGATGCAATGATGGCATAGGAAAATAATTTCCCCACTGCTCTGGATTAAGCTCCAGCCCATGTTTGGTCAAATTCATCCCAATTCTTCCTCCCTGATGCTCAAGCCATCTAACTATGTGCTTCATTGCCTTACACTCTTCAGAAAACTAAGGAGCCCAAGCTCTGCACAATAGGAGAGGGCGCTTAAGTGTGATCATGTCATCCACCTGGGGCATTTCCCCATACCACAGATCAACCAAAGCTTTGACAGGATTGCTAGGTCTAACAGCTGGGAAATCCTCCAGAGCATAAAGGAATCCTCTTGGATCCATCATTCTTCAAGGATGGACCATTTTTATAGGTCTCCTACCCTGCAGTGGTTTAAGAATCCCAGCAACTCTAAACCCTCTTAGGTAGTGAACTGTAGATGACAATGGAGTTCTAGCAAACTCCCCTACCCATAGATCACTTTCAAAAAGAAAAGATCAAGAGTGTGCAATGCTGTCCATGTGGGGCCAAATACTAACTGCTATGGATGACGGAGACTCACCCTTCTGCCGTAGTAATGTCACTCACCTATGCTGTGAGTCACACAACATGGGCAAAATTTTGTAACAAAAGTGAGCAAGGTGTGAAACCCCCAATTTAACTTTCTTCCATGTACACAATTCAGCCCAAGACAATGGCAACACTAGGCGGAATTTCATTTCTATGTAGAATTAATGTAGAAAATACACTGGCTGTCATTTATACTACTTTTTAGACTTCCATCACAGCTAAAGCTCTGGTTTTTAGTAACAAGAACTAAACTACCTCCTTAAGCCATAGTACTACCACAATACAATATTTTCTAACTACAGGAAGCAGATTTCTTTTTAATATATAGGTTTCATTTATACCTCCAGGTGGCTTGTTTCATCAGCTTCATAAAAAACTGAGTACAATGTCACAGAAGGCCTAAATTACTTTATAGCCACTATTTCATTGCTTTTATTTTTAATTGCAAGCTGCAATGCTGTTATTACATACCTGCTCCAATTCAGCAAAGGACCACTATGTGAGGAAGCAGGCTATTGAGTGCCAGATGATATGCATCCATATTGCTGTTGAGAAACTCACTCAAAGAGTGCCTATTAATATCCTCCAGTGATGTGAAGGCTCTGTATGGGCTAGTCAACAATTGACAGAGTTGTAGTCATTCCGATTAGTTACCGGACTTATTAGACGAGCAGGGAGTTTAAACATGTGCACACAGAACACATGACATGTGTTGGATCGTGATGGCCTCCCAAACCTAGAGTGGCCAGATGCAAAAGAGGACAGGGCTTCTGTACCTTTAATAGTTCTGTAGAAGAAGGAATTTCAGTATGTGTTGCTTGTCTTGCGAGCAGCATCTGCAGAAATCCCCTCATCTACCCAACTATTAAAGGTGTAAGAGTCCTTTTCGTTTTTGCATCTGGCCACCCCCATGAAGGTGTATAGCACTGTGCTATTAGCAAGCATACATTGATCTGTTTGCACAGCCTGACAGTAGAGCTTGCCTACTTTGTAAGTAAATCTATAATACGTACTACCCAGCAAAATATTTTACCATCCTGTCTAGATAGAGACATTTGTGGTAAATCAACAACTTGGAACAAAGTCTCTTCCAAGTTACAAATGTTTCCTGCCCAGTCACCTGGAGGCTTTTATTGTTTGCCACAGGTGAACAGCAAGGGGCTATACACAAACCTGCCTTACAGCAATAACAGGATCTGGCTATTTGTTTCAGATAAGAACTGTACCTTGGCAGCAGAGCGTATCCTTTGGAGTTCATCAGATGAGCATGTTATTACATGCTCGCTACTGCCCGCTCACTTTTTTTGCACATCCTATCGACGACATCTGCCTCCCATGCACCTCCCACTCCTTCTTGCTTTTTTTTCCATCACAAAATGGTCTCCTTTTACTCCCGGAAGAAACAGGCGTGAATATGAAGGAAAAGGCACCGTGAACAGACGACGAGAGAGGAGACAAACTCCGATGCTCAAAAAATGCAAGATTCATTATGCTCCACGCGTTTTAGAGAACTGTTCCCCTTCTTCAGGAGCTATAAAATAAACAAAATACCATAAAATTAACCATAAAGGTTTTTGTAAAAGCAACACCCTCATTCTTTTAAACAAAGTTTTTTGGAGGCTTTTCTACATGAAAATTCTACATTGTTAAAAATCTTAAAAACAACATTAGAAATTGAAATTGAAATTAAAATAAAGCTAAAAACACTCTTCCATTCTTACATACGTTGTTCCCATGTTTCTACTAACCAATTATTTAACATTGGTGAAGACATTATCTTTTTTTTATCCACATCTCTCTTTTAATAAGCACATGCCTTACATAAATCTTTATCTTCCCACTCCCCACAAGCATAAACACTGGCCATTTCTCTCCCAACATACAGTAGACTTGAGCCAACCTGTTTTTTGTTCTTCTGAAATTTCTTCTCTAGAGAAACAGCAATATTTTTTCTTCTGTTGGCGCTTGTATGCACTGTTCCTTGTCAGAGGCAAACCTTTGTAATGTCTTAAATATCACAGGTGGTTCTCAATTGGACTCCACACCATTTTAAAGTTAGGCACTGATCCTGCTATTACTTTCAATCAGCATTTCACCTATGTATCACTCATTGATGTTAAATATACACTGAACTCACTACACTAATCCAGAAAAATCCAAGTCCTCATTAAGCCCCCTTGGGCACATACTTTTTAATGAGATAATCCAGAATAATTCTCTTTTACTCAGTAAAAGTGTTTATGCTTGTGGAGAGTGGGAAGATAACGAAGATTTATGTAAGGCGTGTGCTTGTTAAAAGAGAGATGTGGATTAAAAAAGATCATGTCTTCACCAATGTTAAATAATCGGTTAGTAGAAACATGGGAACAATCTATGTTAGAATGGAAGAGTGTTTTTAGCTTTATTTTAATTTCAATTTCAATTTCTAATGTTGTTTTTAAGATTTTTAACAATGTAGAATTTTCATGTAGAAAAGCCTCCAAAAAACTTTGTTTAAAAGAATGAGGGTGTTGCTTTTACAAAAACCTTTATGGTTAATTTTATGGTATTTTATTTATTTTATAGCTCCTGAAGAAGGAGAACAGTTCTCCAAAATGTGTTGAGCATAATAAATCTTGCGTTTTTTAGAGCACCAGAGTTTGTCTCCTCTCTTGTTGGCCCTTTTAATCCGACTTTCTTTTAGGAAACGGAATGTGCCACCATTTTCTGCCGTGTGCAGAAAAAGCGCCATGATAAAAACGGCCCCTGAATGAGCCACTTGGTCTTAGTTTACTTCCTCTTTTTTCTCCAAGGAGAAAGAGGAAGTATTGTGGAACAGGAGTGGGAGCAGAGAAGCGACGGTAGGGAACCGTGACTTCCCCCCTGTCTGATGATGCTCTAAGTCTTTTCCAAATTACAAATGTTTCCTACCCAGTTGCCTGGAGGCCATTATTGTTTGCCACAGGTGAGCAGGCAAGTGGCTATACACAAACCTGCCTTGCAGCAATAGCAGGATTTGGCTATTTGTTTCAGATAAGAGCTGTACCTTGGTAACAGAGCATATTCTGTGTCTATAAGGTTCCAGGTTCTATCTCCAAATAAAGGATCTTTTGTATCTATTTTTTTTAATGTATGTATTATGTGCAGATCCTGATCTCACATGGGGCTCTCAGCATCTTCCATCCAGAATGGTGTGTGGTTTCATGTGTGATTAGACTCAGCAATCCCACATCTGGTATTTTCCACTGGACCCCACTGTGTCAATTCAGAGAAAGATGCCCATCTGAGATTTCAAGTCTTAGCAAGCCCTTTAGTCAATCTTCATGGAAGGAAGCTCCTTACAATTAATCCTGCTTAGGTAAAATCTATCAAGCTTTCCAAAAATAGTTCAGGGAATTCCACAGACAAGGGTAGGGGTGGTGGGGTGGGTGAGAAGAGTCTCAGTTCAGTTAAAAATAAACCCGTGCTGGAAATGGAAAGCATGTTTGCCTCATTTGCACACATCTTAGCAGGAATGACACGTCAAGCCTTTTAATCTTATTCAAGCAGCAATTTTTACTGTAAAAAGAAGTTACTCAGTTACTAAACATAAATAAATTGAGCTTTGGCTGGCTGAGATCCAACGTATAAGCACTTCCTTCAGAAGTCTGAGCTATTCTCATGTCAAAGGCACATTAAAATGAATGGGAGACATATGGGCTCCGCAGCAGAGTTCCCGCAGGTTTACAACCGAGAGGGCAATGCAGTTCATTTACCCCCGTCATAGAAATATTTCAGGGAGGGGAAAAGTCTCAAGGCTAGAGAGAGTAGCACAGAGCGGGCTGTTGATTTAAAATACAAGCACTGTGGCAGATGACGAAGCTGTTCTTGAAACCACTAACCCATTTCCCTGGGTGTGTGTTTTTACCTCTCCTCAGCACTACACTGAAACATTATAGTGAAAAGGCTTAATGCCATTCTCCACCTACTCCATGGATTTCATACATAGGGCTCCATCACACCAGTGTTTTAGCGCACTCTTGTCATGCCTGTTTTGCAGTGCGGTACTCACACGACGTTGTGCCTGTCCTGAAGTCACCCCGCCTCTTCCCCTCCATTTGTTGTGTTTTCCTAGAGTGGGGAAAGTCTGGTTTATTTCCTCCATGTAGGATTAAAGTGCCCTTCTGCCCCCATGTATTGCTGACCTCGCTCCTTGTCCTTTGAAGAGGGTGATTGTGAAAGAGGAGGGCAGGGCGGTTCTCCTTCTCCAGCACGCCGGCTTGTGCGGAGTCGGTTGAACGGACTTTCACTGCTCCAACCCCACCCTCGTTGCCCGCAGAAAGGACACCCAGCCAATGAAACGTTGTAAAACTAGACAATGGCGATGTGCGGAGCGGGTCTTCATCACCACGAAATTACAGTCAATGGGAATTAACCAAAATGCTTACAGCTCCCTCATTTTTGTAAACCGCCCAGAGAGCTTCGGCTATGAGCCGATATATAAATGTAATTAATAATAATAATAATAATAATAATAATAATGATAATAATATTTAAAGATAAATAGATGAAACATGGCACCTGATAGCTCTCAAGTAGGGCTTTAGCCATGCCAAGTTTGAAACAGACCTATTCATCCCTTGATATTTAGGGATTTTTTTTAAGTTTGAGGTTTTAAAATTTTATTTTTTTAAAGAAAACCAGGTCATTTTTAAAGATAAAGTGATGAAACTTGGCAGCATAACTCTTAAGTAGGGCTTTGGGCATGCCAGGTTCGAACCATATCCCTTCATCCATTGTTCTTTTATGGGGTTTTTTAAAAATTCCCCCTCAAACCATTCTCCCATATAAACACACACACACACAGACACACCTCAGATTCTGCGTTAATCCATCCCTATACATTTATGGAGAATAAAATCTCCCTCCATAAATGCACAGGGGTGGATTAACACAGAATCAGAGCTGTGCGTGTGTTTATGTGGGTGAATGGTTTGAGGGAATTCTTTTCTTAAAAAATCGTACAAAATCAATAGATGAAAGGATCTGGTTCAATCCCTGACTTTTTCAAAATGCAGCATTGCAGGAAAGCCCTGTGGTAGCTGTGAAGCCGTTCCTGCATCATCTAAATGACGTGGCGCAGATCCACAGCCACCGCGTGGTTTTCCCCTCGTATAGACTGCTCCCAGGATAGAGGATCTAGACCCCTGCATTGCCAAACCTAAGCCACACACAGGAGACTATTTATGAACCAGAGAGTTGGAATTTGCAACTGGCCTACCAGATGCGTGGAGGAAGAAAATAAAGGAAAGGCGTCCATTCTGTAGAAAATATATCCCTTTGGGCTGGCTAATGATTTTGGCTGTTTCACTTCCAGTGTGATGTCAAAGCAGCAGTCATTTAAAGCCACTAGTGCATATACATTTCTAATGCTGCCCTATCATGAAAACATTTACTCAGAAGTAATTCCCATCGAGTTCATGTCTGCCTAGGACTGCAACCCAACTCCAGGATATACAATCCATGAGGTGCTTTGTAAACTCACAATTAATATTTCATCTACATAAAGTTTTTAGTCAATATCTCAGTCAACCTCATACAGGCCTCACCCTGCAGCTTTATTATTTCCTCGCCATTTCACCATCACCCTCTCTGCTCCTCATTTGGCAAACCATAACTCTCCACCGTTTCTTGCCCCATCACTGTTGTTAGGAATAGATTGCCACCCCAGTGCAAAGGCGTGGTTCACTGGTCCATTATTCTTTTCTGTACATTTCTGTGGCATTGTTAGCTCTTATTCTTTGTCAGTGTTCTTCAGCTAATTTCCCACATTAGTCTAGCTCAATGTATAATCTACCATGTGCGTGCCATACATCCACAAAAGAATCAATTGTTTAGTGTCCTTGGCATATGCATATATAGATGAGAGTTTGCGGATAGATGTGAATGAAGCCGTGGGAACAGCCCCACTAACACTACAGTAGCTTTATATCTGAGTTGGACCATTCACAGCTGCAAGCCACCTCTTGAAGTTAAGAACATAAGAAGAGATATGTTGGATCAGACCAAAGGCAGCATTCTGTTCCGACAGTTGCCAACTGGAAGCCCACAAGCAGGACATGAGCTCAACAGCACCTTCCTGCCCATGTTTCCCATCAACTGGTATTGAGAGGCACACTGCCTCTGATCCTGGAGGTAACATATATCCATCATGACTAGTAGCCATTGACAGCCTTATCCTCCATAAATTTCCCCAGTGCCTTTTTGAAGATGTCCAAGTTGGTGGCCATGCTGCAGTCCTCAAGTGATGAATGTGCATGTGTGAATCAAGTTTTAGCATTGAAAACTACTTCATGCTGCTAATTATTTCACTGGCCTATTCCCTACCCCATAAAGGATGTGCACCACTAATACATTTTTCTCTCCACAAATGTAACTGAGTTATTCTAGCTATGCCCCTGATACTTTCACAAGGTCTCAGAGAAGCAGCCATTGCTAACTAAGCATGACAGACACAACTGCCTGTATTTGGCTTCTATTTTCTTTTTGTGTTGTGTTTTTAGTGTTTTCGTGTTGAATCTGATTATTATTATTATTATTATTATTATTATTATTTCTCTTTCTCACTATCTTTTTCTAGATGGACATGATGGGCTTTGCCAAGTCATGCTGTCTTTTACAGATTCAGGAATTTCCTGACAATTGAGCATGTTTAATTATGACTGCTTTCTGGATGTTGATGTGGATGTATTTTGGTAGGCCCAGTTTCTGAAGGTTTTCTGTATCGTTTTTTGATGTAATGCCGGTGACTGATGTGACTAACGCAATAATTGTTGTTGTTGTTGTTGTTGTTATTTCATCTCTTTCTCGCCCGTGGCGGTTTTTCTAGATGGACAAGACGGACTTCGCCAAGTCATGCTGTCTTTTACAGATTCAGGAAGTTCCTGACAATTGAGCATGTTTTAAGTATGACTGCTGTTTGGATGTTGGTGTGGATGTATTTTGGTAGGCCCAGATTATTATTATTATTTTAAGGGTTTTACATTTGTAGGTAGCCCAGGGAATCATTTCTGAAGTCACGAATAAATCGAAATCCAAAATAAATGAAGTGGCTGTCTGAAGTGTGATCAGGCCGTTTTCCTTCCTTCCTTCCTTCCTTCCTTATCCTTTTTCTGAATGAGAAAGCCATTACAAAGAGCTATTATTCCAATTGGCAGGTGGATGGGGTCAGAACTCAAAAATACATTTCAGTGTGCCTTAAAGAAGGGTTTACTTTGCTACTTATGTAGGCTAGGCTAGGGTTTGCTCTTGTTCATCAGGTTACTGTTCATTAATTGGAGGGCTCTGATGGCTCAGCTCTACGTTTAAAACATTGGCATTTGTTAGGAGTCATGTTAAACAGAAGGGACTAGGTCAAAGAGACCATGCGGCCCAGTTCTCTTATGCAGGCTGCATTTCGCTCCACGAGTTCAGGACACACAGCCTGCTTTGAAATGCAATTGCCACATGCACTCACATCACTTCAACGCCTGAGGTTTGTAACTGCTTCCCAGGAGGGAAAATATCTCTCCACTGTCTGCTTTAATAACCAGATGAGACTCCCATTCAAGGCCTTTTCTGAAGCAGCAACAGCTTTGCTCTAGCACTAGGCAAGCGTCTGGCCCGGTGCCAACTCCTTCCCCCCCCAACCTCATCACCAAGGTTATTTCCTGACAGAGCCAGGATATGTGGAAATAAGGAGTGTTTGTTTTCTGGGCAGCAAATTTGAAACCTGTAACATGTTGCCTTATGCAAATCATACACACAAAACCTAAGGATAGAAAAACCTGGCTTTGTATATTTATCGCTTAAGTAACAGAAAGAGAAAACAGAAGGTGTGAAAATTAAAACATGTCCTTTCTTTTTCTTTTCTTTTCTTTTCTTGGGGTTGATTTTCAGTGTTCTTAGATGCTGTTGTAGCACTTTGTAAATTCTGGGGACAGCGGACATTTGGATATTACTGACCCCAACCTCAATTTGACTTTTGGTGTTCTTTTTAAAAGGGATTCCACAATTTCTGGAATAAAACATCTGTTCTGAGCTCCCCAGAACAGTATACTGGAGAGGGTGGGGAGGAAGGGAACTATACTAGTTAATCTCTACAAATGATTCAATTCCTGAAGTTAGCAATGCCTTTCAGGGTTTTTTTAAAAAAATACTATTTGTTTTTGTTTCTGGTTAATTGACACCAAGATTTGATTACATTTAGGAAATAACTTTCTAGCTGTGCAGCAATGGTCTTTTCATGAGATGCCTGGGTCATAGGAGAAGGGGGAAAGTGCTGTACAATGTGTGTGTGTGTGTGTGAGAGAGAGAGAGAGAGGGGGGGGGAGAGAGAGAGAGAGAGAGGGAGAGAGAGAATATGAGTAAATATTAAAATGAGTAGATGCAATTCATTTACTTTAAAAAGGATTCACAGGGATCTCACTAGGTGATTTTAAATTATGGTAAGCTACTGAAATAAACCCTGTTATTTGATTGTGGCCACTAAACATTAGGGTATTCTACAGCCACACACACTTTATACGTAATAACACAAATATTACTTTTCAACCAGCCAAAATAAGCACTTTAAAGTTGGCCTTTTATGTTACTTAGAGGCAAATCCTGATCTCTATATAATATCAAAATCATCAGACACAAACTTTTGTCTTAGAGCTATTTCTGCATCCAGCAGCTGTGAATACCACAAAAGAGTGCTTAGTGTTTCTAAAAATGTATGAAGCTTCAAGCTTTGTAGGATGCCATACTAGAACAGCAGAACAACATCACTGCAATGCTACACATGGAGCCCACTAATATCACCATATGCATAATACAAAGTGCTTGGTAGTCCAGAATTCATTTATTTTATTTAGCAATTTATCTCCAGTGTTTCCAAAAACATGCAACACAAAATACATCAAAGCCAGTAAAATTTCACATAAAAATCCTAACAGGCCCAGCTGGTGAAACTATGCCATCCTATCTATCTGCCAATTGGTGGATTCTTCTACATCAATTTTATGAACCAAGCACCCTTACAATCATACCAAGAGCTTTTCTACACAAGGCTGTTAATCTGTTGTTAATTGGCTCTATCTACTTTCAGTTTCATCGGAAAGTTGAGATCTGAGAACTACATGAGCTTTTCCTTTTCTGCTTTTTCACTATATAACCTCTAGGTGGCACTGTGGCATAGGGGAATAGCACTCATACATAAGAGGAATAGCATTTTCTATTGCTTTCACAATTAAATACTGCATTTTCCCTCCTCTAAAAAAAACTCAATGAAAGTGCTGGTTAGACACAGAAGCAAAGCTAGAAGGTCATGGTGTTGTCTAAAGAACCCATAAACAACCATTATTAGGGAATTATTTATTTATTTATTTTATTCCATTTATATACCGCCCCATAGCCGAAGCTCTCTGGGCGGTTTACAAAAATTAAAAACATTGCACATTAAAAATACCGATATATAAAATTTTAAACCATAAAGCATAAAAATTTTAAACCATAAAGCATAAAAACATGATAAATGCCTCATGCAGAAAAGCCCCAAGAGATGCCCTCCCCTCTTGTGGAAAGCCCCTCTTACCCCACATGCATTTCTTCCTCTTTTCTCCCCAGAGATTGCCCCCAACACATTTAACCTTGTTGCTTCAACCTGTTCTCACTGGAGATCTCTCAGGGATCACTAACCTCCTGACTTGCCCCCCCTCTCTGTCCACTATACACAGGAAGTTGCCTTAGACTGAGTTGGTCCATCCAGCTCAGCACTGTCTATAACAGGCATGGGAACTTGTGGCACTCCAGATATCCTTGGGCAATAGTCAGGGCTGATGGGAGTTGTAGTCAGAAAATATCAGGAGGGCCACAGGAGCCCCCACCCAGTCTAGAGTGACTAGCAGCATCTCTCCATCTTTCCCATCCCTACTTGGAGATACAGGGGATTGAACCTGGGACCTTCTGCATACAAAGCAAATCCTCTACCACTGAACTACAGCCCTTCCCTCCTTTTTCTCTTCCACATCCAGTCACCACACATGCATTCTTCTGAAGCTAGTCCTGACACTCAGCACACAAAATATGCTACCTTGGGGCCAAACCAGTCTATTGTCTAACTAAAAATGCAGTTCATACACTACTGATCACTGAGTTTAATAAACAAAGAAGAAAAGACCCAGGCATAGAATTTGATCGGTTGTAACAATCTACTGCACATTGTTATTTGGCTGTAATACTTACGGGTAAAATGATTTGAAGTGGAAGGGTTGACACTATCACCACTGTCAGCGCTTTCACTGCTAGAAACGTCGTCATCTGATTCCCGCACAGAAGAGCAGGGCGAGGAGCCATCAACTTCTTCAAATTTCCTCTTTAAAATTCCACTCATAGCTGCAGCGCTGTCACATGTACCTGCAATAGGAACAGGTGCAATGAAGCATGGAAACATTTGACTGCAGACCAGGCAATCAAGGTCTTTAGAGTCATTCTAAAATGGGTCTTTCATACCAGAGAAGCTTGAGTTCCTCATGATGTTCCACAGAAAACAATGGGACAAGCGCTTACATATTTGATCTAAAGGAACTTAAGGGATTTTTTGTTTGTTTATTTCTTAAAAAGCTTAAGGAGTCAGAAAGAAAATCCAAATACTGAACCAATCACTGTCAAACATTTATAGAAAGAATGGAAATCTAAATCAAACTACATGATTTTATCAGTAATACTAATATAGTTGTTGTATTATCACAAAAATCAGCCTCATACAAAACAGATCCCTTAGTAATTTGACTCATTCCATTATAGGTTTCAATAAATCTTCAAAGGCAGGATGTGGAAGGATGAGGAAGCAGGGCCCAAGTATGGGATGGGTACATATTCCCAGAGATCAGAAGTCCAGAAGCTGTCATCCCAGGCTGCAACCTTATTTCCATGAGGAAAAAATACGAAGCTAAGTTGTAGCTCATCCTCGAGGATATTTATGGAAACCTAGGCCAGATCTACACTAAGCAAAATATAGCACTATGAAAGTGGTATGAAAGCAGTATACGGTATGTGTCTATGGGCCCCAACAGTTGTCAGTGCACTTCAATACCACTATAAAGCAGTAGTGTGGCTCCTGCCTCTTATCTACCACTTTTATACCATTTTCATAGTGCTATATCCTGCTTGGTGTGGATTAGACCCTTGTTCTCTGTATCTATGTATCTAAGGCCTCCTCCACACGGGGCGTTTAATGAGCCTTGAAGGCTCATTATAAATTTTACCTACACACGAGCGGAGCGCAAAACGGGCGTACAGGCGCGTTATCTCCCCGATAATGCGCATTTTCGAACGCGCGTTAAATAGCGACTTTTATTTTGCTCCGGCCGTTAAAGCGCATTTTCGCTGTGTGAACAAGCGATTATGCGCATTAACTACCTGGAAAGCGCTTTTTGGGCATCTTTTAATGCGCTTCGCCGCTTCTCGCCGCCTCCCGTGCAGAGGGATTGTGAGTAAATGCGCCTCCGCGATAATGCGCATAATCGCGGAACCAGGCGCAAAGGCGCATTCTTGTGGAGGGGGCCTATGAGATATGCTGAGCACACTACATTCTGGAAGATGGAGTCCCCTTCTTGTCTCCCTCTATCTTTCTCCTTACCAAACTACAAATCCTAACAAACACTGGGAAGGGAAGGAGCACAATGGCCTTCCAGCAACTTTCAGTTGATCATTAAGGGTACAATCTTATGCACGTTTAAACAGGAAAAACAGTTAATTCAATTCCCAGCATGCCCCAGTCAGCATGGCTGCCTAGAAGGATGCTGGGAATTGTAAAGCTTTTTTTGTGTCTATATGTGCACATGATTGCGACCTTCTATTTCCATAGCGTGGGCTGATGGAAGTGGAAGGTCAAAACATCTGGGAGACACAAGGCCGGGAAAGACTGGTAATACATAAATGGTGTTTGAGAGAGATAATCAACGAATAAATGGTGTGTGAGAGATAATAAATGGTATGTGTATGAGGGAGCGAGAGAAAGGTAGAAAGAATGAAAGCAAGCATGAAAAGAAGAAAATGGATTTGGGCGGGGAGGAGAAATATACATAGGATATACTGCAATTATTGGCAAATATTTATGTCTGCCCCTGCCTTATTCTTTTGGCTAGAGACACTTTGGAAATAAAGAGCGTCATTACATAGGGGAAAATTGTGTTTCCTTACCATCGCTTCTCCACACTTCCCCATTTTTCCCGGAGGGGAAAGAGGAAGTAAACAAAGACCACGAGGCCCATTCAGGGAGCGTTTTTATCACGTCACTTTTCCTGCACACAGCAAGAAATTGCGGCACATTCCAGTTTTTTTTAAAAGGCAGATTAAAAGGGGTCTATTTTGCGACGGAAAAATGAGCGGAAGGAGCAGAAGACGGACGTCGTCTAAAGGACGCCCGCACATCCATAATTGGGCAGTAGCGAGCGTGCGATAAAATGCTCGTCTGATGAACCTCAAAGAAAGTGCTAGAAGCCAGCACTTCGCTAGCATGGGAAACAGTTCCCTTATCTGAGATAAGGAAAGGGCTTCCATGATTACTGTCAGCAGGGGAAACGGAAGCATGCTCGATGGTTCTCATATGGTCCCATTTTATAAGTTATTATCCATAAACAAGCTTTATCCATTCAGTTATTTTTGTTGCTATGCATTCCTCCCAGCCAAATAGCTGGGGAAACCCTCGCTTGATTCTCTTACCTTGTTAACCCATTTGTAGTCCTGCCATGCTGTTCTGTTCTGCAATGTGCGTACATTGCACAGTACGTGGAAAAATCTATGGCTGAGCGTTCTAAGTGAAGTGTTAGCCCCACCCACATTGGGCAACATTATGACCTCATAACATGGTGGCTGCTGGCTATAACAACGCAAGCATCCTCAAGTAGAACCTTTTCCATTCTCACAATTGTCCACTTTCCACTGGACTGGCCAATTTCCACTGCATTGTTTATACATATTATAGGTTATTATAATATATATAAACAAGGGTAAGAGATGGGCACCAGTCAAGTGGATCTGGGGACAGGAAAGCTGAACACTCGTCATGTTTCTCCAAGAACAGTATCCTTGAATACTGTTACTCAGGAATTTAAATGACAGCTGCCTATTCACTGGGTCATCCTAATTCAATTGCACTTTGACTTTGTCTAAGAATGGCTTTGGTCTCAACCTTGAACAAACATGCAATGAGATGCCAGATCTGAATACATTACCATACATAATAGATTTTATTTTACAGCTCTCTGCATACTTTTCCCCAAGGCAAAACTTCTGCTGTGTGGCTAGGAAGCTTGCGGTTTTATACAAGTAACACTGGCCCAATAAAATGAAGATACTTCCTTAGCCTGAAATCCTATACACAATTACCCGGGACGGAGTAAGGCCTATTGAATAAAATAGGGCTTACTTCTGAGTAGGCACGACTACAATTGCACTGTGTCAAACCACTCACATGGAATTGTTCACAGTGTTAGCAGCAATTCTCAAATCTGTAATTTTGCAAGTCATTACAGCGGAGCACTGGACTAGAAGGTCATGGACACTGGCACTCATCAAATCAGCCCTGTACCAAGGCAGAACCCTCTCACATAGGCCACCTGAAGATTAGCCTTCATAATCCAGAACACAGTGAGCAACTTGCAAAGCAGGAGCAAACAGGAAGTGACACACAGAGAGCGCATGCACAGCCCACAGCCCAAAAAAAGAACTGGGTTTTGTTTGTTTTTGGAAGACAGTGCACAATTAAAGCGCCTTGAAAGTTTGTTTATTTGATTTATCAAAATACTTCTATACCACTTGATCTATTAAAATCCCTAGTGGTTTATATCAAAATACAACATAGCCATATAAAAACAAGATAAAAATAATAAATAATTAAAAGGAGTTAAGAACAAAACAGGGTGGTAACAAAGTTCCACTGGTGGAGGAAGGCCTACGTAAAATAGATGTCATTTCAAGAGGCGTTTAAAACGTGCTACTATTCCTGCCTCTGAAATCACGTGTAGGAGTGTTATGTTCCAAAGGGTGGGACCAGCCAGCTTACATTCTGCTACCAGTTGACATTCCATTGACAGCAGAACAACCAGTAAGGGTTCCTCAGAAGATCTCAGGGGTCGACTGGGTATATATATGGGAAGATGGTCAGCTAGGTAGCCTGGTCCTGAGTCATTTAGGGCTTTGTATGTCAGGAACAAAACCTTGAACATGGCTCAGTAGGTAATATAGGCAGCCAGTGCAGTTCTTTTAACACAGGTGTAATACATGTTGGCATGCGTCACAGAAGGACTTACACATCAAGAGTGTAATACTCCCCCTCCTTGCTTCTTTATTGTCCTTGCAGTGAAGACATTTAGCCAAAGACTGCAACTCCCAGAATTACAATTACTGGGGGAGTTGAGTTGGGAAATAAAGTTCCTAATCCAGGCTGCCCCCACTAAGACCTATCCCCCCAAAACAGATATCACCATTCATTATTCATTCTTATGCCTGAAGTTGCCTATCTCTGCCCTAGGGCAAACTTATTTAGCATGTTTATTTGACTTGTATTTAGTAAGCAATAAAGTTTAAAAATACCCTATGTTAATTTTTTTTTCTCCCAATACACTACAAGTATTTGATCTGAAATATTTGAAGCACTCTTCGAGCGCAATCCAAGCGTCAGAGGACTTTGGGATCAGAGTCCTCCGTGTATCCAAAGCCTGCCAGCAAGAGCCAGCAAGGGCAGGAGGAAGGATAGAGAAAATTATGCCTCTCATTCCTCCTAAAAAAAGGCAAATGCACCTAAACAGAGCTCTGAACCTATCTAGCTGTCGTACTTGTTGTGGGTGAGAATGGAGAGACCATCGGATCTTGCAGATCTTGGCTTCTCTCCTCGCCCACCATCCCACCCCCTTTTCTGCCCTCCAAGCTCGCTACTGCAATGCTTTCCACAGCAGCTTTAAAGGGGTAAGGCCAGGTGAAGGGGAACAGCCTGATGTTAGATTCACCCTACCAAGGTCACAGGGGGTTGCTTGATGACTTTATAGGCCCCTTCCAACTCTACAATTCTATGATCCTTTGCCTTTATAATATGAGACTATAGACACCAGCATTCTGTTAATACTGGGTTGCTTTGCAAATAAGCCTACTACAATAACAAACCTAAACCTCTATGTCCTGCATTTTAACCATAAGCAGTAATTCCTGATCTTTACAATTAGTTTGGATAATGTACTACAATATGAGATTGGAATGCATCTAATCCTTTAAACATCCAGCCAAGCATTTACTATTTGGCCTTCTGAAGCAATCCACATAGCGAATTAAAAATGGGAGAAGAGTCTTTGGTGACAGTACATATGGATATTAACTGTTTTATGTTTGCATTTGAAATTACTGATAGTGTCAATTCAGATTGATTGATTGATTGATTGATCTATTATGTAATTGTATTCAGTTCAATAGTAACTGCTGCAATTTTACAGGGGAAAAAGTGGAATGTCATTTTGCTAAATACTGTATTTTTTCCTATCAATATTTTGCAGAAGAATTATCGGACATTATAAGCTGATAACGATGCTACAAGTAGAACTTGCGTACGAGCATTGACATTTTAAAATCCATTCCACATGTTAAAAGATCGCAGCTGAAACATCATCCCTGTAATTGTCAATATTATCTACAGAAGTAAAAGCAACACTGGATTTAAAACTAAAACGTGTCTCTGAAATATTAAGATACTGGCCTCCTTAGATTTCTGTGAATAAAAGTTTAACATTGTATATTGTGAATGAAATAAAAAAAGTAAGATCTTCTTTTCTCTGTCATAAACAAATGGATTTACTGTAACAGCGCCAGATGGGTATCTATTTGGACCATCTATAACTAGGATTCCCTCTCTTTTTTATGACTTCCTGTAAAAAAAGACTAACTGTCTAGGGATGGGTGTGACTTAAGCACTTTGGTTTAACATAAAATCCCTGCTGGATCAGACAAAGGATCCATCTATTCCAGGATCCTGTTTTCAACAGTGGCCAGCCAAATGCCTCCAGGAAGCTCATACATGATTCACAGAAGCAAAAGCCCTTCCTCTACTTTCTGTCCCCAGTATCCATAAGTACAATGCCTCTGCATATGTCCAGTTCCAGGGACTGCTTGTCCAGGGCAGAATCTAAGATTACATCTCAACCCATGGAACTCAATTAGGGAGCCATTTGTGAAACACCAAAATAGAGGAAGTGCATCACCAAATAAGAGGACATATATTTGCATTGAATTTGCACGTACTAATTTATATCTATAGATGCAAATTTAGAAATAATTATTAGAATTTAAATAGAAATACAGCACATCTCGCCATAGTACAGAAGACTGTGACTAGGGGACCTACATGCCTGCCTCTTCAGTCTGCTTCCCAGGTACTAAATAGTGATGGACAACAGTTCTTATGGTCCTTTATCTTAGAAGTAGAATTGGTCTGGATAGCCTTTCACACAGAGGACACCTTCAAATAGAGGATGATCCTCTGTTCGCCTTTTAGGTACAGGACTGTCCTCTGTAAAAGACAATACATGGCCACCCTAAGCCCATTCCAAGGACAAACACTAAACACTATACTTCAGCCCAGAGATGTATGAGAAATTTGTTTCAATTCGTTTTTTATCAGAATTTTACCCAGTTGCTTTCCCTATTTTAGGGAATATTTTGATATTCTGGATCCAATGATAATATGTTCATAAGGTGGGTTATGGAGGAAAGTGCTGGGGGAGGACAGGGCTCAGAAAGGCACATTTGCTCCTACTGCTGGAGCATGGCATGTGGTTGTTGCTCATATTACACTCAGGTGGAAGGAGAAAAGCTGTGCAAATATGAGCTCCCTGCCATGATGCTCATGTAACACAATGCAACTTCTGGATGACTAGTGGTAAGCATGTATAGTGGTGGTGACAGGTAAGAGTTATTCAGTGTCCCAAATTTATGGGTACAAACACGTTCCTTTCCTTATGCTTGCGCATATTCCAGTGCAGGGAAACCATATGTTGAGAAGCAGCCAAAGATAAGTACTTCAACAGCACAAGAATGCTTGTTTACAGAAGACGTTCTACAAAACAATGTCAAAAGAGTTATATATTTTCAGAAATACTGGTTGATAAATTACTTATATTGCTGTAAATGACGTTTGTAGCATTAAAAAAAGTTTTATACTTTAGATCATACATGTTAAATATTTTAAGAACAAAAGCTTAATTCCCTAACTGCTCTAATAAGGGAGTAAAGACTTCAGTTTAACATTCTCCTATCCAGTCAACCTATAATCAACATGACTGGAAATATATAGCTGATATTTGACCAACTATGAAATTCAAATATAACAACAAGCAGCAACATCAAGAAGACATTTAGCTGAGGCAAGTAAAGTTGGATCAATGTGAGCTACAAGGCCTGGAAAGTGACTAATGCAACCTTTTACAAACTTGATTTAAATAACTTTCAAAACTCGTTACTTCAAAGCTGCGGGGAAGAAGAACATTGGTGGGAATGAGGGAGGAGGCCAAAGAAAGGAGAGGATTAGGAGGAAAGAGAACAAAAGAAGGGTAAAAGTCAAGCCAAGGGTAAAGGTATAAATTAGCCCTGCCTCTGGCAAGCATCAATTAGTGCTAGACGATTCGGCCTTTACAATATTCTTTCATTGTCTGCTTTCCTTCCTGGTTACATGATGTATCCCATTCAGCAAAAATCTCCCTTCCACATCTTTAAACCCAGCAGGAAAGTTCACATTTAAAGCAGTTATTTGAAATGGCGAGGGATTATTTCAAATGATGATATATAAATAAAGAAACTAGAAAGCAAGTACACACAATTAACTTTCTGATAGAACACATCCTTTATATGTACAATTCCACAAGTTTAATTTCAAGCAACCTCTACTTGACATTTTTTTTTTTTTACTATTTTAGTTACCTGTTCCAACAGGATAAATCTGCAATAGGTACACCTTTTGTCCTTGGGACTGAATGTTGCAATAGCACAACAATGTTTGCATACACTCCAAGTCTTAAGGCATCACCATGTGCTGGAAAGGGGCCTATCATACTCCTCCCTGTCCAGCAGATGTAAGCATACACTGCTACTGATTTCGTTTGGGCAGGCAAATGTATCACAAACAGGTTTACAATTCAACTTACAAATCGTTAGGATAGAGCACCTGATTTTAAGATGAATTATGGATTGTATGGAAATTACTTCACCCCTCACCTCTACACAAGATGAAATCAGGAATGGGAGCCAGGCTCATGCACTTCCTGTTTATACTAATCACAATGCACAGACGTTACTGCCAGAAATGCATACTTTGAGAGAAAGTACATTTAAACATATGTATTTCAAAACATATTTAAATGCAACTTTTTGTGACAATTCTAAAAGATTCATAGATGAATAAAGAAATAGGACAGAAGGAACTTATGAGTAAACACAGGTGGAAATGACATAGACTAGAAATAGATTGATTTATCCCTCTCTAGTCATGACTAACTTTTTCAATGGGACATGAGCAATTAACTTGACCTGGATCCAGCCTCCCTTGTTTATTTGAACATGTGATCTCTCTTGATCCCGGATATTGAACCTGCTTATCCATGGTCAACAGATGATTTTAAAAATCAGGTATTTAATACCTCTGAAAATGTAGGAGGATTTTTTTTATGAGGAGCAAGAAAAGGAAGAGTTTTTTGTTGTTGTTTGTTTTGCTGCTGTTTACTATTCTGTACACTTCTCTTTTTAAAAAAAAATCCTGCAAAAATCAACGAAGCAAAAACAGAAGTATGCTTAAGAAATAAGGAAGAGATATAGTATGGGATGAATCTGAAAAAACAGAAGGAAAAATGGAAGTTTTTTAAAGATTGTTTTTAAAGCCATTATAGAGAAGGTTACCCAAATAATCATTATTACGCTGCAGCCATTTTCAGGGAGGGTCAGCAAAAATAAATTCCATGTTATTTTTCTACTCAATTAAATTTAATCTGTCAAATTATATGAGCTGCATATGTATGATTAGTAACAGAAAGCGATTATTTTGTGCTCCGTTTATATTCACTCATTGGAGCCAAGGATCACTGCAGAGTGCTTTTTAAAAATCTATTGAATCTGTACAACTTGTATGGAATATATAGTGCTTGCTTTTAAAGCAACAACAGTATTCCCTCCATGTTCGAGTGGCATCCTTATAAAGCAGTTTGTCTCAACTTTATAATTGGTTCTGAGCAAAGACAAAGACTGACAGCTGACGAACAGCAAACCAATTCATCTTCCCAAAAAGGTTTCTTGATCTCAGAAGAGATTACACCTGTCTCATGCAGTACAATTAGCCATCTGGTCTTTCCTTGGGATGGGTGCTTAAACTTCAAGGTCTGGTTAATATAAGTACCTTTTTAGAACAGAAGTGCTGCTATCTGCAACAAATGTATTTATTTTTCCTACTTATTTAGAAGATGCACTTTTGGGAAGGTCACAACTTAAAGAGAAGCCCTTTAAAACCTTTTAAAATCAGCCACACATAAAACAGGAAGCGAAATTAATATTACAACACTTTTATTTTTCCATGTTCCAACATTTTGGATTAAATGTATCATGCTTTTCACTGATCAGATTTCTACATAAACACTGCAAATAAATCAACTACATACCTAAGAGACATTATTCAATTTCAGCTCATCATTCCCAAAAGAAAAAAAAAACCTTGTGATTCTGCCTCAAAATCTTAAAAGAATAGACGTTATGATTTTGTGTTAACGTTGGGGATGCTCTTATATAGTAAGGCTCCCCTCGTTATATTTGAAGAGCTATTAAATTTAAGTATGTTTTTACTGTAAGCATTTAACAAGCTCATATATATTTCATACTGAAATCTATAATGCGTGCTTTACACAAATATGTTAATTAAATGAGTGGTGGCCACAATGAGGCTTTCCCCTGGTTATTTTAGCTTTGTGAAACAGATTCTCTGTCTGTTGTGCAATTAAATGTAATGGTGAACTACATAGCTATAGCTCCCCCTTTTTTTCTTTTTTTTTTTTAATATGTCACTTCACAATATCTGTAGTGTGAATGTCCTCTGGAGAGTCAAAATCCATCCACACATTTAACATTCCTAGTTCCTTCACTCTAATATTCATACATGGCTACTTGTATTACAAACAAATAGCAGCTCAGGTATTTTCAAATACTGAAGTTGATCCCACCAGTGGATCATAAGAGACTTGTTGGACTGCAAGAAGCAGTGGCCATTAGTAGATTTCAATGTATTGTCCGAGGATGGAGCAATCTGGGGGAGGGGGGCGATGACAATCAAAGCCCAAAAGAGGGTTCATGATCTGAGAACTGCAGTCCAAAATATAAAAGGCACATGAAGTTGCATAGTACAGTAACAAATTGATAAATTTATTAACATACTAGTATAAAGTATTTAGTCTTTTCCCCTTGTTTCTATTCACATTTTTTTTAAAAAAATAGCTGCCTGAAATAATTATTGTTTCATATATTTCTGTAGGATTTCAATTATTTATGTACTTCTTGTAGAATTAAAACAACAACAACACAGATTTTCAAGGCCAGCTCTTCCGTACACAATATCAACAGGTGTTCCAGATAAAAGGTATAAGGACTTCCAAAGCAGTGAAAGCATATTATTAGTGAGAATCTCACCATCTGCTTCAAAGGCCCAAGGCTCCACCACTTTGACCCAAGGACTCCACCTCTGGAAGATCCCATGATCCCTGGAGCTACTTTTCAGGAAGACATAGATTGGGGTGGGGTAGAGGGTAAAACCCAGAGTCAGGTAGACTCAGGCAGTCTTTAGAATGTGCATTGTACAATCTATTTCTTTACCATGCTGCTGATATGCTTCACAGCTACTTCTCTTGAGTACAGGAGCAGCGGCAGCAGCACTGAACACTGCTACAGTTCCAGCATAGAAGCTGGAGGCATATTACAATCTAGGACAAGGAGATAAGGAGATTAGAAGATGGCCCTGTGGGGCTAAGCAGTTTTGTTTTTAAAACCAACCTCTCAGATTTGCACCTTCAGGTGTTTCCCTCATTAAAAATGTTAAAACATTATCAGCTGCCACCAACCCTAAATCACTTTGCATACTTTTATTTTAGCCCTCTAAGCCAGACTTCTCCAATGTGATGCCCTCCACATGGGTTGGACTATAACCCCCATCAGCCCCAGCCAACATGGCCCAAAGGCTCTAAGCATTTGGAATTGCTTCCATTTCTCAGATAAAACTACAATATCTGTTTACCATAACATGTAGCATAGCATAACAGTAAAAATATGTCTAAGTTTAACCAAAAGCTAGCTTTCTTTATCCTGTGTTGGCATAGAGTGACAAGGTACATACATGCTTTAGTTACCCATTTTCTAGAAGTCCTTGTTTCAGTCATTCAAAGTTTCTAAGATGGCTCTAATTCAATGCCACAACCACATGGAGCTGCTTAATTCAAGTTGTCATCAGGTAGCAACAGAGAGAAGATGGAAGAGTACCGAAAAGCGCTACACCCATCCCACCTGGTGTAGACCAATCTTATCTTACAAGACTGCACAAGGCAAAACTTGTGAGAAGCCAATCAGGGGAACTTATTCTAAGATAAGATTCTCACTCCTCATGCCAATGAAACCTGATTTGAATTGAACAGTAAATGTAGAACCTTTTGTTGAGATAACCAGGAATTAGGAAGTCCCCATAAAACATTTCAGATACTTTAATTATTGGCTAAACTTTAACCAGACCAGATGAAGAGGTGTGGGGAAAGCCTGATCTTGTTGCCTGGGTGACAAGACAGAAAGGCATTTAATGAGCAAGAGAACTAGCAAAATGGAGTTTTTCCTTTTAAAATGGAGGCTAGTAATATAATGTGAAGCTGACCAAGGTTCATCACAAACTCCCCCCCCCCCCCCCCGCATTCCTGGTATTAAGGTTTGGACTTCTGCTTTGGGAAGTAGAGATCCTAAAGGCACATAATCTCAAAACTGCTCATTTGCATACAGCCAGGGCTCTGGAGTCTGGCAGCAAATTTTGTCTTCTCTGTAATCTCCATTTTGAATTTTATTGGTGGTTTTGTGAGGCGGAGTTCCTAAACTTAATACAATAGATAACAGCTTGACAGGGCTGGCCTTACCATTACACGGAAAGGAGCAGGTGTAGCGCTCTCCCCCTGCAAAGGCTCTGCTGCTTCTTGTGGCTGTGCAGGCAGCTGGCAGGCCCAAGAAGTAGCAGCCACTTGGTCGCCCTCACACCTGGCCGCACCTCCCAACGCTGCTGGCCAGCTGGCTTACTTTCCTTAGCAGGGACACGTGCTCCTGGTTCGCCAACAGGCTGCCTCTGTAAACGTCTTTCTGCCTTCAGGAGCCACACTGGACGGACACGCAGGCGCTGCATGGTTTCTGAAGGCAGAAAGACCTTACAAAGGCAGCACACTGGCAACACAGGTGTGCGTATCCACACTTGAAAAAGTTGCCAGGCAGCGGGCAGGGTTGAGAGGTGAGGCGCGCAGTGACCGCTGCTTCTTGGGTGCGCGCAGCAAGGGGCAGCGGAGGCCACGGGGGGGGGGGAGGGGAAGGGTTGTGGGGGCGCAACGGATCTCCAGTGCTTCAGGCGGTGACCTGCCTTGGGCCAGGCCTGCAGCTTGAACATTTGTGGAAAATGGCTGCTGAAGAATGAAAAGTCCAAAAGGATACTTTGGAAAGAGGGGTATGCATATGTGTGTTCATCATTTCTCAGAGTTCTGTGGACTACATATTCTACCCAAAAGATTCTAGTCTTTGTCCACTCTGATCCCCTAGTCTTGGGCTAGTGCTTTTTATCAATATTGGCGTCTACTGATAACTGTCGGGTCAAATTACGGATTCCATATTCCACTTTTCTGGCATTATTTTCCACTTTTAATTCCATATTATCCAAAATACTGCAACAAATGTCATACCTAGGAGGTATAAACATGCAAGAGGGATATAGTGTCACCATGATGGGATCGTATCAATATGACATGAGATCTAGCCCAAGGTACTTCTCTACCACGCCCACACCTTTCCGCTTTTCTTTCAAATCCTGCAATAACCCATAAATTGCAATCAGAATATATTATGCCATATTGCACACTTACTCTGAATGTAGAGTTTGGGGATCCTTGGTTCAGAATGTAGGCCCCCAGCCCTTGTTAACTACTTACACTAGAACAGCCCCAATGAGATCAAAATGGAGTACTCTCTAAGTAACTGACTTGCAAAATTGGGTGTAACCGCCATTAAGGTTTCAATGACATGTGCCTTTGAAGTTACAATCCTCCATTGCAAAGGTGCATTGGTAAAAGGCTCAGGGTGCAACTATAAATACCAAGAACTGTAGTCCCCAAATCCCATGAGATAGGCACCCATAGATCTGCTCTCCTAAGTCCTGCCAACGAGAGCCCAGGAGCGCAGGAGGAACAATCATGGCTATTATTATTATTATTATTATTATTATTATTATATCCAGCCTTTTTCCCAGGGCTGGGACTCAAGGCGGTTTACAAGATTAAAACATGTACATGTTCTCATCGTCCAAAAATGTGTTTTACTTGCGTCTCCAAGTCTGTCTAACTCACCTTCCTGGAGACGAGGACGGGAGCTGGGAAGACTTTGGACTTGAGGAGCCATGGCCTCTCCACTCCCCACTCACTGGCTTGCCCCTAACACACCCATTGGCTGAATTTGGACAACACGATAGTCAATGGCTCAATTCGGACGACACAATAAACAACTGGTGTGGGGGGAAGCAATTGTCAGTTGTTTTGACTATTGTGTCATTCGAATGCTGCCATAGTCAACTCAGTGCTGATCCTCACCACACCACAGTTGATTATTTATTACCATGTTGTGTGGGGAGTGCCCCCTAGGGTTAGGGTTAGGGTTAGTCAACCCACCATTGACTATCGTGTCATCTGAATTGAGCCAATGGTGGGGTAATAATCAACTTTACAGTTGTTCATCTAGGGGGTACTCCCCACACAACATGGTAATAAATAATCAACTGTGGTGTGGATTAGGATCAGCGCTGAGTTGACTATGGCAGCATTCGGACGACACGATAGCCAATACAACTGACGATTGTTTCCCCGCCCCCAGTTGCTTATTGTGTCATCCGAATTCAGCCATTTCCTCCCCTCCTGAGCATGCAAAGCCAACCTCGGGAGAGGGAGCTGTCTGAGAGGGGTGGCGATTGGCTGCCTGAGGCAGAGCGGCAAATGGTGCCACCCTCCACCCAAGTCAAGGTCTATAGCACTCATAACCAGCCAAGTTATTTTGACATTTTAGGCAGAAAATCCCATAAGCACCTCTCCACACCCATGGCAGTAGAAATACAATGCCTCATTCTGCCTAATGGTCGGGCCAACCCCAT
The DNA here is from genome assembly GCA_029215795.1 of Anniella stebbinsi. Taxonomy (NCBI): domain Eukaryota; kingdom Metazoa; phylum Chordata; class Lepidosauria; order Squamata; family Anniellidae; genus Anniella; species Anniella stebbinsi. The sequence continues at coordinate 221,703,753 of JARDYH010000001.1, forward strand.
TTACAATTAAACTGCTTGATGTTCCTTATTCAAATGTCTATCCCTCATTTTAAAAAATCCCTTGGTCCTAAAGATCATAACTGATGCCTCTTAGTGCAGAGCATCGCACCTCTTCAGTACTACACAGAAGTGATAGCACAACCCTGCAGTGTACCTTACTCTTCCAATAATCCTAAACTGTAACCTGTTCAAAACTATTGATAGCTACCTGGCCTGTGAGCCATAAGACATGCAAATAAATGCGAAGTAGATGGACTTCATTTCCGATGCAAAACTCTGATTTTGAGGACACAAGACAGGGGTTATTCTCTGGAACGCAGCAAATGCAAATCACTTTTGTGGCTAAAATCCAACTTTTGAGGGACAAAATGCTCACATGCATTGTGCAATTCGTGTTTGTAAATTCAAAATCAAGGCACAACTAATTTCAATGGAAGATATAAGCTCACACTTCACTCTCTGTCTCTCAGTGAGGTTTTAGAGCATTTAACTTTGGATTGTGCCATCAGTTTTGGTTTTTTATCATTTATCGAATATCCAGAGTGCCAATAAATATGCTGAACTGATATGAGGGTCATCACTGTCAAAAGAACAGCCTAAATGGCAATCATGAGACTACTAGAGCAAACCTTAATTCAGCAGTGAGTAGGGTGGGAAGAAAGAAATGTTGCTAAAGGCAGATGATTGCATAATTAAAATAAGGTGCCAGACTCAACTATCTTTAGGGGGTGGGGAACTGATTTAATAGAATAAAAATCACTACCAGGCAATGGAATTATGGATTTTTCCCTCCTAGTTTGCATATTTTATTACCTGTAGTTGTAGTGGTGTAAATTAATTCTACATTTTTTAAATAAAAAACACCTCCAAATAAAATATTTTTGAAAACATTAGGAAAGTGCCACATTTATGTTAAACAGAAGTTTTCCATCAGCGATTTCATTATTGCTTTTTTATTTTATTGCAGTTTAATATCTTAAAATGCAGCTAGCTAAAACAAAGCTTCCAAAATGCCCTCATCCAGGTTGGATGCGAGGTGTGCATTTTAAAGGTTAATGTACAGAATAAAAATGCTACCTCTAGCACCCAAGTTTATAAGGTGGTCTTTAATGAATCAGATTCACACGCACATCCCTTAACCTCCATCTCACAACATGTGATTGGCTCTGTCAAACCTGCCATGCCTCCAATCTGCTTGGGATGGACATGGCAACCTCAAGCGAAGCCTAGCGCCACACATTAAAGTATGTGGATTGGGAAAAACAACCTGTAAGAAGTCAAGTACATCATGTATGCGCATGTTTAAATGTATTCATGGGTGTTTGTTTGTTTGTTTTTAAATCCACGTGTAATGAAATCATGTTTCATTCAATCCAGTGTTTAAAATTTCATGAAAGCTCGCGTTTCAAATTACCACTGTTTCATTTTGACAGGCCTAATATTTAAAAATTAAAAGACACCGATCAACAGCACACATCAAAACACAACCCGTCTCTCGACAGGAGAGAACAAATATGCACGCCTGCCGTCTTCAAAACTGAGGAATACATTACCCAGTCTCCAGTCTTCCTAAGTAAACCCAGAGTATTTTCCACAACGAAGAACAAGGATACAATCTTTAGATCATACCTGAACTGTGATCTAGCTGCAGATAGGCTGCATGGGCTTCCCAAGATAAGAAACAAAAACTCGCCTTTCTCATTTTTGTGCCAGCAAAGGCTCACTGCAGTAGTCTGTGTATCCACCCCCCATCTCCCTCCCCAGTCAACTGTTACAGCCTTCCACCAGCTCTGTGACCTTTGAACTCATTTCTTCTCTCCCCCCCCCCCCCCACTCCACTCCAGCCTTCTTTCTGCAGTCAAAGCTACTGTGCTTGTCTAATTTGCATAAGGCTGGCGAAAGGCCTGCCAGCAGCCTGGGTAAGGAATTGTAGAACTGCGGTTCTGTTAGAATAACCTGAATCACTAGAGAGTCCGTTGAGGCGCAGGAGGCATTCATTACGTTTGCACCAAGCACTGCTCTGACTCACAGTGTGTCGGAAAACTACTCTCTCATTACAACTAACAGAGGGCAACGCTTTTTAATACTGAAGAACACGGAACACTGCCAATCCTGCAGGATCACCCACCAAAATCACGCTCCAATGGCTGGTTTCCAAGGTGACCAAAAGAGTAAAATATTCTGCTTAAACCCAGGGAAGAAAGGGACGGTGAAATCCTCCGCCACGAAAGCTCTGCACTTAGCCAGATATTTTAAACGAACCATGACTGTCAATACAGATATTTCTGATATTTCTTCATGCAGGCTCATCGTGATGCAACAGCTAGCTAGCTAGCTCTAGCTGAAGGAGCATGTGGTGCCCATGACAGTAAAACGGCGTGAATAAAAAGGGGAATGAAGAAGTGTTGCTCCGATTTTCACATCAGTGGAACGGTTTAACAGCCCATATCAAAATAACACTTCTAAGCTCTGCAAACCTGGGTCTGTATTCAATATGGTGCCAAAAGATTAAGAAGGGAAGAGTCCCCCCACCCACCTCTCAGATTAATTCAGTAAAATGTGTCAGGAAGTGAACGTTTTATTTATTTAGAAATGTGGTTCAAGGTTGTTTTATTTCCTGCTTTCTCCCATTTGGCTTCCTGCAGGATACATCAGACCTGCTCAAAGGTACTGCTTCCCTACTGCTGAAATACATATTAGAGATTAACAGTTCCATTTATTTTTAAGTTTGGAAAGGATATATATTTCTTCTCTTAAAGTGGATGCCCGCATCACTTTAAGACTGTTAAATTTTATGTTTTATACAAAAGCTAGTTTCTCAAAATTAAATATTAAAAAGTAGCAATATTTAATTTTACACTCTACAAATAATCACGGATATCTTTCTTTGTCACAGTGAAACAGAAAAGATAGTGGTATCCCTTAGAATGAATGAATAATAAAGACTAGAAAAACACAAAGGAGGTAACAGTCGAGTGTGTTGTTCTTAAAGACTAGTGGGATGCAGTTTCATTATGTGTGTGCGTGTGTGCATCTGTCTTTGCATCATCACCCCTAAAATATTTCACAAAAGGCAACGTTAAAAACAATCACATGCATCCTAATTAACATTCCAGTGTATACCACTTATCATTTAAAGCATAAAAGAAAATTGCCTGGAACCACATGGTATCCTCTCAAAATAATGAGGTTGACAAGACATCAGCATAATAGATTGTTGCTATATTAAAATACTACCGTATTTCAGAATTGGCTACCGATCAGTGTTAGGGGTTGATTATAATGAGTGGATGTTCATTTATTCGTGGATGGATAATGCTGCTTGTTGCAAAGGTTTAAGACCCAAAAAATATTCTGCACATTAACTGATTGCTATACTCTGCTCAGTTTATTTAGCAAGGCATTAAACTCATGTGCATCAAACAAGCCACACCTTACTGAATTCCAAAATAACAGCAAATGGGAACAGTCAAAAATGCTATAAACAAAGCACCAAATTACATTAAAATCCCTGGATCTTGAAAACAGAGAAAAACTGACCTGTTCAAATGGTTGCTTTTCCAATCCATGCGCTTTTCCTAATAATTATGCACCAAAATAGGTTGTCATTTTGTAAAAGTGTGACGTCTTATCTGCCTTCCTAGTTCCAGTGGAATCTTCTTAAATTTCCCAGCCCTGTGTTTTATTGCTGGTACCATATGCTTTATTGTTCATCGACAACAGCTACACTCTGCACAAAGACTCATTACCTACTGCTTGCATAGCTGCTTCAGCCTCTCTGACGCTGCCTATGTGATCACATGGGAGTTTTGTCTGATAAAACTGAGTATACTACTGATTTCACTGTCTATGGATATTTTTTATCAGCTAAGGTCTACTATGAGGAAAGAACAACAAATGATAAAGCTGCTTTAAGTCATTAATGTAACTCAAATTATGGAAATCCCTTCACAACCCCTTTCCATGCCTATTACAAATCCCTTCGCAACCTCCTTTACAAAACATGGATTCATTAGAGATTTGAAAATATGATTAATACTTGTTTTGTGAAGGCTAATGCCAGTATCACAGTCTACTATCTTTATGCAGGACGTAATCTCCATTCATATTGCTAGTCATAAAAGGAAAAAGTGGCTCCTTGCCAGTGAATTTATTATACAATATTGCTAATACTGTACAAAGGCTAGCTGCAATCCTAAGCATACTTACTAAGAAGTAATCAGAATGACTTACTTCTGAGTAAACATAATTAGCAAGGAAGACATATAAAAAGCCTGATTTAATTCCCAAAAGGTTTAGATTACATTTTTTTCTCCTTTTTATTATGTTAATATTTTGAATAAATTAAATCCCAGTACTCAACTGAATAAAAATATTCAACTAAATAAAATCTGCCCCATTGGATTAAATTACATGACAAATATGGACTAAATTACACACCCGATAAATATTTTGAGATAGTATTTTTGAAATATTCAGATTTTAATATTGTAAATTCAGGTTTTAAGCTGTATAACCAGAAGTAGAAATCTTTAATCTCTTTTGTTTATTAATTACCTTGAAACTTGTTTGAATAGTTTTTCTCTTGAAAGGCAATAATTGACAAATACCTGTACAAAAGTATCGCAAATAATTGAGTACCTCAAAAAATGTTGTGTCTTGTTCAGGAGGAAAAAAAAGGTTATTTCACTGTAGAAAATGTGAAATCTGCACAAATTGTTTTAATTAGAACAGCTACATAGCTGTCTTTTGCTCTAAAAACTGCCCTTGCCTAGTTAATGAATTCTTCTATCACTTCCTGCACAAAACTATACTAATTCATGATAAAATAGTCATTGCTAGAATAATCATTTCTAGAATTACATTTACATTTTGAAAGTAGACAAATGGTAAATGGTAATGTCATTTACTCATTAACATTCTGCAAATGGGGAAAAACCCTACTTGTTATCCTTTTCAATGGTTTGTTCATTAGCATACGTAATTGACAGCTTGTTGCTCATTAAGGGTAAGACCAGCTTTGCAAGTAGAGTCAGTAAAAATTATGTTAGTGACCTCAATGGATTTAGGATTGGACTCTAAATAAGACCACATACTAGGGGTTCAGTTCTAAAGTCCATTGCACATTGCCATCTTAGTTTCACTAAGAAGTGGGCACAGGCCTGCCATGGGATAGATAAAAGCCAAAGTAAGATAATTAAGTCACATTCTCTTTTTTAAAAATTATGAATGAAAATATAAAAGGATAAGCATGTTTAAAATTTGACTATTCGTTGTAGCAATTATATTGTACAAAACATCTCATTGTAATCTGATGACGGAAAAGATAAATTATATGAGTTGTTCCATAGGTCTTCAGGTAAGACAAGTAGGTTAATCTGTTTTTGAATTATCTCTAGATTTTTTTCTTTTTATACACATAGCAATATAGGTAATAACTGCTTTAAGTTCCACCATTTTGTAGAAAGCACATCATAAGGCACTGATTGAACAGATGGTTCATGGTTAGAATCTATAGGGGCAATAATGATAGCTTTATATGCTAATGAGGAAAACTGAAGATCAATTAGACGACTTATTAATGAAGAGCTTCTTCGCTTAACAGCGATGCTTCTTAAAAATTGATGATGTCATAGGATACTAAGGATAAATAAATAAATAAATAAATGGTAGCCATTTTGCTGCAGCAGATAGAAACAGCAGCAAAACGAATGCTTAGCAAATGGAGGAAGATGGAAATAGATGAGAACAAGAAGTGAAAGGGCCATTGCTACACAATTTGGTAAAATGACTGATTGACAGACATATGGATGGACAGGTAACTAGAGGATGTTCAAGAAACATTGGTTAAATATTAAAAGTTAAATAAGTTAGCAATGTAATTTGCTCCTACAGAGACAGACAGTAATCTATTTTGGATGATCAATTTCTTGACTTGCAAAGTTTTGGTTTTCATTTTTGAAATCTAGTGTTTCCCCAACTGTATCCCGAATGTTAAAAACTCAAATTCCTGCAGGAAGTTAACTCCACTGGAGTTAATTTTAGAAAAATTAATTGTGAAAGGAGAAATCATCTCCCATTATCATTGGCCAGATAACTCACATCCTTTTTGACCCACCTTTTAGAATTTGAGTATCAACAAACATGGAGACAAAGATAATCTGGTAGAGATTATATATTTGGTTTTCCAGACAAGCTTTTGACAGCATTTCTCATCTATGCTTTTTGAATAATGAAATAAACTTATTTCATAAGTACTTGCATCACTAACTAGTTAAAAAAGAAGCAGAGGGTATGAATGAACAGACTTTTCACAATGGACGTAAGTAACAGTAAGGTACCCTAAGAATCTGGTTTGCTATTTAACATTAATACATGATCAGGAGTACCTTTCCTTCCCCAGGTAGCAAATTCCAGATCCAAACTATTGTAAATAAGTGTAAATGATCCACATTGGAGCAAAATAATAATATCCCAGATTCAAATATACATGAATGGGATCTGGAATGGATGGGACTTTCAAGGAAAATCATCTTTAGAATGTAGTGGATAGCTTGATGACAACATAAATTCCATGTGCAGCTACTGTATGAAGAGAGGATAAAACAGTCTTCCCCATCCTGGGGAAGCCCTCCAGGTTTGTTGGTCTACAACACACATCATCCCCAACCAGCACAGCAATCCATGCTAGCTGGGGATGATCGGAGTTGTAGTCCAAATACATTTTGATTGCATTAGGTTGGGGAAGGCTGAGCTAAAGGAGAGAATAATAGAAGTTTAGAAAACGATGAATGGTGGTGATAGACTGGATAGAGATAATTTTTCCCTCTCTCATAATAGTAGAACCAGAGATGTCTCTGAGTGCTCCTAGCAGTAACAATCAAAAGGCATTGTACAGCTATTCTGTCTTTCCCTCCTTAATGGATTTTCTGCGGTTAAAAAAAAAGCAGAAGAAACAGTGAGAAAATACAGGAGAGTTACAAATGGACATATGGCCATGGATACAGATGTTTCAAAACCTGGAGCTGGAGTGCAGATATAGTTTGCCATTTTGTTAGCAATATGTTCCAAGGGGACATGTTGCTCCCCAAAACGGGCACCATCCTATCCCATGGATAGGCAAGGGGCAAAGGCTCCAGGAATACCAGTGCAGCCAGGTGAAGAGTTTGCCTCAATCCAGCCCTGGAAGAAAGTAAGTGCAGAAGTTCTTCCTGTGTTATAGTTATTCCAGGACTGGCCTGGCAAGGGAAAGATCTCCTACCAGGTGTTCACACGCAGTCTTCTTGTGACAGGAAAAAGAGAAGTTGCCAGATGTCATGCTAGGGTGGCCACATACACATTGCCAGAAAAGAGGCCAAAAGAGGGCACACATTTGCATAACATTTGCATAAGCTAATGTATATGTATAAATCCACATTTTGAAATAACTTACATCATGTAAACAGAAAGAAAAAATGCTTCACCACAGTTGGAAAGATTGACCAGATGACCTGTATACCTACTCAATTTGTTGTCTAGGTGAGGGGCAAGATAAAGATCTCTTTCTCTCTTCTTATGGTTCTTTATCTTTCAACTGGATTTGGACCCAAGAAAGCCCATCAACTAGAGGATACCTTCAAATAGAAGATGGTCCTTTGTTAGCCCTTTGAATAGAGGACTATGCTTTGAAAAATAAGACACATTGCCATCCTAGGACATGAACATTGGGGAGAGGCAAAGGCACTGATTATTTAACTAGAAGTTCATGGGGTGATGAAGAGGGATGGGTTAGATGGTTCTTAGACCCAGCAGCCAGCACACTCATGGTGATGACATCAGAACATGCAATTTTAAGGAAACTGATGGCCATTTCATCCAACTCTATCCATTATTCTACAACTTCCCAGTAGATAAAGCAAAGCCTCCTTGATGTCCCTCCCATCAGTTGCCTCCTTCCCAGCAATTTTGGTGCACAAATACCCTTCACACAATGAAAAGGACTATGCCGTTTTTTAAAAGTGTACAAAACCACACACTCTAAAACAAAAGTCAAATGGCCTGGATGCATTTGGTGCAATGTGGATGACATTTGACACTAATTACATCAAAACCTATATGTAATAAGTTCCTATGATGGTAGGCTGACCAGACCCCCCGGGGTTTCCCGGTCCTAAACGGGAAAAATGGGCCAGACCGGGCCCCAGGGGGCAACCTCCGGGAAACAGCTTGTTCTCCTCCCGCGAGGAGGGGGGGGCGGCGCGGCACGGCGCGGGTGGGGCAGGCGGCCTGTGCGGGGCGGGCGGCGGCGCGAGGCACTTACCTGCTGGGGCGTCTGCTTCCCTCCGGTGCTCGGAATCTACTGAGAAACAGGCTTCGCGGCCTGTCCCTCAGTAGCGCGCCGGGTGATGATGTCATCACCTGGCGCGGTACTGAGAGACAGGCCAGGAAGCCTGTTTCTCAGTAGATTCCGAGCACTGGAGGGAAGCAGACGCCCCAGCCGGTAAGGAGCGCGGGGCGGGCGGCGCGGGGCGGGCGGCGCGGGGCGGGCGGCGCGGGGCGGGCGGCGCGGGGCGGGCGGGCAGCGCGGGGCGCGGGCGGGCAGCGCGGGGCGCGGGCGGGCAGCGCGGGGGGGTTGTTTTGGGTGGGTGGGGTGGCGGGGGGGGTCTGGGATTTTGATCCTCAAAATCTGGTCACCCTAATGATGGTATCCATGCAAGCCTCATACTCTAGTAACTACAACTGCAATTAATGTACTATCTAGGGAAAGAATCACCCTTTGCTCTTGAAATGCTTCTAAATTATTGCCATAAAAATATCACTTTCAGACTTCGTGAGCAACAAATGGGAAACTAAGCACACTTATTGTGTCCAAAACTAGAAAGGCCCACTGTGCTCCTAGACAACTTTCTCAAACAGGGCCTCTCATTTATCATTCAATTCAACATGGAAAATATTGTGCAGCACATGGAAACATACACATGCACACACAATCTTGAACATAGTGGTAAATGGCGCTCATCAACAGTGGTAGTTCCATACACAGTTCATGGAGTTGCAACTGATTCATTGTTTTGTACTGCACAAAATAATTAGGGCATAAGGCCCCCATCTGCTGTGTACCATATTTCATGTTGGCACATCAGCACTCCACAGAAGCTTTGCTATATTCTTCTGTTGTACCAAATCTGCTGCAAAGGGTATCAGTTAAGGGATTTGTTTATTTGTTGTCATGAGGCACAAGTGATAAAGGAACCTCAGCAGGGCCTCAAGAGGAGCCTATTTCTTTGATAAGGAGAAAATGGCAGATGGTTCTAGGTTCTAGCATACAGCAGTTTACAGGACTAGAGCACAACAAACAGTCATTTGGCAACTCCGTGAGACGTCTGCATATTTCTCTGCAGTACCGTGCTATTTTCTGTATTTTGTTCTATTCCTCCCGTTATGTTCATATTAAAGTGTGGAGACAGGCCTTCCTAAGGACGTGCAGCAAGTTGCTAAGGAAGAAACAAGCTTCTCACCAACATTTATGCCAGACCTGTTTTATGTGTCCTGATTGAATAACAAGGCAGCTGACCTGACCTGCTCTCACAGTTGGTACTATGAGGAAAACAAAATGCTACTTCTGCTCACTCTGTTGAGCAACTGGGCTTGGAAGCAAAGCAATGCTGTTGTTTGTCATCGTCTTCTTGCTTTTCTGTGGCCTACCCATTGAAGGCTCTGGATGTTTGCTTCATTCAAATACACAAAGAGCGGACATTCCCTTCTTTTACCATACTGTTCCTAGAGATAAGAATCAGATTTTTAAATTTAATACATTTCTTATACTGCCTTTCTGCTAAGGCACCCAAGGCAGTTTACATTTTTTTTTTTTTAAATAGTGAAACGAATGTTACCGAAAAGATATTAGAATATAGCTCTCTCAGGCCAAATGAAGGTCCTTCAGGAACTGATGCCATGAGCTTCCTGGACAGGGCTTCTTGTCTTCATTCTTTGTCAGAACACTCAAGGATTTTGTTTTTCTTGGCTTAAGATACTGTTCTGTTCTCCCTTTTAACTGTGTCTATGGCACATTGTGGCCAAGCTGTCTTTGACAGCTCATAGCACTACCAGTTAAAAAGCACTGTGCAGCTATTACATCTTCCTCTCTTTAATAGATTTTTTCTGGTAAGAAAAAAAAATGGAAGGAGTGATGAGATAACTTGGGAGGGTTACAAATGGAAGATTTCGTTTTCGGTGGGGGGGGGGGGGCGGGGAAGGGAGAACCCAAACAAGTTCTATGAATGAGACAGGGTGATCACACAATAAAAACCTTGTCTAGAAGCACCCTACAGATGTTTTTGTTAACTTGCTCAGTGACAAAATGGAAACTACCAAAGGTGAACACAATATAAGTATTTATGACCTGACATTAGTTTAATAAGGGAATTTCAAAACAGTAAGCACTTACCACAATTTATTTATTTATTCCAAATAAAAACATAGGGTAGTGCCCAATGCCGTCATTCCACAAACTCAAATAATGCTAGCAGAGCTCCGCTGAATCTTTCTGTTGCACAAGCGGTTGCCCATTACGCTTGCACAACCAGTTCTACTCGCAGTTGCACAGCGTGTTGCGCAACTGGTTATGCGCAAGTGGTTGCACAAGCATAATGTGCAATCACTTGCACAAGTGTAAGTTTAGTTGGATTCTTCTCTTACACATAATTCAGAACATAGTTTCCACTCGTGCAATGTCATTTGCACTAACAGAATGACACAGTTGGATACTGCCCATAGCCCCAGATCCAGAGGTTCATGTGTGCTCTGAAATGCAGATGGAGCTTTCGAATGAGTAGGCTTCATGATGACTTTAAGGAATCACCGGCTCAGGGTGACAATTCGCAACACAAAACTGAATAGTCAATGCCTTTAAGGCTGCAATTTTCAGATCACTTATTCAGGAATTGTCCCATTGAAAGAGTAAGCATTTTGATGTTTGCAGTATAATTATCTTTTCTACTCAGAGCAATTTGCCGTTTCTCACTAGACAATGTAAAGTTATCCACAAAAAATAAAATAAAGTTCCATTGTCATTCATCCAGGAAGGAGGGGAAATAGAGTGAGAAGGTAGAAAACAATTATACCCAGTTCAAGGTCTATAGAGGCAGCAAATAAGTATGCTTTTGTAATACGAAAGCATAAGATGTTGCCAATTCCGTTCACAGTTTTGCTCAATGAAGCAGGTTAGGCCAGCAACACTCTCTCAGACTCCCGTTCCCAGTAGGAGACTTAAAACCCTGCCTTTATTCTGTATTGCTAGCATTGGAAGCTGAATTATATTCATTGTCAACATGTCATCATCACATTTCCACTTTAGGACCCTTGCAGCGTGATAAGAAAAAAAGGAAAACTTCTACAAGATTTGTAAATGTCTACAGGACTCTTTCTCCCACTACAAAACCGCTCAGCATTAGAGTTGACATCAGACTTTCCTTAAAGCAAATGTGGGAGAGCTTGGAGAACGTGAGCAACATTTTTCTGGGAAGGGGTGGGTTGGGGGGGCATGAGATATCCTGCACATCTAAGAACATAAGAAGAGCCATTTTTGACCAGGCCAAGGGTCCATCTAGTCCAACACTATGTTCCACAGTGGCAACCAGCTGTCGACCAGGGACCCACAAGCAGGACACGGTGCAACAGTACCCTCCCACCCATGTTCCCCAGCAACTGCTGTATATAAGCTCACTGCCTCTGATACTGGAGGTAGCACATAGCCATCATGACCAGTAGCCATTGATAGCCTTCTCCTCCAGGAATTTATCCAGCCCCCTTTTAAAACCATCCAAATTGGTGGCCATCACTACATCCTGTGGTAGTGAATTCCATAGTTTAACTATGTACTGTGTAGGCTGACCATCTGAAAAGGAGGACAGGGCTCATATAACTTTAACAGTTGTAGAGAAAAAGGAATTTCAATCAGTGTCATTTGTATGCAGTTAGTTCCTAGTGATATTCCCTCTTCATCACAACAGTTAAAGTTGCAGAGCCCTGCCTTCTTTTGTATATGGTCACTCTAGTATAGTGCCTGCACCTTTAACAGTTGTGATGAAGAGGGAATTTCACCAGGAACTAATTGCATACAAATGACACCTGCTGAAATTCCCTTTTCTCTACAACTGTTAAAGTTATATGAGCCCTGACCTCCTTTTCAGATGGTCTGAAAAGTACTGTGTGAATAAGTACTTCCTTTTTCTGTTCTGAATCTCCCACCAATCAGCTTCATGGGATGATCCCAGGTTGTAGTATTATGGGAGAGGGCGAACAATATGCAGCACTTACTTGTATTTGTGCTCAAAGATCATTACAGGCACTTTGGAAAAAGTTCAAAATGAAAACATAGCATAAGAATGAAATGACAAGGTACTTTAATTATATTCTGAATTCCATATCTTTACTGAAGGATTGTGTTTTAGCAATGGTGTAAGACAGTGGTCTTCACTATTTTTGAAGCTACTTTGTTTCCAGGCACCACTGCCAAGACCACTCGGAGGACTTTCTTGGGCCATGAGGTGGGGTTCGCGTCTCTCCTTCTTAGCCCCATTAGTCCCAGCTAGAGGCCTATTCAGGCCTTCCCTTCATGTTGTCTAAGCAAGGTCTCATCAGTCAATCATCAAGTCATGACGCAGGCAAATTCTGACAGGCTCATTTTATCCTTGGATTGATATGGATCTTTTTCTTGTCACTGAAAGAGTACTCCACTTTACTCAAGCAAAATGCACCTCTCTCTCTCTCTCTCTCTCTCTCTCTCTCTCTCTCTGTCCACACACTCAATTTTGCCTCCAGCACCTGCATAGTGCAATAGTGCAGCTAGACAACCATGTTGCTCTTTGCCTTGGGCTCCTCCCCAACCTTAGCTAGTTGGCTCATGACTTTTCCTCTCCACACACCTCTCACCACCTTACAGCTAACAAGCGGACTATCTCCTAACTCCCCTCTCCCCAAGCCTCCTCTTGTAGCCCAGATTGCAGAAGCTGGTTCACCATTAAAGAAAACAATGAGGTAAAGCTAGGAAGTCCCTGCTGAGCATGAATGAGCTGCTACTGCAAAAAGGGAGAGGGAGAGAGGTGGGGAGTTGTAGTTGAGGTTACTGGGTACCCGCCAGTTGGCCTTTGGAGTTGCAATGAAGAACTTGGGTGTAAGAAAACCTTCATGCTGCCATGATATGTTGATGTATAACGAGGGGAAACCAAACTACATTTTTAACATTATGCTTAAAATCTCTTCTTTTAGGTATAGTTTCAAGTCCTATTTTTGATGTTATTTATTGTATTACTTTGGAAACAAATGGATAACAACATTCAACCCCTATCTGTCGCCTTATCGCCCACACTGCTTGTTACAAAACTGTCATTAAAAGTTGAAAAAAATATAGTACTGTGCTCTCAGAAGAACTCTTACATTGCTTCACTTACCACTGTACATAATACCCTCTCAGATGCCTGTCTAGAAGAAGCTACGATTTTCCTTCAATAATATTGGCCGTCTGTCATTTAACCACATCACAGGTCTTCCCAAGCCCCAGATTCCAACGACAGGAGTTGAAATAAACGAATATTCTTATTTACTTGGTTGTTTCTGTGCCCTCACCACAAGTAACTGAAAATCTGTAATATGTCATGTAACGTGATGGCTCTCTCTCTCTCTCTCTCTCTCTCACACACACACACACACACACACACCATACACTGCCTCTTTCCTCCTTTGAATCTCTGTTCCTTCACTCCTCATTAGGGCTGTTGGAGTAATCTAGAACAGAATAAAATGATTTCAGCTTTCTATGAAACTGACCTGCAGATTCTGCAGCAGACCGGCTTTTCCACAGATTCCACAGAATTGTGGGCCATTTTTTATTTTTTACCTTCTGGAATTTCATACAAATTTAGTTGTAGAAAAAGGCGTAGAATAAAAAACAACACAGCCAAATATGCACAATTCTCCAATAGGCTAAAGCAAGAAAATGAGCTTGGGGGGGGGGGAGAATTTGTGCATTTGGGAGGATTGCGCATTTTCACAATGCAAATTTGCGCAGATGTAAATTTGTGCAAATTATAAAAGATCTGATTCCATCAATGAGTAGACAAGGGAACAAAAGGCACCTAACAATCCATGAAATGCAGAAATCCGAACAGGCCTTCTTCCCACCCGCTGTCCCCCGTCTTCTTTTTTTGCTCCATCCCTTTCTCCTCCCTTTCTCTCAGCCCCCCCATTTCTTGCCCCGTTTCCATCACATGCTCCAGGCCCAGGCAGCATTTCTTCGTACTGCTGTTACAGCCTCTGTATCCATTCAACATAACTAGGATAAAGACTAGCAGCAGCGGGGGCGGGGACAGCTCACAGTAGTGTCTATGTGTGTGTAACTTTTCCAAAACGTAGTATGTTTGCTATTTTGGGTATTTTGCCCCCACCCTTTGCCTTTGGCCTCACCCACCCCTGGAATGCGCCCCCTACAGGGTGTTTCTCCTAAAATGAATTTAGCAAGAGGTTCACCATCCCTGCCTTTAGGTGGATTTGGGAGAGGGAGAGAGAACATATGGGGAAGCAAGGCTGGTCCAAGACATTTGCTGCCTGAGGAGAAAATTAGATCCTCCCCTCCACCCCATTTAATACAGAGATGCTGACTGCACTGGCATGTGAATACCAGCGATGGGATAGCATCCTCTGTCACACTTGAGGGCAGGAGGCTAGCTTAGAAGGCACACAAAAAGCTTTCCTCCAACGGAAGGGAACAGTCACAGTGAGGACCTTAAAAGGAACAGTCATGGTCAGCCACACTGCCCCCACGTCTGCCACCTGAGAAGAAAATGTTCTCTCTCCTCTCCTCTCGAATATGGCTCTAGACTTGCAGGGGTGAAGAATATTTCCTTACTGAGCCTAAGTCATGAACTGCTTTGGGGAGCATGGGAATCATTTCCTATCATGCACTTCTGCCTAGCACTGCCCTTTCCATTCATCCCCGGAAGTAAATCCTCCACCTCAGGCAGTGTATCTGGAAGAGCGTGCGGCTGTTACCGGGAGACCCAATGTTGCCGCCGCCACCATATGTCTCTCACAGTGAGACATAGGGCAGGTGTATGTTCCTATGCTCTCCACAGAGCCCACCCAGTCAAATGCCTCATTCTGAGGGATCCTTTCAGAGAAAGGTACAGGCGACCTCCGGGACCACCTTCCCATCGTTGCTGCACTCTGACAGGGGACCCCTCAGAGTGAGGTATTGAGGAAAAGATGGAAGGCAGAAGCAGGCAGGGTAGCTTGCACTCCCCTCCCCTGGCAGTAGCACCAGCTTGTGCTCCTCCAGTCACAGCAGCAGTGGCAGCAGGAGTCTCATGCCAGCACTGCTCCTCCCCAAGCTAAATCCCAGGTTGTAATCAGGAGTAGAGGAAACACATTCTCCCCCTTCATCTGCTGTCCAGTCTATTTGGGTCCTCATTAGGGTTGGGGAAGAGGCAATGAGTTCCTGATTCATTGTTTCTTCCCCATCCCTGCCTCCAATTTCTCCACATTGTGTGCAAGGGAGAGGCTGTAGCTCAGTGGTAGAGCACCTGCTTTGCATACAGAAGGTCCCAGGTTCAATCCCCAGCATCTCCAAGTAGGGCTAGGAAAGAATCCTGCCTGAAACCCGGGAGAATTGTTGCTGCCAGTCAGTGTCAACAATATTTGGTTAGATGGGCCTGTATAGATATTTACTCAAAAGCAGCCACAGGGGCTCTCCATTTTATTAGGGTCACAGCACCGGAGGAGGAGTCTTTAAACATTCCGTCCCACTATTTTCCCCATTTAAATCTCCCTCACCAAAAAAAATGTTTTTAGCTGTATTGCTGTTCTTAAAAGCAGCGCTCCCCTCCCATGGCTGCTTTAGAGCTGGGGAAATGAATCTTGGCAGATCTGATTTATTGTTTATTGCTGATATTTTACAGTTATTTTCATTTTCGTGTTGCCAGCATCCTTGAGTTGTTTTATAAAACAAGAGGGTACACAATTTTAAAATGCAGAAATGGAAAATTAAATCTCTTCACTTATGGTTTAGCCGTAACAGAAGAGACAAACTGACTCACGTGTTCAAAATATGTCAGGGGTACCACACTGGTCAGACCTGCCCTCTGTCACCAACTCACCCAATGGCCATCCCTCCCCCAATCCATGTGGTCAGTGTTCCACACACGTTTGCAGGGCTCCTCCACAAAGGAGGGCTCCCAAATGGCCCAGGATCTCCCTCAGCTGGAGGAGCTCTGGGCTTGAATGCTCCCACAGACACGGGACTTCTACTCACATGTGCTGAAGCCCAAAACATCTGCAGATCTACCTTCACCTCCCCCCTGCTCCGAAATGCTACACAAATCATATTATTAGTATCATCAACATCATCTGTAAAACTGGCTTGTTAGTAATCAAATTCCTTTTCAACAACTCATAAGACAGTATCCAATACTACTGCTGTGCTCTCACTTAACCTGTTGCATAAACGGGGCCCACTGCAAGCATAATGGGGAGCTAGCAGTTCTAAAACCAATCCCGGGAACAAGCGGAAACACCCATTTCCCAATTGGGACAGGTTAGCTTCCTTCTCCAAGCTCACTGACCTGCCTGTTCTGGAAATGAGCATTTCTACTTGATTCAGGTTGATTTTAGAATTACTATTGCACTAGCGGTGGGACCTGCTGGAGTGCATATAGGCTTGGATGCTGCCCATGGGCTAAGATGATATTATTATTATTATTATTATTATTATTATTATTATTATTGTTATTATTATTTCTTAGCTGTCTTCCTCAAAAAATACTCAAGGCACCTAACAACCAAATTTAAACATTAAAAATTAAAACAGCTAAAAACAATTATCCACTAAAACACCACTACACCATCATATCTGATATTGCTGACAGTTGTGAGAACAGTAAAATTGTGAGGCACCCTTGAGCTCAGTGGCAATGTGAATACGCCAACGCTTGCTCTTGACCTTGTGGACAGCCATCTGGAAGCAGATCCTTTATTAATGAAGCCAAAAGAGGTTTTTCTACTGACCTTAGCCAAGCTGTTGAGCAAGAATGGAAACTACATCTGGTACAGAATGTATGTACATTATTCAGGCAGTGCCAATCATATGCAGGTCACAGATGCCCTACGATTTTAAATTTATTTTATGTTTCCAATAAAAAGAAATGGACTGCAATAAAAACTGTATATGGGGTACAGAGGTAGTTACAAAAGTGGGATTTTAAAATGCACTGCATCTGTAATACTTTATTTATGGAAAGGTTACATAATGGCTTAGAGTAGGTCTAAGCGAGTGAAAAACTCACAGAGAGGGGTACCTCATTTTTTTCCCCATCTGCAGCTTTTCTCTCTCTTTATTATTATTATTTATAACAGAACAAAACAAAACCAAAAATGTTGTGAACTGCTATTATAATCAGCAGTATAGAAATGTTACGAATAAAGAAAAGAAAAAAGAAAAGAAAAATATGCCAACATGATTGAATGTATCAATTTCAGTTATTAGATGTGAAATGAAATGTATATGTACACACACACACACACCTATATATAAAAAAGCTTTCTAAAAAAATAAAAGCGATTATACATAAACTTCAACCAAATAACATCTGCAGCCTTTTCTGTTCCTGGTATACTAGCTCCAGTTGGCCAAGAAACCCTCAAAAATAGCTTTCAAGGGCATGGAGGACTGCAGAGAGTGAGGAAATTGGGAGTCCCCCATCCCTTGCAGAAGCAGAAGTACTTTCCACTTGTCTGGTGGGATGGCCATTGAATAGCAGAAAGAGTAGGAAATAATAGCAGACTTCTTGTGGTCACACTAACTAAGCACTGGCATCAATTTTTAGTAAGAGAAAAATATGAACAGTAGTTAGGGTGCCAAACTCCAGGGCCCTAGAGCACCTCCCCACCACTGTGCCCCATGTCCACCCAGTGAGCAGCAGGTGATCAGGGCTAGGGTGACCATTCATCCAGAAAGCCCCTGACAAATGGAGGCAAATCTGGGTCCGGGGGGAAATCCCGTAATTCCCCTGCATCCGGAAATTTTACCACCCCAGAGCCTGCAAAAGGCCAGTGTCGGGACTTTCAGGAATGGGCCTTTTAAGCCCCGCCCATGGCAGATCTAGGCTACTGGTGGGCTGTCGCCATGTCGATGACTCACCAGTAGCCCAGATCTGCCATGGGCAGGGCTTAAAAGGCCCATTCCCGGAAGTCCCGAAACGGGCCTTTTGCAGGCTTTCCCGTGGCCCATCTGGGCTCCTTGTGGTTCGTCGCTATGTCGACGACCTCTGAGGAGCCTGGAAAAGCGCTGGGCAGCAGGGCAGCAGAGGCAGGGCAGCAGAGGCCCAATTTCAGCACTTCCAGAAGTGCAGAAATTGGGCCTCTGCTGCCCCGCCTGGCGCTTTTCTGGGCTCCTCGGAGCTCGTTGAAATAGAGACAGACCACGAGGAGCCAGGAAAAGTGTGGGGTGGGGTGGCAGAGGCCCAATTGCGGCACTTCCGGAAGTGCCGAAATCAGGCTTCTGCCGCCCTGCCCGGCACTTTTCTGAGCTCCTCGTGGTTCGCAGCTATGTCAGTGACCTCCAAGGAGTTTGGATGCCTGCACGGAGGAGGCGGGAGAGGCTGATTTTGGCACTTCCAGAATTGGGCCTCTGCCGCCCCGCACAGTGCTTCTTCTTGGCCATTGCTGTGTCGGATGGGCCGGTGTGGGCTGCGGGGGTGGCAGCAGCTGCACCCGGCCCAACCTGGCAGATGGGTAGCTGGCCAGTGGCGTGCAGGGCAAAAAGCTGGGGCCAGCAGCAGCGTGGAGCTGGGGCCAGCAACACACTAAATGCTGGCTGGTTGGCTGGCTAGCTGGCCAAGCAGGCAGTGGCGGCACGGTGAAAGCATGCAAGGTAAGAAGCCAGGGCGAGCAGCTACAGTACACCAGCAGCATGGGGAGAGGTGGTGGTAATTTTAATATGCATGATTAGTTTGTAGTGTAAATGCTACTGATAAAGATAAGAGGATCTAAAAATTAAAGCTGCAATCCTATACCCCCTTATCTGGAAGAATGCCTCATTGTACTCAGTGGGACTTTCTTCTGTGTAGACATGTGTAGAATTGTGCTTTAAATATATGTAAACACTGAGTAAAAGGAAGGATTTTGTGGGGAAGAGAAGAAAATATGAATTGTCAGTGTTGTTGATTAAGTTGCTTTTCTTTGCCTGGATTATGCCCTACTTCAGAATGCAAACCAGCATAAATTTTACCTAAGGCTGCACTTGTCTACAAAAGATCTATACTGACAGGCTTCCTCTAAACTCCCTGAAAGCAGCACAAAAGTTCTAAGAATTATCATCAGGTTGATCTTCACTTACAACTATGTAGAAATAAAAAATATTGGGTCCACCCCCACCACAAGTGATACTGAGAGTGGTATATGAATTTCTCACATCTGTAAATTAAAGTATCATATTGATAATTTATCACTGGGTGCATATGAAGTTTCTTTCCTTATTTTAAGATTTTTTTAAAAAAGCCCTGAAATGAAAAGATTGAGAGGAATATGTTATCATTCCATAGATTTTGCTCTAACTGCAGAAGAGTGTGCTTATTCCTCCATTTCTTATGGCTCCCTGAAGTGAAAATAATATTATTTACCCAATCAATTCCTTTCCAATTTATATCTCTATTTTTAACCCTTTCCATTTTCTGTGGTAAGCCACTTATCTTGGCAGAAGTCATGTAAGTTCTACATAAAAACAAAAAGACAAGAGTAGCCCCCACCAAATTGTGCTGCTGGTAAACTGCGAGTATGTGACTTCAGAATTAAATTGTGAGACTCCCACACTCCACCCCATTTTCCCTGAAGTAGTCTATAATAAGCAGATGGAGACACTGCAATACCATGCATTGCAAGAGTGATGAATTTAAAAGCAGTCCTATACTTAATATCAATCTGGTTTCTGTCCCAACTTAATATCAGGCAATAACATTGCACCACGTACAAAGAGCCTCAGGTCTAGGGACCCTTGCCCATTTACTACCCTTTCCTGGCCTCTCTTAACTCTTTGATGTCCATTTATTTATTTATTTATTTTATTACATTTAGCTCCTGCCTTTTTTCCTCCAAGGAATCCAAGGTGGCATACCCTCCTCCTCCATTTTATCCTCACAATAACAACCCTGTGAGGAAGGTTTGACTGAAAGTTTGTGACTGGCCCAGAGTCACCCAGTGAGCTTCCATGTATGTCACCTTGGGCTCCTTGGAGGAAAGGCAGGATAGAAAAGTAATAAATTATGATTATGAGCAAACGTTACTAAAGTCAATGTTTTAAAAGGAGGAGGAAAACCTTGCTTGGTAGCAATTTTTTTAAAAAAAAAACTAGAGAAAGATTATTTTTCTATGTAGAGGCCAACCACAAAGTACTTGCTGGTTAGCAGGCTATAAGGGTTGGCTCTATTGACCTAGATCTCACAAAACAGTGTTGGGGCTATTGTCTTATATTACACATATATATATATATATATATATATATAATCAAAAACTTCTAAAAGTTCAGGTGGCTATAGTTGGCAACAAGTACATCAAAACATTATACAACTTGCCTCTCAAACCCCTTAGGACTGAAGGGTGACCATATGGAAAGGAGGACAGGGCTCCTGTATCAGCTGGTGTCATTAGTATGCATGCAGCACCTGGCAAAATTCCATCATCATCACAATAGTTAAAGCTGCAGGAGCCCTCCATTCTTTTGTATCTGGTCTCTTTTCTTGGTGGTTTTTCTAGATGAACATGACTGGCTTTGCCAAGTCATGCTGTCTTTTACTGATTCAGAAATTTTCTGATTCAGAAATTTCCTGACTTGAGCATGTTTTAAGTATAACTGCTTTCTGGATGTTGGTGTGGATGTGTTTTGGTAGGCCTAGTTTCTGAAGGTTTTCTGTAAAAAAATAATAATGATGTGATGCTGGTGACTGCTGTGACTAACGGAATAATTGTAACTTTTTCCTCCTGCCACAGTTCTTTAATTTTCATAGCCAGTGGTGAATATATTTTTCTCTCTTTTCCTCTTCCTTTTCTGGAACATTTTTGTGATTAGGTATTGTTATGTTAATGAGATAGTTGTGTTTTTCTTTTTTTGTTTGTAAATGTTATGTCTAGTCAATTGCAAAGTATTGTCTTGTCCCAGAATTGTTCTGTCCCAGCATAGCATAGCTTGGCTTGACTTGTTTGAATGTGTCTGGATTTCCTAGGCTCTGAAAGCATCTTTCTGGAGAGCACCTGCTGGTTGCATGATCCATGAGGCCAGGTTCTGGTGAGTGAATAGTTCTCCTTGACAGGAAGGGCTTGCGCTTGCTAGAGTAGATGTGATGAGGCTGCAATCCTATATTCATTTATCTGGGAGTAAGCTTTATTGAAATCAATGAGACTTATTTCTGAGGTTTCTTTGGGAAGTTTTCCTTAGCTCCTGATTGGGATTTGTATTCTCTGCACACTGAGGAGTGTAAATTCAGGAGATATTTGGAAAGATCCTTGTCTAGCATTGTGATAATGGGCATCTGTTCTGGCCTTTCTTTGAATTGCTACTGACCATGGTCTTGTTTACATGGCTAATGAACCAGAGATATAATGATAATTTTTTAGATTAGTTTCTCACTGATAAACGAGAAGTTGAAACAAGCTAAGAGGTGCTAGTGAGAAGTTATTTCAACAAGCCTTTGGTCCAGTTTGTTCCAGGTAATGGGGAAAGAGTGTCAAATGTTAGGAAAGGTGAGACTATGGTCATCCAGTAAAGGATGTGCAGTCAAAA
This sequence comes from Anniella stebbinsi, assembly GCA_029215795.1. Taxonomy (NCBI): domain Eukaryota; kingdom Metazoa; phylum Chordata; class Lepidosauria; order Squamata; family Anniellidae; genus Anniella; species Anniella stebbinsi. Next base: position 221,725,555 of record JARDYH010000001.1, read on the forward strand.
AAAATATTTGAGAGAAAGGGAGACTGTATCACACAGAGTATAGCAAAAGCTTTAAAGTACAGCAAAAGCTACAAAAATATGAGTGAGTGAAGTTAATTTCAGATGCATTGTTCTTTATTTCAGTGATTTTAACATTAAGATGTTATGTAGAACAAGTTTGTCTTAACTGTGTGCTGTGAAATCAGACATGACCAACGCCACGTTTGGGTGGGCACATCCCCTTGGGAGCAGCCAAGTTGTCCTCCTTTTTGGTTTCCAAAATATGGTCACCCTAATCAGGGCAAAAGAAACAAACTCCATTTTATTCCTGCAGTCCTGATTTAAGTTAATAGAGTGGCCATATGCAAAGGAGGACAGGGTTCCTTTTGTAAAACAGTAGTATACAATAGGGAATTTCAGCAGGTGTCATTTGTATGCATGCAGCACCTGGTAAAATTCCCTCTTCATCACAAAAGTTAAAGCTGCAGGCCAAATATAAAAGAGGCAACAGTAAAAGGTCACAATTATCCCATTAGTCACATCAGTCACTGGCATCACATCAAAAAATATACAGAAAACCTCCAGGAACTTGGCCTACCAGAATACATCCACACCAACATCCAGAAAGCAGTCAAAATTAAAACATGCTCAATCGTCAGGAAATTCCTGAATCAATAAAAGACAGCATGACTTGGCAAAGCCCATCATGTCTGTCTAGAAAAACTACCACAAGTGAGAAAGAGATGATGACGATGATGATGATGATGATGATGATGATTTTCTTATCCGCCTCTCTCTCTCTGGATCGTGGCGGGGAACAACATTAAATACAAATATAAGATACATAAAACTGATTAAAAACATATAAAACTAATACATTATTAAAATAACAATAAAAGTCTTAAAATTCAACTAGATAGGTCTTCCGGAAGGGAGCAGTCTTTATGGCTTTCTTAAAGTCAGAGAGACTGTTAAGTTGACGAATCTCTCCCAGCCCCTCCCTCCTTGTTAAAGCCATGATGCCCAGGATCTAGAATTACCTAGCTGCACTACTAATTTAGGGAGCAGCAAAGGTGTTTTTTTTTTTAAACACACACATTCAAATTCTCCACATCCTTTCCCACAGGTAATCCGCTACCAATGCAGTAGAAATTACTGTGTGTACTATGGAAAAGGGTAATGAAGACTATCTGTCAAATCATGCCATTATTTTGCTACACAATTACAAGCCTTCCCCCAGCCGCCCTGCCTGTCTATCAACCCTCTCCTTTGCACAGCTCCACATGCTGAATACCAACTTACAGGAAAAGAATGAATACAGAGCCTCATGCTGACCTTTTCTGCCAGCTGGTGTTGACCTGCCTGACCTCATTAGAGTGCTAGGTATGGAAGCATAAATAAAGAGTTGTTGATATATTTGAGGGTGGATTTGGAGAAGCAGGGATTAGCCAGGCTAGGGCGTAGTTATACATGTTGCTGAAGCACGGAGTTATCATGCTTGTCATCAGAGAGTCCAAGAATTGAGCAGTTTTCTCGTGCATGCGTGGAGAGAACCAAGGGAGAAAACAACTGAGGCTTCAATCTGCAATCCTACTAAGCCAGAGCAGATCCATTTACTTCAATGGGAGTCCCTTAAAGTAAATGGATTATGGATCAAGACCTGAGATTCACACTGAAATCAGTAAAGCAGGGGTAGGCAAGTGCGGGAGACTGGGGACCATTTTCACACACACACTCACACAAACACCTGAAAAGCCACACCCCTGAAAAAGAAACAAAAATAAAATAAACGATGTCCATAGCAAACTAAATTTTGCAAACTAATTGTAAGCCCGCTTTGATCCCTTTGGCACACCATAGCCTCTACAGACACCATTTTTAAATAACAATTTTCAGGGGCCTCAAGGGGGGCAGGAGCCACATGCGGCCCAGGGCCATGTGTCACCCACACCTGCAGGAAAGAAATGGATAGGGTCATAGACTGCACTTCCAGACACAGAGCTGTGTGTGAGCTTTGGACAGACTCAGGCACTTATTGGTTGCTTCCATACGATGTACTCTGAGATGTAACTGAGGCCCTGTCTTTGCCACTCCTTCCCCCTGAATCCCAAGGTGTGGGGGCAGGAAATCTCCATGCCAGGAGGGAGCACAGGGTTTTCCAGCAGTCATCTAGGTACTGGAGCCCCCACCCCACCCCGCCCTCTTCCCGGTTTCTGGCGATCAATCACTGGTTGCCATCTGCCCCAAATGCCCCCGGATCGATGCTGGAGCGAGGTCACGTGGTTTAAGGGCTGTGGTGACCTCGCTTCCAAGGGAAAGAGTAAGTCCCTGACTTTTTTTATGGCACAGCTTTGGGGAAAAGCCTCAAAGCTTTGGTGGAAAGTATAACTGACGCAGCTCCGATTCGCAGCCACCGCAGGGCTTTGAAGATGTAGAGACAACCCCTGGGACAAGAGGCACGTCCACATTGTAGTGCCAATTTCTGCATACTGTCATATCTCCATTATAACAACCTGAAGAAAAATGACAAGCTTATGCAAACCTCCCTTTGCAGCAATAAAGGCCTATATAACCCCATGTCTTCAAATTTATAAATCTATGCTCCTTGTATTCAGACTGTAGTCCCCATCCTAATAACCTTCTACATTCTAAAGGTGGGATGCTATCAGCTTGCCAGCTGCAAGGTCAGGGACCTTATGAGGCTTCCCATTCAGCTGTCCTCACTGCACAAGTAGGATTAAATTACACAGTGGTACAAAACAGCTGAGTCTCATCTTTACTACATTTTTCATTGTTGAAACTTGGGCATAAATAAATAAGGTGCCGTCTGATTTTTCCATGGACGCTTAAAGAATGAGTTTGCAAGCTGGAAGTTCATACTAGGTTTTTCTTTTTTTTCCAACTCATGATTTATTTTAGAAGCATCCACTTTTAATATGGACTTTGTGTTTTGTGTGTGTGTGTGTGTGTGTGTGTGTGTTTAATCTATTAAAGCTTGCCAGTTCCATGGAGGAAAGCTCTTCTGCTGTTGTGACCAGGGGAAAATGAGAAGTAGAATTATAATCACCTAGCAATTACTCCCTTTTATGTGGAGCAAAGGCAGCACCTGTATAATTAACAATACCCCACATCTTTCAAAGACTTGAGATTTCCTCCCAGTCTCTCAATGTGACACTGGAAAAAAAAAGAAAAAGAAGGGGGAGAGGGGAAAAAACCACCCCAAAATCAAGACCTGCAGCTTTCAGTTTGAGGGATTGATTCTGAAAATCGAAAGTCATCTCATACATCAAAGAATGCCTCTGATTGCCATTACTCTCTGATTAACATACCATTAAAGCAGTGATTGGTGTTGACATTTCTGAAGAAGGCCAATCCACAGGGGAAAATAAAATAGAGTCTAAAGTATTGCCATGTACTGTGAAGGCAAAAGAGTTTGCCATCAGATGTGGCAGGGATGTGGGAATGATCCTAGGGGATGAGCAAGGAGAATGGTTGCCTGATAGGAAAAAGACTTGATAGTTCTTAAATTCTGACAAGTAGGGCAAAAACTCTATGCAAAGGTAATATGGCTTGTGTAGATCCATTTATCCCCCACTTCAGCATATCCTGACTTTGTAGTGGTTATCTAGGATTAGGAATCAGCCACAAGAGCAAAGTCATTTACTAAGAAGACTTGGGGACTGTCTATACACAGGGAAATCCCTGTGATGGTTGTGAATCTGCGCAGCATCAGTTATATGATGCAGGTGCAGATTCGCAGCCACTGTGGGGCTTTCCTGCAAAGCTGTGCATTGAAAAGGTCAGGGACTTTTCTTCCATCTGACGTTGCTCCGGGGCCAATCTGGGGGGTTGTCCTGATAGAAGGCAACTGGTGATTGGTCGTCTTCCACCAGGAAGAGGGCGGGGAGCTCCGTTACCCACTGGAAACCCTGCGCTCCCTCCTTGGCATCGGGATTACTTGACGCCACCCCAGGTAAGAAAAACCGCAGGTTTGGGGGGAAGATGATGCCAACTCAGTGCCGTGAAGACAGAGCCCTTGAGGAAAAAAATATACATCACGCATCTGGTTTGTATGTTTCAATATGAAACAAAACAGCACTACTTAATTAGTCAGACCTTAGTCAGACCGTGGCATGAAAACATGAGGATGTTGGTAAGAGATTACAAATCTAAAAGCAAAATAGCCATGGTTAAACTGCCATGGTAACGAGCCATACGCTAGTGAGCATTCATATCTTCTAAGAATGCATGCAGTATAATGCTCTGTTGTTTGCTTAAGATGGGGTTGTGCCCTCTTTCTATAATGGACAAGACACACCCAAACAATGACAAAGAAAGGGAACCATACAGATTCTCTCATAAACACACTGCACAATGGAAAGAATGAGTCCAAAAAGCTCTGCAGAAACCTTTAATTATGAAATCCATCCTCCAGATAATTAATGAATATGCTCCAAACATTTTCATGATCAAAGCCTACAAGCAGAATCTCACTACCACCACCACCACCACCATTTCAATCACTCTCAGATATTTTAATAAAACAAAGACTCCAATATAGGAAAAGCTGGTCATGAGAAAAACTCCACAGAAACCAATGGAACCAGTTACACACAACTATTTTCAAATCTCATTGTTTCAATGAGACTTGGCAATAGCTAACTTTAGCGCAAACTGAACTGTGGAGCATTATAGTATAATAACTGCTGATAAAGCCCTTTTCAGGCATTCAACAGCTGTCATCATGGATGCAGATGGGGATGTTGGTGCCATCCCTGTCTCCTCCACCCCTGATTTTCCCATGTTGATGGGGAAAGTCTGACTGTGCAGGGCCCCCGAATCTGTGGAGTACAGTAACTATGTTTAGTCACTCATGACTACAGCCTTTCTTTAGGCCTTCCCCATCAACTCCAGGAAAGGAGAGGGCAGTGCCAGAGCACACATTCCCATCTGCCCTCGAGAAACACCTGAAGAGGGCTAGCGATGTAGCACGAATCAAAATAAGCTGTAAGAAATCATGTGATGGATTGTACATAACACTAAGCTAGGATTTAGCATTATGTGCACGAACCTCTGTGAGCTCAAGTGAAGGCTCAAGCTCCCATGCCACTGAAAAGATTGCTCTTGACAAATTTCTTAGTCAGTTTACACTGATTCCTGGCTTGTTGCTCTGTACAAACTAGGATTCATGGTTTAAAACAAACACTTGTTTGTTAAATAACCCAGCAAAACAATCCAGGGTTTCTTGTTGGCATATTTAGCAATTGACTAGAGTTCGTTTTAAAGCCTGATTCCTACTTTGTATCTAAGGCCCCCTCCACAAGGATGCGCTTTTGCGCCCGGTTCGGGGATTATGCGCATTATCGCGGAGGCGCATTTACGCCTAATCCCTCTGCATGGGAGGCGGCGAGAGGCGGCGAAGCACATTAATTGATGTCCAAAAAGCGCTTTAGAAGACGTTAATGCGCATAATCGCTTGTTCACACGGCGAAAATGCGCTTTAACGGCCGGAGAAAAATAAAAGTCGCTATTTAACGCGCATTCGAAAATGCGCATTATCGGGGAGATAACGCGCCTGTACGCCCGTTTTGCGCTCCGCTGGTGTGGAGGTAAAATTTATAATGAGCCTTCAAGGCTCATTAAACGTCTCGTGTGGAGGAGGCCTACCAGTGATAAGTCAGCAACCATACAGGAAGAGGAGAGGGGAGGGGGTAGTGCATGAGCCCAGGATTTCACAAGAATTCATGCACATAATGCTCAACCATGGTTTAGTATTATGGGCAAATGCAGCCAGTATGTAGTTCAGAAATACACTGCTGTGAAAAAATGAATGTAATGAAGTTTTGCCAGGCACATAAGGTGATTTCTTTGTCATTTAGCCAGTTAGGAAAGTTGTTTCAGGTGTATTCCGACAATTGCTGGGTGTGGGCTTGCTTGGTTTAGTTTTAGGGTGTGAAGAGAATGTGCAGACATATAGTTCAAGCCATTTTTTTCCAAAAGAAAATGAACAGTTCTAGCCTGTAACAATTTCAAATGAACTTAGGATCAATGTGTTGGTATTAACTTTTAGAGCCCGAAATAGCTTGGGGCAAGCCTCCTCCCATTGACCTGCTGGAATCCTAAGATAATCTTCAGAAACACTCCTCCCACCAATGAGGTGAGGCGGGTGACTACCAAGTAGAGGACCTTTGCCATGGTGGTAGCCCCATTCATGGATTGAGCTCCCTAGAGAGGTTCGACTGACACCAACATTGTGGTCCTTTCAGCTTCAGGAACCTTTATATTCTGTTTTATTTTTGTTTTATTCTGTTTTAAACTTTTAAAGGCTTTGATACTGGGCAGATCTACACCAAGCAGGATACAACACTTTGAAAATGGTTTGAAAACTGTATATAGAATCATAGAATAGTAGAGTTGGAAGGGGGCTTATAAGGCCATGTAGTCCACCCCTTTGCTTAATGCAGGAATCCACCTTAAATCATCCTTGACAGATGGCTCTTCAGCTGCATCTTGAATGCCTCCAGGGAGAGCCATATGTCCTGGCCCCAACAGTTGTCAATACTGCTATAAAACGTTTTAAAGAAGTAGTATAGATCCTGTCACTGTGTTTCATGATGTTGTCGCATTCTATGGTCTTAAGTTTCGTGAACCGTCGAGAGAGCTTTTACTATAAGACAGTATAGAAATGTAATAAATAAATACATACACCACAGCTGTCAACTCTTCATTTGTATAAGCCAATTAGTTCTCAGCATGACACTTTGCCCATGCACAACTAGCTTCCTCCAAAAGGGCCACCAAAATACATATTCTTACAAAATTCTATTATTTATTTATTTATTTATTTATTTATTACATTTGTATACCGCCCCATAGCCGAAGCTCTCTGGGCGGTTTACATAGGATTAAAAACAATTAAAAACAATATACAAAAATTAAAACAGCAAAAACATACAACATACACACAATCTGTACATTTAAAAACCACTTCAACACTTCAAAAAACTACAAAAACAAAACAAAACAAATCCAGGCTCCTCAGATATTGCCAAATGCCTGAGAGAAGAGGAAAGTCTTGACCTGGTGCCGAAAAGATAACAATGTTGGCGCCAGGCGGGCCTCGTCGGGGAGATTGTTCCACAATTGGGGAGCCACCACAGAGAAGGCCCTCTCTCTTGTTGCCGACCTCTGAGCTTCTCTTGGAGGAGGCACTCGGAGGAGGGCCTTAGATGTTGAACGTAGTGTTCGGGTAGGTTCATGTTGGGAAAGGCGTTCCATCAGGTATTGTGGTCCCAAGCCATGTAAGGCTTTATAGGTTAAAACCAGCACCTTGAACCGGGCTCAGAAACATACAGGCAGCCAATGCAAGCGGGCCAGAGTAGGTCTTATATGCTCGAACCTACTGGTTCCAGTTATCAATCTGGCCGCTGCATTTTGCACAAGCTGCAGCTTCCGAACCACCTTCAAAGGCAGCCCCACGTAGAGTGCATTGCAGTAATCTAACTTGGAGGTTACCAGAGCATGGACAACTGAAGCCAGGTTATCCCTGTCCAGATAGGGACATAGCTGGGCCACCAACCGAAGTTGGTAGAAGGCACTCCGTGCCACTGAGGCCACCTGCGCCTCAAGTGACAGAGATGGTTCTAGGAGAACCCCCAAGCTACGAACCCGCTCCTTCAACGGGAGTGCAACCCCATCCAGAACAGGTTGAACACCCTCCATCCGGTCAGCGGAACCACCCACTAACAGTGTCTCAGTCTTGTCTGGATTGAGTTTCAGTTTATTAGCCCTCATCCAGTCCATTGTCGCAGCCAGGCACTGGTTCAGCACATCCACAGCCTCACCTGATGAAGATGAAAAGGAGAAATAGAGCTGCATATTCTTACAAAATTGTATGATCCAGAGGGACCCTAGCACCCTAAGGGCCCTCTGACACCCTGCCTTGATTGGATCAAGCTTTACCAAATGCTCTGCAGGTTTTACCTAGGATTGCTGGGACAAAGAAATAATAATGATTGATTTCCACATTTTTGAAAATATAATATCCAGCAGTTATTTGCTCCATCAAAGCAATGAAAATACTGTAATTTGCAATACGATGTTTTATTTGTTATTTAGTTCAGGAAAATGAATGGTGTTTTTAAAAACAAACAAACAAACACACACCACTACCTCAATAACCTGGCAAGACAGCTATTTAAGCAAAATCAATGGGTGTGTTCGGATGACACTTTAGACAACGGAAGGATTAATAACACACTCACCGTGCATTATTTTGCCGGTGCGCACCACACGACATGTTGCCCGTCCCCCCGTCATGCAGTTGAAAGTCCCGGCGTCCTTCTGGGCTACTGTGTCTTCTCCCTCCCCCCTCCCTCAGTCCTCTGGCCATATCCCATCATGCACCACAAGTTCTGCTGGCTGTATAGGAGTGGCTGGGGTTTTTTCAGCTGCTCCTACCGGGGAACTCTATGACCTAGTGGAATAGTACCCGGAGAGAGGGGGGTTCCCAACACACGACACTTTAAGCAACGGATTTCGGGATAAACAACTGAGCAGCCCGTTGTTTTTCTCCGTTGTTTAAGTGCCCAAAATAGCGTACCATCAGTTGTGTGTGCATTGTGTGTTGCCTGCCACACGACACAATAAGCAACAGAACTGACAGTTGCCTCTTCCCTCCTCCGTTGATTATCATGTCGTCCGAACTGAGCCAATGAGTATCAATGTTCTCAACTTTAATAAAATCAGATGGCACATCTGGCAAAAACTTTCATTTTAATTATTTTCTATTACTAACATTGATTGCACTTGAGTAGCTTCCAAACTCAATTTGCAATGTTTTATGAGGTTCCTTTATGTCTGCGTTCTGTCCCCTTACATTTGGTGGTGATCTCCCATTGACATCTGAGTCTCTGCACTGCTCCAGGTTCAGAATATGTGAAAGTCATGGCTGGGTTTGGGGAGTTTTTGTTAAAATGTATTGGAATGCTCCATCACAATTCCTTTACGTTTATAATAAAATTGGGGGGGGAGTCTAATAATTGCGTGAAGAAGTTATCCATCTTTTAATGGTTGTACAATGGTTATAAAATATCTATGAGAAGATCATGATCTCTTACAATTTATTCAATATTCTAAATTATTCAATGCATTTTCAAGTATATTGGTTAATTTTTTATTAGGTTTTTTTTAAAAAAAAAACATTTGGTAGCCAACAATGATATTTATTGATGATTGGGTCAGTTCCAAGATATTCTCAATGAATAACTCACTTTTATCAGCCCATCTGTTGTGAAAGCACCAAAATCTCTGTTGTTGTTTCAGGAAGCTTTCCGTGAATGGCCGGCTGCAGGTTTTACCAGTACTGAGGTTTTATAAGAACTTTGTCCTTTTAAAAATTGTATTTTTAATATGGTGTTTTTATTCTTTTATTCTATTTGTGTTCGCCGCTCTGAAATTGTTGGATGGGGAGCGGTATATAAATATTTTAAATAAATAATAATAAAAAAAAAAAAATCTCAGAATCCAAAGGATACGCTATTTATGAAATAAATTGACCCATCTGCTCTGTGCCCCTTTTTTCCTAGCTGAGAAAGCCACTATTTTAATTTCCCCACAATACTCCCAACATAATGTCACTCCAGGGCATTGTGGGAACTTTGAATGGCAGTCCCCACTGCAATTGGTTAGAGGAATGCTGCTGCCCACACAGCAATAATTAGGGGAGTACTGCTACCACTGGCTAAACGTACAAAGGGGGCCCTTCAACTTTGGAGCTGGCTCTGAGCATGTAACAATATTACCCAATACACTCTGCAAACTCTCACGTTTCCTCTGCTGCCCTACCCATCACCTCTTGTCAGCATCTCTGGTTGCCTCTAGAATCCTTCTCATGTCCTCCTTATTTTTGCACCAAAGACTCCTTCATACTATTTTTCCATTAGTGGGTTGTTGTTGTTTTTTGTAGTAGTAGCTAACAGCGGTAACTGAATCCTGTCTAATGATGTTGGTATTGTAAGAAGACTTCCCGTATTTTCAAGATTTCTGTGGAGACTAGGAAATTAGTTGACATGGTTTGCTGTCTGCCATCAACAGGAATTCATATTTATACAGCGTTCTTGCAATTATGGTACTGATTAATGATAAGTGCCCTGCTGTCTGCAATCTATTCCTTTGAGGGAACCACACTTTATGTTCCAAAAATGTTTTATACCTTTTAGTGATGCATTATTATTCTTTGCAGATCAAAGATCATGGTTGTCATGGAAACTGCAAAAAGTGGAAAGCCAGTCATGGCATAGCAATGGCATAATGGGGAAGATCTGCTGGGAAATCACCCACTAGCCTGGGGTTCTGTGTTGGAAATGCTTGGGTGAATTTAAGTGGGAAGCCAAGTCGTCTCTGAGATCTAAAAAACATCGTGGCATTAAATGCAAAATATCAATAGCTATTACAATCAGCATGTTTGACTGTGTGCAATGCAATGGTATCTTCATCCTAACATTTTTTTTTCTTGATGGGATGCATGAACACCTCAGTTTTATGATCATCAGCTTCTAAAGCCCATAGCAAGCATTTGTAGGTTTATAAGCATGCCATATTCTAAATGCAGACTCAACTCCTTGAATTAGATGTGCTCAATTTTAAAATATGGCCAAGCTCAAATTGCAGGTGATTTTTGAAAATCTACCCAAAAATATTTATCGTAGGCTTACCATTTTGTCTATTTTATTTGTGGATTTGAGGGTAATCATGGTAAATTATGCACCTCCCCGACAATATCAGAACAGGAATAAGCAGATTTGCCAATAGCAGAATGAATACTTGACCGTATAGTAAACAATGGGGAAGTAGTTGCAACATGTGAATTACCAAAGTTTTATTTAAGGAAGTGCTGCTTTTAGTAGAAAGGAGGGTCTTGATGTCTCCAAGTTCCATCCTTCCAGACCTTGTCATAGAGAATATAAGAACTTTCCATTTACTTTAACTCACAAGCTTTCCTGGCATGGTACACTGATGTTCAAATTACCCTACCGTACACTACTGTATTGCACTGAAACCTGAGCAAATGATGGTGAACTATTTTTAACCAAAGACTCCAAGGTCCCCTCTACAAGATTTCGGTTTGACGCCCGGTTGTCCGATTATGCGCATCTTCTCCCAATCACTTTTACGCCTAATCCCTATACACGGGAGACGGTGAAGCACATTACTGGTTGTATGAAACGTGCGTTAAAGTTGTTTCATGCGCAGCATTGCTTGTTTACATGGTTATAAGGCGCTTTAACTCCCACAGTAAATTAAAACTCGCTATTTAACGCACATTCGATAATGCGCATAATTGGACAGAAAAAGCACCTCAACCCCCGATTTGCGCTCCGTTCATGTGGAGGTAAAATCGGTAATGTACTTTGAAAGAACTTTAAATCACTCTTGTAGAGGCACCCCAAGGGTGGAATGCAATTAATTTATCGTTCTGATGGAACAGCTTCCATCAACGGAATGGGGTGGTTTACTCAAAACCGGCTTAAAAAAAATAGAGGGACCCTCCAGCTGTAGTGGGGAGGACAGGAGGGGAAGTCTGATTGGACAAGCAGAAGACCACAAGTGCAATGTTGGATACTAACCCTAACAATCTTAGACAGCAACCCTAAGGATCTGTAAAGATAATGGGTTGGATCTAGATTTTCTGTAAGCAGAACTCTACCCACAGACTACAGTCGTTTTGAAATTGCAATTACATAAATAATGATTAAGCGGTCATTAGGTAAAAGAATTCACCATATTATAATGGTGAAAGTCTTCTATATCTAAAACCACTTTAATCATACGTATATTCGTTGCTATCCATACATGAGCACATTGGGATGTATCCAGACTTGCCCTTGCACAGATGGAAGGACTCCTTTCATTCATAGAAGGCATTGAGATCCAGCAGAGATTCCCCCTGGAGGTGGGGAGGAGGTGATTCTTGTTTCCCTCTGCAGTCCCCAACACTATATCTCACACTGTTGTGGGGGCAGGGTGGTGTCCCCAACCCTACAGAACACTTTTTGGGGGCAAAGGAGGGTGCAGTGGAAAGAGGAATTAGCTAAAATCACTGCCTCCCCAACCCTCTCCAGATCCAACCCATTATCTCTACAAATCCATTAGGATATGAGGTTGAACCAACAATTCATGAATAAAAAGTTAATTGGCTGATTAATCACACAATGCATATTTTCAGTAGAAATGTTGAAACCCCTAAGAAAGAATATTTAGAGTTCATGGATTTGCTCATCAGGAACAATTCATTGTTTCAGCTGAATTGAAAAAAAGTCATTTTGTTATGTATTATGAAAAATGAAAGTATCATCCGCCTCCAGATGCCACAGCGCACATATTAACTGGCTATTCAATCAATCAATTAATCAATTAATCAATCAATCAATTAAAAACAAGGAAACTGACTGATTATCACAGAGCTTTAGATAGCTAATTAGATTATTCAAATGAAATCATTATGCCACTGACATACCATCTACAGTAAATTGTGAACTGCCCAGAGAGCCTCAGCTATTGGGCAGAGCAGTATAAAAATGTATATATCATTGAAGTGTATATACTTATACCATTGAAGTCTACAGGGAAAACAACAACAACACTGGGTTTTTTTATAGGGCCTGATGGAACCCACCCATTTTGGATTTTCCTTCATCTCAGAAATTTCTCACATTTGTAATAACTTTTAATTCTATATTTTAAAGCTTTGACTGCAAGTTTGTCCTGTGTTGGTTTTACATACATATTTAAGTGGATAAAAATATTCTGAGGTAAAAGCATTGTGATAAATAGTCACTTATAAAGAGTGGGGATCCACCTTGCCTGGCATCTGCTACTATAGTACTTACGAATAAAATGATTTGAAGTGGACAGACTGACACTATCACCATCATCAGCGCTTTTGCCGCTAGAAACTTCATCATCTGATTCCCACACAGAGAAGATTGAGGAGCCACCAACTTCTTCAAACTTCCTCATTAAAATTCCACTCATAGCTTCAGCATTGTCACATGTACCTGTCAGAGGAACAGAAGAAATGAAGCATGAAAACATTTGACCGCTGACCATGCTATCAAGATCTCCAAAGTCACTGCTGGAGGGTGTGTGAGTTGTTTTTTAAACAAACACATTTGGCTTCTGCTTCTGCCTAGATACTGGTACTTTTACCAATAGTCAAACGAATTAAAAACTAAATTTGAACTCACTTTGTTATATACACGACTTTACTCCCTAGAATGAAGTGTATGTATGTGTGTATAGATGTGTATTTTTGAGATGAACAATCAGTTCTATTGCCTGGCTCAGGCCAGGGCGGCCCTACCATTAGGCAAAGTGAAGCAACTGCCTCAGATGGCAGATGTTGGGGGGGGGCAGTAACAGCAGTTCCCTAGCCATTCCTCCTGCACCTCCTAAACTACCCTCTTCCCTCAGGTGTGGTGGAGGAAACTATCCTGTCATCATTGTTGGAGTAAAATTCAATTGCCAGCCCAGTTTGCTTTTGTACATGGAGTGGAGGGGGGGTATTTTTGCCTCAGGCAGCAAAATGCCTTGGGCTAACCTTGGCTCAGATCCAGTAGCAATAATCATCCGGCGGTGGTGGAATTGGGATGCCCTCTCTCCTTCATAACAATGATAATAGCTTGGAATGCAAAAGGTCACAAGTTCAATGCCCAGTATCCCAAGGTAATGCTGGGAAAGACCCGGGAAAGCCGCTGTCGGTCAGCGTAGACTAAGGTTGGGCAACTTGTGGCCAGCATAGCCAATGGTGAGGGATGATAGGGAGTTGTACATTACCCACCCCCGGTGTAGACAATAATGAGTTAAATGGACGAATAGCCTGTTTCGGTATAAGGCTGCTTCTTATGTTCCTATATAGATGGCCTGGTCATGTGGAGGCCTAATTTGAGTAAACTTCCCCTTCCTTTGTGGAAAAGGAAGCACAGTATGATCCAGGCATCCGTTCAATCAGGCATCCTTGTCGAACACCTCATCGCATGCGACATGTTCTGCATGGTGGAGGGAAGAACATTGTCCCACTTTTTCTACCACCTGATGGCTCTTGCCACCCAGGTCACATCACCATTCCTTTCATAGGCAAAAAAGTGAGCATACCTGCTTCATTCACAGTTGACCAAATCCTGAAGGGGTGGCAGGTGTGCTCTCACCTTTTTGCCTACATCACAGTGTGGTGTGTTTACTCAAACTTGATTCCCATTATGTTCAAATTCCCAACTGGTCCAACATTACATCATCATCATTATTATTATTATTATTATTTTACACAGAAAATGATGTGCTATATCCAAACACTGTTCAGGGCTGGTGTTGTAACTCCAAGACAAATTTAACATGCCCTAAGAAGGTGGCTTCCAAGGAATAAAACAATACACCATTGAAATAAGAAACATATCAAACTGCCATAACATGTCAAAAAGAATCTCAGAAAAACAACAGAAAAACAATTTGTGAGCTGCTTTGAGTCCACCTGGCGGGAAAAAGTAGAAGATTAGGGTGACCATAGTTTGGAAACCAAAAAGGAGAACAACAGGGTTGCCCCCACGGGAGCATCCCCACCAACATGTTTGCCCCCAGGAGGCATGTCCAGCACCAAGGGTGGGGGGCCCACCTGAACATAGCCTTGGTCACATGTCTGATTTTACAGCACACAATTAAGACAAATCTGTTCTATATAACACCTTAATGTTAAAATCACTGAAATAACAAGTGAGACATCAAATGTATCTGAAATTAAATTCACTCACTCCTATTTTTGTAACTTTTGCTGTACTTTGTTGCTATACTCTGTGTGATACATTTTCCCCTTCCCTCAAATATATTTTCTGATTGTATTCCCATTCTGAGGCAAACTGCTGTTAACAGAGGTTGCTGCTGGCTGGCTTTTTTATTTTTAAAGTTCAATTTTTTAAAAACAAAAACTTGTGTATGATTGTCACAAGTTTCTCTACTCTAACATTAGGGTGGGTGTTGTGGATGGCAGACACTACTTCACCCATTCACCCATCTCACTTATATACATTAGCTTCTCAAGGCTTGTGCATTGGCACCACTTTTCACATCCAGACTTTGAACTCCTGTCTACTTCCTGCACAAACACGTGACTCTGAGACCCTCTTTCTAATGCCCTGTGTTACATGCCAGCACCACAGGACTAAGTTACAACAGGTGTCTCTGGGTACCTCTAGATGGACACTTTCCGTCGATATGGCTTCACACTGTCAGCAGTTGTGTTACATAGGCTGTCCAGATGGCTCGGGATTTCCCAGTCCTAATCGGGAATCCAGGGGCGAACCAGCCCAACCGGGGGGGGGCAAACCGGGGGGGCGGGGGGTCACGCGGCGGTGGCAGCAAGCAAGGAGCGGTGGTAGACCCAGTGGCGGTGGCGTCGGAGGAGCCCGGGAAGCGGCCGCCCCAGCAGGGAAGTGCCCTCCCTCGCGCCTCACGCTCCTTACCCGCAGGGGCGTCCGCTTCCCTCCGGTGCTCGAATCTACTGAGAAACAGGCTTCGCGGCCTGTCCCTCAGTAGCGCGCCGGGTGATGACGTCATCACCTGGCGCGATACTGAGAGACAGGCCGTGAAGCCTGTTTCTCAGTAGATTCGAGCACCGGAGGGAAGCAGGTAAGGAGCGCGAGGCACGGGGCGTGGGGCACTTACCTGCTGGGGCAGCCAGGTCCGCTGCCGCGCCGCCGCCACCGCCGCCGGGTCTGCCGCTGCGCCGCCGCCGTCACCGCCGGATCCCCTGCCGGCTCATAAGGCCAGCGGCCACGCGGAAGAGGCGGGGGAGGGCCGATTACATCACTTCCGGATCCGGCCCTCCCCTGCCTCTTCCGCGCGGCCGCTGGCCTTATGAGCCGGTGGGGGACCCAGCGGCGGTGGCGGCGGCGGCGCGGTGGCGGCAGCAGAAGAGAACCCGCCCCGGTAGGTCCGGGCTGATGTTTTTTGGGGGTGGGTGGCTTGGTGGGGGGGGTTGTTTTGGGTGGGGGGGTGACTTGGGGGGTTTGTTTTGGGGGGTGGCTTGGTGGGGGGGTTGTTGGCGGGGGGGTCTGGGATTTTGGGTTCCAAAATCTGGTCACCCTAGTGTTACATGATGTTGCCGCCAGTGCGAAGCCATCTAGGTGCAAAGGCCCTTTTCTCCGATTTTTAAAAATGGGCCATTTACCCCGACTTTTTTTAGATCAGAGCGGGCTGGCCAGGGAAGGGGGTGAAGCAGCGAGTCATAAGCTCGCTGCACCGCCTTTGCAGTCTTCCCCCCCATTTTTTAAAAAAATACTTACAGGAGAGCAGGGGAGCCGATGCTCCCAGCTGCCCCTCCAGCTGATGCTGGGCAGGCGCGGGCGTGGCGGCGGCGACAGGAAAAGCCACCGTGGTGCTCCTGCCATGAAAACTGGCAGCAGGAGCATCAATGCGCGCCACGCCGACTGCCGCCACAGTGCACCGGAAGAGGCGCCGTGAAGATGCGGCCTCTGGCTTGTCTGTGCAACCTCTGTTGACTCTCTAAGTCATTGCAGCCAAACCAAAGCCTCCAGCCTCAAACAATCAATCTCCCTCCCTCTTCCAAAGTCTCCCACTTGTACCCTGTGGCTGGGGAGAAGGGTGCCAGCTTATTGCTTGGTCATGTCTGGTGACTCTTATTTCAAAAACCACTGCCACCACCAGTCACCTCTGCCGCCACCAACACACTGGACTCTGAGATGCTCTTAAAAGGCTCTGTGTGGCACGTCAGCCTCTCAGGGCTCAGCTACAGACATCTCTGTAGCAGTGCAAGCGGAGCCTAACTCACAAGTGAACAAAATGAAGTGGAAGGGAAGGAGTAGCGAAGCAAAGCAACGACATGCCAGGTTCCAACATCCGCAGCAGCAGGGCATCCGCAAAGATGAGAGCCTGTCTCTCGACTGGCACCTCACTGTTGGTCATGAGGGTTTTTCTCTAAGGATGACCCTTCATCATCCATGTTGTGGAACTCTGAGAAAAAGGCCTCTGGCCCATTCTGGTTTGCCCTGTGGGCTGCTTTGACTAAACTCTCCTTTCCCACATTTTGGTCTGTGGATGCCTCACCTCTGCTGAGCTCCAGGTGCCCAACTGCCCACCAAATCTGCAACAGGAAAGGTGCAATGCTCACACAGTGCTTCTTAGCTAAAAACTCAAGATCTCCTTGATGCCAAGGGCTGAAACTGCTCAAAGTGCGAGACCCCCAAAAGGAGGTTTGACAACCTGAGTTTGAAGGGTATGGCTCCAGTGTTGTTGTTGTTTTTGTTTTGTTAAACAAATTTTAAACCTCAAACCTTGCTAAAAATTAACAAATGAACAGATCTGCTTGAAACTTGGCATAGCTAAAGCCTTACTTAAGTGCTATCAAGGTGCCAAGTCTCATCTCTTTATCCTTAAAAATGACATTACTAAAATTAAAACCTCAAACTTTAAAAAAAATTCTAAAATTCAACGGATGAACAGATCTGCTTCAAATTTGGAGCGGCTAAAACCCTATCTAAGAGCTATCAAGTTGCCAAATTTCATCTTTTTATCTTTAAAAATGACGGAGCTGTAAGCATTTTTGTTAATTCACATTGACTATAAAATAGAGCTGCCCTTTGGGTGGGGGGAGGATGAGAAAAATCCAAATTTTTCTTCAAATTTCTCCCTTCCCAAATTTGTTACCAAAA
Organism: Anniella stebbinsi; assembly: GCA_029215795.1. Classification (NCBI taxonomy): domain Eukaryota; kingdom Metazoa; phylum Chordata; class Lepidosauria; order Squamata; family Anniellidae; genus Anniella; species Anniella stebbinsi. The sequence continues at coordinate 221,743,254 of JARDYH010000001.1, forward strand.
ATCCTGACATGTCCTGGTTTTTCCTGACATATGGTCACCTATATGTGAGGGCTGTTGAATTGAGACTGAGGCCCTTTCCACACCAGGCAAAACACCTGGGATGGCCCCAGGCTGCTCCCTGTGTGTCCAAATGATGCACAGGGAGTTCCAGGGGTGGGGCGGGCATGAGATTTTCCTGGTTCTCAGGAACCACAAAAATCCCTAATCGCAGAAGATGTGGCCACCCGCCCTGGTGCTGCTGCGCTTACGTGCGAGTAAGCACAGCAGCACTGATGGCCATGGAGCTGCATCACGCAGCTTCGAGGCCACCAGGGGAGGGTGGGAAGCAAAATCGCCATCCCCAGGATGGCAGGGTGGGGACGGGGGCTGATTACGTGCAGGCTTTTTTTCCCCTTGTTGGAGCGCAGGAGCACTCTTCCGCCTGAGACCAGCCCAGGCCGTTGCATTTTACATGTTTATTGGGCAAGTCGATCCCGGAAGATCCACTGCCCTGAGCCCTCTATACCCCTCCGGTGTGGAAAGGGCCTGATTCAGGTGCTACACAGCTGTTGATAGAAAACTGTGTTTTTACTCTTGAGTAAGTGTACATAGCCTCAATTTGCATCAGACCCACCCACAGCCGTTTGTTTTCTGAAATTCCCATCCCCCACACAGAAGTTAGAAAGAGAAGAAAAACCTCTTTTGGCACCAATGGAGGCTTTTTTTAATTTTTAATCCTACACGGGATAATTTTGGGAAGCAAATGGCTGCAGGGAGGGATAAACCAGCGTGCAGTGGGCCTGATCTAAATGCCAGCAAGGCTAGGGTGACCATATGAAAAGGAGGACAGGGCTCCTGTATCTTTAACAGTTGCATAGAAAAGGAAATTTCAGAAGGTGTTACTTGTATATATGCAGAACCTGGTGAAATTCCCTCTTCATCACAACTGTTAAAGCTGCAGGAGCCCTGCCCTCTTTTGTATCTGGTCAATAGGCAGGGTTCCTGCAACTTTAACTGTTGTGATGAAGAAGGAATATCACCAGGTTCTGCATGTATACAAGTAACACCTTCTGAAATTTCCTTTTCTATGCAACTGTATTTTATCATGTTGTTGTTCCCCGCCTCGATCCAGACGGAGAGGCGGGTAAGAAATAAATTGTTATTATTATTATTATTATATTATTAAAGATACAGGAGCCCTGTCCTCCTTTTCATATGATCACCCTAGGCAGGGCACACCTACTTTAGAGTAAAAACAAAGAGTGTTCAGTGACACAGGACGTAACTAATATGTCATTTGACCCTAAGAGTTACCTGCATAGAAGACTCAGTTTGTTTCTCCTCTCCTCCTCCCTAAAGAATGTGCTAATTGAGTCTGAGGTAAGAACAAAGGAAGCGGCCTAGTTAGCTGGCAGTTTGTGCTGGAACTGGGTCTGAAAAGGTGACCGTGAGCAGACGCTGGTCTCTGTAGGAAATTCTATGGGCTCCCCTAGAAATCTGACGGTTGACAGGAACCTGTTGGAGTTAAAATGGCGTGAAGCCACGTATTATGCTCAGCCTGTAAATGTGCATAAATAAACCTTTTATCACAGAAACACCAGGAGGTTCCTGTGACCTCTTTTCATGGAAACTGAACCCCCCTAAATGTCTCACTGCTCTGAAGCAGTCTGTACATGTGCAACACATGATTAAATATAGTTTGTCTCACACAAGCAGTCTTTTCCTCTTATAATGCACCTTTCCCTTCCCTTCTTCCACCGTGCAGCCCCCACTAAATCTGATCCAGAGCAGGCACCCCAAGGGGAGGAAGGGGAATCCTTTCTACTAACAGATGTTCTTCTGCTGGCACACAGGGCTTAGTTTTATTTCATTTATTGTATTTCTATACTGCCCCATAGCCAAAGCTCTCTGGGCAGTTTATGAGCATGATACAGTTCACAAAATTGTGTGATTTTTTTCTGAAAAAGTCATTGCATTCAACTGTGAGTTTGCAGGGCTCTAAAAACAGGCCTGCAACAGTGTTTCTCCTAGTCCCACAGGAGAGAGGGAAGTCTGAAGATGGGGACAATACATGGTTATGTCCAAATAAAACAAAGGCCCTGTTTAGACGACATGCTGAGCCACGGTGGGTAAGGGTTTGAGCTAAACAATATGGTTTAGTGTGTCATGTGAACCATGGCTTAGCATATCATGTGAACCATTCATAAGCATGGTGGCTACATAACCACACTTTAAACACACTCATTAACCATTTGCTGCAAAAGGGTAAGCAGCCTAACCATGGCTTAGAGTATTGTCTGAAGAGGCCCATAGTATTCATGTTCTATATTTCCTTAAATCCTGGTAGTATAGACAAATAGTGCCGGGTTGGGGGGGACGCTGCTAATACAATGACCTTCTTTGTTGTTAATGCTGTATTTCACTTGTTCCATGTTTCATTGAACCTTCAAAATAATTCATCAGCTCTGCAGAAAGTGGCCATGAATGGTATCATCTATCCTTCATTTGATCACTATGTTGTTTATAATTTTGTACTCATGGTAAACATCCTTTATAGCAAGCAAACAAGTTCCACATCTTTCCTTCTCCCATCCAACTACACCTTCTAAGCAATAGTGTAACCCTGTTGTATGGAGGTTTTTTTTGTCTTTGTTGTTGTTGCAAACTATAGCTTTGAGAGAGATTGCCAGAAATTGATATCTTCCTAGATGGTGACCTGCACAGTACCGCCTGAACTGGAACCAAAAGAAGAGGATTGATTCAAGTGTTGAGATTTGAGTATTACAAGTATAGCTGCGTCTTTTATTTGGAAGAGACAATGCAAGGGACAGAATGCCTGTAATTGTTGCTTACATACGTACGTCTGAATATGGATCATATAAACATAGGTGTGCACAAGGGGTGTGCCGGGTGTGCCCAGGCACACCCTAATGTCTCAAGCACTGAATTGGGGAGCCATTGAGTAGGGATCCAGAGGGCGATCCAGATGCATCAAGAATTGTTCTCCAACTGCCCTCCGGGTGCTCTGCTGTTGCTGTCCCCAACAGCAGGAGCAAAAAGGAATTGCTCTCCCAGGAGCCGCCCTGCTGAGAGCCATGCTTCAAAGAGGCCAGGAGGAGGGACCCTGAAGGCTAATATTGCCTCTTAAGCTCTTCCTCTGGCAAGTGTCACTGCAAAGCTCTAACAATGCTGGGGCTTGAGGAGCATCTCTTCATTTCCCCCCACCAACCCCTGCAACAGCCCTCCTGCGGTCAGGGAAGCCAGAGTAGGGCATCAGTGTCTACAGTGTCTAATAAATAAATGAGTAAAAAAAATGCCCTTTATGATTGAATATTCAATAAATGTTCATCTTTAAAAAAAAATTTAAAAAAATTCTCTGGGTGCACACCCTAATGGAATGTGCGGTGCATGCCTATACATACAAAAATAATCATATAGGGCTATTTTGCCATTAATTCCTAATTTTATATGAGCAGTACAGATATGAGAGAGAGAGAGAGAGAGAAGGTTACAACACAAGGCAAGTTTATTGTAGCTCTACAGTCAAAGCAGAATCCTTATCACAGTAGATATGCCATGGAGCCTAACCACTTCATTTACAGAGCAATTCTATGCATGATTATGTAGAAGTAAATCCCACTGTGTTCAATGGGGTCTACTCTCCAGAAAGCATGTACAGGACTGCAGCCTTAGAGCAGGCTAAACAATAATGCTGGCATACCTATTTTTCAATACAGGTTTAAGAAACTTGTGCGTTACAGCAACAGAGTACATGATTGCTTATCACAATTTTATTATTATAATGACCGGCCATAGTTACAGACTTTGGCTGGGTATTAAGCCTTATAAATAAAATTCTGGAGGGACAACATTTTTAAGAACACAGAACTGCACACTAAAGCATGGTACATAAGACATTCTTGATGAAGTTTGTTAAATGAGAGAGAGCCGTGCCTTTATTACACAGTAGATATTAACGGTGGAATTAGTGGCTATCAATTGTGCTCAGTGACAGTTGTTTTGTAATACACAACCAAAATTCCAGATCAGAGTCGCAACTGGGTTTTGCCCATACCCATGTAGGTCAACAGGAACACCGAAATACCAAACCTTGCCATCCACGGCAAACAACACTGTTTCTTCACTGCTTTCGAACATACAGCAATGAATGATTTTACACCTTCCCCAGTGCCACTTGTCTGTGGCTTTCGAGAGCTGCCGGCACAGAGCTAATTATAACCCAGCTGATGTCTCTTGGCATCACATTCCCCAAGTAAAATAATTGTGTGGCATGGATGCAAAGCAGAAATGCTAATGGAGACAGCAGACAAAGAATTGCATGTTTATACTGGAGGCGGTGATGGGAGAAACTGCATCACTTTGTCTGAACAACTGCTGAAGCGGTGAGACACATCAAGTTGCACTTGAATCTGCTGCAGGAGTTGCTACAGTCACTATAAGGACTGGGGGGAAAGCAACAAAAGGAGAAGCATAGACAGAGAGAAAGAAGATGGGGTAGGGGGCTCTCAGGTCCTGAGATGAAGCTCATTCGGAATATTTTCCAGCCCCTTCATTCCATAAATAAACGTCCCTCCCCAGAGAAACAATGTTCCCCACTGTCTACTGCAATGCATGCAACCCTAAATTTGTGAAAGCACAATTATTTCCATGGCAACCAACTGCAATATCAAAACTATAGGCTTGTGGTTTGACCATAGGAAAGGATAATGAGCTGGTGGACCCTAAGGGAGAAAATATAAACGCCCAACATCTCCAGAAAAGGATGGTACTTTGTTTAAAAGGTCTGGGAAATGAGTTTTTATTCATTGAACAGATTATAGATAAGATGAGCACTAGATCCAAACACATCTGAAATCCGTAGGAAGAGCTAATGGTTAACGTTAAAAAGAATACACTGTCCCCCTCTTCCACATCACTGTCCAGATCCATAGCAAACTGGAAGTCAAGAGAAACCAGAATGAGGTAATGTTCTCTTTTTTATGCAGGTGGACACCATGCAGACAACCAGTTCTGGACATTGGCTGTATACTTGCTTTGGCAATTTACCACTTGCTAAATGATAATCTGTATTCACTCATGCAGATTGGTGTGAAGAGACATTTACCTGAAAGTAATAATCCATGCTGACCACAGGCACACCATTGGTTAATTCTCTATCCAGGTTAAATAATAATAATAATACATCCACACCAACATCCAGAAAGCAGTCATAATTAAAACATGCTCAATTGTCAGGAAATTCCTGAATCTGTAAAAGACAGCATGACTTGGCAAAGCCCGTCATGTCCGTCTAGAAAAACTGCCACAAGCGAGAAAGAGATATGATAATATCCAGGGCAGGCAATACTCATGAAAGATGCATATTTCATAAAAGCAAAGAAGGTTTATTTATGCCCTGAACACCCCCCTATTTATTAGTATCATGGTACAGAATCTGACCCTGACTCTGTAGCACAACGTACTGAGTACTATTGAAATAAGAATCGGTAATAATGACATATGTAGCAGGCAATAGCCAAGCTTGCAATAATACTACAGATAAGAAGAAAATGGTCCAACTAGTATCATAGCAACAGATAAATCATGGGAAAAGAGAAATATCCACTGGCAAAGGTGGATAAAAGCTCTCTGGAACTAGTGAAACAGGAATGTAAAGCAAGAAGGACCATCCATCTATTTTTGTTCCACTTTTCCACAAGGTTGTGCCAAAAGGAACTCAAAATTATCACATGAAAAAAGAAAATCAGAATTCATATGTGTGTATGTGGTTGTGTGTGTAGTGTTAGTAGATAAATGCTCAATCCAAACAGCACTGAATAAAATAATACAAATAAACTGACCTAATCCAACAATTTAGAACTAAATTGGGAAGAAAACAAAGAAATAAAAATACACAAACTACAACAATGGTGGGCAAAAAGTGGATCTCTAGAAATTTAAGTCTTCCATTTCCAGCATACTTAACCATTGGCTATTATGGCAGGGGCTTCTGGGAGTTGAAGTCCAAAACGTTTGGAGATCTACCTTCTGATCTACATAGCCAAATAGATCTCTGTTCCACAAAAAGGCCCAAGTGGCTTCAGTGGCATGAAATATTTTTTATCAGCTTTGGCTGATATACTAGCTACAACCCTATCCTGGACAAAGATAACCTGGCTACAATTATCCATGCACTAATAAATTCTGAAGATAACCCGCAAATTTCAGTTAATGCAGAACTGAGCACGGGCACTTGCCATTTTGAACATATTACTCCAGTACTGCATCAACTGCACTGGTTGCCAGTCAGTTTCTGGGCCTGATGGTGCTGACCTTTAAAGGCCTCATCAGCTTGGGACCAGTCTTCCTGAAGGAGCCCCTTCTCTCTTCTATTCCTGCCTGATTGCTAAGATTGTTGTTGGAGGTTCTTCTCTGGGTGCCACCATCCGCAATGGTGCAATGGGTGGCTTCTAGGGAAAGAGCCTTGTCTGTAGTGGCCCCATGTCTAAGAAATGCCTTTCCCAGGGATATCCACTTGGCGCCTTCACTGTATACATTTAGGCGCCAGGTTCAGACCTTAGTCTTTAAGCAGCCATAGACCATTAATCTATTGCTTTATTAATTTTATTACTGCTGACTCCTGGATTTTTAAAATGTCTTTAATGTTTAATTGTTATTTTGATACTAGTATTCTTGTATTGCGATGATACTGATGATTTATGGTTATTTTATTGTTGTTTGGTTTTATGATTGCAAACCGCCCCAAACTCATGTCATAATAAATTTGGTAGTCTTTAAGGCACCACAAGACTTTTGGCTGTTGATATTACTCAGTATCTCTCCTCCAGCACCTATTCCCATGATGAAGAGGGCATTCCATTCCTAAATGAAGATGATGGGGATTAGCATAAAGATAGGCCAGATCTGACACTAAGAGAACCTGTTACATTTTGTAGTTGAGGTACCCACAAAACATTTTGAATTATTTTGCCATGAAGTTTCCTACATTTTCACTAGAATTATCACTTTCTGATCAACATGCTTTGCTCTAATCCCTTTCTTCTTTTCTTTCCACTGTCTCTTTTCAACAATTATATTTGGGAATGAAGGTCTGAATAGGTATAATAGCAGCAGTTCGTTTAAATGGGCATGCCACACAGCTGTAAACCTGGGTGGGGGTGATTTAAAGCTTTTCTACATCATGCATTTGTTGCCCATTTGTCATTCCCTACTCACTGTTGTTTACAGGTTCTTTAGACGATGATGGAGCCCTCCAGTTTCACTTCTGTTTTTAAACAGAACGTTTGGCTACTTTTTTTTTTTTTTAAGAGCAGTGGAAATGAGGTATTATTCCTGACGGTGAAAGAAAGTGCAGTCTCCACTTCTGTATTTGTACTATTCCACTATGCCACAGTGCCACCTAGAGGTTATGTAGTGGAAAATGAGGAAAGGAAATGCTCCTTATGTAGTGCTTGGATCTCAATTCTGCAACAAAATCGAAAATAGATAAAGTGGATTAACAGCCTCATATAGAAAAGCCCTTAAAATGGAGGAGTGGTAAATGGGAGCTGCTGAGTCACTTCTTCCACCCACCTCTTTTGTCCACCACAAACCCTCCTCCTCCAGATATGTGTGTCCCAGTCAAGCTCCTAGATCAGATATAAGCTGAGAAACATGGCTAGGGAGAGCCAGCTTCGGGAGCAAAGGTGATGCATGCTTGCCACTCCTTGGCTTTGAATCACTTGTCCTGCCACTTTCCAGCTGTGCAACACAACCCATGAGTTGGATCTAAAGCCGGCTATCCAGTAGCAGAGCCGATTTCCCCTCCTCCTTGCAGCCCCCTGTGTCCCCCATACACAATCTACTCTGGAAGGAACAGATTAGGGGTGCACTTGGGGAGATGTAGTTGGAGAAGATGGGGAAGTCCCATAGCATGAGTGGAAGTCCTACTGAGAGAGCAGAGTTTCATCTGTGCGATGGTTGGATCCAACCCAAAGTTCTAAGGCCCAGGTCACGCTGCCATCACATCTCATTAGGCTGAGTTGTGTTCCTGGGAGGCAGAACATTTCCGCTGGTGAGCCTTTGCCAGGGTGGGTGGCGATGAGTGCTGTTTGCAAACAAACATTTCAGGAGAATCCATTCAATAAGCAATTAATTTAAAAGGAAACATTGTGGGGACAATCCCCACTGATATGGGCTACCACTTAATCTTGGCTGTGATCATTGATTCCTACCCAGTTCTTTTGTTTGTAATGTATTATTCTCTCCCCACTTGAAAAGAGTATTTTTAAAAAAAATCTAGACGCAGTTTAGCCGGCAGCAGAACTTCGACGAATGGGGCCATCACAGGCATGGGACAGATTTGCAGAACTCAATTAGTTTAAGGTCAAATGCTTCTCTGCTGGTTGCCTCTTCTCTCATCTTAGGCCTCCAAACAGCATCACATATTTCTGGAAAGGAATATACTACTTCAGTCTTCCCCGACTTGGTACCATCCAGATACTTTGGATTTCAGCTCCCATCAGCCCAAGCCAGCATGGCCAATGGTCGGGGTGCTGGGAGTTGCAGTGCAAACCATCTGGAAGGCTGCATTACATGAACTGACATTGTAACCCACCCTTCCCCACCCTGGTACCCTCCAGATGTTCTGGGCTACAAGTCCCAGCATTCTTGACCATTGACCATGCTACCTGGGGTTGTTGGGAGTTGAAGTTTAAAACTTTTGTAAGGCACCAGGTTGGGAAAGGCTGATGTAAACAAAAACAGGGGAGATGTCTGTCTCCTTGAAGTCCTACTTTGAAGTCCTACCTCCAGATTGTTGTACCAGACTTTACTGACCTGGATCAAAACAGCCTGGACTCAAACCATGTAGGGCTTTAAAGGTAATAACCAACACTTTATACTTTGCCCGGAAACTTTCAGATATGCTTTAAGGTGGATTCCTGCATTGAGCAGGGAGTTGACCCCAATGACTTTATAGGCTCCTTCTAACTCTACTATTCTATGATTCTATGATTGCTCTGCCCCGTACTAGCTGGCAGTACCAGGAAGGCTCCTTGTTTTCAACCATATCTCATGTTATACATCATCCAAGTGCTCACAGATGGCCTGGGTGACTCACAATCACACTCAGGTCACCTCCTTGGCACAGTGGCTATGAAACATCACTAAAGCAAGGTAAAAGTAGAGGCTGACACGTTTCACACATAACTCCAAGCACATTTATTCAGTGATGCCAACAGCAAATGCTTTCCCATAATCTGACACATATGGTGATTCTCAGAGGAACTGGCAGCTTGCTATGACAGAAGAAAAAGGTAAGTTGCGTAGGTGTGTCTTTGCTGCTTAATATTTTTCCCTTTCATGCTAAACAAACCTGAGACACATGAACCAGCCTATGCATTCCATATTTTGCCCAATATAAAATGCACTTAAATGGAATCAAATGATTCACTCCAAAAATAGCCATAAGATTATTATCCATAATATGTAGAAAAATACATTGATTAGAATCCGTGAAAATGTTCTACCATTTCCCCCCAAATAATCTGAATTCTTTCTCAAAAAACATGTTGCTGTATTAGTCTAAGGCAATGGAAAAGACCAAAACTGCACACCAAATGCAATTTTTACTCAGTTCTTTGGCGTTGCTATTGTCTCTCACAACGGTTCATTAAAATTGTCCTGGATTTGTTCCATAGATCCTGGTGCAACCATTCCAGAGCAAATGATTTTCCAGAGTAAATTGATAATATAATGCTTTTGATAAACCAAGCTGACTTTCAGATGGGGCAGGGGGAATCACGTTTCCTTTCCGTTGCTCTTTTTCTGATTCTCTTCCGTGTTTGAAATGAGCACAATTACAGAGAGGAGAGCAGCCACCATGTGGCCTGTACATTTCAATGGGATCATGCCCTCTAGTGGGCATTTTAGAGCACAAACCTCAGAAGAGTCGGGTTTTCTAAGGTTTATTTTGTAACGCTAAAACTGAGACAAGGAGTCAAAAGGACCCGCGAACATCCGTGAGTGACCAGTAATGAATATTTGCTTATTTAAAGAAGCTCAAAGGCTGTAATCCTTCTCTTGCACCAATCTGGAAGTAAGCACCATTGAGCACAGTGATACTTACATCTGAGTAAATGCACATAGCACATATAGTTGTGCTGTAAATTCTGCTAAAAAAGACATGCTAACTTCTGCAGTTGATGTTTGAGGATTAATCCTTAACTGACAGGTACTTGTCTATGTGATTTCAGCTAAAAGCAGCTATTGTTGATTTTATGTTTATTTGAATGAAAACTACTCTACGGATCAGCACAGATTCAGTTCAGGAGAGGAGGGTATTTTTTTTTTAACCTCACAGATGGACACACACACACACACACACACACACAATTTAAAAATAATCCCCTACCTTTTTTTCTAGGATCCAATCACAAAATCCATTAGATTCCCCCCTACCCTGGGTAAATTAGAGCAAGCGATAGAAAGCTTTACAGACAAATCTCCCAAACACTGAATGAGTCACAGTTTGAAATCTCAATTTGTCCTCAGATGCACCACATGAATATAAAAAAATCTAGATAAGATCTCTAGAAACTGAATATGCTTGCTTTTGAACACGAATGAGCTCTTTTCTAAATTAACAGTACTCTTAACTGATGAATGTATGAACTAGGTGCTACATATAAAGCACTGATGTGGAGCACAGAGTCACACAAAATCTAGGTTCACAACCCAGTAAGTCTTTGTCATACACTGATAGCTTGGGAATGCTGTGAATGTTGATTGCTGAGGCTTATAATTTGAGACTTGGGAGTATTTTATAGCAGAAAGTCCTTACTGGGAGCTTAGTTTTCTTTCCGCATTGGAAAACTGGTTGTGATATTTTTCCAAACTAACAACTGCTTCAGGAAAAAACAGAAAACGGCAACAATGTCATGCCTTGCTTTTAACCACACCTAGGATGGCTTTGCCTTGTGTATTGAAGCCTCTTAGATACCCATAACCAACAAAACCAGCAAATATTTATACCATGATACAAGTAACATGGCACGAATGCAAATATAGGTATTCGTAGATAGCCGTGGTCACATTAAGGAGACCACAAACAGCAATTTCCCCAAAAGCCTTAATCATATAGATCAGCTTTATTTTCTGTGGCACAGGCAGCAATGTGCAAATTCGGATCCTATTCCCACCAAAGCCCAACCCCACCTCTATTGATCCAGTAAACTGCAGCACAGAAAGACATCTTACCCCTTCCTCACACTTGTAGGTCCCACTTTCTCCAACAATCCCCTTCCTTCTCTTTGACTGCATTATGGGAATTTTGGCAGCAAACTCTGCTTTCCTCATTTCCCTCTGCTCTTTTCTTCTCCAACTCCCCTCATCTTTATATATCTCCTCCATGAAAATTCCAGGGTGGGTTACAACAATGCTAAAACAACAATAAAATAGCAATAAAATACAATAAATAAACATATAATAAAACAAGCAAAACCATCAGCAGTGGGATTGATTGTAGTGACAACTAACCAGTAAACAGATGGGCCTAACCTGGCAATGAACTGTCAATAAATTTGGTGTCCAGTATACCTCTTGGTAGAGGACCTTCCAACTTCCAGGTGCCAACATGGAGAAGGCCCTACCTCACATCACAACTGCATATATTTTAGATATATAAGCTGAGCTTATCAAACCATTCCCTTTCAACTTCCCTCTCTCCATCTAACTGGAAGTTAACTCATTCCTCTCCCCATCCCCGCCACTATTTCCCAACTGAATTGAGGGATCCTTTGTAGATTGCAAAAAGTTTTCTAATGTAACATATCACCAAGGAGGTGTCTTGATGACATCGCTTCGCTGCTTGTTCCATCAAAACCCCATGGCATCACAGCTGCGGGGTGGAAACAACAAATCTCCATGGCAGGAGAGAGTGTGGTCTTTTCAAGCATCCCCCTGGCCTTCCCGTGCATCCCCCAACCTATCCTTGGCCTCGATCCGCCCCAGAACACCCCCACTTATGCCTTTCAGGCCAATAAACAGCTATAGAAAGCTGAAAAGGTGCTGACAATTCCACCATCGTGTATACTCAAAATGGTGGCTGGCATAAACCCGCCTACTGAATTTGTGGCTGCACTGCAATTTGAGTCTCAGTCTGAAGTGTGATCACCACTGACAGACAGAGCAAAGAAGGTGGTGACTTCAGAGTAAAGGAAAAGTAGTGGTAAGTCAGCAACTTTTTCAAAGGGCAGTTTCAAGGGAAAGGCCCATGGTGGCTGTGAGTTGGCAGCTTCATCATATAAATAACACAGTGCCACTGCACAGCCACCCCACAGCATACAAGGTGTATGGACAAGCCTCATGTAATCTTTGGGAGTGATGACCCTGACACAAATTGCAGAGCAGAAACAAATTCAGCAGATGGGGTTAGGCCAGCCACCATTTTGAATATATATGATAGGGGAACAGTCAGCACTTTCTCAGTTTTCTATAGCTGTTTATTGACCTGAAAGGCACAATCAGTGGAGCAATGATGGGAAGCTGCTTTATACCACGTGCAACAAATCCAACCATTCCCCCTTGCTTCTACATCATATCTCTGACAAAAGGACATGCCCAGCCGTGCCAGACAGCTATAGGTACCAAACTTTGCATTACTCCACAGCTGAGGTTCAACTCTTCCCTCCTCCTCATGACTCAGCCTTATGTTAAATAGATACAAGGCCTTTACTGCACCACTGAATTTCCCCCAACTTGTGCTTTTTACTCCCTCCCACAGAGATCTTCATATGGATTGCTCTTTCCATACTACTGTGAGCAATGAGGAAAGACTGATCTGTAACAAGCTTGCTGGGGGTGCTGCTGCTGGAGGAATCCTCTTCAGAGGAGTAGTTAGCATCCTCAGAGACAAACAGCCTTGAGACCCAGTCCATGCTAGGAGATCAGGAGGGCTGTGCAGAGCTGGTAATATGCCCAGGCCAGATGGGAAGTGTGTGCCCCCCCATTCAAAAAGGAGGACAACATGGCTGCCCCAAGGGGGCGTGCCCACCAACATGTCCATTCTACATAACACCATATTAAACCTGTTTTACAACACCTCAAGGCACATATATCCCCGCCCTGCATAAGGCATGGCCCTCTGGAGCTTGTAGTCTGACCGTGGTATTCATGCCGGACGGCTTCTGTGCTGTTTCCACAAGGCAGGCTCCTCACTTCTCAATGGGCTGCTTATGCTACGGAAGCAGTAGCGTAAGCTGGGGGGGGCTCCTCGTTGGAGTACCCCTTCAAAATCGTGGGCCCCAGGCCAACTGGCCCCTCTGCCCCCTCCTCTGCACGGCCCTGGGTGGACCAAAAGGATTCTGGGCCCTCAGGGGCGATGGTTGCAGGTCCATCCCTGTAAGAGGAGGAAGGGAACTCCTCCCCTGAGGCTGAATGACCACCAAGACTCCAAGCGTGGTGGCATCTCAAGAGACAGGCCAGAACAATCACTGTGAGGAGTGCACATTTGCAAAGGAAAGCTCCTCATGAGTAAAGGAGTCCTTCTGAGTAAAGCCTTCCTTTTGAAGAGGACTTTGTGCTGCAGCTGAGTCTTGAGTGGGGTTCTGGAAGCTCCAGTTTATATGCTCTCTATTGAGAGCTGCTGGTAGCTGGAATAACAGCTGTGTTTCAGCTCCTAGTAACTTGAAGTATTGCTTCTTCTTGGCCTGATCTCTGGACTCATGATAAAATCCTGCTTTTGGGTTGCCCTTTTATTTTTCTGGATTGATAATGCTGTGCTTTTGCCCTTTGCTTGATGACGGGAGTTGAATTTGCAAACATCTTGAGTGTAGCAGGTTGGGAAAGGTAGATGCATAGTGTCAATATGCTCCTTCATGATGAAAAAGATACTCAAAGCAGATATTTCCATTAATCAAAAGCAAATATATTATGAAGACCCTTCCTTAAAATATACTGGGAGCTCAAGTCATTGCTAGACCCAAAAAAAGTTGCTGTTAATAAAGGATCTCTTGTAAATCATTTGTGTGTAATATTAATGAGCAAAGGAGGAGGAGTTGCAAACCTTATTAAAATTCTGTACATTCCCAATGGGAACTTCATCTAAATCTAGGCAAAAAAAATTTTTTTCATTCATTTATATTTAAAAAAGGCATGTTGATTCGAACATGGTATTTATTTGTTTAATAAATTGTATGCCCTGCCTTCAGTGTAAAAAATGTTGCAGGATGGCTTTAAATTATATGAATCAAACAAAGAGCAACGGTATGCTCTGAGGAAATCTGACAGGGAAATAGAACAAATAATAATCTACAGTTGTTCATCAGAAACATTTGTATAAAGGGAAACCATTGCATGTATTAGAGCAATTAACAGAAAATTAAATAATTTCCTCAATATAATTAATAGGACAACAACAGCAACTTGGATATCGATCAGCAGCAAATCATGTGACATGTGGGAAATTACAAAATCGTTTTCTACAACATGACCACAGTTATATATACACACAGCCCTTCTCAAGGAATAAATGAACCTACAGTTCTCTACATAAAAACCACACTTAGAGTGTCATCAGACAGGTGGATTTTTGTGTTTCCCTACCGTCGCTATGGCCTCCTGCTGCTGTCCCACAATAGCAACGACCTCTTTACACGGGGAGAGAAAGAGGAAGCAGCAATTGCACCGCTTTTCTTGCACACAGCAGGAAATAGTGGCACATTCCGTTGTTTTTTTGTTTTGTTTTTTTAAAAGACGGATTAAAATGGGTCTATGTTGCAATGGAAAAATGAGCAGAAGGAGCGGGGGGCAGACGTCGTCATCTAAAGGATGTGCGAACATCCGTAAGTGGGAAGCAGCGAGCATGCAATAAAACGCTCATCTGATGACGCTCATGTTCTTTCTGCTATGATGCATAGTTAAAGTACTTTAAGTTTTTTAAAAATAAAACAATTTGCCTGGATAATATTGAGGTGTCGTAATCCCACTCAGTCTGAAATCAGTAGTAATGGTCTCATTGATTTGAAACAGTATTGCATTCTTAACGTGTTTTACAAAAGAAAATTCTGTATCTAACATGTGAAAAGCAATTCAATTAACAGAAATTCCTAAATGTTAAAATACCATTACCAAAACCGATATATTCAGTTGCTGACTGCAGATATTTAATTTTTTTTACAGTGTTATCTTATCTACTCAAGTGTAGGTTCCATGGAAGTTACCTCCAGGTAAGTATATCTAGAATTGCAGCCTTAGCTGACTAGAGTTGTAGGACGTTTTTCTGTTTGAACATGGATAGGATTGCACCCTTAATTATTTAAACATTGTAACCTCCTTTTTCTCATTACTTCAAGGTGGATAACAGTGATGTATTTTAAAAAATCATAGCTCTAAATAACAATAATAAGGTGAACATATGAAAAGGAGGACAAGGCTCCTGTTATGATGAAGAGGGAATTTTAGCAGGTGACATTTGTATGTATGCAGCACCTGGTGAAATGCCCTCCTTATCACAACAGTTAAAGCTGCAGGAGCCCTGCCTTCTTTTGCATCTGGTCAAGAAGGCAGGGCTTCTCCAGCTTTAACTGTTGTGATGAAGAGGGAATTTCACCAGGTGCTGCAAGCATACAAATGACACCTGCTGAAATTGTTTTTAATTCAACTGTTAAAGATACAGGAGCCCTGTCCTCCTTTCCATATGGCCACCCTATTACTAATAATAAGAGTAAAAGCATAAACCATAAAACCTTCTACAATAACCATCGGAATAGCCATCCAAATTATAAAAATCCTCATCATTTGAATCTCAAGGTGTGTGTGGGGGGAAGCAGCAGCAACATTAGAACAACTTATGGTCCAACATGCTTTACAAAATGAAAAGTTTTCACCATGCTCCATTTAAGAGGTGGCAAGGTGAGCATCCCTCTGGAGGGACTACAAATATCAGCCACAGCTGCTGAGAAGGCCCTTTGAAAACCAATGGACTTCAATGCATTTCAACATGTCTGTTGAAATGTAGACAATGTTTTCAATGTAGCACATCTTTTTCGCTTGGCTTTTATAATATTTATGGCTCTTTAAGGTTGCTTTTTTAATGTTTTACATAGTAAAATACTACGTACAGAGTAATTCTATGTTTTATGAGGGCTTTTGTTTTCTGAAATCTGTATAAACCACCTTGTTAGCTTCAAAAAGGCGGTGTAGAAATACAATAAACAATCAAACAAACAATAAAATACCAATATCAACGTTTTTAGTTTTGCTAAATACCAAAACTATAAGAGCTGCTTTTCACAGGAATTAAAGCAGTGCGCTTTAAGCATTCTACGGGAAGAGGAGTGTCAGTGTTTGCACAAACCAAATTTATGGCAGAGCACACAAGTGGGCACCCACGCTTCCTAAAGTGCTTGAGATAATGGTTCATGTTGCTCCTGCTGAAATGAATGGAAAGGGTGGGGTAGCATTAGAGGAGCAAAACAGGAATCCCAGAGGGCACTGCAGTGTATTTTTTCTTCTGTGGTCTCCAGCCACCAGCTTTCACTGCTGGAGCACTTCCCCCCTCTCCAAAGTAGGGATTGCGGCCAAGGCTGGTGGGCTTATCTTCATTCCACAAAGCTGAGGAAAGCTTGCCAGCAGCACTGAAAGGTAACTCTGGATAAGAAATTACAGGTCTGCAGTTCACACAGCACACCTGAGTTATTAGAGAGAACTTTATAAGCATTCGCGTGGCAACAAATGCCGCACGTACCCCCACCCCAATTCTGCATGTCTCCATGCTTTGTTATTCTGAGAGGGGCGAGAGAGATATTTTTAGCCACGGAAAGGCGAATCCATCTGCAGTGGGTTTCCAAGGAAACGGAATAATTGAAATATGTGTGGAACTAAGATCTGTTTCTACCAATTTCCCTTGATTACTGGAGCTGACAGGCATGCACACTCCGTCCAGTCTGTGCTGCTCCCCCTTAAGCCCCTCTTCATTGCAACTGGGCTGGCAGGAGAGCCGAGTTTGATCAGGAATCGGTGGAGAGGAGCCGTGAAGCAGCAAAGAGGCTCACAGTCTGACTTGGAACGTATAAATGTGACCCTGAATACAATTAAGGCCACTTTAAAGATGACCATTATAAGCCAGAGTAGTGAGGGGGAGGGGGACTTCTCGGGTACGAAAGGGGGGCGGGTGTGTTTGGAGGGAAATACCAGGATTTCGAAAGAGATGACAAAATGGATAACTGCAAAATCTCTATGGCGTGACACTGATGAGGGCCTCCTCCACACGGGGCGTTTAATGAGCCTTGAAGGCTCATTATAAATTTTACCTACACACGAGCGGAGCGCAAAACGGGCGTACAGGCGCGTTATCTCCCCGATAATGCGCATTTTCGAACGCGCGTTAAATAGCGACTTTTATTTTGCTCCGGCCGTTAAAGCGCATTTTCGCTGTGTGAACAAGCGATTATGCGCATTAACTACCTGGAAAGCGCTTTTTGGGCATCTTTTAATGCGCTTCGCCGCTTCTCGCCGCCTCCCGTGCAGAGGGATTGTGAGTAAATGCGCCTCCGCGATAATGCGCATAATCGCGGAACCAGGCGCAAAGGCGCATTCTTGTGGAGGGGGCCGAGGGCAACTCAAAGATCACAGAAAATGTGCAAGCTTTTGAGATCTCTAGGGGACTGCCTATACAGCGTAGGGTTGCCGCCACCTTAAAGCAAAACCCTGTACTTTCTCTGCAGTGGAGTGGTGGCTACTCCCGACGCAGAGGGAGGGCGTGGGGTTTCCGGTGGCCATTGGCCTGCCAGGCCTGCCCCCTGTCTGAGTAGATGGAACCAATCGGGTTGCCATCTGCCACGGTACATCTCCGCCACAACTCCGGAGCAAGGATAGATGGCGGATGCACAGTACGTGCCTCGCTCTATGGAAAAAAAGTCGCGGTAAATCCCCAACTTTTTAAAGTCGCAGCTTCACGGGAAAGCCCTGTGATGGCTGCAAGGCTGCGGCCGTGTCACATAATGCAGCACCACCGTGCACCCACTGTGGGGCTTTCAGACCATCTAGGCAGCCCCCATATCTCTCAATCAGGCACAAACAGCAGGTTGACTGGGAGGCCGGGGGAGAAAGGCTGCCTGGATGTTGTGGTCAGGATATCTGCATAGTCAGAAGCCTTGTTTAGGTTCAGGTTCACTTCAGCACAAATAGAACTCCCTGTGCAATAGTGGACCCAGCTTTATCAGGGTTCCGGATTGCACAAAGGGATCTACTTGCTTTCAAGTGAATGCCAGCAGAACACCCTTTCAGACAGAGTTCTTGCCATGTTGAAACTCCTGATTCAACATGGCAAGCACTGAACTGAGGGGGTCAGGGCCATCAGACCCATAGACTAGGGAGTGGGACCAGTATGCACAGCTCTGACTCTCCACCCCCTTTAATACTTCACTTAGGCTGACCAGATAAAATCCAGGTGAGGGCTCATGTAACTTTAACAGTTGTAGAGCAAAGGGAATTTCTGCCAGTGTCATTTATATGCAATTAGTTCCTGGTGATAATCCCTCTTCATCACAATAGTTAAAGTTGTAGGGGCCCTGCCTTCTTTTGTACATGGTCATTCTAGTATAATGCCTGCACCTTTAACTGTTGTGATGAAGAGGGAATTTCACCAGGAACTAATTGCATACAAATGACACTGGCTGAAATTCCCTTTTCTCTACAATTGTTAAAGTTACATGAGCCCTGACCTGGATTTTATCTGGTCACCCTAACTTCACTCCTTTGCCTGAACGTAGGCTGACCATATGAAAAGGAGGACAGGGCTCCTGTAACTTTAACAGTTGTAGAGAAAAAGGAATTTCAGCCAGGGTCATTTGTATGCAATTAGTTCCTGGTGAAATTCCCTCTTCATCACAACAGTTAAAGTTGCAGGCACTATACTAGAGCGACCATATACAAAAGAAGGCAGGACCCCTGCAACTTTAACGGTTGTGATGAAGAGAGAATTTCACCAGGAGCTAATTGCATACAAATGACCCTGGCTGAAATTCCCTTTTCTCTACAACTGTTAAAGTTACAGGAGCCCTGTCCTCCTTTTCATATGGTCAGCCTACCTGAATGGGGCTAGTCTTAATATGACATGGAGGAAGGTTTGGAGACATTCAAACTGGGCCCTATCAGGTGATGTGTTGGTTTCAGGGCCCTCAACAACCACTGGGGAGAAGAAAGTAGCAGACAATTTTGGAGTCTGGAGGCTATTTTGAATTTTACATTTTCAGAAATGGAGGATCCACAATAGTTTGCTACTTTCTTCCCAGTGGTCTTATCGGTCAGTGTCTGAGGTGGGCCAGTGTGGGAGCATCTTCTCCATAATAGCTGAAGAGAGGGTGTGGTGGCATTCAACATAGGAAAACAACAACATGAAAGTTGGTAATGCACATTATAAGTAATGCGGGAAAGGTTTCTGAGTATTCGTGAACATACTTGGAAATGCATGTGTGACTTTGTCCCTCGTTCATTTCAGTGGAAGAGGAACATGTTAACCTCTGCACTATCCATACGCCCATTCTTTTGCAGGTTGGATCCCTCCATTGAAATGGATTGAGAAGTTTGTGCAGGGGGAGAGTCCCGAACGAATATCATAGTTCCCAAAGCTAATAAACATTTCTGGATTGAGACAATTGATTCAAAAGACTGATTGATTTGCAAATAAGTATCCAGGGCTGTATGTATTTTGTGATCTCATGCTCTGTAAGAGCATTGAATTTTGCATAGCATGAGTCATGCATGATGAAACCGGATGGGGAGTTGAGTTGATTATCGAGTGGTCTGTGGCAGTGCTTCAGTACCTTACAGAACCCCTCAGACCTCCCCATGGCTAGCCAAAGCCAGCAGGAGAGACAGCATGTGGGAGTAGGGCCTGGAGAATCCTGAGTTCAAATCCCCATTAGGAGCGGGGGACGGCCTGGGGTATAAGTAAGCATCTTTAATCGCTCTTAAAACAGAAATAGGCTTGGAAAAAATACGTATTTTATGCATATTGGGATAGGACTGAATAAATGAATGGTAAAATAGGGCAGAACAAGGTGCGGAATGTTGCCAGGATGCTTAAGGGGGAAAACTTGATTTGCACATGTTTTCCCAATGGAAATGTTGTCCTGAGCTTGGTAGATGAAGGAGCTCAGAGAGAGAGTTGAGGCTTGCATAAAGAAGGCTCTAGATTTGTCCTTCGTATGTGCAAGTAAGACACGTGCATCAATGCCAGATGCACTAGAAAAGACCTCTGCTGAAATGTGACTCTGTATTACTGCATTTGACATCACCTGAATCCAGAATGGGTGGAATCCAACATGGTATAGGCAGATCTTTGCTCACTTAATGGGAAGTGCTTGGGGTTTTCTCCCTTTTTCCTCCCTGCTGCACACTCTGGGCCCCCTTCTGCTCTGGAGGGCGGGGGGCACACGGGGGATTCAAAGGGGAATTGTTTCTCTTCTCTTGCTTCTCTTGATGGAACCAGTTCCATCAGCAGAAAAATGTCATTGGAATCCACCCGATGTATATTTATTCATTTTAACCATATACGTTGCACCTGCAACATATGTTCAAAGAGGCTTATAGTTAGGGCTGTGCAAGCCTCAGACCTCGGATTCAGTGTTCCAAGGCCCCAGCGACCATTTTATGACTGAGCTGATATTTTACTTCACAGCTCAAGGACTCCATACTGTTGAAAGGGTGTAAAACTCCCAGCATGCACTGCCTGGGAGGGCTTGACTTACCGGGACCCAGAAATGGCAGGCACTCATGGCTTCACTGCTGCTGCCACCATGATCAGCTGCCCGCACACCCACTGGCGCAATCCAGGGCACACCAGTCCCTGGAGGGGTTGCCGCATGTTCTGCAGGTGCCCTGCAGCCGCCTGCTTCCCCCGAGAGCCGCCCACTTCTGGTAAAGACTGGCGCATCCTGGATTGTGCCGGCAGAGAATTGTAGGTTCTTTCAACAGTACAGAGTCCTTGGGCTGTGAAGTAAAATTGTGGTTCTATCATAAAATGGTAGCTCCATCATAAAACAGTCTCCAGGGCCTCAGAATTCTGAATCCAAGGCCCAAAGCTTGCACAGCTCTACTTATAATGTGAAAAAAGAATAAAATAGTAATGATATAAAATAAGTCATAGAATATAAAACAGCTTAAAAAATACAGAATAAATCTTTAATATGCCCAAGAGATTTCAAAAGCCAAACAAAAAAATGAAGCTTTAGAACCGTTTCCTAAATGAAAACAATGCCTAAACTCCAAAGGAAAGATGGTTGCACCATCTGCAACTGTAAAGGCTCGGCTTCTAGTAGAAGATGTCTGAATGGCAGACATTGATGGTATCTGAAGTAAACTTGCCCATATTCACTATTATGGGCTACTGTTCTGACTCAGTACAATCTCAATCTGATGACTATTCTGACTCCAATCTAGGGTTGGCAGAGAAATCCACAATCGAACCAAATAAGTTCGGATCCTTATGAAGCCAGCCCATGGATTCTGCAGTGGACTGGCTTTAGCCTTGTCGGGTGGCATCCACGGACTTGTGAACCATTTTCCTAACCTTTGGGAATTTTCTACAAATTCGTTGTAGAAAATATGCAAAAACAACAACACCAGCCAGCCAACAAATGCACATTTCCCCCATACGCTAAAGCGTGAAAATGCACATTTGGGCAGAATTTGCAGATTTGGGGCAAATTTGAGTATTTGCCCATGTGAGAATTTGAGCAAATTCATAAACTGAAAAACTAAAATCCAAGTCTGTCCATGGGTAGATGATGCAACAAAAGGCACCTGACAATCCGCTGAACTCAGATTTTGCATACCTACAAATCCCAATCTGAGCTTCTATTCTGAATCGCTCCATTCCAAAAGTTATCTTAACTTTTCTGTTATGTTAATAACAGATAAAATTTTGTCATTGGCCCCATCAGTAGAGGGGCCTGTAGCTCAATTGTAGAGCAACCTGCTTTGCATGCAAAAGATCCCAGCTTCAATCCCTGGCTTCTCCGCATAGGTTTAGGTAGAGGAATCCTGCCTGAAATACTGAAAGACCAGCTGAGTCAGTGTCAACAATACTGGGTTCAATGAACCAACATAGGAAGGCTATGTCAAACTCTAAAGGGATATTGCTATATAAAATAGTAGGGCATGGGAGCAAAAGGGGAAAGAATTGCCCCATAAAGTGGTATGGCACCAAGATTTTTTTAAAAAAAGAGTACGCCCAAGTTACTTAATGTGTGTGTATCCTTGCACAATATACCAACAAATGCAAATGTGCTCATATTCAGAGAAGTATATATATGCTAACCATCATCAAAGACATCTTATGGGGCTTAGTACAGTACTTTCCCAGGCTCACAGAATACCACTGTGCTGAAAACATATACAGATTTGTAATAGATCCGTTGTTAGCCATGACATTTCAGTGGGTCTACTTTGGCTAAATCTGAATCTAAACCAATACCTGTACAAAGCAATATTGTACATTATGATACTCACTTGAGTGAAAACTTTATACCAGCTGGTGTTATAGCCTACATAATGTGTATGAACTTCGACATTTGTTAGCAATTCACCACTTATCTAGCTAGTGCTGCCTATTCTGTTTGGCAGTAGCCAGCCAAGCTTTTCAGGCTCTCAGGCAGAGGTACTTACTACCCCTCATATTTTGGGTAGAAATATTAGTGGTCTTCATGTGCAAGGCCTGAGATCTATGATTGAATTAAGGCATACAGAAGAAGACATGAATTATAAGGACTACCTTCGTATTCATAGTTGTGCTCCATTGCAGTATTTCTGTGCATGCCCCACCAGGAACTCTCTTCAGGCGAATTGCACAATATTCCTTCATGCATTTCTTCATGCTTCATTTATTCCTTAGATACAGAATGTTTTCCATCTGTGTTTTGGTTTCTTTCTGCTTCCCCATCAGCTGCTTCAGGAACTCTTCTAAAATACTCACCTTTGAGATGCGATACAGTATTTATCCGTAGTTTGAACAGTCAGATAATTTAAATGGAGATGATATATTCACAGGTTATCACATTAGGTTTGGTGATATTCATGTCTGTTTCTTAGATTTAAAATTCTGCTTTGAATAATGTGGGCAGAAATACCATGAGTTGACAGTTCTACCTAGAGAACTATCTAGGTCAGTATATGACCTAATTGTCCCAGTAGCTGCACAAACACACAGGTTTAACTGCTGAATCAGTATCATCTATTGCAGAGCTTGCAATTAGTGCTTTGTTGGATTAAAAAAAAACACCTATGCGATAGCTAAGGAACGGAAATAAGCATACATGTTTTTCTACTGATAGTTTAAGCCCTGGGCATATCAATTTTAGAATCTGTGATGTTTCAAATCAGTAGAATTCCATACTGTAGGCTGTACACTACATGGTTGAATGTCTTGTTTTTTTAAAAAAAAAATTCAAATAATTATTTTACAATGTGGTGGTCGGAACAGTATTTCTTTGAAAGCTGGAAGCACTCTAAAATCCATTAATGCCCCTGACCAGTAGGAGATGTTTTCTTGCTTCTCTGAATGGTATATTTCTGAATTAACAGCTTACATAAAAGAGCTCATAAAATTATGACATAATTTGGACCAAAAGCTGAAACCTCTTCTTTCCTAGGCCCAAAGAAGCCTCCTTTGCTTTTTTAGCACTGCATTTTTGCCACTGCCATAGTCTCCACAGTCTAACAAAAAGCTTTGCACTACACACCTTATTATTTGTGTGCCTTAACTGCTTCCTCATTCACTTATGACTGGCTGTTCAGCGCTCCCATCAAAACGTTGCCAGAACAATTGGGATGCATTACTGATTTTACTATTGCAGTAGTAATAATTTTATTGTTTAGCTATAAGCCATAAAACCCCAGAAGAAACAGTCGGTGTCGAGCAACAAATTTAGCTCTCAATTTCCTGGCTGTCAGCACAAATAAGGAAACACACAAGATAACGTAATTTTCATTATCAAGCATACACATTCACTAGGAGTAACAAAATTCTTCCTGAGCCTAAACCCAGACAAATATTTTTTCATGTGCATCTTTCTAAAGAGGCTGTTTGGTAACATAATGGACAATATCCTCAGTAAATATTTTACAAGCCACACATGGACGCTGTTCTAGTGGTAATTTCTTGTAACAGCCTTCTAAGAAAGCAGAGGGCATAATGATAAATCTTAATTCTGTTAAAGCATTCCTACATGGAACCAAAGTAATAAAATCCAAAGAGCTGGCTTTCTGATGATCTGACTTGACACATGGATACAATCTGGAAAATCCTGAAGAATGGATGATTAACATAACAGTCAGAAAATATTTTCCAAACACGAAAAGCCTTAATTGAAATGTGGGCATTGACTGGATCTTAATCGGCTGGCAATCAAGACCTCTAGCAGGTGTCTGTCATGCAGTTACTTCCCTTTGAGAATTTAATGGAGAGTCACTAAACTTTGCGGACCCAATGTGAAGGTAGCAAGGTTAACATTCTATTTTGAAAGTAAAGAAGCCAGGCTTGTATTCTAGCCCAAAGAGAAGGCCAGATTTTACTGCCTATGGATAGCTTACTGGAAGAGATGTACACAGAGGAAAAACAAACAGATTCTAAACTGCTTCAAAGCTATTAGCACTGCAATTGCCCAAAATGCTCACGCTTGCATTTTTACAACGCAGACAATACAACATGCATCTCCTCCTTCCTCTCTCCCTCTGTTCTCCCCCATAGAATTACCTGTGTGTGAGATTCAGTTCTTTCAGCTCCATCAAAGCAGACACTGAAAGGCTTACTCCGTCTTCCACCGGCCATTGAGCAGTGGTCAGCCAATCAGAGATGAGACATCCTGGCATCTTCTGGAATGCGCGTCTTCCTCATCGCCTTTGCCTCCTCCCTTCTACCCATTTCTCTGCAAACAACATATTGTGTGTGTTGGGGGGGGGGGGGAGAGAGAGAGAGAGAGAAAAGAAAAATCAGCAACGTAAAAAGGCAAAACATGCTGTAATCACAAATAGTTGGCACTGGGATTTCTGCGCTGTGAAAACTGTAAAACCAAGCATTCTCTAAGTTAGCTGCTAAGAAACGGATACAGTTATGTTCTATATGCAAAGCATTCAGTTCTTTTCCCCCTGGGAAGAATCTGGTGGCAGGCACGAGGTAGCCCTGTGGACTAGAAATGCTGGGGAACTATATGTTTGGATGAAAATGCATAAATCAGTCAGTAGTCATTATGCATCAGACATCCTCAAGCTACTGACTGCGATGGTTTTGCAACTATATGTTTCATTTTTCTTCTTCCTGTCACTTCAGCAAGTTAAATCCAGTATTTTAAAAAGAAACAATTTTTATTATTATTATTATTATTATTATTATTCTCTTTCTAGCTTGTGGTGGTTTTTCTAGACGGACATGACGGGCTTTGCCAAGTCATGCTGGCTTTTATTGATTCAGGAATTTCCTGACGATTGAGCATGTTTTAATTATGACTGCTTTCTGGATGTTGGTGTGGATGTATTCTGGTAGGCCCAGTTTCTAGAGGTTTTCTGTATTTTTTTTTTATGTGATGCTGGTAACTGATGTGACTAATGGAATAATTGTGACCTTTTCCTGTTGCCATAGATCTTTACCTTCCATGGCCAGTGGTTTATATTTGTCTCTCTTTTCTTCTTCCTTTTCAACAACATTTTTGTCATTCAGTATTGCTATGTCGATGAGGTATGTGTGTTTTCCTTTTTTGTCTATGAACGTTATGTCTGGTCAGTTGCAAGATATTGTCTTGTCCGTATTTGTGGGTTCTGTATTATGTTGTAGTGCTTCCCATGGAGTGCTTTTTGTGCACATTTTTCTTTTTTCTCTGCGAGTGTAAGTGGTTCTGTTTGATTTTCGTTTTGTAGTGCTAGGTTGAGTGGGGAGTAGTTTTTATCTGCTTTGACTATGGCTTTATGAATGGAGGTGTTTTGGTGTGGAAGAATTCTCTGAGTGATTTGATCTGTTTAGTATGAATTCTGTTACTGTCCAGCAGACCTCTTCCTCCTTCTTTCCTGCTGATTGTTATTCTTTCAATGCATGAGTTGGGTTGGAGCATGCAGTGTTTTGTGAGTTCGGTGTGATTGAGTCTGTTTATTTCTTCAAGTTCAGTGTGTGACCAGTGTATGATTCCGAATGAGTATGTGAGGATGGGTATTGCGTAGGTGTTGATGGCTTTGAAAATGTTTTTCAAGTTGAGTTTAGATTTTAGGATTTGTGATAGGCGAGTTTTATATTGCATTCTTAGTTGAGTTTTTACTGTGGAGTAATTGATTTTTGTGTTTTGTTGGAATCCTAGGTATTATTATTATTATTATTATTATTATTATTATTGATCTCCATCCAAAGATATCGGGGCAGTGTACAAAGCAAGAGCCTAAAGTGGTCTTATAACCCAAAAATACAATAAAAGCAAAACAGAATATGATGATAAAACAATGTAAAAGCGGGGAAATACAAAAGGGCGAACTAATCAGCTAAAATGCCTGGGCAAGCAACACAGTGCCAAAAAGATAATAAAACTGGTGCTAGTTACATTTCTATGGGGACAATTTCCACAAATGGAATGCCAGAACAGAGTATTGTTAACACAAAATGTGTAGAAGGTAATTTGAGGAGAGGTGCATTTTATCTCTTTCCTCTATTCAATATAGACTACTGCCATGGAAAAGGTTGAGTGATTGGTCCTGACTTGAAGCAGTACGTCAGCCTTCTCCAAACTGGTGCCTTCCAGATGTTTTGGAGTTCAGCCCTCATGAGTAACATAGTGAATGGTCAGACATTCTGAGAGTTGTAGCTCAAAACATCTGGAGAGCACCAAGTTGGGGAAGGCTGCAGCCCTAACGGGAAAGGGTGGAACTTGCCTCAGTTATCCACGCACTAGTGATGTCCAGGTTGGACTACAGTAATGTAATGTATGAGGGGCTGTCTTTGAAGACAGTTCGGAAACTTCAGCAAGTGGAGAATGTGTTCACCTGAGTCTTGTTGGAGCAAGGTGATCAGATCATATTACCTATGTGTTTCTGAGATCAATTTAAAGTGCTGGTTTTGATCTTTAAGCCTTTAAACAGTTTAGGACCAAATACTTCACCAATATCTGCCTGCCCATACTTTAAGATCTGCAAGAGCGCCCTTCTCATTTGCCCACCTTTGAGGGCAGTTACGTGAGTGAACACACAAAAGTGGGCCTTTTTCTCAGTGGCCCCACATCTCTGAAATAAGTTGATTCCAATCCATTTAAGGCTGCAACTCTTCCTCCATTCCTTCTTAAAACTCTGACCATGCAGACTTCATGGCCTGAACTTTAAGTCAGCCACTTTTTCCTCTCCTCTCCTCCCTCCTGACTTTTGTAACAACTCTCCTGAAAAAGTGATCTTCAAAGTTTGTGCACACCTTTGTGTATATATGGTTGGTTCTAAGTAGGCTGACCATATGAAAAGGAGGACAGGGCTCCTGTATCTTAAACAGTTTAATAGAAAAGGGAATTTCAGCAGATGTCATTTGTATATAAGCAAATTCCCTCTTCATCACAAAGTTAAAGCTGCAGAAGCCCTGCCCTCTTTTGTACATGGTCAAGAGACAGGGCTCCTGCAGCTTTAACTGTTGTGATGAAGAGGGAATTTCACTAGGTTATATATGCATACAAACAACACCTGCTGAAATTCCCTGTCCTTTCAAACTGTTAAAGATACAGGAGCCCTGTCCTCCTTTTCATATGGTCACCCTAAATAATGGTCTTGTCTGACTGCAGATTTTGAAACACCCAGGAATCCCAGTTATTGCCATTCACACTATTGATTTATCCTTGTCATGTAATACAATACATTTGTATACATTTGTGCCGCTCACATTCAAGGCTAAACAACATAATACATTCAATATATAGCATGAAGTTTAGCTTCTTTCTTTCTTGTAAGAGTATGTTGATGTCATTTGAGGATGCTAAGGACTGCTTTATATAAGTTGGTTACAGCACACAAACTATTCAGGGGATATGCAATGGTACATAGGACTGCCATAGCATAAAGCTGTCCATTTGTGACTAACAATAGTTGTGTTTCCAAACAGGCAGCTCGTTACACTATTAGTCAAAAGCCTTTTCCTCATATGGATTTTCTGTGGTAAGAAAAAAAGACAGCCAAAGCCATGAGAAAACATGGGATGGTTAGAAGCAGAAGACACCATCATCTGAAGCCCTCATAAAACTCTTCAAATGAAGCAGCAAGATTGCATAATAAAAACCTGATCTGAAACCATGCTAAGCTGTAATAGCCCTATGACTCCCCCCATGGCTGGTTGGGGAATGCTGGGAAATGTAGGACTTTTTCCCCATCTAAACATGAATAGAATTGCACCCTTAAGCATGCATTTAACTCTCCCACTGAAATGAACAGATGTAAATGCACTTAACCTTGGAAGGTTTGTGCTCCTGAGTTGCAAGAACGGCTGGGCTGTTTGACCCATCTTTCACTTTTTGCTAAGCCCATGCTTTGGAAAAGCTTACGTTTGCTTCTATAAAAGTGTCTGTCATCTGTTCACTCATTTAACAAAAAGAATAGATTACATATAGAATCTTGATATTGTTATCTGTGCTGCGTTTCATTTTGGAGGGAAAAGCAGGGCATAACATGATAACAGTGATGATGAAGAACATCCCATAATCAACATATACAGCACTGATCAAATAATAGGGCTTACCAATCCTATTTGCGGAAAATAATAATGAAAAATGCATTTCTGGATGGTCAAGGTAAGCATTATCACACATGGATCAAAAGTGTTTGCTGTGATTAATTATGTGTAAATTCAATCTATACTGCCCTCAACAGATGGGAGAAATACTTTCCTATAAATCTCTCTTTAAGATGGAACACTGAACACAGGTCCTTTCCAATGTGTGTACTACACACTCGGGATGGGAGAACCAGGGATGATTAAGGTTGCTGAAACATATTTTGCGACATGTTTTTTAGTTCATTCTTTTGGGAGAAGTGTGCATTTCAAACTGGTAAACTGTGCACTCCTGTGCATATTTTGCAAAATTGCACACTCCTCCATTGACTAAATGCCTGAAAATGCATGGTGATTGAAAAATGTGCATTGCAAAGTGTGCATTTATACACACACACCAATACACACACTTTTTTGAATGCGATCACAAGTTTGGGATAGTGCAAATGTTTTTCCCAAAAAACCCTCACTCCCGTTTGCATTTGGGCTTGCAAATGGGGCAGTTTCAAATGATTTGCAAATGGTACTACACACTAAGCACCCACTCCGGCACGATAATCTGGTGACATCTAGTGATCAATTTAAGACATGACTGAACTATTGCAATCCACTGGATTGCAGAGGGGTTTTCTGCAAAGCTGGGCTGAAGGATTCAGCCCCTCATTTTCCTGCATTTTATGGGCCCGGGATGGGGCAAAAATGCCCTTCAAAGTTTGGTGCAATCTTCAGTTGATTCGATCTTTAGGGCAGACATCAAAAGACCTTTAGTGTGTACAATATATTGGGGAGGGGGGTGTATTACTTTTAATATCAGGTGCTGAGGGTATTCTTCCCCCTATTATTTTGTATTATTTCCCCCTATTTTGTTCCTTTTATTTCATAAGAAAAGTTTGTCTGCTGCTGCATGCAAGTGGCGGCTTCAGTCCCTGTGCAGCAGCCAGGGGTGTTCCTTAACAGAATTCCCAATTCCCCAGCAGTTTAGTATCCTTTGAGCGCTGCTGTTTTGAATCTGTATTTTAAATCTCTGCATTGCTGCTCGGTTTTATTCTTGTTATACTTTTATATTGTAGATTGAAGCTTTTATATTTTATATTGTTTTACTCTGTACTTTAAAGTTTTAATTTTTGTGAACCACACAGAGAGCTTTGGCTTATGAGGCAGTATAGAAAGGTAACAAATAAATAAATAAACAACGCTACATCTGTGGCACCATTGTTCCCCTGAGGCATTTTGTTTGAGAAAGCCATTGAGACCTTTATCTAGGGTGACCAGATAAAATCCAGGTCAGGGCTTCTGTAACTTTAACAGTTGTAGAGAAAAGGGAATTTCAGCCAGTGTCATTTGTATGCAATTAGTTCCTGGTGAAATTCCCTCTTCATCACAACAGTTAAAGTTGCAGGGGCCCTGCCTTCTTTTACATTTGGTCACTCAAGTATAGTTCCTGCACCTTTAACTGTTGTAATGAAGAGGGAATTTCACCAGGAACTAATTGCATACAAATGACCCTGGCTGAAATTCCCTTTTCTCTACAACTGTTAAAGTTACAGGAGCCCTGACCTGGATTTTATTTGGTCAACCTATTTAGAATTTTGGTTTCCCCTCAAAAGTCAATGAATATTTTCTACTCTTCTGCAGGGGATGAATGGCCCTATAGTGTGTGTGTTTGTGTGTGTTGGGGAGCAGATATTCGACCCAGCATGATTTTTAGAGCATTTCTACACCAGGGAAAATCTCGCAGATTACCTTTCTGCTTCCATTTTCATCGCATGATCACCACATGCTCTCTTTATACACACTTCCCTTCCTCCCTTTTCCCCTTTAACCAGGAGTTCTATATGTTACACTTATGCAGCCACAAGATGGCGTTGGTCTGCCTCTTCTTATAGTGCTATTTCCTCTTTACAAGCTGAAATGGAAAGGGGATCTTTTTGTTACTAGTTGTTTCCATTTCAAATTAAGGTGAGGAAATCCTTCTAAAGAATGAGAGAGACTGTTTACAGCATCATGTAATCGACCCAGGAACTTCCATGAGTGGCCAGTCATTAGCATGCTATAAATAGCTCATTTAGAGAAACCCTTATGACTTGGGGGATGACATGACAACATTGCCACAGTTAGCAATTTTGTAGTTGTCAAAATTCCCTGCTTGTTGTCGTGTGTGTGTTTTTAATGCAGAGGTGGAGGTGGGGTGCAGGCAAATGATGAGGTTGGGTGCAGGCTGCCATCTGAGCCTACCGAGTTTCATGAGCAAGACAAGGAGAAAAAGATGGGATAGTTGCACAATGTCTTCTAATTGGTAGTGCTGGGGTGGGTGTTGAACCTCTTTTAGCCCAAGAGCCGAATTCCATTTGGGAGAAGTTCTCGGGGGGTCACATTCCAGGGATGGGCTAGGCCAAAGAGGAAGGAACAGATTTATCCACATACTTTAGCTTAAGTTTCTTAGTGCCAGTAAGTCTGTCTTAGAACAAGCATTTCAACCTTTTAGAATGGGGAGAAAAACTGGACAAAAGCCAGGAAACCACCAACTGAGGTCCCCTCTACAAGGATTCGCTTTTGCGCCCGGTTAGGCGATTATGCACATAATCGCTGAAGCGCATTTACACCTAATACCTCTGCACGAGAGGCGGCGAAGCGCATTAACGGATGACCAAAATGCGCTTTACAAGTAGTTAATGTGCATAAGCGCTTGTTCACATAGTCAAAATGCGCTTTAACGGCCAGAGCAAAATAAAACTCGCGATTTAACGCGCGTTCGATAATGCGCATAATCGGAGAGAAAACGCGCCTCTACGCCCAATTTGCGCTCCGTTCTTGTAGAGGTAAAAAATTTTAAGCACCTTGAAAGAGCTTTAAACCTCTCTTGTAGAGGCAGCCTGACTGGTTGTCAGGGCAAAGGGCCAGAGGAAATGAATGCAACCACATGGGAACCCTGAAGGGTGGGATTGTGAACCTAGGCGGGATGGATTTGGCCCTGGTCCTGATGTTCTGCCCCCTTGTGCTAGGAACCCTCTGTCCAGAAGCACCACTGGAGTAAGAAAACAATAAAATGTTCTCCCTTCCCCACTGCAGAGTGAAGGAACAGAACCAAAACTTAACATAAGGCTCTATAAGGCTGTAGCCAGTATCGTTGTGCCTTCTAATGACTATTATAAATAAATAAAATCCCAAAGTCATCTGAGACTGAAGATTTAAGGTGATGCTGTTTGCAGGTGAGTTTTTTTCCCCAGGGGGAAAGACTTATATGTTAGCTGTTCCCTTGTAATCACAAGGCATAATAACCAATAATAATAATAATAATAATAATAATAATAATAATAATTTCTTACCCGCCTCTCCCTCCAGATCGAGGTGGGGAACAACATCAATGCAAAAAATATAAAATACATAAACTAATTAAAAACATATAAAATGAATACATCATTAAAATAAATAAAGTCTTAAAATTCAACTGGGTATGCCTGCCAGAAGAGATCAGTCTTTACAGCTCTCTTAAATTCTGGAAGACTGGTAAGTTGGCGAATCTCTCCCGGCAGGTCGTTCCACAGTCTGGGAGTGGCAGAAGAGAAGGTCCTCTGGGTAACAGTTGTCAGCCTAGTCTTCGCCGACTGTAGTAAATTCTTCCCAGAGGACCTGAGCGTGCAGGGCGGATTGTATGGGAGAGGGCGATCCCGCAGGTAACCTGGACCCAAACCATGTAGGGCTTTAAAGGTAATAACCAACACTTTGGCAGCCAGTGGCAGGTCTTTATTAGTTAACCTTTTCCTGCCCTTGATAATCCTATTCCACAGCTCATGAGAGGGGTCACACCATCTCCCAAAGATAGCAAAGAAAACTAAGGCTGCCTCTACAAGAGAGGTTTAAAGCTCTTTCAAGGCGCTTAAATTTTTTTACCTCTACAAGAACGGAGCGCAAATCGGGCGTAGAGGCGCGTTATCTCTCCAATTATGCGCATTATCGAATGTGCGTTAAATAGCGAGTTTTATTTTGCTCCGGCCGTTAAAGCGCATTTTGCCTATGTGAACAAGCGCTTATGCGCATTAACTACTTGTAAAGTGCATTTTGGTCATCCGTTAATGCGCTTCGCCGCCTCTCGCCACCTCTCGTGCAGAGGTATTAGGTGTAAATGCGCTTCAGCGATTATGCGCATAATCGCCTAACCGGGCGCAAAAGCGAATCCTTGTAGAGGGAACCTGAATTAACTGCACTGCAGACAGGGGATAGGATCCACCCTTAAAATTGCAGATAGCTAGTGCAAAGCAGCTTTGGGGGAAGACTTAAAACAGTTTCTCCTGACTTTCTTTTAGAGGTGTTTGCACTGTTGAGTTGTAAAGTGGGGAGAAAAGAAAAGAAATGGGGGGAGAAGGGAGGGGAAAAGAAGGATGAAGAAGAGCAGACATGGAGACATTAAGGAAGAGAAGGAAAGAAGGGAGGAAAAAGGAATAACATAAAGGAGAGATTGAAGAAGAAGCATAATAGGGGAAGATGTGCTTGGTTTGGAGAATATGGGAGGGGGCTGGTGTTTGAATGCTACTGCTAGTTTTATATAATACTTTAAATCTGTCATGTGTTTTACCATAATTCTTGCATTTGCTCTCACAGAAATTCTGTCAGGTCAATCACTGTATTATTGTTAATTAATAGATAAAGAAAAACGAGGCTGGAGAGGAATGCTGGTTTCCCTGGCCCAAATCCACTCTCTATCCCTTATGGTGGCTGGTTTAATTCTTCCTGGTTTTGAATATTAACCATTTGCAGCAATTGTGGGAAAGCAGGGATAATGGCAGCATGCCAACTTGTGTCCTTTTGCGTGAAAAAGGCTAGGTCTAAAGTGCTTATAACCTTGAGTTGGATCCAATATTAGTCTAACTTAAGTCCCATTTCAATGAGTCTACTGTAAGGAGAGTTAACATTGGATCCTGGAATTTGAGAAAAATATTTTACTTCCAAGTATTATTTGACTTCTGTGTACCATGTATCCTAAAATGACATTAAAACCAAGAACAAATACGTTTGGGACTACTTTCTTACTAATTTTAGTGGATGTATTCATTGAATAAGTACAAAAAGAAACAACCAAACTCCAACCTAAGAGAAATATATGGATTAAAATAAAATATATATTTAGTGACAAATACAAAATTAAAATCCTGTTGCAGAATTCTAGAAAGATCGTTAATAATAATAATAATAATAATAATAATAATATATTTATTTATCACCCGCCTCTCCCAACGGATCGAGGCGGGGAACAACACCAAACACAAAATACAAAAACTGATTAAAAGCAGATAAAACCAGTACATCATTAAAACACCAATAAAACGCCAATAAAACACTTTAAAATTCATCTGGGTAGGCCTGCCGGAAGAGATAAGTCTTTATAGATCTTTTAAATTCCGGAAGACTAGTGAGTTAGTGAATCTCTCCCGGCAGGTCATTCCATAATCTGGGAGCGGCAGAAGAAAAGGTCCTCTGGGTAACGGTTGTCAGTCTAGTTCTTGTTGACTGTAATAAATTCTTCCCAGAGGACCTGAGCATGCGGGGCGGATTGTATGGGAGAAGGCGATCCCGTAGGTAACCTGGACCCAAACCATGTAGGGCTTTAAAGGTAATAACCAACACTTTGTACTTCGCCCAGAAGTGGTTAACCAAACTTATTAACCACATTTTATCCTCTGTTAAATTTTATAGGCTATAAAAGTAATTCTGTTAATACATAATACATGTCCATAAAACCCAACTGTTTTCACCCTTAGGACTTTTTTTTAATAAGACATTTCAGAGGTGGAATGGTATGGTGGGACTAATTACACTTTTGTGGCAGCATCTAATTAGAGGAAAATATATATACAAGAATGGGATGCGCAGTTGGAAGTTTTTGGTTTTTTTAATGCTTAGGGAAAATAAAATCTAGTGAGTAACATGCCATGCGTAATAGGATAGTACAAATCATTCCTGAAAAGAATGCAGGAAAACCTCTAAGAACAACAAAATGAAGCCATATTAGAGCTGTCTCTTCATTTGTCATGCATTATTCACATATATTATTTTCATCCTAATTTTTTTAAAAAAAACACATGCTCATAATTCCCCAGAAATCATTTATTGTGCCGGCCCACTGACACCAGCCTTCACTCTTTTCTTTGGGGCCATTAGCACAAGGACAGCGTTGTTGGGCTCATGTGAGTGTGAGGGAAAGCACTGGTTTTGGGCACAATCCTATGCATGTTTAGACCAAAAAAAATGTCCTACAATGCCCAGCATTCTCCAGCCAGCCTGGTTGGCTGGGGAATGTTGGGAGTTCTAGGACTTCTTTCGGTCTAAATAAGCATAGGATTGCACCTTTAATTATTTAGCAAAACCATATGTGTTGTGAGGGAAATCATGTTCAAGCATTAGCCAGAATATGCATCAAATGTAGATTCTGTTTGTGATTTGCATTGCTCTGGCTGAGGTCAACCCAAGGCACACATGGATCTGCAAATATTTTGGGGCCCATTGGAACACTTAGTATTTTGAGGAAGTGGCTCTGCCCCCTGGTTGTTCCTCCTTCTCCGAGCCCTTGCCTCCCCAGGTCACTTCCACACATAGACCAGGGAGAGATAGTAAAAGTTGGATCCAATAGAAGTGAAACAGATCGTCTGGAATGTACAGGATTTTGCTTGGGGACCGTCCAATACCAGCATCAAATTAAAGCTTAGTGTCTATAGACTGCACAGTAAAAATCCCAGATCCTGTGCTTGACACAGTGCCGGCATGGCACAAAAATATTGATCAAAGTCACGGATCCATGTGACTTGGCTGGTTTTGGGTACTATGCACCTTGACATGTGTATGTGTGTATACATGCGTGTGCGTGTGTGCATGCACATGGAATATTTGCTGCTCTGCCTGAGGCAGCAAACTGTCTTGGGCCAGTCCTGATGGTTAAGGATGCTCATTTTATTATTTGTACTTTTAAAATGTGCTATCCTTTCCTACAACAAAAGGCTGCTTAGCTCAAGTAAATGTGTTTAGCACCAGGGTGGCAGAAGCAAACTCTGTTTTGTTGTGTAGTCATGATAGTGCTATGATTTTAGTGAGTTTAAAATGAAAAGGGGCACACGCTTTGTGTATTTCTTTCCTCTTTTTTAAAATCAGGGTTGACACACATGTGGTTTTGTTTGTATGTAAAGCAATTGAAAGGGGAAGGGGAGAAATGTTAGTTGTGTGATTCACAACTGAAGTAATGCACGATCACCTAAAAGGGAGGGCGTAAGACCATTAAGCCCAGTTTATAAAATTACCTAACTGCACCATTGTTCACAGGTGTATTCAGTGGAGACTGGTAGCTCTGATTTCAGTGGGGCTGTGAATTCACTCTGGGTTTCAGTCAGAACTCTAATGTCAACAGAACCAGGGTGCTGAGGTCAGCCCCAAAATTGGGTTCAATACCTTGGATAGCTCCTTTAGAGTTCTGACTGATTGTGACTGAAACTTGGAGTGAATTCACAGCCCCACTGAACCTGGGGCCTGCAGCCTCCTCTGGATGTATTGCAAAATTACCAAGGCTGCAATCCTATACCCACTTACCTGGGACCAAGCCCTATTGAAGTCAGTGGCACTTACTTATGAGTAAACAGGCACAGGATTGCACTGCACATGTATTTGGAACAACACAGACTTGCAGCACCTTATATAGGAGGTTGCCTTATACTGAATCACACCATGGGTCTGTCTAACTCAATATTGTCAACACTGACTGGCAGCCGCTCTCCAACGTTTTAGGCAGGAGTTTTACCTTCCCTGCCTGTAAGTGCTGGGGATC
The DNA here is from genome assembly GCA_029215795.1 of Anniella stebbinsi. Classification (NCBI taxonomy): domain Eukaryota; kingdom Metazoa; phylum Chordata; class Lepidosauria; order Squamata; family Anniellidae; genus Anniella; species Anniella stebbinsi. The sequence goes on from JARDYH010000001.1 coordinate 221,779,817, forward strand.
AAATCTGGGATCTTTTGCATGCAAAGCGGGGGCTCTACCATTGAGTTATGCCCCTCTGTGAGACTAACGTATTTGTTATGACATGAACTTTTGTGGACTGGAGTCCACTTCATCAGAAGTTAATCTTCAAGGTGCTGCAAGAGTCTTTATTGGTTTTGCTGGAACACTGACAAACATGGCTGCCCCTTTGGTAAATACAGTTGAAGTGCTTCGTACCTTTGAAACATGCTATATAAATGCTGCTATAGTTAGACAGGAGGTTTAAGAACTCTTGGTGAAAAGCTGTGTAAAAAGTTACATTTGAACAAGTCTTTAGACCAGACTTTAGACTAGATGCTGCTTTCAGGGTACTCCCAAATTTGTGACTGTGTGGAACTTTGAACAACTGAGTAGGCTTAAGTGACTCATTCGCTTCTGTGACACTAGTTACTGTTCTTACCATCACATAATATTTTGACTTCTTCTGGAAAACTAAAAATAGCTGTGAATATTTGGTGGCAGCAAATATTTGCCACTAGCTCTTTGTACTAACTACTGAGAAATTAAAAGGTTACCTGCTTTGGGGAGAGAGAGAAAGAGAGAGTGTCTCATATGCATGTTGTGATCCTGCAATCAGGATGAATAGCTGCGGTTAATATTCAAACATTGCAGTGTCTTTCCTAATTTTCATTGATCAACCAACCCTTTTTTTCTGTTGCAAAGGCAAATGATCACACATGGCCTTATTCTTTCCAGATCCAAAAATTCTGGTTGCCGTGGAAACTGCGAAAAGTCAGTTGTGGCATCCCAGTGTTACAGTGAAACGTGTTGACTGGCAAATAATTCCTTGTCCAAATTTCTGATACCAGAAATGCTTGGCTGAGTTTGGGAAAGCAGCGTCTTGCGGTGGAGGTGGGGAAGCAGAGAAGTCATAAATGGTAAATTCCCCACGAGAAATGCAGTGCTTTTCCAAATATTTAAATACGATGGTTTAGTCATTTGAAATAACATAACCTTCACTGGAGAGGCAGAAAAATGAAATAACATCACAGATAAGGCCCAGAGAAAGCCTTTTTGGCACGTGATAATCCACCACTGTAAAAACACAGGGCTTTCTTACAGGTTGGCAGCACATAATGAGACGGAACCAAGTCCATGCTGTATTGCTGACAACTGTAAAGTGAATAATACACATTCTTGTGGGAACCGGAGAATGTGATTTCTTTAAGACAAGGGTGGGCAGAAGGTAGATATCCAGATGTTTTGAACATCAAGTCCCAGGATTCCTGACCATTGACTATACTGTCAGGGGCTTATGGGAGTCCCCCCCCCCCTTTTTAGGTTGCTTCTAGAGTAGGGTGACCGTATTTGGGAAACCAAAAAAGAGGATATCTGTTGACAGAGGGCATCTGTTGACATTAGAGAAAATTACAGAAAACCCCCTCTGACACCCCAAATAATACAAAAACCAGGAAAAATCTCGGGAAATCCTGGCAGTTGGTCACCCTATATCTAGAGGCAAGTAGTTTGGGAGATATTCTCCATGCCACCAATCCAATCTAATACACATACACACACACATATACACACAGCTTATGGTGATGAGAAAATTTCCCAATCTGTGTTGCAAGCTGCTAGCCACTGCATATGCATAGTTTGCTGTATGGTGATAGCCCTCATGGGTAGAAATTTTAAGAGCTCTGCTTCGGGCAGACTTGGGCCAGACTTGGGCCTAATTCAGTGACCGGAGTGAGATTGTTATCAACCTTTATTTTTGTTCGTTGTCAGTGCTCCATTGTGGTAGCATAGTCTGCTTCAGTATCCATATGGGTGTTTGTTTATCTTGTCAAATGAAGTTGATTTGGTTTTGACTTGCATTTGCTCCCCATCTGATAGCATATGGGGAATCAACACCATACTCCAGCATTGGTAGCTTTTATATTTCATGCAACGACATGTAACCAAAATGTCACACAACAGTCTGGATTTTGTTCCATAGCTTTCAATGTTTCCATTTTCAGAATGGGACAGATTCCCAAACATCTTATTTTTACTTTGAATTTCATTTGAAATTCAAACATTTCAGAATTGCCAAGGCAACTTACCTTCTCCTTTATCTGAGGAAAGTCCTTGCTTGGCCAAAGTCTCTCTGTAGTCTCTGACTAATGGAAACATGGAACAAGCCATGCCTAACTTCTGCAAGGTTGCCAGGGGAGGAAGAGGCTCTAGCCTCCCCCAGCCCTCACGACCAGCATTGCTGCTTTCATGCAACCATTAGTGGTGCAAGAACAGCTGTTCCAATCAGCATGGGGGGAATTTGGTGGCACGGGGAGCACAACCTGCATCTGGGGGCCACATGTCTGCAGCCCATGGGTTGTTCATCCATGCTCTAGAGGGATTTTTTCTCTTCCTCAGGCTGCCTTTTCCTCATCTAGTGGGTGTGCTATAGGATGGGACATTATTGTTACCACGTTTCCTTGGGACACACAAAACTAAATATAGCTTTTATTTACAGTATTCCTCATTTCCCCGTGATATTAAATATACACCTTTTTCCTTATAACCTTGTGTCCTGAGAAAGCTGGAGGTGGAAGGAGAGTTGGTCATCAAGAGTCCTGGGACTCCCTTTATCAGATTGTTTACCTCATAGTTTATGCTCTCTGACGTAAAGGGATCAAATCACCCATTGTTCGAACCCCGAGACCTGGTTCCTCTTCTCATGGAGGAGCAAGAAAAAGGATGTGTGTGTTTTACAGTTATATCCCACGCTCAAAAACACTTGATGGGTCTTCTGTGGATTTTCCTTCTTGGCAGTGATCAAATTAACACCCAATGAATTCAACAATGCTAGTACTTCTTCTGCTAAGATTTCCCTCAGCTTATTAAGATCCCAGGGAACTGTCTACCTGGGGGTGGGGGGTGGACATATAGTAGTGCATGATGCAGTGTTATCAGGATACTCAGCACATTGCAACAGAAGGATAAGCAGCAAGCCTATATACACTAGTTGTTGGGGAACATGGGAGAGGGTGCTGTTGTACCTGTGTCCTGCTTGTGCATTCCTGTTTGACAGCTGGTTGGTCACTGTATGAACAGAGTGCTGGACTAGATGGACCCTTGGTCTGATCCAGCAGGGCTCTTATGCTCTTACGATGATCTCTGGCACCCTGATTTTAACTCCAATTCTATCATAAAACCCCTATTGTACAACTAGCATATTGTGTGATATTGTTGCATTTGGTAGTTGTGCATCTCATTCTAAATCAGTGGGGTCAGAGGGCTTTGAAGTTGCCCATCAACTCGTAGCACCTTGGCAGCAGACTGAGCAAGCACATGAGTCATCTTCTGTCACCTTCTGTGAGAAGTATTGGGCCTGTCCAGACAACATGCTAAACCATGGTTTGGCCGCTAACCCCTTTGCAACAAATAGTTAGTGAGCATGTTTAAACTGTGGTTATGTAACCACCATGGTTAGGAATGGTTCACATGACACGCTAAGCCATAATGTTTAGCTCAAAATGCTTAACCACTGTGGCTTAGTGTGTTGTCTGAACAGTGTCATTGTATTTTTAATTCAGTTGTGGTATTTCTAAATTGGATCGATACATATCAATTAGTGTGTGCATTTTTAATGTAAATCTGTGAGCTCTGTTTTGGTGATGTGTAAAGTGGCCACCCTGTGGGCCTCTCTTTACAAATCTGCACAGTTGAACAGAGCCAACGTTGAGCCTTCTCCCTTCTGATACAGTCTTGATGGGCTCCAGGCACTGCTGTAAATGACAAGCTACAGGGTAGCTGTCACCCTCGTTACCAAGAGACAGCTGCTGCCCAGTCACTGGCAGACAGCTGCTGTCTAAAACCGAAGGCTACTGCCATGCATGCCCTCCTTCCCTCGGCCACATCTGGACACTGCATTCATTCTAGGCTTTGATTGAGTGGGGGTAGCAGAATTGGGATATGTAGGAACGAATTATGCAGTGGAGTCAACAATGAATTGTTTGTGGCTGGAGGGGAAAATATGAATGTAGCATATATTGATGGGGGAAGGAAGAGGAAGAATAGGAGCTTAATTTTAACTAAATCTGATTTCCAAGAGATAACAATAATGCCTGTACAAAGAGCCATCTTACAGGGTAAAGATACACATATCAAATTTAGGACAGCAGAAGGTTAATCTAAGGGCTCCTTTCACACATACATGTATATTCATGACTCAATAGCTACAATAGGCTGACCAGATAAAATCCAGGTCAGGGCTCATGTAACTTTAACAGTTGTAGAGAAAAGGGAATTTCAGCCAGTGTCATTTGTATGCAATTAGTTCCTGGTGAAATTCCCTCTTCATCACAACAGTTAAAGTTGCAGGGGCCCTGCCTTCTTTTGTATATGGTCACTCTAGTATAGTGCCTGCAACTTTAACTGTTGTGATGAAGAGGGAATTTCACCAGGAACTAATTGCATACAAATGACACTGGCTGAAATTCCCTTTTCTCTACAACTGTTAAAGTTACATGAGCCCTGACCTGGATTTTATCTGGTCAGCCTAAGCTACAATGTAATCTGATTTCTTTCATGCACAGTTGGGCCAAAATCTTCTAGGAAAAGCCAGTCCAGCTGGTTGCAACAGTGGGAGAGATGGGACAGAGTAGGCGGTGGATTCTGCTGAGGACCAGTTCCATTTGGCTCCTCCTCTGCCTGATCTCTTTTCATTCAAGTGGGACATTATAAGCACTCTGTAACTTTAAGAACAGGTGCCCGGGTATGCTTGCTTTCCTTCTCATCCCCTTTTCCATCTGTGTCGTGTCTTTTAGATTGTAGGCATACAGGCACTGACTGTTTTCTTTGTTATTGATCTTATATAAGATGTTTTGGGTGCTTTTATGGCTGAACACCGAGACAAAATGCTTTAAAGACCATGGATATAACTTTCATACTGCCACAGACAATGGAATCAGTTTGCACTTTGGTTTGGATCCAAATTTAAGCTGAATCAACTGAACTGGCAGATGTGCACTCGCTCACCACCTCCTTGCCAGGGCAGCCCCTCATGCTTCCTGAAAATGCTACACATACGGTCAGGAGACCCTTCTGAATGGGGTGACTGTGATGAATCAGGGAGAGGGGTCCCCCAAAAGTGGGCAGAGGGACTTTCCACGAATGAAGCCCCCCTTTTTTCTTGTGGATGGTCCCTTCCTCTTGTGGAAGGCAGATCTTGGATCCAACCCATTAACTTGGATTTCATGTGTACTCAAAGCGATGAGAAATTTGGATGTTGAAGATGTATGCATAATCCAAACTGGTAAGAGGTCAGAAAAGAAAAGTGAAGATCCATTCATAATGAAAGTGAGTTTAATCTATCACTATCAGCAAGGGTTTGAAGTCAAAGGCAGCAGTCAACATAATCAATTACCCTGTGCTTGGGATCCATTTTCAGCGCCATTCCTGTGTGCTCCAGCAAATGTATTTAAGGTTGGAACATCAAGAACAGTTTATTCTTATGATGTTTGTGAGCATATCTTTAGGGCCAGAATGCCAGCCACAAAAGAGTTTCTACAGTAAAATCAAAGACAGAACCATCAAGTACAATAAAAAAGAATGAAGTCTTTATTCTTTTGGCTCAACTGTAATGTGGCTTACCGTTCTTTATGGTAATAGCATTTTCCTGCATGCAGTTCACCAACACACAAAGTCAACAGTTTCAGAAAAAGGAGGAATTAACATTTAATTTTTGCTTGTGAATGGAATACAAAAAAAATAATAAAATGTCCCAATGTGATCAGCTATACAAGTTCGCTACTTGGTTCTTGTGGGAGGGAGAAAAAATATATAATTGTGGAACCGCATATAATATTTAGAAGACTTCTAGTGCAGCATGAATCAACAAGAATAAGAATAGTCTATGTAAACAAACACTGGAACAGATCAAGGATTTTATGAATAATGAGACTAACTGCTGATGCAGGCAGTGCTAGGATTTCAAACAAATCTTTCCCACCACATTTCAATTACAAGTTATAGCTATTTGGAAGCAAGTGCATTTTGGACTCAGTCTGAAAAATCACATTAAGATGTGTGCAAAAATACAGTACTAATTAAAAAAGCAACCAGGGAACCTAACGTTATCCCCGTTCTCTCGTTGTCATTGTTTCCCCACATTCCCCCCTCCTACTTTGTGACGTTCTTCAATTAAAAAGTGCTATGGACAGAAAGTAACAACCGTCTGTGACATCAACCTGAAGATCAGTTTTGTTTCATTTATGTACAAAATGCTGAAAAATAAAATTGAATGAGATTTGTACACTATTTATATATTTTTTTCCTTAGAAAATTCTAACCATGTATTTTGAACAGATTAAGCTATTTGTAATATGATGTGTACAGCTGGCTACACACTGTACAATACTCACTTAAAATTCAAGAGAAGAATAAAATAAGTAAGGGCAGAACAAGAAGCTTCCCCCCTCCCTCCCTCCCTCCTCCTCCAATAGCTGCAAACTATTGCTTGATGAAATGATGCCTGCTTGAACAATTTGTTTCACTTTTACCACTGACATATGGCTTCCCATATTAGATTTCTGAATAAATCCAAGAAAAATACAGCAGCGAAGGCAAGATAAACAACATGCATCAGTGATAGCCTCCAAACTACTTATAATGGTACAGAATACATCATTTTTTTTCCTGTTCAAGGTTCGCGAACTACACTTATTGTGGTACATATTTGATGCAATAAATATTGTGCACAGGTCATTATTCCTTTGCTCAAACATGCACCACAGGGTTAAAGTAACTATTTACATAGACAGCATTATCTCATTGACACATACAATGTCAACCTTGCTGAGAGCAGAAGATGGCTAAACAATACTGCAGGCGAAAGCAAAAACAAACTCAAAATGTCCAGTTTTTCTCTGCCCTCTTTCAGCGAGTTCCAGATCAGTAAAGTGAACACATTTTGTTTCCTACAGAACACTTAAAAGAATATCCCACCCAGTCTCCCTACTGCACCTCTAAATTTAGGTTGCAATCCTATACACACTTACCTGGGAGCAGGTCCCATTGAACTCAATGGTGCTTACTTCTGAGTAAAAATGTATAGCATTGTACTGCTAGCGATGTTCATGTCAACATTACAATTGAATGTCATGGGGAGGGAGGGGTAGACACCTCTGTTGAGTAACTGTTGATTTTATGAGACTTACAGGCACATTGAGAATTATCAGGATGAGACATAAAGATGTATACTGTTATTAAGCACCTCAGAATCTGGACCCATCCTGAAACATGGAAGTATTTAAAACTCTTGTGCAAAGAAGTCTTATTTGTTTCCATGCATGGTCTATAAGTGCAGCATGCCTTCATGCAAGTCCTGTTCCGCCTGTACATTACAAGAGAATCAGACAGAACAGCTGGTTCTCATATCCCCCCCCTTGACCCTGTAACCACCCACCCCGAGAACATAAAACCCATTTACAAAAATAGTCACATATAATAGTAAACAACCTGTGAATTAAAAAAATGACAACTTCACTGACACGGATTTTTTTTTTGTAAAAATATGGCAAAAATGTAGCAGTTGGAATGCAAACAGTGGGTTACAATTATTGTACTTGAGTGTTTTATCTTAAATACACATAAATTCTAGGTTTGCACCTCTTTTCCTGCTCCCTACAGTCTGGGTAGCCATTTTTCTTTCCTCTTCAGCACTGTCAGCTGGTAATACAAACAGTAAAACCTCCTGTCAAATTTACCATCCTGTTTTACAGAGCAGTGTTTGGATTGACGAGGGGTCACTGTCTTGATAATAGGCACTGACCTTAAGTATATATCTAACATTTGTATATATATATATTTATAGATATTTTTGTATGTGTGTGTGTGTCTGTGTGCAAAAACAGTCAGTTTGGCATAAACCTCCTATGGGAGTCCTTTTGAAATACTACTTTACTTTCTCAAGCTGTAAACAATTGGTCACAAAGGGCATCCGCTTTGCTCACTTTTTACTGTCCCTGATATCTTTACCTTTATCTTCTTTTTCTGATTTGTCTTTTTCATATTTCTCTTTGTCAGGCTTTGTAACACTATCATAGGAAGGTGGAGAGGTGGTGGATGGGGTCATATCATTTTTTTCAGGAGTGGAATTTTCATTGAGCTTATCAATGATCATATCTTCTTTGATAAGAGCGTCATCTCCGTGTTTTATTCGATCTTTATTAAAAACCCTTTTAAGGTTTTGCCTTAAAAGGTAGCGTCTGAAGGCTCGCTGAATAATGACAGCAGATACCTCCTCTTGCTTTCGTTTCAGTGTGGTGGTAATTGGTTCATAGGAGGCTTTGGAAGGATTGGCTTGCATGAACCGATCTTCCATTTGTATTCTGAGTAAGTCCATTTCCTCACTTTCTCCCAAAACACGCTTGGTAAAGGCAAACAAGATGTCAAGGCAGTGAATTCTGTCACCACTTACCATGGGCAGGTCCATTGCGATAAGCTGAACTTTGTTTGGTTTTGGTATTAGAAGAGGAGGATCAAGCGAAGCCGCAAAATTAGAGAGTTTACTGAACTCTATGAATTGGGTTGCATCTGGATCAAACTTTTCCCAAACTTCATAGAACATCTCAAAGTCATCTTCACTCAAGGGTTCAGCACTTTCTTCAGTTGCAACACTGAAGTTCTCCAAAATGACAGCAATATACATGTTTACAACAACTAAGAATGATATGATAATGTAGCTGACAAAGAAGAAAATCCCAACGGAAGGATTGCCGCAGTCTCCTTTGACATAGCTTCCCGGGTGGTCTATCTCAGGGTCACAGTCCGGCGGCCCGCTGTTGAGAATGGGCGCTAGCAAACCGTCCCAGCCAGCAGAGGTGGTAATTTGAAAGAGGCAGAGCATGCTGTTGCCAAAAGTTTCAAAGTTGAACAAGTCATCAATCCCAACTTCTCTCTTCACGTAGGCAAAGTTGGACATTCCGAATATAGCGTAGATGAACATGACGAGGAAGAGGAGGAGACCAATGTTAAACAAAGCAGGAAGAGACATCATCAAGGCAAACAGCAGAGTCCGGATCCCTTTAGCACCCTTGATTAGACGCAGGATTCTACCTATCCTGGCAAGTCGAATCACTCGGAATAAGGTGGGCGACACAAAGTATTTTTCAATGATCTCTGCTAGGAACATACCTAAAAAACAATTTTTTAAAATAGATTAACTGGAAATGCATTTAACAGCTAACCTTTATAAATGTTAAAAACTGCACCCCACTATATTTAACCCTTTAAGATGGAAAGCAATCTGTATATGCTATAGAAAACTACTGGGGGTTAAATAAAGCCTTAATTAAAGCCTTGCCTGGAAAAGTTAATGTTAAAAATCCCATTAACTTTTCGCAATTTCCACTTAACACTCTGTTAATCTTCTATTGAAATGATTTTTTTCCTTACCTACAATGGATAAAATGACAACTACAAAGTCAAAAATGTTCCAGCCAATGGTGAAATAATAATAGCGGAGTGAAATCAGTTTCAAGACACATTCTCCAGTGAAAAGGACTATGAAAATCAGATTAATCCGGGATAGGTTTGTTTCCATTGCATCAGTTTGGTCATCTGTTTCTACCATCATGGTGACCATGTTAAGGCAGATAAGAATCATGATGCTGATATCAAAGACTTGTTTTGTTACAAAATCGAAGACCGCACCTTGGAATTTGTTCTGTAGATGAAGAAAAGAATGGATTGCTTGTATATCTCATGATTTACATGGATTATTAACAGATACTTTGTACAGAACATTTGTAAATTCACTCCACAGTAAAACTAATTAAGGTACAATCAAAGCAAGGTGTACTAAGGGTAACCCGGTCCTGGGAGCTGCTACTGAAAGCCTTCTTCTCACATCATTCCAATGGACAAGACATGGCTACTTTCTATGGGAGGAAAAGACATGGCTACTTCTTATGCCACCGTCATCCTTCTGGGGAAGTGGGACAATACTGGTATGTGAAGTGCCTCAAGGGCTCTCTCATGTGATCTCATAGTCATGACCTGAATGGCATAGGACAGACTTCCCTAGCATGGTACCCTCCAAATATGTTGGACTGCAAATCCCATAATTCCCAGCTAGGAAAGCCATTGGCCATGGAGATCAGGGGAGTTGCACTCCATCACAGCTACAGGGCACCAGGATGGGGAAGGCTAGCATCGGGAGAATTTCAACCATTCCTACGGTGACCATATTTCTATTTGCTAACATAATGGATACTAACTATTTCTTGTGGTTAGGAAGGGAAGGGAAAACACCTTAGGAGCCCATTTATAGAAGCTACCTTAGATGCCTTGGATATAATTTCGATATAATCATCACTCAAGTGCATTCCAGCTGCAACATAAATTTTAAAATGGCAATAAGTAAATCATGGTGGGAAAATGCATGAGGCTTACGGCTGGCCTTGGGATAGGTTTCTGTGGTTTCTTGGACCCCAGCTTTTTCATGGCATTGTAATACTTCTTCTGTTCTTCTGTCATAAAGATATCTTGACCTCCAAAGTAAAAGGATGAAACCAAAACTGGTTACAACCAGCTACCTCTTTTTAAAACAAAACAACACTCAACAAACATTCCTGTATTTAATGGGCAGTCACTTTCGCCAGGCCTCTCTTTGGGCAACAGCACAGGGTGAGAAAGTGAGACTGGTTAACAAGGCAGAGAACATCACCTTTGCTTTCAGACATTTATGTACCAAGTTAGAATACATGTTCCCTGGGCCAGTTATTTTCTTATCAGGGTGGGAACTCTGAAGAGCCCACAAAATAGCACTACCCACAACAGTTCTGGCTCATTCTTTTGACTGGAGAAAGGAGATCCATGTATCCATTCCTTTGGACGTATGCATAAATATGCTTTCTCCACTGATGGAAAAGCCTCTGCACACAATTCTGGTCCCTGGTTTTGGGGGACCTATGGGCATGATGCTCTCAATGGCCCCCTTCCCAGAGTCCACCCACTTTCTCACCCCTGCCTATTTACTTGCTGCTCAGACTGGACCCCACTTGCAGCACCTGCGAGAGGGAGAGGACAAGGCATGTGTTCATTACTTTTCTTCACTGTTCTCCTCGCTTACTCACTCAGAGAGGGCAGGATGAACATGCAGCAATAGCAAGGAATTTGCAAGAGGACCAGGAAACTCCAGAGATCAGCACTAGGACTCCTACTGGGTCATGGGCCACAGCAGTTGCCTGATAATGCCGACCTCTCAAACTGGTGCTGTCTGCATGCAAAGGACCCTTTTGTCTATGTCAGGGAGCAGTAGGTCTCTGGAACAAGATGACTCTCTCATCTCATCCAAGTATGGTAAGAAAAAAGACATCACGGGCCTGTTCAGATGACATGGTTAAGCTGCTAACCTTTTGCAGGGAAATGGTTAGTGAGTGTGTTTAAACCGTGCTTATGTAGCCACCGTGGTTAGGAATGGTTCACATGACATGCTAAGCCATAATATTTAGCTCAAAATGTTTAACCGCCATGGCTTAGTGTGTCGTCTGAACAGAGTCTATAGTTAAGTGACGTAGCTGTTCACACACAAAAAAGTTAAAATTAAGAGACAGAAATATACAATTCTCAATAATCGAAGGGAAAAAAAATAGACTCAGACATGGAATGGGGAAAATATCCCTGGGGAAACCAAAGAAGCAAAATATATACATAAAGTAGACTGCCTCCTTCCACACTTTAGCTACTGGCTTGCTTCATAGTCTCAGCAAAGATATGAAAGACTGAAAGAGCATCGATAGCGGCCAACCTCATCATGCACTATATATTTATATTGCGTTGGAGGACCTGGGCAATGTCCACAAAAACTTATTGCCATAATAAATGTATTCATCTTTAAGGTGCCACAAGACTCTTTGTTGTTTTATATTTATATTATAAGAGGCCAGCATTTCTGAACTTTTCCCAACTCCTTCCTTTAAAGCTGTTTTGGCAAACTGATGCTGGGATCTATAATTCTGTTTTTAATTTCAATGGGCAGGATGCAATGGCGCCTTTATGTGAGCAGCCAAATCCAAATGGCTAGGTGCATGCGTGGCTCCAATGTAGCACTTTGGGGGGCAGGCCACAAAATGTCTGGAAATGCTCATTTCCGGAAAGGACAACTTATGCCCTTTTGTTGTGAGTCAATTAAGACAGAGATAAGGAACAGCTGAGCCAGGGAGTGTTTGAGGCATGACACTCCATAGAAGCTGGCAGAGACCGGCTGGGCTTCAGGCCAGCTGACGCTAATTGCTCATTATTCCCCATCCCATAAAAGTCTGGCCAGAGCTCAGCCAAAGTGCTGAAAGCAACAACTGTCTTGGATGTCCGTGCCTTTGATTCAAGCCTGGATTCTGACCCTTGGATTGTGACTCAACTATTCTCCTGTCTGTTCCTGAAACCTTGGACTTGCCTAAACGTATCCTGAACGTTGCCTGAAAGGCTTACTGACTACAATTCAATGTCTTGTGATTCCAATACTGTTACCTGGCCTTCAAACGGCAACTTTGGCTTTTGACTGACATACTGGATTACTGACCTTGGACCTGGACATTCCTAAAGTGGCATCCTTGAAACACCACACCTTTCCAGAAACAAGCATTTTGGGTTGTTTCAGGGTTCCCCCTGGAAGTGCTATGTCACAGCTGCCATCAGCAGTGGCCACCCACGCAAGGGTTACCATTGGATCCTGCCCTATATGTTTAGGTGTTGTTGTTTTTACTTACCACACACTCCTTTCTACACTGAGCATTTCAGAATTCGCTATTCAGCATTCAGCAATAAATACACATGGTCTAATTAAAACACAGGTGTTTCTTTGTCCTATATTTAAAAATATTGGATTTGTTGAAACTGAGCATTCTGCACTCTCAGGAAAAAAACAACTAGCCCCATGAAAAATCTTTTAAAAGAGTGGGGGAAGATCAACCCTGAAGGTAAACACAGCAGAACAGTTGCTAAATCATTATTATTAAACCTCTTACAGTGTGGTCAAAATACAGGGATAGAATACTTATCTTCTTTTTTTGCTGATTAAAATTGTCTATGATGACACCAATAAATAAATTCAAGGTGAAGAAGGATCCAAAGATAATAAAGATGACAAAGTAAAGATACATATACAGGTTGTCCTCATAATGAGGTTGCTGTTCCACCTACAAAGTAATCAGAAATTTTAAGTAGAAATGATGGGAAGAAAGCATTATCAACAATACAAAATGGGTTTTATTTATTTATTTTATAAATTTTGCATTTTAAGGCCAACATTTAATATATTTAGCCATTATCTGGTAAAATTATTAAAAACTGCCACAGACCTGTGCTTGTTTATTTTTACTGTACACCTACACATGACAAATACTCAATCAAAGTATTCTGACCTGCCCCAAATGGTACAGAATGGTTTACATGACAGGACAGCCCACTGTGGCTTAATTTTCCCGTGGGGGCTGTGGTCATGGGCACCTGGCTTGTGGTTCATGCGAACATGGCAGCATGGGTTTTTGAGGATTAGACAACCTTCAAATAACCCATGGTTTGTTGTAGGGTTATTTGAGGGTTATCTAAACCTCAAGAAGCAGTGTTGGCATGACACCGCAAGCTGGGCACCCACAGGTGCCATGCAAAAATTGTGCCCATGGGTGTCCAGCAAAATGCAACAGCCTCCACAAGGTAAATTAACCCATGGTGGTGTATCATGTCATGTGAACTAAATATATAAGTAGAACATTTTCTCTCTTTCTCCTTCCCTAGATGAATTCCATTGTCTAATTGGATTTCAACCTACACAAACACATACACACTCTTCTTTATTTGATGTATTTTTGAATTGCCCCTCCAGTCATAACTGCTCGAGGCAGTATACAATAAAACAGTAAAAAGATAAAAATTTAAAAATCAGGAAAAGGCAGATAAACAAGGCAGATAAAATATGGTCATTACAATCAAACAGGAGAACCCTCTAAATCCAAGGATAAAATACAGTCATTATTATCAAACATAACCCTCTAAATTCAAGGAGCAGCACTGTTATTTGAACACTTGGCGAAACAGTATCATTTTTACTAGCCATCTGAAGGCCATTAATGAGGCAGTCAACCCAACCTCCCTGGAGTGGGAGTTCTGCAACCATGGTACAGCTATATAAAAGGCCCTGTCTCGAGTCCCCATCAATACCTCTCTATGAGGTAGGAGATGCGACATGGCCTCAGAAGATGAATGAAGACTCTAGGCAGGTTTATACATGAGGAGGTGGTCTATCATATGCCATAGCCTCAAAATGGTTACGGCTTTTTAGATAAGGAGTAGAAACACACACACACACACACACACTGAAGGGAAAATATCAATGGTGTTACTCTTGTATACTGCTAGTATATGGCTGTAATATGTATGTATGTATGTATGTATGTATGATACACTACCTTACTTCCCAGAAGTTCAAGGCAGTGTACATAGTGTGCCCCCACTCCCCTACAATTTTATCCTCACAACACCTACCAAATAATTGTGTATATGTGGCTCCTATGATTTTTGTTTGTTTTACTTCCCTTTTGGGATGTGGGAAACAGCTTAACTTTAGTAGCATGTATTAATAAATCTGTAGATTTGCTAGAAATCTGCATCAGATAGTGTCCTTGCTTGGCAAAGCTATGGGACAGGTCCTTTTTATTTGTATTCATAATGCAACCATTGGCCAGCAAATATTTTAGGGTGTGTTTGTTTTTTAGTTTAGGTTGTAATTTGAAAGTATCTTGAACCTATACTGTTATATAGAAAATACCTAAATTTGCCATTATACTATTTGCATTTTTGGAATGCTGCCTTGCAGTGATTTCAACATTCATTGCTGTTCAGCAGTGACAATGTGGTAGACTATCTGTTAACCGTAATGAGAACCTTTGAGATTTATGTAACACTAAGGATCATAGAGGAGTCTGTCAGATCACAGAGTGGAGAATAGCACCGTAGGTTGTGCGTGGGTCGTCTAACAGGGAAAAGAGCCAGAGAGAACACATCTGACAGCCAGTGAAAACTTTGAGCCAATTCAAATGTGCAGAAATAATACACCTTCTTGGACTGCAGCATTTTGTATGACAGGCAGCTAATTTTGTTGGGTTTGAATTACCTCCAAGAACCAAATTATTTATGACTTTAATCACAGGGTTTGCTTGTCAGTGCAGGATTTTTCTTTCACAAATAGTTGGGGGTGGGTGCTGATCCAGATTGAGATTCTGGCATGGGGAGCAGGGCCCACTACTATGTTCCAGATTAGGACTCCCACATCTGCAATTTGCATAGGGGGGAAAGTTCCCATCAGCTTCAATTAGCAGCTTTGTGTGGGCAATCCAAATCACACTTATAGCAAGAGGAAAGGGGTTAAAGCCAGGTTCATAATCCATTGTCAGGAATCATCACCCCTCCCTTGTCTGGGTTTGGAATCCATGTTTGGATTGACCTGCCCTTGTGTTCAGAACTGTGAACATGGCAACAGGGAAACCATGTCGATGGGGATCTTGCCAGGGTAGTAGTGATTCGCTTTAGACTGTTCTGGAATTTCTTGGAGCCTATAGCAACTGACCATCAGCTATATGATTTCTGAAGTGTGTAACAGTTAAGCTTTTGCCGTGGGATTTCCTGCAATAAAGAAGTCTGACTGATTTGGGTGTCCCGTGTCAGTTTGCCATAATCTGTGCTTGCCCAAGGGACCGGGAGACCTGACATCCATATTCTCTCCCTCCACACACACACACTGTGGTGTATAATGTTATGCAAATTACAGTTTGACCCATTTTCCAATGGCAAATTGACTTTATGGGGAAATCCAGATTTAAAAAGAGGAAAGAAATGATGGATAGAATGATTTTTACCCTGGATCAATTACTGGAATTGAGGATAAGTTATTATTATTTTTAGTTTTGTGAGAGAAATTTGATTTGCCTACTACGACTGAATGGCAGTATTTGCAGTTGCAATATTTGTTAGAATCTGTATTTGGTCCCATAGCTTTTACTTCCTCTGAGTCATTTTTGCTATTGGAAACACTTATTGAAGCTGAGCAGGTATATTGACTCATGATTCATGTTTATATATACTTATTATCAGTGAATAAATATGATACATGGGGTCTTCAGCAGGAATGGAAGAGAGAATTGGAATGTCCTATTTTGTCAAAACAATGGACCAATGTTTTGGTGTTAGTATCAGATATGTCTATGGAGCTCCAGTTATGTCTTATTCAGCAAAGACTTTCGTTTTGGGTCTATTTAATAAATGTTTGTCTCAGCCAATTGTTGGAGGTGTAATACAGTTAATGCTCCTTTTATTCATATGTTTTGGAAATGCCCAATAGTTGCCCCTTTTGGGAGGAAGTTATCATATGGATAAACTTTGTATTGGAAAGCTCTTTAATATTTACTGATGTATTAAATTATTTACCTGCTTTTTCGAATGTCAGCATAACACATGGTTAGCAGAAATGGATTTTTTTGCATCCTCTTGACTGTGAAATGGCTGATACTACAATACGGGAAAGATAAAAGCTCACCACCTATAATGTAATGAATTGAAGACCTAACAACACTAGCAACATTTGAAAGAGTGGTATATAAATGCCATTCATGAACTGACTTATATTCAGGTATTTGGTTTGTGTTTACTGAGGTTTATGTGCAATTTAACTCCTTTTGTTTTAGAATGTTGCAATATTTGAAACTGCGGCCTTTAAAGCATCTTGTGATTGTTTGTTCATTTGTTTTGTTGAAACTTATAATAAAATATGCACACACATGCACAGGCTATTTGTGAAAGAAAAATCCTGCTCTGAAGGGCAAACTGTGTGATTAATGTTATACTCTGACCCTAAGTGACTTCGAAATAAAATGTAAAAGTATAAATAGTCCTAAAAAACAATAGCTGAAATAATAGCTGTGTGAAATGTGGCTGCAGAAGTGTGAATGTGCCACAGTGGCATACTTACATCTCGTGAATCCACTGCTGCATACATGATGTCCATCCAACCTTTGAAGGTAGCCTGCAAGTAGAATACATGGTTAATGTGTACAAGGTAGGGACTGTTTTCAAAGACTGAGGAGCAAAAGTAGTGTGTGTGTGTGTGTGTGTGTGAGAGAGAGAGAGAGAGAGAGATGGGCAAATCCTCCAAGGCTCCCGAATTCCCACCCCCACCCCAAAATTGGGAATGTCCCTGAGTCAAACTAAGCTTAGAAGTTCTCTAAGGGTGCAATACTATGGTCCCTAAGAAGGTTTCTTAGGCCATAGGATATTGCAAACCTCCCTCTCTGCAAGTGCAAAATGAGCAAAATGAGGTCTATCCCCAGAGGGTCCTTGTTGTGGCAGCGGAAACATCTACCAGCCACTGTCCTCCTCAGCCACTGGTGCTCCTGTTGGTAGAGGTGGGAGGGAGGGAAGAGACACATCTGGGTGCAGGTTGAAGAAGGCTTTGATCAGTGAAAAGCAATGAAAAATATGCAAATGTGTCTGTATGTGTATTTCAACTCAGGGATCAGTGCTAGAGCTCTTCAAGCATTCTTCAATCATGTCAAATGAACGTGTGAGGAAACAAGGCTCCAGCCCTGCCCCCTTCCATGCGTGTTTCCATCATCCTGTATCTGTGGAGGGTGATGGTCTGAAAAAGAGCACCTCCTTATCAGTGGAGGCTCTACACACGATCCATGACCCTAATTTTCCAGGGTCCTGGATTGCATGTGGAGCCTCCATGGATACAGGATGCTTTCTGGTTCAGACCATCGCTCTTGACACGATCAGGATGGCAGATGCAATAATGGAGTGGAGCTGGGGGTGCTGGAGTGCTCCTCTCAAGTGTTCATTCAATACTGGATGAAGAGCAGGTATCTTAGCTACGTTGCAAATATGTGCCTTTTGAAGATAGGTAGTCCAGCTGGTTCAGTGTAGGGCAGGGGTGGACAACTGAGGGAGGTCTGCAGGCAATTTCTGGAGGGGCCTGTGGGCTGCCTTGGGTTTTAAAAACAAACAAACAATGGAGTGCTAAAACAAATATAGCTTGTAAAGAAACTAATTTTGACCCTTTTAACACTCTGTAGCCACACTATTTTGTTAGTGAAATGTAGTATTTTTTTAACTGGGGGGCAGCACCAGTAAGGATGGTGGCTGGGGCCACATGCGGCCTGCATGCTGTGTGTTGCCCACCCCTGGTGTAGGCCGACTGCCTGCTCCATCTGAATTGTATTTTTTGAGTGAAGAGAACAGCATTGCTGAAGGAAAGAAAGCACGAGGGAGCAACATTTTAAAAAACTATTGACTTTAAGAAAGATAAAAAGAATAGCTACTCACTACTTGAAGCAAAGAGAGGTAACCGAGTCCCACATTATCAAAGTTGACTTTCACATTTTTCCATCGGGCCGTTTCGTTTCTCTCTATCAGCTCCTGGCACTGAGTCCAATTGTCAACTTCGTAGATACTGAACATTTCGCTATTCGAAGTGTTAACGCAGTGGTAGAACTTGCCGGCAAAGAGATTCACTCCCATAATGCTGAAGATCAGCCAGAATATGAGACATACGAGAAGCACATTCATGATAGATGGAATCGCTCCCAAGAGGGCATTCACCACCACCTATAAAAAGAATGAAGCCGTAGAGTGAAAGCGGGAGTGCATAGATACAGAAGAAGCACAATATATTTGATTGCTTTTGGATGAGTGTTTCTGAAAGAAATGAAACGCTTCTAAAAGCTTATATTAGGGTGCCTCTACAAGAGCGATTTAAAGCTCTTTCAAAGCGCATTACCGATTTTACGTCCACATGAATGGAGCGCAAATCGGGGGTTGAGGCGCTTTTTCTGTCCGACTATGCACATTATCGAACGCGCGTTAAATAGCAAGTTTTAATTTACCGCGGGAGTTATAGCGCCTTATGATAATGTAAACAAGCGATTCTCCGCATGTAAACACCTTTAAAGCGCGTTTCATACAATCGGTAATGCACTTCGCTGCCTCCCGTGTATAGGGATTAGGCGTAAAAGCGATTGCAAGAACATGCGCATAATCAGCCAACCGGGCGTCAAACCGAATTCTTGTAGAGGGGACCTTAGAAAAGTGGACCCTCAGCTTTTCGACATGTTGTTCTGGGAATTAAGTATCCTCCAGCTTTGGCGTTTCATACCTGAGTATATTACCTCCTCCATGGCAATCTCTGTGGTCAGCTGAGAAGGATAGTCAATATGCCATAGAGGAGGAACAGTGGCACAGCCCAATTAATATGTTACCCTGGCAACATAGGCTACCTCCACAAGAGAGGTTTAATGCTCTTTGAAGGCTCATTATAAATTTTACCTCCACACCAGCGGAGCGCAAAACGGGCGTAGAGGCGCGTTATCTCCCGGATTATGCGCATTATCGAATGCGCGTTAAATAGCGACTTTTATTTTGCTCCGGCCGTTAAAGCGCATTTTCGCCGTGTGAACAAGCGATTATGCGCATTAACTTCTTGTAAAGCGCTTTTTGGACATCAATTAATGTGCTTCGCCGCCTCTCGCCGCCTTCCGTGCAGAGGGATTAGGAGTAAATGCGCCTCCGCGATAATGCGCATAATCGCGGAACCGGGCGCAAAAGCGCATCCTTGTGGAGGGGACCATAGTTAGCGAGGAAAGCTGCCTCTGTGTATTAGGTGCTCCAAGTTATAGTGGTAACCTATGTAAGCTGCAGCCACATGGATCATCCAGATGACTTGTTTAGTTTCTACACCAGTGCCAATAGTGCCAGATGTGGGTGTGGAATTGAAAGGGGAGCAAACCTCTTGATCTGAATGACCTGCCTGCACATGTTACGGCTGCAACAGGAAGCCAACCGCACAGAAGTGAGGTGGCATGAACCATGGAGTGGGCCTCAGTGGTTGTCCTAGAACTTTGGAATTCCGTTGGAAAAACCAAAGAGCTTCTGGAAAGATTGTATTATTGTTTTTATTTGAGCAAGCAGACAACAGCCAGGATTGAATGTAGCACTGTTTTAGTTAACATGTGCTTTATTTTATCTTGTTCCCTTCTTTTTAATATTGGGTTACCCACTCTCATTTGAATGGAAACAAACAAACAGCATAGTAGCCAACGGGCCTCAAGGCACAGGCAGTGACCAGTCTGTGGGATGATTCTCTCTCTCCCCCCTCTTTCCCTCTTTTAGCTACATGGTCAGTCATGTGTTACTCCTTCTGCAACAACAGTTGACCTACATTTCCCCTTTCCTGAGCCCTGAAGCTATACCACCTGCTTACAGCATGAATCCTTTGACAAAGCTCAAAATACCAATTGCCAGATACATGCTAGCACACCCACCAATATGAAATGTGGACTATAGGGCCCCAGGAATAGATGGTGCTCGAAGCTTGCAAAAGTCATGAGAAGTATTTTAAAGGTAGGGCCCATGCAAAAGGTAGAATGCTGCACAATATTTGGAATATTGTTAATAATATACTGAGAACACACTGGGCCTGTTCAGATGGCACACTAAGCCATGGGTTAGGCTATTAACCCGTTTGCAGCAAATGGTTAGTGAGCGTGTTTAAACCATGGTTAGGAATAGTTCACACTATATGCTAAGTCATGGTTCACACGACACCATAAAGTCTAGCTCAAAATGCTTAACCACCATTGCTTAGCGTTCATCCGACCAGGGTCAATATTGTTCTCAGTATATTATTATATAGATCAAGGGTGAGCAGGAAGCAGATCTCTAGGCATTTTGGACTTCAACTCCCAGAGGCCACTGCCTGCATAGTTAATAGTGAGGAATGCTGGGAATTGAAGACCAAAATGTTTGGAGATCTACTTTCTGCCAACTACTGATACAAACAATTGAAGTTATTTTCTTTTCTTCTTTGGATGTTAAGGAAGAAACACTATCTGATCTATATTGTCAAATGGTTAAAGATTCCAGGAAAGGAATGTAAGCATTTAGCTTAAATATGAGAAAGCTACGGAAGGATCTTCCTTTCTCAAGGAGAAACCTTTTGGAGTTCTTGGGATTTCACCATCCTCAATAGCTTGGTGACAACTGTAAACTCCTGAAAATGTTACTGCAGATTAACCACATGGGCACATTTAAATTAATTAGTTTGTTTTAAAGTTAAAATAACCCTGAGCTGCACATCCATAGGGGTTCCTTAGTATTTATACCAAGTTTCACATATCTATGTTTTACAGTCTTGGAGCTATGGTGCTGATGGATGTACGGACAGAGACACACATCTTATTATCATCAATTTTGCTTCCTCTTTTTTCTAACAGCTACTGATCAATAGGAAGGTTTCTTAGGAAGCTTTGATGAGGGGCATTACCAAAAGCTTTTTAAGTTTGCAATGTACACAGAATTCAGTCCAAGGAAGTCTAAGAATATCAAGATTTAAAAGAAGTATTGCTATTCCATTAAAATTTAAAAGCATGATGAAATAAATCAAAGCATTATACATGAATGTATAAATATAGGTGAAAGTGACCACTTTGCATTTGGACTAGAACTCCCATCAGAGCCAGCCACATGCCCAGTGGAAAGGAATTATGGGAGTTGTAGTCCAAAACATTTGGGGGGCACCAGGTTGTCTACCCCTACAAGAAGTGGAATTAAGGCCAAAAATGTTCTTTAGCCTATACATTCTCATGTAAGAGTGTGAACTGCAGTAATTTTCCTACTTATTATAGCAAATAATAAGGATTGGCAGAACAGCGATAGGGCCTGGGGGAATATGACATATCCTATGGCCCCCAGGAACATAGGATTGCTGTGTAAGTTATTTAAAGTATTTTAAACACCGGCATTTATGTATCACATGTCAAGGACACGGAATAATGGGCTCAAGTTACAGGAAACCAGATTACGGCTGGACATCTGGAAAAACGTCTTGATTGTTAGAGTAGTACGACAATGGAACCAATTACCTAGGGAGGTCGTGGGCTCTCCTACACTAGAGGCCTTCAAGAGGCAGCTGGACAGCCATCTGTCAGATATGCTTTGAGCAGGGGGTTGGACTTGATGGCCTTATAGGCCCCTTCCAACTCTACTATTCTATAATTCTAAGTGTTGAAACATTCGCTCAGATTTCACTGCAACTTCTCGGCAGGTTGGCAGGTATTATTTTACCCCATGTGGCAAAAAGGCTGAAAGAGTAAATCGTTTGTTGCCCAGAGCCACTCTGTAAATTCTTATCTGTAATGAGATGTAAACTTGGGACTTTGTGGCTCACGTTCCTAATATGTCTTCAAGACGATGAGCTGAATGGTCCGTTTCATGCACACATTTATTTCAAGCTCTTTCATTTTTTTTCTTCTTCTTACCCTCATTCCTTCAAACCGAGACAAGGCTCTCAGAGGTCGCAAAGCTCTTAAAGTCCTTAGCGATTTAATTGCACCAAGTTCAGAGTAGCCCAAGGCATTCGCTGTTAAGCTAACTAAAGAGACCTACACATTAAAGAGAAGAAAGAAAAAAAAGGAAAGAAAGAAATTCCTTGGATGTACAAGAACCAACCACACACTCTTTCTCCAGAATTCTTTGCAGAGTTCTTTCCAATCAGTCACAGTGAAAGAACGAACACATGTTAAAGGGCACCTCATGATAAAATTAGGTTGGTACAAATCCCTTTATAGAAGAGCTGAAAAAGAATGCCACATTTTCAATCAGGCAATCTTAGGGATGCCGGAGAGATCCGATTTGAGGGGTGGAGTGTGACAGGTTTTCCTAGGTTCAGCCTCCCGGATTTTGTTCCAGTTCCCACTGTGGCATCTGACTCAGTCTGCAGTGAGTTGGGCCAGTTCGCGGATTTTTCTGGGCATTTTGCTGTCCCCCTCCCCCCCCCCCCCCCCCCCAGTTTCTGCACTTTCTGACCAATTTGCACATTTCTGACAGGGGTTTTTGGTTTTGCTTTGTTGTTATTAAAGGTCAGGAGGAGGAGGAGGAGGAGGAGGAGGAGGAGGAGGAGGAGGAGGAGGAGAAGAAGAAGAAGAGGAAGAGGAGGAAGAGGAAGAGGAAGAGGAAGAAGAAGAAGAAGAAGAAGAAGAAGAAGAAGAAGGACCATGCTCAGCTTTCAGGTACTGAACATGCAGCAGCTCAAGGAAGCCGTAAGGGAGGAAGTCCTGGTTGAGTTCTCTAGGGACCTTTCCAAGAAACACAAGAAACTGAAGAGGCTGCAAGGCCAGAATAGGGTGAAATGGTAATAGAAAGAGCACACACACATACCCTCAGCCATCTCCTTACAGTAAGGTCAGCACTGAAGCCCTGCATATTTCTGAAATTCTCATCCCTTCCCACAATTTTCAGGTCCAATTTCTTTTCAGGCCTGCTCTGCAATGATTGGTCAAAAATTTGGGCTGTGCACCACCTCGGGTCCAAATCCAGATCCCAAATCAAAGCAGATTGCTGCCCCCACCCGCCTGTGGGGCTTACCTGACCCATCCAGCAGCCGCCTGTCATTGATGAGAGCTGCCATTTTTAAGGAAGATGGTGGCTCTTCCATTTTTTAGATCTAATGTTCAAAGTATCGTAGTCATAAGGGGCCATTTCCAGAGGTGGGGGAGTGAGGAGGGGGGTCAAGTGGAAAGCCTGATGGACTTCCAGTCAGCCTTGTGCTCAGGAACTCATACCATCTGACACACTTCCGATGTCCAGATCTCGCTTCGGATCTGGATCCAAAGTGGGTCAGACCAGACCCAAAGCAGCCCAAGGTGGATCGGGGTGATTAGGAAGCACCAAATCAATTTCTGAATTGGATCAGGGGGTCCCTGCACAGCCCCATAAAAATTAAATAGATTGAAAAATTCAGCACAATGCTACCAAGGGGTTTCTGGGGTGGAAAAGCCATCCCAACAGTGAGGCTGTTCTCTGCGGTCGGAGGACCGCTTCTGCTGCTTCTGAAAATCCACAGCTCAGCAAGAGTTACTAATACACCGTAACTCATTTTCATGACAATCTATTAAAGGCAATACATACATCAACAATGAGGAAATCCAGCCAGCACCAGGCATTGGTGAAATACGTCTGAAAGCCATAAGCCACCCACTTCAGAAGCATCTCCAGAATGAAGATGTACGTGAAGACCTTGTCAGCATATTCCAGCATGGTCTTGATCGTCTTCCGCTGCTCAATATATATGTCTTCAAAGGCCTGTGAACGAGATTTGTTTTTGGCCAAGTTGTAGGATGACTTCATTATTTGAAATATTTACAATATCCTTTCCTTTTTTCAAAGTAGAAACTTTAATTCCTCCCACCCCCGTCTATATAGAAAGACTTAACAGCTACACTTCAGTTTGTCACTAGGATGCTAAGTTCACATTTTCAGTTTCAATCTACAATCCGTTTCAAACTCTCAGTCCATATTAAGGATGTTTCGGCTTGAAAGTAGCACTTTAGTAATCCAGTATTGGGGCCCAATAGATCCCTATTAAGCCACAGTTAAAACAAAAATAAAACCAGTGAAATGTATTTGGCAATTATCCAATTTAATGTTTTTAAAAATAACATTTTGATAAGGATTATTATTTATAATGTAGGTATTTGTGATGACTCCGCTGTTAATTTCTGTGTTGAGTCTACTGACTCATGCATTATTTTAGTTAAATTTTGAAATCAAAAACATACATCCACAATCTGGGGTGAGACATGATTAAAATAACACAGAATAATCGACCCCCTTTTGTGAGAAAATAAAATCAAGTATGATGTGGGACAAGTTAGGGAAAACAGATAAAAATGTTTTTGTACCACTCCACAAGGGTCTGCTATGACTCGTGGGACAGACACACCACTAAAAAGGCACACATTTTCAAATGATAATAATGTGTCTGAATTGCTTCCTATGCTCTGTCGTTGTCATAAAGAATGGTTTCCAAAGGTTCAGAATTACCAGAGCACCACTGCTGAGGAGAATCATGAAGACAATAAATGTCTCAAACCAATTATGCTCTACTATTTTGTAGCAGGTCTTCCGAAGATTCCACCACCTTTTTCCTTTCGCATCTTCTACGCTGACTTGGCAGCACTTGAACTTCCGAATACAGCCTGTAAAAATATGTGAACAAAAGAGCATAGAGTAACATATTATCCCGAAGCAACAGCTAAGAAATTACTTCTTCTATCATCAGTCTTGAGGAGAATATATTCCTGAAATAGTTTGCCCATTCAAATTTAAACCAAGAGTGGAGAACCATTTTCAGTCTGAGGTCCAAACTGGCTCCAGAAAAGGGGGGGGGCACACGCCTCAGTGGGTGAGACCACTGTCAATAGTAGGCAGGGCACCCCCACTGCTGGCATGTGCCCTGACACGTTCCCTCCCTCCCTCCCACACCCACACACATACACTCCCTCACTCACAAACACATCCATACACATTCACATGTACAATCCCATATGCCCCTCACACACATATACGCACACATGCAGATGGGATTCAGCCTCTCCCTCTCCTTCCTCTCATGAGGACAGGGTATTGGGAAGGGAGTTTGCAAAGGGGGAGGGGCCTTGCCCAAGGCCTCCACAGACTGGATGGAGCAGCCTGGTGGACCACATTTGGCCTGTGGGTCAGAGGTTCCCCATCCTTCATTTAAACACTCATTCAGTGTGCCATGTGACTGCAAATGGAATAGTTAGTTGACTCAGTTCTTCATGGGGGGAAAAGATATGCCAACTTCACCATGTACTGCCCTCCATCTTGTCTCATGTCTACTCATTTTACCTGCCATGAAATCTGCTCCTGGTAGATCCCATTTGGCGCAAATCCTGCCCTATTTTATGATGTATAAAAATACTTCTGGTTCCTATGAGTGCTCTACACAAACCTGCCTAAGTTTGAGTAAAACTCACCGAGCATTCAATTTATAACTCTGTCTCACTAGGAATAAGAGTGCAGTTTAAAAGCAGAGGCAGAGGACTTGTTCTTCCCACAAAATCTTTGCCTCCTTCTGAGGTATGTGCATGAGTGTGAAAAGAAAAACAGAAAAAGCTAGCATTGGATATTAACTCAGTTTCCCCCCCAGGAAGTAGCTTGCCAACTGGATATTAGATTCCTATCTAGTGTAGTTCATAAAATTACTGAACAAAAAATAAAATAAAAATCAACACTGGATTTATCATGGAAGCAAATGTTTCATCTTAAGATGTGCACAATCACATCTTGTATCAATGCTGACATAAGAGAACAGGAATATGGGTTGGGGTGGGCAGAGGATACATCTAGATGTACAGGTGGATCTCTGGATTATTTGCAATAGATCACCAAGGTTTTTAGAATCCCAACTGTTTAACAATCGCAACAACAAAATCATCCTGGATTATACTGCTGAAATTAAGAACGTTTGGGGTAATGAGGACTGGATTTTTGAATGGAAGGACTATGAGCCCCATCCATTTTGGTACTCAAAACAAATTCATGGGCTCCGAATTATTGCATTCTAAACCTATGACTTTTGCAGCAGGCTTCTCTTGGTAGATCTCGGAGTTCTATCAATGGGGGTGGGGGGAGAGAACCACAAAGGAAACCCTGCAAATCTGAAGTCTTCTGGTATCGGTAAGCCAAAACAAAATACTCCCAATATTTTATATTACTCACCTTCTGTAAAACAGGCCTCTGGTTCAAGAGATTCTTCAGGCTCAGCTTCAGGTTGTTCGCCTATTTGGGGAAGTCCAACATCAACTGTGCTACCTTCAGATGAACTAGACGCATTTAGTTTCTGCAAACGAAGCCCCGGGAGAAACTATTAATTACTCTCCTATTTGTTATAGCACTGGGTGTACCGAACGCATTCCAAAATGCTCTCCATGTATTTAAGAGCTCTAAAATGAAGAGCACAGCTGTTTAGGTGTATATAGGTAATGCCAGTTTACTTTCTGTATGTGAGGTCGGTAGAATTAGAAATTACATTCACACAGGTTTCCCCCACAATGCAAGAGTTTCAGTATGTTCATCCAGGGAACCACAATTTCTGAATCAATTTTGCTAGCCAGCTGAGCCACATACAGAACTGAAAATTCTGAAACCAGTTTTATTAACACTAAAATCACTAGCTGGTCATTCAAATCATGTGATATAGAGAGCACCATGAATTGCAGCATTTCCCCCCAAATTATGATCACACCAACTGAAAGCTGAAAGAAGTATTTTCATGTCTAATGCAGATAGAATACGTATATGCAGCAAACTAACTTTTCCACTTCCCATTGACATGAAAACACAAATTATCAGGGTATAAGTACTTTTAGGTTTCTGTTATTTCAGAAAGGGAAGCAGCGTATTAAATCCAGAGCAAGAGCCATTATTTTGCATTCTCTTTTGCCAACGCATTTGCACAACTGTGCATTTTAAAACTACTTTTTACACTTGCATGGTACACATATGTGTCCTCTTGGTACATAATGAAAGATGCATATTTTTACCAAAGCAATTAAAATGCAATCAAAACCTATTTTGGAAGGAAAGCCAGTATGCCAATGACAAAAAATGATGTCATACAAACTTCCAACTAGTTTCCTGATGCTATTAACATAAACTAATGGCTTACCCCATGAATAACAGTTGACAAATATGGGTACCATAGTGAATAAAAGTAGTGTTGATCATTGCATTCTGTAGCCTTGTACAATGTTATTACCACGTATAACATCTGTAAAGTGGTTGCATTGGTAAGTAGCTATCTTTATGTGGGGAATGATGTAAGCAGATGGTGAATAACGCATACTTGAGTCAATGTACTGTTATAAAAGGTCATTCTTTACATAACACTCCAAACAAAAGCTATAGGCATTAGTCAAGCTTTTTTCATGAACTCTTAACAGGCTAAAATATTAGTTTGATTAAGAAAGTACTTTACCAGTTCTGTTCTGTTCCAGTTTGAGGATGGTTTTTTTTTTTAAGTAGTAGATGGTTACCATTTTGGATTTAATAAAAAGGTCTCAGATGATCCAAGTTGTTTCTGCCAATTCAGAGCAAATTCAGCCATTTCTAGTCTATTTCAGGTGGTTTGACTAACCTGGTTAAAAATATTTTCATTTCTTTCCAAAGGGCATTTGTCATTTCAGACTGGTTCTATCAATTTCAAGGAGGCTTGAACAGATGTTATCCTTTTCATCAGATAACCTCTTCCTCCAACCCTTGAAAATGTTTTTGTTTTTTCTTGTGGGAGGGAGGGGGAATCCCTAAAATTTTCCATTAGGAAACCCCCCCCCAAAATTAGATTCAAGGCAATCTTTAAACTCATCTCAATCCCTAGATTTTAAAGGAACCAAAACTACTGGTGTTAACTTTACATGCTGGATTTTTAACGTACTTGAATACCAATAAACAAAATGAAGGTTAATGTTTGGGGAACAATTGTTAGCCCCATGTAAAGTATTTTTTTATATAAAGCTTAACAAAATAACTTTAATGATAACACATAATATTCACAGAGATATAGATACAGTAACCCTACAATGGTCTTTCAAAGTATTTCAAACTTACAGTGCAGTCCTATACATGTCTACTCAGAAGTAAGTCCTGCAAACTTCAATGGGGATCACTCCCAGGTAAGTGGGAGTGTATTGTTAGCCTTTTAAAAAAAAATCTCAGAAAATGAAAACCTAAAACCATGTATTTATCAATAGTCTTATTAGGATGGACAAGTAAGGACTTGTGAGCTTGAAGCTCCATTGTATGCATTTGGTGGCATTTTATCCGCGTAACAGTGGAAAAAATAATTCTGTGACAGTCTAGCATACTTTGGGCAGCTTCATATGATATATTTTGTACTCAGGATTTTTTCATGTACAGCATCATTTGTGATGTATGACCTGAAGTTAAATTCCACTGAAACATGTATTTCTACTGTAATCCAAGGATCTGGCTTCCAGGTAAAGCTTAGGCTCAAGTAGTCAAATTGTGCAGTTATGCATACCTAATTCCCAGGGAAGTAAATAGCATGCTTGAAGACAATGTACAATTTGATAATTTAATATATCAGTTGCGCAAATAAATTTTTGGTATGCACTGACTGCCCCAGTCATTCCAACAGAAGGACCCAATGCTTATGCACAATGGAATGCGCATGTGGGCCAGATCCCACTACTGCAATGAATGGAGTGTCTGTGAGTAAACTGGAGCACCTATGACTATAAATCATTGCTGGACTGGGATGCTGATTCCTATGTTTTATTTTAAAAATTTCTTCAGTTCATGTTCAATTAATTAATCAAGTAATATAGAATCATAAAAATAGTGATTACTCCTTTTTTATAGTTAAGAACTGAAAAGCATTTTACTTATATTATTCCAACCCGAACATTGTTTTATAGCATTAATACTGCAGCAACAGCAGAGCAAAGAAGCCAAAACCAAAGCAAAAAATCATGAATCTTGGTCAGAAAATAAAATGATATCTTTAGGTTGTTCGTTTTTTGAAGGGGAAAAAAGGGGTTATAACTTATATGTATTGCATTATAATCAAGGCAAAATAAACAAATTCAAACTTGACAGTCTTTTGTTTTTAATCCTTGAAATTCTATGCAGTTCGTTTATCCAATTAGTATGTTATAGACATTTCACATGCAAACAAAATGATCTGGCAAAAACCTGAGAGATCGTTATCAGAAATGTGAACAGCTACTCTACATTCAGGTTGAATGGTGGATGTGTTTACACATCATAAATTGTAAATTAAATCTTTCAAATTTCTTCTTGGTGAAAAATAAGTATGTTTCTTGTAATGGGCACAATAACCACAACCACAACTACGACATCATCTGAATTGCAAACTGCACAAAGAAGCCCCCTGGGGCTTGTGAGATGCTCATTTGGAGCTTAGTCAGAGATATTTATTATTCAAGCTGGAGAGTGCCATCCCTGCAGCTCTGCGTATTTGATGGCCAACACTTGCCGTCTTTCATCAAAGAGTATTAGGCTCACCCACAAGATGATCAGGGGCCATCATGTGGAGGAGGGATTGTGAGCAAAGCAGAGCACTGATTTACTCAGTGAACACTGGGCCTGTTAGAAGCATGCTAATCAAACCTGCCCATTGTGCATTTAACTTTTTTACAGGGAAGGGCACATAACAGGCTGAAAATGGTGGGTATAGGACACGTTCTTACTTCATGGGGCCTGGCTTCCTCCATTTCACAGCCACTTGGGCTAGCGGCCCCCATTGGGTTGGACCATGAAATTCAGGGCAGGGTATGTTATTGTGGCTGCATGTCTGAGCAACCAAATTCATTAGCAGTCCTGATAGATCATAGCCGCTAGAACTGCAAAAAGAAAGCAAATCTTGTGATAAGCATTAAATACACTAAGTGGGGATGGATGGAGTTTTAGGCAGGCAAGTCAGTAATAGTTTGTATTTTTCTGAGTTTCTCTACTTAGTGACATCTAAGAGAACACAGGATTGATCCTTTATAACAGGGGTATAAATCTAGTGCTCTCCAGATATTTTGGACTATAAGTTCCATCTACCCCATCCACCATAGCTATTATGAGACTTGTAGTCCAAACTATTTGGAGGGCATAGGGTTACCTACCCTTGGTTTATAACAAACAGGTCATACTATAGTAACATGGAAGTCACTTAAGGGTGATGATACAGCCATGTTTCTTATCATAGATTAACTGTGCCTCCACCTGGATTTTGTGTGGATGTGGATGTGAATATATTTAGAGAAGATCACACAGCCATTTTGCAGGTACCTAACAAGGAAATCTGCCCAGATATATGTAGGAGGATCTGACTTATTGAACTTCTATAGCCATTGGGTAAACATTTTTAACAAGGCGCAATTGGGTACATAGTAGCTCCTCCTTGAAAAGAAACATATAAAGGAATAAAAATGTATATATTTAAGTGAGCCTAAAAGACCATAAAAATTAAATTGAGCTGAAAAATGAAATAAATCCAGTTTCACTAAAGGTTCATGGGACTAAAGCAATAGGCAACTGGAAGAAATGGATGTTGTTATTGTTGGTCCCATTGCTTTTATATACATCTCCCATGTTTGTTGCCAATCATAAACAAACAAAAACAAAACATAACACAAAGGCCTGACCAGATCCTTTTTTCGCTTTTCAGCCAGTTACCAAAAGAGCAAGGGGGTAATGCGACCCCACTGTTATTTGTCTATTTGTTTTTAGAGATGAATATCTCATGTAACAGACCAGGTTTTGAGGTGGCTCCAACACCAGGTCTGGTCTGAGTTCTGCTCCAAGGCCCCACCCAGGTACAACTAATTATTGTATTCAGTTTTTGAGTTGGAAACCTTAAACAAACTGGAAGGCCTGATCTGCTTAAAGAAAAATGTGAACCCCAGGCATTCCTGCACCTGGAAAGAGACCTAAGGCCAATCTACACAGTACCACAGCCATAGAGAGTCCACAAGAAATCACTTCTGTGTATGTCATGGCAACAAGAGAAGTGCAGATTGCCATGAATCTGTTCTGGAGCTGTACAGGTTCTCCATGGACTCCTATGGACAACCCACATGGCAAGACAGTAGGGGGTGAGAACACAGAAGTGCTCCAGATGTTTTAGATTTCAATTCCCAGCATTCCTGAGCATTGGTCATGCTGGCAAAAGCTTCTGGGAAATCTAAAGCATCCAAAGAGCATGGTTACTTAGTACTGCTAAAACATAAATGATAAAAAATACCACATATCATCTAACGTCCTGTCCCTGTATGGCTCTTTTTGAAATAATGAAGGTTTGAATCCAAACTAGTTAACTAACCCACTCGTCAATCCAGTCCTTTCCATTTTAATAAGCCCTTTTAAAACTAAGCAGCACAATTATATGCATGCTTATTCAGAAGTCTGCTTCATCAGAAGTTCCATGCTACTTACTTCCAAGTAAGTGTGTAGAGGATTACAGCCTTTAGTCTGCAATCCCATCAACCCATTTTGGGGATTAAGCTCTATTGAACCCAATGGGATTTATTCTGGAGTAAGCATGCATAGAACTGTACTCTTAAAATACCAGGGCACCCTTGTCCCCATTTTAAAAAATGCTTTGCAATATAGAATGCCAACCATAAACACCCTTCAGGAAACACGCCAATAAAGGAACCCTTTTCAAACAACAGGCAGTATCCAATTGGACACTAGTGTTAACATAACATAAATAACATAAACAACTTCTAGTGCAATGCCAATAGTACTAGCTGGCATGATGGGTTTCCCTGGAAAACCTGTTGTGCCAGATCACAGCACTGGCATTGCACTAGAGGCTGTATACACTAGTGCAACCTAATTTATGTTAGTGCTAGTGTGCAATTAGATACTGGCAATATGCTATGGAAAGTGTATCACATTTGAAAATATGGTTAATTAGAGTTCTGAAATTCTGCATACCATAATTTCTGTTTGGTGTTGGGGGGGTTGGGTTTTTTTTTTGCATGTTAGCTGCATCAGAGGGTACACACTGTTACAGAAAAAAAATATGTACATTCTGCTAACATTTTCATTTTGTTTTGGTTCGCTTTCTGCTTTTCATATACCAAACAAAAGGTACAAATGCACAGACACAGTTTGGAAGTATTCTTATTCATGTACATGTCAAATTTGCTCTCATGCTTTCATTCAGCGATATGGTTATTACAAAAGGGAAGTGATTTTCAATTTAGAAAACTGAAGGTAAATTCAGAAATAAGCACGTTAATTAGGGAATCATTTCAGAAAGCAGCAAGCAAGCCCGATTAATGACATTCTGAATATGTGTTTTTTTAACAAAACAAAAACAAAAAAAAACTTTGCACATGATTCCCACATTTGTGTTTATTTACATCACTTGCAAACCCCTTTGAAATTTAAGCAAAATCTCTAAAAAGAAGCTAAACAGAAAACATGCCAACAGTCTCCATTTCATTATTTTTAAAATTAAAGTGGTGAGTTTACAAACTACTAGGATGTGGAAATTAGACGAAAGAGATAGAGGGAGCTACTATAGGAATGGAGGAAGAGAGAGGACAACCAATACAGAGAGATTTAAAATTATTTTGATTCATCATATATCTGGGGGGGAGAATTAAATTGGGGGGAGTAATACTTGTACTGTGCAATCACACTGACCCATTCACGGGATTTTAAGCGAGGCTCCAAACATTGCTGCCTTCAATTTCTAGCCCTACCAAGTTTCTCAACCACTTCTTCCAACTTTTTCCTTACCAGTAAAAAAAAAAAAAAATCTGTTAAGGAAGAAAAACCAGAGTAGCTGCATGGTTTTTTATTATTATTTGTGCTAGGAGACCTCCATCTGGAGGCACCCTTACGGCTTTTCTACACAAGGCATTTATTGTGCACTCATCATTCCCTACTCAAAGTTGTTTAAGGGGTCTTTAGATGACCTCCACTTTTGCTTCTGTGTCTAATCAGCACTTTCAGGCGAGACTTTTCAGCGCAGAGAAAGTGTAGTATTTAATTAATTGTAAAAGTTAAAGAAAGTGTGATTGCCTCTTATGTATCTATGCTATTCTACTATTCTACTGTGCTATTCTACAGTGCCACCTAGAGGTGAAGTAGTATAAAAGCAGGAAATGAAACTCGTGTAGTGCATGGATCTCAATTCTACGACCGAAAGTGGATACAGTGAAACTGAAAGTAGATGCAGCAGATAAACAGCCTTACATAGATAAGTTCTTAATCGAAATATTCAGTATCCGCAACAGTAAAACCTTGGGCAGAAAACACATTTCTGCATGTTGCTTAGGTGTAGCGCATGTCAAACAGACCGCTACATGGAGGGGAGGGGGGAGATCACACCCAGCAATGGGGGTAATAGGCCATCCACCAGTGGAATGCAAACTGTCCTCTAAATCTGCTCTGGAGGTTTGGGGGACACTCCGGAGCAGATTTGAGGAGCACACAGGAGGCTGCAGGGATGAGGAGAGCATGGGGAAGTCCCATTGCGCAAGCAGAGAGTTTGCTCACATGACAGACTTAACCCAATGTCTGCGGAGCGGCCTGCACCATTTAAATAACCTGTTTAAATAACTGTGTACTGAGTAGTACACATATTTTTTCCAGAGCTCATGGCTCCCTAGATTGAAATATATGTTTAGGGCATGTTATATTAAATGGGTAATTTGGGGTTATTGTGATTCATTTTAAAACATTAAAGAAGAGAAGTGGAGGGCTGTGGACTAGGACTATAGCATGTTTTTTTAACCCTTCATCCCTGTTCTGTTGTCTAAAAGAAAATGCCTCCCCTCCCCCCCAGCTGCTATTTTCTTTGGAGGATGGACAATTGTTATCACGATTGCCACGCTGGGGTTAGTTGATCTATTAGCAGTATTACCATCTAGCCAATTGACATTTTCCCTCACACACTTTTTGGTTGACAATTTGCAGAAGTTGCTGAGATGCTATCTGTTTGGTATTAGTTGTACAGCTGAATGGCAGGTGATATATGCATTTAAGCTTACCAAGAAGAAGAAGAAGAAGAGGAAGAAGAGGAAGAAGAGCTAGTTATCTCATTTTAAAAATATATATTGAAATATCATGCACACTATCCAACAATATTAATTGTAAAGTAGAATGAAATACACCTCGGTTTGATTAAGCAATGAATCCTTTAGTTTGCCCAATTTGTTTGGTCTCCCAGCAATATCTAACTAAAGAAATAACTTCAAAGTTGAATAAGTAGCATGCACTTTTACATCTTGCCATAACTGAGCAGTAAAGAACGCAGGTTCACTGGAATCTGAAATCCTATGAATGTTAGTTGCCAATCCTGCCTGACCATGCTGTGATGCGAGTCACCTGACTCAGCAGAGAGCAGCCGTGAAGGGTTTTTAAATACTGTTGCAATGGATGAGGAAGGAAGATGGCTGAGTAGCATGCAGGCCAGTCAATATCCATTTAGAAAATGATCATACAGAGGTAGAACTTGCTTAGGTAACCTGTATAAAATTGTTGCTGCTCGTTGCTCTGCCTGATAAAAAAAAAAAAAAAGTACCAGAGCTGCATTCTTGAGTGATCCAGCTTGATTTTAATCCTGCGAGAAGTAAGAATGGTAGGAAATGAAGTTTATGATACAGTATCTCGGCTTTCGACTTTGGATTCTCATGCATGACTTGGTTTATAGATATTACTATATGTACTCTCAAGTAACAACGAAAAAGATGTATTCATTTTCTTATTTAAAATCGCCAGCTTGATCCTCAAAAGCATGCACTATTATATCTCATTAATTTTTTTAATAAAGTACACAGATACATTGAAAGTTGAGTCTTAAATAGGTGGAGCTGCCTGCAGAAGTTGCATTGACCTGTTGGATTGGATTTTCAAGTTACAAAACTGACATTAGTTTCAAGGTTATCCACAAGGCCAGAGCATTCATATATACATTCAAGATACAACCTTATTGTTTTCATTCAGTGTTAATATGACATAGAGTTTCACAGTCAAAGATAATAAATAAATGCCTTCCTAATTTCTTAATCCAAACAAAGTATGGGTTGGGACCAGATTTAGGCGTGCTTTACAGAGCTGGCAGAAGTGGACTTCACTGCCTTTCTCCCCAAGGCTCACCCCAAAATGCTACCCAGTGGGTCAGGGTTAGGCTTTGAGGGAGAAGGTGCTCATCTCTAAAAATCATGTGGAGGCACCTTCTGTGAGTGGAGTTTTGCTCCCTAAGTTGCCTCTACCTGATTTCCAGGGTTCCCTTGTCTCCCCCAAACTTCCAGGCACAGCCTACTCCATTCAGCAGGGTCCCTTGACCCACCCTCTATGTAGAGTTTCTGGGAGACTGAAGGGTTTACCATGGAGAGGAGTGGAGAGGTCTACATCCACCAGTTCTGTTGCACAGACCCACGTCTGCAAACAATCTTATAACTCAAGTCAAGGGTAATAATTCAGCTGTTTAGTTTTTTAAAAGTTTCTTTTAAAACTTTCAAAATTATACTGCAGTTTACTAGCAAAATCTTGTTATTCATAGAATGAGTATGGCTTAAAGGCCATCTATTACTCCAACCATATTTCCCAAAGGCAGAATGATTGGTTCAGTGACCAAACACTCCAGCCCCTCCCAAGCCAACCAATCAGCCCCCCCAAAGCCAACCAATCAGTCCAGAATATATTGGGCCACAGGGCTGGCAGAATTTCACCCAGAGTATTCCAGGGTTCTTTCCAGAGTGTTAATTTACTGGGAGTCAGTGGCTGCCAGAGGAAAATAATTTTTAGGTGTGTGAAACATGCAAGCCTGCTTTTTTATATAACGTTAACCCATCGTACAGGTTGTTGAAATCCAAATTGTTGTGATGTGTGAACCATGCTAAAAAAAACACCATGGTTTGTAATTAGCTTGTTATTCTAGCTGTTATTTGCCACAGAGGGGGAAAGTTAATGGGCACATTTTTTATGCCTGTAAATTTTCTCTTCTGTGGCTAATGGCAGATGTATATGTGTGTGATTTTCATATGGGCTGTGGCTTGAGGGCAAAGAGTTACGATACCCCTCCCCCAATGCCGCTGTTGAAACCAAAATTGGGATCAACAATGGCTGCTTTTTAAGGAAGAAAGGAATTCTAGTCATGGAACTCCCCTGTAATGGCTAGTTTGGCTCAGATTGTGGGTCAGTTGCAGGTATATAGCATTACATTGTAATAGGGTGACCAGATAAAATCCAGGTCAGGGCTAATGTAACTTTAACAGTTGTAGAGAAAAGGGAATTTCAGCCAGTGTCATTTGTATGCAATTAGTTCCTGGTGAAATTCCCTCTTCATCACAACAGTTAAAGTTGCAGGGGCCCTGCCTTCTTTTGTATATGGTCACTCTAGTATAGTGCATGCACCTTTAACTGTTGTGATTAAGCCTACATTGTAATCTGGATGGACAACTAGTATTGGCTGGTTGCACCAACAGACTTGTGAGAGCAAGCAATAACTATCTGCATAGCTTAGGGGATCGGGCATCTTTTGCGCCTAGGACTTTAGCAGAATAGTGGCAACGTTCATCATGAAGCCCTGCCTCACATTTCAGGGTTTGAGGCATCTGGAGATGCTGAATACGGAGGTAGGTGCTTTTACAGCAACTGCTCCAGGTGATGAATGCAAAAGTATCAAGCTACAAAAAGCCATTCACCCAACTTCTCTTCCCAGGACACCAATTAATTTTCTTCCTGATGCCAAATATAGGCTGACCATATGAAAAGGAGGACAGGGCTCCTGTAACTTTAACAGTTGTAGAGAAAAGGGAATTTCAGCCAGTGTCATTTATATGCAATTAGTTCCTGGTGAAATCCCCTCTTCATCACAACAGTTAAAGTTGCAGGGGCCCTGCCTTCTTTTGTATATGGTCACTCTAGTATAGTGCCTGCAACTTTAACTGTCCTCCTTTTCATATGCAAAAGAAGGCAGGGCCCCTGCAACTTTAACAGTTGTGATGAAGAGGGAATTTCACCAGGAACTAATTGCATACAAATAACACTGGCTGAAATTCCCTTTTCTCTACAACTGTTAAAGTTACATGAACCCTGTCCTCCTTTTCATATGGTCAGCCTAGCCAAATATGCCAGCTAATCAGACACCGAACATGAGAAAAGAAAACATTCACCAAACCATTTCCTAGATTGTTTTTTAACTTGTGGAATTGTCCATGGCATCCATTATTCTGCCTGCCGTCAATTAATTCCAAATACTCTTGAGGAAAGTGGTAGAAAATCCCCTGTGGGATACGTGTGTGTAAGGGGCCTAGCTCCAAATTGCCAGAAATTGTCCCAATTCAGCCTTGAATGCAGTAGGATTCTTTCTTCTCATAACTACTCAATGGAATCTAAGGATAACTAAATAATTGTTTATATATCCACAAATGCGTTTTCCATATCAGAGAATTAAATATTGATGGTCCAGAACTCTAATGAGTAAAAGGCCAACTTGATAAGGATACTTTATGTAGTGGCAAATAAGGCTCCAACTGTGTAAAGCACATCTGTATGCACTGTGTAAAGCACATTTGTATGCATTCACATTTTGAAAAGTCAAACTTTCACAGTACACTGCCAGGGCTGTGCCTGCAATGTATTTCAAACTACCAGTGTTATCTACATGGCCATGGAAAGTAGGCACAGATCTATTCCTTCGTGAATGGCGAGATGTGAGCTAAAAAGGCTGTCTGTGGGGCCGGCCCTACCAATCGGCAGAGTGAAGCAGTCTCCTCGGGTGGCAGATGCTAGGGTGGGCAGGAAGGAGCAGCAGCAGCAGAGGGTATTGGGGAAAAGAGCTGTGTGAGTGCCACACGGCCTGTCCTGCATTCCTTAAGCTAGCCTGTTGCCCTCAGCTGCAGAGGAGGCTGCATCCTGCATCACCGGTGTTGAAATAAGATTCAGCTGCCAGTCTGGCCAACTTCAGTAGGGCAACCCGTGCCACCAACCCCCTCATCCTCTTCTGCAGCCCCTGCTGTCCCCACGCCTGCCATGCTGCTGAAAGGTGGGATATAAGTTCTATAAATCAATCAACGAACAAACAAACAAACAACGTTACCCTAACATTCGCCATTTTCTTTGTTCTTTAAAACAACGTTACACATTTTTGATAAGCTGGAGTCGCAAATCTAGCCTTTTACAAATCAATGCAGCTACAGTCAAAATGGCATCTGGAGTTACAGAATGTAATCACTTTGCCCCAGTCCAAGGGAGCAGGCAGACCAGCACACCTACTACATTTCATTTAACATTCTTTCCTCACTGCTGCAGAGCAGATCTCTGTGCATTTCCCATGCAGGCACGTTTCTTTCTCTCAGAATATGGGTTCAATTAAAAAAGAACCTTAGGAAATGCTGAGTGTGTGCAATTGCATTTATATACTGTTTCCTAACACTTTTTATCCAGTTTGAAAAAAAAATATGTGTGTGTGTTGGGGAGGTTCCTTGAATTGTATCCTTAAATAAGCAGGCTTCAGTATCCCTAACCAGCCAAATTGAGCTTCCCCTTTAAAGAAATAAGCAGGGGAAATTTCGGAGCACCGTAGCAACAGCTCAAACGCATCAGAAGAAGATGTTGACAAAAGCAAAAGTCTCTGATAATAAAGTCGGGTGGGCAGGAAATGGGGCTGTGCAAGGGAGTAAAGCATAATGACAGATCTTGGGAGGCGGTGTAGGCGGCACCCACTCTTTGTTTAAATGAAGACACTGCAATTCTAACCAATCCTATGTCATCAATCTCCAAATGATAGCCCATGAATGTCTGAGAAATGACTTGGTCTAGAAATCGATTCCCATCATACAGGAACCATTGTTGACAATCTTTGACAGTGAAGAACTAAACAACTCTCTAATCTTACAGGCCTCCCCATAAAGGACACAATTGTAACAACAGGATAAACCAACTGATTAGCTGTTGAGGATCTTGCACCAAGTCCATTGAAACTCCAATGGACATGACAAGTCTACAAGACTATTGTTGTTTCTTATTACATATATATATATATATATATATATATATTCATATAAAAACCTAGAAAATATTATTTTGATGTTAATTTCCACAGGAAGGCCAAAGTATCCAGACTATCTTAATGAACAATTATGTTAATCAGCATCAGCATCTATTTTTACATTTGAAATATGCAATATCAAGGTATGTCACACATTTACAGCAGCTGTAAAACACTAAAATGATAGTACTGGCAACCAGAATTGCTCAAGTTTTTAAAAAGTCAGCACTTCCAAACAACACAGTGTTGTGTAGTAAACTAAACCTGTATTAAACTAAACTTACCTCTTTGCTTTCTTCCAAATCTGATTCACTGCTAAACTCCTCGGTGTTTAAATTTTCAAAATCCGATTCTCCGACTGCAATAGGCACGGTCACAGTTACACTTGGGTTGTTTATGAATGACATGTAATCACTTTCGTCAATGATGTATTTTTCCACACTGCTGCCTATGCCACTGGTAGTTCCATTGCCATCTTTGAGATAGTTAAAGTCTTTGCCGATATCTAATATTGTATGGTTAGAAATGCAGCTGTCTTTCTTGTTGTTCAGATCTTCAAGCGGTTTGATTTCGTCCAAAGCCTTTTGTTTCCTCACAAAGGCCTTTTGGACAAATTCGTGTGCTTTTCTTTTCACAAAATCGATTCCCTTCTGAATCCTTGCCACAGCAATCTGGAGGTTGTTCATTTCATTGTCATCATCTGTGGCAGCAAGATTGTCTGAACTGAAGGAGCTCAGCAGCAAGGCCAGAAACAGGTTCAAAACCTATTAAGACAAAAGGAGGATAACAGATGTCTTATAAATTACACAATGAAAATAAGTACTTTCGGAATGTTTGGGTGTAACAGTTTTGGTTCCTAATAACACTCATATCAGACCAACCTTATGGCACGCTTCCTAGTCTATAATCTATTTGGGACATAAGGAACATAGGAGGCTGCCTTATATTGAGTCACACCATTGGTCCATCTAGCTCAGTATTGTCAATACTGATTGGCAGAAGCTGTCCAGGGTTTGAGGCAGGATTCTTTCCTAGCCCTATCTGTAGATGCTGGGGATTTAACCTGGGACCTTCTGCATGCAAAGCAGGTGTTCTCCCATTGAGTTACAGCCCCTGCAACACTTAAGCAAATCAGTCAGTGCTAGCTCCAGTTTGTTGAAGGCCCTTGGGCAAGGCCCCCTCCATGGGTCCCATCCCTCAGTGATTCTACCTTCTCACCACCAATGTCACCTGCTGTGATTGGTCTTCACCCTCTTTCTCATCATTGCTACCCCTTGCTTGCTTGACAGGAAGAGGATCAATGTGCAAGCAGGCAGTGGTATCTACTGCCCCTCCTCACCACCACTGTTGTCTGCGCCAGAGCAAGAGGCAGGTGGAAAAGCAGGTGCAATGATGAAGAGGAGGAACAAGTATAGTGGGCTCTTGTCTGGGGGCCCCTGCTGGGGTGTGGACCCTTGACAGGTGCTTACCGAACCATGCTTACCTTTAATGTTGACCTTGAAATCAGTGTTCCCATTAACCTTAAGGTGACCATATGAAAAGGAGGACAGGGCTCCTGTATCTTTAACAGTTGTATAGAAAAGGGAATTTCAGCAGGTGCCATTTGAATGAATGCAGCACCTGGTGAAATTCCCTGCAGGAACCCTGCAGGAACCCTGTCTTCTTGACCAGATGCAAAAGAGGGC
The DNA here is from genome assembly GCA_029215795.1 of Anniella stebbinsi. NCBI lineage: Eukaryota > Metazoa > Chordata > Lepidosauria > Squamata > Anniellidae > Anniella > Anniella stebbinsi. The sequence goes on from JARDYH010000001.1 coordinate 221,820,923, forward strand.
AGGGCTCCTGCAGCTTTAATTGTTGTGATGAAGAGAGAATTTCACCAGGTGCTGCATGCACAAAAATGACACCTGCTGAAACTCCCTTTTCTATGCAACTGTTAAAGATACAGGAGCCCTGTCCTCCTTTTCATATGGTCACCCTAATTAACCTACTACTGAGTCAGCTAGTAGATTCTCTAAGCTGAAGATGTCCCTGGCTCTATTGACCAAGATTTCCTACCTGAAAATATTATGGGCTGAACATGATCGTACAGATTTGCAAGGAATGGATTCGACCAGTGACTTAAGGCCACTGACTTTCCAGATGCAAAAGCTGAGGTGAAACTGACAACCCCTTCACTGCCCAAATGAAACTACCTAGGGGGTTTCAGACCAAAGCCTTTTAAGTCCACTTCTACAGCAATCTGGAAACACTGAAGGTGGGGAGGAAAGAGTATCCATTTCACTGTGCTTTACACATACACTTTCAAGTTGGTGCAAAATGTTTTGCATCCAATTGCCTCTAATCTTTTTCTGTGGGCAGTATCTGTAATAGTTTGCGCATCTAGCTACTGATAATTTTATTCCTTGATGGAATTTAAATCAAATCAAATCAATCACAAGGAGGGTCTAGGATATTTGACCACACCAGTGGAACTAAAATATTGTCATGAGCTTGGAGTTGGTCAGAATGACCCTTTCAAGAATCCCTTGGTGCCTATGACCGCAAAGAGATTCAGGACTCCTTCCACCTATGTAATTCTTAACTCCTTAAGATTTTTTACTGTAAAGCCATTTGTGTAGGTGCCTTGAAGTAATAGGTCTTAATGGACAGCTAACAGCTGCTAACATCCTGGTGATGTGTTTCAGTGGGAGCTAGGATGGCCCAAGAAACATTGGTGATAGATGGAGATGACTCATTTTTCTACACCCCACTAGACAAAGGGAAGCGGGAAGTCAGTCTGTGCAGACATTGGATCTGAAAAGGAACCATTCTGCAGCAAGTCCTATGGCGCTATGGTTTCCCCTAGACATTTGATGAGGAGAAGTAAACTGTTGGACTGTTAATGCTGCGGACCCTCATCTTATGCTCAAGGTGTTTATATGAGTAAATTAACCTTATACCATAGAGTCAGTATCTGCCTCCAATGACAGAAGGAAAGATTACCCAGGATTCAGTTTCTTTAGAAGAACTGACTTCTGAGTAAGCAATGGAACCCCTGAAACATCTCACCACTCGGAAGTGGAGTGCATGTGTATAACAATATAAATGTCCAAAAAAGGACCTGGTGGCCTAATTTGACTGCTTATTTCAGAATTTGCACTGAAGAAATAGATTCTCCAAGGGCACATTGTAATTTATATAACGATATTTGGCTGGCAAGTCTATCAGTTGGTTTAGCAGTCATGAGTACCAGAAGAACTAGAGTTTTGTAAAATAGAAGAGCCCATTCTTCAACTTTTATGGGGATCAGCTTGATGTCCATCATCTGGATAGTTCAGGAGTTTACCATCCTCAGCCTTGAAGGGAAGGACTGTGACATAGTGGTAGAGCACATCCGTTAAATGCAAAAGGTCCAAGGCCTTAGCAATTCTAGGTAGGGCCCAGGCCAAGAGACTCCATCTGAATTCTGGAAGTGCTGTTGCAGTCCGTGTGGACCATACTGAGCTAAATGGATTAGGGGTCTGATAGAGTTAAGCTGCTTCCTTTAGTTCTATTTGAGCATTATTCTTGAATGGGATACACTAACATGGGTACGTGGGATGGGGCCGCACACACCAGCCCAGCCCCAATGTTCTTGCACCCTCTTCATCTTTGACCTCCCTGCGTTGAATGGGGAGGCCTTCCGCAGGCGTCTACTCATGTTTGCTTGAACACAAGTAGAACCCTCATACTCATATTAGGTCATCCTACTGAGGTATAACTCTTCAACAGGGCTTCTGCTCCTGCGTCGAAAAGGGAAGGTCTGGATATGTACAATGGTAATGCCTCTGTCAACAATCTTCTTCTCATAAAAGAATATAGATAGGAAAACCTTGTGCACACAGGGCTTGGATCACACTCTACATGTGTTCTTTAAGAGATGTCTATATGGCGGAAGGGATATGTAGAGTCTAGGGGATAAGTAAAATCATCTTCTGTCCTTTGGGGAGACTCTCCAATGACCTAACCACCTTAAGGAGGAAAAAGCATACACATACTTAAGTTTCATTCATTATGAAACCTGTTGAGTAGTATATGCACAAAACTGAAAGAACACTATGCAATATTTGATTTGTAATCTAAATTTGTTTAAATTTGGTTTACATTTGTTGGAGGGGGTTTAAATTCATGTTTGACTTTCTATTATACGCAAATACTTAAAAGGTGTTAAAAAGTCATAAAAAGTCAAATTGTCATGCACTAGATTTAAAATATGCATTTGTTGGATACATACCACCAGATTTCCAATCACCATGACCATCATGAAGACAGTAAGACACATGGTTTGTCCAGCAACCTCCATACAGTCCCACATGGTCTCTATCCATTCTCCACAAAGTACTCGAAAGACAATCAAGAAAGAATGGAAAAAGTCATTCATGTGCCAGCGTGGAAGTTCACAGTCATTAGAGATCTTGCAGACACATTCCTTGTAGCTTTTACCAAACAGCTGCATTCCAACCACAGCAAAAATGAAGACAATGATGGCCAGGACCAAGGTCAGATTTCCCAAGGCACCCACTGAGTTGCCAATAATCTTTATCAACATGTTTAACGTCGGCCAAGATTTTGCCAATTTGAAAACTCGAAGCTGAAAAACAAAAATACACAGCATCAGTATTAGAGTTTGTTACCTTTGCAGTTTAATTGACAGTTACCTTATGCAGAAAGTCTGCTGCTAAAGGCTGATGATGGATTTACATATTCATTCTAGACTCCTTGTGTGGTAAAATGTAACATAAAGCAGGGGTCGGCAGAAAGAAGATATCCAGATGTTTTGGAGTTCAACTCCCAGATGCCCCTGCCAACATGGCCAATGATCAGGAATCCTGGAAAGTTGAAGTCCAAAACTTCCTGAAATATACTTTCTGCCCACCCTGATGGAAAGCAGACAGGCATTGATGGCTTGAATGATTACCAGCTTTAGGCTGCAATTTTATGCACAGTTACATTGGAGAAAGTCCCTCTGAACTTCCAAATGAACATGCATTAGGTTGTGCTGTGAAAATATTACATCACCACTTATTAATTCTTGCATGAACATTACTTAGATAAAACTAAGACATTAGTAAAATATAAATCATGTACAGTCAAAATCTGAAACTTCTGAAGTGTATTTTTATATTTACCAATCTGAAGGATCTTAAGACCGACAGTCCTTCCACGTTGGCAAGACCCAGCTCCATCAAACTCAGGCTGACAATGATACCATCAAAAATATTCCAGCCTTCTTGGAAATAATAATAAGGATCCTTGGCAATTATCTTAAGGAACATTTCTGCTGTGAAGATGCCAGTAAACACCTACACACAAAAAAATGATTTGTCATCAGTCCCAAATAACGATCACATTCACCAAAATGGGTGTTGAACGGGACAAAGAAGGGCAGCATAATATATATGATTGTGATCCAGAGAATAAGACCCCCTGTGCTTACTCTAGCATGAAAATTAAAAGAAGGCTAGACACACATTTAATGCAATATCTGTTTTGGCACTTAGGAACCTGCCTCATACCAGGCCAGACTCTTTTGTCCAGCATTGTCTACTCAAAATTTCTATGGATGTATCAATTGTGCAAAACCCTTCAAAATTCACCCGACGTTCTGCTTTAGTGAATATTCAGTGACAACTCTACTATAAACTGCCCCCTGAATATGGTAAGTGAAGGCCAAGATTGAGCTGCTGATAAAGGCGCTGACCAGGGCTAATGTCAAAGGTAGGCATGGTTGAGCACCTGCTGAGGGCCCAAACCCCAATAGGATCCCCCTGGCAAGAATCCTCTGGACGTCCTTTTATGCTTCACCATTTCAACCCGCTGGTTCACCTGTCTCTTGCTCCGGCACAGACAACAGCAGTAGTGAGAAGGAGATGTCACTGCCTGTCATGAAACCAAGTGGTAACAATTGTGAGAAAGAGGAGGAGGAGCACAAGCAGCCGGAGACAACGGCAGTGAAAATGTAGATTCACTGAGGGAGCGGGTCTATTGAAGGTATCTTGTCCAAGGGCCCTCCAAATTTGGAGCTACCACTCCTGACATTGCAGTTGTTGCCATCTGTGCTTCTTGCCTTCTCCCCCATCGTTACAACTTCTTTGTCATTTTTCCTTCTGCCCTCCATCCTGTCTCATTTAACATGGAAAGCTAGCTCTCTGGGTAGAGAGGATATTACTTCAATATACCTGTGCACACCCATCAAGCGCTCCATGGGAGATAAATACTCATTGGTGAACTTTGTTCTAAGCTTAGTGGCACTTATTGGGAGATGGACTATGTTGGGACTATGTCTCCTGTCCTGAGCTAAATGGTATATTTTTTAAAAGCTATGCTGGACAGGGATAGGAGGAATGTACACCTCCCCTGGTTACATCTTCCGGCTCCTTATGGAAGCACACCTCACGTATGGTGTGTTAGATCCTAGCCACTGTTGATGGACAGCTGAGGGGAGTTAGGATGGAGTGGGAGTACCAGCTCATTGGCAGGGAGAAGCTTCACTGGCATGACAGCATGTCTGCCATAGAGGTCCCTGGTAAGCTTTGTGGGTGTAGTACTTGGTGGATGTACTACTACTGATGCTGGTAGGCCCCAAAACGGGGTGTTCCAGGAGCGTCCCTGGTTCAGTCAGATCCAAAGCCCTCTCTCCACTGGCACACTCCTGGACTGGACTCCAAACCTACACCAGCCTTGAGCTGGTATAGATATATTCTCTCTCCTTGGATTCGATAGGAGGTAAAACAAGCAAATAAATAAATAAATAAATAAATAGGATCACTAGAACAGGAAGGACAAGGAACACCCTCCCCCCCAAGAAACACCATAGCTCTACAGTAGAGCTCTCTCCCCACCCAAGATTGGTCTGCCTGTAGGCTGCACTTAGCTTCAATTGATATCGATGGGATTTAAGTCATGTCTAACTTTTCACATTGATTTCAATAGGACATGAGTCTGCCTAACTTAATCCGGATCCAGCCTAGAAATTCTAAGCAATTCAGTCATTCTTTCAGTAAATACAACAATTTGCTTTTTGTTATATAGGACACTGCAACAGACTTACCAAGTTTCCAACGGACAGCACGTTATTGAACTGAGGTGTCATTGGATAATGTTCCATGGCCATAAACAAAGTGTTCAAAACAATGCAGATGGTGATAGCAAGGTCGACAAATGGATCCATCACAATCAAATTAACAATATGCTTTATTTTTAACCATGGAGGCCAGCAATCCCAGATTAAGCACATGTTAGCAAATTTATACCAGCACGGAGGGCATTTCTGTCTGGATTCCTCAAGTTCTAGAAAGGAAGATGGGGAAGAAGAGATACAAAACAATAACAACACTTAAAAAGCAATCCACCCATAAGAACATAAGAAGAGCCATGCTGGATCATACTGAGGGTCCAGCTAGTCCAGCATTCTGTTCACACAGCAGGATACAATTGCAACAGCACCCTCCCACCTGTGTTCCCCAGCACATGGTGTATAGAGGCATACAGGCTTTGACACTAGAGGTGGCATACAGCCATCAGGACTAGTAGCCATTGATAGCCTTCTCCTCCAGGAGTTTGTCTAATTATGGGTTATAATCACTGTGTCCTCAGCCATTGTCACATGGACCAGGTTTATCTATATGCAGTTGTTCTTTGCCAAATTATCATATGGCCTTGCTGTAGAATCTAGTTTTGAATGCAGAGATGTTTGTCAGGGATTTGTAAAACCTTTGTATATTCAGACATTGGAATCTAAAAGGGCCATGTATCAATTGGCAATTACCAATTAACTGTTCTGTTGCTTCTGGGACCTGATAGTGAACATGCATGATTTAGAATTGCTCTGGAACAAAAATCATGCATGTGGAACTATTATTCTGATTCAGTAGCTCCTTCCAACCATATTTTAAACTCTCTTCAACTTAAAAAGCAGCTTGTGGCTCTGTGACAGAGGAAGAGGAAAGGCTTCTGAATTAGAAAGAATGCTGCCACCCACCCCCAAGTACGCACATACACACACCAAGGGTTTGCTGCAATTGGCGCCCAAACACTGAGAGAGGGCCTGCATTCAGGTAAGATGTCAAACAATGGTTTATAAAGCCAAGCCATAATTTGGTGATATGTCTTCTGGCTTACAAAATACTTTGTAAGTGGCTGCCAAACCAGTATATCAAGTCACAGTTTGAAGCTGGTTTGTGAGCCACAATTTCTGCTGACTGTGGTTTACTGTTTTGTCTGAGTTCACAATCTACAGATAATTGAGACAGACAAATCCCAGTTAGGGCCATTGTTCCACCTCAAGAGGCCGCTGCATCACAGAGATGGGAGTAAACATTGGGAAACAAAAGCAGACAAGCAGCTCTCTGTACCACTCTTTGCCTGCTCTATGTCTGGAACCTCAAGCCACAGTGTGGATTCTTCGCTATGGTTAGAACAAACCACGGGATAGTATTCAATGCTATATTCTGCTAGCACTAACGATGTTGCACCAGCATTAGTTTCTGCTAGTGCAACAGAAAGAACAAGTGATAGGATGGGTGGCCACTCCAGAGGGCTGATGCCCAGCGACCCAGTGCTCAGGAGAGTGCCCAGCATGGCTTTCCAAATAGCCCACCCGGCCCAAAAGCCTCGATCTGAGGGGCTCTTACAAGGTTACATACCTTCCATTGTGTTGGTAAGTATGCTGGCTATGCTCATTGCTCTTTGCCTCGCAGTAGGTTCAGACAGAAAATCCATAGACATGTGGTAAGAACTTGAGCGCCTTTTTCTTAATTCTGTTTCTGTAGTGGTGCCCTGGAAAAAATATATACTTACGAGTGTAAACAGTCGTCATATCTTTGATTTCATAAAAATAGTCAGAAATCACCACAAATCATTAAAAAAAAAACACCTAAAGATGAAGATGTCCAAATCTCCTTTAAAAAGTAAGACATAAGTATACTTGCAAGTAAGTCCCATTGATAGTTAGGCTTGAGCAGTAAGTCCCCAAGCTGTAAAAATTGGGGGTTCAGCCCTAGGGATAGGGGAGAAATTCATTCAGTGCGAACTTACCTAATTTTGCACTTTTGAACCGATACGCAAAGCAAAACCCAATTATCCTTCTCCAAACACAAAATGCATACAAAAATATGTACAAATATTTTTGTAGAAAAAGTGCACACAAAAATGCATACATTTATGAAAAGAATGTTTTAAAATGCATTATCTTGGGGAAATTAGTTGCAAATATGTGTCCATTAGACAAAATTGCATACAGATTCTCACAAAAATGGTACATTTATTTATTGCATTTATATCCTGCCTTTTTTCCTTCAATGAACCCAAGCCGGTATACATAATCCTCCTCCTCTCCATTTTATCCTCATAATAACCCTGTGAGGTAGGTTGGGCTTAGAGTCTGTGACTGGCCCAAAATCACCCAGTGAGCTTCCATGGCTGAGTGGGGATTAAAACCCAGATCTCCTGACTCCTGGCCCAACACTCTAGCCACTACACCACACTACTATTGAAGTCTGCCAATAGGACATTAGGGATGGGCCAGATTGTTCTCCTCTGTAGTTTAAGATGGTGAGTTCTGCGTTCACAGATATTCCCAGAGTTGTGCTTGGCGCTTAGCCCTATTTAAGAGGGTACAAACAGTGCAGGAGGTGTGGGCCCATGCGCACTGCCCCTGCCCCTAATGTGTCCATGTACACTGGCCATGCCCTTCCATTCATGGCCTTCATGACTGAACACAATGGTTTGAAGGGAGATCTTAAGTGTGTTCAGATGAATGTGTTTAGACTCCTTCCCACAATCGGCAATTCTGCACAGAGTACCTGATCACAGGGATGCTAAACACAGTTGAAATGGAATGGGTGGGGCCATCACACATGGAGATATTGAGGTGGAGCTGGTGTGTGTGACCCTGCCCCACTACATATTTTGTGCCCCCCACATATTTTGTCTGTGGCTTTGCCCCTCCCCCACATATGTTGTGCCTTCACAGATTCATTTGTGCCTCCTCGCACAATATTTTGTGTTTAGCCTTACCCCCCCCCCCCACATATTTTATGCCCCCACATATTTTGTCTGTGGCCTTGCCCCTCCCCCATATATTTGTGCCCTCACACAGTCTTTGCCCGTGGCCTTGCTCCTCCCACATTTTTTGTGCCCTCACAGATTCTTTTGTGTCCCCCACAATATTTTGTGCGTAGACCTGCCCCCGCCATATTTTGTGCCCACACAGATTCTTTTGAATTCCTGAATATGGCTACAGCTAGGGTGTTGAACCTCTTTCAACCTGAGGACAAAATTCCATTCTGGAGTGATGGGTAGGGCCAAAGCCTAAAGAGGTGAGGCCAAAAATATAAAAAGATACTACTATATTGTAGCTTAAAGCTCTTACTGCCAGTAACTAAGCTCTAGGAGAGACATTTCTACCTTTTAGAATGGGGAAAAACTGCACAAAGCAGGGAAACAATCAAACAATAGGTGGTTGAGGGGGAAATAAGGTGGAGTCAGGAAGAAGGGGGAATAGCTTTCTGGGAAATTACAGAGAGCCAGATTTGGACCCCAGGAGAGCTGGATTTGGCCTGAAGTTCTGTGCTCCCAGGCTACAGTTTCAGATTATTTTGATTTACTCAAAAGGTACTCATTCATATTCATAAGGAACTTTATTCCAGGAAACAGTGGCCACCACAATGCAAAATAGGCTTTCACGGCTTGCACACTTTCCAATCCGTGGCTGCTTTATCTGTGATTACCTCAGGCAGAAGCTGCCCGGTGGGTGACATCAGAGCAGGAGGCCCGCCAACTAAGGAAACCACCCCGTTGCAGTCCACGGTGCTGTGCATCTTCCCGTTTGCTGGAAGCACCGGGACCATCCTGGATGACCGGCTGGCCTGACTAACGTTGCTGTTGCGCCGCTCGCTGTGCCTGTGCGGAACGAAGAGAGAATCTCTCCTGCTCTCATTGTCCTCAAAGGTGCTGTGCTCGTCGTCAGCAAAGTCGTTTTCTGATCCTATGTCCTTTGTTCGGCCTCTGAAGCTGAAAAGACTGGCTTTGCTGCTGCGTCGTGGGGAAAAGAGGGATCCGCGGATGCTCAGCAAAGACTGCAAGGAAACGCGAGAAGGCAACCCAAGATCAGAAACACCCATAAGCCACCCACAAGATGAAGATGGGAAAGGGGAAGAAATCCTAATTGTAGTAAAATGAGGGAGATGTAAGGCTCTTCCCACCCCCCAACTTATAATGGAAATGATGGGACACAGACGCTTTAGGGCACATGAACAATCTTCATTAATATCCACTCCCGAAATATTAAATAAATATGTATCAAATAACTCCACTTAATTCCAGCAAAAGGCTTTGCTCAACAGAACTGTTTCTCATAGCTTTGCATTCTGTATAAGATGGATCATAAATAAAGAAAACCCCAGCTAACCACCACTCCTTCACATCCTTGCACTGGCTTCAGGGCGAGCACCAGGGCTTGGCCACCCTGGGCGCCAGCCATGGCCCATGCTCCAGCGCAGGGGGTGGAACCACTGCATTTCCCCTGGTGCCCTCTAGCCTTGCAGCTCTTCATCTTTGCAGTTGCTGCCTTGTTCACCTGCCCTCTCTGAGGAACCAAGCAATGAGTGGAGCGAGGAGGGAAGAGAAGAAACAGTACCGCCTGCATGCCTTGTTCTCTCCCACGGGGAGGTGGTGTGGATTGGGCCCAGAGGGCGAGGCAACTGAACCCATAGCAGAAAAGGCAGCGAGGAGGATGAGGTGGCCGCGCTCACAGCATTTGGCTCAAAGACCTTCCAAAACTTGGAACCAGGATAGATTGACTTGCATGCTTGGGCAGATACAAACTCGTTTGCTTCGGTTTCCTTGACAAGGCATCTGATCAATGTGCCTTGTAGGTGAGAAAGCAAGGCCACATGCCTTCATATACCTGCTCAGTATGTAGTTTGGTTCTTGCAAGTGAACTGCATGATGGGATAGGAATGATGTATGTGCCTGAATGTGAGATAATGCTGAAAATGTTTAATTGGAAGGATATGCTTAATTGGAATTTCTAATTGTCAAGACCTTTTGATATAGTTTAAGACAAATAGACTAGCTTGGTAAGGAGGACTGACCATCCAGGTCAATCTGACGTTGCTAGAAGAGTTAGGGGCCAGCTGTTGATAAGGTAAAATGAAGTAAGTTTTCTTTTGATCTGTCTTTGTTTTGCTTTAGAATTTTGCCAACTGCTAATTGGTAAGATGCTATTTTGCCAACTGCTAATTGAGTAAAATGCTACTATGTATAAATATGTATAAATATATGTCTGTAGGACTCTCTCCATACAGCTGTATTACGCTCAATAAAACAGAGTTGCCTTACAACAGGTAAGGCAACTAGACACAGGTAAGATGCTCCTTGCGGTAACTACCTTTTTACATTGAATGCATTGCATCAAATGAACACATACCAGGAAGCAACTAATTAAGTGGACGCATGAAGGTAGAAGGGGGAAAGAAAGGGGTCACATGAACCCGAGATTCAGTTGTGTGGCATCAAAACATCGTTTAGCTTAATGTGAGCTGACCCAGAATCTCATGGCACCAAACCATGGAAGGGATCAGTGGACTTTTTTCTAAATCAAATCCACACACACCCCTTTCTGAATATACATGACTGTGGAACAACTGACCACTTTCCAAATGGACCGATAGCAGTTGTTACCCAAGCAAACCAAGATGCATTCTTCATACCTGGTGTGGAGAAGAGAACCTTTTTTCATATGTCAGTCTGTTCCCTTCAATGGAGAACCGAAAGCCTTTCCTTCGGATGCTGTCCTCCGATTCAGATTTGTGAAATTTGTCGTCATCCTTTTCATCTCCTTCAGACTGTTCCCTCTGTTTCCTCTTTTTCCGCCGGTTCCTCCTCTCTTTCGCGCTCTTTGAACTCAGCTTCGACGTCGCTGAAGAGCTCTCTGAGAAGCCTCCTACACCGCCGACTTCACTGAACTCTCTAGACTCCCCCGCTGCAGCAGCTAAAGCAGCTGCCTGTTGTGTGACAAAGTTAAATACATTTAAGATGTGCAATACTAATCTGTTAATACTATTATTGGGGTTTCTTTTCGAAAGCAGATGAATTTGAAGTTCATTACTCTAATCCTGTGTTCCAAGGAGGAAAAGATTGAGCGGACAAAACAACTGAGTGGGTTTTAAAATGCTAAGAAGCATTCCAGGGCCTCACCAAATTTACCTCAGGGTGGCAGTTTCAGTCTTGGAGCAAGACATTTTGCAGTGTGAAGCCGAGCTCAAATGGTAGTGCCCATTCCTCTCAAGGCTTTCCCTACTATGAGATGGAGTGAGGCGGCTGCTTCAGTCAGCCGATGCTGGTGGCGGCAGCAGGTCCCCCACTCCCCTTGAATTCCCTAAGTTAGTCTGCTCTGCTCCCCCTAAAAAAAACCTTACTGCCCCTCAGCTACAGTGGAGGATGTTGTCCCATCACTAGTGTTGAAGTTAGATTCAACTGCCAATCCAGTCAGTTTCTATATATGGAATGAGGGTGGGGAGACATCATTTTGTCTTTTGCCTCAGGCAGCAAAATATCTTGGGCCAGCCTTGCCTCCTCTCCCTGCTGCTAGGACCAAATATTAAATGTCTTGTTGCAAAATTCAGATACCAGTTCTATATCTATCCGTCCCTCATGGTATCATCAGAAGCAAGTCACTTCACCCTGCTGCCTTGGCCAGGTTTATTCTAGCATTGCTGAGTCTCACTTGAAGAATATTTCCTCCTTCTTCATTAGTGAGGGATGAAGAGAAGAAGGTGGGTCTATCCCCTACTGTTTTGGAACCAAGGCCTCATCCCAGCAAGCTGGAATTAGTGTAGATACATTTTTTCCTTGGAAAACCACTCACTAGAGGGGGAGAAAGGAATACAGAGAACGTATTTCTGTTCTTTAGCTTCACAAGACAGCCCTACTGAGAGCATAACTACAGCAGAAGAGGCTGAACGGGTAATGGACCTGGCCCAGCGAAAGCTGAGGGAGAAAGAGGAACAGGAGTCCCTATGTCCTGTTTTACTAATCAGCATGAACAGGAAAGTGACACATCTATTCCTGTTCTCTAGGCTGGGTTTCACAGCCTGTTCTTTTTAACAGAATGGGCAATGTGTGCAAAATTAAATAAGGCCAAATTAGATGCCTGCTTTAGTGCAGTGTAGAAAATACACTTCATATTTGATTATTCCTGATCACATTCCACCCCCCACCCCCCCGGGGAAGGCACACTTTAGTCATATTGAGACTCACAGACAGAAGGAACAGAGTCCTTGACTCACCTCTGTCTAAGCTCTATAATTTTGCCCGAAGGAATTACATATAGTAATTTTCTCCCTGTTCAATGGTCTTCTGGGCCTCTTATTGGGGTATGTATGTGTCCATGCCCACTACCCAGCAGCCATCTTGAAATGTTTCAAGCTCACATACGGCTGATGATAAGCAGTTAAGAGATATAACAAAATCCTGTCTGAGCAGAGGACAAAAACATACGAGACTGTATTCCACCATAAAGCAACCTGAGCTTCTTCTTGTTGTTTTTTCAGCTGTTCCAGCATCTGCTGAAACTCCGCCTCTTTCTGCTCTGCTTCTTCCATGGTGGCCTGATTCTGCTCTTCGTAGGCCATGGCAACCACAGCCAGGATCAAGTTGATCAGGTAGAACGAGCCCAGGAAAATCACCAGAACAAAAAATATCATGTACGTTTTGCCAGCCGCTCGCAAGGTCTATAAAATAAAATAATATATATATTTTCATAACATTCCTATGAAACCTATTGGCCTCCCTTATTAGGATAGGGCAGTGCTATGCTCCATAAGATCACATCCTCCTTAGCAGTGATTATTTTATTCTGAATTAACGTACTGTTATATGTGTGAACTACATGTACACATTCCCATGTTAATCTGTATAATGAACATGAGGTTGCTGTATAGGCCATTGCATTTTGTGGGGGGGGGGGGATATAAACATAACAGCTCTTATACTAGCACTGCTGAATCTCACTTCTCCTGCATCCCTGATCTCAAAAAGAAGGAAAGGCATAGGAGCAGCTCAGATATTTCACTTCTACACATGAAATTGTCCCTCTGGAGATTTTAGTTCTCTCAGCACCTGGAGTAGAAAGTTAAGGTCTTATACAGTTATTTTCCAAGATATCACTGATTTGATTCACAGCAGCCACAGCTGTTGGTTACTGGCCAAAGTGACACTAATAATACAGTTATTTCTCTACTGTGCAACTTCATGGCTGACTCTGGCAGGGACATTTTGTAAAATAGCCGAGTAGAGTTAATTCCTGGAATAACCCCTGAGGTAAGTGAGGATGTTGCCCACACACTGAAAGTGCAAGCAGGGTTTGTACCCCCCTGAGTCTTGTAGACCAGAGCCATAGGATGCCAGTTAGCATTCCCCACTCCAAATGCATCTCCTCTTACTCCGCTAACACCTTTCTATGTCTTTCTCACTTATTTTCCTCTCCTTCCTGTTCCATCCTGCTTTATCATCTTACTTGTCAGCATTCATAATCGGGACCATTCCAAATCTACATTCTGTAGAGTAAGGACCTTGAAACTCTTTCAGCCTGAGGACTGAATTGAAGAAAAGCTCTTGGTGGTCACATTCCAGGGGTGGGCCGGGCCAAATGCAGAAGGGGAGGGGCTAAAGGGGGCATGGCCAAAATTCCAAAGATACCAGCCTATTTTAGCTTAAAGCACTTACTGTCAGTAAGCTAGGCATTTCAACAGTTTAGAATGGGGAAAAGTCTGCAAAAGCAGCTAAACCACCAAAACAACCGACAGTCGGGGGGGGGGGGGGGAGAGGAAATGGACATGTCCATCTTGGGGAGCCCAGAGGGCCAGACTGAGAAGCCAGGCAGGGCAGATTTGTCCTGAGGACCTGAGGTTCAACAACGCTGTTGTAGAGCTTACTATACCAGTTATACACAATCTTTTGGGCAGGTGCACCAAAGAATAGAGTAATGTATAAGAAAATGCCACTCTATCTTGGGCCATATGAAACCCCTTTGCCTGGGGGCATTTTGCCTCTAGTCTATAGGGTCACAGGAAAGCCATCCCATGATTAGGGAAGGTGTGCATGCTTTGCATTCTAAAGGCCCCGGGATCAATCTCCACTTGACATAGACAAAGCTATGTGGCCCAAAGAGTTTTCATAACCCTTATAAAACATTATAAAACTAGTGTATAGATCAGCTCTAAGCCTATACCTGCCTTCCCCAATATGATGCCCTCCAGATGCTTTGGACTACAACTACAATCACTCCTAACCATTGCCCATGCTGGCTGGGCCAGGTGGAAACTGTCGTCCAAAACGTTGGGAAGGCACTACATCGTTAGCACTAAATCTACTAAATAGTATTCAAAGTTCTTTGACTTCAACATACAACTTCAAGCTTCTGAAATCTGTGACATAGTTAACAGAGCCCATCTTCCTTTGGAATAGGCTCAAGTACTTTTGACTATAAGTTGCTCTATAAAATTCAAGCTCGGCACTATTGCTGGAACTCCCCACTCATAAAGACCCTCACCAGTTGGTAAAGATTTTCCCAGTAGTCCTGAGTCATCAGCCGAAAGAGTGACAAGAAGGCCCAGCTGAAGGTATCAAAACTTGTATAGCCATAGTTGGGGTTTCTACCAGCTTTGACGCACATGTATCCTTCTGGACATTGGCTATGAAAAAGAAAAAAAAGTATGCCATGTTTAAAAGGTTTATCCTAATCAATGAATGCTTTACTGCAGGCGGATGCTTGAGCAAATGGTCTGTCAATTTTCAGTAGAATAAAAAGGCTTTGCAACTGTGATTTCATTCCGTGAAACAATTCAGGAAAGCCAACTGCATGCAAAGGTCTACAGAGTCAAAGCTTTTATCAAAATTAACTGGACACCTAGCCTAAACCTTAGCACACCCTCAGAAAGTGTTACCCTATATGCTTATTATGTTTTAGCATAAAGCCTAAAAGAGAGGGGAAATTCTCCTTTTGGTCTTACAAATGCTTCCCATATTTGAAAAGTAAGAAATTGTGAGATGTGCCAAGGAAACGGATGGGGGAGACAGGACATTACTCTAACACAATGTTCAGGGAATGGCATGCTGAATATAGCCCCCTCCCATCTCTTTCATTTATCCCACACAAGTAGATGCTGACATTAAAATACCAGATTTCTGGTCCCAAAATGTTAGATATTTGAAATGCTGTAGATATTAAAAGAAAAGTTACACTGTTCAACTTTAATCATCACCACTGCACCTACTATTTATACAAGACAATAAAGCAGACCACTCTCTCACCCTGCATCTGAGCTGTTGCCACACAGCAAAGCATCATTGTGTCCTTCCAAGAAGTAAAAGTGATCTGGTTGGAAAGATAAATGGATAACATTTAATTGCACAGAAAATAACTATTTGAACTAACTAGCTAACTAACTAACGACTCTTCTGGCACCTTAAAGAGTAACCCATTTGTTATGGCGTAAACTTTCATGGACTAGAGCCTCCTTCATCAGATGTGATCAGTCTGGTAAAGCTGATGCTTCAACAATTCGGTTCATCCTTAAGGTCTCACAAGACACTTGGTGGGTTTTGCTCCAACACACTAACCTCGCTACATGGCTACCCATCTAGAATTTGTCACTGCTTGAACAAAGGTCCACCTAAACATAATGGGTGAAATCCAATGGCATCCATCCTCTACAGGCACAGAAACATTGGCAGAACCAATCCCCCCTCCCCCTCTATGCCCCCAAAAACTGCTTTGGAGGGTTGAAAGGGGTTGCATGATGGGAAACAAGAGGGAGGAGATGGAAGGAAAGTCCCATTACACAAGCAGAAGTCCTATGCTGGCTGCCATAGCTTTGTTGTCAAAGATGATATTATAATCAGTAGTAGTAGTAATAGTAATAATAAATACTGATAAAACACCTACATTTTTCTAAGTGCTGTACAGATATTAAAAGATGCTACAGAAGGAAAAAAGGAATGAAAGGAAAGAGGAAAGCAAGATATGTGTAAATCTGGATTACAGAGTAGTTCGTTCTAACTTAGCTACGATCCAAAATCAAGGAGACAAATTCATTTCAGCTAGAACACTTGGTCTTAATCCACACCAAGCAGGATATAGTGCTATGAAAGCAGTATGAAAGTGGTATATAAGAGGCAGGAGTCACACTACTGCTTTATAGCAGTATTGAAGTGCACTGACAACTGTTGGGGCCCATGACACATTCCATAGATCTGGCCTTGAAAGCCCATTAGTAGAGGTTACTAGCAAATAGTTGACACACTGAACTATAGCAATGAAGCTAATGGCAGAAATTGCCTTGGGATAATGCATTTGGTGATTCATTCCTCTCATGAGTAGAGGTTGTACAACCCATAAGGAAACATCAGATTCAGCTGTGTATCTGATAAATATGTAGGCAAGCTCCATTATTTTGAAATAGAGAGACATTTAAACCAACTGGGGCAAATGCTTTCTCTTAATTCAACAACATCAGCCAAAGGGCTTGTACCAACCATAGCATCAAAGTCAGCACAGCTCTGAGTGATTTTATCTACAATGTTTTGCACAAACTGACCATGATGAAATATCGAGAGAGCCTCACTGGGCGATTCTGTGTAGATGCAGTGATGGCGGAGAAGAACATTTTCTTCACCCCACTGCAGTAGGCCTTCAGAGAGGCCTTAGCCTGTGTTTGGTTGGAGTTGTTCCAAATTTTTCTGCCAACATTGCTATAGTCACCATCCCATCAGGTCCCAGGTAGCTCTTTTGTCTCAACTCAGAGAGAGAGGATGCTCAGGAGTGGTGAGGTCAACTGCCTGGGCCATTTCCCCATTGCTGAGGTCAACCAGAACTTCAACAGAATTGCCTGCTGCATAGGACCCACACAAAGTAGAAGTTATACTAGCCCTACGAAAGATAACACAGAGGCCTAAGATAATGGTTAATAGTGAATGATGTTTGTTAAAGAGTGACAAACTTGAGAACAGCAGTCTAGGCTACGCTGCATATTGACAACAATCCACATATTTTAAAACCTTAAGAAGTCATGCAATGTCACCAGTCCTTACTGTCATCACTGACGTATTCATCCCAGTTAAACGTGGTCACAGTTGTATTAACAAAGGTACCATTTTCTCCCATTGTGCTATCGAAGTAGGAAGTTGTGTTTATCTCAAAAGTAGAATTGTCTGGTGGCCAAATGAGGCATTTATGCCTCAGGTTCCCCATGAAAAGCTGGAGCCCTATTAGGGCAAATACACTCAGACAAAACACAGTCAGGATCATGACATCTGAGAGCTTCTTCACTGACTGAATGAGGGCTCCCACAATCGTCTTCAGGCCTGCAAGCAGAAAGGGCGATTCATTACGACGTCACAGACTAAATGTACAGCATGTCATGTGAATGTGCTCAATTTAGGTAACATTTCATGCAGAATGACAACGAAATGATTATATTTGTGACAGTTCCATGAAAAGCCTGATTGCCTATGAACATGAATGAGAAGCTGTTAGGTTTATGTTGATTTGAAACCGTGTCTGGAAATAAAATGGGTATCTAATATATATATATATGTGTGTGTGTGTGTAATATATAATCAGAGAAACTTTGCCTAAGCAAAAAACGTGATTTCGCTCTTCATGCTCTATCTAAGCTCTATGTAGAAAAGTATATTGCTTGGTTTTGCTGGTGTCTCTTGCCCAAACCGTAATTACAGGATCACGTTTTAAAGTGTTCAACAACACAAATAAGTTTATGTTAGATATTTTAATGATACTGTGTTCAGTTTTTTAAAAATAAAACAGGTGATGGCTTGGAGAAGAAAGACACCTTTTAGAAAATCCCCATGCACAGCCCATGCTATCTTTCATATTCTGCGTATCTTTAAAAATTAAAGAAACAACCACCACCACCACCACACAGACACACAGCAGATTGCAAGTTTTGGTTTGAAGTGCCTGCAACAAATGGTAAAATTTGCATCAATATGAAAGCCTTAGTACACTGAACTTCAATTTAAAAGTAGAAAGCTTGATGTCATAAGATGCAAACCATATAGCCACTTACTGCAAATGTCTCATGCAAGAATTTGTTAAATTCAAAGGCTGATTCGGAAACAAAATCAAGCGGCAATATTTAAAAAGCGAAGAATCTCATTTCACTGAAAACAAAGTTTTCGATTCCTGCTTTTTAATGTTTGCTTTTACTGTGCAGCAAGCAACATGGCTTAGGCTTAAAAATGTGATTCATCTTCAATGGAGTTTTGAAAAATCAGCCTCCGTGTTTAACCTAGCTCTCACCTGGAATGACTGATATTGTTTTCAATGCCCGGAGAACTCTGAATGTTCTCAACGCTGAGACATTGCCCAGGTCCACAAACTCTGTCACATATCTGTAATAGGGGAGTTCACACACAAACACAATGACAACACACAAAAAACAGTTGGAAGTACACAAGGGGCCTGGCACTATGTCAAACCACTCCACTTCTTACCTGGGATTACAGAAATAGTTTTCAAAGCTCTCAATACCCTGAAAGTTCGAAGAGCTGAAACATTGCCTAGGTTTACAAATTCTGTTACATACCTGTAGAATTAAATCACAGTTATTCAGAATTGAGGCAGAGCTGAAGCTAACTACTTGGGGTCTGTCATCAAGACCTCGTCCCCTTTTGCTGCATTTGCTTGTGTTTATTAATATGCTTCCCTAATCTCAAATTAAATTTAAATGTCAGTGAGCAAATCACATTGGTTTTTAATTAAAAAAGGAAAGGAAAGAAGCAAACTAATTTGGGAACTTGAGAGATTGCTTCCATTCTGATGAACAGAAAAAAAGACAAGAGATGAAATTAGCTAATTCTTGCTTAATTTAAGAGGGTTGGCCAGAGTTAGTTGCAGACATACTATTCTGGCTCTGCAGCACAGGCTTATTCAGAGATACTAAAAATAAATAATACTACTAATAACAGAGAGAAAGAGAGAAAGAGAGAGAATTTATTGTAACAGGAAACTCTTCCCACAGGTTCTCCCTGCTAAATAAAATTTCCATTTGAAGTTATCTCAATTAACAATCCCTATTCAATACTATAAAAAAATACTTACGCAAATGTAATGACTGTGAAGTCCAGCCAGTTCCAAGGATCCCGGAGGAAAGTGAAACCTTCTAAACAGAAGCCCCTTGCAAGGATTTTTATTAGTGATTCAAAGGTATAAATTCCAGTGAATGTGTATCTGAGGAAGATAGCAGGGTAAAAGTTCATGTAAAACACATATTAATAATTTTAACACAATATTCACAACTTAAACAACAACAACGGGTGCAGAGGAGGAAGATGACAGTAGTCTAAAATAAAATAGCGAATAATCATCTGGTTTGCAATATCACTGCAGCCTACTGTGGCTTATTTAACCCAAACCATGGGTTGTTTTAGGGTTGTAGGTGATTTGTTAACCACATCAACAACCCACCCTCACTGCGTTCAGATGTCATAACAAACCGTGTCTGTGGCTTAGATATCCAAAAATGTCCACCCACATGTGCCGAGCTCACAATGCCTTAAATAAGCCATGGTCGGCCGTGACGCATGTGGTTGACCATTTTGAATGGTCACGCTTCTATGGGAGGAGCACCTGCCTTATCACCCTGGAACACTATGAGTTGGTTTGCATGATCAAGCAGCCCATTGTGGCTTTAATAAGCTACAGCGGTGGGCTCCTTGGCTAGATCTGCGCTATTTATTTATTTATTGCATTTATAGCAGTGCTGAAGTGCACTGATAACCATTGGGGCACAATCCACATTCCATATACTGCTTTCAAAGTGTTTTCTCCTGATTTTTATTTCACATTCGTACTGATTTGACACAAGGTGTAGATCTGGCCCTTGATCATGCAAACTAGCCCATGATGTTCCAGGGGAGCAAGGCATGAGCTCCTCCTATGGATGATAATCCAGAAGCACAAAAGGCAGGTGCATGTGCATGTTTGAGTGAGATCTGCTCCAGCTTTTCTCTGCCTATTGAAGGAAAGGCTTTCAGAATTGTTAACCGGCAGAGATAAGCTTCTTTCCATTGGTGAGCACAATGTGAATCTCAGTTCTCATTTATGCATCCACTTGTTGGCCTTTGATGTAACATCTGAAGCTACCATTCTGTTGGATACTATATTAGAAATTAGCTTCTGGCACCATTCCTACATTTTCAATGCCCTCTGAATTGGAAACTGGCATGGGGCAGGGGAGAAGCAGTGAGAGAAGGCTTCTCTACAAGAAGCTTTTATTGTGTGCTCATGACTGGTCGCTCACAGAAGTTTTAGGGTCTTTCATACAATGTCATTAATCCCCCAGAGCCTCTCTTGTGCTTTCTGAACCATTATCACAGCTTTTTTCTTAATGGGGAAAATGCAGTATTTAATTTTAATTGTGGATTGAAGCACTCCATTGGCTTGTGCACTTCCACAATACCACAGCTATACCATGCTGCCATCTAAAAGCTTCATAATGAAACATATAGAACTTGCAGAGAGGAAATCCCTGAAAAAAAGCACATGTAAAGGAGCCAATCTTAATCCTGCAAAGAATCGGAAGCAGAAGCCCCAGTAAATGTGCTGGATAAAAGCCTGGTGTAGAGAAGTCCAGAGACTGCTATCCTAAATCATTGAATTCTACTCCAGAGATCTATATTCGGAAGCTATGGGATCGGCCCTTGAACACAGACTATGCTGGAGAATACAAAATGGAAATTAGGCACTGTCCTCAGTTCCCATTCTCACAATATGTTTTTGGCTATAACCTAAAACAGCCTTCCCCAGGTATTTTGGACCTCAACTCTCACCATCCCCAGCTAGCAGGGCCAATGGTCAAGAATGCTGGGAGTTGTAGTCCAAAACATCTGAAGGGCACTAGGTTGGAAAAGGCTGATTTAAGATGTTTCGTGTGTACATTCAACTTTGGGTTCCAAACACATTATCACCCAGGTTTGCATAAGTGTCACAGGTTGCTTGCCACCAGAACATGCATCTAGAATGACCATTGATAGAGACATGCACAATGCATTCATCAACATATTGAGTGATATTTAAATTTGACTTACTCTACATTCTTTGTCCATTCTGGAGGGTTACTCATGGTCATAAATACACAGTTGGTTAAAATAGTGCACATAATAAGCATGCTGAATAATGTATGTTTTAGTTAAGGAACATATATTTTTTCAATCTTTATTTGCAGTCAACAGACCATTCTACTAACATGTTAAGTACATACACATTTATAAAAATACGTGATAGTAAAAAGGAAGGATAAAACATCTGTAAAAATGCTAATCAATATTTTTTTTTTTTTAAAAAAGAATAAATTATCAAACATCCATGAATGGTCTAATAAGAATAGCCAGATTCAGATATTTGGCCACTTGCTCAGTAATAGACTTATTGGTGCTCTGGAGTAAAATAATCATAAGAGACTCAGGAGAGCGACCAGGGAAACACTGTATAATAGGACGTATTAGGTCTTTCCTGGCGTCTTGGTAATAATGGCAGTAGAATAGAACATGCAAGATGGACTCCACCTCGGCATTATTACAGGGGCAGCATCTATTATTCATTGGAATTTTCTTGAATCTGCCCTCTAATAGCTTGGAGGGGAGAACATTAACCTTGCTAAGAAGACCGCCTTCCTATATTTAGGAATAGTTAGCCATCCCAAGTATGGCATTCCATCTTTGCTGGAGAGACCTGGTAGACCCAATGACTGAGGGCACCATGGTCCCCATGCAGCTCCTGATGGTCTATGTCCAGTCATCTCTGTTTAACAGTCGACTTGGCACTTTCTAAGTCCATGGATAGCAAGTAGACGGGAGAAAGCCCGACAGTGGTGACTTTTTGCACCACAGTTTTATCCTTGGAGATTTGAAGGAATCTGACAATACCTTGGAGGCCAAAGAGTTGGAAGTAAGCACAAGGCAGCAACGGAGCCCAAAGTGTATAGAATATATCCATGCTGAGCATTTTCACGAGTTCAGCCCAGCTTCCAGATTAAGAGCAGCTCCAGAAACACACCTGGGAACACCAAATATTAACCTGAGGAAAAAGTCTTGAATTCCTTCAAGAGAACTCTTAGAGCGAGGAAACCAGATCGAACCCCAAACAGAACCTGAGATACAGTTTTGGCTTTAAAACCTCGGGTGGCTGTTGGTCAAAATTTCCCACCCTTCATAAAGAAGAACCGGGTTTGCGCACCCACATTTTGTTTGGCTTTGGCCTTGGCATATTTTTGACGCACTCTCCAATGTAGAGCTTCATGGAACCATATGCCCAAGTATTTATATGAATCAACTTGGTCAATTCTGTCTTTCCCCATAGACCATGGGAATCTTACCTTCCTCCTGGAAAAGACCAGTACTTTAGTTTTTGAGTAGTTAATTGTTAAAAGATTATTTTTACAGTATTCAGCAAAGCTGCTCATATATTTGAGAACGTATTATAAGAATAACTGTCACATCATAAACCATTCTGGCTTACTTCCAGTAGCATTGATCTTTGTTCAATTGGGTCTGTGACAGCATAATAAAATGATCGATTGAAAATCTTTGCTCTGTTTCCATGATGTTAAGAGAACCTCTCAAAACTTTCCTACATGTTGCTCTATAATGAAAAGAGAACAGGTGGACATTCAAATAAACTTTCTGAAATATATAGAGAAATAAAAGTGATGTGTGTGTTTTTTAACATGTAAAAAGCAATTTTACTTCAGGATAAAAAGTTTTTTTTTAAAGTGTCTTGGTGCAGATTTAGATGGTCAATATAATACCCGGATGCAAATATAAGTTCACAAAGACATGGAAAGCAATGAGCAGTTTCAAGCATTCATATGTTTTCCAAACTGGTCGGCAACTTGGACTTCAAAACTATGCTTCAGAATGATATTGGCCAATAAGTGGGAAATGCAGTGGTCGGCTGAAAACCTCCTGAACCCTTTAGGGTTAAACCAATGCGCTGTTAAGTACCATTTACTAAAACACACTAATAATAATCCTGAACGATTAATGCCAGCTGGCAACTGGGCTGAAATGTAGATCAAAAATTTGCCTCGTCTACACTGATTTAGAGGTAGGTTTCCTAGTTCTTTCAACACCTAGGAAAATTCCAAAAATAAAAGGCATTTTGCAAACATTATGGAGACGGGCCACAGCTCAGTGGTGGAGCACATGCTTTGCATGCATAGGCTGACCATATGAAAAGGAGGACAGGGCTCCTGTAACTTTAACAGTTGTAGAGAAAAGGGAATTTCAGCCAGTGCTATTTGTATGCAATTAGTTCCTGGTGAAATCACCTGTTCATCACAACAGTTAAAGTTGCAGGGGCCCTGCCTTCTTTTGTATCTGGTCACTCTAGTATAGTGCCTGCAACTTTAATTGCTTTGATGAAGAGGTGATTTCACCAGGTACTAATTGCATACAAATGACGCCAGCTGAAATTCCCTTTTCTCTGCAACTGTTAAAGTTGCATGAGTCCTGTCCTCCTTTTCATATGGTCAGCCTATGCATGCAGAAGGTCTGAGTTTCAATCCCAGGCATCTTCAAGAAAGGCTGAGAAAGCGTCCTGCCTGAAACCCTGGAGAGCGGCTGCCAGTCAGTGTAGTTGACAATAGAGAGCTAAGTGCTTTAAGGTCTTACTTGGTGTAGAGTGGCTTCTTATCATGTTCTTATATCTTGTCAATGGTTCTTCAAGATTAGGGCTGGGAAAAATCTTTAATCCTGAGTGCTGAATTCAATTTTGGACAAGCACTTGAGAACAGCATTCCAGTGGTGGGTGGGGCTGGACCAAAGGGGCGTGGCCAAGGACAAAAGGGTGGGGCCAAGAGGAAAGGGGCAAAGCCAAAATCACACACACACACACACACAAATGCTGGCATACTGTAGCTGAAAGCTCTCACTGGCAGTGACTATGCCTTAGAAGAGCCATTTCAACTTTTCAGAATGGGGAAAACCTGCACCAACACTGGGAAATCACTGAACGATCAGTGGTTGGGGGGGGGGGGAAGGGGGGGAAGGGGGGGGGAAGGAAAAGAGGGCTTGGCCATCTGGGAAGGGCCTGATCGGGACCCTGAGCCGTAGGCTTCCCACCCCTGCTCTAGATACGCCTGATGTGGAAGCTAAACTAAGCTAACAATTCCTATCACTTTGGAGAGATGAAATTCAACATTTGGCTGGCTTCAGCATAACTCCATTGTTATCAGTTGACCAGAGGATTATGGAAGTTGCAGAATATGGGAAGCTTGCCCTTGTGGAAGGAGAACAAGATTCAACAAGACCCACCCAGAGAATTTCTCTGGGTTTACAGCACCTCAGACACTGAGAAGAGCTTGTTGCCTTCACCATCATAATAAAAATCATCTCTCCCCATCATTCAAGAAGTATAAAACTTAAAAGTACACTCCCACACAAACATATACTAATGAAATAGACATGACAGGCACTAAATGGCCACAGGATGGCACCATAAACTAAGAAATGCTTAGAGCTGCTTCGCTTTGAGGGTGATGTATATATTACATTTGCATCACGCCCTTCCTGCAGGGAGCTCAGAGCAGTGTACAAACATCTCCCAGGACAGACCCCAGACCTGTTTAGACTTTGAGATAGAAATACTTCAAACCGCTCAGGTTTTGACAGATATTTTCAGTGTGACGATTCTTAAGAACAAAGGTACTCTTGGTGCTTCTGTCCAAGAACATGGATTCAAAGACCAGAGGTCTCCTCTGCTTATTTTTTGGGAAGGAAAGATCAGAACCGGAACCACAACTGCATCCCCTCCAATAAAAGTATCCTGGCCTTCATCCTTCTATGATGCTTCCATTCCGCTCCCTGCCAGCCTGCTCCATTTGCCACACAAAGTACAGCTATGTTGCTCATCAAGAACTGCCTTGAATGTAATTAACATAGAATGGAATGAGACTGTGGAGTCCAAGAGGAAATATGTTTCAGTCACATGGCTGGCTGGGAGTTGTAGGACGTTTCTAAATATGCATAGGATTATGACTTTAGGTGGCTTTGAAAACTATACCTATGTAAAGTCGGCCATAATCCTGTACACACTTTATCTGGGAGTAAGTCCCATTGAACTCAATGGAACTTACTTCTGAGTAGACACGTATAGGATTGCAATATTTTTCACTTAGATACGAAACAAACATAGAAATTAGATTCTTGGCATTTCAAAAGTAAATTCAATTGGCAGGCCTATACTTCCTATCATGTATATTAGTTGCTCGCTCACTTTATTGTTCACCCCATTGCAAGATGCCTTTAGCAAAGTAAAATCTTTTGTTTATACACATTTATACACCGTTCTCCAAGCAGGTTAGGGTGACGTTTTTAACCTCTCAACATCCCTGTGATATAGATGAGACATGGAGATATCTACTTGTGGAGATCTCGATT
Organism: Anniella stebbinsi; assembly: GCA_029215795.1. NCBI lineage: Eukaryota > Metazoa > Chordata > Lepidosauria > Squamata > Anniellidae > Anniella > Anniella stebbinsi. Next base: position 221,846,574 of record JARDYH010000001.1, read on the forward strand.
ACTTACATCCAAACCTTCAACCTCTGCACCACAACGGCTCTACATTTCTGTAACCAAGAATCTGTACCGAAACTTTTTTCACGTGTTTCAAGATGATAAATTAAAACGTTATAGTTTGCAATCTACCTGAAAGTTTGTCAGTCATATCAGCTTTGTAAGGCCCATTAGCTTCTACTGAAACAAGAAAACTGTTTTGATATATGAAGTGTGCATATGAAGTGTGCATATATATAGCTTATGCTCTCTCCATCATTATACATATATACACGTGTGTGTGTGTATACGTATGTGTACACACACACACGCATATAGGCATAGTGATGGAGAGAGCATAAGCTACATTTTTCTAAGAGGGAGTCACAATGTAATTGACAGTTCTGCGTCTAGATACAATTCTTTGTACATATAGATGCAATCTATGAAGCACATGTGTTCTACACCTTTCATTTCAATAGAGGCCAAGTAGGAGCTGAAATTAAGATCCATTCAATGAATACAGAATGCATCCCATGTTATACATCAGAACTGGGTTTCTCTGCTTAGCAGTCACAATACATCTGGACCACTCGAGGTTGCAAAAGCAGAGCATTTCTGTTACAATACTATTTGTCCGAGAGCAGCAACAAAACCGTAACACACCATGGAACCTCGGCACACTGCAGGAGATTGTGGGGCATGTTTTCCGGGACTGTTCACATTGGACTGATGGGCCTCACCCCTGCCCCACACAAATTGAGAGTGAGACATAACAGCACAATGTTTCCCCTGCTGCTGTGGATTGCAGGGAAGAGTTGTTATGGTGGACAAGCTTGTCTGAAAAAGCTTGTCCATCGCTATTGGTCTCATTAAGGACCCCCTGATCAGCTTCCAAAGAACCCCAGTTGAAAGACACAAGACACTGGTGTAAGATCATGAGCTTGCAGTAAGAAAACAAAATGAAAAAGGGGGATGAGGAAATGAGGGATACAGATCCAAGAAAAGAGGAAATAAGAAAATTAGGAGCTAAATCCAGAATAGGGTGTGTGGGTGTTAGAGGATATTTAGTATCTCATTTGAAAGCCCTGCCCTCCAACAATGAGTAGAGAGCAGTAGCTAAAGAAGTAGGGAAGAGGGAAAATGAAGAAATGTACAGGAAAAAGCAGGCAATAAGGTGAGAAGTGACACATAGTTCTTGGGATCTCTGGGACCAAATGCCTGCAAATAATCAAAACACTGAAAACCGAATGAGAATTATTTCACTTGTCGTGAACCAACCACTTGAAAAGGATATGAATGTACCAAAATTTTAATAGCTATTTTTCTAAGAGGGTTGAAAGGAGTTAACATGTACACGGCAGAAGTGGCACTGAATCGGAAGATCGCCTTCCCTCTATTCAATACTATAAAGGTCTGCAAGAAAAAGGAAGACAGAGTGGAGAAAACATGGGATTTAGAGCATGCAATGTTACCTGGGTATCACTCAAACTCTATCACAAATACAAAAAGAAAGGCCAGGTTACAGAGTAGTGCACACATACGAACAGAGCCCTCCCAGTCCTGTCTGGTCCAGTTCACACACTATTGTGGCTTCCAGAGAGCTTTTCAACCAATCAGGTGCTGCTTAGGACCCATTCTCAAGGCTTCCTCCTATGTGCAGACAGACACATACAACCATTTCAGCAGTGCATACATTTACACAGAAGTTCATCCCACTTATTAGCAAGCAGTGGATTCTGGCTGGGAACCAGGGGTGGCGTCAGCAGTAGACATGGTGGGGCACCTTCCGAGGGTCCTCATCCTATCAGGGGCCCAGTGACGAGCTCCCTGGGTTACTTCTCCTCCTCACCATTGCAATCTGCTTACTCACCTGCATCTCACTCTGGCCCAGACAACATTGGTGGTGAGGAGGAGGAGGAGATGCTATTGCTTACCCTGGCTCTCTGCCTGACTAGCAAGCAAGTGGTAGCAGTGTGGAGGAGGAGGAGGAGGTGGAGTAATTGCAGCTGGTGACAATGGTGGGGAGAAGGGAAACATGCTAAGGGAGGGAGCCCACTGAGGGTGTCTTGCCCAAGGGCCCTCCAAATCCTGGAGCTGGCCCTGCTGGGTCAGTTATTTTGCTTCGAGAGCTATGACTGCAGACCAGCTCCTCACCAAGGGAGAGTACTGCATCCAACAACTCCAACCAGTCAGCAGTTTCTTCCCAATACCCTCGTTCTATTCAGAGTCAGGCACATTTACGTCCATCGAGATCACGGGGCTTACGCAGGCCTAGCTCTGCATAGCATTGCAGACATAGATCTTGTTCAGATGACATGCTAAGCCATGGTGGTTAAGCATTTTGGACTAAATATTATGGTTTGGTGTGTCATGTGAACCATTCCTAACCATGGCAGCTACGTAAACACAGTTTAAACACACTCACAAACCATTTACTACAAAAGGGTTAGCGCCCTAACCATGGCTTAGCATGTTGCCTGGACAGGCCCACTGTGTTCTTCCCAGAAAAGTAAAGATAAGATTAATGATTCCCCATCTAGGAGTGTGTGACTCAGCAGCTAGAAAGTGCAGCTTCATTCATATGTGTGAAGCTACATGTGGTTTCTTCTGAGTGTACCCAGGTAGGCTCCCATAAGGAAGGCACTGTGTGCAAACTGGTGTTCTGTGGCTCAATTACGCTTCTTGGAAATCCCTTAGGAACTATGCCTGTGCAGCATTTAGTTACACAAGACACTTTCCCAGCTACTCAGGGACAGACAGGAGGAATTGATCACTTGGAAGTCATTCACTTGTGTAAACCAGCCCTAATGTCAATTCAGGTGGCCAGGTTAATAAAGTAATTGATGTGTAGAGTCCCAGCAGAGTCATTTACTGAGCAGTGTGCGCATGTGTGTATAAGTGTTATATGCGATCTGAATGCTCTGACATACATTTTCAAGGAAACGTTTCAAGTACGTCTGAATGCTTTGACGTATATTTTTGAGGAAATGTTTCAGTTAAATTTACTGCAAAGTGTCCAGTAAATTCAACTGACCAGTCATCACCCTGTGATGGCTTTGGTATACCAAATATCAAGTCAAACAGGTTGCCTAAGCAACCTCCCATTTTGCGAGGGTGACATTAAGCATGAGTCTAAATAGTGCTACAGGCAAACTGGGCCTCTTGCTGTAGAGTAATGTGTTGTGAACAGTATTCTGCTCCCTGTTCTGAGCGCCTGTAAAATTTCTCAGAGCTCAGAATGGGGCCTCTCTTTCATTATCACATGACAAGGAGAGCTGTGGTTGTGTTCTTTATTAAGATGAAATTTTAAAACATGAGCAACCTATACAGAAGGGAGAACAGAATGAAGACTAGGCCTGTGATCTACTGCAGGGGTGGGCAAAAGGTAGATCTACAGCTGTTTTGGATTTCAACTCCCAGAAGCCCCTGCCATCTAAGCAAAGGTCAGGAATGCTGGGAGGTGAAGTCCAAAACATCTAGAGATCTACTTTCTGCCCACTCCTGGTCTACTGTGTAGAATTATCAGGATAAGCAAGATGTGGTGGATGATAAAGGGCCTTAGCTCAGTCGTGAAGCACCTGTTTTACATGCAAAAACAAAATAAATAAATCCCAGGCTCAACCATTGGCATCTCCAAAGGAAACTGTCTTCTACTGAGTCAGACCATTGGTCCATCTAGTCCAGTATTGCTGACACTGACTGGCAGAGGCTCTCCAGGGCTTCAGGTGGGATTCTTTCCTCGCCCTACCTGGAGAAGCCAGGGATTGGAACCTGGGACCTTCTGCATGCAAAGCATGTGCTCTATCACACAGAGCTATGGCCCCATCTCCAGATATGGCTGGGACCCTAGCCTGAAACCCTGGATAGCCACAGCCAGTTAGTGTGGATAATATTAAGGAAGGTGGACCAGCAGTCTGAGTTGGTATAAGGCAGCTTCCTATGTTCCTCACATTTATGTTGGTCATCTTTCTCAAGCTGCCAAGTAGTGTGGAGAATTCTATCACATCTCAACACTCGTTCTGAGGTGAATACAGTAAAGCAATCACAGGCCAAGCTGGTCCTCTTAAATTCCCTGTCAAGTTGTGAGGATAATTCTATGACTTCCCTGTTTCTCCAAACTTGTAATATGCTTTCACACTTGATCACAATTCTCTTCACCACCTGGCAAAGGCTATGCAGAGTGCCAGCCTACCATGCATTCTGTGGTAATTGGGAATACAGCAGCTACACTTAAATTCGCTTTCACGACGGCTCCTGGCCATGTTCTGGAAGACCGTATGTTTGAATTTAAAGAACTGGCCACCACACAAAACCTGGCTTTGGGGATATGACAGGTCTTGTTTTTGTGGCAGCCTGCATGACATCTGTCCTTTCAAAAAGGATGGGTCTGGCCATGAGGATTTCTTTTGATTTTACTATCACTTGCTATAGGAAGTACTTAGATATTGCCTTTCGCCCACAAGAGAGTAGATGCTTGAATAGCTATAATGGCTGTTTTCTTTTCTGTCTGCCAAAATTGCAAGTTATGTTCCTCTGCCAGGTTTTGGCAGTTGCTAATACATTTATTCCTCCTATTTCAGTCTCTCTTTTTTATGAATTGCTTATGCTCTCTCAACACATAGCCAATCTATAGCTATCAAACAATAATTAATATTTTATTCACAATCCTCTCGTAGCAGTTGCATCATTATTATTTTTTTAAAAAAATGCTTTCTCATGTAGAACGTGGAAAGGGGGAACTCCTGAGTTAAATCTTTACATCAAATTCTTAGTATACAAGCCTTCCTTTTTATCAGAACAAACTGTAAACCTCCAAACCCCATTATAGTCTGGAATGATGTGCATATTTTGGGGAGAAGAATGACTTTCTCTGGAGACTCGATGGTGGTGGGTCTGTGAATCCAATCTGGGTTTCAGTCAGAACTCTAAAGGAGCTATCCAAAGTGCTGAAACTGTTTTGGGGTTAGGGTTCAGCACCTTAGATGCTGACTTGTCTTCAAGGGCAGCCCAATGTAAATTGCATTGCAGTAATCCAACCGTGAGGTTACCAGAGGATAGATTACCATGGCCAAACTATCTATGCCTAGAAACGGTCACAGCTGGCAAATCAGCCAAAGTTGGGCCCTCCATGTCTACCAAGGCTACATGGTCCTAGTGACAAAGCCAAAGCTAGGAATACCCACCCCTGCAGACTGTTCTTTCAGGGGAGTACAGCCCATCCAAAACAGGTTTAACACCAATTCCCCAGTCCCAAGAACCATCTACCCACAGTGCCTGTGTCTTGTTAGGATTGTACTTCTGTTTATTGGTCCTCATCCAGCCTATGACCATATTCAGGCACTGGTTCAGCACCTTCACAGCCTCACCTGACTTAGATAGCATAGAGAAAAAGAGCTGGGTGTCATCATCATACTTTCAGCATTTCAGTCCAAATCCCTGGATGATCTCACCCAGCAGCTTCATATAGATCAGGTTCCAGATGTTGTTACACTCCAACTCCCATCCTCCTTGACCATTGATAATGCTGGCTGGGGCTGATACAAGCTGGAGGCCAACATCTGGAGGGCCACAGATCCCCCAACCTTGTTATAGATGTTGAAAAGTATGGGGGATAAGATGGAGCCCTGCAGGAGCTCATAACGTAAGTGCCACAAGGTCAAACAGAACCACCCATCCCAAAACTACCTTCTGGAACTGACCCTGCTGTCCTGTCCAAGGGGATTGGTTTATGCCTAGCCTTCAAAATGGGAAGATATGGGCTACTGCCATTGATGCAACTGCCCATGTATTGCCCTGCAGGGTTGCAGTGGAAATGTAGAAGGCCACTGTTATCTTGAGGAGCTAGTGGGGCACAAATTCCCTTGTCCATGTCTAGAGTGCAGTTTGGGCCTGTTTATTGAGCTGGCTAGCTATGCCTTTTTATTAGTTCCCAGGGCTAATTCTGTTGATGCTGTGCAGCACAAGGCTCACAGATAAGCCTTTGGCATAACCTCAAGGTGAAGCCACGTGATGTTAGCAGAGTAGCTGAAGGAGTTGTCTATGCTCGGCTGGTGGCCTGCTAATGGTCAGGGCCAGTTCTTTTCCTGTCTGACAAAATGCATGAAACACTCTCAAAGCCATTGGACTATGACCAGAAAAGGAAGGATCAATGGGACAGTATATAACTCCCAGGCCCTTCCCAAGCCAGAACCTCAATACAGACTGATCCAGACAGCTGCTGTGCAGACAGGCCATATGGAGTCAAGTTCGCCACTGATCACAAGGTAAGAGGTTCCCAATGGCAGAAGGGACATATGGTTTATGATCTTGCTTCAAAGTGGTGTGATTTGTTCCCTTTTGCTTTAATGATTCCGTTAATCTGCTTTCTGTTCAATAAAATATTTCCTTCACCCATGAGTGTGCTTATTGCATCCTGAATCAGTAAAAGAACCACTGCAAATTAGCAACACAAAGTCTTAAGTGAAAATGTCACCTCTCTGTTTCTAATAAAATGGTGTATTTCTGCCTGATCATAATCAGTGACATTACCAACCAAGGTTGAAATCCTCACCATTGAGTAGACTTTTACTTTATGGGAAAGGGCCAGGAGGAAGGTAGCTAGGAACCTCATTTATTTTTCAGCTGCAACCTTTCTTGCCTGTAGTAAAACGGCTCTATTCAGAGTAAGTACTGGGTGACATCATCTTCAAGAGTTAACAATTCTTTATTGATCTGGACTTGGTGTTTCTTCAGACCACATAAGAGGGAGATGTACAGCGCTGCCCACCCCATGATCCACATTTTTCAGAGCTGAAGTTAAAAGGCAAAAGGATGCCCCACTGCTATGGACTGGAGAGTATTTTTTAAAATGGCAGCCAGAGGTGGAAATTTGGAGGCAGGGAAATAGCATCGACTGTGGGAACTGCTGCCCTATGTAAAACTTTCTCTTGGATCCAGGGTAAGTCGGGGCCTGTTAGTTCTAATAATAGAGTTCCACAGCAACCCAGTTGATGATAGGACAGAGTTAGGGTCCATGATTTATGTCGGGGTGGGCAACTTGTGACCCTCCAGGTATTTTGGCCTACAACTCCCACCATATCCTAACCACCATAGCCTATGGTGAGGGCTGATGGGAGGCACAGGCCAAAAACATCTGGAGGGCTGCAGGTTGCTCACTCCTGGTTTATATCCTTGTTGCTGAGATAAAGAAGAAAATGGGCCAAAGGGCAGTTGCTAAAATACATTTAATCATAAAAACACTGAGATTGTAAGTGGAAGATTTGCTGCTAGTACCGCACTTAATAAAACCTTTGTTCATTAATTTTTCAATCATTTCCCCAGGCGTAAAATAAAAGTGTAAGCAACACTTATCACAAAACACCAAGCATATAACAATAAAACTGTTTCACATATAAATGCAAGGAGGGGGGAACACTCATGGTCTCCCCATGTAGTGGGCATTTGTGAGCAGCACCAGTGAACTGGAGGAGTCAACTGAGAGAATGACACAGTGGGTAATCGCTACTTTTGGCATAGATCAGTGCCTGTGCAAGTTGTGCTCCAATGTACTGGCTAAAGAGTACACCACTGAAAGGTTGTAGGATTTCTCTCCTATCAAATTCCAGTGGAACTTTGTGACACTGGTGGCAAACACTCACTTTTTTGTTAAGGTAGAACGGGTCCAGATCCTCCAAGGGCTCAGATACCATTCCCGGAGGTATGTCTCCATATATAAAGGGCAGTGATTTGCCGGCCTCCAAGTCACTATTGGGTTTGGGTCCATTTTCATCATCGTCGATGTCTTTGCGTTCTTGTTTGGGCTTCTTCGCTTTTTCCTCAGCGATGCGCTGTTCGATTGCTGCCAAGGATTCTTTCGTGAAAAAGTGGAAGCTGTCAGGTCCTGGTGGTACCAGCACTGATTGTGCCATCTTTTCATCCTGCACCTCTTAATTACAGTTGTGCCCCATGCATAAAAAAGTGCTAGGAGAAAGAAGAGACAGAGAAGATCAGTGCCAGGCTTTGTACAACAATAGGAACACTCTTGCACAACCTGGTCTGCAGGGGAGCTTACCGACTGTGCTACAAATGAGAGAGCAATTAAATCTATCTATCTATCTATCTATCTTTGTTCATTTATTTCCCTTACAGCCAACTTTACTCTTTTTTTCTACACCTTTTAAGCATCAGAGAGGACAGGAAGTGTTCTCTCTCTCTCTTACTCACTCAAAATTCAATCAACCCAAAAAACCCTCCCCAATTAAGTTATTGTGAAATTTAGCATTAGCAGTCATTTAAAGAATGTTCTACATTGAACAGAGTATTTTCCTATATATTGAGGGTGAAATTCCATGCATGTTTAGATGGGGGGGGAGGGAGTTCTACCACTCCTTGCATGCCTCAGCCAGCTGGGCTGGGAGTTTTAGGACTTTTTTCTGTCTAAACATGCATAGGATTGTGTTCTTATTTATCCTGTGCATGGTGCTTTGAGCATGGGTGGGCAACTTGTGAGCCTTCCATATATTTTGGCCTAATAGTCTCAGCAGCCACAGTGGTTAATGGCAAGGGATTTTGGAAATTATAGACCAGAACATCTAGAGGGCCACAAGTTGCCCACCCCTGTTGAAAAGTAATACATACAAATGACAGGTAACTGCCCCAAGGAGCTTACAGTATCAATTTAATCAGGAAAGGTTGGAAGGTAGACAACAAAAAGAGGCAGGAGAGGGAAGGGTAGCGACGCATGAATGTAATTATATTATAAATGGACCTGGATGGTGTTATATAAATAGATAATTATGGTATACTTAGGTTATCTCTAAGTATACCGAGATTTAGATAAACTTAGAGGTAACAATGGGACTTAAGTTAGTCATAACTAAGTTATGTCCCATAGATTTCAGTGGGTGTACGCTAAGTCTGGATCCAACTAATAGCAACAACAACAACATCCATTCTGCCTTATTCCTAGCCTATTCCATTGTACATTTTTATACCAAGTGCTTTGTTTTGGCCTTAGAACCACACGTCTCTCAATTTTAGAGTCAAGTGTCAATAGTAAAGGACTGAGTTATAGAACTTGCAAAATAATAATGCAAGGCTGTCTCTGAGCATGTGCAGATATCCATAGCAGCCCCAGCACATCTTGCGTTAAAGGGTATCACTGCCAAGTCGCGGAACAAGAACGCTGCCTGGAATGGAAGCTATGTTAGAAGGCCACAGTATAAACAAGACCCTGAAGCTTGTCATCCACTGCGAACAGTTACCAGTTTGTGCCCAATATAAGAAGCTCCCTTCTGTCATGAAGAGAGCCCGTGCGATCTTGCAAAAGGACCTTTGGGAGAACACGAGACCATTGCAATACATGCAAATTCCAATACATACAAATCTGTTGTAAATTAATATTTTGGCAGCCCTGGTTTGCTGGTGTGCTGAGTCAGCTAATTAAAGGGGTGTTTTTCAAAGAAGTGTTTATATATTAGCAGAGTCGAGGGCCTGGAGGGATTTGTCTCCCAGCTTCTTTGCTGCTTCCGCCACCGCTGCCACCACAGCTTCCACTGCCACAAAAGGCCTCAAGAGAGCCTCATTAGTGGAGCGAGCTGGAGCCCATTACTGTCACCTCAGTGGTAATGTGGTGTGGTACTCCTGCACTCACTTAGGATGGAACATGCCAGATGCATACAGCAATTTGCATCCCTAGAACAAGGAATCAGGCTTGCACCCTTGAATCCAGGAGTGCCCTGCCTGAAAACATCGTGATTTTTTTTTAAAAAAACCCATTATTAAATTATGAGTTGGGAGCGTATACAAACAAGCCCTATTCTTAAACCCTAAGCCTATTACGCTGACATATATGCGCTTTATTTTTCCAGAACTGAGAATGGAATCTTTTCAGTGCTTCCTTATGCATCTGCTGACTTTTTTTAAAAAAATCGCAGGCAAAAGACGATTAAAGTTTAAAATCCAAAGCGTAATCTTTGACACCTATCCCTTAAACAAACACATACACACAAAACGACAACACACAAAACCGGAATAAGCAAGCCGCATTATCCAAGCAATTAAATAGTAACAGCATCAGAAGATGAACAGCTCGAGCGCCAGATATGATGTCTCCGAATACTAATAGTAAATGGGAATATACTGCATATGGTGACCGAACCCGCAACCTAAAATGACTCCCCCCACCCATCCCACGGCTTGCCCTGCTGCGAGGTATTACATCGCCAGTGTCCACCGGCTTCACAGGTTGGAGCCCTCCTGCGTGGGGGACATAGCAGCTGCGGCGGCTCTCTCGCACACAGGCGCACACCCCGACTCCTGCAGGTAGGTGCAACATCAGGGAATCGCGCTCAGCCACCGCAGACCAGTCAATACAGCTGGGGCGCATCGCCTGATGCCGCCCCAGACCTTTCACATGTAAACAGGCACGATCCTGCGGCAGAAGGACGACCGGGGATGAAATCGAAGGCGGCTTTTTCTGCCGCGGGGCAAGCTCCCCTCATCGATGACCGATCAACAAAAGGCACACAAAAAGAGTGTGCCTTTTTTGCCTGCCCTACAGATGAATGGGTCGTGCATTGCCAGTTTAGGATCATCCACTTAGGTGGGACCGGAATATGAAGGTTATAGCCAAAATGCCACCATCCCTTTTCCTCTTCTGGTAGGGAAGGGGGGGGGGCGTTGTGTGTGTGTTAATTAATTCTCCTTCACTAGACCACACCTAACTTCCTGCTAAAGGATCCTGGTTACTGAAGTAAAAACGAGCATTTCCTGTGCAAACGGACTACTCGGTACGGTAAGGCTAAGCGCCGCCAAGTGGCGCTCGATGGCTCCGCGTGGGGCGAGATTTTCCTCGGCAGGCTCGGCCAGGCTGGATGGAGTGTTTTTCGAGCCTTGAGGCTTTGGGTTTCAAAGCCTGGATCGCAGGGGGTGGGGGGTGGGGGAGGAGATTCTGAACGCCCCTAAGCGACGCGACGGTTGTTTGGCCTGGAGCGAGCGAAGACTGGTGTAGGCACGAAAGAGGGTGCAAGCGACGCTGATGAGCGGGCAAAGCTTTGACAGCAACGGAACCAGCGACAGGAGAAGTCTAGAACCAGCCGAGGTGGTTTTGGAATATGGCAAGTGTGCTGCGAAAAGTGTAAGGTGCTTTCCACGTCCAAATGGAGCAAAGTGGAGAGAAGGACTTTTTCTTTTCTTTCTCCCTCTCGCGGCTCGTAAAACACTAAGGACGTGGCGTCGCCCAATCAAATAGATTTCTAGAAAACCGGAACCTCCTTTCGCACGATGTATAATTGATTTATGGAATTCGTTGACGGAAGAGGTGGCGGTGGCCGCTGGCTTTAAAAGAGTATCGGACAAATTGACGACGGGGGCAACATGTCAGTCAGTGGCTGTTAGCTATAATCGGCTGGCCTACCTCACGGGGTTGTTGTGAAGATAAAATGGAGAGGAGAACCGTGAAAGCCACCTTGGGTTCTTTGCAAGAGGGGAAAAGGTTGGATATAAATGATAAAATAATAATAATAGTAATAATAATAATAATAATGGAACCTCCAGAGTCAGGGACAATGTACCTTTTGAATATAAGGATTTTGTGGGAGGGGAGTTGCAAACCCAACGTTAGCCTATCTTAAGTCCCATTCATTTCAATGGGTCTACTCTAAGTTGGCTTGGGTGGCAAACAGGACACTGGACTACAGAGACATTTTTGCCTGATTCAGCAGGGTTCTTATGCTCTTCATTGTCAGCGAATCTTCATGGGTTGTGCCTCAGAGAATCTTTACAGTGCATTCCTGTGCATAATTACCCAGAAGTAAGCCATGCTGGGTTCAGTGGGGCTTGCTTCCATGTAATTGTAAAGAGGATTGCCACCTAAATGTAATGTAACTCACCGTTTACCTAGAAATCAGAAAGCTGCAGTGAAGAATGTAGCTAAGATATGAAAGAAACAACAAGAAACCCCTGCCTCCCACTCCAGACAAGATGCATTGGCAAGGCTCTTCTTCTCATGTCCTTCGTCATCACCACCCTGTTTTCTTTGAGATATCATAGGCATTAGCTGCTGATGAGATGTCACAATCTGAGACTTTTGCACAAAGAAAAGGGCCCTAGCTTTCCTTAGGGAATGTGTGACCCAGCGTGTGCATGCTAAGGGTCTAGTTCAGACTTCCTAAACCTGCCCTCCAAGTCTTTTGGACAACATCTCTCAGGATTCCTGACCATTAGCAATGCTGGCCAAAACATCTGGAGTTCACCAGTTTTGGAAGCTGGTTTTGTTAAAAATAAGGACAATAACAGAATCGACTTCCACCACTCTTTGGTCAAATTGTTTACAATTTTCCCATCACTATATTAGTGTGGCCATACCTTCGCAGGCAGCCTTAAAACAAAGCAATCATTCCACTTGGCAGATGCCAGAGGAGGCAATGTTTTCTTGCCTCTAACTTCTCTTAAATTTCACATGGCTGTCTGTCCAGCAAACTGGGGGCAAAACCACCCCAAGGCATGAAAGGTCGCAGATAAACTGTCTAGTTCATCTGAGTAGCATTGTCTCATCCGTGATTTAACTTGTACCATACTTTCTGAAAAAGTTGTTGTAACTCCCACTTCTCCCTGATGATACACTTTTATGATCTTCTCTTTTCCACGTGCTATTGTCCTCTTCATTTCTGTCTACTGCCGAAAAGAACATTCCAGAAGAGATGAGTGACAGTAAAGTGGAATTTGGGGTCCGTATTGAATGCATGACTGTAACACAAAGCAGAGGTGCTTAATCACAAAGTGCTATTGCCCTATAGTCTTCACCAACGTGTTATAGCTTTACATGAAAGCCTGGAAGTCTTTTATTTAGGGAATATTGGGTGCATGGGAGGCATATTTTGGTAGGGTTAAGGGGCTTGACATGAAACACCCAGGGCAGATGATTCCTGGGTTGTCATTTTGGGAGGGCAGGGTCCTGGCTGGCCCTGCTCGACAGATTATATGTGATTATTCTTTAGGATTGTATATTTGTAGTTATAATGAGGTTTAAATTGGTGTCCACAAACACATGTATATTTTTGTTTGTTTTTGCAATATAATTTTGAATATATTTAAAGAAAGGCCTTTCTATGAAGCCTGCCTTCCCAATGAAAAATCTTTGTCTCTCCCAATATTGAAATTTGAAATTAACCCCCTGAAATATGTGCCTATGATTTCTTCTCCTGTGGCATGAGTGCTTTTGTATAAAGAGTTGGAATTTTTGACTGTGAGTGAGCCTTCCTATTACCAGGTACAGTCAACTGCAACAGGATTTATTTTGCAAAAACTGGATCACGTTTCTTCTTCTAAACCCCCCACAGATTTGAACATTTCCTCCATCAGAAACATATTTTATACTGCATGGATGTCATTGTGGTGGAGAAAAAAAAACAATCCTCTGTTACAGGGAACTAAGAAGCACCCCTTACCATGAATGATGGAATAGTGACTTCCAGATACTGTCTCACTGAAGAACATGCTCCCTGTCAGGCTCCAGAGACCAGAAATAAGACTGCAGTGCAAATGGCTCTTGTGTGGATCTCTGGCTCCACCTCACATTAGGTGGGAGAGGGAGTGGCTGGCTGGACTGCTTCAGCACTATAGGAAGTGAGGCCAGATAGCCCCACTTATTGGCTGCCTCTTCAAATTCATGCTGAGCAAGTGACATTTTGATGACACTGGGTGGCCTCTTAAGTGTGTCTAGAGCAGGAGTGTTGAACCTCTTTCAGCCTAAGGGCCAAATTCAATTTTGGGAAAACTTTGGGAAGGGTGGGGGCATTCCAGTAACGGGCAAGGTCAATAGGAGTGAGGCCAAAATAGTAAAGATCCCAGCAGATTTTGACTTAAAGCTCTTACTGCCAGTCACTAAGCTTTAGGAGAGGCGTTTTAATCTTTTACAATGGGAGGAAATGGCACAAAAGCTGAGAAACCACCAAATGATAGGTGGGGGCAGGGGAAAGGGACTTCGGTCCCCTCTACAAGATTTCGCTTTGACGCCCGGTTGCCCGATTATGCGCATATATGGATAAGCGCATTTACTCCTAATACTTATTCACAAGAGGCGGTGACGCGCATTACGGGCTGTATGAAACACGCTTTAAAGTTGTTTACGTGTGGAGAATCGCATGTTTACATGGCCATAAGGTGCTTTAACTCCCACGGTAAATTTTAAGTCGCTATTTAACGTGCATTCGATAATGCAAATAATCAGAGGTAAAAAGCGCCTCAACCCCCAATTTGCGCTCCGCTCTTGTAGAGGTAAAATTTGTAATGTGCCTTGAAAGAACTTTAAATTGCTCTTGTAGAGGCAAGCTTAGCTATCTGGAGAATCCCGGAGGGCTGGATTTGGGTTGCTTGCCTGAGGTTCCGAGCCCCTACCTTACTTAGACCACCAGGAGAATAGCCTGCTTACCATTGTCTTGAGAGCATCTAAATTATATTGTTCCCCTTTGTGTTTCTTTGTTTCTCTAAGTTGGGTTGGTGGCTCCTTTTTTGCATCCTAAGTGTTCTTTAGAGCAAGTGCATCTTGTAGCCATTACCTCCAACCCAGCAAGAGCACCAGCAAGGGGAGTTTAGTCTGGTCAGTCAACCAGTTAGGACAGATTGAGAACCCATAGGGCTGGGGCAGATTTGGCCAGCAAGCCTAAGGGCCAATACCTCTGGTCCCGAGGGAGAAATAGAAAGGTAGTTTTGATGTTAGAGATTACCACATTGGAGAACTATCATGCACTTTACATAGTTCAGCCCTTGACTGAGAAGCTTTAGCAATTGCACATCATAGCAGTCTACCTCTTGATGGAGTGCTGCACCACTGATCTATCCATTTATGTTGGCTTGCTATTGTCTTTTGGGCTCCCGTGAAGGTGGTGCTCATTTTGATGTACATCCCTAAATGGTGTGGGCCAAACACCTATATCCTGCGTAAGCATCTGAGACCAACCAAGAGAGCTCTTTTAGCAATATCATCCATGCACAAGGCTCAGACTACATTGTGTATAAACAAAATAAGGATATGTATGAAGCTAGTGGAACTCCTTCCCTGTGGAGCTTTAGTGAGTTCAGAATTTGTGTTACAAATCATTTCTGTTTGGGTTCACTTTTGTGAACCTATCATTAGACCAGTAGTTTAGTCATCATGAAGGAAGGAAGAAAGGAAGGTGTACGCAACACCAAGGTCCAGAAATAAAGAGAGGGACCAGAGCTCAGGGGTAGAGCACATACTTTATACACAGAAGGATTGAGATTCAGTCCCCAGCATGTCCAGGAAGAGTTGGGGAAAACCCTTGTCTGAAGTCCTGGAAAGCCATTGCCAGTCAAGTATGGACGGATGGACCAGTGATTGATTGATTGATTGATTGATTGATTGCATTTCTATACCGCCCAATAGCCGAAGCTCTCTGGGCGGTTCACAAAAATTAAAAACATGAAGACAATTCAAAGTATAAAACAAACAACAGTATAAAAACACAGTATAAAAGTACAATATAAAAGCACAACCAGAATAAAACCAAGCATAATATTCTTATAATATTCTCTTATAAGCAGCCTCAGAACTTATAACTAAGAACTGGGGTAAATATATCTAACAAATAATGCATTATTTTCTCAATAGCCTTTTTTCATACAGGCCAAGAACAACGTCTTTATCCAAATACTTTCCAATGCCACAGAATAGACCTGGCTATCGTGCTAAGTTATAAAGGGTCTAGAATGATCGATTTCTAGTCATCCTTCACTTGAAGTGTTTCCTTGAGGGAGCTCTCTGCTGAACCCTCTGGTTGTTCTCAGATAGGCCCTATGGAATATGCATACAGTTATGCATTTGGTATAAGGCAGCTTGTGCTCTGAAAAAAATGATACATCCTTCAAAATCTAAAACTGTTGAACAATTCAGCTTCAGTTTTTGGGCTTCTTCACTGTTCAAGCCAGGAAGTAGATGTGATGAGAAAGATGTTACATGGTTCCTGGGTATACCAATGAAAATGCAGGTTTTCTTATTGATTTTATATTATATATGCCCTCCATTCAGCTTCTGGTTAGTTAAACTAGCAATCTTGTGTGTCTCTATAGCTGTATGTCCTGTTGCTTTGACAACAAAGCAAGACAGGACAATAAGGAGGAGGAGAAAAGTGAGAGGAGGAATGATGGACGTAGGAGAAAATAGAGATCAGAAACCAAACCTTGCAGATAATATTTTTAAATGGCCTGGGGCAATGGGGGGTGGGGGGGAGACACTGCTGCTCCACTGTAAATAGGAGTCTTGTTGCAGAAACCTCTGCCTGGTTGAAGAAAGCACTTTCAGGGCTGTCCAGTCGGCATGATAAAATATGGAGCGGCTTTTCCCCATGGTAGTTAATTTTCAAGGGTTACATAAGAAAAGCAGAGTGATTATTAATGTATAGACCTGCATATCTATGGGAGTTACAACTGAATCTCTTCATGTGTGTTAATTTCTGCATGGATAATCTTCCAGAGTTCTTAACAACCGTGCATTTGCACATTGGCAAACTCTCTGTTCCAACAAGAGATGGGAGGGTAGTAGCCCCCCCCCCCCCCCCCGGTGTCTCAGCACAGCGAGGATCTTGCTTTTTGAGCAGTGGCAAAGAAGTGGTAATTTGAGGCCAAATGGCAATAAGGACACTCTGGAGTATAAGACGCCAATGTGAATAGGATGCTAAAAACTTAAGCATTTGCATAACATACAACGTAGTGGCTAAATCATTTGCGTGGGCATATTCTACTTTGGCTACATCCAGTGTTGCTGAATCCTTTAACCCTATTACAGGGATTGGGAATGGATGACCCTCCAGATGTTGTTGGATTGCAACTCCCATCACCCCTCATCCTTGGCTATTCTGGCTGGAGCTGATGGGTGTTGTAATCCAGCAACATCTGGAGAGCCACATATTCCCCACCCCTGCTTTTAAAAGGTAGCTTTTACAATCTTCAGATCTTTAGAACATGACTCTGCTTCTTCCATTCACAACCCATAGTCTACACACACTGCTGGACTATAGAATCAGAAGCTCTGGGAGAGCACAGGCCTCTTCTTTTCCCCTTGCCCCTTTTGAGCAGTAATAGGGAAACCCTCCTTGTATTCTGCGTCCTGGCAGAACTTTGCATTCCATAGCAAGCAGTGGATCTGGATCGCAGCAGTCTACGCACGGAAGAAGTGAGCTGGTGCTCCAGAAATCTGAAGAGGGCAAAATCCATTTCACAGTAGTGTTTTTGAGGCCATACCAATCAACAGTAGCTTGGGCTGGCTCAGAAATACAGATCTGTTGTATGTTTTAAGAGCTTCCATAAGATTCAAGATAAATGGGGCAATTGTTCAAGAATATCTAAGCCACATGGATGTTAAGGGATGGTTGCACCCCTGCTTGGTCACTGTAATGAATAACCTTTTTGACACCATTGAAAACCTCTTATGACCCCTGGTTCTAGAATGTCTTGCCAGGAAGCCCAGAATAGCAGCCTAAAGCTAACTATACAGATAGGTGGCATGTAAATAGTGCTGCCCTCAAGGCCATGTTGGGAGGTTCTTTGTGTGTGTATCCTTGCTTCCCTATTCCGTTAGAATGGCTACCAGCTGAGGCAAATCAGCTGGAATAGAGACAAGGGTTTTCTGTGCAAAAGGCCCCAGGTTCAATCTCTGGTCTCTCCAGTTTTTAAAGGCGCAATCCTATGCATGTTTAGACAGACAAAAGTCCTACAACTCCCAGCATTCCCTAGACAGTATGGCTAGCTGGAGAATGCTGGGAGTGGGATTTTTTTCTGTTTAAATATGTATAGGATTACATTCTAAAAGGATCAGGTAACACAGAGAGGGGCAACTTGTGGCCCTCCAGATATCTGGCCTACAACTCCCATGATCCCTTGCTGTTGGATAGGCTAGGTCAGAGCTGGTAGGATTTATAGGCAAAAACATCTGAAAGGCCACAAGTTGCTCAGCCCTGAGAGAGTGATGTGAAGGACCCTTTGCCAGAGACCTGGAGAGCCACTTCCAGCCAGAGTAGGTATAGCAAGCACTATACTAGAGTGACCATATACAAAAGAAGGCAGGGCCCCTGCAATTTTAACTGTTGTGATGAAGAGGGAATATCACCAGGAACTAACTGCATACAAATGACACTGGCTGAAATTCCCTTTTCTCTACAACTGTTAAAGTTACATGAGCCCTGTCCTCCTTTTCATATGGTCAGCCTACTCAACAGCATAAACTTCCCTCCCGTTCTGTGGGCAGCATCCTGCACTGCCCTCCTGCTAGCAGAACCAACTGATAGTGCAACAGGCACTAGCAGTTCCTGAAACAACAGGAAATGAGTGGCAATGCTTGTTTCCCAAACAAGGCAGGTCAGCGGACCACATAGAAAGGAACTCCATGGACCTCCCCAGTTCTGGAAATGAGCATTTTCACTACATTTTGGGGTTATTTAAGGAACTTCTAGTTTGTGTTTCAGTTCCGCTGATGGAATAAAACGAGCAGAAGTGCAGTGGTATATAGGACGCTGGACAATTTTTAGACAAAATGCCCAAAGAGTTATATGTATAAAGATTTGTGCTTCCTAGGGATAGTTGTCAGAATATAATAATTGAAACATTGATTTTATATTTGGAATTGTATCTGTATTCTTTGTAAAGAAGGGCAACTTCCTACTGAAATATATGATAGTGGAAAACGTTTCCCAGAAAAAATTCCGCCCCTCTTCACTGGTTTAATGCAACTTCCTGTATTCCTCTCCCACTGACAGCAGTTGTGTGTAAGGTGCAATTTAGGCATGGTGGCTGTGTTCTATAGCAGCCACCCCCAACCTGGTGCTCTCCAGATGTTTTGGACTGTAGCTCCCAGTGTGACTGACTTCTGGCCATGATGGCTGGGGCTGATGGGATTTGTAGTCCAAACATATCTGGAGAGCACCAGGTTGGGAAAGGCTGGTTTACAGTGTAAGCCTATGCATCTTTACTCAGAAGTAAATCCCACTGCGTTCAATGGGGCTTACTCACAGGTAAGTCTGAATAGGGTTGCATCCCTAGTGAAGCATACTAAAAAGGCTCAAGCAAATGAACCTCAAAATGGATATAAAAGTCCTTAGCTTTGTCCTCTACAACCACCTGGCTGGGGCTGCTTATAATGCCCATGTCAGCATTCTCCACAACTAGAGGAAAGCAAATAAGAGGTAGAAAAGGACAGCTGGATTTAATGCCTCCCATGTTACTGTGTTAGCAATTACCTCTTATTATTCATTATTAGTAATTAACATTTATTTAACACCAACTACCTGGGAAATACTAAAACAAATACAAACATAGCAGCAAAAGATCCCAGTCAGCCCTTTCTCTATCCCCGAGTAAACAGGGTCCCTGCTTGTTCCAGTGATGCTCTTGGCAGGATTTAAGCCAGTGCAGCGAAATTCTTCAAAAGGTGGGGATTGGCAATCTCCAAGGTCAGTTATGCTTTTTCATTACTACAGCATATGGTAATATTCCTCCCTTGTATGCATTTTTACATGAAAAGTGACTGCTTCCATCTTCTTGGATACAATGCACACAGTCTCTGTTTATTCTAAGTCTTCTTTCTTTCTACTCATACACTTCATAGATTAAACAAAGAGGAGGGGGGAACCTGGTACATACAGGGAAAAGCCTAGGTGGTGGGTCTTCCCCAGAGGAGGAGGATTTGACCCCTTTCAGGGGTGAGCAACTTGTGGCCTTTCCAGTGTTTTGGCCTACAACTCCCATCAGCCCTAGCCAATATAGCCAATGGTTTGTTGAATCTTCTTATTTATAAAAGAAAATTTAACGTTGAACATTTTTGAAATTCTGAGCAGAAAATGTTCATGTCCCTATTTGCTGCAAAGTCTTCCCCTAACTCATGCACCCATTTGCAGTGAGCCTATAAGCTCCCATCTCAAGCGTCTATCATCCCCTTTGTGGGGATTTTCAGTTAGCCCCCAACCAGCTGTTCCAGAGCAACCCCATACAACATCCCCCAACATTTAGTAAAATCAATAATCACTGTAACCAGTTTCTGCCATCTCTCCTATCCCTCATTGTAAGTTGCAATCTAAAAGATCCAAGAGTAAAAACATTAAAAAATACCCTAAGATCACCCCACAAATCATGCCCTCAGACGATATCCACAATAGCTGGTTTACAAATATTTTCCAAAATGTGTGTAGAATAATTTATATCTGTATGCTTATTCCTAAGTTCCAAAATATCATTTGTGTTTTGAAGTTTTTGTCAGTTCCATCCCCCGCCCCCTTTCTCTTACTGTTCTATCCTCACAAATATAACCTCCTGTTATGCGTTTTGTCTCTCAGATGGGTTTGTGGGTGGAATCCTGCTGGAATGAGCGAGATAGAGAAGATATTTCTTGGTTGGGTATGTGAAGCCTCAGATACATCCTTTATACCACTCCCCACCCCGCTTCTCCTGCATTCCTCCTATCAGAGCGACTGGAAGAGTAGGCATTTAGAGCGATGACTGACTATCAGGATGGAGAATGAGTAGATGAGAGAGGACAGTTTGTGCTTGTAGAGAATGGAAGAGAACAAGTATAGACTCGTGATAAACTCTCACAGTCTGTGCATTTTTTCCCCTTTCTTATAGCAAAGACAATTATCTTCCCTTTTCACCCTTCCCTCTCCACTCACACCTATGCCTCCTCAGTTGATTTGGCTAAGGAGATCCATGCAGGTAAGCAGGCCACTACATGCATATCACTTGCTGGATCAAGGCCATTGAGTAAGGCCTAAGTCAGATGTGCCTTTGAACATGGATGCTGCCTGTCCACCCTGCATTGGTGTTGATGGCAGGGACACTTGCATCTTCATGTGGATGGTAATGAATGCATTCAATTGAAAACAAAGCAGCACAGCTAGGGAGCGCTCCCATGGGCATTACATTTACCTCACAGTCCTTTAACCCATGAAAGGGCATTCCCTTTGGCAATTTAAAGGATCCAATGGTAGTGGTAGTGGTGAGAGTTGGGCTCAAAGGCCAATTACAACCCTGCTCCCCAGACCCTTTAAACTGAAGAGTTAATTTAACGGCCTCCGAGGGATTTGCTAAATGGTGAAGAGGCTTTCCCTTTGGCAGTTTAAAGAATCCTTGGGGGGAAGGTGAAATTAGGCTTGGAGAAAATACAACTCAAGGTGCACATTATCTTGAGCCCTATTCTCCTGCTCTCTTCCCTTTCTGCTACAGGGCAGCATGCCTGTCCAGTCCTCCAGCCTTGCCAGGTGTTGCAGGAGGACAGGATTTTTAAAAACAGGATTTGACTACTTATCTTTTGTGTCCCTCCTATCTGTGCTGATCTCTTCTGTTTCCCCTGATTTTGGAAATTATTGTATTTGTCTACAGGGCGGTCACTTTAAGACAAAGAAAGCACAATGAGTTTTGTCACCATTTTTCATTCGGCCAATATGCTGCAGGCAGAAATTCAGCAGGTGTCAATGCTTTTTTCTAGCATGGCGGTTCCGTGATGTGGCAATTCAGCAGGTGCAAGCTTTTGTGCATCGTTGAATCCACCTGCTAGATAAAGGGTTGCCTGCTTAATTTCTGCTTATCATGCATTTGTTAATGACATAGCAGCCCTGTCATTAAAAAAAAAAGTGGCAAACTAGACAAAAGTGGGAAACTTCACACTGGAGAAAAGGCTGCTAGAGGGGATCACTTGTACCATGTACTGACTGCATGTTAGCCATGGGAACATGGGGGCTCTCCTAAAAAGATCTTTCAGCAACAATAGCATAACAATCTGTGCTGTTTTCCATGCAATAGCAAGAATGCCACATTGCTAGGTGTGCTCTCTACACACAAACCACTAAAAACTAAAACACCCCCACCCCCACTCCTAAACAATACTTTTTTTAAAAAAAGCAGAGCATGTAAAGTGACTGAGTGAAGAAGACACATTGGATTGCTAATGCCCCAAACAGCATTTTGTAGGTGTATGTGTCAGTTTGCAATGACAAGGAATGCTGGGGTGGGAGCTCTGCAATTTCTTACATAGTCCTTTGCTCTTAAAATGACATATGTGGAAGATTTGCAGATGCTGCGAATATAATTTTAATGTGCAAACGAACAAACACAAACAATCCTGTGCAGAAAGAATTAATAGAGCCAGGAGCCAAGTGTGTGGCAAGCTGCAAGGAGGGGAAAGTTTTGCAAACGGAACAAGGCCCGCTAAGCTTTGCTGGTAGGCCACTGTCTCAAATTCTTCTCTCTCCATTCCTCCAGTGGCTGGCAGGCAGGCAGGCATCTAATTTAAGAGCTCCAGGTTAAAGAAAGGCATTGCTGAATCCTATCTGGTGGTCCTTTTGCTCTGTCACCTGAGAATGCTAAGCCACAGCTACAGATGGAATTAGTCATCCTGCTTTGCTAAAAATGTTGATGAACAAATGCAGAGAAGCAATGGTGTTGGAATTCCAGCTTAGGTGTTACAGAGGACCGGGGAGGGGAGGGGAGAGGGGAAGGAAGGCATAATTTCCTCATTTTTTGCTAATCCCTTCATGTATAACAAATAGAAGACACTGTACAAGAGGGTTGCTTATTCCTTCCTTTTGAGCCCATCCTTGTAGCACTACTGAACCCTGGTCATTACTATGCGTATAAGAAAGTACTGTCAAATTTTTATAACTATTAACTGAGATATGTCCCATTAGCTGATAGTGGTCATCTTAAGCTTTCTAGAACTGTTGAAAAATGTCACAAATAAAATGGCAGAAGAAATGCAGCTACAGAATATGCATCTGAGCCACAGATCATGAGCTTCTCAACATGAGCAATTTATTGCATGCTCATGACTGGCCACTCACAGAAGTTTGCATGTCATTTACATGATGTTGTCAACCTCTAGAATGTCTCCTGGGTTCCCCAGTAATCTCACTTTTTAAAAAATACGGAGATAATGCAGTATTTAAATTATTCCGGATTTTCCCAGTGTGTAAAGCTGGTGTTGTAATTCTGCCCCTAGACGGCACTGTTTCACTAAGCAGAATAGTATTGCCAAGAGGGGAAGTTTTCAATTCAAAATCACGTGGCCACCATCTAAAGGAGCCAGTCACAAGCGCGGAAAGAATCCAGAAAAAGAAACGGCCATAAAAATGAAGGTCCCTCCGCTTAACATAGAGACACCCCACATTGCATATTTATAATTATCTTCCCTTCTCCTGCCCCGCCACCTTCTGCCCCAACCCAAATACTCAATATCAAAGATTATTATAGACACCAACCTTGGGGGGGGGGGGAGAGAAAGTAAAATAAAAGTATTTCTGTGCTTTCTTGTGTATCAAGAGCCATTTCAGCCTCATTTCCTTGGAATACGGTATATTTCATCTGAAAGCCAGTAAACCTGCTATGCCATGCCATTTAAATCACCATTTAAATCACCCGAGATGTGATGCCGGCAGATCTCTTTGTTTAAACTCAGGTCTTCCCAAATCATGTATGAAGTGTGGAATGGATCTGATGTTGAGAGTTCACCAAGTTCAGATGGGTGAAAAATACTTGGAAGACAGGCTACGGGGAGGGGATAAGTGGCAGACACTGGATCTGATCAAAGTCCATCTAGCCCAGTATTCTGTTTCCAACAGCAGCTAGTCAGATGCCTCTGAGATGTAGAGGAAGTGATATAGCTCAGTGTAGAGCCCATGCTTTGCATGTAAAAAGCCCTAGGTTTAATCCCTGGTATTTTCAGATAGGGCTGGGAAATATCTCTGGTTGAACTGCTGGGGAGGAACAAATTCAATTTTGGAGAAACTCTTGGAGGCCAGATTTCAGTGGGCTGGTGGGGCTGAAGGTAAAAGGGGGCAAAGGCACCCCTCCCCCAATGCCAGCATGTTTTAGCTTAAAGCTCATACTGCCTTAGGAGGCGTTTTAACCTTTTAGAATTGAGGGATGGGATACATACCAAAAGCCAGGAAACAATTGACAGTCAGGGGAAAGGGGATGGGGCCATCTGGAAAATCTCTGGATTGGGGCCTCTGGCAGGTTGGATTTGACCTATGGACCTGAAGTTCAACAGGCCTGCAGTAAATCATAAGTCCCCAGGACACATACACATCTCTGTCTTCGGTGCACATGTTTGTTTTTTAAAAAATGTTTGGTTACAATTTCAGACTAAAACTGTGGAGACCCAGGTTCAAATTCCCACTCAGCCAGATGGACCACTCGCTAGGGTTGTAAGAATGAAATCGGAGGAAGCAAGGGGTTATGAGCATAATAAATAATCTAAACCTGGGCCAGAAACATCAGATTTTGGAAATTAAGCACAGGTGTAAGAAAGGCAGTAACAAATGCCTTTTTTTTTTTAAAGGAAGGAATTATTTCTAGAAAGAAATAAGTTGCCCCTACAACATTTAAGCAGACCACAGAGTAGAGGTCACATATAAATAACCTGAGCAGGAAGAAATGTTTCTCAGGAAGAGGAGCACATTTTCTACCCCTGCAGCAAGCTCTGAGTTGTAGAATAAAACCCACTCATGATAACTGACAGAGATGAGCAGCAAATTAAAGAAAGAATGTCTGTCAGAAGGTAGCATCTAGTGAGAGAGAAAGCTAAGGAAAGACATTCCTTCATAAGCTGGGGCAGCGAGAGGGAAGAAAATGTGTTTGCCATGGCAGTTTTCTGCCTGCTCTATGAGGCCGGTAGCAGTCATGCTGCACAGCAAAGGGAGTGGGGAAAGGTTGCCTAGCAACTGGTCCTGGAAGCTGCAGTAGGGAATTGTGACCTGGCAGCTAGATGAACAGTGTGAGAAGGAAGGGGGGGAGCACAAGAGAGGGTGCGTTCACACCCCACACCCCATGGCTGCCACAGGATTTGAAGCAATTTCGCTTTAGAAATGTTTTGTCATGCACAACGTTGTTGTTTGGGTGGGTGGGGGGTTCGCCAAAGGCAGGCATCAGTCCACATGCTGCAGTAGAAGCTACCAGCAGTTGAGAGACTGAAAGATAATCTGTACCGCAGGCAGAGGAGGGGTGGGTTCAATATGCAGCCTGAAAAAGGAGGAGGGATGTGAAAATCCTCTTGTAATGTTGTGGGTATGAAGATACCCTTTGCTGGGTGTGTGTGTGTGGGGGGAATACACCATACAGCTATGATATACGAGATGGGGTGAGGTGTGATTTGAAGGAGGTACAGAGGGGAGCCCATGGCTTCTGTATGAATAGAACATAATGGGGATGACACCAGAATATCTTCGGTAACATGGTTCCCCTCATTTTTTCTGCTTTTAGCAATCATGGCAGCTAGTCCAGCTATTATGCCATAGAAACTAGTAGGGGTGTGCACGGACCCCCCGGATCGGATCGGGACCCGGATCGGGACCTCCAATTTTGTCCCGGACTGGTTCGGACAAAATCGGAGGCCCCCCGGACCGGATCGAGTCCGATCCCGATCCAAAAATCGGAAATTTTTGGATCGGCCGCCATTTTTTTCCCCATAGACTTGCATTGCAATGCAAGTCTATGAGGAAAAAATGGCGGCGGGTGGGTAAGGGGGGGCCTAACTCCCTCCCCCCCCCCGGGGCCGTCCGCTGTGGACGGCCCCGGCAGGTAAACCCCCTCCCCCGCGCTCCCTACCCCCCCTGGGGCCGCCTGCTTCCATCCGCTGGCGCCCGCGGGCGCCAGCGGATAGAAGCGGACGGCTCCGGGGGGGGGGGGGTAAGCCCCCTTCCCCGCCACTTACCTTCTCGGCACGTCCGGCGCCGGCGGCTACTACCAGCGGGCTCCGCGGCCTACTCTCGAGTAGCGCGCCGGGTGATGACATCACCCGGCGCGCCACCCTGGAGCAGGCCGCGGAGCCTGCTGGTAGTAGTAGGCGCCGGCGCCGGACGGGAGCCGCCGGGCCGGGCAGGTAAGGGCCCCCCTCCCCCCTCCGCGCGCCCCCTCCTCCCCCCTCCCCCCTCCGCGCGCCCCCTCCTCCCCTCCACGCACCCCCTCCTTACCTTTCCGGCCCGGCGGCTCCCGTCCGGCGCCGGCGCCTACTACTTCCAGCAGGCTCCGCGGCCTGCTCTAGAGTAGTGCGCCGGGTGATGACATCACCCGGCGCGCCATCCTAGAGCAGGCCGCGGAGCCTGCTGGGAATAGTAGGCGCCGGCGCCGGACGGGAGCCGCCGGGCCGGAAAGGTAAGGGCCCCCCTCCCCCCTCCGCGCGCCCCCTGCTCCCCTCCACGCACCCCCTCCTTACCTTTCCGGCCCGGCGGCTCCCGTCCGGCGCCGGCGCCTACTACTTCCAGCAGGCTCCGCGGCCTGCTCTAGAGTAGCGCGCCGGGTGATGACATCACCCGGCGCGCCATCCTAGAGCAGGCCGCGGAGCCTGCTGGGAATAGTAGGCGCCGGCGCCGGACGGGAGCCGCCGGGCCGGAAAGGTAAGGGCCCCCCTCCCCCCTCCGCGCGCCCCCTCCTCCCCTCCACGCACCCCCTCCTTACCTTTCCGGCCCGGCGGCTCCCGTCCGGCGCCGGCGCCTACTACTTCCAGCAGGCTCCGCGGCCTGCTCTAGAGTAGCGCGCCGGGTGATGACATCACCCGGCGCGCCATCCTAGAGCAGGCCGCGGAGCCTGCTGGGAATAGTAGGCGCCGGCGCCGGACGGGAGCCGCCGGGCCGGAAAGGTAAGGGCCCCCCTCCCCCCTCCGCGCGCCCCCTCCTCCCCTCCACGCACCCCCTCCTTACCTTTCCGGCCCGGCGGCTCCCGTCCGGCGCCGGCGCCTACTACTACCAGCAGGCTCCGCGGCCTGCTCTAGAGTAGCGCGCCGGGTGATGACATCACCCGGCGCGCCACCCTAGAGCAGGCCGCGGAGCCTGCTGGGAATAGTAGGCGCCGGCGCCGGACGGGAGCCGCTGGGCCGGAAAGGTAAGGGCCCCCCTCCCCCCTCCCCCCTCCGCGCGCCCCCTCCTCCCCTCCACGCACCCCCTCCTTACCTTCCCGGCCCGGTGGCTCCCGTCCGGCGCCGGCGCCTACTACTACCAGCAGGCTCCGCGGCCTGCTCTAGAGTAGCGCGCCGGGTGATGACATCACCCGGCGCGCCACCCTAGAGCAGGCCGCGGAGCCTGCTAGTAGTAGTAGGCGCCGGCGCCGGACGGGAGCCACCGGGCCGAGAAGGTAAGTGCCCCCCTCCTCCCCCCCCCCCGCTGTCCACTTTCATCGGCGGGCGCCCGCTGGCGCCCGCCAATGGAAGCGGCGGTGGGCGCCAGTGGGCGCCCGCCGATCCGCCGAACCGGTTCGGAGCTTTTTCGGACCGGTTCGGATTGGATCGGCCGATCCAGCTGCGGGATCGGAAATCGGATAATTTATCCGATTTCCCACTGGACCGGACTCGGATCGTGGATCGGGTCCGATCCAGTGCACATCCCTAGAAACTAGTACAGGTGGTCAAGATGATCTTTGAGTATTGGAAACGGCATAGGTCTGGCTAAACTCACTGACCTGAAGGGAGCTTGCCCAAACAACATAAAATAAACCATTTAAAACCATCTATCTGGTCTTGTAGCAACATTTAGGATGACCAGGAAAGGGGGGGGGAAATACTCTTGATATGACTCTAAGGGCCCAAGTAGACATTACTTTAAATCTGTGTCTGGCAGCTATGCCCCCTGTTTTTACTCTGGAGTAGATGCAAAACCCCTGATTTGTATCATGATCCTAGCCATGGGGGGCAGGGGGCTTTTAAGATCTAGACTGTGCCTGGTGTGCCTACTGTAGAGTAAAAATGGGGGGGGGGGAGATGTAGCTGCTGAACTCAGATGTGAAGTAATATCTGTTTTGGCCCAGAGGACTACTGATTTAATTTTCTCCCAGAGTCATTGCTTACAGACTGATCCTATGAGCTACTGGATTGGGAATGAGAGGTAATACTTAAGGACTGCTTTGCTGGTGCAAAATATGCAACAATTGCCACTCAGTTCTCAATTGCCTCTGAGAAAGAAGGCAATAGGTTTCCTCTGATTAATTCCAGCATCTTTTACTCAGGTATACTGCCTCTGAATAGGAAGGCTTAATAACCATTGATGGACCTTTCCTCCAGGAATGTGTCTTATCTTTCATTGCAGCTTTCATTGCATCTTATGGCAGTGAATTCTATCAGTACAACCAGATGCATGTTTGCTCAGAAACAAGACCCATTCTGTTCGATGAGGCTAACTGCCTAGTAAGCATATTTAGGACTGCAACCTGAGTTGTGATTATTACCGTGATATCTAAATCAAATTATGTGTGACGAAGCACTTTCTTTTGCTTGCCACATAAGGTCCTACCTGTCATTCATGTTGCACTTTGTTACCTTTCAGGTACAAACCGTATCTGAGACTTTACAGATCAAAAATAAACATGCTGTTTTGTCAGTTATATGAATAGCAAATGTACATTGAAAGGTTTGCGTTTTCCTGCAATAAATGCACGTCCAGCAATTGGGAAAGACTTGGGTCCTTGTTGCTGTGTTTGCTGGGGGGAAATGGGGCCACTGAAATGTGTGTCAGCCTGCCATTCACAATGTTGATCATGTACGAGACGTAGTGCAAGGAGAGCTGTAATAATAAAATGTAAAAACCTGGGCCATGTGAAGCACTTAAGAAGAGCCCTGCTGTTTTGGGCCAATGGTCCATCTAACGTCGTCATACTTGCTTACTTATGCCACTCAAAGACACTATTCAATACAGGAAAGGATAAATAAGGCTGAAAATGGTGGTGGATGTGGAGCAGGTATGGAGAGAACTATCCTGTGTGCCATGCTAAAGGACTTTTCTCAGCACAACGGAGTCATGTTGGTCATACACCTTTGCATCTGATATATCATAGTAAAGTAACATGAATTTCAAAGAGCCCCCAAGGCAGCTTACAAATATGTGCATGCTTGTATGTATGTATATGTATGTACATATACATATACACCTATACATATGTGTGTTCATATATACACACAAATTTAATCAGAGCTGTAGATGGATTGTAAAAGAGGGCTACTTCACATACTACATTTTAGTTCACCTAAAATTATAAACCGGTATTTGAAAATGTGTATGTCATGGAAGTTCATTTGTCTTGAGAGCTGGGTTGGCTGTAGCTGTCAAGTGTCCTCACATTGACAAACCCAGGTTTGCCGCTACATAATGTAGCTACGTAATGTATAAAACAACCCTAACAGGCCACAAGAAGGTCGGGTTTGCCCTCTTTGGCCTACCTTGCAAGTTACAGTTGTGTTGATATAAGTCACTCTGTGCACTGCTGCGGCTGTGCCCTTCTGTAGGATAAGGGTGCCTGTTTCTAGCGTCATACTGTTAAACTCTTTCAGTCCATCTGGGGGAGAGTGAAAATAGGCACGTATTACTGTATTTTAATTATTTGGACATGGCAGTATGGTTCTTGTGGCAGCTCTGCAACTATGAAACTGTCTTTGCATGAAAACTTGCCAAATCTGGAACTGAGCATCTTGTGAAAACATAGCTAAGCCAGACCCAGTAAAAACCATTACATAGAAAAAGAAGTGGGCAGGGGAAGAGGTGCTAGCACAGGTCCTGTATTTTAGTCCTATGGCTTAACGTGATTTTAGTTCAGGTCTTACATATGTTTGCAATTTTAAAGTCTTATTGCTCCATTGCCAGCCTTCAAAATGGAACATGTATGAACATTAAAATAGACAGCAAGCACTGGGAAAGTAAAAATAGTTTGACTTCTTTTTCTCTTTTTGAAATAATAAAATTGTGTAATCCTGATAGTAGTTACAAATCCAAAGCTAGGTAAAATATCACACATTCTGGTGATTTTTATCTTGACGTATCTACCATGGAGAAATTAAGTTTAATGTGTGAGAAATTATTTTTTAATATTGCAAGTATATTTGTTTCTGTAGAAAGGGGGGGAATCTGTAAGTTACTGTAGGCTAGAAGCCTACACATCTCGTGAGGCATTTGCATTTAACTTAGGAACTCCATAAACATATGGAGAGCACACTATTATACCACTCAGAGGCAACTGACATTTTCATGGATACTCTGTGAAAATTCTCCCTTGGGAGTCAAGCTGCTAGTGACAGTTCCCTGCAGCTGCGCAGTCCCAGCTGCTGTGGAGTTAATAGTGCTTGGAGTGGAATTAACTGAACTCCTTCCTGGATAAACATTAGACATAGAGGGCATATTTCTTCTTAGCTTTCTTCACCTGCCCTGGACTTGCTGTGAACTGTTTGATCCATCTGTGGCAAAGACAGGGCTTCTGCAGATCACAGAGGAACAATGGGAAGTAAGTAACTACAGTATGAAACTGGTTTCCTAGGCTCATGTTACATTAAATTTAGCCTCATGTAGGCTGACCATATGAAAAGGAGGACAGGGCTCATGTAATTTTAACAGTTGTAGAGAAAAGGGAATTTCAGCTGGCATCGTTTGTATGCAATTCATACCTGGTGAGATTCCCTCTTCATTACAACAGTTAAAGTTACAGGGGGCCTGCCTTCTTTTGTATATGGTCACTCTAGTATAGTGCCTGCAACTTTAACTGTTGTGATGAAGAGGGAATATCACCAGGAACTAATTGCATACTAATGACACTGGCTGAAATTCCCTTTTCTCTACAACTGTTAAAGTTACATGAGCCCTGTCCTCCTTTTCATATGGTCAGCCTAGCCTCATGAGTTTAAGGATTTGCTACTATCCTATCTCTCTTCTGGTTCTAGCATCTTTCCTTATAGCAGTGATTCTGTGCAGTATAATATTTTACCCATATGTCTTCAAGTAATGTCCCTAATAAAAACTGGAAAGGAGATTTCTGTCACCTCCAATGACAACTCCCTGTGAATGAAGCTAATGGGTTTACTGCCCTTTGATTAATGATATCAGCTTTTATTTTGAGTGAATTTTCAGCTTGGTTCTTAGAGACCTGTACTTGGCAAGCTCTACTGATATTAATATTTCTTGTGGTGGTTGCTGTTATTTATTGCATTTATATCTCACCTTTCTGCCAAGGAACTCAGAGTGGGGTGCATGGTTTTATTCTCATGACAATTCTGTGAAGGAGGTTAAGCTAAGACAGAGTGGCCCAGTTTGCACGTTATGATAAGTTAGAGTTCCGGGGAACCCTATTTTATCATTTACAAACAGTGTGCTCATCAATACTGTCCAATTGCTCCTGCTGAACAAACCACAAACTTTCCCTTCATGATTTGTTTAGCATTATGTGAAAATCAGGAACTCTGGCTTATCGCTTCCTCAACAACAAACTATGGCTTATGACTCTGGCTTGTTGCGGGAGACAAGCCAGAGCTGCTTCACAGGCAACACGAAACACACCCCATGGGTGGAAGGTTCATGGATTGTTTAGCCGCTCCTGCTTGCAGCAGGAGTAGTTAGGCAGCATGCATGGGCATGCTGCTCATAAATGATGAACCAGGGTTCTCCAAGGTTGCCCGGTATGTTTCATAGTTGAGTGAGGATTTGAACCTGGATCTTGCACTACACTGACCATAGAGCCAACAGTGTGCTAGGTACTATACAGAATAGAACACCAAAGTAATATGGGCTATATTGACAGGGCTTGCAGCACAATCCTATGCATATTTAATCAGAAGTAAGCTGCACTGTGTTCAGTGCAATTTACTCCCTAGTAAGTTTGTTTAGGATTGCAGCCTTGAAGTCTAAACAAGAGAGATGAAAAAAAGGAGATTATCAAAGTGGCCTAACCTAGTAAGCCTCCATGAGGAGACCTCCACTGTCCTTTCTACTTTGGTGGTACTCTGATGGCAGTAACAACAAAAATGAGTGTGTTCCAGAGCTGATTGAGGGAGGCTTTGGATCCATCATATCCAAAGCCCTTCCATTCTCTTGGCATATCCCTGGAAAAGGGTAGGGAGAAGTCAATCAGACTTGGAGCTGACCATGACTGCAGGGTCACAGACTCCCCCCACCAGACCTTTAGTCTCATGCTTGGTTGAAAATAGCAGGTCAAGGGTGTATCCTAAAGAATGTGTCGGGCCAATGATATATTGACAGTCCCATGGTTATCATGTTGGCCATGAAGTCCTGACTGAGTCCCTTTAATGCAGTCCCAACATGAATGTCAAAATCCCCCAAGATAATTGTCCTGGGGTTTTCTAAAATCACGCCCAAGACCACCTCAGCCAGCTTGAGCATGGAAACCGATGGCAACAGGGTGGTCAGTACACCAGCAGAATTCTTCTGTCTCTCTGACTCAACATCAGATAAACATTCAGATCCATCAGATGAGTGAGTGATATGGATTTATTATAGATGATAGTCACCCCCCTCACTTCCCCAACCCCTCAACCGATGTTGGTGTTGCACTATATGCCCATGTGGACAAAACTGGGGCTTTGTGTGTAGCCCTCATTCATGATTAAACTGTGGTTGATAGCTGATTTATTATAGACCAACCTGGCATTAACAAGCAGCATCCCTAGGTCAGAGGACAGGTTAATTGGCAACCCAAATTTGTTGGTTGGCCAGAAGGCCAGATGATGCCAAAGCTCTTAGGTGCATTGCCACTCTTCCCCTCAACGGGCTAGCTGAATGAACCCCCAAAGTCATACCTTTCTCTGCTCATGACTATTGTAATGGGGTTTCCCTATCCCCTCCGCCTTCATTCCCATTGCTGAGCCACATCAAGCAATCAGGAAGCCACCCTGGAGAGCAATCATCCTAAAGTGCAGGCAGGTTAAAATACAATCCAATTAAAGTGCAGTCAAGTTAAAGTGTACTCAGTTAAAAAACAAACTATCATAACTGATTAGCCCTATAAATAAAATAATAAGTTATAAAGTGCCAAGTTAACAAACCACACTGAGGTAGAGTATTAGCTGTGAAGCAGATTCTGATCTTAACTCTCATGCACCCATAGAATCAACAACAGAAACCTCACTAGCACGCCCTCTCTGACCCAGGTAAACAACATTTCATTCAAACTCTCCTGACTCTCACCCAGGAAAGCCATGAACTCCCTTGTCATTGAACATCCTTATCTTGTTAAAACTTCATTGGATTTTGCCCTCACCTTTGGGATAGCTGTTCCAAGAAACTGTTCCAGGAGATAAACAAGGAAGTAAGGCACAAATACTTGCATAGGAATATGGAAGGACAGTTGTTTTGTGTTTTTTTACTGATATGTGTAAAATCCCAAAATCTATATTAGTGTAATATTTTTATCACAAAAAATGTGCAAGGTTTTGAGATCTCCAGATCTCTTCCGTATGAAAAGGTGTTACAACCTCACCCCCCCAGCTTGCATATTTTTTGTTATCTTTTGGTTTGCTTAATAAAGGCATTACAATAATATTGGTTTAGGCGGCTAACTTTATTATATATGTATAAGTGAGGTTTGGTCTCATGTGGCATGCTGAAGAGTAATTCTGCATGATGTGAACATACTCTTTAAAGTTGTCCAATCCAGTGTGAGAGATAGTGACTCATTTGTAAGTCTCCTAGAAATTAGTGGCTCTTACTCACAGGAAAGTGCATTTTGAATCATCATTGCCACACTCGATAGTGCAATGAGATATGTGGGAATAGATATAATCACTCTTGCATTTTAAGGTGTTAAAAAAAAAAGCAGAACTCAATCATGGTTTATATGACCTGGCCAGTGACACACTATTAAGCTGAATGAGAGGCTCTGTGCAGGTTGAACATGCTTCTTTGGTGTGATCTTTGTTAAAATGGCTCCCTGCAGGATACCCAAATCTTTATGAAATGTTCTCACACCCCTTTTCAGTCTCTCAGGAGCAGCTAGGTTACTCAGTATTTCAAAAATATGGAGCTATGGTGTGTGTCTGTCCTGTACAGCTAAAAAAATATTTTCTGAAGTCGCATCTGTGGAGATGTGATATTCTAGCTTCTAAATCCTTCAAAATGAAAAAAATATTCATTAAACAAAAGCAAGAACTCTGTAGTTCTTTCTGAACTCTGTTCAGAAAGCGTGACTACTATCATATAGGCCACAAGGCCCATCCTACCATTGCCCATTTTGTTCTATTGAAGGGAAAGAGCACATGAAGGTCCAAAGCAGATTGAGATGCCATTGTATGCTTAATGCAGCCTTCCCCAATGTGGTGCCCTCCAGATGACTGGCTGGGGAATGCTGGGAAGTGTAGTCCAACATATCTGGAGGGCACCAGGTTGTGGAAGGCTGGTCTAATGCTATTGTCAGAGCCAATTCATGGAACCAAGCCACGTACAGCCCACCAGCTATATATAATGGCCTACCACCCTGCATGCAACTGCAAAAGCATGGGGAATTGTTTAGCAATTGGCAGGCCCCAATATGTGGCTGGTGGTTTTCAGTCAGCAACATCAGTCACAAATAGTTTAGGTGTGCCACAAAGGCATGGAAAGAAGAAACACGACTCATATGTGCTTCTGAAATCTCCACTGCAACAAGAAAAGTGGGACTTGCAGGTGAGATCTACAAGCCCCAGTTCCCATGATTTTACATCAGAAGTTAGACTTTTGCAATGAGCTCTATGCGGAGCTGCCTCTGCAGTAAATTTGGAAATGACCACTGAGCTAGGGTGACCATCCGCCCGGATTTGTCTGGACATGCCCGGGAAATGGGGAGCAAATCCGCATCCGAGCGGAAAAACTGTTTTGGGGGGCCAAATCCGGAAATTTAGCCCCCCAAAAGGGTGACCAGATGGCCCTGGGGCGATCCGGGCTGACCGGGGGGCGGCGGGGGCAAACCGGGGGGGGCGGGGGGTCATGCGGCGGTGGCGGGAGGCTGGCGGCGCGAGGCACTTACCTGCTGGGGCGTGCGCTTCCCTCCGGTGCTCGGAATCTACTGAGAAACAGGCTTTGCGGCCTGTCCCTCAGTAGCGCGCCGGGTGATGATGTCATCACTCGGCGCGCTACTGAGAGACAGGCCAGGAAGCCTGTTTCTCAGTAGATTCCGAGCACCGGAGGGAAGCGGACGCCCCAGCCGGTAAGGAGCGCAGGGCGGGTGGCGTGGGGTGTGCGTGCGGGCAGCGAGGGGGCGGCGCGGGGGGGGCGGCGCGGGCGGGCGGCGGCGCGAGGCACTTACCTGCTGGGGCGTCCGCTTCCCTCCAGTGCTCGGAATCTACTGAGAAACAGGCTTCGCGGCCTGTCCCTCAGTACCGTGCCGGGTGATCATCACCCGGCGCGCTACTGAGAGACAGGCCAGGAAGCCTGTTTCTCAGTAGATTCCGAGCACCGGAGGGAAGCGGACGCCCCAGCCAGTAAGGAGCGCAGGGCGGCGCGGGTGGGGGGGTGGGGCGGGCGCGCAGTGGGGGGTTGTTTTGGGTGGGTGGGGTGGCAGGGGGGGTCCGGGATTTTGATCCTCAAAATCTGGTCACCCTACCACTGACACAAAATGCTACCATGGTAGTAGCAAGGGCCAGTTATTGAGGCATTTTACTCTTAACACTTTTTTATCTGCCTTGTAAATTTCTGAGCCCTATTCAAAGTGGCACTTATTTTCTTGAAATCCCCAAATGCCTTGGATCCAGAAAATCTGAAGGATTGCTGGTTTCTGTATGATACTACCAGTCCATTGAGATCTTTGGAAGGGCCTTTGCTTTCTCTCTCTCTCTCTCTCTCTCTCTCTCTCTGGTTGTGTGTCCCACCCTTTGCCTGAGGTCAGATTGATTGGTGAACACCTAGGACAGGGCCTTCCTGGTGGTGGCCCTGGAACTTGCTCCTCAGGGAAGCAAGTCTGTCAGATTCCCATTTTTCCTTTTGATGGATGGGCAGTTAAGACTATTATTTTCCATCAAGTTTTTTATAATGATTGAGCTTGTTGTGTTAGTTTCCTGATTTTAATTATTCTGTTGTCTAAATTTATAGATGTTATTATTGCTGACTTAAGAGTTCTTTTTTGTTATTTTTATAATGTTTTAATTGTATTTTAATTTCTGTGTATGCTACTCAGGGGGCCTTGGTCAAAATGCAGTACGAAAAATAAACATCAACATAACAGAAGTGGAGAATGTAACATGAGCAGCTCACACTTTTTTTCCTGGTCCTAGGCAATGAGAGCCATCCCTTTTTCAAACAAGGAAATATCCCCAAAGACAATGCTGGAGACAAGCAATACCGTTTCACTCTAAGGAGTTAAAAATGGAATAGAGGCATTGTCACTTGTGGCATGCACACCCCTTGTGTGTGTTCATGTGTGTGTTTCCAGTAGTTGAAAAGAACACTCAAAAGGCCTGATTATCTCTTGCCTGCTATTCCATCCTCAAGTGGGGAAAAGCTCACCTTGGGGGCTCGGCAGGATAGCAATTCATGGTCAGGCCTTTTGATACTCTCTCCCTGACTATCTGAAAAATAACCACTGGAATTTCCCGCTAGGAATCATGGGAACTGTAGTTCATACTGCATGATCCCAGTGGATCTGGGGGGAGAGGCTCACTTAACTCTGAGAGAGTCTCCTCCATTGCTTGGCACTGTTCCTTGGGGGATGGGGTAGTGAAGGACGGGGGGTTCTAGTAGAATCAAGGCAGTTACTATCTTCTTGAAACAGTCTGTACCTCCCTTGATTTTGCTTGCAAGAATTCGAGCACCACCCCTTCCCACATTCTCACGACACCCCTAACTTCTAAATCCCCTTGCATCAGGTGGTGGTGGTGGTGGTTTTTTGAGGGTTGAGGGTTTTTTTGGGGAGGGGGGGTTGCTTGTCATGGGAAGGAACTTCTTTGTTTCCACCTCTATGCCCTGCCTGGAATATTTGTTTCAGTGGGTAATGAAAAGCTTAGACAATCCAGAATAGTATTATGAAACATTAAGCAGGCCTTTATTGAATTTATCATTTTTTATCTAAAGGAAAATTGACTGGCTAATTGGCCCACAATTCAATTTAAGGGGGGGAGGAAGCTGCTTTTAAAACATTTGAAGCAGCTAGCCATGTTTTGCTTCCCCTGTCAGACACATTGCTTGGGATGACTTGAATTTCATAAAACAAATGGATTAATTTGGAATTCATAAAGCTGAAAACCTTTAAGACCTAAGCTGTCCTATGGGACAGAGACAAGAGAAAGGGCAGTTTTATGGGGCTAAACTGAGGGTGAAAAATACGTTTTGGTTCTTGTAGGAAAAGAGCGCCTCGAGGGTGAATCTCTGCCATCTAGCACATTGATACCTTTTAAAATGTAAACAAATTTTCAGAAGCTGTGGATAAAACAAGCTGAGGGAATAAATCCCAAAGAGCTTTTGAGAGAGAGAGAGAGAGAGAGAGAGAGAGAAAGAGAGAGAGAGGTTATGTGGACAAAGTTTTAATATATTAATATATCTTGCATGTTTGCTCAAAAGTAAGTTCTGTTGCATTCAATGCGATTTGCCCCATATTAAGTGTTTATAGGATTGCAGCCTTGATCTTAGTGGGCCACTTACACATTGCCCAGAAAAAGGAAATGCACCAGTAAAAAAGATATATGTATATATGCAAGTTTAGAAATAATTACTATAATTTAAATATTAAAAAATGCAATACACCTTACCATATTTTGGAAGACTGACCAGACAAACTCATAGAATCATAGAATAGTAGAGTTGGAAGGGGCCTTTAAGGCCATCGAGTCCAACCCCCTGCTCCATGCAGGAATCCATCTTAAAGCATAGCTGCCTGCTCAGTCTGCTGTCCAGGTATTAACTCTTGATTGGCAACTTCAAGGCCCCTTCAAGGCTCTGGTTCGCTGTCTTTAAACCGGACTTGGACTGGACAACTTTAGAAACAGAGGACACCTTTAACTAGAACACTGTCCTCTGACAGGCCTTCAAATAAAGGACTGTCCTCTGGTAAAGTAGGTCACATGGCCACCTACTTGATGTTTGTATGGATAGTTTCATTGGTATGGTGGCAGGAGACTAAGGTTAACAATAACGCTGCCTGCAGCTCTCCTTAGACTGAGTTCTTTACTCGTCAGGTTCTTTATTCCTCAGATTAAAGCATAATAAAACAGGCATGAACAACTTCTTACTCACCAAGCTGAACTTCATTCACCAGCCGTGGAGAAGCGCACCAGGAGTTTAAAAAACATTCTGGTTTTGCTGTCTGGCTATAAAACTGGGCAGAGGGGGAGGGACAGAGTAACGGGAAATATGTCAGGCTCTACAGATTTTTGCTAGGCCACAAAATTGGAAAGCTGACGTTTCAGTAAAGCACTGCTTTTTAAAATGGCCTTTAAAATGGGGTGGGGTGAGGGTGAGGGAACTAATTAAATTTGTGCTTGTTAAATATAGTATTACCACAGTAATCCTACACAATCACTTTCTATCTTGCCCAGAGTGTGACATTATCTGGGCCTTTTACTGAGCTTGAACTGATGATACAAGATTGCAAGGCCAACTGACTGAGCCAGAGTTGGCTTTAGCTGCAGTGATGGTATTGACACTCTAGAAGTAGAAGTAATAATTAGGATCTGGCTTTAAATACGTTTCAACTTCCCCTATGTCACGCCATACCCCAGGATTCTCACATTTGAGTTCCACTGTCACAATTTATTTTTTTATATTATATTGATTGCATCCCCTTCTCCCAATTAATACCGGAATTTCAAACAGACGAGAATGTATGATCATTTACTTCTTAATTTGCTACAGAGATCAAAGATTTTAAAAGCAAACCTGTCCCACAGCCAAGGGAGTTTTGGTCTACTGATTCCAATTCCTATGGTATAATATCAGAGATCACTATCTTTATATAACAAAGCATATCCGCATATATTCATTTTTCCCTCCTGTTGTACAATGTAACATTGCTCGCCTGCCCTTGGCTTGATTACAAAGCCCAGGCTCTGCCTCAAATCACCAGGGACCAGCTTATTCACAAAAAGGGCAGTTGGCAGAAGTACAAGATTTTATTACAATCACAAAAGTTATGATGCCCTTGGAGTGTTTTCATATTGAAATGAAAAATACTCTTGGGGTGGGGCGAGTTCATTAAGAGCATTAAAGTCTTTCGTTATTCTGTAACTGCTATATAGGAATACCATGCATATTTATGTCAGACATACTGGCATGCAGCCTGATCCAACCTGTGGTTCCTTGGAAGCAAGTGCCACAAAGAACAATGTGGCATAGTCCCAAGTAACTATGTAGAAAACTGCACACCTAATCATGCAAATATATGTATACATGACCTGTTTATGTCTTTTTTTCTCAGCAATCCAGGGCTGTAAAATTGCAGTAGCCTGGCTACCTGGGGTAACCATATAAATTGATATGGCACTGGGAGACTAAGAGCATCCTCACATGGGGAAAAATCACTTTTCCTTAATGTTGCTTCTCCGCCCTTGCTTTTGTCCCTCATTACTTCCTCTTTCTTCCTGGAGAAGAAAGAGGAAGAAAACAAGACCATGTGGCCCATTCAGGGGCTGTTTTGATCGCACCACGTTTCCTGCACACAGCAGGAGATTGCAGCACATTCCATTTTTTAAAGAAGTCGGATTAAAAGGGGTCTATTTTGTGACAGAAAAATGAGCAGGAGGCGCACAGGAGGCTGACATCGTCATCTAAAGGATGCGCACACATCCAGAAGTGGGCAGTAGTGAGCATGCAATAAAACACTTCTCTGATTAACCTTTAAAAAAGCGAACACAACACTGCAGGGATCACCTGTGCTTGTTGGTGGCATACACATGATCCTCCATCTTAACTCCACTGTATTTCCAAAAGAGAGTGATCTATATGTTAATTTGTGTTGCTTTCTTATAATCACTAGTCCCAATAACTCCTCCTATTGGCATCTCTTTACCGTTTCACCCTCTCCTGCACTTTACAATCCTACTGCATGGCTCTCAAGAGTGATCGCTCCATCTTCCACAGATTGCAGGAACTATATTTGCACCCTCTGCTAGGCATTGACTGGGATCCACCTTCCAAATGCAAGATGAGCAGTGCAATGCAACCCTGGATATGGATTGAAAACAGTTCCCCCTATCTTCTAGAGATGCATGTGTTGGTGAGTGGTAAAGAGGAGGGAAAAATAAATGGTGCAAAGAGAAGAAAAGGGAGAGAGGAGGGAGAAAGAAAGTTGGATAAAACATTGGGCTAAGGAAGAAAAGGGAGAGAGGAGGGAGAAAGAAAGTTGGATAAAACTTTGGGCTAAGGAAGAAAAGAAGGAAGGAGGAGAAATAAAAAGGATAATAGTAGAAATTGAATAGGAGGTCATAGTAGGGGAAAGTGTGATCATGTCAGGGAATATGAAAGGGTGTTGGTGTGTGAATGCTACTATTAGTTGCATAAAGTGTTCATATTGCTTTTGCCTTCCCAGCGAACCTGGAAAATCACTCTTACTCCTTTCCCTCCTTTTAATTAGGTGGAGTTGTTGCTAGAGAACACCAACTCACCTCTAGTTGAGGTCCCCCCGCCATCAGTTTTTGTCTCGATTTTGTTTGGAAATGATAGCAGACAAGGACAAGATGCATTTTGCAGGTCCTGTCAACACCTTCTGTGAAAACGGAAAAGAGATTGTCCCAGCCCTCTGGACTGATAACTCTTGACCCAGCAAAAGCCAAATTCGGCTTCCTAATTCAATCAAAAAACTGTGCCATTCATCAGTTGGTTAATGAGAGACCTAAGCTTTCATGTCATCTCCCAGTTAGTACTGAAGCTCCCCTCCCCATCTAGACACAAGCATCTCTCTTTGTCAAGAAGGACAGGCCCCCTCTACAAGATTTCGCTTTAATCCCGGTTCCCCGATTATGCACATCTCCTGACAATCGCTTTTACACCTAATACCTATATACGAGAGGCGTTGAAGCACATTACTGGCTGTATGAAACTCACTTTAAAGTTGTTGACATGCATACAAATGTTGCTGAAAGTAATGCGCTTTGTCCCAGGAAACTGCTCAAACAGGTTTTGCACCCTTTATTCTCCCCGCCTACCAGAATCTCCCGCCTTTGGTTACCTAGATTACCTGCCGGGAATGATGTGGTTAACCTGTTCGGCTACCTCTCTCCCCCACTTTTCCCAATTGTCATTTGAACTGAACTGCTCAGGAGTAAATGGGAATGTGCCTCGCACACACACACGCCAAAACAGACGGGGATGCTGCTTCGTTCCTTCCCCCTCTTCCCAGCGAGCACACACACACACATACCCAGTTCATGTCAGGAATCCAGCAAGAAGTGAGGGGACGATATGTCTAAGCTGATCACTAATTATGCGCACATCCACATATCCTTTACTTCTCGTGAAACCACCTCCATCTGGCCCCGTGTCTCCATGAATGAAATATTCCATCAGGGGCGTTAAAATAAACTTTATTTTCAGTTCACATTGAGTCTCGTCTTCCTGGAGCTTCCATCCAGAGAGACGAAGAACAAGGAGGAAGTTGCCAGGAGGAGACAGGAAATAAAACTGAACGAAAAAGTGGGAGGTTTTCCCAGCGAAGGGGCAGTTCTATGCATGACATCAAGACCATCTGATCGTTAATGTGCCTCCTCACAAAATTGTTTACACAGACATAAGGCGTTCTTACTCCCACGGTAAATTAAAAGTCGCTATTTAACGCGCATTCGAAAATGCGAATAATCGGAGATAAAACGCGCCTGGACCCCTGATTTGCGCTCCGCTCTTGTAGAGGTAAATTTGGTAATGCGCCTTGAAAGAGCTTTAAATTGCTCTTGTAGAGGCACCCATAGACATCAAACTTCCTCTTTTGTGCATGTAGAAGTCTCCCTTCTAATTGCCACGCTAATGGTTTGTTACTTCTGTCTTTTTAAGGGTGCAGTCCTTTGTATGTTTAGATAGCAAAAAGTTCTACAACTCCCAGCATGCCCCAGCCAGCATGGTCAATTCTGTCTAAACATGCACAGGATTGGGCCCTAAGCCTATAAGTGGTCTCGGTCCCCCCTAATCTCCTGGTAACAAGAGACAGGAGGGGGGGAATAAGGCCCATGTTCCCTCCTATCTCTGGGTCGCCTAGAATTTGTACATAACGCCGAGATGACATATTTGAAAAGGCTCACTGTACCAAAATACAGAAGGGCCTTTACTCTGGCCAGATTTAACATATTACCATCTAAACTGTTGGATGGCAGATTCAAAAAAATTCCCATAGCCAGTAGATGTTGTCCATGCAATAACACCGACGTGGAGGACATTGACCACATACTGTTTTTCTGTAATTTTTATAATGAGGCAAGGGACGATTTATTGCGCCCTATTTTGCAGGGTTTCCCAGGTCATACCAGGAAGTCCCTAATGATTAATCTCCTCCAGGGTACAAATAAGCACGTAACCCTGCAAGTAGCTAAATTTCTTTGTTCCGCAATTGGCTGTAGAACCCAGTTGGTCAACTGTACCACCTAAACCCACAAGGACTAAACTCGCGTGAGACATTCTCTGTTGGAAGGACTGTAGATTGTAAATAAAGACTGACTGTAATCCCAACATTAAGGGAAGCTCACGCCAGCTCTGATTTGAAGTTTTAATGCTTAGATGAGCAGTTCCACTATATTTATATGTTGAAGGTTTTCCCTTGTCTATGAACATTTTAATAGCTGTATATTTAACCTACTGTTAAATGGTCTATGGACTGTCAATAAAGATTGTTGTTGTTGGCTAATGACACACAGTGACTCCATGACAGAAGCAGAATTTGCATCCTAGTCTTCCAAGTCCAGGTCCACGTTCTGTGGCTAAACAGTGTTGGTAGCATGGGGCTTGAATCTTCTTGTTTTGAATATTAAATATTGTATCTGTGTTTTTCTGCACCTGCCAGTGTTAGGATGACAAGTTATGACCTACTAAAGTAAGAAGGGCTAGGGCAGGATCTACACTACTGCTTTATAATGGTTTGTAATGGTTTTGACAACTGTTTGGTCCCAGGACACATTCCATACACCGTTTTCAAAGTGTTATATCCTGCTTGGTGTAGATCTGGCCTAAGGTACCCCTAACTTAACTCCTGGGGTGTTTGAAACGTTTTTCACTAGTGCTCAGCAACTTGTACCCCCCTAGCCTGATGTTCTGTAGAACTTGAAATCTTGCACCTTTTTGTGGAATTTTGGTTGATCCTAATAAAGGTATTGCCCAACTGTGCACTTTGGATTTCCCCCTTAAATTTGTTATCTTAGATTATTGTATATACCAGGAATCGGCAGATTTCAGGTTGATGGGATCTACTTTGTTTTTCACTAGATCTCTCACGAAGCAGAGCTAGGTGCAAAGTAGTGGCTTTAAGAAGGCGGACCTAATATTGCAAAACAAATTGCTTCTGAGCAAAAGCTCAGCCCAAGAATTTGTTTTTAGTAACCAGAATTAGAGCTTGCACCCACATTATTTCATACACAAATCTACTTTTATTTCCCCTCAAACCTTTTTGATTCCAGCAGCCCAATTTATGAAGAAAAAATAGGCTTTTTGTCAGTACTGTTTAATCACTAGGAATTGGAAACACATACTGATCTCCTGCAGATCAGCTGGAGATCTACTAGGAGATCCCAATCTACCTTCTGCCCACACTGGTATATACAGTTAGTGCAAGAAATCATAGCATTACTTCTTCATTCTTTTTACATAGTTGTAAATCACTGAAGAGGAAGGAGGTTGTTTTTTTAAAAAAATAAAAAATAAAGATTAAGTGTTTAGTATTCAATTTAGGATGTTTCATTTACATAGGAAACAAAACTAAGCCAGATATTTACACTATATTATAAAATCTCCTTCCCTTTCTGTGTTGTGCATTCCTCAATTAGCACAGAAATTCTGCAAGCCAAATTTCTGGATATTATCAAACAAAGGTGTTTGTATATTTGTTGTGAATCAACATAAAACTGGATGATTTCACCCTGTCCTGGATAATGCACAAGCATGATTCTTGCCAATAGATATCCATTAATCACTGGTATGTTTTCACAGAGATCACTATAGGGATAACTATAGGGAGAGCACTATGGGGGTAACACAATTATTCCTGCATTGAGCAGGGGGTTGGATTCGATGGCCTTATAGGCCCCTTCCAACTCTACTATTCTACGATTTTATGATTCTACTTAGCACCATTTCCACCCCATATTTTAGAAACACCAGAATGGTGTAAAAAATAAATAGATTACCCCAGCCTG
The DNA here is from genome assembly GCA_029215795.1 of Anniella stebbinsi. NCBI lineage: Eukaryota > Metazoa > Chordata > Lepidosauria > Squamata > Anniellidae > Anniella > Anniella stebbinsi. The sequence continues at coordinate 221,890,576 of JARDYH010000001.1, forward strand.
ATCATTGTACAGTCAGCAAATTGTCTCATTTTAAAAAGAAAAATCTGGCTTTTGCGGGCCTGATGCTGCCAAAGATTCCCAGAGGCCCAGGGCTCATAAAAGAATGTCCTTTCTCTGACTGCCAGCTTTCATCCTAGAGTGCACGGTATGCAGGAATTCTTGTAACAGGAATACTGTGCTGGTAAAGGTCATTCTGTACTTGTTGGGCTATGCTCATATCATCTCACTTGCAAAATGGGAAAACCAACTCTTCCATTATGGCTAGAGAAGAATACCTTACAGTGGAACCCTATACATGTCTACTTAGATGTGAGCACCATTGAGTTCAATGGGACTTCCTTCAAAGTAAACACCTAAGGGTTGCTGCTTTCAAGGAGGTGAGTGCTAGATTCGGCAACCAAGGTCAGAATTAATATTTCTCTGCTCTGGGAGTAAGATGCTGCAACAATTTTGAGCTTGTATTTTGCCCTTAGACCTTAAATTGCTCCACATTCCAGTGTTCCAGTGTTGGGTGGGATCCAAAGCCAAAGGACTGAGCCCAGAATCTCAGCATATTTTATTTTAAAGCACTTACTGCCAGTAAGTGAGCCTTAGAATGGGGGTGGGGTGGGAGTGGGATTGCGAAAAAGCTGGGAAACTACTAAATAAATAAATAAATAGACAAGCTTTCCCTGGATTATAACTTTTCCTTTTCCTGGTTTTATATGACCTTTTAATTAATTTATTTAAGTTTTAAATTCTGACATTGTATATTGTGGTTTTAGTTGTTTTAATTGTGAGCTGCCCAGAGAGCCTCAGCTGTTGGGCAGTATGAATACTAAATAAATAAATAAATAAAATGATTGGTAGTTGAGGAATGGGGGTGGGGCCATCTGGGGAATTTGGCTTGAGGGCCTGAGGTTCTGAACCCCAGTATTAGATCACAAGGAGAACAGCCTGCCTACCATTGTCTTGAGAGCAACTACATTCTTATATTGTTACCCTTTCCGCAAGTTGGACTGGTAACTCCTTTTTTACATCCTAAGTGTTCTTCAAGGCAGGTATACCTTATAACCATGACCTCCATCCCAGCCAGACCACTAGCAAGGGGCGTTCAGTCTATCTGGCCAGCCAACCCGACGTAAAGGCCTTTTTAGCAACCCTCCTCTGTTCTGGTGGTGTCAAATAGACCTCTCTCCTCTAACTTTCTCTCCCACTCCCCTTCCCTCCTGTGTCATGTCTTTTAGTATGTAAGCCTGAGGGCAGGGCCTGTTTCTTATCTTTATTTATAGAGAGCAGCTGCCAGCAGCATGGCTTATTGAATTTTAATTACTGTGAGCCACCTTGGGAAACAATTTTGGTCTGCCACACAGTTTGGATCTTGAGTCCCTTTGAGCAAGACGACGCTCACATGACACTCCTGCCAGCAGAAGTGGGGAGACGATTTTCATGGCCCTCCCTCCAGTGACAGATCTGCTCTAAAGGGTTGTGGGGACCATCTGGGATAGGGGCTGAAGAACCCCTCCCCCCTTCCATTCCATGTTTGTGGGAGCCTCCACTGGACCCCTTCCATTCCCAGAAGGGACACTTAGGAGCCAAGCCATAATAAAATAACCTATGGTAAATTCTGTCAGCTGTTATGTACTTAACTGTCTATCCTCAGACCAGTAAGTCATTAGGACAAAGGACATCTTGTTATTGTTTGCAGGGGTTGTTATAAAAGTATATTAAGCTTTAATTATCCATTACAGGGTATTACCCTTCCATACATTTCAATCACCCATTTGTGCTCACAGTTTAAACTGGCTAAACTAAGGTTAGGCAATCTTTTTGAGCTGTTGGCACATTTGGCAATTTGATAAACAGTCCTGGACACCACCACAAAATGGCTGACATGGGAGGCATAGTAAAGGATGAGTCACCTACCCAAAATACTGAGTACAAGGCAAACATGGGGTCTGCATATTAAACAACTCCTCTGAATCCACAGTTTTCAGCAACACCAGAAACTGATTTCACAGACATCCAAGCTGCCAGGAAGAAAAAATGGATTAACTGGGGGGAAAAGTGAGACAGGTAGGGCTCCTTGGTGGGCACCAAGAAAGGTGTCCAAGGGTGCATTGGTGGCTGTGGGCACCACTGTACCTAAATGTTTCTAGGTATATATTATAATTGTTGGCAATTTCAATGCTGATATTTGTAAGCAGTGACATTTTATTTTTATTTTATTTCATTTATATCCCACCTTTTTTCCTCCAAGGAACTCAAGGCAGCATACATAACCTTCCTCCTCTCTGTTTTTATCCTCACAGCAACAACCCTGTGAAGTAGGTTGGGCCGACAGTCTGTGACTGGCCCAAAGTGAGTTTCCACGGCTAAGTGGGGACTAGAACCCGGATCTTCCGACTCTCAGTCTGACACTCTAGCCACTATACCACACTGGCGATTGTGACTGCAAAACCAGGAAGTAGAGGTCATTCCAGATTACCTAATCTTTGTCCCCACTTTCTAAAAAGGAAATGCTAGGGCAGGGTCGGGGAACTTGTGGCTCCCAAGATATTTTGGTCTACAACTCCTTTCATCCCTCACCATTGAGTATGATGATGGAAGTTGCAGACCAAAACATCTGGAGGACCACAAAATGCCCATCCCTAAGGGCATACACCTTCCTAGAAGCCAGTGCACTGAACAGAAGCAGGGCCACCTAATCCCATTTGTACAGGAGCTGGTTCTGGTTATTCTGCAGGGTGAGAAATACAATTTTTCATTATTTGTTGTACCTGTGGCTGAACTCCAGCATTCAGAACACTTTCTCTGGTGGAGCCCTGCTGAAATCTGATCCAGAACATGTTCTTAATCCATTCCAGAATGAAAGTGTATTTTGAACACATGTCTTTAAAATAATTGGAAAGTGCTACCTACCTGGAAAGGCTGCAATCCTGTACACATGTTCTCAGAGTAAGTCCCATTGAACACAGTGGGATTTACATCTGAGTAAACATACATATGATTCGCTGCACAGCAATTTGGGAGCCTGTCTGAGATCATTTTGGGTACTTTGATACTGGAAAACATAGGATAAGCTGCCGATTTCAAGAAGTGCACACAAAGCATTCATTCAGCAAGATAGTAAATAAGGTGGTATGAATGATGAGTCTACTATAGAAGTTGGAAGCAATCACTGTCATGCGCTCACCACCATGCTTGTCAAATCGCTCTGTTTGTTGCATGTTTTCTGAATACACACAGCATGAAGCTGGCCTAGGGACAGCACCACAGTGGGCCAATCCAAAGCCAATTTTGGCTGTATGAAAACAATCTTTGTCTCTCAAGAAGCACTTCACAATCAAGTTCAGAATTATTTCACCAACTAGAATAAGAAAAGTGCAAGGGTAAGAGCATTTCCCAATATATATGTTCTAAGTAGCCAAGAGGCAAGGGGGAAAACATTAAAAAAAGAAAAGGAAAGCGTAACTCAAAAAAGCAATTGCAACAATAAACCCAGCAATAAACCAGACAAAACTCAATAGTGACATTTTATGTTGATATTTTTTAAAATTACCAAGCTAAAGTGTGAATGTAAGACAGTCATTCTGTCCTGCCCTTATATTAGCCACATGGCTAGCTAGCTACATCAGATCAAACCAGCTGTCTTTCTGTAGTCTAAGCAAGTGCAAGAGTTGAGTTTCCATGAATTTCTTTCACTTTGTACAATGCCATTTATGCTACAATGAACTGCTATAGGCAGCTTCGGATACTATTCTTTCCTACCTAGGAAAAACATGTAGAAAAATTATGTGTTTGAGATTATGAGAGTTGTTCAGGTAATGGTTCATTCACACATGCAAGCCATCAATGAAAGCTGCAGTCATCAAGTGATGAACATTCGTGTAGGAATCAATCCTTAGAGTAGGATACAACAAAAGAACGGTGCAATCATAGGCATGCTCAAGGGGCACACCCTGATGTCTCAAGAAATAAGTGCCGAATTGAGGGGGGCATTGAATAGGGATCCAGAGGGGGATCCAGAGGCAGTGGGAATGGTTCTCTGGCTGCCCTCCAGCGGCTCTGCTGCCATGCCAAAGAACCACTTCCTCCAAGGTCCCCTCTACAAGGATTCGCTTTTGCGCCCGGTTAGGCGATTATGCGCATAATCGCTGAAGCGCATTTACACCTAATACCTCTGCACGAGAGGCGGCGAGAGGCGATGAAGCGCATTAACGGATGACTGAAATGTGCTTTACAAGTAGTTAATGCGCATAAGCGCTTGTTCACATAGTCAAAATGCGCTTTAACGGCCGGAGCAAAATAAAACTCGCGATTTAACGCGCATTCGATAATGCGCATAATCGGAGAGATAACGCGCCTCTACACCCGATTTGCGCTCCGTTCTTGTAGAGGTAAAAAATTTTAAGCGCCTTGAAAGAGCTTTAAACCTCTCTTGTAGAGGCAGCCCAAGAGAGCACTGTTGCTCCCGGCAGCAGGGGCAAAAAGGAATCGCTCTGCTAGGATCCTCTCTGCCAGGAAGTGTGCCCACTTGGCCAGTAGGACTCTGCTGGAGCGGCTGCGCCAACTGACCTCACATCAACAGAGGCACGTGTAAATGATACTGGGTACATGCCGTGCTGAAATGTCACCCATGTACTCAGCTGACGCCACCCCTGACAGCACACTGTTGCTCCCAGTAGCAGGAGCAAAAAGGAATCGCTCTGCTGGGAGCTTCTGTGCTGGGAGCTGTGCTTTAAAGAGGCCAGGAGGAGGGCCCCCGAAGGCTAATGTCGCCTCATAAGCCCCTCCTTCAACCAGTGTCACCACAAAGCCCCACCAATACTAGGGCTTAAGGAGAGTCCCCCATGCACCTGCAATGGCCCTCCCGCTGTCAGGCAAGCTGAACGGGGAGTAGGGCATCAGTGTCTACAGTGTTCAATAAATAAAGGAATAAAAATAATCCTTTATGATTGAGTATTCAATAAATGTTTGCCTTTAGAAAAAATATCCCTGACTGCACACCCCAATGTAATGTGCATTGGGCACCATCTTATCCCCAACTTACACCTAGGGCTGTTGCAATGATTGAATAGGAGCACTGAGTAAGGCCTTGCTTGACTTGACCAGAATACCCACTGCAACTTCCACCACTATCAGCCCTTGCCAAGCCCAGGGCCCACAATCCTCACCATGGAGGTGGAGGTGGCATGGAGGATTGGAGAGTCCATTTCCTATGTGGTGAAGAGATGGAGACTACACGTCCCAGGATCTTCCACAAGGAAATGATGCTATTGCTTGCTTGTTTGGTATCCCGCTTTTCTACCCCAAAATGTCAGTCACCGCAGTGAACAATAATAAGATCAAGACTGAAGCAAGAGCTTAATTAAAACAATAAAAAACAAATAAATTAAAAGCACAATAAAATGCAACAATAAAATAAACAGCACGCAACCCATTAAAACACACACACACACACACACACACACACTTCAGCAATGGACCAACTTTCATGCCAAACACCTGCCTAAATAAAAACACCCTTACCTGTCGGCAGGACAGGAGAAAGGGAGCCAACCTGCCTCCCTCGGCACTGTTTGTGTGAATTTATCCTGGGTAGGGTCCTTTTCCTGTGGGGTATGCTGGGACATGCCATTCTGTCTTTTCCTTGTGCAGGAAATGGAGGCGCCAAGTATTACTGTCACTTCCATTTTTCCTACGAAAGGTCTGTAAGGTCCAGGTAAAGTCTGTGAGCCCTTGTGCAGGGGAAAGGTGACAGCAGAGGTGGCTGTAGGTGCTCAGGGGGGCTGTGAGTGTTTTGTATACACACTTTAGGAGTGCACGCACAGAATATCAGCCCTATGTGTGCATGGCTTTGGATGTGCATGAAGGATTGAGCCCCTTTCTGGACGGATGGCGGAATGCTTTTGATGTTTCATATTTTTAATGTTTTGAAGTATAGGATGCCAACAGGATAGCAGCAGCCATCTTAACAGGATCATAGGATTGGTCTGCCTGGGCCTTGTATCTTATACACTGTTGTGTTTTGTGTACACGGCTTGATGCCCCACACATCCATGCCTTCCCTGTTCCATTGATGTGTGACCAGGTCATGAAGTGGATCCAGCATGCATTGGGATCATACGGAACAGTTACAAAAAAAAAGCACCCTTGACTTAGAAAGACCAGTCATGAGACTCAATCCAACACTGAAGCCTCCGGAAAATGCTAAAGGTCTAGCACTTTGCCAAATCTGCTTGCAATAAGAAAAATGCTACTTTGGAGGTGGACCATGCTCTTTAGCCTGCGAGAAATGTTGTTATAAAACATAATTCAAATCGGTTATATTGTGCAGCTCAATAGCACATGCCAGCTGGTTTGGTTCCCCCCCCCCCCCCCGGGAATACTAGTGTACATATGGATTACTGACTGTAAGAAAACCTTCCTGCAGCCTACCATGCTAGTATCATGTCTGTAGCTGGCTTAGCTCCCTCTCACTTTGAAAATCCACGCCTCACCCCGCCATGAAATACTAAACTTGCTTTTAAGTATTTATTTTGATTAAAGCATTAGTTTCTAAAAATTTGAATTTGAATCATTGCAACTTTTGCCAGATACAAATACTTAGGCAGGGGCTGCAGTTCTTCTATGCACACTTACCTGGGAGTAAGCCCCATTGAACATTGCAGGGCATACTTCAGAGTAAGCATGCATAGGATTGCACTGTACATTTATAATGTGGCACTTTAATACTTAGAAGTAGGGGTGATGGACCGGATATTTTAGAAAAAGTCCAAATGGGTCTGAAAGACAAATGTTTCTAAAACAATCAACTTTGATTTGTAACATTTGAGACAAATGGATATGGTTTTAAGCATGGATTTCAGTGCTTAGGTTCAAGGGCCAGCTCTATGACATGAACTCACTGTGTGGCCTCAGGTATGTCTTCATATCTCAACCTTGTTGCTGAATTGTAAAATGGAAATTGTAGAGGTCTTGCTGATGAGTGGAAACAGAGGCTGCAACCCTGCATGTAATTACTGATGCCTTTTATCTTGTATTTTATCCTGTTTATTGATTGATATTTAATGTGAATTTGGTCAGTCTTGGAGGCTTGAAAGGCAAAATGAAGGTTCTTTTTAAAATAAAGAGCTAGTGTGGGAGATCCATGAAGCTCACTGTTTGACTTTGGGCCAGTCACTGACTCCTACTTCACAGGGTTGTTGTGAGGATAAAATGGAGAGGAGGATCATGTATGCTACCTTGGCTCCTTGGAGAAAGGTGAGATATACATCTAATAAATAATAAATAATAAATAATACCTTTCTTTTAAAAAAAACCCAATAGTACTGAAATCAGTAGACAATGGCAGGAGTATGTGCCAACACAGATCACAATGTTGCAAATTAAAAAGCCTGTATACATTCATTATTATCATCATCAGCAACAACAATCATGACAATATCCAGCCTTTAAAAAGACCTCTATAGCTAAGGAAACCACCAACTTCAGTTATACTTGTCAGTAGTTGGAAAAACTGCACTGGAAGAAGAGTACTACCCTGTCCCAAACATGTCAATATGCTACATTTATGTATTTGTTTGTTTCTAAAACGTATATCCTGCTCTTCAGTGGGTAGTTGGCATTCCAAGGGCAATTTACAGACCACCAAAAATCCAATAAATAAAAACTCACAATAGCTTAAAATAACTAAAATCTTTATCAAAGTTTGCAATGTTTTTAAAAGCATGGGGGTGGGGGTGGGGAAGTATTTGCCTGGTGTCAAAATGGCAGCATAGTAGGTGTCAGGCAAGCTTCTCTGGGGAGAACATTCCACAAGAAGGACGCTGCCACTGAAAAAGCTCTCTCCCTGGTTGGCACCTGCCTTACGTCTGATAAGGAGCTCCTGGAAAGGAGCCTCAGATGTAAATCTTGGTGCATGTGCAGAATGTTATGGATGAAGATGGTCCAACAGATGCCTGGTTCCTAAGCCATGTCAGGCTTTAAAGGTAAGCCCCAGTATTTTGAATTGAACCCAGAAGCAAACAGGGAGCCAATGAAGTCATTTCAATGAAGTTGTCTGATGGAGTAGATGCCTTTGTGAGATACATGTACACAAGCTGATAAATAGGGAAAGGAGAATCCTGTGAGATCCTCAGCAGGTTCAGATGCTATGGACAAGCTGTGGGGAGCAAGTTCATCATGCTTTGTGTTTCCATGAACCTTCACAAAATGTGAAGTGGGATTTTTGCTTCTACCTCCTTTTCCCCTTCCATTAGTGAAATGCACAAGCCCCATGCTGGGAGAAAACAGTTTGCATATATCTTAGAGATGTGGAGGAATTATTTAAAAGATACACAGGGTGGATGGGGGACACTCAAGTGTTGTGATAATGCGAGAAGAGAGAAAGGTAGCATATAGGTAAGTGTGAGGTGAACTCTTTGAACTTTGTGGCATTTTCTTGTCATTTGAAGTGTGGTGTGGATACTTCTGGGGACAGCAGAGGAAAGGGTTCTCAAACTTGAGGCTGCATGAAGCATCAATGATTCCCACTAGCTTCAATAAAGGACTATACTGCCTGACACCCAAGCATGAGAGACAGTGTGGGGTAGAAAAACCAGAGAGTGAAAAGCACCATGTGGTGAGTTGGTCCAAACATCTAATGAAGATGACTCACAGGTGTTTGCTGCATAATTTGAAGTGGGCTCTGTTCCACAAAAGCTTATGTCACAAATAAATCTTTTCATCTTTCAGGTTCCACAAGACCTGTTGGTTTTGTTTTGTTCTGTTTGACACAGCAGAGTAACATGGCTACCCATCTGGTAATTAATTACAAGTTCAGTTTCTGCTCAGCTGAAAAGTATATCACAAGCTTTTCCCACTAAAAGGCTATCGATGGCTACTGGTCATGATGATCTATATACTACCCCCAGCATCAGAGGTAGTATGCTTCTGAATACCAGTTGCTGGGGAACATGGATGGGAGAGTGCTATAGTTGTCCTTCTATCTTGCTTGTGGGCTTCCCACAGACATCCAGTTGACCACTGTGGGAGCAGAATGCTGGACTAGATAGTCCTTTGGTCTGATCCAGCATTGCTCTTTTGGTGATCTTCAGGTATCTGTCCCCTTCTCATGTTCCCTTACAGTTCACTCTTACGCTATAGATCAGGGATGGGCAACTTGTGGCCTTCCAGATGTTTTGGCCTACAAATCCTATCATTGCTCCCCACTGGCTGTGCTGGCTAGGGATGATGGGAGTTGTAAGCTGAAACATCTAGAGCATCACAAGTTGCCCATCCCTGCTATAGACAGACAGACACATATTGATTTTCAAAATCCCCATTCTGAGACATCCTCAAGTAGCTGACTTTTATGAGACAAATTACTCTGATAACTGGAAATTGAATTCTTCATGCCTAAATTTGAACTTCTATTTAATAATAAACACACTGTTGAAAACACAAAAGGGCAGAGTTGAGGGAAGATGCATCATCCTCAGATTAACATTTGACATTTTTCATCTACAAAACCCACCCGTGTGGCACATCAGCCAGGAACAACATTTGTGCCTCCTCCCTACTTCCTGCCCAACAAGGGCGGATCCTTTACCATCTCATGAAGACAGCCGCATTTTCCCTCTAGCCATGACAGTGCTGCACACGGTGCCCACTGAACCAACACTCAGCTCTAGGAGCAACCCAGCACACATCAACATGTAAAAAGCCGCCGTAAAATCTCATTAAATTTCATATGTGCCAAAGCATTTCGGAGGCCAAGACTGATCCTTCTTCTCATGTAATCAGCCTGGCAAACCACTGTTGCTTTGACTACCACTGACACAGACACTGGAATACAGATGCTGTTGCTTACTGCCCAAGGAGACAAGACGAGGTTTTCTTGAAGCTGGCTGTGTTCACATTGCCAATCTTGGTTTCTGATCCATTCCTAGAGGGAATCCATTTCACCAGTGGTTCCCCACCCTGAAATTGACCCCCCCCCATCTTCATTTTATCAAAAGGGAAAACATGGGGGGAGGGAGTAAGCAAGTCAGGGAACTGCATCAGTTTGCTACCTGCTGGGAAAACCTGTCATTCTTCGCAGTCTGAACCATATGAATAATACACAAGATGTGGGGGGGGGGGGGGAGAGAAAGGATATCAATACCTGACAAAACATGGAATTCAGTCTTTATAAAGCAAGGTTCATCATCCATGATTTTTCAAAAAAAATAGCCATGAGTTGTGCCTTGTGGAGCCTTCTGTACAGCATTGATTCCCTTGATCTCTGCTTTCCCTAATGTCTCCTACACAGAAAGGGCTATTTCACTGGGAAGAAATGCTGCAGCAAACACAAATATCCCTTGAAGAAGCAGAAAGAGGAATTAATATTGCAAAAGCAGTGTTCTGCCACCTGAAGATAGTACAGAATAGCAGTACATCTCTGCAATACTCTGCTTGGACGAGCCTCTTCCACCCCCACGGTTTTCTTGATCGGCTTCATCATTTCTCACCCATTTTTGTTTTGTGTGTAAAATAACCACCTAAGCTTCAGTGGAGAAAAATAACACTTGTAGCTGACAAGAGGAACAAGCAACAACAGCTTATGGCTACAGTGATGCGAGGGAGAAAGCTCTCCTGTGCATTCTAGAAAATTCGAATTTTAATTCAAAACACACGATTGGTAAGCTGCAAGATATCAAACTGCTCTCCGTTGAAAATGGAACAAAATGTAATACATCTAGCTAAAAACAAAGCCCCCAGTGTTTCTCTTCTTGTTGTTGCATCCAAAATGAATTGCCAGGTAGGTGCGCCAGCAGGAGACAGGGACAATTGGTAAGAAGGCCTGATAGCAACTACATAAAACCAGTGATGAAATATTCTCTTAAACCCATCGTCTTACCTGAGAAGGAGAAGAAGGATGAATTACAGCACAAGGAGCCACATTATCCATAGATCTGCATATAAGGTTTTCCTACAGCAGCTGTTCGGGTTCCTCAAGATAGCAGCTTTCCAAAGTCTCCCATTTTACACTTGTCTCATTGACAAAATGATCCACCCCAAAACCAAAAGGGAAACCTTTGCAGTAATCTTCTGCCCTGGCGTCTTCCTGTGAGAATCACTCTGGGTTCCCAAAGATCCGTAAGAAAAAAATGCTTGTGGTGGGGGATAAAAAAAAGGGGAGGGGAGGAGAAGAGACAGATTTATATATCAATAATTAAATAAATAAAAATCCCAAGGCAGCAAATTAAGGGATAGCCCCATCTACTGGCAACAAGAATGAATACTTTCCTGCTGTCTTGTTTTTACACCCCTATGTTAGGAGCTGCATTGTTAGTCACATATAATCATTCTATGGGCTAAAAATACACTGGCGTTACAGAAGGAAATGGCACACATTTCTTCTGATTACAACATTTCAAATGGGGAGTTGAGCTATAATGTGATATGACCCCATTTTAGAGAAACTGGGATAATGCTTCTTACAGCCATGCAAATAATTACACTGAAGCTTTTACCTGCTGTGTGGAGCAATCAGATATGAAAGACATCAAGGAAAGGGGGTTTTCTTGCTTCATTTGGCAAAAGACCATCCAGGACATGAACTCCTGCAATTAGCCATCCCAAATTAAAAGGTTTGGCACAATTTCGGGACAACGCCTGGCCTTTGAGGAGTCTCCAAACTGGGGGAACTCTGTAACTACATAGCAGCCACTGAGGCTGCTATGTTGTTGCACCACTCTTACACAAGGAAGCAAAATCAAGGAGGTGAGTATTATAGCTCATTACAGAATATAGAGGAGATGATAAACAAGACTGTGTATCGAAGATAATTTCATACAGTTCTAGATGCAATCTTAGACACATGTACCTGGGAGTAAGTCCTGTGGAACTCACTGGGTTTTATTTTTCAGTAGATGGGTATTGGATTGCACTGTCAGTGGCCCCTTAATGCTCTTCCATCAATTTCTCCAAATATTTTCCACACACACACAATGTGCATTATAAGTAGGTACAGTGCCTTCCCATAACCATCACAAGTTGGATCACTTCAGATAAATGCTTGAGGAGTTTGCAAATAGGTGACTTCCATAAATGTGAAGCAGCTACCAAGAATGTCACTCACTGTGCCCCTATTAGGTTCTCTCTTAAATCAGGAAGGTGAGTGTTATAGGTTGTTCTTCTCTATATTCTATCACTTGCATGGGGCCTCAGAATATATGTCCATGATGACTTGACATAGATCAATGACCCCCTTGAAGCCCCTTTGCTTCTCTTTAATATTCACCCTCAGGTTGTATAAAGAATGACAAAAGGGTGGAAAGCCATGTAATGGGAATTCACATGTGTGTTAGTGCATATAGGTTCAGAACCAAGAGGTGATGTTTATTCTGGATTAATTAAAGTGGAGTAAAACAATGTGATTTTGTGTATCAGTTGTTTTTGATGGTTTGGCTTTAGGGCATATTGCTACTGAAAAGAAGTGGGTTCTTTTCAAGTTACCTGTAAGCTCTAGTATTCTGTAATCAAACTGTCCATGCAGTTAAAATAAATCAGAAATGCATTTCTACACATGTTTAGACAGAAAGAAATCCTACTACTCTCAGCGTGCTGCAGCAGCCATGGTAGCTGGGGAATAATGGGAATTGTAGGACTTCTTTCTGCTTTGAATTTGCTTTCAAAAATGTTGCTCCATCTTATAAAGAAAACTAGGTTCTAGGTTGTTGTGTTTTTAAAAAGGCTTAACAAAATTCTTCATGAACCACGTACCCTGGTAAACTCTTAGCCGACAATGCAGAAGTCGGCAACTAATGGCCTTCCAGATGTTTTGGTCAACATCTACCATCAGCCTTAACCAATATAGCCAATGGTGAGGGATCATCAAGTTGTAGGCCAAAACATCTCGAGGGCCTGAAGTTGCCCACCCCTGCAATAATGAGACCTCACTTGCTCTAGGGATCATCTTTTAATCTTCAGAAATGCAGGTTGCAACCTACCATAGTGGAGTAGTCTCAAGGTGCCCCATGATGTTTATAAGAATACTTACTGCTCAGTGATATTACTGTCAATATCGTTTTGCGGCGTGTGTGTGTGTGCGTGTGTGTGTGTGTTCAGGCCAATGAACTGCAAGCTAGTTTAATTTTGAACATTGTGCTGTCTCTATAAAGAGGCCAGAAATAAGCACCAAGGACAGCACTGAAGAAGTGATTATTTGCATTGTAACTAAGACCCTCAAGCCATGTACTTTTGACGTTTTCCTGTTCTATTATATTTCATGCATCCCTTTTGAGAGTGATGCAGTTCATTTTCACAATGAACTTTGGGGCAATGTCTTTATGCTACAGAAATAAGCTTATGTGTGAAAGCCCTTACATTTTTGTCAGGGCTGGGAATGGAGTCAAGAATGAAATTTGGCAACACTACCTACCATGGAATAAAGTGTTGTCATATGAACCACTACCATGTGATACAATAGGAATTAATAATTATGTCCAGTATAAGGTAGCGCCTTATTGAAAAGAAATGCAAAGAAACATGATTCTCAACCTTAGCACATAAATCATCAGAGATTCGAACCCAAGACAAGCCACAATAACTCACATTCTCTTCTCTACAGGCACTGCATGCACTATCAATGTGGCTTTATTGTCACCAGGTAGAATTGATCGTTTTAGTATGTGTCTTGTGCTGAACATTTAATTCCACTAGACTGTAAATAAAGAATGTTACAAAGCAGTGGTGGCTCCGATTTCAGTGGGTCTGTGAATCCATTCTGGCTTTCAGTCAAGGCCAGAACTCTAAAAGAGCTAACCAAGGTGCTGGACCTCAACCCAAAATGGGTTCAGCACCTTGAATAGTGCCATTAGAGTTCTGGCTGGTTCCGAATTAAATCTTTGAATGATCTGGTGCATCCGCCACCGCTTCCCTAATCACCACCACTACCACAGCTTTGGCTCTGTGAGGAGAAGGACTCTGCAGAGACATCTTCTTTCCTCCATATAAACATTGCATGCCATCATCACATAGGCAGGCCACACGAAAACAGCCAAGCAGGAAAAGGGCACATAACGTGGTGTCGCATGGAGTCACACTGCGTTATTGTAAACTACAGCTCCTAAGATGTACTGCGATATTGCGCATGTGCAAACGCTTGTATACATGGAACGAGCTCTTATATTAAAGGAGACCTCTTGTCTGAACTCATGCGGACAAATTCATTGCTTTCTGAGAAAATAACAAATTAACTTGGGGTAAATTTGCCCATCACTAGATGCTGGGGGTTCATCCAACATTACTTCAGTGAGAGCCACTGTAACATGCCTTCTTCCTCAATCACTTTAGAAACATGGGAAGTTTCTCCGTTCATGTGTAAAAGTTCACAATGCATTCAGTATGGTTCCAGCTCTGAGGAAGGGTGATATGCTTCAGTCTGATATTGTATATATGCATACAGAGTTCACTGGACCTAACTAGAGGATTTGAGAGTGAGCTAACGGGCAGCACAAAAAACTTGGGAAAATAGAAAATGATGTAGCCCACTGTTGTGCTTTATCCCTGCTTCCCTGATCTATATCTCTTTTAAGTAAAAAATTATGGGATCTGACCCAATGGCAGCTAATTGCCCACTGCCCTCCCCCCACCTCTCACTCTTCTGGATTGATTTATCCTGTACAGTAACAGAAGCCTTGAATCTGCATAGGTGTGGTGTGTGACTCAGATTTCAGGACATGATACCCTTATTGTGTACTCTTGCAGCCCTTATTTGAAGATCCAGATCCAAATCCTCCCTTTTAAAGGCCTCCCTTTCACCTGATTTAGGAGGATTCAAGGAAGATCTATCTCTGTAGGTAAATTTGTATACACGCTAAGCTCTTTATTATTGAATTCTTTGTGTATATAACAAACATTGCCCAGCAACAGGCATCTCTTAGTTGAAATCTATTCTGTAGATTCAGCCCATGTAGTCCAACAATCTGAATACGCACATTAATATGATTAACACTGCTACTATATGAGACTAACAGTTTGTACATAAATATAATAACTGAATAATTTTTAACCTTCTATGCTGTATTATTTTCTCATGATGTGACATCTGTCTTTATTATGCTGCCACATTTGTCAGAGATTGCATTCTTTCAGGGATTGGTTTATTCTATGCCCTATATGGAATGGCTGGTTTTGACACTTATATAGAATACTAAATGGGGAACTACTGCCAGCTTCCGGAGATAGGTAGTTTTGGGGCTATTGAAAAGATTTATATGCCCAGCAGCAGAAACTATTATTGTGCTCAGAACCAAGTTAATGAAGCAAAGCAATGGTGGCCAGTTACATCAGGAATGGGGAACCTCCGGCCTAATCTGACCCTTGGAGATACCCATCTGGCCTGCAGAGTCTCCATTGATTCCTCCATGGGGTCAGGCTGTTACCTGCAATAGGAGATTATGGGATGGATTCCCCTGCATGCTGCTCCCTCTCCCTAGATTGGTATTGAGAGCCACTGCCTGTGATACTGGAGGTAACATGTGTCTAATCCCCTTTTAAAATTGGTGCTCATACTTCACCTTTTAGAGGCAAGTTATACAATTTAACCATGCATTGTAGGAAGAAATGCTTCCCTCTCTGTGTCCTGAATCTCCTTCCACTCAGCGTCATTGGATGCTCCTGGGTTCAAATATTATAAGAGAAGGAGACTTTTTCCACTTTCTCCACACCACATATAGTTTTATACACCGCTTTCATCCCTTACTCATCTTTTCCCTAAGCTAAAAAGTCCCAAATACTGTAACCTTTCCTCATAGGGGAGTTGTTTCACCACCTTGATCATTTTGATTGCCCTTTTCTGCCCCCTTTCTTGTTGTACAATATCATTTTTGTGATGCCCTTTTGCCAGCAGCAGGGAAACAGCTATCTGTTCTCCATAGCTCAGCTGATGGCTGATCAGCTGGTCTGCAGGGAATAGTGGGCAGGGCTCTCCAAGGTACACAGATAGTGGCTGTGAGTCACAGGTTGTCCATAAGTGGTGTAGGCAGTGCTTCAAATAACTCCATGTAAGGCTTTAAAGGTCAAAAACAGCACTTTCAATTAGACCCAGAAGCACACCAGCAACCAGTGCAGCTGGTATAGAAGTAGTGTAAAATGATCCAACCCTCTAACCCCAACAAGAATTCAAACAGCTGCTTTCTGCACCAGTTGAATTTTCCAAGTCATCTGGAAGCATCCTAGCTCTGCTTTCCTGAGTCTGGATTGCAGCTGATGAACTGTAACACAAAGCGGTTAAAAGGCACTGCATCTAAACAATGCCATGGCCCAAGTGGGGACTAGAACCTGGATCTCCTGAATTCCAGTCCAGCACTCAAGCCACTACAACTGGCTGTCAATGGATGATAAAACTCTGTTCTTGGGGAAATTAAGAATGTCAGAGCACAATCGTATGTGCGTTTAGACAGAAAAGAGTCCTACAGCATGGGAGGTGTAGGACTTTTTAAAAATGCCCTAAGTTAACTAGACTTAAAATTCCTGGATACCTCCTGAAGCTGTTCTGAAAAATTGGCACTACATTGGACACTTTCGGATCCTTTGGTACAAAGGCTGATACAAGGGATATGTTCCATATGTTCTAAAGAAGACCAGCATTTTCACATTTGGGTTCTTTAAGAGCTCTTAGATAGATACCATATAGATATGAGGATTGTTTTCCATTTGTCAGTAAGTTCTGGAAAGTCATCTCTTGCCTCAGTTCCTCAGACTCCCTGCCTGAAAATATCATTTCAGGTGCAAGTATCTACACTACATCTTCAGCACTAAAGGCAGACATAAAGAATTCAATTTATTGGCAATCTCCATAACTTCCTTCTGTACTCATTTAACTCCATTGTCATCCAACAATCCAACTTGTTCTGGTTTGAACAAGAATGTATTAGCTATTTGTGACATGCTTATCAAAATCCTTCTGTTTTGCATCCCTTTTCTCTGCATTTCTGTTGCACAAGTTAGTATTTTCTTTCTCCTCCATTCCTCATTTCAGCAGTACTATTTTCTAAAAGAAACTTTATTTTCTCTAATAGTTTTCTTGACACCATTTGTTAACAATGCTGACTACCTACTGGACTACTTGGGGTACCTTTCTTACTAGTGGTATACATTCTAGGGGAGTTTCTATTTTGGTCTTGAATAACCACAATTGCTCTGGAGAAATGTGATTCTCTTGATTTTCACTTTCAACTTGCTTTTTACGAGTTCCCTTATTTTTTGAGAAGTTTCCTGTTTTGAAATCAAATGTGACTGTGTTGGACTTCCTTGGCAATATTCCTTTTACATATACTTTAAGATAGAAGCTGAATGTTTTGGGTAGCCCAGGAATTATAGCCAGTCTTCCACAAGAGTAATAAATTATCTAATAAAGATTTCCTGCAACTCCTACAGTGGTTGGGTTTTATTTCTAGTTTAATTAATAATCATACTAACTTGAACATAAATGTCAGTTAAAATATTCTCATTTTCTGATTTTCTTATCAGTTAAGGGCACAGTCCAATGCATATTTAGACAGAAAAAGTCCTACAACTCCAAGCATTCCCCAGCCACCCATGCTGGCTAGGGAATGCTGGGAGTTGTAGTACTTTTTTCTGTCTGAACATGCATAGGATTGTGCCCTTAGTGTCTTATGTCTGAGATATCTGGAATAATTTTCCAGCTTACTCAAGCATGCTAAAAGTGCTGGTGTCTACTAGAAATCTCTCGTTACATCTCATCTCAGAGCATGGCTATGAATCATCTACATAGCAAATAAAGTTTCCTATTGAATCATGCAAAGGCATTTTACTGAAGATGGAGCAAAAGGTCAGGCTTTTGCTTTTAGTGTGCATAACACATGAAACTTGATGCTGCTAGTTTCTGTAGCCAGAGGACTATTGTCTGCAACTGCCCTTTCATTTCTCTCACAAATATTATAATGTAATATTCTCAAAACCATAAATAAATATCACAATTTTGCACCTTTCTTAGCCTCCAGCAGTATCTGAAATTTCAACATTGGTTCCCTGTAAGCCTCAGGGTGGTCTGTGAGCAGTTGCTCCACTGAGAAGTCACTCTAAAGCCAAAGCTATCCAATAATTTTGGATGCCTTCCTTTACAAAGACCAGGCCAGTATGGCTAGATCTACGCTACTGCTTTATAGCAGTATTGAAGTGCACTGATAACTGTTAGGGCACAATCCACATTCCATATACTGTTTTCATAGTGTTATTTGCTGTTTTTTATTCCACATTCGTAATGATTCAACACAGGCTGTAAATCTGGCTCTTATCTCTGAAGATGCTGATCCTAAAGTCTATTGAAATACAATATAAAAACAATAATACATTAAAAGTGTTGCAAAAACAGTAAATAGAGAAGTGTGATTATAAGTCAGGGAAAGCCTGAGTAAACAAGTGTATCTTCAAGAGGTGTCTAAAGTTCACCAAAGTTTCCAGCTCTTGGACCACATATGGGAGAGCGTTCCAGAGGGTGTGTGCTACTACCAAAAAGACCCACTTATGTGCCATTACTTGATGACACACTATTGGTCATGAGACAACTAATCAGGCCACCTCAGAAGATCTCAAAGGTAGGGTGTGCACAGATTTGGCTCCAGATCTGAATCCTGAGCGAAAGCAGTCTGATTCAGATAGAATCGATCCAGATCCAGAGCAGGGGATATCTGTGCCATAGCAGCCCAAAGTGGGTCGGATTGGATCAGAAGCACTTTGAATTGCTTTGGCACGATCAGGCCTGTCCCCCCTACACATCCCCTGCTTGTGCCCCCTCAGACATGCCCACCAAGTTGTGCAAGCTCCTTGCTCCTTTTATGGATCCATCAGAAGTGCCAGCAGCCATCCATGCCTCTTCAAGGAAGTCACCATTTTAAAAATGATGACTCCCATTTTAAAAATGGTGACTCGTCTATTTCCGTTAAAAAGAAATCCTGCAGAAATGGCAGCCATAAAGCAGCCAGGTATGCAGTATTACAGGCATGAGCGGATAGTCCAGTGCCCGTCCATTCAACCTGTCATATGTCTGAATAATTGGGACATCCGAATCTCGCTTCAGCTCTGTATCTGGATCAGATCCAGGCTGAAACGGCTGAGGCAGATCAGGGCCAATTCAGAAGCTCTGAATTGGCCTCCAAAGAGGGGGATGTGCACAGCCCTAATGGATATTGGGGAAGGTGGTTGGTTAAGTATCCTGGTGCTGAATTGATTAGGGCTTTGAATTAGGGATGTGCAGCGGATCTGATCTGATCCACGATTTGGATCCAATCCAGCCAAAATTGGAATGAAAGGAAATGATTCCAATTTCAAAAAATGGAGGTCCGATTTTTTCCAATCTGATTCCCCTCCCCCCCCCCCGATTTTAATTGGGAAAAATCAGAAAATCGGACTTCCATTTTTGTGTTTTCGCCATAGGCTTGCATTAGGGGAAAGCTTTCACCCAATGCAAGTCTATGGGGAAAACATGGCGGTGGGTGAGTGGGGACCTCTACCTCCCTCCCTCCCACCACTCGTGCTCCTTACCTGCTGCCTCCTCGCCGCCATCCGCTGCCACCCACTGGTCCTTTCTACTGAGAAACAGGCTTCACGGCCTGCCTCTCAGTACAGCGCCAGGGGATGATGTCACCCAGTGCTCTACTGAGAAGCAGGCCGCGAAGCCTGTTTCTCAGTAGAAGGGACCAGCGGGCAGCAGCGGACGAAAGTGGACGGCCCCGGCAGGTAAGGAGCGTGAGTGGGGGGGAGATACAGGGAGGGAGGGGGAGTTAGGTCCCCACTCATCTGCCCCCATGTTTTCCGCATAGACTTGCATTGGGTGAAAGCTTTCCCCTAATGCAAGCCTATGGTGAAAACACCTAAAATGGCGTCTGATCCGAAAATTGGACATCCAATTTTTGTATCGGAATCAGATCCGATCTGATCCGCAGGACCTCCATTTTTGTCCGATCCGATCCAGGGCAAAATCTGAGGTCCCAATTCTGATTCCGATACGATTTTTCCTCCCGTGCACACCCCTACTTTGAATGTCAACCTTGAACATGGTCTAGTTTCATCCTCAGTTCATCATTTGGAATATAACCCTTTGGAAATTCAAATTTAGCACACATTTTAGTTAGTGTCCTTTTAGTGTTTATTTTGTTCTCATCTGAAAGAATCAGATTGTATTTACCTAGAGTCAAGGTAACTGCCAATCCCAAGGCCAATCCCAGCACAGTAGTGCTGCTCAGACAATACCAGGGGTAGGAAAACGTTTCCTGCAAAAAACACACACACTTAGAATTGAACAATTCTAAGCCTAGTAGTTTGTTTTGAGTACCAAAACTGAATAGGGCTCCCAAGGCTCCCACTTTAGCAACTTGTTTGGCTATTCCATCAGTTGAGTAAGGCATGTATAATTAAGCCTGGAAAAAAATTCTGCTAAGTTCCATTTTAGAAGCTGACCTTTTAAAAATAGCAACTTAAATAAGCCAAATACCTGAGCATCTGGAGTTACTAGGTGTTATGATGACTAATATGGATCATATTATTACACAAATGTCAGCCGTTTTATATAGCAGGCTTTAAATCATCCTTTGTGAGTTTTGTTTGATTTAACATTATTATGTGTTTCTGATTCATCTTTATTTTATACAGCAGGGGTAGGGAATCCCAGGTCTGGAAGCCAAATTTGGCCCTTGTGGGGTCCCAATCTGGCCTCTGAGATTCCCTAGAGGGCAATGCCTCCTTCCCCATGCCCTAACCCTAAACACAATCATTTCCTAGCTTTGGTGCAGTTTCCCCTCATTCTAAAAGGTTGAAATAGCTCTCCTATCACTTAGTTACTGGCAATAAGAGCTTTAAGCTGCAATATGCTGGCATTTTATTTCATTTATTTATTTATTTTTGGTATTTTTGGCCACTGCATTTGCCTTCACCCTGCCCTCCACTGAAAGGGTAGATTTTTGTTTCCAATCTACAGCTCTATCACAGAGCTCACAACCTCTTGCAAGGGATTCAGGCTGCTTTCAGATGAGGATTTACTGTGGAACCACAATGGCTCATTCATTCACATTTTACGGAAGCACTACATGTCATCATCCATTTGTAATGTTTTCCCATATTTTCCCAACGTTGCTTCCTTCGCCTTCTTTTTTCTTACTCGATCAATTTGATGCAGGCAGTGACATATTCAGCAGTTGAACTTATCACAATTTGGCACCTATGAGCGTTACATTAGCAGTGACCACCATTTTTATCGTTGGTTTATTTTTAATCAAACTTCCAGTAGTGCTAAAGCACTTTTCCAGATATATGTTTTAAAAAAGCAAAATACCATCTAAATGAAAGAGTGTTGTATATATATTAAAATAGTGAATATATATATTCACTATTTTAACAAGGTGGTTAATGACAGTGTCCAGAAAGTGATTTTTAAGATTAGCATTATTAGGATATAGGGCGATATCTCTAGAAGGCTATAATGCACTTAGAAAAAAAGGAGAGTAAGGAAGGACATGATAGAGATGTATATAATTATTCACGGTCTGGAAATAGGGAGAAAAAATTCTCCCTCTTGCATAATACTAGAACCCATGGTTATCAGATTAAGATGATTGGTGGGAGATTCAAGACATATAAAAGAAAGTACAACACACAATGCATAGTTAAATTATGGGAGTTGCTACCACAAGATGTAGTGATGGCTACCAATTTGGATGACTTTAAAAGGGGATTAGTTAAATTCACGAAGGATAAGGCTATCAATAGCTACTAGTCACGAGGACTATATGCTACCTCCAGTATCAGAGGCAGTATGCCTAAGTATACCAGTTGCTGGGGAACATGAGCAGGAGGGTGCTATTGCATGCACATCCTATTTTGAGCTTCCCACAGGCAGCTGGTTGACCACTAGGTGAAAAGAATGGTGGGCAGGAATGCTAGACACTTGGTCTGATCCAGCATGGTTCTTCTTATATTCTTATACAATGGTACTTTAAAGAAAAGGCCTCACTCTGCCTAATGGTAGGACTGGCCCTGCAAATAATTCAAGTAATATGAGTCAAGCGGTACAACAGCGGCAATAACAGCTGTGAATCTGATAGCTTTTAAAACTTGATAATGCTTTCTCAAGGCATGTAAATTAAAAGATTCCTTTTCACACACACTTCCATTCCATTTATTGCCACAAGATTATGTGGTTTAATTGGTCAGGCTAATTGTAATCTAGCCATTAGAACATAGGTGAGGTTTTGTAAAACAAACCTCCACTTACTGGTTTATTTATTTGCAAACTCTTTTTAAAAGGCGTGGCTTTTTGAAAAAAGATTAATGTGCATAGTCAAGCATGCTTATAGATTTTGTTTCATTAAAAAGTTTCTGTGCCCCTCACAGCAATTTGACACTTCTTACCATTACATTAAAAAAATATCCTAAGCCAAGTAAAGATAATGAATGGGCAAGCATTTTAATAAATTCAGATCTCCTAACTGGCAGTGGGGTGGGTCATCTTGGGCCAAGAGGAATAGTGAGATAAATAAGGAGTCCATTAACCTCTTCGTCCGTTGATAATTGTACATGGAGATACTGACAGGACAGTGGGCAGTATCCAATGCTGCCTGCCTGTGAGTGGGGCCATCACCGCTTCCATTCTGAGAGTAGCCACCCTTCCACAAGTAGTGTCCACCGTTTGAGAAACAGACATTTAGCACTTCCAGGAGAAAACCCTGAAATGATTAGAAACATTCGTTTCTGGAATGGGGCAGGAAGCCGGAGCTCCCTTATAAGTGTTTCTGCTCATTTGGAGTTTCCCCGGAAGTCCTAAAACTCCATTCTACAAGCGATGGACACTTGCAGAAGGGAATTGGTGGGGCTGGTTGCTCATAGGTGGTTTCCACTGATACTTGTGAAAAAGCTTCCTAGCTTTTGGACTGTATCCATCAGAACATGTCACTGGAGGCTCAAGTGGCCACTGCGGCTCGGAGTGTCTTTTACCAGCTACGTTTGGTTTGCCAACTACAGCCTTTCCTGGACAGGGATATCTTGGCCATGGTGGGACAGGCATTGGTAACCTCAAGTTTGGATTATTGCAATGTGCTCTATGTGGGGCTGCCCTTAAAGTTGTTCCAGAAACTGGAGCTAGTGCAGAATGCTGCAGCTCAGCTGTTGTCCGAAGATGCCCCTTTCCAGCATATAACTCCTTTGCTGAGGGAACTGCACTGGCTGCCTATTCGCTACCAGGCCAGGTTTAAGATTCTTGTTCTAGTGTACAAAGCCCTAAGCAACTTGGGACCAGGATACCTGAGAGAGTGCCTCCTCTGCTATCAACCTGCCTGGTCACTGAGATCATTCGAGGGCATGCTCCAGACCCATCCTCCGATTGTAATTGGAATTCCATAGGAGGGGGGTTATCAGGGGAAGAGCCTTCAGTGTGGTAGCCCCCCCTCCTATGGAATTCCCTGCCTCTGGAGGTCAGGCAGGCGCCAACTTTGTATTCCTTTCGGTGCCTCTTGAAAATGCCATTGTTACAGGAAGCCTTCCCTTAATGACCAGCCATGGGTTCATTTTGCATTTTGCTTCTTTTAACAAAATCTATTTTAATGTGTTTTTATTCTGTTTTTATTTTATTTGATCTTGCACACTACTCTGAAACTTTGAATGGGGAGCGGTATATAAATATTGTAAATAAATAAATAAACATGGAGAATGTAATACCCCATCCAGTTGAGGGAGCGGGGCAGAGGGACAGGAAAGAGCAGTTTGCATGGACACAGGTGGACAGAGAGATAGCTGAGACTTTCTGGCTGGAATTGGCTGGAAATGGGGTTGCAGTTTACCATTGACCATGGTAACCCTCTGGACTGTCTTGGCAGTTTGGGTCTAGGAGGCAGTGGCACAATATTATGTTGTTTCCAATTATTTCTGGAGGGATGGAGGACTTCTGTTTCAACTCAAGGCTTTTGGGGTACCTTAAGGTTCTATCTTCTCCAACTTGCTTTTTAACATTTACAAGGGATATTTTATGTTTTCGAATTGTTTAAGTGAGCAGCCCTGGGAGGACTATGACCTGAGAGACAGCACAGAGATATTGTAAATAAATAAATAAATAAATAAGTAAATAAATTAGTGGTTGTACTCACATAAGAACATGCACTTGATTCCAGGGCAATTTACAACACTTTGGAACACTATAAATTAAAAAGAACAATAAAATAATAGTTAGCAAAGCAAAAAGAAAGGAAAAAAATGCAGTTATTTTTAAATACTTAGAATTTTCTCTTCAGGGATCTGTTGCCTGCTGAAGAACTGTCTGTTGGCTTCCAATATACTTTCCTTGTATATTTGTAAATTAAGTAAATATTACTATGATGTTATGGTCCTATTCACACAATCATGGCAGGAGGGTGGATAGGGGAACCACACCGTTAGGAGTGAGAGGGGAATGCGTGCGTCCCACACACAACTGCGGAACCATGCAGGGCCATGTAGTTCCCTTACATATACCCACAATGTGGTTCCCTAGTCGTCCTCCCACCACTGTGGCCATGTATCCCGGTGGCCACTGCAATGGGAATGGGGTGACACCGGCCGCTCTATTACAGAGATTGCCCATGTCGGCTAGACCGTTGCTGGAAGTTCCAACCGCTGTAGGCAGCTGTCTTGGTGATGCTGAGTTTTTCTTTGCAGAATGGCTGGATTTACCCATGAAGCTCCTGCCACATGATATGGTAACACCCCAGGGCACCTTACTCCCGCTGCAGAGGGTAGGTACCTGAGAGAGGTAATTTACCGATCGTGGGAGGGGAAAGTGCTCCCCACGTGACATGCTAACTCATTGTGGGACGTTCCCAGACATGACCCACAGTGGGTTCGTTTATAGGTGTATCCAGCCTATAAGTCTGCAGTACACTTCCTGAAAGGAAAATAACCATGATAGAAATGCCCCTGGAACTACTCGACTTTTAGAAGCAGTGAGTGCACGACATAGCTTGATCCACCAAGCAGGATACGACACTTTGAAAATGTTTTGAAAACTGTATATGGAGTGTGTTCTGGGCCCCAACAGTTGTCACTACTGTTATAAACTGTTTTAAAGCAGTAGTGTAGATCCTGCCCTGCTGTTCTCTTTGCTCAGTTCTTTCTGTCATGTTTGTTCCTTTCCACTTCCTTTCTCTATGCTAGTTCCCCCATTTATCAATTCCTTTTCTATACAATAAGGTGTGCAGCTGACAGATTCTGTTTATCCTTGCCTGTTACAGTTCTTTGGTACTCACCACAGAGTTCCCCTCAGGCCCCCTCCACAAGGATTCGCTTTTGCGCCTGGTTAAGTGATTATGCGCTTCATCGCTGAAGCGCATTTACGCCTAATAGCTCTGCACGAGAGGCAGGCAGGGAGAGGGGAGGGGGAAGGGGGTGGCAAGATCGAACCCCAGGGAGGGATGGAGCGGGGAGGGGGGCAGCTGATGCAGGACGGCTACATCGGGGGCCGGGGGCGGATCAGCCCGGAAAACTGCTGCTGGCTTCCAAAGAGTGACTGCAGGGGGGGCGGTGTGCAGACCCCCGGAGGCAGGAGCCGATCTCGGCCGGGGAGCAGCGGAGGGGGCAGCGAGAGTCCTCCGCCGGCCTTTCTCTTCGCAAAGGCAAGAAACTGGGGAGCCGGGAGTTGTCACTGCTGGACGGGGAGTGTCTCCTTCCTGGCGGGGGCGGTAGCAGCGGCGGGGAGAGGGGGGCGGCGGCGGCAGGGCGACCCCTTCTTCGGCCACGCGAAGCTCTCCCACGCGCGCTGGCTGCAGCTGAGGCTGTGCCACAACCGGCAGCCCTTAAAGGGCCGGGCGCGCCTCAGCGCTCTGCTCCATTGCCTGCCTGCATGCCTGGCTGCTTCGCCCTCCCCCGCCGGAGGGAGGGAAGGAGGGGCTGGCCGAGGCCGGCCGGGGTCTCCCCCTGCTGTCTGCCGAGGGACGTGGGCGGGCGAGGAAGGCAAAAGACGGAGCCAGAGGAGCCGGCTAGGGAAGCCAGGAGCCGAGCGGGGGAGCGAGCAGCAGCAGCAGCAGCAGCACATCCCGCCGCAAAATAAAACTCGCTATTTAACGCGCATTCGATAATGCGCACAATTGGAGGGATAGCGCGCCTCTACGCCCGATTTGCGCTCCCTCCTTGTAGAGGTAAATTTTTTAAAGCGCCTTGAAAGAGCTTTAAACCTCTCTTGTAGAGGCAGCATCAGTCTTCCCCACTTCCCACCTTGTCGCATCCACCTCACTCATCTTTCTTCACTGTGTTCTCACCTTGGCAAGCCTCTCAATCTGCAATTCCCATTTTGCTCTGACACCTCAACCCACTTCTCTTCAGGGCCAGAACATACATTACTTTAAATCTGTATCTAGCAGCTACATATCTCCCTCTCCCATTTTTGCTGTAAAGACTGTTCAGGGGCCCTAGTCCAGATTGGGACCCTAGTGTGGAAGAGTTGGATTAGGGGGTGCACACCTACTCTAGAGTAAAAATTTAAAAAGACATAGACCTCCATCACACAAAATTCCCCCCCCTGGTTTGCCTCTGCGTTTTTTTATCTCTGAGGCAAAAGCACGTCAAGCTTATGATCCCTTTCACCTGAATAGCTGCTCTTTCACGCCTTCGCTCCTTTGCTCTTGCACCCACTCCACTCCACTCCTCCCCTTCTCTTTCTCCCTCCAGTCAGGACCTGGCAGATGTGTACTTCAACCAGACTACCTTTCTGCCAGGCAAACATGGAATGACCCTTTAGCCTGGCTCTTTGGGGGCATTGAGGGAGTACAATCCTGTCTCTGCAGAGGTTTGAGCATAGTATGATTTAAAAAAAAAAAACGCTTTCAAGCCTGGGATGCAAGGTTTGGGTTTTATATTGAGGCTTGGAGCCGACTGCTGTGAAAGATTGCTTTTCCCTGCCAGGACCTGATGCATTCCATTCAAGCCCCCAGTTCCTTTAAAACTACACAGAGATTTAAGGCGTGTTAAACGCATTTAGGGAAAATAATCCAGACTTTTAGCATTCTAGGAAAGGCTGGGGAAGAGGTGGGGTGTCAGCAGGACACGCACAGCGTCATGTGAGTAGCGTGCTGTAAATCCGCACACTAGGCATGGCGAGAGTGTACTAAATTGCAGGTGTGATGAAGCTCATAGCTGCTCAATACGGATTTAAAGTAATGTCTGTTTTGGCCCTCGCTGAAAGAATCTCCCCACCACTACCACCTGAATGCCTTAGTATCATACTCACTGGAAAATCGGGACACAGATATTTGTATGATTTCTTAGTTTTCACAGTGAAGTCTGTAGTAATGCTAGGACTTTGCTGAACAAGATTTCTTGAGTCTCAGCCCTAACCCTGAACTACAACTGTCTATTCTAGTTCTCATGTAAATTATTAATACTTTAAAAAAAGATTTACTAAACCCGTGGATTAATTTATATCTAGCAATAAGCCAGATAGGTTAATTAATTTTATAATATGCAACAGGCATTACTTCGTGTCAGATTTAGAGGGATTACCTCTTGTGGCTCTGCTCCAGTATGCTTTGTGAGTAGAGTTTGTGCAGTGTTTTATAAATAAAGCATACAGTCCCATTGGTCAAAATTGTTCCAAGGGCATAACAATACTAATTTCTGGCTTCTTCTTTCTCTGTCAAATTCCTTTTCTTCTTTTTCTTGCATTTCTGTTCTGCCTTTTCCCCCTCTTGCAAAGAACCAAGGCAGTATACTTAGTCCTCCCCCTCTCCATTTTATCCTCACGATAACCTTGTGAATTAGGTTAGGCTGAGAGTCAGTGACTGTCCCAAAGTAACCCAGTGAGCTTCATGGCGTGAGTGGGGACTAAAACTGAGTTCCAGTCCAGTATTCAAACTACTACATGATAAAACCCTGTACCTCATCATATTTGGGTAAATTAAGAGTTTCAGGGCACGATCTTATGCATGTTTTGACAGAAAAGAGTCCTACAACTCCCAGCTATGCTGTAGGACTCCATTTGTTTGTTTGTTTGTCTGTCTGTCTAAATATGCATAGGATTGCATCCTTAAATAAGCTAAATACCTGGGCATCTGATCCCAAGGCCAATCTACTAGTTGTTATGCTGCCTAGTCGGGACATTTTCTGTCTAAACATGTATAGATTTGCAACCTTAGTAACCAACATTGGACCCATAGAATACATGGTTATACATCCATATAACACAGCCTTTTTTTGCAATAATAAACTATGTTTTAAAGTGTCATTTATTTGCATAAAGGTTGTGCTAAATTTCAGAAGGATAGTGGTATTGATCTGCCACAACAAAGAGACTTTAAAGGCTAACACATTTATCTGTTATAAGTACTTGTGGGCCAAAGCCCATTTCATCAGATGCACAAAATGGTCACCTAAGTGTGTAGGTGTATATACCTGAGAAGTACAGAAGAAGCAAATGTTTTTGTTCCTTCAAAATTGTGCTGTACTTCAGTTACACTCTAATATGAGTCTAACAGACCACTTATGTGCAGTAAGTGCATTTTTCATAGCTACTCCTCTTAGGTTATTAGTGAATGGTTGCTCCTAGACCATGTCGCCTTGGTAGAGACAAGGAATTTCCCAGAAACCAGTCACAGGTTTAACTCAACAGGTTTATTTCTATAACTGCAGCATGTAGTCAGCTTGTTCGTGATATCTCTAGCAAAACCAGCTGGGCTGGGTCATCGATTTAGCCCTAGATTTCCTTTGAGCCGCATCTGCAGAACCAACATATTGAGATCTATTAGGGATGTTTTGTAGGGATTTCATCATTCTGTGGCAGTAGTGGTGTTGTTGTGGTTGTTTTAAATCTCTGCATCTCAAGACATTCTGGTTCCTTCTGATACACAAACTATTGCCTCCGAAGAAATCTGCTGGTTGATCAATAATCTTCGTGTTGATCAAAGCAGAAGGACTGGGATGAAAGTATTATTATCAGTTTTCTATCAGATTCCTAGAGGTGTAGCCATGTTAGACAGTTGCAGCAAAAACACACAGAAAAAAGAGCCCTGTGACACCTTAAAGACTAACAAATTTATTCTGGCATAAGCTTTCATGGACACTGTCCATTTTATTAACCTCAAATTGGATGATTTATATGTGAATGCCGGCGCAGGCGTGTGTGGCAGGAGAAGAGAAATGTAAATGTGTTGTCAGAGGGAACTGAAATGCAGAAAGTACAGACAGTGATAATTACTTTAACAGTTGCCATTCACAAAATGTTGTTGGATGATAACACAGAGACCATTGCAATGGTAGGCCAATCAACATATTTCCCATAGGAAATAGGAGTTGAATCTCTTGATGAACTGTACTTCATCTATTTCTTTGAAGTTCTGTTGTTTCAAGAATGGCCACCAATGGGAGATTGAAACGTCTAGTTTCTGAACATTGCCATACCTGAAATCAGATTTGTGTCCATTTCTTCGTTTGTGTAGTTACTGGCCTGTTTGTCCTATGTAGAATGCAGTAGGGCATTTCTGGCAAATGATGGCATATATCACACTGGAAGATTCCTGTGAGAAGGACTATCAGCATGAGTTGCTCTAAGGAAATACCTAGCCAGCATTGACAAAAAAGTGATGGTAGCCCTAATATTCAGGAGATATGTTTTATGTTCAACCTGTATATGTATAAATAAAAATGCCAATAAACCCTTGGAAGTGCTGTGTCCGTGGAACTCCTTATCATTCTGTGGTGCACGTAACAGTACCTTCCTTCCCACCTTCTCTATATATGGGACAATAGTCTCATATGGTAGGTAGTTAACATTTGTCTGTATGGCAGTTTACTAATTGACATTTGCTTTTGCTTTGGCATCCATTTCTCAAGTTAAATATGACACTGAATGTTCACAAACACGCTTAACTTGAGAGGGTTCAAGTATCAGAAGTAACTGCTAATAACATTTAAAATTTATGAGACTGGAGTATCCCTTGACAAAGACTTTTTCTTGCAAGTCCACGACAACTGCAATGCCCTTCTGAACCATAATGGTAGTAAGGTGAACCCCTTTTCATTCATAAAGACTCAATTAATAAACACACTTGCCTACTAGGCTGCTAACTTTGAAGACTCAGATGTCCTTCCCTGAAGTCATTTTGTTTTACGGCACTTGAAAGATTCTGTGGTGCCCCAGAATGCTTCCATGATACAGATGCCTATTGGGAGAAGAGAAAGTTACCAAAAGGGCAAAAACAACAAAGAATCTTGTCTCACCTTAAAAACTAACAAATTTATTTTGGAATACACCTTAGTGGACACCGTCCATTTCATCATATTACATGAAGGTCCCCTCTACAAGAATTCGGTTTGACACCCGGTTGTCTGATTACGCGCATCTTCTCACAATCTCGTTTATGCCTAAATCCTGTAAACAACATGCGGTGAAGCGCATAACTGGCAGTATGAAACACACTTTAAAGTGGCTGAAATGCAGAGAATCGCTTGTTTACATGGTCATAATGCGCTTTAACTGCAGTGGAGAATTAAAACTCGCTATTTAATGCGCATTCGATAATGCACATAATCGGACAGATAAAGTGACTCAACCCCCGATTTGCGCTCCGCTCTTGTAGAGGTAATTTTTTAAATGTGACTTGAAAGAGCTTTAAATCGCTCTTGTAGAGGCACCCGAAGTTTAGAAGCACAAAATTTCTGCACAACCTTTTGTTTGTTTATATTGCTGCTTCCTATACCTAGGGGGAAAATTGGGACCTGAACACACCAGTGAGAAGACAGATCCTGTTTTCCATTGCTACATCATATGCACCACCCCTCACACATACACCAGTCTGTGCTTAGTAGAAAATTGCCACTGTTTAAGGCTAAGTAGAAATCATAGCTCCTGATTTGGGAGTTCATAACTCCCAATGTGTTCTACTGGTTGTGACTCAGTACTGAGAGGTTAGGGAAATTAACTCTGTGTGTGTTCACAGCACTTTTCTGTCATTGCTGTATGTTTTCTAAAGGTAGTCCTAGCATCAAAATAAGTTTAGTAACTAGCTATGCTTTTAAAAAGCCAGGTTCAAATTCCATCCTGTTGAAGAAATTGGAGGAGAGGAAGCTTAAAGCAAACTGGAAAAAAATAAAACAAATAAATGAGAAATAACCAGGAAGAAAATTCTGGGTAGAAAAGAGAGGGTGAAAGTGTGACTTGGATCGAAGAAAAATATGTAAAAATTTTAAAAAAGTGTTGAGAAACTAAGGGTGCAATCCTATATATGTTTAGACAGAAAAAAGTCCTACAACTCCCAGCATTCCCCAGCCAATCCAGAGTTGTAGGACTTTATTCTGTCTAAACATGCATAGGAGTGCGCCTTGAAAAATGTTGATGTGGGGGAGGGGAAGATGATAAGAGGGAGAATTGTGTAGAGCAGGGATGGACAACTTTAGGAGGTCTGGAGGTTAGGGTTGGTTCCCCCACCCCTACTGTAGATGTAGAACTAACAGGGCACCAGGACTAGAAAAGTTCCTACATGTTAAGAGAGGTTTTGCACAGGACAGAAAGGGAATGTGAACCAAATGTGAGTTGAAGAAAGGGTAAAGACTGAAAGGAGATGAAGAGAGAGAAAAACAAAGAAAAACAAGAAAGCTAAAGAGAGGGGTGGATTTTGAAGTATTTGTCTACTCAAGGTTTCTGTGGCTGCTTTCTCCCCATCTCCCAATTGTCCCCTGTTGTAATTTTGAGAACATTGTAACTGAGAAACCTGCATTTTGAAAGCTCAGAAAGAGCGAAGGGGCACCAGATGCCAATCTGCACTAAAAGTGTGGCAGGCTGAGGGAGTTACCTGGTTTGGGATAGGAAAGGAGTATTTTATAGGCCACTTTTGAAGGCCATGATCTGAAAAAGTAGCAACTAAGGCTTCAACTCTAAACACACTAGTGAATAAGACTCACTGAATACAGTGAAGCGTACTGCTGAGTAAACATGCATAGGATTGCCCTAAAAGAGAGTATGGGGGCCAGTAGGTTCTATGAACATCAACACAAATGTATGTTTTTAGGGAAGCCGGAGAAATAACTGGTCCTTCATAAACCTCAAGCTGGCAATCAAATATGCTTCCCTTTGCCTCCACATGTTTCTGGTAATAATCTACAGGGGTCATTAGTAGCCCCAAAGCAGGCAAAAGCTATATGGCTTTAAAAGGTGACTGGGCTTAACAGGAAACCCAGCAATGAAGCATGGCCTTGTATACTTTTTTCAAATTTTGTATCGGTTTCTTTTTTAATGCCTTGTATTCTTTTATCCTGTGAAGGAAAGCGAGAGGTGTCCATTACATAAAAATAAACAGAACTGGTAACAGAGTATTGTTCAGTCAATAATAAAAGAATTGGGCTTGTGGGAATGAAAAAAAGACAACCCCCAAGTAAATGATAGCAGTACCTCATCTGGTGAGGCAGCTCTGAAACATGTGGCCTACTTTCCTGTTTTTCCTTTTTCCTGCGCTTTCCTAAAGCAGAGGCCATGGGTGCAAGGCAAAAAAGAACTGTGCAGAGACCTTTGGCAGGAACAATATTTTAAATAAGAGACGTATATATTTTAGGCACTCTGCAGTATCTCTTGTCATCTTGTCTTTGCAGTCTGTTTGACTGTGTGTGTGTGTGTGTGTGTGCATCTTTGCGGGTAGGAACACAGCTACGAAGCTGTTGATTCAAGACTAGGCTTTAAAAACGGCTACTTCTCATTTATGCATTTGTTTTTACCAGTAGATGGAGCTGCCGCGATAGGTGCTGCCTTCCCACCCCCTTCATCTTTTCTCTCTCCATCCCTCTCTCCCCCTCCCCACCTCCTAATGAGCTGTTTTCTGCTATATGTTGGGTACCATAGAGTGAGGCTGAGAACAGGAAGCGGAGGCAGAAGCAAAGAGAATTCTGGAAAGGTCTGTGTGTTTTTCTTTTCCACTGAATGCAGAAATTAGAGTAAAGAGAGAGAGAGAGCGTTATTGTCAGAAGCCTGGATCATTACAATAGGAAGCATTTTACATGGTCCTGCCTGCAAGACGCTGTGTTGTGATTTGTCACTCCCTTTTCATCAGGTAAGCTGGCGAGCCATTTCCCCATGCAGATGATGGGGTCTTAGCAACCTGGCACCTTCACAGAAAATAATGAATCTGATTTTAGCCTCTGGTTGGTACAGATAAATCCTTAGAAGAACTGGGAGAATTTAAAGCCATTTTGAATAGCCCAATTGCAGTGATGCTGTGCCGGTGGGTGGTTATGGTTTTCTTTTCTACCTGCTTAAAGCTGCAATTCTGTGGACAGCTGCCTGAGACAAATTGCATTCCCTGGGTCTTACTTCTGAGTAGAGATTAATAGGATTGTACTGTAAAACCATAGTGTCCTAGGACTGAAAAGATTACATTTTTCTTTCCTACCCTGCCTAAAATGTGAAATTACTTACAATAGACACAGGGAGCATTTTAGATTCCCAGTGGAGGTCATGTTGCTCCTAAAGGGAAACAATATGTACTACTTGTTCACTTTAAAAATAAATAAATAAATAAATCAGATTTATCATGGTTATGAAGCTCTCACATCCAAGTGCTACAGGGAAGAAATGCATATAATATTGTACTCTCGTGTATACCGTTTACAACAAGGTTGTTTTCAGAAGAAGAATCCAATTTCCTATGTTTCTAGAATGTTACAATACTATGTGCCATACCTATTATTTTTTCCATTGTGAGATAGGTTTTGTGAGAGGAGGAACATGAAATCCAGATGAGTGATTTTTTTAAAAAGGAGGCCCCGTTCAATCCATAATATGAGCCACTTCTCCCGCAAGGCCTGTTAGGAAAGCAAGCCATAACATGCATTTTGACTATGCCCTTTATGTTAATCTCCATTCATGTACCACTTTTGACAATGTGAATAGTTATTTGTTGTAACTAGGTAACACAGCTTTAATTCTAAAAGTGTTGAACTGGGCCATCCCCACCCCCGCCCCGGAAGGTTATAATATAGAAATAATAGCTTACCTCACATTAGCATTGGAATAAATTGTATGTTGCACAGTTCTATGAAATTAGGGTGCCATCCTGTGTAAACAAGAGGGGCTTTCCGAATGATGGCCCAGATTATAGGTACTGGAAGGGTAACTTCTGAGGTTAGTTCTCAAAGAAAATAGGGATGTGAGAATTAATGAATGTACAGTATCTGGCACCTTTGTGTTGGGTGGATAGATCTCATCTAGATATTTCCTAATTGTGCTAAATAACTTGCGATGGTGGGCCCCTATATTCGCTTATGTTGTTTCCAATTTTTTTTTTAAAAAAATTGATATATTTCAGTGTTTGGTTGTACTGAGACATCAGCACATTTTGCTTGACACAGATCTCCATATCTTATGGAGCATGAGAAATAGCAGCCTGAGGAATGCTGATTTTCTCTTTATCAATCTGCCTTTGAGCTCACTCATGTTATGAAGTCGATGTTTTGTGGTGCCTCATCCTTAATATACCCAAGGCTATGGTCTCACTTATTCCAGCTACTTGCTCCAGAACGACCTTTGCAATGGATTTTGATGCCACTGCTCTCGAGTATAGGCTTGGAGATTACAGCCTATATGTTTGGATTGATAGTGTGTGTGTGTGTGTGTGTGTGTATGTATCTACAAAATGTCTTCACTTCTTTTTTTTAGCCAAGGGCAAAAGTGACATAATGTGTCATAAGCATCATGGATCAGTGATGGGAATCCATTGCTAATTAACTGTGTCTGTTCTCTGTCAGATTCTTATCCTGAGTGAGAATTATTTACTCCTTGGATAATTAGTACAGTTAGTTTATCCAGATGATCAGCTCAGGGCATGGCCCTAACATATTTTCAGGATAGCTATGTAAGTTCTAGTTCAAAGGTTGTTGTATGATATTTGGTTCACATGCAGCGGATGGTGGCGGGGAGAGGGGAGGATAGCCTTGCTGTGAGGTAATGCTGTGTGCTACAGATCTCAAGAGGGGGACTGATCAGTCTAGGAAGAAGTTGCTCCCACAGGAGCTGAAAGAGCTTGGTCCCAAGGCAGAGGGTGAATATGGACAATTATATACCAAGTTATAGTTTACTGTGGTGTGCATGTAAACTATGTGTTAACCCAGTAGTTTCTAATGCCCTTCAAAGTGTCAGGGAGAATTGTGTCATAGATCCTCATCCAATCAGAAATCTGAGGAAGGAACAGAGCGGTAAAATTCTCTTTTTGCCTTGTTGTAGAATATGATATGATATGATATGAGGCTAAATTCTTATGTTTCAAGTGGCACCCTCATGATACTTCTATTCTACTTTTCTATATGCCTATGTACACCAGTTGCTGGGGAACATGACCGGGAAGGTGCCATTGCACTCACAGTCTACTTGTATTCTTCCCACAAGCAGCTGGTTGTTCACTGAGTGAACAGAATGCTGGACTAGATGAATCATTGGTCTGATCCAGCATGGCTCTTCTTATGTTCTTACCTTTGTAAAGGAGTCATTTGTCATTTGCTGCTGCAGCAGCTGCTGATAAGGTGGATCATAGGGGGAGTGGCAGGGCAAAATGACAGCTTCTCCTTTTCCTTTGCCCAGGGAAAGCATGAGGCAGGCGAAGATTGAAATCCTACACTCACAGTAAGCAGAAATTATGTGTGCATCACGTATGTCCGGAAATGTTTACCCAGTTCCAGATGAGTTAGAAACTTGACACATTGACACAGTGATAGATCTGGCTGTACAATGCACCAGAAAAATCTAAAAGCACAAATTTTGGGGGTTTAAGTATTTTTAAAGAATTTAATAAAAACCTAGATTTATGCCTACAACTCCCAGCATGCCTTGGGTGGAACTCCCAGCATGCCGTGGGCAGGAGGCCAAACTGACTGGCCTTTGGTGGCCATTGTGAGTGGCTGCTGTGTGTCTTTTACAACCCTGACTCCCATAGTTGGTCTCGAGCAGTCAACCAAATTCCACATAAAAGGAAACAACCCACATAAATGGGCTCTATCCATTTGCAGTGCCTCCTTCTACCCTCTTTGTGGTTTTAAAATGTAACTAGATACAACAGCATGACTTTGAGGGGACAAACATGCTCAAAGGCACTCCGTCCTGATATCGCTGTTTTCTAAGAATCTGGGGGAAGCAAGGCAAAAGCAAGCCTTTGCCTTTAAGAGGGAGGGAGGAAGGGGAGGCTCTGCGCATGCCCAGAAACAGACCCGACAAAGGGGAGGAATTGCTCGGCCCAGCCCCGGCCCTTCAGTACAGGCTCCTGAGGTAGCACTTGGTGGGTGAGAAGCACAGGCCAAGGCAATCCCAGCAGGATTGGGAGCTGGGGGCATGCACTGATAGCTGCTTACCTCCCTTCCTTGGCGATGCTACTCCTCGATGCTCTATCAAGAAGCAGCATCAGCAACAAGAGAATGTTTCAGAGGATGCAGGCACCTGCGGGCTGCCAAAGGCATGCTGGGAGGTGTAGTACTGTCATGTAGAGTGGCTGATTTAAAATAAAGTATGGGTGAGCAAATCCTGACATCTCACTAACTGTCTTTGTTCTCCTACCTGACTTTCTCCAACTGCCACTAGCCCTGCCCATCATTCCATTCTAGCCTCAGCTATGTCAGTCAGTCCTCCATTCTCTCTTCTGTCTCAATGGTATAGTCAGGCTGTTACATAAAAATCATAAATTTTATTCAGAAATCCACAAGCAGGGTTCCACAACTAAGAAGGCCCGCTCTCCCACCACATCTCAGACTGTGTTCAAAGATTAACACATTATTCAGGGATCTAGGCTTATACCTACAACTCCCAGCATGCCTTGGGCAGGAGGGAAGACTTATAGGCTTTGGCAGCCATTATTTGGTAGTGGCTCGCCCTACTGGGCCTGAAGGAAGAGCGCCTGGGGCTAGCTACCTCAGTTGCTAGGCTCCATCGGGAGCAGAAGAGAAGGAGGCTGCAGCATTGGGCCCGTTGCCAATGGCAATCAAGCAAACAATCAGTTAGCATGCCCGCTCCCTCACGGCCTACCTATGGGCACTGATTGCACAGTGTAGTGTGGACAGGCTCAGCCAGACTTCACTTCCCATGAGCTTCAGCAGCAGGACACCCATTGGGCAAGTCAGGCACCACAGCAAAAGGCATGCCAGGAGTTGCAGGTTTTTTTTCTGTGGGGACAAGGAAAATTATGGCGACAGTTTCAAGGCAGCCCTGGCCATGCATTGAAGGTGAGATAGAGGGTGGTGGTGGAAAGAAAACCCAGCGGAGCTTTTCAGAGTTGTCCGGGGGCTTTTACATGCTGGCCCCAAGGACATGGTAGAACCATCTGAGGCCCGCTGTAATACATTTGCTGGGCACTTCCAGAATAAAATCTCTGGCATCCGTCAGGACTTAGACTCCAGTGTTATAGCAGATGAATCTAGTGAGGTATCCAGAGCACAGGCTTGTCCTGTTTTCTTGGATGAGTTTCAGTTGGTGCAGCTCGAGGATGTTGACAAGGTG
Organism: Anniella stebbinsi; assembly: GCA_029215795.1. Classification (NCBI taxonomy): domain Eukaryota; kingdom Metazoa; phylum Chordata; class Lepidosauria; order Squamata; family Anniellidae; genus Anniella; species Anniella stebbinsi. Next base: position 221,928,020 of record JARDYH010000001.1, read on the forward strand.
CTTGGACAGGTTCGTGCAACCACTTCCATATTGGATCCTTGCCCCTCTTGGCTAATAAAAGCTAGCAGGGATGGAACAACTGGCTGGGCCAGGGAAGTGATTAATGCCTCTTTGCAAGAGGGAGTGGTCCCAGGCCTCCTGAAAGAGGCGGCAGTGAGACCACTCCTAAAGAAATCTTCCCTGGACCCTGAAAATCTGAATAACTACAGGCCAGTAGCAAATGTTCCATTCCTGGGCAAGGTCCTGGAGCGGGTGGTTGCGAGCCAGCTCCAGGCACTCTTGGATGAGACTGATTATCTGGATCCATTTCAGTCGGGTTTCAGGCCTGGTTTTGGTACGGAAACAGCCTTGGTCGCCCTGTATGATGACCTATGTCGGGAGAAAGACAGGGGGAGTGTGACTCTGTTGATTCTCCTTGATCTCTCAGCGGCTTTCGATACCATCGACCATGGTATCCTTCTGGCACGACTGGCTGAGTTGGGAGTGGGAGGCACTGCATTGCAGTGGTTCCGCTCCTACTTGGTGGGTCGGCTCCAGAAGGTGGTGCTTGGGGAACATTGCTCGGCCCCGTGGATTCTCCAGTATGGGGTTCCGCAGGGGTCAGTTTTGTCCCCCATGCTGTTCAATATCTACATGAAACCGTTGAGTGCAGTCATCCGGAGTTTTGGAGTGCGTTGTCATCAGTATGCTGATGACACGCAGCTCTATTTCTCCTTTTCATCTTCATCAGGCGAGGCTGTGGATGTGCTGAACCAGTGCCTGGCTGCGACAATGGACTGGATGAGGGCTAATAAACTGAAACTCAATCCAGACAAGACTGAGACGCTGTTGGTGGGTGGTTCCGCTGACCGGATGGAGGGTGTTCAACCTGTTCTGGATGGGGTTGCACTCCCCTTGAAGGAGCGGGTTCGTAGCTTGGGGGTTCTCCTAGAACCATCTCTGTCACTTGAGGCGCAGGTGGCCTCAGTGGCACGGAGTGCCTTCTACCAACTTCGGTTGGTGGCCCAGCTACGTCCCTATCTGGACAGGGATAACCTGGCTTCAGTTGTCCATGCTCTGGTAACCTCCAAGTTAGATTACTGCAATGCACTCTACGTGGGGCTGCCTTTGAAGGTGGTTCGGAAGCTGCAGCTTGTGCAAAATGCAGCGGCCAGATTGATAACTGGAACCAGTAGGTTCGAACATATAAGACCTACTCTGGCCCGCTTGCATTGGCTGCCTGTATGTTTCCGAGCCCGGTTCAAGGTGCTGGTTTTAACCTATAAAGCCTTACACGGCTTGGGACCACAATACCTGATGGAACGCCTTTCCCGACATGAACCTACCCGAACACTACGTTCAACATCTAAGGCCCTCCTCCGAGTGCCTCCTCCGAGGGAAGCTCGGAGGTCGGCAACAAGAGAGAGGGCCTTCTCTGTGGTGGCTCCCCAATTGTGGAACGATCTCCCTGTCGAGGCCCGCCTGGCGCCAACATTGTTATCTTTTCGGCGCCAGGTCAAGACTTTCCTCTTCTCTCAGGCATTTGGCAATATCTGAGGAGCCTGGGTCTGTTTTGTTTTGTTTTTGTAGGTTTTTTTTGTTTTTTTTTGTTTTGTTTTTTTTTTTGTTTGTTTTGTTTTTTTTTTGAAGTGTTGAAGTGGTTTTTAAATGTACAGATTGTGTGTATGTTGTATGTTTTTGCTGTTTTAATTTTTGTATATTGTTTTTAATTGTTTTTAATCCTATGTAAACCGCCCAGAGAGCTTCGGCTATGGGGCGGTATACAAATGTAATAAATAAATAAATAAATAAATAAATTTAATTTGTTTGAAAGTTACCTCACAGACCTAGGACTGGCTTGCCTTGAAGGGTTGTCATGAGGGTGAGAGAGGAAAAAAAGAAATGAATTAAATTTTTTAAAGGTTAATTCACAGGCCTAGCACTGGCCTGCTACTTTAAGATGATTACCTCACAGACATATATTTTAGGGGGCCCAAGCAACGCCAGGTAAAAACTTGAAATCTGGCATGTTGATAGGTTTGGCTGTACAATGTACCAGAAAAATCTAAAAACATTAAATTTCGGATTTTACGTATTTTTATGTCAGATAAAAGGCCCAAGTCACCAGTGGCATTGACCATCCTGGCTCTCTGCCAAAACCTGTTAAATGTAGATATTATACAGTAAATTATGCCAATAAAGTATTCTGTGTTCTGTCTGCTTTCCTTTTTTCATAATAATAACTTCAGAGCACATGCATACAACAGTTCCTCACGTCCACTGAGATCCAGTTCCCTACTATATGTCATTCAGATATCTGGGCAATGCCGAGTATATTTTGAAAACACATTTTTAGGTTTGCATCTTTTTTAACTCGTAGAAAGGGTATTGTGTGTCTGGATTGTTTTTGAAGTTTAGACGGCTGCTCCTGCCAAGGCATGATGGGAAGTGCAGGCATTTGCGGTAAAACAAAAAATGTGATTTATCATGAAGCTCTAATTTAAAATACAGTTCTTATTAACACAATTTTCCATTTATTCTAATGAAACAATTTACGAACTCAAGCAAACTAAAAAAAACCAACCAACCTAAAGATGAATAAGTTGCAGAGAAATTTATTATTTATCAAATAAATGTCATAAACATTATTCACGGACCCGAGCAACGCCGGGCATATCAGCTAGTACGTGAATAAACTCCATTGAAAATAGGTCCTGTCTGAGTTTAAGTAAGCAAACATAGGTTTAGGCTGAAACCAAATCTTTGTCTCTCTCATATGGTGTTCATCTTTTGCTCCTTGCTTCCAGGCTGGTCCACATGCTGTTTCTGGCACAGCTTTTCTGCCATAATAAGCCCAGTGCTATGCAGTGTATTTGAAAAGTGTCATTGTTTGCACTTGGGCTTGAGATGTCCACTGCCTTCACATTTGACATGATTTTATTAACGTCATGGTTTATTTTATGTTATCTGTATGTCTCTGTATGTGTCTGACAGTTCTCTACTTATGCAGGACTTTTGTGGTTCATAAGCTTACAAACTAGGATCAGATGGCAAGAATGACATTCAGAACCAAAGAGCAGACATTAATGTTATTGGATGGTCTTTGTTCACTAGAATATGGATGGAAAGGAAATTAACAAAGACATTCTAGTCCACAAGCTTTTTTTGGGGGGGGAGTATTCTAACAAAATATGGTGCTTCTTTTGAGTTCAACACTTTAAATGCCATATGTCACAGAAGAGCTGTATGTATATCTATAGATAAAGATATATTTGAGATATAGAGAGACTTGGTTAGAATATATAATTAGAACATTTTTTTTATTGTTCAGATACTAAATATCAAATGTTTAGTGGGGAAGGGTGCCCTTCTTTTTCTTGTGACTATACATGCATGACAGGTATAGTCCAGTAAAAATAGGATTGAACTTTAAAATAATTGCAAAAATAATCAGTAGAATCCAGCTGTCATTCTGTTAGTGCAAATGAAGTTGCGCTAGCAGAAACTAGGTTCCAAACTATGCGCAAGATGAGAATCCAACTAAAGTTATGTTTGCATTAGTGCGGTTGTGCAGCTGGTTGTGCATTCCACTTGCGTTAGCTGTTGTGCAACCGGTTGGTCAACTTCTTGCACAACCAGCTGTGCAAGTGTAACAGGCAACTGCTTGCTCGACGGAAAGATTAGAAGGAGCTTTACTAGCGCTGTTTGAATTTGTGGAATGACACTGATGGATACTGCCCAAATATTTTTTTGAAACAACAATCAGACCAGTGTTAGGAACAACGTACTAAAAGTTCCAATGTCCAGCTCAATGCAAAGCAGGTTTTTCACCCCCAGTTGTCAGATTGGTCTTATTATTGGGTGGGGTTATACGATGGGGTTGCTGATGCCTCTTTCCAGGTTCTGAAAAAGGAAGGGCTGTGCTCCATTCAAACAGGAAATCTCCCATCTTCACTTCTGATTGGATCAGAGCGTAGCTGTTTCTCTTTCCAGAACATAGGCTTCAGCAACTACGTTGGCCTTTGAAGCCCCCAGAGGACTGTAGCCTAGTGTGCCTGGGGTGGCTGTTCCTATCCTCCCTGTCATAAGACCAGTCTGACAATCCAGGGTGAAAGGTCTGTTTTGCATTGAGCTGGACATAGCAACTTTTAGTACATTGTATCTTGTGTTACGATTGTTATCTCAATATAATTTCTTCTGCAATTATTTTAATATTTGCGTGTGTGTGTGTGTGTGTTTGTGTGTGTGTGTGTGTTTTGCTATCTTTGCCAGACTAGTAAAACCAGTATGCCTATTAGGGATGTGCACTGACCCCCCGGATCGGATCGGATAGCGGATCGGAATCGGACCTGGGGGGTCGGATCGGATCGGATCGGATCGGAGGCTGGTCGGATCGGATCGGACCAGATGTCCGATCCGGATCGGACGCCATTTTGAATGCTTTTTCCCATAGCCAAGTATTGTTTTACAAAAACGCCTATAACTTTTTCATTTTTAAAGATAGAAGGATGAAACTTGGGGACATTGTAGACTGGTTAGGGATAGTTATCTGTGAGAAATTTCAGAAAGATTGGTGCATGCGTTTTGTGGCAATTAATTTTTTAATAAATACCCAGGAATGCTTATAACTTTGTCATTTTTAAAGTTACAAACATGAAACTTTGCCACATTGTAGGAGGTACCTTGGGACCTATGTGTGTGAAATTTCAGAAACATAGGTGCTTGCCTTGTGTGGCAATTAATTTTAGAAAAATAGGTAGTAGTGGGGTAAATACAGTTACGCCTCCCATTTTTTTATTTTTTAAGATACAAACAGGAAACTTGGGCACATTACAGGTACCACTTGCCTTGATATGTGAGTGAAATTTCAGAAACATTGGAGCTTTCCTTGTGTGGCAATTAATTTTTGAAACAATGAGGAAAGAAACACCTATAACTTTGTCATTTTTAAAGTTACACACATGAAACTTTGCCACATTGTAGGTGGTACCTTGGGACCCATGTGTATGAAATTTCGGAAACGTAGGTGCTTGCCTTGTGTGGCAATTAATTTTTTAATAAATACCCAGGAATGCCTATAACTTTGTCATTTGTAAAGTTACACACATGAAACTTTGCCACATTGTAGGTGGTACCTTGGGACCTATGTGTGTGAAATTTCAAAAACGTAGGTGCTTGCCTTGTATGGCAATTAATTTTAGAAAAATGGGTAGTAGTGGGGTAAATACAGTTACGCCTCCCATTTTTTTATTTTTTAAGATACAAACAGGAAACATGGGCACATTACAGGGAACACTTCACTTGATAGGTGTGTAAAATTTCAGACAGCTGGGTCCAGGCATGTGGTGGCAATTAATTTTTGAAACAATGAGGAAAGAAACGCCTATAACTTTTTTATTTTAAAAGTTAGAAGTCTGAACATTGCTCACTTTGTAGATGGGTTAGGGGTAGATATGTGTCAGAAATTTCAGAATGATAGGTCCAGGCATTTGATGGCTATGGAATTTTTAAATTACATGTTTCAAAAAAATTTCTACAGAGGCCAGGTCTTCCCCTCCCGCTTCCCGCGAAGAAAAGGAAACACTGTCTCGTCTCGATCCCTTTGATCCTTGCTAGTATCCATTACAGGGCTCGTGTCTGCTTGAGTAAAAAAGTGAAAGTAGGAAAGCAGACACGAGCCCTGTAATGGATACTAGCAAGGATCAAAGGGATCGAGACGAGACAGTGTTTCCTTTTCTTCGCGGGAAGCGGGAGGGGGAGGAAAGGAAGACCTGGCCTCTGTGGAACATTTTTTGAAACATTTAATCTAAAAATTCCATAGCCATCAAATGCCTGGACCTATCATTCTGAAATTTCTGACACATATCTACCCCTAACCCATCTACAAAGTGAGCAATGTTCAGACTTCTAACTTTTAAAATAAAAAAGTTATAGGCGTTTCTTTCCTCATTGTTTCAAAAATTAATTGCCACCACATGCCTGGACCCAGCTTTCGGAAATTTTACACACCTATCAAGTGAAGTGTTCCCTGTAATGTGCCCATGTTTCCTGTTTGTATCTTAAAAAATAAAAAAATGGGAGGCGTAACTGTATTTACCCCACTACTACCCATTTTTCTAAAATTAATTGCCATACAAGGCAAGCACCTACGTTTTTGAAATTTAGCACACATAGGTCCCAAGGTACCTCCTACAATGTGGCAAAGTTTCATGTGTGTAACTTTAAAAATGACAAAGTTATAGGCATTCCTGGGTATTTATTAAAAAATTAATTGCCACAAAACGCATGCACCAATCTTTCTGAAATTTCTCACAGATAACTATCCCTAACCAGTCTACAATGTGCCCAAGTTTCCTGTTTGTATCTTCAAAAATAAAAATGTGGGAGGCATAACTGTATTTCTCAGTGGGAAAGTGCAATGCAATGATTCCCTATGGGAAAGTGCAATGCAATGATTCCCTATGGGAAAGTACTGTCCAATGAATCCTTATGGGCAAGTGCTGTCCAATGAATCCCTCATTGTTTCAAAAATTAATTGCCACACCAGGCAAGCACCAATGTTTCTGAAATTTTACACACATATCAAGTGAAGTGTTCCCTGTAATGTGCCCAAGTTTCCTGTTTGTATCTTCAAAACTAAAAAAATGGGAGGCGTAACTGTATTTACCCCACTACTACCCATTTTTCTAAAATTAATTGCCACACAAGGCAAGCACCTATGTTTCTGAAATTTTACACACATAGGTCCCAAGGTACCACCTACAATGTGGCAAAGTTTCATGTGTGTAACTTTAAAAATGACAAAGTTATAGGTGTTTCTTTCCTCATTGTTTCAAAACTTAATTGCCACACAAGGCAAGCTCCAATGTTTCTGAAATTTCACTCACATATCAAGGCAAGTGGTATCTGTAATGTGCCCAAGTTTCCTGTTTGTATCTTAAAAAATAAAAAAATGGGAGGCGTAACTGTATTTACCCCACTACTACCCATTTTTCTAAAATTAATTGCCACACAAGGCAAGCACCTATGTTTCTGAAATTTCACACACATAGGTCCCAAGGTACCTCCTACAATGTGGCAAAGTTTCATGTTTGTAACTTTAAAAATGACAAAGTTATAAGCATTCCTGGGTATTTATTAAAAAATTAATTGCCACAAAACGCATGCACCAATCTTTCTGAAATTTCTCACAGATAACTATCCCTAACCAGTCTACAATGTCCCCAAGTTTCATCCTTCTATCTTTAAAAATGAAAAAGTTATAGGCGTTTTTGTAAAACAATACTTGGCTATGGGAAAAAGCATTCAAAATGGCGTCCGATCCGGATCGGACCTCATTGGATCGGATCGGATCGGATCGGAGGTTGGTCGGATCGGATCGGATCGGATCGGATTTTCCCGATTTTGGGTCGGATCGGATTCGGATCGTGGATCGGATCCGATCCGATGCACACCCCTAATGCCTATGCCTATTGATTTTCTACCTGGCACACAGCTATAAAAGGTAGCAATTCTAATTCGGTTAGAAATGATCTTTGAAAAGTGTTTGCACTTTGAAGCCAACTTTAAAGCATACTATGGCATTGTCAGTTCTTTTTATTACCATCCACTGCAGCATAATGAGTGACATTTGCCTTTTATATTTTGTGGGTGGACTGTTTGCCAGTAGGGTGGACACTTAGGAATTGTCAAGATCATAGAAATGCATTACCAAAAAAGAGGTTAAAGGAGGACACAGATTTACATAAAATTTGCATATGCCTTTACATATAAATACAAATTTAGAAATAATAATAATAATAAATTCAATTAATAAGTCACCCTATAGCCAAAGCTTTCAGGTCCATATACATAATAGAAGCAAATACAATAAGACCAATGATGAAATAGACATGCAGTATATCTCACCATAGTGTGGAAGACTGTGACCAGGTGACCTGTGTACCTGCTCAATCTGCTGTCCAGGTGCTCACTGTTGATGGGCAACTTCAAGCTCCTCCTCTCCCTTCTGATGGTTCTTTATCTTTAAACCTGACTTGGACTGTGTCCCCTCAAAATAGAGGAAAGTCCTCTGTAAAAGAAGACACATGGTCACCCTTTTGCCAATATGCTGTGAGAGAGGAGAAAAAGGACCCTAGTTCTAGTTAAGGTTTGCCCAGGCTCTGAATTCTTGAATTATGGGAGAAGATGGTTCACTTTTCTCATGTCCTCCTGGTGCTTTAGTGTGAATGGGATTTTCCCTCTCTCAAAGGGACAGACATTGCCACAAACCATTCCAATATATTTGCCAGAGAGTGACATTTCTTGGCATTAGGTGGGAGACAGAGCACTGGATTAAATGTTTGTGGAGGCAAAATAACATCAAAGGCCAATTAATGGTTGACATTACATTTTGTCTATTCCCTGGGTTCGTATGCGCAAGTAATAACTCTTCTGCTGCTTTTTATCAATATGAATCAAGAGCACATTTGCTGAAATGGGTGGAACTGTATCTTCATGAAATTAGATTATATTTACGGAGCATTAGCCCCAGTGCTTCTTGATACATGTCTCCTCTACATGCTATAGTTCGGTATAAACTTCATATAACATCAACAGAGGAGGGAACGGACAATAGAATGCAAATCATTTTCAGACTCCACTCATTGATTCCATCTGTGAGCATAGGCTCCCTTTCACATTACTGCTTAGGCTCCCTTTCACGTTACTGCTGAATGCACAGCTGCTGGGGGTATGGCTGCTGGAAGTGATTCCTCTCCCCCGCTCCTAGGTTCAGGGGATGCCCCTGCAATCAGAGGGGAGAAGTCTGACAAGGCCCTGCAATGTATATTCATAATTGGAATAGTCTGATCCACACAATATTTAAGCAAAGAGTACTTGGGATTTATTGCATTGGTATAGAGAAGGGGTAGACAACCCAGTGCCCTGCAGATGTTGGACTATAAATCTTATCATCCCTGACCATGGACCATACTTGCTGGGGTTGGTGGGAGTTGTAGTCCAAAGCATCTGGAGGGCACAGGTTGCCTACCCCTGGAGAGGGTCATGGTGACTGCACCCACTATAGCAAAGGTGGGCAAGTTGTGGCACTCCAAATGTTTTGGCCTATATCATCCCTCACCATTGGCTGTGCTGACTAGGGCTGATGGGAATTGTAGTCCAGGACATCTGGAGGGCCACAAGGTGCCCACCCCTGCACTGTAGTATGAGTGTATCGAAATATTTTTAGAAAATATACAAGATTCCTATCTTGTGGGAAAAGCAGCTGAAACAATTGAATCTTGGTTATGAGAATAGCCCTCTGGGGGGCCATTAGTAGCTGCTGTAAATTATAAATGCCTTGTGGCTCACCTAATTTAAACTGGAGCATTTTTCTGGTGTATAGCCAACCCAGAATTGAGAGACGAATGTGGCATTAATCAGCTCTGAAGTGCACCAAGAGCTAGTTAACCTTGTTTCTTCTTGTGTAATTCTCACTTCCCTGTTTCTTCTCTGTTTGCAACTATGAGCAGGGATATCTGAAATGCTGATTTCATGAGAGAGAGAGAGAGAGAGAGAGAGAGATTTTCAGACATGTAGATAATCCTCAAATTTTACCCAAATCAACACAGTCTTTGAATTGATGCCACCTCCTTTCTCCCCCCGCCAATTGGCTGGTCTTTCATTCATTTATATCCTGCTCTGCCTCCCAAGATGCTTGGAGTAGTACAAATGGGATGTTCCCATTTTAACAAAATAACCTCTTTTTCAAAACTGTTACCATCAGAAATGTGTTTGGTGAGAGAGCCTTTTCGTTGGCTGCTCCAGACTGTGGAACTCCCTTCCAAGAGAGGCTAGGTTTGCTCCCCCTCTGCTGTTCTTCTGATGGAGGCAAAGACCACTTTATTCAAGAAGGCTTTTAGTCTGTAAGTGAGTCTGTGAGTTAAGTGCTCTTTTTGTTCTGTAATTGTTATGTTTTATTGTATTTTAACGTGTTTTATCGTTTTAATCTATTTTAAATTGTTTTGTAAGCTGCCTTGAGTGCCATTTGTTAGTAGAACGGCAGGTTAAAATCAAATAAATAAATAAACCTGTGAGCATCCTGAGGCAGGCCTCTGGTGAAGACCTTAGCAGCCCATCGTATAGCTGGCAGCCACATTAACTATATTGGTACTGGGCCTGTTCAGACAACACTTCATGCTCTGTGGTTAGCGAAACTGTGGTTCTCTGGAGTTAGCACTAACCACAGGCCATGCTGTCGCAACCAACACTTTAAACCATGGTTAGAGACGTTAGCCCTGCTGCAGACAGTCCGACTGTGGTCAGTGAGAGAGCAGAGTTTAGCAAAACACATCGCACAAGACACCTGAAACTCTGCTGCTTAACCTAGGCTGACCATATGAAAAGGAGGACAGGGCTCCTGTAACTGTAACAGTTGTAGAGAAAAGGGAATTTCAGCCAGTGTCATTTGTATGCAATTAGTTCCTGGTGAAATTCCCTCTTCATCACAACAGTTAAAGTTGCAGGGGCCCTGCCTTCTTTTGTATATGGTCACTGTAGTATAGTGCCTGCAACTTTAACTGTTGTGATGAAGAGGGAATTTCAGCAAGAACTAATTGCATACAAATGACACTGGCTGAAATTCCCTTTTCTCTACAACTGTTAAAGTTACAGGAACCCTGTCCTCCTTTTCATATGGTCAGCCTACAAAAGCCTTAACCAGCAGGGTTTAAGAGGACTTCTGAACAGGCCCACTTTGTTGGATTTCCTGCCTAGTTCACTGTAAGTTTTGGCATTGCGAAACAAAGCACAAGTGTCCACCAGTGTAGTTATGTTATCCCACTGTACCACAGCTGCACTTGGAGGTTATGTAGTGGAAAATATGTAAAGGCAGGAATGGAAAAGGACTTTGTGGAGAGATCTGATCTTAATTTCCCAACGTATCTGGAAGTAGAAATAGCAGGTTGAACATCTTCGTCTACAAAAGCTATAAGTGAAGAGAGGCTTGCAGGAATATTTGTGTGCTTCTGCTGTTATATCTGAAGCAGAATTTGTGGATAACACTGTTTTGTATTATAACATCCAAATCGGGTTGTAGCATACCCATGGAACTGAGTGTATTATGAGTCTAAAGCAGTGGGGAGGGGGGAATTCAAGTTGACTTTTCGTAATTGCTTGTTTCAAATGGTAGCTGTGGATTAAAACAAGTATTTTCTGTGGGCCTGTTCAACACCAGTTTTCCCAGTCCCCCCCCCCCCCCCCCCGCCAATTCTCAAGATGACTGGTTCAAATCTAAATAAAGTGAATTCACTTTCTGTGGTGCAGAATTTGATCACATGTACTAATTATTGCTGTTTCTTTTTAGTTAAGTTAGGAAAAAGGAATTGCACATTGCTTAACATCTGATGCACTTAACATAATGCACTCTCTTCCACTATTTTTCCTTGGTATAAAGTGAGTAAGAAAGACGTAAAGGAACTAAGTATTTTTTTTTTTTAAACTTTTTTGAACTGTGTATGGATGTAGTGCCAGTAACAATTGTGTGCTGAGAGGAGTAAGTGGGTTGATGCCAAAATTATTTTGGAAAGGATTCCTATGATTTGCTACCAAAATTAACACTATGGAATTTATATGGAGTAAGCCACATTGAATACAGTTAGATTGACTTCCAAGTAAACATGCATGGGATTGTTCCGCCTGGCTGTTATGCAGTTAACCAGAGGAATAGCAAAAGAAACAGCTAATATGGTATTAAGAGCTTTATCAAGCATAGGAATTCTGTGAAAATGTCATTCTGGATTCTTCTTATATTCCAGTAGTTGACATATATTTGCCTTTCAAATATATATTCAAAGACTCCCAACTCACTACAAGGTTTTCCTGAAGAATTTAAAATAACAATGATAATATAATTAAGTGAAGATCTTTTTGTCTAAGGGATTACTGAGTTTTTGGGGAGGCAGTTATGCTTGTAGACTTTTATATTTATTTAATTAATTAATTACATTTATATTTTGCCCTTCCTCCAGGGAACTCAAAAGCATCATACATAGTTCCCCCACCCACCCCTGATTTGATCCTGGCAGTGTATACTCATTAAATGATTGTGAGATTTTATGTATACTTGCCCAGTTATTCACATGGTTTTATGGTTGATAGTTCTGTATCCTTTTGCCCATCGAAGGTCAATTCCTTCAACAGGAAGAACCTTTACACAGCTGCTGCAGTATTCAAAATTCTTGATTACCAAACAGTGACAATGAATTTTTGGATCTTGAGCAAATGGATTACTTTTTCTTGAATTCAAGCAATTTCTTATAAAAGTACTGCTGCAACTCTATACAGAAATATTCCTAGTGCAGGGGTACACAACTTTTTGACCCAGAGGGCATGTGATACTGGCACGGGGGCTGGGGGTCACTTGCCTTATGCATGCACACATGCTTGCACACGCACATACACATAAACACAGGCACACAATCCAGCTATCTTGTTACAGATTGTTCTTATCTCGCTGTAGCAAGATTGGGGGAAAAGCGATCAGTATTAGGGTTTCTGGGGAGGGGCTGTAGAGCTTTCTCTCGACCCCCTTCTCCAGGATCCTAATAAAAGTAAAATATCCCCTTTTTCAGGATGCAGCAGAGAAAAGCTCTTATCTCCAATCAGCAGTTGATCAGAGATAAGAGTTTTTCCCTGTGGGGGAGAGGGGATGGGGCCTGAGGAGGAAGCTGTGGAGTGATTCAGTCCTGTTTCTGAAGTTTGTCCTGCTTATCTCTGAGTAGAAATGCAGTGGCTTGCACTGCTTATTTATGAGTAGGTATGCTCCTAATGCTCACTTCTGAGCAATAGGTCTGGTATTTGGGATGCTATTCGAAAGTGCTGCTGAATGATTCAGTCCTGCTTATTTCTGCGCAGACATGCAAAGTCTTGTCCTTCTTACTTCTGAGTAGGTTTTAAAAAGTTAAGAATTACATTTTGGCCACAGAAGGATTGTGGCCCCCAAGGCCTTTCCCCTAATTGGAATTTAGCCCATGGTCTGAAAAAGTTTCCCCACCCTTTCCACGTGACCTCAGAGCTTCTGTTAGATGAATGCCAAGCAAAGATATTTGTCTGTAGTTCTCTTCTCCACTATCTTCCCTACTTGATGTTTTTTATTCACTCTCCCCAATCTCATTCCTCTGTCAGACCTTCCATTCTCCCTCAGAATTGACTCACAAAAAACATCTATGGCAGAATCACCTATGGCAGCTGCTCAGGGCCAAAAAGGGTTGTCCGGGGGGGGGGGGGGATGACACTTTATGTGATACATAAAGTGCATATTTGTTTATCAATTCATACAACAGTATGTACTTTCATTCAACCGAGGTACAGCTGTACACGTGATATGTCCCCTAGATTCAAGTAGGACTCTACTACCTGTTTACAAATCAATGTACACCGACTGTACATACATTGACTATAGTGTATGCAAACCCCTTCTGTGAGTTGGTTTGGGTGAGAAATGTGGACTGTCCCCAGGTCACCCAGTAGGCTTCATGGCTAGCAAGGATTGGAACTTGAGTCTTCCTAGTCCTAGTCTGACATACTAGCTTCTATATCGCATCTTTGAAGCCTTATTCGTTTCATTCATTCATTTATTATATTTCTATATAATTATCTCTGACAGACCAGGGTGTATCCTTCCCCTCTTTTATGGGATCCATTTCATTTATTTATTTATTTATTGCATTTTTATACCGCCCTATAGCCAAAGCTCTCTGGGCGGTTCACAAAAATTAAAACCATAAAACCATTTAAAAAATATAAAACAAGCCACAATCCAAAAACAACAAATAACATACAATCTAAAAACACAACCAGAATAAAACCAGAATAAAACCAGCAGCAGGAATTAATACAGAGTAAAATACAAATTTAAAACAGCAAGGATTAAAATTGAGTTAATTTAACTGTTAAAATACTGGGAGAATAAAAAGGTCTTCATCTGGCGACGAAAAGAGTACAAAGTAGGCGTCAAGTGAACCTCTCTGGGGAGCTCATTCCACAGCCGGGGTGCCACAGCGGAGAAAGCCCTCCTCCTAGTGGCCACCTGCCTCACTTCCTTTGGCAGGGGCTCACGGAGAAGGACCCCTGTAGATGATCTTAGGGTCCGGGCAGGTACACTGCCATTTCAACAACAACCAGGAAGGATGAAAGCAAATTAATTTCCACAATTAAAGCCAATAAAGTTTTGTGTTGAATCTTAACATTGTTATATTAAATTAATATTAATATTAGTTTATTATTTATTAATATTAAATTAAATTAAATCCTGGCATACCATCTCACAGTAGAAAGTAGGAAGGAATAGTTCCAGGGATAACTGTTCCAAAAATAATTTTAAAAAACACCATCTGTCCTCAACTCTTTTAGATTTGAGGGAAAGTGGCATTATGTCTGTAAAATTTCAGGTGAACAGGAAAAGAGGATAGCTTACTTTTGATATTTATCTGGTCACTGGGGGAACATTGTGTGCATTATTATTTTAACATTATTTATTATAGCCCTGTGTTTATATGCTGTTTAAATCATGAGAATTTGAAGTACACACAACCTTCCCTACTTCCTGCCTCATTTGAAAGAAGAGCCACTGCCACCCATTTGGTCCTACCTATTTTAGGTTGCTCTGCATTGTTAGAGTATGATATGTCAACGGTTTTAATAGCTTCACAACCCTGCTTTTCATGGGCTGCATAAAACCAAAGTTTTCCAGAAAAAGATAGAATAGTCTGCAACCTGAGTTTATATCCTTCTTGTTCAGGAATAGGAAAGGGAATAATAAAGACATGTTGGAGCGAAGAAAGAAAACAACTGGAAATAAATATCACACCGAGTGAGATTAATCACTGTAGGAGCTGCTCAGTGCAAGCAACAGCAGCCGATTACTCTAATCTCAATGGAGTAAGTAGACAATTTTATGATTTAAATTGTATTTATCCAAGGATTTTCTTGGCTGTTGAGATAAGGGATCTCTGATCACAGACTAACATTATTGACAAGAATGCCTGCCATATGAAGTGTTTAATATATATAATTAAATCAATATTTCTGGAACGCACAAAGCACATTGGGAGGTGAATATTGATGCCAGGAGGTCTTTGCCTACCATATGAAGTGTTTAATATATATAATTAAATCAATATTTCTGGAGCATTTAAAGCACATTGAGAGTAGAATATTGATGTAAGCAGGTCTTCAGATTCTGTGTAGGCTTTTTTAAAGCCAAATGTTGTGAACTTTCAGATGTCATTAAAATACCCTATATTGTGAGAGAAGGAATTTGATGGCGGTGATGGTGAATCTTCTGATAGTGATTGGCTGAGCAGTTGTAATGTCTCAGAAGGGGAGGTAAATGAGGGCATCCAGCTGCTGTTGGTTGAGTTGCTCAGATCTTAGAGAAGGTCAGACAGGCTGAAGAATGTACATAGGAAGCAGGCAGGAGTGTGAGAGATCACCAGCCTATGGAAGCAGTAGGATGTCATAAAGAAGTACAGGAATAGGGAGTATTCCTGCGGAATGGGGATAGGAGGAGAAGGCCTGAGATGGGAAGGCCAGCTGGAAAAGAGAACGAGTAAAAAGGAGACATCCACATGAACAGGAGCAGCAAACGTGAGGGAGCCTTAACGTTCATATGTTGATTCGACGCAACTCTTTGAGTGCAGGCCACTGTTAATATCAGAGTATTAAAAAAACCAAAAAACAAAAACACCGCACCTTTATTTTCTTTTGTATTGAGGTGTCTCACCAAGGTGTGTTACAACTCATGTTTGCTGAAGGATGCAAGATTCATTCATTTATTTGTTTTTAATCCCACTTTTCCCTTTATAGGAGGACACACAACCCTGCCCCGCCAAAAAACGTGGCAGTTAACAAATAAATCATAAAATATACCACCACCCCTCCAAATTTTAGTGCCCCAATAAAAGCACCAAAACAGTAAAGCTGAAGCAACAAGACAGATAAAACATCATCAGCAGTAATAATTTCTAAAAAGTACAGAACAATAAACAGCAGGTGCAATTTGATTGCCTTCCAGATCAAATGCTTACCGAAATAGCAGCATCTTCACCAAATGCCTAAAAACAAGCAGAATGGAGGTCAAAAAGAAGCCACAACACAAATCATCCTATATCTGTGATTCTGAAAGTATCTTTAGACCATATAAAGGCTTCAGTAAACTGGTGATCTCAAACATCATTAGAACTTCCAACAATCTGTCTCAGTGTAGAATTTGATACCATAAATGGGAATCAATCTTCTTCCTTTTTTTAAAAAAAATTCTAATTTCCCCAAGGTCCTTCAAAGGAAAGTGTGGTGATACGACTGGAAGCCAGAAACCCCTTTTTTCTTGTTGCTTAAAGTACTTTGTTTCTGTGTGCCACCATGTCCAGAATCTGCTGACAGGAGAAGCATTCAGTTTCCACCAAAGTTAAAGATGGGACGTCTTATGTTCATTTTATCTCTTGAGAAAAAGAAGATTTTGTAATCCACAGCCTTTGCATATTCTATCCAAAGAAATATACTTGCAGCTCCCGTGGCTCCATTTCAAGATCTGACATTGCCCAGAAATAAAAAGGTAAGATACATTTTCACTCTCAGCTGTATTTCATTTATGTCTTGGGGAGTTTGCTCCAATTCCCCCATTCTCACATCTATACAAGCCGTTTGGTACTTGTTGGATTTCTTGGATCCCCACCCATCCTGGTGCATCAGATTATTCATATCTTGAGTCCATTTCAATCTCAAATCTGGTCTGAGATCCTCTTGGGAAAAAGGTGGGATAAAAATAAATAAATATAATAAATAATAATCCCTCTCTTACAGTTTCCAGTTCTTTGTCTTTCCTACCCTCAGTAGAGATTCATGCCTTCTGTTTCTTTCCTTCTTACTGTGCCCTTCCTGAGCAGCAAAAGCACTTGCACCAAAGTGGTCTGAAAAAGGAAGACCCTCCTTCTGCTGCCTTATCAAGGGCCAAGGCCCTAGTGCTAATGCCACGGCTGTCCGTGCTGAAACACAATAACCCATGGTTTGTTGCCCACAGACAGACAATTGAAGAAACCATGGCTTTCCCCCTTCGTTCCTTGGGTTCTTTCTTTCCCTCCTCCTTCGTTCACTCACTGACTGTATCCCAAATGCCTTTATGGCTCTAATACTGGCATGTAGAATGGCTGGGGTTCTCTTTTGTCCGACACCTCTGTAGCTTGGCAAAACAATCCATGAAAACCCACACTTCTTGGTTCACATGTAATGAAAACCCATGGTTTAAGCAACCCAGAGTTCACAAGGCAACAATAAACCATAGTTTCTCTTTCTGGGTTATCCATGGTTAGCAAACTATAGTTTGTTAGCATGGCCAGGTTTGGACATCATGACAACCCTGAATTCAACAACCCATAACACAGATTAGCATTTATGTGCAAACCAGGCCAGTAAGACTCCAGCTGTGGCCAGGTGGAACAGAAATGTGGTCATGGTTAGAGTATTACCTCATACAGTTATGATGATTTGTCACATTTTGCAATCTATTCAGTGCTAGCAAAGCCATAACTGGCACATGGCATACCCTCAGAGACTTATGGATTGTCTTGGTTTTCAGAATCTCTCTATGGTGTTTTATTGGTGTTTTAATAACGTATTAATAATAATGTATTAGTTTTATGTGCTTTTAATCAGTTTTATGTATTTTATATTTGATGTTGTTTCCCACCTTGATCCAGAGGGAGAGGCGGGTAAGAAATAAATAAATATATTATTATTATTATTATTATTCATTGATGTCAGTGGCTACTCTGTGGATGACCTACTGCAGAAGCTCTGAAATGAAAGATTGGCTTTGGCTGTTGCACTCCAAAAGCATCACCTTCCCTTTCCCTATTTCTTGCGCAGATCTCTACCTTGTATGAATTAAAGTCTAGGAAAAGCTGATCATCTTAAGCAAAACAAAACACTTCCCATAGTGTAGGGATGGGGAACGTGTGGCTCTCCAGATGGTGTTGGATTGCAACTCCCATCAGCCCCAATCAGCATGGCTAATGGTAAGAGATTATGAGGGTTGCAGCCCAACAACATCTGGAGGGCTACATGTTCCCCCTCCCTGCCTCAGTGAGTACAGCCTAATGTTGATTTTTAAAAACAACAACAACAGGGTATCTTTTAGGCTTGTGGAAGTTGATGATGGATGCAGGAACACTGAATGTTTTCCTAACTTTTTCTGACCCCCCCCCTTTTTTTTTTGGCAGGTCATTCTTATGCAATAGGCTAAAAGTAATTTAAATGTGCAGGATGAAAAAATGGCACAGGCCCGGCTGGTACCATCAGGACCTGACAGCTTCCGCTATTTTACTAGAGAATCTCTTGCAGCTATTGAAAAACGTTGTGCAGAGGAGAAAGTTAAAAAGCCCAAGCAAGATCATTCCGATGCTGATGATGAAAATGGGCCAAAGCCAAATAGTGACTTGGAAGCAGGGAAAACACTGCCATTTATATATGGAGACATTCCTCCAGGGATGGTGTCTGAACCTTTGGAGGACCTCGACCCATATTATAGCAATAAAAAAGTGAGTTTTCTTTAAGACTGCATGGATTTTCACTGTCTCTGTCAGCTTTTTACAAATGTCTACTATTACATTAATCTCTGATGTCTTATTTGCTGACTTCAGCAAACTTCTGTCTGTTTACTCTTGAAATCTGCCTTGAAAACATTTGGGGTTTCAGAAAGATTTCGGTGAAGACGTTTCATTGTTGTCACTGTCCTTTTACTGATAATACTCCTGAGCTTCTTGTTGTCTATTCATGCTGATCTGGCGTCAGGGATTACATGAGGTACATCTCAGGCCAGGGGCCCCAATCCAGCCCTTTGGGGCCCTCAAGGCCACACCCCCTTCTGGTCCCACCCAACCACTGATCATTTGGTGGATTTGCTGCTTTTGTGCATTTTCTTTCCCATTCTAAAAGGTTGAAATGCCTCTCCTAAAGCTTAGTTACTCACAGTAAGAGCTTTAAGCTACAATAAGCTGGTAGCTTTGCCCCCCACCCATTGGTCTTTGGCCCTGCCCCCTTTCCATTAGTCTCCACCCACCACTGGACGGTAGCCCCCGAGAGCCTCTCTGAAATGGAATTCGGTCTTGGGGTGAAAGGCTGGGCACCTGATGAGGTCCAGTCCCCTGCAGGGGCCCAGCAATAAGAGCTCCTTAGTCACTACTGTTTGCCCCTGCTGCTTGTCTGCTCAACTGCCCTTTCCCAAGTGAGTGGGCGATAGTGGTGAGAAGGAGGAGGAACTGCCTGTCCATTGACTCACTCCCCTGTCAAGGGTCCATCTTGGCAAGCAGACTGCCAACATTGGCGAGGAGGAGCAACAACAATAGCCAGCAGCAATGCCAGTGAAGTGGAGGTAGGGCCACTGAGGGAAGGGGATCCCACTGAGTGAGGGGCCCAGAAGGAGTGTCTTGCTGATTGTAGCCTGTACTGTTTTCACAGTAGACCATGTAGCTATCTACATTGTAACACAGTAGGGGATTTTGTGGCAGTCGTTGCCTCGGCAACTTGCCTTTGACAGACAGGCTGGGCAGCCAGAACATTTCTGGCTGCCACTGATTGAGTTGCTCTATCCCTGAAGGTTGCTGCTTGCTGTTGGCTGAGGTACGATTCTCATGTAAGAATCTCTGCCTGCCATTGGCTGAATTGCTCAGATCCTGGAGAGAGGCAGTCAGGGCAGGGCAGAAAAACTGGGGGAAAGAGATGTCGATTTGAGAGTGGCCTAAGCAGACCAATGAAGTGGGAAAGTAGGATTCCAACAGCAAGCGGTACCAAAGAATGAAGGGAAGAGGGGGAAGATAGACAGCTAGAGAGTGGAAAGGGGGAGGAAACCTGAGACGGGTGGGTAGAAAGATCAGGTTCTACAGAGGGAAGGCTAACATCCATCCATACGTTGGAACCAACCCATTTAATATTTTCATGGCCTGCTTCTGGTATTTCTGCACTGATTTCTGTTGCATGTATGAATCGGAGGAATGCCTCGTGATGCCCCATTCCCTCCAATACTGGAGGTGAAAAACCTGGATGCAGCATCTATAGGTGAGGCAGGGGTGCTGTCCAACTGGACAAAAGAGCAGGCTCCAGGATAAAGCTGTTGCAACAGCAAGGGGAGCTGGTTAGCCAGGGAACTAGAGCTGGAGGTCAGAAATAAGGAGCTGATAGAGTGGATGTTGCACCAGCATGATCCAGGCAGCTACTCAAGGGCTTTAAAGCTGCCCCTGCATTTCTTTCTCTTCATGGGGCCAATCCTGGTTCAGGCCTTTCCTTGAAAGCAGTGTTAGCATCAGGAAGATCCCACACTGAGCTGCAGGTCAGGTACACTGCCTTCTAACGCTCACTTTTACTCGTCAGTGTCTCTGTTTCTTGGGCCCAAAGAAGCAGGCCTGTATTGGGGTAGAAATTGAAGCACAAGGCAGTGAACACACACAACTGGTTCCCAGAGTTCAGGGTCTAAGACTGGGGCAACTTCTAGGATTCGGATCCCAGATTCTGCACCAGGGAGTGGTCAGTTCCACTTGGCTCCTGCAGGTACTGGGGTCTGCAGTGGAATCCTCCTCAGCTGAGGCTAAAGAACCTATACTGGGCCTTGTCCTGCAAGGATAGGTATTCTGAGTAAAGCTTTGAGAGTTGGTGGGACATTACATTTGAACTCACTCTGTTGAATTACCATGGCCTATGTCTCTTGTAGGGATGTAACTATGATCCTGTTCAGATGACACACTAAGCCACAGTGGTTAAGCATTTTGAGCTAAACATTATGGCTCAGTGTGTTGTGTGAACCATTCCCAACCATGGTGGCTACATAATCGCGGTTTAAACACACTCACTAACCATTTGCTGAAAAGGAGTTAGTGGCCTAACCATGGCTTAGCGTGTTGTCTGAACAGGCCCTATGTGTCAGTTCACAAATCTATAGTGGTGGGTCAGAAACTGAATTTCTGTGTTTGTTGAGTGCTTCATCATGCTCCTCTTCATCATGCAGCCCACTTTAGAAAAATGTGTGAAAGCAAGTTCGACCTATATGAAAGTAGTTATGTATGCCTACACCCCTTTAACCTTCCTAGTTGCCTTCAAATATTTTAGGGTGAGATGGTCTTACAATTCGAGTCACATTGACAAAAACACTCACTTCAAGTTCTCTTACCATCCATGATGACGATAATACAATAGCAGTTACATTAACAACAAACAGCAACCAATAGTAGAGTGTCGGCTATTGGGTGGTATAGAAATGTAATATATAAAATGAAAATAAATAATAGTATTGTATTTGAATTAATTTGAATGTGCCTTATTTGAATCCAGTTTCTAAAGTTATAGTACCACAGGTACCCTGGAGTCAGCAAAACAGCAAAATGTATGAAGCAATTATTTGTGTGTAAATAGACAACTTTTCATTGTACTTTCTTTTTGTTTTCCAGACCTTCATAGTATTGAATAGAGGGAAGGCAATTTTCCGATTCAGTGCCACATCTGCCTTGTACATTTTAACCCCTTTCAATCCCCTCAGAAAAATTGCTATTAAAATTTTGGTACATTCATATCCTTTTGAAGAAGTTGTTTTTTAAGTGTTTGAAATGGAATGTGAAGTATTTTTCCAATATTATTTTGAAAAATGACTGCCATTTTTGCAAATACATTTTGTATTTGCAAATGACTGCCATATTTATAAATATATTTACCAATAAAAACAGCGAAGAGTCTTGTGGCACCTTAAATTTATTCTGGCACTTAATGGACATCTGATGAAGTGCTCTTTAGTCCACGTAAGCTTTGCTGCAATAGACTAACACAGCTACCCTCTGGAAATTTGCAAACAACTGTCTCTTGTAGATCATCAATATAAATTGAGAAGCACCCACCAAGGTGTCAAAGGTCTTGGTCAAAGAATTCTTACTGAATTTCTCAGTATTCTCCAATTGTCCTTCTAGAATGGAGTTATTACTTGGATCTTTAACATGAGAAGATTCACCCTGATGTCCATTAGTCAAAACAGTTGGGTTTCTTTTTTCTGTGTGGTAATCCTATTACGTGTTGATCATTCATGCCTTTAAAGCAGGGATCAGCAATGTGTGGCTCTCCAGATGTTGGGATGCATCTCTCATCAGCCCTAGTCAGCATAGTCAATGGTCAGGGATGATGGGAGTTGTAGTCCAATACCAAAAGGGCCACACATTCCCAACCCCTGCTTGTAAGTAAAGGTTACTAACATGAGTAAAGAATTACCTGGATGGCAGTAAGACAGTTCATACACTCTGCAAGTGGTAGCAGGTGTATGTGGGGCGGGGAGATTACATATAGAGGGGAGTTAGGGACTTGAAGGGAAAGTGTTTGGTTTGCATTGAAATTCTAACATGGATTCACTGCTTTCACTGAAAGTGGTGATTTAAGTGGGTGCTGTCATTAAGGGCGCAATCCTGTGCATGTTTAGACAGAAAGAAGCCCTACAACTCCCATCATGCCTCAGCCAGCCATGCATAGGATCACACCCTAACTTTATTTTATAATATGGCTTCAAATTTAACAACTGACGTTCCTTGACTGCATTTTACATTATTCAGCATGCTTATTATGTGCACTATTTTGACCAACTGTGTATTTATGACCATGAGTAACCCTCCAGAATGGACAAAGAATGTAGAGTAAGTCAAAACCTTTTTTATTTTGGAACCTGTAATCCTTTTTGGTTTGATGTTATTTCAGTTGTGAATTTCTGTCTTTTTTGCAAAGCTTTGAAGATGATCATAAATGAAAACATGAAATTATATGATTATTTGTGTGTTTTCCGGCAGGCCTATCAAGTTCAATTTTAAGGGTTTTATTGTTATTTTAATAATGTATTTTATATGTTTTTAAATCAGTTTTATGTATTTTATATCTGTATTTAATGTTGTTCCCCGCCTCGATCCAGAGGGAGAGGCGGGTAAGAAATAAATACATTATTATTATTATTATTATTATTATTATTATATCCTTACTTTCTTCTATGGAAATCAAAACCACAGGCATAGGTTTACCCTGCAGTTTCCTGTCTAGGTACTGACTAATTGGCCAGTCCCCATTAACAACCTCGCTGCCCTGTTTCTTCACCATACTTTGGTTAGGAGGAGGAGGAGGTATCTTTCAGGATTAGATTCACTTATGTCATAGGGACTCATCCATTTCCTCCTTCCTGTGATATGGTGTACAGTGGTCTTCAACCTGTCCAGACCTGAGACCCACCTCTGATTTCAAACTTGCAACATGGAACCCACTTTCACATTTTCACTTTTTGTTTATATGGTGGCTGGAGTATGGAATCTACACAGCCACACAAAGGTACTTGTTTAGATCCACATTCGCGCGCGTGTGTGTGTGTGTGTGTGTGTGTGAGAGAGAGAGAGAGAGAATATGCACAGCCACACTAATGACGATGATGATGTTATCCTCAGAGCCACACAGAAAAGCAGTCTTTGGAACCCTGCACCAAGTTGTAAGAACATCAAAAATCTGCCCCTTTGCATGTTGAATAATAATAATAATAATACCCCAGAGCAACTACACAGAAAACCAATCTTTGGAACCCAGCAGCAACCCATTGTAGATTATGATAATAATGATGTCTGAGTATTTTAAACATAACACTAAGTGCTAGATGCAGCAGAAAGTATCAGATGCAGCAACCTTGCTGAAGCTAAGCAGGTCTTGGTATGATGGGAGACTGTTTAGGAACACCCCAGGTATACCACCTTGAATTATATAGATGAAAGGCCAGGATATAAATGTAGTCAGTATAAAAACAACAACACTAAAGCACTACAGAGGAGCCTTATGTTCTACATGAGATGGATTAGGCAGAGGGTGAAATGGGTTGATAATTCAATAGTGGAATAGGGTAATGAAGAGTGAGGTAATAATGGAGGTGTAATGAAGCTGAGACTACTATGACTTGTGTAAGACCTCTTTTTGTAAGAGAAGAAGAAATGGGTGATAAGGAAGCACTCAGGACAGGGAAGCAGCTTGAGAAGCAGACAACAGGCATGCTGGATGGCAGAGAACACATGAGCATGGGAGTGGGAGAAAAAGGGAACAAGAATGAAGATCGTAGGAACATGTGGGACCTGCAACAAAATCTTACAGTCTGGAGTGTTCTTGTTGAGGGTTCAAGCCAGCCAGCCGTGCCCTTTTCAGGATGTTCCATTCCATTCCCCCTCCCCACTGGTTGTTATCCCCCGCCCTTGCCCCAGTAATGATCACCATTCCATGCCCATTGAGAATACTAAGTCCTCAGAGGGCACTTTTCTTTAAAGGATTTTTGCTCTTCTTCAAACATTGCGGTTCCTCTGAGCCTGCTGGTACTTTCTCTTGTGTGTGGCTGGTGCTGTTGTGAGTGGTGCTGTTTCAGCAATACCAAGACCAGTTCTTATACTCCAAGCCTTAGAGAATGAATTAACTGTTAGCCTACAAGATGGGGATCAAGAAGATTGTTGTTTTTTTTAATATGTGAAGAATACCTTGTTTGATTACTTATGACTGCTTCACATGGATTATTTTTGTATGAGGAGATAAATTGATTGTGGGGATCTCGGGTGTGTATGTGTGAAACTGAAGAACTTATATATCTGTTTTGCTGCCAGTATACTTGTTGACATAATCCTTTTGTTGTGGCAGTGCAGAAAATGCGTGATAAAGTACATTATGTCGCCCAGCTTTGGTTGCTGCCTTGATAATTTCTATGGCTAATAAATGGCTCATACATTCCTTGAATACGAGGCAAATGCAACACCTTAGGGCTAAAGGTATCCATTTAATGTATAGCATGAATTCAAAATAAGGTGTTCTATATAAGTAGAGCTGCTAATAAAAAATGTTGGGTAATTTAGGGCGCAGTCTGATGCATGTTTAGACAGAAAAAAGTCCTACAACACCCAGCGTTCCCCAGCCAGCCATTGTGGGCATGCTGGGAATTGTAAGACTTTTTCTGTCTAAATGTCAATAGGATTGCACTGTGAACAGTTTATCTTATGCTTGTTTAAACCACATTTCATGTATATGACATTTACTGCAATGCAAGATCAGCTACCATTTCAAAAGATACATTTGTTGCTATATATTGAACCTGTGGGAGAGAACTATATGAAGCGTCTCATAAGTAGGTGCACTTAACTCTTTACTTTTATGGTTTTAGGTACACGTTCACTGGAATTTATACCTTTGAATCACTTATAAAAATTCTTGCAAGGGGCTTTTGTTTAGAAGGTTTCACTTTTCTTCGAGACCCATGGAACTGGCTGGACTTCAGTGTCATTTTGATGGCGTAAGTGCTTTAATAATTTAAATTTATTTTACAAGGCATGAAATTAGTGTCAGTGTGTACCATACTAGGCATGCATTAATTAAAATGGGGGGGGGGGAATAAATGCGAGCAGTGAAGTTGCTTTAACACACTTTCCAGTACTTTACATACAGAAATGCAAAAGTGTATATAGTATATTATTTACTTGTTTGTTTACATTTTAGGATGCTAATTCCATGTCCTGCATTCTTTATGTGTACTAGAATGGAAACCATTAGATTTCATGCTACTGTATCCAATTATTGTAGCTCAGCTTTTCAGATCTAAGTGAGTTTCACTTCAATGAACTAACTGCAGATGGCAATTAGTAAATATGAATCTATGTTTGATATAGTATAGTGAAAGGTGAAGTCACCAAAGTGGTCTTGATGACAGACCCCAAGTAGTTAGCTTCAGCTCTGCCTCAATTCTGAATAACTGTGATTTAATTCTACAGGTATGTAACAGAATTTGTAAACCTAGGCAATGTTTCAGCTCTTCGAACTTTCAGGGTATTGAGAGCTTTGAAAACTATTTCTGTAATCCCAGGTAAGAAGTGGAGTGGTTTGACATAGTGCCAGGCCCCTTGTGTACTTCCAACTGTTTTTTGTGTGTTGTCATTGTGTTTGTGTGTGAACTCCCCTATTACAGATATGTGACAGAGTTTGTGGACCTGGGCAATGTCTCAGCGTTGAGAACATTCAGAGTTCTCCGGGCACTGAAAACAATATCAGTCATTCCAGGTGAGAGCTAGGTTAAACACAGAGGCTGACTTCTTAGTCCCATTGAAGTCAAATTCACATTTTTCTAGCATTAAGTCTTGCTAATCACTGCTCATGTTACTAAAAGGCAGGAATCGGAAGATTCTTTATCTTTTCAAACGTAACATTTATTTTAATTTGCAAAATCAGCCTTTGGGTTTAACAAACGATTGCATGAGACAGCTATAGAATATGTAGCCTATGCATTACATTTTGTTTTGGGGTTTGCTTTTCGTTGCTGCTCCATTTAGAACTGACAAGGTTTTTTCCCCTTTCTACACTGAATAGCTTTAACACTATGGCTTTTGTATTACCATATATTTTAGCATTTATTGTATCAGGTTGTAATCTTAAACAAGAGAGTAAGAGGGTGATCTCCATTGGGCACAGTGAGACTTACTTTCAGGTAAACATGCATAGGATAGCACCACATGGTCAGATTTGAATTAAATTTTTGAAAGCTATTTTTTAAACTAATTGTTTAAAATGACAAAGAAGGGCTTTGCATGGGAACATATTAGTGAATGTCAAACATGGTCTGGGATTTTATTGTATACCGATTTTTCTTCTTTTTTTAATACTATGTTTAAAAAATGGATTGTGAGAGATGAAAATGCAGTTTTTAAGGGGAGAAAAAATAGTGCAAACAGCATTTTTTAAATTAAATGCTGTTGTTACATGCAAGTAATTGAGACGGATAAAACTTCCCATTTTGCAGTAAAAGGTGTACATTTCATGAAATGTACACTGCACATTCATGAACAGACACTTTTTGCTCTTCATGCATTTTCAAAGCGCTGGCGCTGTTCATGAAGCTTTACTCTTTCGCAAACAAGACATCGTTTCTGCATCGCATCTTAAATATGATACGGCTTAATATGTATTTCAATCCCTTTCTGCTTGCAGGCCTGAAGACGATTGTGGGAGCCCTCATTCAGTCAGTGAAGAAGCTCTCGGATGTCATGATCCTGACTGTGTTTTGTCTGAGTGTATTTGCCCTAATAGGGCTCCAGCTTTTCATGGGGAACCTGAGGCAAAAATGCCTCATTTGGCCACCAGACAATTCCAGTTTTGAGATAAACACAACTTCCTATTTCAACAGCACACAGGGAGCAAATGGTACTTTTGTTAACACTACAGTGAGCAGCTTTGACTGGGAGGAGTACACTGATGATAAAAGTAAGAATTATTGGTGCAACCTCTCTCTCTCTCTCTCTCTGTCTCTGTCTCTCTCTTTCTCTCTGTAAAATGTATATTATGAGTTGTCTCCATTTAGTTGTCACTACTGATGAAAGGGTCTTTGATGAAGTGGAGGCTTTAGTTAAGTGTGTGTGGGATGTGTGTGATTTTATACAGCTCCCCTCCCTGTCGCTGCCCTTGCCTCTACAAATCTGCGCCATAGTATTGGGGAATGCTTTGGAACATATGGAAGGCAATGCAGGTCTGCAGGGAGGAGAAATCATCCAAGATTCCCTTTCTTTCCTTTTTGCTGACATCAGCAAATTCAGCCCTACGCAATTAACAATAAAGCGAAATGTATCCAATGTTCGTTTAACTTAAGTCCCATTTGTTTCAATGGGTCTACTCTAAATAAGACCAACATTGGATACAACTCAGAATATTTAAAGTGCTCTAGTGGTCTGCTGTAAGGGAAATGGGGAAAAAAGTGTTTATAATTTTGTGGGATTAAAGAAAATATTTAATAAACTTCAAACTTTTGATAGAATCATAGAATAGTGGAAGTGTCCCATAAAGCCATCAAATCCAATCCCCTGCTCAATGCAGGAATCCACCTTAAAGCATACCTGACAGATGGTTGTCCAGCTGCATCTTGAAAGCCTCTAGTATGGGGGAGCCCACGACCTCCCTAGGAAATTGGTTCCATTATCATACTGCTCTTACAATCATGACTTTTTTCCTGATGTTCAGCCGGAATCTGGCTTCCTGTAACTGGAGCTGATTAGTTTGTGTTCTAAGTACAGTTGCCTATATTTTTATTAATATATTACTCTCAATTAATAGAGTACTTCTAGCCACTGAGAGCTCAGATAAATGTGATTTGGATAAACAAGAGATGCTTAGCCATGTGCTTTTTAAAAGCATGGATACGTCCATGTGATTTTTAAAAACATAATCCTATTTTTAAAATGTTTTTTAATATTCCATTTTATAGTTTTATATGGATTTAGATTTAATACCAGCAATGATAGAAAAATAGCTTATTTATTCTTTTTTTTCTACAATCAGGTCACTTTTATACTTTGGAAGGACAAAGGGATCCCCTTCTTTGTGGTAACAGCTCAGATGCTGGGTAAGAACTTTAAATAAGCCATCGAATTTCCACAGATGCAGTGAAGCTAGAAAACGTCAAACCTCTGATCAGAGCTCCATAAACTCTCCAGCATCAATAAGGAGATTCACACGCATATTGTTTTGCATGAGTTTTACGAAGCTTTAGCAGTCTTGGGAATTCATTGTGCACATTGGAATGAATGTCCATGCTCTCAAAGAACTGCTAGGCTAGGTAATATCCTCCCCAAATAAAGAAGGCATCTATCAGTATATAAATTGTGTGTGTGTGTGCGTGTGCGCGCATGCGCATGTATTTCAAACAGTGGGTTGGATCCTGGCAACTGTGCAGATTCCAATGAGGCACTTACGCCTCTGCCAATTCCCTTCTGCCCTGCTGATTCCCTTCTGCAAGTGGATTTTAGTGAAAAATCAATGTTCTTACTCTTATGGTTATTGGGCTCAATTCTACCCTTACTGGAATTACTTGGACAACTGAAAAACCATAACATGAGGTCCAAGGGGTGACCCCAGCAGATGCTGCTTAGAGTTATTAGTTACTCGTAATGTCTACAAATGCTTATCCCAGAAACTGTTCTATTGATTATGTGTGAGGAAGGTGTGTAGAGGGTAAGAAACCATTATTTAGTCTATCCTCATAATAGATGAATTAGTCACTTTCCTTAATATCATCACAAATAGTATCAGGGGTCCACAGATTTATAGAATCCCTTTACAAACCTTAAATTTTCAAACAACTCCCCATCCTGTTAGATTATTCTTTGTGACTCAAGAAAACTTTTTTAAAAAAATCACAGCTGTCATTTTGTACAAAATGTACTATAAGAATGTTATAACATAATTCTTACGTTATAACATGATAACATAAGAATGTCATAATTGATCAACAGGTTGTGAAATATGGTGACTATGCATAGGTTCTTCAGGTAGGGTGTATTATGCTTGCAAGGATATTGTAGAGTTGGGAAAAGTGCAAATGATCAAGGGGTTGGAGCAGTCTATGAGCTCCATCACACCAGCAATTTAGTACACTCTCACCATGCCTGGTGTGCGGATTTGCAGCAAGGTACTCACATGACGCTGTGCATGTCCTGCTGACACCCTGCCTCTTCCCCAGCATTTCCTAGAACACTAAAAATCTGGATTATTTTCCCTAAGCGCATTGAATGAGCCCTAAGTCTCCATGTAGTTTTAAAGGAACTGGGGGCTTGAATGGATTGCATCAGGTCCTGGCAGGGAAAAGCAATCTCTCCCAGCAGCTGGCTCCAAGCCTCAATATAAAACCCAACCTTGCATAGGATGACCAGATCGCCCGGGGTTTCCTGGTCCTAACCGGGAAACCTGGGGCGATCTGGGCCGACCGGGGAGGGGGGCGGCGGGGGCAAACTGGGGCTGTGGGGAGTCACGCGGCAGCGGTGGCGGCGGAGAGCGGCTGGGTTTTTTGGGGGGGTGGCTTGGTGGTGGGGTTTTGGGTGGGGGGACCCCCCTGCCACCACCTGCTGGGGCGTCTGCTTCCCTCTGGTGCTCGAATCTACTGAGAAACAGGCTTCGCGGCCTGTCCCTCAGTAGCACGCCGGGTGATCACCTAGTGCGCTACTGAGGGACAGGCCGTGAAGCCTGTTTCTCAGTAGATTCGAGCACTGGAGGGAAGCGGCCGCCCCGGCAGGTAAGTGGGGGGCCCTCCTGCCTCCCCCGTTGCGCTTCTTACCTGCCAGGACCGTCTGCTGCCATCTGCTGGCGTCTGTGGGCACCAGTTGACGGCCCCAGCAGGTAAGCCCCCTCCCCCCTCGCTGTGTTTTTTTGGGGGGGGGTGGCTTGGTGGTGGTGGGGTTTGTTTCGGGTGGGGGGGTGGCGGGGGTATCTGATCTGCTTGTTGGCCGCATGGAGGGTGGCCTTTTTAAAAAAATACATTTTATGTTTTTGGGGGGGGCACGCCCCCTTTGGGCGCCCATTTTGGGTGGCCATTTTGGACCGGGATTTTGGGTTCCAAAATCTGGTCACCCTAACCTTGCATCCCAGGCTTGAAAGCGTTTTTAAAATCATACAGTGCCTGAATCTCTGCAGAGACAGGTTTGTACTCCCTCGATGCCCCCAAAGAGCCAGACTAAAGGGTTGTTCCATTTTTGCCTGGGAGAAAGGCAGTCTGATTGAAGTACTCATCTGCCAGGACCTGACTGGAGGGAGAAAAAGAAGGGGAGGGGTGGAGTGGAGCCGAAGAGCTAACAAGTCAAAGAGCAAAAGGGCAGCTCTTCAGGTGAAGGGGATCATAAGCTTGACGCGCTTTTGCCTCAGAGGTAAAAAAAAAAAAACTGCGGAGGCAAACGGTGGGGGGGATTAGGTGTGATGGAGGTCTATGAGGAAAGGTTGCAGTGTCTAGGCCTGTTTAGCTTAGAAAAAGGGGAGATATAATAGAGACATACAAAAGGAAGAAAGAGAGATTTTTATCCCTCTCATAATACTAGAACCTTGGGTCATTCTGTGAAGCTGATTGGTGGAAGATTCAAGAGAGGTAGAAGGAAGTACTCCTTCACAGAGTGTGTGGTCCCCTCTACAAGAATTCAGTTTGATGCCTGGTTGTCCGATTATGCGCATCCTCTCGCAATCGCTTTTACGGCAAATCACTATACGTGGGAGGCGGTTAACCGCATAACTGGTTGCCTTACTGGTTGTACGAAATGCGCTTTAGAGGTGTTTAATGCGGAGAATCGCTTGTTCACATGGTCATAAGGCGCTTTAAAGGCCACGGTAAATTAAAACTCGCTATTTAATGCGCATTCGATAATGCACATAATCGGACAGAAAAAGCGCCTCAACTCCTGATTTGCGCTCCGCTTTTGTAGAGGTAAAAATTTTAATGCACCTTGAAAGAGCTTTAAATCACTCTTGTAGAGGCACCCTGTAGCTGAACTATGTAGTTAAAAGATGTAGTGGTGGCCATCAATGTGGATGGCTTGAAAAGGGGATTAGACAGATTCGTAAAGGATAAGGCTATCAATGGCTACTAGTCCAGATGGCTATATGCTACCTCCCGTATCAGAGGCAGTATATCTATGTACACCACTTCCTGAGGAACATGAGTGGGAAGATGCTCTTGCATTCATGTCCTACTTGTGGGTTTCTTACAAGCAGAATATTGGACTAGATGGATCTTGGTCTGATCCAGCATGGCTCTCTTTATGTTCTTATTGGTTGTTGCCACCATACTCATGATTGTTCCACTGTTGCAGTTGTACAACTGCCGTTTTAGGTGAAAAGGCATGATATATATTAAATAACTAAATAAACAAGTACTTACAATTACATAATATGTATGTTAATGGCACAATAGTTTAGTTTTAAAAATTGTGGGGCCAGACTCCACATACCATTTGTATAAACTTTTGTACATTACATTGTGGGGTATTATCGATTCAGTGACTTATATGCAACTATATTGTTTTATCGGAAAAACATGATTTTTTTTTTAAAAAAACTTGCAAATGAATTCATGCTTAGTAATACTCATCAGTTATTTTGTGTGCATAGCTTTCTTGGGATACATTTGACCCCAATAGCAAAAAAAAAAAAATTGTACTGGTGGAGGTTTAAGTTAGTAATGATCCAACTCTGTAACTCAAATGCACAATGAGAAAATATTTGCTTAGAAAATCGAACAGTTCAGATTAGAATAAGAGTGTATCTTTGAAAATGTAAGTGAAGAAATATTAAATCATGTCTGATATGATTTACTTTTTCATAGCCAATGTCCAGAAGGATACATGTGCGTAAAAGCTGGTAGAAACCCGAACTACGGCTACACAAGTTTTGATACCTTCAGCTGGGCCTTCTTGTCACTCTTTCGGCTGATGACTCAGGATTACTGGGAAAATCTTTACCAACTGGTGAGAATGGTCATAAAGCAAGCTTAGTATGTGTGATAATAAAACAGAAACATTATTACTGCCCATCTGATTGTTATGATTTTTTTAATCTAACAAGCAACTTTAAACAATTATTATTCATGCGTATTGGTATGTCACTACATTTTAAGATGATGACTAGGCAAGGCAATATTGTTAGTAATTGGTTTTTTAAAAAAGCAAAACAAAACAAATGGATAATACCTTCTTTTCCTCTTCTCCCCAACCTCCTAGACATTACGTGCGGCTGGCAAAACGTACATGATCTTTTTTGTTCTGGTGATTTTCCTGGGCTCGTTCTACCTGATCAACTTGATCCTGGCTGTGGTTGCCATGGCCTACGAAGAGCAGAATCAGGCCACCATAGAAGAAGCGGAGCAGAAAGAGGCGGAGTTTCAGCAGATGCTGGAACAGCTGAAAAAGCAACAAGAAGAAGCTCAGGTTGCTTTCTTTTGGAAAATGTACTTTTAAGTCTGCTAAAACGCACTGGCATAAAACATACATTCTTTCATTTTATCCTATTATGTCCTGGTATGTAAAGCACAAAACAATAGTGCCAAGATCACTTTGGGGCCAAGATCATTCTTGGGCCAAAAAAGGGCCCCCACTGCTGAACACCAGAGCTCTTTGGTCCTGTTCTTGCCTTTGCCACCCACTGGCTTGCTCTCTCGCTCTCTCGCTCTCTTTCTCCCTCTGGTCGAGAGGTACTACAAGAGCAACTGATGGCAGCAGGGAGGATAAGGTAGCAAGTGCTGCTGCAACTCACATGCCTGCCATTTCCTTCTAGGTGGCAGAAGGAGAGCAAGTGGGTGAGGGTAGCAAGGAAGAAAGAGCTGCTGGGGGCTTCTTCCTCCAAATCTGGAGCTGCCACTGATTTAGCCTTCATAAAGGACACAGAGTAACAGTTATAGTGCTACTACCTGCTGCTGTTAGAATATTGTTTTAGCATCAGGTGTATACTAGGCATTGGGGCTTTATTTCAGCATGCATCTTTCCCCATCTCCTAAATACTGATTGAGGCCCTCACCAAGGCAGCCTTTTCAGAGGATTCCATAGTCCAGGATAGCCATCCTAGAGTACTGGAGCCTGCATTGTCTGGCCAGAGTACATCCACCTGCCTTCCCACCTTTTCAAGCTAAGGCCTATTCTCATTGCACGTCTATATATATGTTCTCATTGCATATCGTGTGTGGAAGAGGAGCGAGATAGCCTGCTCCCGGCCTAGGCTGACCCTTGGCTTCTCCATGGTTGGTGGAAGGTGAAAATGGGCAGTATGAAGATACAAGTGTACATATGATGGGGAACCCTGATGTGATCATGTTTCCTAAACTTGCGCACAGAGCCAGTTCTTACCTTCCACTAGGAATGTTGTGAAATTCCGCCCAGATCCGCTGGGGAGATTGCATATATCCCCCGCTGCGGTAATGGCGGCTGCCATTAATGCAGCAGGGAAAGGATCGAAGCTGGCCGGGCGGCTGCTGAGCGCTCACAAACCTTGCGAGCGCTCGGCAGGGGCTCGGAGGGCCCAGCTTGGGGGGGGGGGGGGCGGGCCAAGGCAACAGGCAGCATGGCGAGCTCTTCCTGGCTTGCCAACCCCTACCTTCCACCAGATGTGTAGAGGGCAGTGTGGCACTAGCGTACATGCAGCAGTTGAAGGCAGGGCAAGCACGTGTGATCCCACTTCCTCACCACGCATTCAGAGAATGCATGAACATGTATTCTTTATTATTATTTATTACATTTCTGTGCCGCCCCATAGCCAAAGCTTTCTGGGCGGTTTACAACATACGTAGGTGACAATAAACTTCCAAAGGGCACTTCTGCAGCCCTAAAATTATACCATATTCTTCCTCCTACCTCATTGAACATGACCCATCAATATGATAGGAGGCCTACATGAGATGAACTCTTATGATCCATGAGTGATTCTTAAATAGTAGGATGGAATTGGCTGGTGTATTGCAGGGATTTTCTGCAGGTGCTGATGGGTAGTGCTTCACAAGGTGAATGGGGGTTAGCGGCTTCTGTGTCACAGTAGAGGCAAAATTCCGTATTAAAAGCTTTACAGACAACTGAGTTCTACCATGCTTTCAGAGAACTGTGCCACTTTCTTTTTAAATTTAATTTTCAAATGAAGGGGCACTTACAATTGGCATTAGTGCTTAACTGTGTTGTGAGTGTGAACCCTTGGACACGAGAATGAATTTCTCGACAATTATGATTCATGTGGCGATGCAACTGATGTTAATTACCTGAACACTGTACACAACAGACAACGGCAGCTGTGGTAGCAGCATCGGTTGCATCCAGAGATTTCAGCGGCGTGGGCGGACTGGGGGAGCTTTTGGAAAGTTCTTCAGAGGCATCTAAATTAAGCTCAAAGAGTGCTAAAGAAAGAAGGAACAAACGGAAAAAAAGGAGGCAGAAGGAGCTTTTGGGAGCAGAAGAAAGGGGAGAAGTGGAGAAATTTCCTAAATCTGAATCAGAAGACAGCATCAGGAGAGGAGATGGCTTGTCCTATGAAAAGAGGACTTCAACTCACCAGGTACACGGCAACTTGAATTTAAACTTTCTGGTTCCAGTTGCAAGGTAGATTTTTCACGTATATTGAAAGAGGCTAAGAACAGAGAACGATTGCTGTAGGAATGGGGCAGAGCCTTTTTCGTGGTGGCACCACCACATGTGTGGAACTCCTGTTGTCAGGATTGGTTTTGTTCAAATAGGGGTTGGTTTTGTTCACAGTAGCTCACATTGAATTCTACGAGACAAGATAAAAAAAGAACTGCAAGCTGGGAAACAGTTGAGAGAGGCCAAAGCCTGGAGATACTGGGATCCCCCAAGGTGGGGCAGGGAAGGGCAGATGACGTCCCTGGGTGCATATTAGTACTCTCTCCCAGGTAAGTGAATAGTGCCACTTGGGGACATCTGTGTGGTGGAGTCCCCCTTTGGGGAAGTGCTGCCACTCCTCCCTATCCTAAATGCAGTGGCAGGGTTTCAAGGAGAGGGAAATATGCTTCTGATGATCCCTCAGCAAGAATGCAAAAAGTATCTTTAATGAAAATAGAAGCATTCATCTCTGCTGGTGTTTTTGAAGTGAGTTTGGGAAACAAGCATCGGGTGTATATGCATTTATTTTATTTGTTATTTATGTAAATGGATAAAATAGAAAAGACGAGAATTATGTAAGCCACCTTGGGTTCCTTGCAAGAGGAAAAAAGGCGGGATATAAGTGAGATTATATATATATATATATATATATATATATATATATATATATACACACACACACACACACACACACACACACACCCTGCCTTTTGGGGATAAATCTTATTTGAAATTTGTTGTGCTCAATAAAACATAGTGTTGTGTACCTGGATGTTTCCTTCCTTCCTTTCCTGCATTTGGCTCCTTCCCACTTTTTTCTTCCTCACCTTTCGGTCCAGATAAGCCCTCAAGGCAACTTACAATGATTAAAAACAATAAAACCTCAAAAATGCAATATCCAATAAAAAGTAGAAACAGGAAGTTAAAAAAGACTTCCCAGCAAGGGAACAGAACTCATTCTAGACTAAAGGCCTGGTGATTTAACCCCAGTTAACAAGAGTATAACAATTGCTTGATGGACAACCAGTTATATTCTAGAATTTGTATTTTATTTTATCCAAGCCAATCTCAAGGGTAGCCCCATATAAAGTACATTATAATAGTCCAATCTTGAGGTCAACAATGCATGGATCACTGTGGCCAGGCTATCCGTGTCCAGGACTGTTTACAGCTGTCATACCAGCCTAAGCTAGTAAAATGCACACATTGTCACCAAGGCCATTTGACAGGGATAAATCCAAGAGCACCTCCAGACTATATACCCTGGAGGGGGAGTGCAAACCCCATCCAGGACAGGGACATTACCCAATTCCCAGATGCAGGAATGGCCCACCCACAGAGCCTCTCTCTTACCAGGATTCAGTTTTAGTTTGTTGGCCCTCATCCAGCCCACCATTGCATCCAAACACCAATCCAGTTTGTACGCAGCCACACTTGACTCAGATGTAATAGAAAAATAGGGCTGAGTGCAGTCCCTGCATATTGGTGACACCTTACCCAGCAGCTTCCTATAGATGTTAAAAAGCACTGGTGACAGGATTGTGCCCTGTGGCACTCCACACGACAATTACCAGGGGGACAAGACACAATCCCTCAGTGTTGCTCTCTGGAACCGATCCTGCAGGTAGCAACAGAACCATTGCAATACAGTGCCCCCTAATCCAACTTCATGAGGCCTTCCAAGAGAATACCATAATCAGTGGTATCAAAAGTCACTGAGAGATCAAAGAGAAGAAGTAGGATCACAGTCCCCCTGTCCCTCTCCCAATAAAGGTCATCCATCAAGGCAACCAAAGCCCGATTCCATCCCCAAACCAGGCCTGAACCCAGATTCAAATAAATTCTCTTTAGTGATCTATTGCCATAGAGATGTCATGTAAATGGTATTTTTCACGCAAATGTTCTGGGAATAGCATAGTCAAAATGGGTACTGGTGCATCACGTCCTGCTTTGTTGGTCCCTGGTTGACAGCTGGCTGGCCACTGTGCGAGCAGAGTGCTGGACTAGATGGACCCTCGGTCTGATCCAGCGTGGCTCTTCTTAAGTTCTTAAAACGGACCTCAGTCCTTGTTGCAAGTCCAATTGGATTGAAACTTTAAAGCTAAAGCTTAAATATTTACATGAAACACAGTCTGTTATGTATAAATGCAATGAGAACAGGCAAAGCCTAGGAGATGGTTGTCTACCAAAATTTGTCACAATTTATTAGAATGACATTAGAATAAAGCTGCCTCTCCTTTATGTACCATTATTTACTTATTTTGGAAATTTATAGCTCGCCTTTCTTCTAAAAG
Organism: Anniella stebbinsi; assembly: GCA_029215795.1. NCBI lineage: Eukaryota > Metazoa > Chordata > Lepidosauria > Squamata > Anniellidae > Anniella > Anniella stebbinsi. The sequence goes on from JARDYH010000001.1 coordinate 221,965,236, forward strand.
AGCATTCAAAGTTGAGTGCAAATGCTATTATTGACCTACATGTCAAAATGAAATTGTTAAGATGTGATTTTTAAAGCATATATTTCAAAGTATCCTTTGAACCAACAAGAAAGTCCATCAAGCTAGTCCAGAGTTTAAAGTTTAAAGTTACTAAAACCAGGCGTAATAAATCTTAGCATAGGGATTGTTTTGTTTTTTTTCACACTGGTGATGACTTTATTTATTCATGAGAGCAGCTAATGAAATATGCAGTGAGGGAGCAAAAGATTCCATTAAGGAATTTCTTGTAGTGCAATTAAATAAAAGGACGGGCAGCAAAAATTGATTTTTCCTGTCCACAGTGGTAAAGTCGCCATCTTCAGGGCTCCCGTGGCTGCTGAACATAGTTGAAAGCCTTAATTGATGAGACAATATGATTAATAAATGGTGGATTAATTGTAGAGCTCTGGTTAAATGGATTTAGCCATTGGGCTTCCATTGTACCTGTAGGCTATAGCTGGCTAGTTAATGTGCCTTCTTTTGCCTTAGGAGGCATGTGCTTATGCTTGAAGTGCCCCACTTGAGAATATTGCTGGGTGGGTCATGACTATGGATAAGGAAGTGGTTGAGGGGATTTTGCAAAAGAATGGTTTATTGCCTACTCGGGTTGTATTGCATGATGGGCCAGAGAAGAGTTGAGTCATCCTGGTTGTGAGAAATGTTTCGGAAGTGAGGTCACTGAGGTCATCAGAGGGCATGCTTATGATGGTTCCATATGGACCTATGGCCTGATTGGAATCCATTAGGAAAAGAGCCTTCAGTGTGATGGCCCCCATCCTATGGAATTCCCTGCCTTTGGAGGTCAGGCAGACACCAATGTTGTGTTGCTTACGGCATCTCCTGGAAACATTGTTATTTCAGAAAACCTTCCTTGAGTGACTGGCCGTGGTTTTATCAGAATTTGGTTTTATCAGAACTCTGTTTTTGTTTTGTTTTTTAAATATTAATTATTTTAATATGGTGCTTTTATTCTTTTATCCTATCTGCTGTTCACTGCTACGGAATTTTGAATGTGGAGCAATGTACAAATACTGGAAAGACAAAGAAAGAAAGAAAGTACAGCGAAATAAGGAGCTTGTAGCATAAGGATATTCAGAGTATTTATACCCTGCCTTCCTTTCCCAGTGGAAACTGTTGGAGAAATAATAATGTAGGAAGTACTAAACAAACACAGGAAGCTGCTTTATATACCAGAGCAGATTATTTTCCCTTCTAGTTTAGTATCACACGTACTCTGGCTGGTAGTGGCACTCCAGTGTCTCAGGCAGAAAAGGATCTTTAACAATACTTGCTACCTGCTCCTTTTAGCTGGGAACACCTGTGACCTTCTGCATGCAAAGCAAGTGCTCTATCACTGAGCTATGATCCCTCCCTAGACCAGAAAAGGTCTGGATCTGCGGAACAAACCAAGAAGCGACACTGCTACTAAGGGAGCAATCATATGGCCCCTCAGACCTAGGAGTCCGAGCTCCCCACCTCCTCTCTCTCACAGAGAGAATCACACTGACTGCCTCTCCAAGGTTGCAGAGATGACCTTGAGAGGCGGGAAAGGGGACAGTTTTGTGGGTGGGGAAGGGACTGGGGAGGCCAGCTTATGAAGAATCCACCTGCCTCCCCAGTCTCTCCCCCTTGCAGAGCCCCAGCTAGATGGGCAAAAAGCCCATCTAGCAGAAATGCAGAGTGGGATGAGCGCTCTTCCTCCCACTCTGCATTGGATGTCCATCAATCTCCAAGTTCAGAGGTTGATGGGCATCTGGATAGGATTGCACCCCATATCTAATAAACTCCTGATATTGCATGTTTGTGAACAATGCTACAGAAGACCTATGGGAAAATGGTTTATAGCTCATACTTTGAATTAAGGGTGCAATCCTATGCATGTTTGGACAGAAAAATGTCCTACAACTCCATCATCTGCTAGCCAGAATGCTGAGAGTTGCAGGACTTCTTCTGTCTAAACTTGTATAGGATTGCATCCTAAATCATTGTGGTTGGACCAAAGCACCCTTAAATAGAGCAATAGGCCAGTGCCCCCCCCTTTTTAAAAAAAGTCATGAATAGTTTCAAATACTAACTGTGTTCTTGCATTTTTCTCCCCCTACAGTCTTTGCTGAGCCTTCGTGGCTCCTTGTTTTCCCCAAGGCGCAACAGCAGAACGAGTATTTTCAGCTTCAGAAGTCGAGCAAAAGATATAGGATCAGAAAATGACTTTGCAGATGATGAGCACAGCACTCTTGAAGACAATGAGAGTAGGAGAGATTCTCTCTTTGTTCCGAACAGACACAACAGCGAACGCCGCAACAGCAACACCAGTCAAGCGAGTCTGTCGTCAAAGATGGTGCCAGCTCTTCCAGCAAATGGGAAAATGCATAGCACTGTGGATTGCAACGGTGTTGTTTCTTTAATGGGAGGACCTCCAGGACTTCCTTCACCCACTGGGCAGTTTCTCCCAGAGGTGATATATTCCAGTCCATTCTATCTGATGTAATCAGACATGAGTCTAACTTCTTACATTATGATATATCTGTGACTGCCATTCTCTTTATATGGGGAGCATGGATGAACATTCATTCATTCATTCATTATATTTCTATATCGCCCAACAGCCAAAGCTCTCTGGGCGGTTCACAAAAGTTAAAGCTACAAAATACAGCATGAAATACAATTAAAAAATTAAACGTTCAAAAGTACAATATAAAAGTAAAACCAAAATAAAACCTAGTAGCAATGCAGCAATTTAAAATACAATAACAGATTTAAGACAATAGAACTAAAAGACTAAAATGCTTTGGAAAATAAAAAGGTCTTCACTTGGCGCCGGAAAGAACACAATGTAGGCGGTAGGCGAACCTCACTGGGAAGCTTCTTTCATAACTGGGGTGCTATAGCAGAAAAGGCCCTCTTCTTCCTTTGGTAGGAGCTCCCGGAGAAGGACTGCTGAAGATTATGTTAGGGTCTCGGAAGGTACATTTGGGAGGAGACGATCCTTCAGGCAACCTGGTTTCAAGCCTTTTAGGGCTTTGAATGTTAATACCAGCGCTTTGAATCAGACCCGGACATCAAACAAGAATGCTCACAAAGGCAGAATTTGCCACTCCTGACTGAAGTCCTCCAAGCCTCTTCTGAGAGTTTGGGTATTCTCAGGAAAGGCCCAACATGTAGGACAGTTGGGTGGGTGATCTGGGGAAATTCAGCCAGGGCAGCTTATAAGAGCAGGAGCTTTGCTTGTGCAAGTTGCCTCCACCCGGTTTCCCCAGAGCTAGGCTGACCATATGAAAAGGAGGACAGGGCTCATGTAACTTTAACAGCTGTAGAGAAAAGGGAATTTCAACCAGTGTCATTTGTATGCAATTAGTTCCTGGTGAAATTCCCTCTTCATCACAACAGTTAAAGTTGCAGGGGCCCTGGCTTCTTTTGTATATGGTCACGCTAGTATAGTGCCTGCACCTTTAACTGTTGTGATGAAGAGGGAATTTCACCAGGAACTAATTGCATACAAATGACACTGGCTGAAATTCCCTTTTCTCTACAGTTGTTAAAGTTACATGAGCCCTGACCTCCTTTTCATATGGTCAGCCTACCCAGAACCCCCACCACCAGTGAACTTGTGTAGCGGTGCACACTGACAAAATGCCACCCAAAAGTCATAATGTGATTGTATGTATGACTGCCTCAAGCTGGGCTTTGTGTGATGTTTCAATAACACAAACATGCAATCCTATGCTTTGGTAAGACATCCCACAAAAATATTTGTAAAAGTAATTGTACAATCATATCAATATTGCACAGTTTTTAACACTACTTTGGCTCCTCTGTTATGCTGTCCAACTTGTGGTTAACCTACGTAGCTGCCATGTTAATTCACCATATTTGATATTATTCTCATATTTATAACCAACTCGATTAAGCTCTTAAATAGGTTGTTAAAATGATTTACAATGCAAAGCAGATAATTAAATGCAATAAATGCATAAAATAAAATTAAAACCAACATATTTAAGAAACAAAGACAGACTGCAACTAACTATAACTAACCAAAGTGGCAACACCTAGTATTATATCACTGTGTGAAAAGCCTTCTTGAGAGGGAACATCCTTTCCTGACACTGTATTTAAAAAAAAAAAAAATCCAAGAAATATATTTCATCACCTTTTTAAAATAACCATTTGAATTCTAGCCTCTCTTATTTTAAGTTAAAATGTTTAATATGATGAGTCACCTTTTTTGTTACAGTGAAGTCGCAACAGTCATTACATTGTTCAGGTTACCTTAAGGTATTTTAAAAATACACTTAAAATGTGAAGTGTGAATATTGCAAAATGCCTGATGTACTTGCCAGAAAGTCATTATTGGCTACAGCTTCCTGTGGAGTGCCCACTGTATGGCAAGCATCGTGTTCAAAATGGCCCTATGTCTTCCTTTTGGAGAATTCTCCAGTCATCAAGAGAATAGCTAGTATCTGACCTGCTAGTATTTGTTTCCCAGTAGACATTGTCCAGGTTCCAAAGGATCTTGCAACTAGCTTTATGTGCCAAAGGGGACTTTGAGCTTTTTGTATGTCAAACGACATCCACCCACTCTACACGGCAAGCTACTTCTGAAACTGCAGGGATTTTCAAAAGCATTGACTCATCACCTTTAAACGTAACAAATGCTTAGCAAATCCTCCCAAATCAAACAGTTGGGTCATAGAGGCTAATGGCAAACTCATTCTCTAAGTGCTGAACCTTATGTAGCTGAAATGGCACCATCCACGCACAAGGAGGAAGTACCAGCAGGGAAGTACCAGCAGGCTTGGGGGAACTTCAAGGTTTGGAGAATTTCAAAAAACTTTAGGGAAAAACCTAAACTAGGGTGACCATATGGAAAGGAGGACAGGGCTCCTGTATTTTTAAGAGTTGCATAGGAAAGGGGATTTCAGCAGGTGTCATTTGTATGCATTCAGCACCTGCTGAAATTCCCTTTTCATCACAACAGTTAAAGCTGCAGGAGCCCTGCCCTCTTTTGTATATGGTCAAGAGGGCAGGGCTCCTGCAGCTTTAACTGTTATGATGAAGAGAGAATTTCAGCAGGTGCTGCATGCATACAAATGACACCTGCTGAAATTCCCTTTCCTACGCAACTCTTAAAAATACAGGAGCCCTGTCCTCCTTTCCATATGGTCACCCTACCTAACTCCCCCCATATAGTCCTGTGAGAACTGAGCATGCTCAGTGGCCAATGAATACTAACTGGCCTTTGTGGGGACAAAATGGAAAACCGGGGTGGGGTTGGTGTGGAGTAGCTGGAAACCTGAAAAAAGCACTCTTTTGTTGCAGCTCTACTTATAGACTTTATTGGTTGAGTTCCAGGAATTGACTATTTTTAACGTTGTATTTTCAGGGAACCACTACTGAAACAGAAAGAAAAAGAAGATTAAGCTCATATCAAATTTCTATGGAACTGATGGAAGAATCCGCAGCAAGGCAGAGAGCCATGAGTATAGCCAGCATCCTCACGAATACTATGGAAGGTATGGTAGGACATGTTTGACACATACTTTCTAAGCCTTAGAGTTTAAGTCAAAACATGCTCGAAGTGAACCATGACACACTGAAACTGAAGTTTCAATGGAAAATAAGCATTTTAGTGCTGAAACCTTGGGCACTCATTAACGTTTTCCATTAGGGTTTTCCCCCGTATGAAATATCTGAGTATGGTTGGTCAAAATCTTGCAAAATTCCCTCGTTTTATTGCCACTTTCTTTGTTAAGCAATTTTCAGGTGGGTCTTCGTGTTAGTGCTAATGATGCCATTCCTGACCCTCTTGAGTAGTGGATGTTTCTGATACACCGGAGGAAGAGGTTTCTTCCCAATCTTAACTAGATGGGAAACAAATATCTGACCCTGTAAATCTTCAAAGTGCTAATTCCTCAAAATGCCAGGTGCTGGTGACTCGGGGAAAGACAATACAAGTTTAATCTTCTATACTAATAAAAGAGGATGTTATTCTGTCTGTCCACCGACCATCGGTACTATGGTGTCAAGACCATGAAACCTAGACACCTGAAACATGGCATGCATTCTAAGGGCCCCTAGGAGGTGTGCATCTTGGGACTATTTTAGTTTTAATGCACATTAATTTTAATTAATTTAAATAAGTTAATTTTAATGTGTACATGTGATTGAAGCCTGCAGTAAAATCTCCAGCCAGTAGGGGCAGACTTCCCTACCCAGCACATGACTTTCCTGCTGTGGGGCAGCGCCCAATTCAAAGCAACCGAGTGGACAGATCCCTTACCTCAGGGAGCTACAGGCATGCATCATGGCAGAGACTGTGCCTAGCACTGCCATCGGGCACGGCTTCACTCAGACAGGGTGACACAATGTTTCCAACTCTGAGAACGGTTACCATTAGAGTGGAGAGAAAAATACACGATTTCCCCAATGTTGGAGAAATCACGTGTTTCTCCCTCTCCCCCCACTGATGGGGGCCTTAAATGACCTGTTAATAGGACCTTTAAAAAACCCCAAGGGCAGGGATGGGGAGAGAAAAACATGCAATTTCCCCAGCCTTGCGTATTTGCCCCTGCTGCGTTAATGGCGGCCGCCATTACCGCAGCCGGGGAAAAGGGACAAAGGGCACGGGTCAGGGCAGACCCGCCCCGAGCCACTCTCGAAGCACCATGAGAGCTGGACGCAGGGGTGTCCGCTGCCCTTGCTGGCCCAGGGGGATTTTTGATACAATGCTAAGTGTGATGGCTATTGTTTACACTCCCAGAACTGAAGTAGCTACATAAAATCCAACTGTTATTTAAGAATAACAGATGCAAAGATAAAAGGTTAGGAAAAAAAACATTTAAAGAAGAAGAGTAGGGCTGGGTTAAGCAATGAGGAGCAGCCCATGGGATCGGTGAGCCATTTCTCCCGCCCTCCATTCAGGAGTGGGATTCCCCCTCACTGTGCCTAACCATAGTCAATTGTCATGTAAACTGTAATTTGGATCGAAGGGGGTGGAGTTGGCAATTGGCAGAGTTAAGACCCTCACTGCTCCAACTGTTTTGACTAAATTTATCCTGTCAAAATAAATGCAGCAGTGTGTCATTCGGCATGAACAGTAAGTTTCTATTAATATTATTCTATTATTGACATTACAATTATTAATAATAAACACACACAGCAGCGAAGAGAGGTACCATGTTTATGCAGATGTTCTTGATTTTAAAAAAGTTATGTGTACATATACCTGTGTAGCATGTTTCTTCAGATCCCTGCAGAATACTTAATATTATATTTTTAAACAAACGTAATGTATATAAACCCGTAATTTGATTTCCCCCCCAGAACTTGAAGAATCCAGACAGAAATGCCCGCCATGCTGGTATAGATTTGCAAACGTTTTCTTAATCTGGGATTGCTGGAGTCCTTGGTTAAAAGTGAAACACATTATGAATTTGATAGTGATGGGCCCCTTCGTTGACCTTGCTATTACTATCTGCATTGTTTTGAATACACTGTTTATGGCCATGGAGCATTATCCAATGACTCCCTATTTCAACCATGTGCTTTTGGTGGGAAACCTGGTATGTATATGGACGAGTAAGGATTTATTTACTTTTAAAATATGTTACTTATATTTTTATAACAGTTCTTAAGACAATGTATAATATAATGTGCAGTGATTTTAAAATGTAAAGTGAGAAAAATAGAAACCAACACAACAAATCAGCAATAGATTATACCACACTCCAGATACCACCATGCCATTTTTAGGTCTTACAAATATCTGAGTGACCAGAAAGGGTTTCATTGCCATCTAAAAGTAACTAATCAATGCGGAGAGTCATTGGGCTTCTCTGGCAAGTATCCCAGCTAGGCTGCCTGGCCCTCAGGCAATTCAACACAAAAGCCCTTTTTTTGCTTTCAGGATTTTATTTCCATAAATCAGGTTACACATATACCCATTCCAAAGACTTGTAAAATAGCTTGCAGCATTTCAACTCCACACCACAAATTGGCCTGTTCACAGCAGCAGCCCTCAATTTGACTCCAGGGACAACAATCTTAAGCTAAAATGATTTCAGCATGCCAGCAAAAGATTGACATACATAAACTTAATACCTTATAATCATAAACAAGAATTCATAGAGTTACCAAGAGAATTCAGACCTGGTAGATATGCAAGCATTGAAGAGTTTGATCTCCTCGAGGTATCTTAGGCTAGGGCCTATTTTAAATACCAGAGCAGGCCTAATTAATTCCCCTCTTCTGATCACCATTCCTGACTGGAATCTTTACTCTATAATCACAGGGAATGCCGTAGGGGGCGTAGTTGCTCTTCCCTCTTGATTTGATGTCTCACCCTGGGTGCAATATCCGATTCTCCCTCCTCTTAAGAATTGTCGCCTTCTCCAGATCCCAGTCCCACCCTGACAGGAATAATTCAGGGTTGTGACATGAAGGCTTATCTTGCAGCTGGGCCAGATATGAAGTTATACTCCTGTTGTCATGTAATCATTTGCAGAGCCAGGCTGCACCAGGTTCCCAGGCCTTGAGGTTTCCACTATATTCTAAATTTTCTCTCTCTGATTTGGAATCTAACCCAAACTCCTCATTGTGTCAAGGCCCTCTGTGATGCTTGGGCCAGGCCCCACAGCAAGAGTGCTTGACAGCTGAAGCACCACTACTAAAAAGGTCCTGCTCCAAACCTACCAGGTTTAAATTCATTTGATCAAAAAAAGGGCTCAGTTGCTGGAGCACTCTTGATGACTTCAAGGACTAGAGGCCATCTTGTGGGAGATAAGATAACCAGCTCCTTAAATTGGTTCTGGGAAACATACTAACCTACAATACATTTTTCAAAATTTATCTTGGGATTAGACTCTGCCTTATGAAAATATTGTTGTATCCAATGGTTGCATGAGCAGAAGGCAGGCTATGCAGCCAATCTTTTCTCATTCCCTCCTCCCCCTCTGTAGCCCCTACACATATACACCCCAGGGCTCTGTTGTATGGCACAATTTCATGTGATTCTCCCCCCCTCCCCCCCCCCCCACATACTGCAGCCCCGCACAACACATCTCACATTGTTAGAGGGGCCCGCATACTCTGGAGAGGCTTTTTGAGTGGGATGCAGAGGGAAAAGAGAGGAAGAGAAAGATTGGTTGTACAAGCTGACTTGCACTCGCACAACCATTGGATGCAACTTAGAATTTCCAGCAATTTGCTCATGTTTGGACAAATGTGTTTGGGAATAGTTTAATAGGATTATCAAATGGGGGTTGGACTCTATTGAAGAGATTTAATAATGGATTATTGGCAGCATGGCAGTGGATGCCAAAGAAAATGTAGCAATATAGTCTAGAGCTAAGGAGTACCTTTCTCTGTATAGGGTAGGCTGACCATATGAAAAGGAGGACAGGGCTCATGTAACTTTAACAGTTGTAGAGAAAAGGGAATTTCAGCCAGTGTTATTTGTGTGCAATTAGTTCCTGGTGAAATTCCCTCTTCACCACAACAGTTAAAGTTGCAGGCACTGTATTGGAGTGACCTGATACAAAAGAAGGCAGGGCCCCTGCGACTTTAACTGTTGTGAATTTCACCAGGAACTAATTGCATACAAATGACACTGGCTGAAATTCCCTTTTCTCTACAACTGTTAAAGTTACATGAGCCCTGTCCTCCTTTTCATATGGTCAGCCTAGTATAGGGTGAGGTTACTATTTGGATCCTGAAAGATTTAATTCCATTGGTGGGTCTCCTGAGTAATGCTGACAAGAGGACAAGTGAGAAATGGCTGTACAAAATTCTTAAATAGGTGATTCTTCTTGGATTAGGGTCACTCTTCACCTCTTTAGCCTATCATTAGTGGAAATGCGATTACAAATGTTATTCGGCGATATTATAGAATCTTCAGTGTAGCTAAGCTACTTAATAGAGTTCATTTGGAGCAAGTTTTATGATTATTCTATATAAATGTATAGAAGCTGAGTACCATCTTTGTTCCAATGCAGAATTGTCTCTACTGCCAGAAAGTTTCTTAGCCTGCAATGCTATACTCACTTTCCAGGGAGTAAGCCCCATTGAACACAAAAGGATTTACTTCTGAGTAGTCATGCAGAGGGTTGCACTGGAAATCAGTTTGTCATCTCAAGACCTCATTGAATGAACTTGCCTTAAATTTACTAGAGAATATAATTGTTTTTAAACAAAAATCCACACACATTGGTCATCAACGGAACACAATGAAAACATAATATTTGTGTGACCAATCACTTGTTTTAAAACATGTGTGTAAAACCGGTACACGCTGCAGGGTGTTCCAACGGGTTGAAGCTGCCTGCTGTGTGTACTTGTATAGGACAGCATGTTGTTTTTCACCCAGCATAATGTGTGAAGTAGTCTTCATACTGTATTAACTTTAATTAGGGGTGAGTGCTGGCTCATTATGTCCTCCCTGCTGGTACTAATTTAAAACTTCAGGTCTTTTACCCTCTTGATCTGTTAACCTAATTTTATTGGTTTCCATCCAAATAAAGTTAATTTACTGTTTTTGTGACCTGTTTTGTAGTTGGCAATTTATTATACTCTGGGAGTGATGCCTTTTTTTTTTAATCAAAGGAAATTATGATAAAAAGTCATGATGAACGTCTAAATAGTTTACAGTGCGAGATATGGGAGACCTCTGTTAAAACATTACTCGGATGCTTTAATATAAAAGAACCCAAATAAAATTTAAACTAATTCATTATATGTGCTCTTAGGTATTCACTGGCATCTTCACTGCCGAAATGGTCCTTAAGATAATTGCCAAGGATCCTTACTATTATTTCCAAGAAGGCTGGAATATTTTTGATGGTATCATTGTCAGCCTGAGTTTGATGGAGCTGGGTCTTGCCAACGTGGAAGGACTGTCAGTCCTAAGATCCTTCAGATTGGTAAATATACTAATAAATAGAACACCAGTTTTCACAGAATTTTGAGTGTGCATAGACAGAATGCAGCATCAGCATAACATAATGAGCTAAAGGGGAACAGTTGAACAGCATTCTTAATATTTGTACAATTGTTCTTTAAATTGTATGACTCTCCCAGTGTTTCAGTGAATTCCAGATGAACAATTCCTTTCTTAACTGGGCCACGTAAGCAACATCCATGTATGTGCATAGGAATAATTGTGGAGATGTTCTTGTGATTGAAAAATAAAGCCCCTGAGTCAAATGTGCATCTGTTGAAACCCAAAACAACAAGCTTCCAGCCCCAGATGATACAGAGCATGGGTCCCCAACCCATTTTTTTTAAAAAAAATTATTTTTTTTATTTTCCTGGATTTTAAAAATATAATACATGGATTTGTATGAGATACGTACAGCTTTCTAGCAATTATACATAGGCTTCAACAGAAACGGACTAAATATCCAAATAAGTATATCCATTTAAAGGTGACGTCTGTATGCCACCTGTTCAGAAAGCGTTATAAGGTCATCAATCCATTGCATTATAGGTCAGTATTTATCTTTCCAATGTTGTGATATCAATCTTTTAGAAGTCAGAAGGTGCAGAGAATATATTTTTGCTGGCTGTTTGTTAATTTCCATGAAGCAGGTAAATAATTTCACAAAGTGATTTGTGAGTTATGGTTAAACTGAACCCACAAAAGTTGGGAAAGCATTTTTCCAACCATAATGCCAGCCCTCTTTCAAACCACCACTTGTCTTGGGCAAAGGGACCGGCACATGTGTGGCAAGTGACAAACAGCAGTTTGGGATGCACCCTTGACTGTTGAACCACAGGGCTCTGTGACCTACCAGTCAACAGCCTGAGGGCTTGGACCTGTGAGATATTGTGCATGCCAATTCAGAGTTGCCCCCTCATTTCATGTTGATTAAGCATCTCTGGGTGTCCTCTTCTGTAAGAGCACAAAGGGGTCTGGAGATTCTGGTGTTTATCAACACTGGAGCTGTAAGAGAAGATTTCCCCATATGTAGAGCATTTCTACATTTATTGTGTCATCTGGAGTGGACAGTGGTCACGAAAACTAGCAGGGTAAAAGTCTGGGGCAAGGGAAGCTGGGCACAGGTGGCTGTCTGAAGAAGTCTGCGGTGGCCTGGAGTGGACCATGGCAGCTGGGTGTGAGGAGTTCACAGCCTCCCAGCCCCTTCCAGTGTCTGGCTACCAGCATGCCATCTGCTGGGACTCACCCTGGAATACCAGGCCCCAGCCACAATTCAGAAGGTCAGAGAAGCTATGAGGTCTGGGAGTAGGGAAGTTGGGTACAAGTGGTGGTCAAAGAAGAACCTCTGTCACTGGCAGCTGAAGACCTTTCAGAAGCTTTGTCTATGACTAGTATGTTTTCTTGTAATCATATTAATTAAAGCCTGCCTGGTCGCTCCTCCCATCACCTCTTCATGCAAAGCACCCTGCAACAGCAGTCTATTATTTCATAGCCAGAAATAGAATGTATACATCTTTTAAATGGTTGGTAGTTGCTTGCGTACAGATACCTGGGTGTCATTACACACTAGCCAGCCCCTATCTTCTTGCTTGTAGGTGACATAGTAACCAGATGTAGCTGTTTGCCCAAGATGAAATTCTACTGCCAGCATGTAAACAATGCGCAGCTTGTTGATGTTAAGGTTGCAAATGGAGATACCCAGTAAAAAAACTCCAACCAGCCATGTGACCTTCAACCTCACACAACCCCACCAAAACTCCATCTTTGGAAGGGCTACACTATTACTGGTTACTGCTACCGAGCACTATTTGAATGTTAACTTCAGTGGTTTCTTAAAAGTGAAACAGTCCACTGAAGTTTCTCTTAAAGGGAGAAAATTATATAAATGGGGATGCACCAGCCCACCCACACACACACAATGGGTTTGCTCAGAATACCCTAATCAAAATAGATCCCCCTCCAAGGCCTTGTTTCTACTAGTTTTCTATTGCTTTAAAAACTGCTGGCTCTCTGTTGCGCTGATGGTGGTTCCCGCTGCCACAGGGGCAGCGTAGGTCCTTCTTCGTGGTCTCTGTGCATCTGAGCCTGTGTGGAGCCTCAATTTGGGAACTTTCTATAGCTGAGGAATTTAGGCGGAAACCATTCCTGCACTGTCCCATTGCGCAATGCTTCTGATGTGGTCCCGCCTATTCCCTCAGTTCTTCTTCAACGACCATTGTGCGAGCGTCATGGAGAATACGGTCCGTTTAATGACCCTGTTAGATCATTATTGCTGAGGGGTTTTATTCACTACTTCTCTTCTACTATTGTTTTTTCTATCTTTACTGTTTATTGGTTTATTTAGTTATTTTGGATAGCGATTTTTTTCGCGATTGTAAGATCAATGGAGTGTATGGCCACTAAGGGCCCTTTTCGTAAATGCGTGAGGTGCAGGGGTAAATTCCCTCATATGGATGGTCACTCCCTTTGCCTACTGTGTTTGGGAGACAAAGACATTATAGAAATCTGCCTGCGCTGTGGGTCCTTCACCAATCAGGCTAAGCATAGGGTACTGCCCATTATGTTTTCATTTTCTAAACTGAAACACAAAACATACCAAATAATAACATCTCCTTCTTCTTGTTTTCCAGCTCCGGGTTTTCAAATTGGCAAAATCCTGGCCAACACTAAACATGCTGATAAAGATTATTGGCAACTCAGTTGGGGCTTTGGGAAATCTGACCTTAGTCCTGGCCATCATTGTCTTCATTTTTGCTGTGGTTGGTATGCAGCTGTTTGGTAAAAGCTACAAGGAATGTGTGTGCAAGATTGCAGAAGACTGTGACCTTCCACGCTGGCACATGAATGACTTTTTCCACTCTTTCTTGATTGTGTTCCGAGTACTTTGCGGAGAATGGATAGAGACCATGTGGGACTGTATGGAGGTTGCTGGACAAACTATGTGCCTTATCGTTTTCATGTTGGTCATGGTGATTGGAAACTTAGTGGTATGTAATCCATCTTTTTGAAAAATAAAAGACAGTATTATAATGTCCAATAAATGTGTTTTAAGTATTTCTCGGTAGCAAAAGTAGTTCAGCTGAAGTTTGACTTGGAAGCCTTATGAGACTTTGCAGTGAATTGCTTTTATATGCTCAGTTCCTTGGAAAAAGAAGTTAACCATTGAGAAGAGGATGACATTTTATTTGCCATGAGAAAAATAATCTGAGTCAGAAGTGTTTCTCTGATCCCTCTTTAAATGAGCATGCCTTTACTGAGTATCAGAGAGTCAAGGGCACCGCTATTCTTTGCTGCTCTCAGCTCTCCATCCTGCTGTTGTTCCTGGACAGAAAGGAACATCTGACTCAGTGCAATGCTGACTTCATCTCTATCCAGTATCTTCCTGAACTTATTATCTCTACCAGATTAAAAAGGTCCAGATGCCTGGTTAAGAGAAGTCCTCCATGGTGATGAACCCTGAATTGTGCCACTTCATGTTATGTTTTACCCAGGGAGAGGAAGACTAGACTATTTGATGAGGGCAAGGCTCAATCCCCTCTGGCAAGGAACAAAGAAATGCTCATGCATGACAGTATTTCATGGGATCAGGTGTGATGTTGCTTGTGCAACCTGTGGTGCAACCTCCATTACTCACCGTTGCACCTCAAGGAACAGCCCAGGGAATGATTCACTTCATATGTGTGATTCCAGTTTTGAAAATATAACATTGCACAGGGCAATCCTATGACGTCTGAGAGAGCATCCCAGTGACTTAAAGGATATGGCAGTTTGGCCCTCTCAAGGTGTAGACACTGCTGCACCCTTGGGAGGGGGAATCCGAGATCAGACCGTTTCCTCCCCCCTCGCAGTCACAGTGGAAAACAGTGCGGTCGCTGTCCTTCCAAGGTCACAACAGCTATGTTGGAAGAGCTCAGGGAGAGGGAAAAGGGGCAGGATGGTGGGCAGGGAGGAGGAGAGGCCAGGATCTGCAGGATTCTTGTCCACAACAAGGAAAGTCAGCTAAACAAGATGAGTAAAACTGTAATGAAAAGGAGGAACAAAATACATTTTTTAATCTCTGTCCTCTCCTGCCTTATTTATTATTTATTTATTTTATTTATTGCATTTTATACCACCCCATAGCCGAAGCTCTCTGGGCGGTTCACAACAATTAAAGCCATGAAATCATTTTAAGAAATATAAAACAAACAACAATCTAAAAACACAAAATAACATGCAATATAAAAACACAACCAGGATAAAACCAAGCAGCAGAGATTAATACAGATTAAAATACAAATTTAAAACAGCAAGGGTTAAAATTGAGTTAATTTAGCTGTTAAAATGCTGGGATAATAAAAAGGTCTTCACCTGGCGACGAAAGGAGTGCAAAGTAGGCACCAGGCAAACCTCTCTGGGGATCTGCTGAAAGGGCATAGGATAGAAGAGAGGCAATCTGTCTATCAAGAGGCCATTCTTTAGGATTGTGCTCTAAAATTAAGTATGAACATATATAAGGAACACAAATATATTGCTTCATCCTTGGGTCACTTAATAATGAAGAATGTACATGTCTATTGCCAAAATATAATCTGCAATCCAAGTAAACTGTCTGAGCACAGGAGGGATAATTGTACACATAGCCAGAGTTTTGTTTGCTGTTCCCCAACCCCCCCACCCCATGGCAGTTCCTGCTGCTAAGGCAAGCCATCATTCAGTATCAGAAGCAGCTTGTCTCTGGAAATATGGGCTACTGCTGCTAACATGTCAAAGGGAGCTCCTGGCTGTACTCACAGTACGCCTTTCACCTATGTGAGGGATTATTATTATTATTATTATTATTATTATTATATTGCAGCCTTAGATAAGATCTTCCCAACGTAGTGGGATTGGGAAGCTTTTAGCTTAAAAACACAAGAACATAAGAATAGCTGTGCTGGATCAGTCCAAAGGCCTACTGACTCCAGCATTCTGTTCCCACAGTGGCCAAACAGAGAGACACTAACAAGTAGGACATGAGTACCACTGGTACTTTTTATTTCTTAAAATGATTTCATGGTTTTTAATTCTTGTGAACCGCCCAGAGAGCTTCGGCTATAGGGCGGTATAAAAATGCAATAAATAAATAAATACATAAGCATATTGCCTTCAATACTGGATACTAGCCAGTGGATACTAGCCATGATGACTAGTATCCACTGATAGTCTTATCCTCCATGAATTTATCTATTCCCCTCTTAAAGCTGTCCAAGTTGGTAGCCATGAATTGATTCTACAATATCTCTCACATTCCATGTTCTTTTGTGTGCCCGGTTCTTATTATTTGTTCATCTTTCTTCTCTATATAAAGAAAACTCACGTTATTTTTTCCCCTTTTGTTTCCCATCTTTTAGGTATTGAACCTTTTTCTGGCCTTGCTGCTGAGCTCCTTCAGTTCAGATAACCTTGCTGCTACAGACGATGATAACGAAACGAACAATCTCCAGATTGCTGTGGCAAGGATTCAGAAGGGAATAGATTATGTTAAGAAAAAATTACGAGAAGTTGTCCAAAAAAGCTTTGTTAGAAAGCGGAGAGCCGTTGAGGATATCAAAGTACTCGAAGAACTAAACAACAAGAAAGATGTCTACATTTCCAACCAGACCATGGTTGAAATTAGTAGACATGTTAATTATCTGAGAGATGGGAATGGAACCACAAGTGGTGTAGGCACAGGCAGCAGTGTGGAAAAATATATCATTGATGAAAATGATTACATGTCATTTATAAATAATCCAGGCCTTACTGTGACTGTGCCAATTGCAGCTGGAGAATCAGATTTTGAAAACATAAACACAGAAGAGTTCAGTAGTGAATCTGACCTTGAAGAAAGCAAAGAGGTAGGACTACATATATTTTTACGTATATAAAAGTAAGCTGAAATTAAGGGGAAAATTATTTTGAATGTATCACATTGAAAATTGTCTTATTTATGGCTCTGCACGTCTAACAGTACTGGGAGATTACACAGGAACTTTTAGAGCAACCTTAGTGCTAACTAGTTTTCTTTTGTTATTGTAAACATTGTGTGTGGTTTTTTAAAAAAATTACAATGGTGACAGTTCTTTCCTTGTGAGAAACTTTGGAATGATGAGTGATAAGAATCTTCAATTCATAGCTAGAGAGTGCCCACTTTGCATGCAGAAGGTCTCTGGTTCACTCCTTGGCATCTGCAGGTAAGTCTGGGAAAGGGATCCTGCTTGAAACCCCGGAGAACCTCTGCCAGTCAGTGTAGACAATGCTGAGCTAGATGGACCCATAGTCTGACTCAGTGTAAAGCAGCTATCTGTGTTCCCATGTTCCCTTGCACATGTAGGTCTTCCAATCAACCCTACATTTAGCTGTGTTGTGGCAGCAAGATGTAGGACTGCGTTGTCAGCTTCCCCAAGTGGTAGAAAGGCTTGCTATATCTGGTGGAGTAACTCAGGAAAGGACTCTGCAGTAGTGGGGGAAAGTTGGAGCCAATGATGGCCCCCTTAAGCTCCCTCACAGCATTCCCCTAGAAGCTGGTAAAAAAAACTGGCTGAATGTAAAGGCATGTGTGTGCATGTGAACTCAAGATACAAAAACAGCTCTGTCCTGCTTTCCTCACACAGACACTGTAGCGAAGAGAAAGGGTTTGGGCTGACGATCATTGACACATAAGAGAAATCGTTGTTTTTAAGGCAATTAGCAGTACACAGTGGCCTACTGAAACATTGGCCACAAGCCAAATCATTCAATGTGGGGACAGAAAGTATGTCTGACCCACCACAAGCATATATACATGTGTGTGATATTTTCTTCGGGCAGTAGCCAAATGCCCCTCATGGGGAGCTGCTCTAGGAATTCCTCAAACTTAGGGGCTTTGCAGGGAGGCCAGGAGGGAGCTGCCACTGGAAGAAGGGGGGATAAAAAAAGCCCCCTTAAGAAACAGAAAACAGCATAAGACACATTGCAACCAGCCATTATGAATATTCCGTAGCGTATTTTGTTAATAGCCTTTATGTTTAGGTAACATTGTAAGTCCAACATGAGCCCTACTTTGAATAGACCTATTGAAATGAATGGGACTTAAGTTAGTTATGACCACTAACAAGTCCCATTCATTTAATGAGTCTACTCAAAGTAGGAGTTGCATTGGATTTTATCCACAGGATTCAAGTTCTTCAATATTTGTTAAGTCATACTTCAGAAAGAGATATTCCCAAATGAACATTTTATGCTTTGTGGAAAAACAACAGGGGAGGAGGAAGGACATAAATTCAGGAAAACTCAAGTCTATATCTATAAACAGATATATTTAAGTTCTGAGGATATTAACTTGTTGGGAAAGTGTTAAAAGGTATACTTCAGAGTTTTGCTTTTCATATCTTACACAGACATCTTTTTGTCATTGTAATTTATTGTAGACTCTGATTCTTCTCATATACAAGACCTGTGGTGTTTGGTTTTTTGGGGTTTTATTTTTACTACTTGGTTGTTCAATGACTCATACAGTTATTGGCATGTATTTCCTTGAATGGCTTAGGAATTACTGTATTCAGTGGGTCATCTTGACAACAAAATCTTTCTTTAGGAGTCTGCTATGATTCAGAATGGCCAAAGAAATGAATTAGTTAAAGTTCTCATAAACTCAGTGACTGATATTACTGAATAGAGAACATGAATGAAGGTTTGCCAAACCTTACTACTTTTTGCTTGATGTTGCCGAATGTGATACCTCCCCGTCATTCCTCCTTTATTCCTACTGTCAATCAAAGGATCCCAACCAGGGAGGCTATCATTAGAATGCTGCTCACTGATGCTGTGACTCACCAACTCTGTTTGGCCCCTCAGCAACCAGCCCAATATCCTCTATTCACTTTTCCCTTAACCGCTGCCACCATTGAACACTATACCCTACCTCAGGTACCCCAGGAATCCATTCCAGTTTATGAAATGGAAAGAACTTTTAATTAACAATAAGGTTATTCAGGTACAAAGCTTGTGGTTTCCGTTGTTGTAATGCTTGCTTGGTTAATACAGTTCCATTTGCAATCCTAACTACTCTACCCTCTAGACTACACTCTTCCAGTAATTCCGTCCCCCAAAATAATAAAACACATTGTTCCTACACACTCACTCACTCTCCTCTAGACCCTTTTCCAGACAAAACCCCGGTCCTATCTCTCCTCTAATTCTGTTCTCTTCACATACTCTCTATGGCTGAATTCGGACGACACAATAAGCAACTGGGGGGGGGAGGGGGAACAATCGTCAGTTGTATTGACTATCGTGTCGTCCGAATGCTGCCATAGTCAACTCAGCGCTGATCCTAATCCACACCACAGTTGATTATTTATTACCATGTTGTGTGGGGAGTACCCCCTAGATGAACAATTGTAAAGTTCATTATCACCCCACCATTGACTATTGTGTTGTCCGAATTCAGCCACTATGTTGCTTTCTTAACTCCTTCATCTGACCCTGCCAACCGCCAATCCAGACTTTTGTACCACCAGCCAATCAGCATTCACTTCACACATTCTACTCACACACTCCCCCTCCCAACAGAATTAACCACTTACCATCCGATGCATTTGAAGTTCACATAGCACTTACATTCTAAATGGCAAGACTCATCAACACATTGCAAATACTTACATTACATATAATGGGCAATAAACAGCAAAACATCACATGGAACCTTTCTATATTCTGGAAGCATTTTACATTTTTTAAAAAAGTTGTTTCTAAAATAATCAAAGCTAAACATTTTCTTTGCATTTGTATGCTGCATAATTTAGCCTTTCAACACTTTTTTTTTCTTCCTCTAGGAAGGTTGTAGTGTTTTCATCTGTTCTGTAGCATTTGTAAGAAGTGCATCTCTAGTTCCTTCCTTCGGAATTTATGGAATATTTTCACACTCATTCCTGTTCTGACTTCTGAGCATTAAGACTTCAGGGTTCTGGAATTGGAGTCATAATCTTCATTAGCAGTTGTTGATGACCTCACTGATTGGTAGTGAGGTCATCAACTTACTGACAGCCCTATAATTAAAGGGCACATGATAATCCTGTTAAGTGGTTTGAGTGTTGGTTTTGTTTAGTTAGCAAGTGACACATCAAGCCAGTTCAGACTATCATAGTTTAAAAAGATGAGATATGAACAGTCCTTTTGCCCATGGGTCCTCCCTTTGCAGCAAAAGCAAGAAAAAAGGAAGGTTGTAATTAACCAAATTGAGAAACTTTGGTTGCCAGCTTTGGAAAAAGCCAGCATATTGCACTCAACTTCAAACTGTGGTTTAATTATGGTGCTAGTAACCATAGTTTCCTGGTTTGGACAAAATGGGAAACTGTGGTTAACTCCTGGTTTGTTTGAACATAACCGTTATCTATTGTTATGTTTTAGTTATACTGCTGTTTTAAAAATATATTTGTTTTCTAGTCTCTCTGCCTGAATTCTGTACTGTTTATTATTTTTATCTGCACACTTTTGTTTAATTTGCATATTTACTTGGAAGCAGGTCACACCATGTTCAGGGGGAATTAACTCTGAGAACTGTGCAGAGGATTGTGTCTTTAGTGCTTTTATGTAATGGATAACTTAACAGAGTGCAAAGTTAGATTTTTCACTGAGTTGGGCAAAAAGAGGATCTGCTTGATTCTAGTTTCATTCACACATAGTTATGAAGAGGTGCAAAGCGAGGAAAACCTTTCATCTTGCAAAGCTGTTTAATTTTGCCCAAAACATCTGCTACACTGCAGATAATGTTGACTGTGGTGCAAAATGCAGTTTAGTAAAAAGCTTCTCAACAGAGACTGGAAGGGTGAAGGGAGGAACCATCTCTTTTCTTACTTATTTTAAATAATAAATTAATTCAGTCCGTAGTTGAAGTGACTACGGACAGAAAATACATTATTTACCAAGGGAGATGAAGTTATCTGTAATTTAAAAAGAAATCCTAGGAAAGGGGACAGGCCGATGGTTGAGAATCCCATTGCAGGGGAAGGAGTTTGGCTCGATTAAAACAAACAAACAAACAAACAGACAGACAGACAGACAAACTTAAATAGAGGACATTCTGACGATGTAGTTTTTGCTCTAACAGAGCAATAGAGATGTAGGGATTCCTCCCTCCACTCTGAAATTCAAATTACCTCTCACATGAAAACGGTCACTTAAATAGTTGCAATCCTCTTCATGTTTTGTTGTCGGTAAATCCCATTTAACTTAATAGGATGGACTTCTGAATAAGCTCGCACGGACAGAGCTTTAAATCCACACGGGGCTGGTTCTAGGTTTATGGGGGTTTGAGCAAGAGAGCTGCAGAGGAACCCCGCTTCTTCTGCCAGTACTTCTCTTCCTTGCCTGGGTCTCCTCTTCCTTCCTGGCAGCACCACAACTGGTGTTGCCACCACTGGAGAAATGGGAGGAAGAACAGATTGAACCCCATGAAACCAACCCAGGCCTCAGTGTGGAGAAGCAGGCCATGTATCACCAGTTGGTTCAGGGGCTCTTATCAGAATGCGTCACCTGACATTTCTGGGGCAGATTGCAGCAATGCCAACTGTGGATGCACAAGTTCATGCTTCAGAAGGAAAGAGGGAGGGAGTCCTCTTGAGTCCCCTCCTGATTGCTTAACCATGGTTAAAGAATCGGTGGCATTATATCACCAGTACATAGAAAAATGGAAGTTGCTGCATGTAATGGACCCAATAATAGTTAACCCTGGTTCACAGTGGTTCCTATTATTCTGATTATGCAGACATAGACCATGTAGAAGATAGTTAGGGATGTGAGTTGAATTCTGTAATCAGCGAGCGTGTATTTTCCTTTTTGCTAGTATGGTAATTATATCTTCTTCTTTTTCCTGAAAAATGTTTTGAAACTATGTTTGAATGCCAGTCTCCAAAGAGCAAAAGACTGGAGGTACCATGTCATGAACTTCATTGCCTGCCATTCTTACTTCTCACAGGGGTAAAACCAATCTGGAGCAATCAAGAATGCAGCTCTGGTGCTTTTTAACCAGGTAGATTCAACGTATCACCACTCTTACACACGTTACCTAAGCAAGTTATACCTATATAATCACTTTCTGGTGAATATTGACTGGCCTGCATGCTACTGAGCTATGTTTCCTTCCCTGTCCATTGCAAGATAGTCCAGACATGCATAGCTGCTCTCTGCTGAGTCATGTGACTCACACATCACAGCATGGTCAGGCAAGATTGGCAATCCCAACATAAGAGTTTGATTCTGCTAATGACTTTTCTAGATACATTTTATTATCAACTCCTTTGACCAGCTACTGCATGACCTATAGGTTTTGTAAGATGGATCATATACTGATGGGAATGTTGACCTCTCCAAAGGCCAAGGGGGGAAAAAGGGAGCATGCATCGTTTTTAACAACAATAAAAACAACCCCTTTTTGATTCAGCCCTTATAAATGTGGCATTCAGTTATTTATATAATTAACACTGTTTTCTTCTGGGGGGGGGGCTTTAAAGAAATAGAATTTCAAATTTAATTGATTTCCTAGTTTTATCTGTTGGATTACATATATATTTTTGTATCATTCAATGATCTTTCAAGGTGTTGTCATACAGCAAGTTTCTCTACATCCAATGCCATTCTTCCAATATTTGTCTGTATTTTGGATTTTAATATATGTTATAAATTGATACATATTTTAGGCAAAAATACATTATTTTATAAGCGCAATTGAAATATTTTGTCAAATAGTGTGTTCAAAACAAAGAGACAAACTGGAAAGAAGAAATCATTTCTGATAAATATGTTGATTTGGGCATTGATACGCACATTACTGATGGAAAATTGCAATAAATGCCAAATTCCAGTCAATAATTGATATTTCCAATAAATTCACTGTAGTTTACTTTATTGTAAACATTTCCAATACATTTATTTTCATTTAACCAAAGGAGCAATACTTGTACAGCCTGAAAAACTTTTGTTGTTCCATCTCAGACATTTTCACTGTTGAAGAGAGACATCAATGCAGTTACTGGAAGTTCCATGCATGTTTCTCGAAATGCTGCCTGCATGCTAGGAAGACCCACCGCTAGCCGTTCTTGAAGCACCCATGAACACGTGGAAACATTTGTTTCCAGAATGGGGCAGAAGGGAGCTCTGCTGACCTGTTCTGTTCCTGCAATGAGCGTTTCCACTCATGGCAGGAACTGCTAGTTTCCCTTTGCACTAATGGTGGGTCCTGTGGGCACAGCCAAACAAGCAGAAGTGCAGCAATAGTGTCGGATAATGTCTATGATAATGAAATTGCAAGGTGTCATAACATTGGAAATGTGTACTCTCAAGCATTCACAACTATTCACAACTGAGTTGCAGGTCTAAAGACAAAACTTGGTTTGCTCAGATTTTATTCTTGCCTGATCTGAAAATCAATGGGTGATACTCATGTTAAAATACTCTATTGAAGTCCAAATAAAATGACTAAATCCACTATTGGCTTAATGCTGTTCACCAACAGCCAGCTCAAATAATCCTTGCCGCCTGGATTCACATGACACGACATGCTTACGCAAATCTAGAGCCTGCAGGCACCAGGCAAAAATAGTGCCTACAGGTGCCCGGCACAATGCAACAGTCCCCTCAGGTAAATTAAGCCACTGTGGGCTGTCAATGTTGTGTGAAACTGTGTGCTCTGCTGTTGTTTCATCTGCCACAGGAAACTGCATCCCTATGGCAATGTTTCCATCCTCTGGCCATACCTTCCACAGTGTGAATTGGCTACTGTTTAGCATGTCTCCCCCTGTCCACTATTAATGTTGGTCATGGGTGGAGAAACTAATTACATAATGGTTTTGATTCCTGGAAGTTCTATAGTTGATACGGTGGAGGGTGGGGAAATTTCATCATGGAGATGGCCTATGGTGAATGCAATGTCTAGACCAGCTCTTAGTGCACAATTGGTAAATTCAAGAAAGGCACTCAGGCAAATATTACATTGCTAATTGCTATTTTGAGTTAAAGCAATAACTAAACCATATGGTTTTTAAGCAAGTTGTGGTTGAGAATAGCTATTTTTTCAGTCTTGGGATAGAAATATAAATGTCATCAGCCTACAAATTGAGAGATATTCTAGCTAGCCCAAAAGCTCAGGAAAAGGATTTAACAGGGAGAATTAAACATTTCGTCTTCCTCTGTATGCAATTAAAACCTTTTTAAAAAATCACCACACAGCAATGTGGCTGAAATGTGACGGCAGTTGGTAATTGCTTATCTGAGCGTTTGTTCAAGTCATGGAGCAATTTAGAATGCTCAAACAGTACCTCAAGCTGACTTATTCCTGATAATTTATAATGGCTGAATCCCTTTGTTTATTTTAATGTCACCTGAATCATGAAGCGGTTTGTAAAGCTTTAACATTTGTATAAGTGGCCTGCTCCTGCTCCCGTTGCAACAACGTGAAGCAAAATCAAATGAGAGCAAGACTGGGCCTTAAGTGAATGCTGTAACAACGGAAATGGGCCCATTAACATGCTGTTGGGCAAAGCTTGTGTTGATTATTATTATGCGGGGGTTAAAATCAAGAGATGCATTAAAATCCAAAAGAGACTGCTCAAGTGGTTGTCCTATTGCCATTTACGCCAGCTTAGATGAATGATGTACTATTCAATGTTTGTAATTCAAATTATTTTTTACAGATCATATTTTTTTGTAAAAAAAAAAAAAAAGAAGTTGGGTTTCTTTTTCTTTTTTTTTCTTGGTGCAGTTTCACTAGTATTGCACAGGCTTCTGCTCTAGTCAAGCATGTTGTTTTGCTGATTCAGGCCTTGGGAATGCTGCATCATCCAGAAATGCTTTCTAGTGTATTCTTTGCAGATAATAATGTTCCCTCCCCATGTGGCCTCTAAGAGAAAATGGTCTGATAACCGTTCTCAGGCTGTTCATTTTTATGTAAAAATTATTGTGTAAATCATATAGTAATAGACTGTCATTATTTTCTGTGTCTTAGAAACTATAGTTTTCTCATTTAAAAAATAATAATAATAATTGTGATGTCGGAGTTATTTTGTAAAAGGTATAGTTGTATACTTGGTTAGAATCAGCAGAGATATTAAAACAATGGACCTGATTCTGCTACAGTTTAATGATGCACTATGTTCCACTGGAGCCAATAAAAATGCTCCCATTGGCCAACATAACAGGGAATCATGGGTATCTTACTACATATACGAGTTTCAGCAAAGCTCAGGATTGTGCACTTCCCCTTTGGCTATCCTCATATTTCCCTCCCTTGAGGAAGAATTCAGAAACGTTTCGTTCCAGTTTTAAACAAACCACAGTTCCTTGAATGTCACTGGGAACTGTGGTTTGTTTAAAACTGAAAGCAAAAGCTTCTGATCTCGCTGATGCAAAAGAGTAGGAGACAGGAAGGAGGAATGCATGAGCCTGACTGTCAGCTCGCTCATGTAGTGGGAAAGCCTATTTTTCTGCTATATCTTATAGAGCCATTGCATTTTAGTGGTTATAGATTTTGCCCTAAGCCCATGATTTAAATTTTTATTGATTTTAATGGTGTAGCATCAGACAAATAACACAGGAAGGTATTTTGCTTATAGCTTATTCAGCTCAATGAAACACATAACATCTTCCTCACTGTATGCTGAAGAATCTTCTTCATGAAGTTCAGCTGCAAATTGTTCTTTGCACTAGCAGCTCAACATTGCAGTGGCAGGAAGGAAGGAATCTTTAAAAATGTTAATTGGTTAAGAAATCCAGTATAACAAGAAATGATCTCTTAAGTCTTACTTCCTCGTGTAAACTAGGACCAGTATGCTTGCAGTCAAGGTATGTTTTCATTTATCTGTTAGAAATAATATTACCTGTCGCTGTTTCTGCTGCTGTTGCATTTCACTACTGAAACGATGTGGATTTCATTAAGCATCATCCAGCTGGGGAATGAGAGGAGGAAAGAGGGCTCCATTGAGTCCTAAGCCAACCCCGTCCCCTGCACACACAGCTGTGCCTGCAGAAGCTAGACGAGAGGATGGACGGGGGCCCAATATTAAAAAAAAAGAAGTTAATAGAACTGATGCTACCTAGAACCTCTGGCAGCAAAATGTAAAGTAAAGCTTATGCATATTTACATGTTCCACAAACTATATACTCTGAGTTGAATCTAGATGTTGGCATACTTAGAGTAGACCCATTTAAACCCATGGGATTTAAGATAACCATGACTTAATTGCCCCACTGATTTCATTGGGTGTACTCTTAAGCATGTAGTCTGGATTCAACACATTATAAAGATTATATTGCTGCAATTCTCATTGGAAGCTTAATTTATATGATATACTAGGCATATGTGGTTGCATTTATATCATGATTGCAGAGATCAGATTGATTCTAGAATAGGAAAATGTGGATCTTAGTGCCCATTTCCCCATCCCTTGGTTATGTAAGCAGTTGGTTTTGGTCAATAATAACTAAATTATTGATCAAAAATTACAAAAATTAAATTACAAAAATTAAACTTTCTCTATTGGTTTCTCTATTGGTTCATGAAAGTGACTGAAGAAGTGTCCTCAATCCATATAACTTGATCATCTTCAACTCAAGTCAAATTCTGTTCAAGAAGAGTTTAGGGTTAGAGCCATGATTCAGGTGTCTCAAGTGCAGGTGCTCAAAATGTTAGACAACCTGACAGACTTATTACTCACATTATTTCAGACCTTAAACCAAATGCATGGAGATTGGGCACATCCGATCCTGCTTCTCTGACTCATCCCCCCCCCCCCCCACAGTCAAATGTCTGAAAATTGATGTGGTCTATAATGTTCAAACCCAGTGACTGAGTTTAAGCTATATGATACTTAAATAACTATGAGGTATCTATATGGATGCAGATTTTGCCTAATTCGGTTGTTCACTTTAATACTTAATCCATCGTGTTGTTCCCATGTTATTCATTCCAATATGTTATATTTATTTGTTTCTGCAATCTAATTACTGGAGATGTTATTATTTTATTAGCTTAATAGCAAATGTACGAAGGTTAATCAAAATATCAAGTTCAAATTCTCAGGTGATGTAATTCAGCAGAAGCTCAGGTTTTAATTAGTTTATCCATAGCACAAAATCAGTAGAGTTACAGGTTGCGTTCCCATCAGCCATTGCGAGTTCAGCCGGCTGGACTAGAGCACTCTGCACAGGATTGGTTATTTTGGCCAAATAACCAACTGTGGTGTGAAAAAGTCCTGACAGAGAACACAATAACTATTTAACCCACCGTTGGTTATCATGTCGTCCAAACCCAGTCACACTCTCTTCACTGTCTTCTAAGGAAATGAGCTACCTGTCTTGAAGCACCTTTGAGAAGAACTTGAATAAATATTTCATACAGTCACATAGATTTCCATTTCAAATAGTGTCTTCTTGTTATTGTAAAACTCCCAGAGAGTTTCAGCTATGGGGCAGTATAGAAATGAAAATAAATAGTAGTAGTAGTAGTAGTAGTAGTAGTAATAATAATAATTTTATATTTTAATACAATATACAAAAATATATGCATAATTCTCCTCTGTCACGTCAGCCATCGTGCTATAGCCCAAAAGAATGCATTGCTTTCACAAACGTATATCAACCTTTATTTAATTGCCAAATATCAACTAATTATAATATATGTCAAAGTTTCTAGCACTAATGCAAATTGTATGGCAAATAATAGTAACAGTTTGCTATTGTGGTCATTTATTTTACTTTTTGAATGATCCGGCGTAACAGGTTTAAGGGTGGTAAGTTGGATTTAATAACTATTTAAAGCTGAAGAGTAAATCCCTAATGAAAGTGTTTCAGAACATAAGTAAAATGTTTAATTCTTTTTTTAAAAAAACTATCACAAATGCAATATATGAGGACTTTTCATGCCCAATTTTTTTTTCAAAAGTAAATGCTCATTAAATGCCCGAAGTGTCAGAATAAGCCTCCTGTTGTACCAGTACACAAGTTCTTCATCAGGTACTAATCTAGTGAAACATCTTCCTTTGTAAGGTAGGTCGCCAATGTTTTATTAAGTGATGGCACTTTGAACTGAATGCCTCTGAGCATGCACGGAGTCCTCTCCCACCAGAAGAACAGATTGCCTTGTGGCAACAGAGTGTGCGTGCATTTGCATTAAATGCATGTGGAGGTGGTAATATACTACAAATACCCACCCCATGTACATATAATGCCCATGTACATATAATAGCTCACACAAGCACCATAACTTGACAAGTTATTTTGTATGGATTGAACTCTTCTATGCTGGCAAGTGGCCTTCAAAATCAAATTCAGGTTGGGTTGCGCATTTGTTCTGCCGAACAGCAGCCGATGGTATTTGATAATAACTGGATTCCAATGGTACATTATATGGCCATTTTAAAATTAATTTGCTAATTTACTCCATATGAAATTAACAAGGAATTTCAACAAGGACAACTGGCCATGTCTCTCTCCATGTTCCAATTTAACCTTTAGCAGACATGAAGATAGTCATGAACTCTACATTTTTCATATGGAAAAGAATAGCAGATAATGTTGCATTTAATATAAGACAGCTTTGGCTATAGGGCAGTATAGAAATGTAATAAATATACAATGAAAGACCTTACAAATACTGGATAGGATCCAATGGGAACCTACCACTGGTGGTTCCTACTGCCAGCAGTAGCAATGTAGCAAGCATCTGGGGTAGCATCTAAACAACCACAAATGCAAGTTTCTGAACGAGGCAGATTGCACCTTCCAGAAACTTGCATTTCCAGTCTTTTGGGAGCTTGCCCCTGCAAGTGCTACATCGCTGTTTCTGGCAATAGGGGCCACAGCAATAGGGGCCACACACACCTCCAGGGCTGGCCAAGCGCGGACTGGGAACCAGTGGTGCTCACCGCCAGCGGCAGGTTCCTGTTGGATCCTTCCTGCTATATCCAGTACCCACCCCTCCACTGTATTTCGAGATTGTTATGCACAGATCTGTTTCTACAGCGTTTGTTGTAAGAAAATATTCAGGTTTCTTGTGAGTGAACAAAAATATAGTGGCAGCTTTAATGCTACGCTTTTATTCACATCAAACAACTTGCTGCTCTATATTACCGACATAAAACTGAAGAGTGCTGACGTGCATCGGTATCTTCTTTTGAGTGTGGCATAGACTTACGGGGGGGAAACCTTTTCTGTGGGATTTTATTTTCAGAAGCTAAATGCAACCAGCTCATCCGAAGGCAGCACAGTTGACATTGCCCCACCTGGAGAGGGCGAACAGGCAGAGATTGAACCTGAAGAGGCTCTTGAACCTGAAGCCTGTTTTACAGAAGGTAACAGGGACAGAAAAGATCCGTATTTGAAGGAATTAGGGTTCTCCCTGCCCCAGATTCCTAGGACCGTGCCATTCTATTGGTTTTGTTAATTGTAGAGCTGCACCGTGTCCAAAGCACTAGTAGTGAAATACCATCTTTATAATTATATGGCTTTGGTCCCCTCTTCCGGCTTTTGCACATGTGCGTTTTCAGATGTCCCCCCCCCCCAAATTAGTCCAGTTTAGGGGCAAGCTACACGTTACATGCCATTGGCGGGGCCGTGTTCCTTGACTTTTTGAAAAACTGAAATGCAGCCGTAGAAGCTGCCACCGCAGGAGTGGAAGAGTTAAGGCCAGATGCTTAACTCTTTCCCTTCCTGCCCTTTGTCCGATTGTAAGCTGTTCCCACCCATCCAGCTGTTTTCTGACCCCTAGAGAAAGCCCTTTTTCCATGGTTGAGAGAAAGCTTGAGAGAGGATTTGAGTGGATAAATGGCAGAAAGGGAAAGAGTTAAGCAGCCTCCTTCCTATCTCCCCAGTGTTCTTCAACTCCCAATAGCATCCTCCAGTACTGCTTTTTAGCAAGGGAAAAAAAAAACCACCCAGCTCTATCAGGGCAAAGAAACACCCAACAGTAACTTATAGTTTCACCCTTAGGGCTGATTCACAGAAGAAGAGAATGCGGATCCAAAGACCTATTTCAAGATGCACCCAAAGATTTGAACATGCCCAGTGGGATTTTAAAACGCACACATAAACACTCCCCCCCCCCACCCTGAAATGCAGACCTTCCTGTCATTTCACCATCTGCTTTTGAAGTCATCAGTTTCAGAAGCAGTGCACTGTGTCCATTTGGGACTGCTTTTTTGAAAAACCTAATCCCAAAGTCCCCTTGGCTGTGTGGAACTAATTGCCTGGTTCCTTGGATCCTGATTGAAATGTACTACATGGGAATTACTTCTGGGCAGAGAATTGCATGCATCCTGCTGCAAACGCTTTATCCCGTGCGACCAATGCACAAATGACGGACATTTATCTTGTATTTACCTTCCATAGGTAAATACAAGTGTGCTTCGACGGGCTTTATTTGCCACTGCAGCATAATTGGTTGCCTCAAAATTCCATGCTTCATCCAGTACTTCATAGATTGTGGACGCAGCTATTAAAGTTAAGCCGTAAGAGCAGCTATCCTTCCGCCTTACAGAGTTATTGTGTGGATAAAGTAGGATAACCCCATGTTTATAGACCTGAACTCCTTAGAGCAAAGTAAAAAAACCCAGTAAAAAACCAAATCAGATTTATTCCAGTATTTAACAGTTTACTATTGTTGCAAACAGGCTGCGTCAAGAAGTTCCCATGTTGTCAAGTGAGTATAGAAGATGACAAAGGAAAAATCTGGTGGAATTTTAGGAAAACCTGCTACAGCATAGTTGAACACAACTGGTTTGAGTCGTTCATTGTATTTATGATTCTCCTCAGCAGTGGTGCTCTGGTGAGCAAAAAATTAAAATCTAACGTTTTCCTTGAAATATTTGTCGCCTCAAAGATTTTTAAATGGATATTATAGCATGTATTTTGGCAAGCATGTCGTATATTTTCAGATTTGAAAATGTTTGGCAAATAGTAGCCACCTACAGATAGTCTCGTATTTTTAAAATAACTTTTTAAAATATAATTATAACTCATAATTGAGTTGTGTGCTCAAAAAATGAAATAAAAGAAAAGAAAAAAAAGGAATAAAAACTGTTTGCCCTCTTGGTAATTCTTTGGTAATATGTTAAGTAGAAAGTGAAGAATTTTTTTTTTTACACTTCTGAGCATTTTAAATATATGGCTTACCATTGTGAATGATAATGCAACAATTCCTACCTACTTTCCCCTGCCCTGCCCAGGCTTTTGAAGACATATATATTGAGCAGCGGAAAACGATCAAGACCATGCTGGAATATGCTGACAAGGTCTTCACGTACATCTTCATTCTGGAGATGCTTCTGAAGTGGGTGGCTTATGGCTTTCAGACGTATTTCACCAATGCCTGGTGCTGGCTGGATTTCCTCATTGTTGATGTAAGTACTTGTGGGATACAAGCATCCCAGTAATAATAATAAAAAAGCTCCTTAATCAATTCCAAGGGCTGGATCCAGATTTCGACATACTTAGAGTAGACCCGTTGAAATCAATGGGACTTATGTTTGTCCTGACTAACTCTACTCCCATTGTTTTAAATGGGTCAACTCTTAAGTATGCATAAATCTAGACCCAACCCCAGGTTTCTAGCTGCAATTTTTTGCTGAATGGTTCAAAGAATAAGTGATAGCAAATTACTTGAAAAGAACAATTCAACACCTTCAAAGATAAAGACTGGGTTTGGACGACACAATAATCAGTGGTGGGTTAAATAGTCAACAGTGGGTTATTGTGTTATCTATTGGGACTTTTTCACACCACGGTTGATTATTTGGCTGAAATAACCAATGCAAATAACAAAAATTGTGCAGAGTTGATTATTTGAACAACCGTTGGTTATTGTGTCGTGCACTGTTGACTGTTTTGGCACACACAGTTGGCTATTTTCGGTGACTACAGTGTCTCCTGGTAACAACTACCAAAATGACAGCTGCTGCTCTAGTCCAGCCAGCAGAACTCGCAATGGCTGATGGGATACCAATGGGAGGACTGAGGGAGGAGAGAGGGTGGGGGATGTGCTAATCAAACACACTGTTGACTAATAGTCAACTCAATGCTGGCCTTAAACCACCCAATGATTGATTATAATCATGTTGTATGAGGAGTACCCCCTCAATAATCAACCGTGAAGTTGACTATTAACCCACCATTGACTATTGTGTTGTCCAAACACATCTAGACAGTGTCCTTTACATGCATCAGCACATGAGACGCCTGGATGCTGTAATTTTTCCTCTAGATGGGGCTCTGAGCCCAACTGGAGTAGTCATGTTGCGGGGCTGGGGGAGCTGGGGCTGAAGAGGCCACAGGATTTCTCATATCCTGGTCTCTCCTCTCCCCTCACTGCCCACCACAACACCTCCTTTTAGTCCTCTCTGAATCTTCCAAAAAGCAGGTGCCACGGTTCTTTCCATGGTGGCTGCAAGAGAGAGGGATTACATTCCAGAATCCCTCTTCCAAGGTGTCTACAGCCTTGCTGGGGGACTCCAAAGAATCCTATTGTCCTTGGGATCCTCTCCAGAAACCATAGGATTGTTTCTCTGCGTGCAATCATATGCACTCAGGGGACCCATTGTGTTCAATAGGATTTACTCCCAGATAAAAGTTGTAATGTGATTTTAATCCTTTTGAAGATTCTACGTTAAAACAGCTGCTTTTCTGAGTATATATTTCCATGTTTCCTCTAGTATTTGCCAGCAGAATTAGGCCGTAGATTAGCATGTTTCACAAAGTATACCTATAATCTAGTAAGTGCAATGCAGTATGTGTTCCAATAATATTTAAATCCACCTTACAAACCAAGAAATAATACTTTATCATATTAGGGAAGAGTTGGCAATAGGCTTTACTTCTTAACAGATTACAGGACAAAAAATATTATAAAGTCTTATGTATTATCTGAGGCAGCATTATTCTAAATAAAAAACAATTGCACAATGGCTTTTATTTATATATTCCACCAATAAGTACAGCTGA
The DNA here is from genome assembly GCA_029215795.1 of Anniella stebbinsi. Lineage (NCBI taxonomy): Eukaryota > Metazoa > Chordata > Lepidosauria > Squamata > Anniellidae > Anniella > Anniella stebbinsi. The sequence goes on from JARDYH010000001.1 coordinate 221,998,174, forward strand.
CTGAACAAAGAATAAATCACTTTAATGGATCATTATTTTGCAATATAAATTGAGGTGTATGGTGCCAGATCTGGATTGGACCTGCAGTAGCACACTACTGTTCAATCACAGCTACACTAAATTCCTGGATTTCTAAATGGGTTTTTTTTTGTATGTGGCAGAAATCATTCTCACTAGGGAAGACCAAAGAAAAAGACTTAAAAATGAACCAGGAATTTCTTTGTCCAGAGTGGATGTGCCAATCATTGATATGACTTCATTCATTGGCTGAAAATGCTGATAAGCGGGAGCAGGCTAGTTTCTCACAAAATGAATGGGCAGAATTGTGGCTGCAAATTTGCTTCATTTCTCAGGTGCTACAAGGGTTAGAGGGTTGCTTGATGAGGAAGAGGAAGAGGAGCAATAGCTGCAGGTGACAATGGCATTGAGAATGTATGAGGAAGGGACCACACTGATGGTTTGTGGTCCCTTCCCCCCACTCCGATTGCGATCCCTTTCTGTTCATCACCGTTGGTTTTTTCCAATGGTTTAGGTGTACACAAATGGCATTGGGCTTCTTCTTGTTGTTGTTCTTTCACAAGTGCACACTTAAGGCTGTAGTCTTGCCTTGTGAATGGCCTTGTACATTTCAGCTGTAAAAGCAATTCGGACAATGCTACTACCCTTCGGGGTCCCAACAACCTCTAGAACAATCCATGGTTTGTCAGGGGAGCTTGTTGCTGAAAAATAAGCCATCCTATGGAAAGCAGTCCAGGTTTAGACGACGCTACAACCCATCATGGCTTACCAAAACAGGAAGATTGTCGAACACCTCTTCAGGGGCCATAGCTCAGTGGTAGAACACACACTTTGCATGCAGAATATCCCAGGTTCAATCCCTGGCATCTCAGGATAGGGAAAAGAACCCTGAAACCCTGGAGAATCACTGCCAGTCAGTGTTGACAATACTGGGCTAGATGGTTCAGTGGTATGACTCCGTATAAGGCAGTTTCCTATGTTCCTACATATATACAAAATCAAATCAAGGTGACTGGCACCCAACCACCTAAATAATATCAAGGACTCAAACAAATGTTTAAACCAGTGTATTATGTATGTATTTCTCAGTGGCAACTGTAATCATATAATATCATTCATATTGTAATACAACCACTGCCTCCTTTTTGTGGACCTACATATATACAAGACAGGTTTGGTTGTTTGTGTTTGTCTTGGTTGGTCACAACCTGGTTGTCACTTCTTCGACCTTAATCCATCCATTCCTAGCCTGAGCCACAATTTGAAGACAAGTTCTGAACCTAAGCTCCACTGAACCCTGACTGAACATAAGGTCTACACATAGCAGTCCCTTGTTCTTTATATCTGTATTGCAGTGAAATTCCAGTCACGTTACTTATTCTTTTTCCGGGCAGGTTTCGCTGGTCAGCTTAGTAGCCAATGCCCTGGGCTACTCCGAACTTGGTGCCATTAAATCCCTTCGAACGCTGAGAGCTTTGAGGCCTTTGAGAGCCCTGTCACGATTTGAAGGCATGAGGGTGAGACAGCAATGAATGAAGCTGGTGTAACATGTGCATGACACAGGGGCTCTTCACGCAGAATGAGGAATGACAACTCTGTCTCAAGGTTCAGGTGGCATCCAAAAGGCCTAGCAAGCAGCACAGCCAACTGCCACCTCGGAACTTCCATGTTGCAACCTGCAAACCCCATGTGTGCTCCAGACAGGAGCACTAGATGCCTAATGAATGGGAGGGAGTTTACCTTGCCAGGATGGGCATGGCCATAAGACACTCCGTGCATATATTGAACTAATGCTGCATCAAAGCGTTTCCAATTTACTACCAATGTGCTCTTGAAAATTATTCCTCATGCTCCCTTGGATGTTATGTCGGAAGAGAAGGTTTATCCTTCTATTTAGGGTAGGCCCACTGAAATGAATGGGACATAAATTGGATCAGGGGTAAGCAACCTTTATAGGGTTGGGGGTATATCCGGCAATTTAAGAAACTGTCCTGGATGCCAACACAAAATGGACGTGCTGCAGAGGAAAGCATCAGCCTGCAGCCACCTGCCATCTTCATTTCTTGAGCATGTCTCTGGCCCCACATGGGGCCCAGAGAGACATTCATGGGGAAAAAAGATGGGAGCAGCTACAAGCCCTCACTTTGCTTTGAAGCGATCCAGCTGCCAGTAAGAAACGCCATTGTTTTTTAAAAATAAGAAGTACGAGAGGTATGTCCGAGAAAGGTGTCCCCGGGCACCCTATTGTTGTCCTGTGAGTAAGACTAACATTACATACGAACCATTGTCTGAACATTAACATCCACAAATACCTTGGCTAGGACCACAAAAAATGCGCCTTTGCGCATAAAATCTTGGGTTGGCTCAGAAGGTGTATCTTCATTTTAGAGCAAACTCAATTCACAGCATGTAGTAATAAAAATGTTTTGCTAAAGAAGAGTTGAACTAGTTAAGGAATTAGTCTATTATATCCCAGCTATATTTAACAGATGTGCATTTCTCCCTCTATCACACTCTTTAAGTTTAAAAGGCTACTTAAGAGAATGGTTTAAAGTTGTGTGCTTTTGTCTTGCCATTGTAGTGAAGCCTCTTTTCTTGCCACTTTACTGACTTCTTGAGGTCCAGGCAATAGTTTCCTATCTTTTGCTTATTTGGTGTTCTCATCTCAGCCATTCTTTATTTGAAGTCCTAGTTTGTTTTATTGTTCTTTGATTTATATTCTTGGTATTTAACTTTTCTCTCTCTCTTTTTCCCCCTAGCACACACAAATTTTATGATTCCATCTTACCACTACCAGGTTTATTTTTCTTTTTTGCACCTACTTACTCTCCCTGTAGTTTAGTTTCTGCTTCTTTGTCGTCTTTTTTTGTTTTTTACCATGAACAATAGGATTTTCTGTTTAATATGCATTGTTTTTCCACATGTATGCGTATATGTATACATAAAATAGCTTAAGTCTTGGGTTACAAAGATGTGAATAGAAGTTAAGGTGCTGTATTCTTCAGCAGTAAAAGATCTATAAGGATTTCTTTGTTCTTTATTTTTTCCCCTCAATGTGTACACTAGGTGGTTGTTAATGCCCTCATAGGCGCGATCCCCTCCATCATGAATGTACTCCTAGTTTGCCTCATATTCTGGCTTATCTTCAGCATCATGGGCGTAAACCTGTTTGCTGGCAAGTTCTACCACTGTGTTAACACCACCACGGGTGAAATGTTTAATATCAGCGAGGTTGACAATAAAACTCAGTGTGATGAGCTCATCAACAACAATCACCCCGCCCGATGGAAAAATGTAAAAGTAAATTTTGACAATGTTGGAGCTGGTTATCTCGCTCTGCTTCAAGTCGTAAGTAAAAAAAATTCACTCTGCATCCCTGCATGAAAGAGTCCCCTTGCAATGCTTTCAGCTTCCTTGGCTCCAATCCATCGTTACACATGTGTGTTTGCCTGAAACTGGTCCCAGTATTAAAGGCAGAGGGGGCAGACCTTGCAGGCATTGGAGGTCCATGTATACACCAGAGCTCCTGCAGTTGGAAGGAGCTCCTAGATCAAGTATGCTTAAATCATTGGCAGTGCCCTTCTTTAAACTCCACCTCCATCAGAGGTGAGGTTTGTTACAAAGAGGGAGAAGACATTTTGGAAGTGACTCCCCAGCTGTGGCAGTATGCCTGGCACAAACTTGGCTATCTTTAGGTACCAGGCAAAAACGTTATTTACCCAGGCATTTTAAAATACTGTTTTATTTTCTTAAGATGATGATGATGATGATGATGATGATGATGATGATTCATATACTGCCCCATAGCTGAAGCTCTCTGGGTGGTTTACAAAAATTAAAAACATTGAACATTAAAAAGTCAATATACAAAATTTAAAAGCATAAAATATAAAAACAGCTAACATTTTAAACATTTTAAACTTTAAGCCAGGCCAAAAATTCAGTTTAAAAACCTCAACTTAAGCTGTTAAAAATGCCTGGGAGAAAAGAAAAGTTTTGTCCTGGCGCCAAAAAGATAACAATGTTGGCGCCAGGCGAGTCACAATTCTCTCATTTAAACTCTCTCGTTTCATTTTTTTATGCTGGTTGCTTTGTATCTATTTATTGGGTTGGTTTTTTTTACTTCTTTTAATTTTTGTAAACCACCTTAAAATCATTGATAAAAGTATATAAAGTTTAAATAAATACATATGTATCACATGAGCAGCATTATTAGCAAAATTGCTCACCATTCTGCCCCGTATTATAGAAATATGAGATGTATTCAAATGATATATGTTCTTTTATTTTATTTATAGGATTTATATACTGCTCTATATGTAATAAGATTCCCCAACAGTGAATAATAAAAAGGAATAAAAAGAAGAATCAAAATACAGAATTAAAATATTTAAAGTCAAATTATGCCAAGAAAATTGTGGCTAGTCAGTCAGGGAAGGGTCGTTTAGATAAAAAATGTCTTCAGCAAGTGCCAAAACTAAACAATGTCAGAACTTGCCTGACATCAACAAGAACGGAGTTCCACAGAGGACCTAATTCTGCATTCCATATCATTTCTATCACATTTAACTTAAGCCACATGTTTAACAATCACTGCTTTCTAGGCAGTTCGTGAATTTAACAAATGTTCATCTTGCAAAGTGAAATTTGATTTCCAAGGCCTTTATAGCATTCAGCTGATAAATACAATTATTCCCAGCCCTTTTCTGATATACCAGTAGCTAAGCCAATGGCCAGTTCACATGTAATGAGAAGCCACAGTGGGTGAATTGCTTTGTGGGGCTTTTGTGCGGTGGCTTCTGCTATTTTCAGTATTTCAGCCACAGTGGGGGCACTCTGTAGATTGTTGTTACATGCAAACCTGGTGAGGGTGGGTTGTTGGGGTGGTTAACAAGCCACCTAAAACTCTAAAACAGCCCATGGGTTCTGGGGGCTTATCAACCAACCCAACAACCCACCTCACCAGGTTTGCACATAACAAAAAGCTATGGTGTGCCCCCACTTCAGCTTGAATATTCAAAATGGCGGTCACTACCACAACGAGAAGCCCCACAGGGAAATTTGCCCACATTGTCTTCTCGTTACACACGAACCAGGTCAATAATGGACAACTGTCATGCCATGCTTTAGAACAGAATAGCCATTGTGTTAACAGAAATGGGATAGGCTGGGAAATCAAAGATTGAGCAAGCGATAGCTTGTGTGGGAGGTTACAGGATCAAATGGAGGTAGAGACCTACAACATGGACAATCAACATGACAGTAATTTTGTTGATCTCCACATGGGGACCCAGCATTGTATCAGATGTGATGGGTCATGGTAATGGAATGCATGTGGCTTGTCTACTGGAAAAACCAGTTGTGTAGGCAATATTAGGCTAACCCTGGGCTGCTGCTTTAGCTGCTATGGATGATGTTGCCCAGGCAAATACCAAAAGAGGCATGCAAACTCTCACAAGTTCATTACAGTTGTCCAGTTATCCCACTTGCTGGGACAAGATTGGTCTACCACTAGGAGGCAGCTGGGACCATTTTCATGGTCCTTAAGATGCGACATTAAAAAGTGATTAGTAGCTTAGTTTCTGTGCCTACACTGTCTGCCCTTCATGTCTTCAAAACAATTATAACATTCAAGTAGAATACATATACCAGTACAGGAGCAGCAGTGGCTGTTGCATGCCCAGCATAGGAAGTGTATTGGAGCCACATCATGGAGCAAAGGAACATTATCACATCCCCTTCCACTATAATAATAATAATAATAATAATAATAATAATAATAATAATTTGTAACCCGCCTCTCCCTCCGGATCGAGGCGGGGAACAACAACAATATAAACATAAAAATCACAACAGTTAAAATTTTTAAAAACAAGAGAACAATACAACTAGCTCTAAGATCTTTATATCAGATCACTGATTTTTCCATAAACTGTCAAAGCATAAGATGTAAGTTATTGATACAATGCCTCTGCCAAATGTTGGCATCAAACTTTCCTGTATACACGTGACAAAAGTAGGAGTATTTAATGTTGTGGCTGTTACCTAAACCCTGAGTTTTATCCAGACTCTGAGCGTCGAGTGTTATATTGCCTGCTTGCTACTGCCCACTCATGGATGTTTGCGCATCCTTTAGATGACGACGCCTGCCTCATGCGCGCCTCATGCTCCTTCCTCTTGTTTTTCTGTAGCAAAATAGACCCCTTTTAATCCATTTTTTAAAACGGAATGTGCTGCCATTTCCTGCTCTGTGCAGGAAAAGCGGCGCGATATTACCACCCCCTGAATGGGCCACATGGTCATTGCTCCTTCCTCTTTCCCCATCACTATTGTGGGACAGCAGCAGGAGGCCATAGCGACAGTAGGGAAATGTGAAAATCTCTTAGATGATGCTCTTAGTCCTATTTAGAGCAGACGTATTGAAATCTATGGGACCTAAATTAGTCATGACTAACTTAAGTCGCGTTTATTTCAATAGGTCTACTTTACTGGATCCAACTCCCTGTATCTTTATAACTCTGCTTAATATTTGCATTTTACTTATAGGCTACTTTTAAAGGATGGATGGATATTATGTATGCAGCTGTTGATTCACGGGATGTAAGTATTTCTTGAGTCTATTGCATTCTGTAGCTCATGGGATTCCATTTGGCAATACCTTCAAAGTATTGTTATTTTAAAAAACATATAGGTGAACATCACTAAGGTATATTAAGCTAATGAACTAAAAAAACCCAAAGCCTTGGCTCAACATTTTGGATCCAGAATCTGCCTCCCATGGACAGAAAGATCCTTTCCATCCATGGAAAGCCTCTGATCCAATAAAATATTCCCCTGGTGGAACAGGAAAAGTGCAACCTTCGCCAATTCCCCCCTTCCCTTACAGTCCCCTAATCCCCCTGAAAATATCCTCCAGGGAATGGGTGGGGGTCTTAGGAACAGCTTGGGAGGCGGCACTGGGGTCTACAGGGGGAAAGGGGAATCAACCAATATTGACTCTGCCCCCCTTTTCCTCCAGCCAAAGCACCCTGGTAGTAACTCCACTCAGGAAGTGTTCCCATTGCCAGGAGGAAATGCTGGTTCCGAGCCAATGTTTACAATACAATTGGCCAGTTCACATGTGACAACAGCCCATCATGGATTAATTTACCTGTGAAGAGCTGTGGCCCCTGCCAGCCACCATTACAAATATGCAAGCTTCAGCTGGTGTTTTATGCGGGGGTTGTTTAACCCTGAAATAAACCACACTACCTAGATTCGGACGACACGACAAGCCATGGCACCCCCTGGCTGGGGCTTACATATTCATAATGATGGGTGGCAATGCTGCGGTGCCCCAAGGGTTAATTAACCCACAGTGGGCTGTCATGTCATCCGAACCACGTCAATGCTTCCATAGAGATAGGTACACATACTAGGTTGAGGGATTTTTTTCTACTTTACATTGAATTGCTATGTTAGGAAGGAAATGAATTGTTGTCTGTCTAGTGTCTCTATACTGATACTGTAATTTTTTTTAATGGATTGTAGGTAGAAGATCAGCCCTATTATGAGGACAATCTGTACATGTACCTTTATTTTGTTATCTTCATCATCTTTGGATCATTTTTTACCTTAAATCTTTTCATTGGCGTCATCATAGATAACTTCAATCAGCAGAAAAAGAAGATACGTATTTTATGTGTTTGGAAGTAAAGCTATAAATGTGTTCTTTAAACCGCCAAACCTGACTAGTGTGAAGAAATCACCCTAATCTGTTAGAATAATGAGCGTTTTTTTCGTTCATTTCAAATACCTACATAAGAAGCTGCCATTTGGTTTCTCCTAAGTTTGAGTTTCCAAACGGTTTAACCTTTTCTGGTGGTAAATATAATATCATTTATTTTTCATGGGCAATATCCAATACTGCACGTGCATCTCAACTGATTATGTAGCACCAGTAGGAACTACTGTCGACGCAACACCTAGAACAGGCCTAGAAATCAGCTAAAACACTCCGGTGACCTGCTCCATTCCAGAAACGTGTGTTCTGGCTTATTTCCAGTTGCTTTAGAAAGTGCTGGGTCCTGCTGACATATGGGTAGTGTTGGTTACTGCCCCATCTGTATTTTTTACATTATTATCCTGCATTTTGACATTCAAGGAGCTCCCAAAGCAGCATTGTAACATTCAGCGGTTTTACTACAGTACAGTAACAAGTTTAAAAGTAATGAAGAACACGAATAACCTTTCCATGTAGAGGTTGATGTTGCAGAAATGAAAGCAATGAAATAAGTCTGGACGTGATCCAGCAAAAACTACATAACATTACCTTTGTATCCTGCCTTTCCTCCAGGGAGCTTGAGGTGGTCTACATGGGGTTGCCCCATTTTATCCTCTACCCAGTGAGGTAGGTTAACCCTGAGGCAGGGCAAATTGTTCAAGGCCGTGCAGTAACTTTCATGGCTTGGAATCTGGTTGAAGTCCAACATCCCATCCACTTTCAGGTGTTTCTGCCAAGTTGCTCTTTTCATACTCTTCTTCTCTATATAAATTGGGTTCCCCTTGAGAGAGGAAAATGGTCTGCCCAACAGTGGCACCCATTCTTATTTGGGATACTAATTTCCATAGGAGAGGAGCAAATAGGGAAGCCATGTACACAAGGTATTTTCTTGCAGGTTTGCATCAAACTCCTTCCCAAGCCTCTTATTAGTTATTCCAAAAAATCACCAGGACATATCTGAGTGGAACTGCGCATTATGAGAAATGAGTGGCTGCCATTTGGAAATGGGAGGTTGCCATTTCCCCGCCCCCTTCCTCTCCCCTTGTACACATACTATAATAAAAGTGAATGTGTGATGTCACTTGATGATGCTCCATGTTTCCCTGACTCTCCTGGTATTTTCTGTAATTTGTAATCCCACCTGAATATATTTGCTTATTCTGCAATATATATGCCTCATATATGCCTCTGTGTCTTAATAATAAAACCATAGACAGCTAATTGTCTGTACAACCAATCAAAATGATCAAACAACAAAGCCAGAAAAGAGGCAGTCAGATACAGTTAATTTTTCTGCAAGCTCTGCTGCCCTCGCCCTCCCGCCCCTTGGCTGAATATGCTCTGAAAAAGCCACATCTTTACAATGCAGTGAAACTCAGCCTCTCTTGGGAGAGCATTGCACAACTATGGTTCTGTGAATAAAATGAACGTATCCTGTGTACCCACCCAGCATGTCTGGGATGGCAAGGAGACACAGAGAAGGTCTTCTGATGTTGGAACATATAGGCAGAGAACTGGTGATGGGCTCTTAAGATATCCCAGCTCCCCACCCCCTGACCATTTAGAGCCTTAAAAGGCAAGGCCAATACTTCAAATTGGGCTGGGAAACAAATGGATAGGCCTGAAATTGTGTGGTGCTTTTACCAAAGTGTGACCAAAAGTGTCCATTAATTATAGCATAAATTAGTCAGTAGGCATGGTTGTAACTAGTTTTTATGTCATTTCTTTACTTTGGAGGACAGGATATCTTTATGACAGAGGAACAGAAGAAGTACTACAATGCAATGAAAAAATTAGGCTCTAAAAAGCCACAAAAACCTATACCTAGACCAGGGGTAAGAATTTCTTTCTACTTCATACCTTTTAAGGTTAAACCTTTCTCTACTTGCTGCCTGATCTCTGCTTTCGGTTTTAAACATGCCCAAATCATGTTTCTCACCCCGAACATTTTGACTCAAATCATATGGGATGAAATTATTGTTGTTTATAACTGGACAATGAAACTATAGGTCATAGGATAGTATAATATTTTGGTTCATGACATGCCTGACTCTAGATTTCTTTTCCAGTTACATCCTGAATTTTTCAAAAAAAGCAAAAGCTGTAGTATTGTTCCCCAGAAGCCAAGAGAGTGGAAGCAGATTTAATTGTCTCTTTCTGCAAAAAAAGAGGGAATGGAGATTTTTTAAAAAAGAAAGAAACTTTAGCACATTTGTAAAGAGAACTATTTTCATGTGATTAATACTTTTTATTATTATTATTATTACAGAATAAATTCCAAGGTGCAGTCTTTGATTTTGTAACAAAACAAGCCTTTGACATCAGCATCATGATTCTTATCTGCCTTAACATGGTCACCATGATGGTGGAAACAGATGACCAGACGAAAGAAATGGAAACTATTTTATCTAGGATTAACCTGGTGTTCATTGTCCTTTTCACTGGAGAATGTGTACTCAAACTGATTTCACTCCGTCATTATTACTTCACCATCGGTTGGAACATTTTTGATTTTGTAGTTGTCATTCTCTCCATTGTAGGTAAGAAACATTTGTTTCCAAGAGTGAATAGGGACTAGAGTGTAATATATAAAAGATTTATATAGGGATTTTGTGTATAAGAGTTTTAATTCAGAAATAGGATTGGTTCTACGTATTTTTTTCTTTCTCTGCTTTTCTGTATCTTCCATTAAACACCCACGAAGTGATACTGTGATATAGCAGAATTGCGCAAATTCACTAGGGTTTCATGCCGCCAATCACAAAAATACCAGATTATCCTTGTCAGAAACACCAACCCACCTTTGCTATAATTGCTACAAAGCATGGCAGAGACCTCTGGAGGATGACAATATCATGTAAAGCACCCACAAACTATTGTGAGTGAGGATCATGAGCACACAGTAAATGCTTTTTGTAGAAAGGTTGTAAAGGTTGGGTGCTCTCTTTTTCTCCCCCCCCCCTTTTATTCTCTCACTTATTTTCCGCTTAGTTTAAACCATGTTTTGCCATTATGGTTTGCGCTTGTCCTCCAACCCAGAATTGCTAAACCTTAGTTTGAATGTGCTGGTTTGGATGTAATGGCAAATTATGGTGTGAGGCGGGAGGTAAGTGATTCATAGTGAATCAGAGGATGTGAAGGGGGAGGAAAGCGGATACGTCGTTTATTACATGTGGATCAGCTCATACGTGCAATCCAGGTCCAGTGGTTGGGGTGCCCGTTCCCATCAGTTTTTCAGCATAATTAGAAATTTGTGCCCCAGATAACCTTGTCTTTTACAGATGGGAAGCTCAAGAAATGCCACCCATCCAAAAGTATGTCTGCATTTGGGCTGCACACACATTTTGCAATCTAATTATGCACCTTGCTGGAATGGGAGACTAATTGACATGGACTTGCCCTAATCCAGCGAGGAAAAAAATGAACTTGCCCCTTTTTTCATATGGTCATTGAGGATCATAAAGCCTCTACGGAATGTGAGCTACCTGTGGATTGAAAATATTGTCGTCTAACAGTACAGCAACGTTATGAAAAGCTTCAATTGACAGCTAATGAAGATGATAAAATGGTCTCTAGACAACAGTAGGCTGACCATATGAAAAGGAGGACAGGGCTCATGTAACTTTAACAGTTGCAGAGAAAAGGGAATTTCAGCCAGTATCATTTGTATGCAATTAGTACCCGGTGAAATCACCTCTTCATCAAAGCAATTAAAGTTGCATACACTATACTAGAGTGACCAGATACAAAAGAGGGCAGGGCCCCTGCAGCTTTAACTGTTGTAATGAAGAGGGAATCTCACCAGGTACAAATTGCATACAAATGACACTGGCTGAAATTCCCTTTTCTCTACAACTGTTAAAGTTACAGGAGCCCTGTCCTCCTTTTCATATGGTCAGCCTAGACAACAGACAATTTGTTTATAAAATAACATGCACTTAAAGCACCTTTAAGTGTTAAGGGATCAACTTCATTATTGTGCATGGAGGCCTGCACATCCAAGATGCTCCTACAGTCTTCTGCAGCAGCAATTAGTAAGGGAAGGACAAGGCTGAACACATAGCCTATATGGACTGCGTGTCTGCCTTCTGTCAAATCTCCATGGAGACGGCTTCTTCACATAGCTATTTTCCCACTGAAACAGAGTGATGTTTATACCACATCTATATATTTGTGCATAATGAATGTGCACCTTTCTGTTTCACAGTGTAAATGCAATGTGAAGACATCATGTGCTTTGATATCTGGTTGTGTTTACAAGCTACAAAATATATGCATAGATGCTAGCTTCATGCATGAACCCTTTTTCCTATACATGAGTAATATTCAGGATGGGGGGCAGTTGTCATGAAGCCTAGAGCAGAAGCCTTAAAGAGACCACTAATTTGCATCCTCACATATCCGAAACGCAATCTGACTTACACTCTTATGTCACACAAACCAATTTATTTGAATGTTTCTGAAAAGACATTGCAATTCTGAGACAGAGTTTTACCAAGTTTGTTGTGCTTTCAGATCAATTGCTTTAAAACCGCAGTGGGCAACGTGTGACCCATAGGCTGCCAGTGGCCCACCACGCCTATTTGTGCAGTCCTCTGGTTGCCACTGTTGCCACCGTGCTTCCAAAATCTCAGCAGAATTGGGATTCTGTTTGGCAAGTTGTGTGGAGGCCAGTTCTGCTAGGAAACACTTTCCATATGCCTTGTTTCCCAGCTGGATTGCAGTGGGGCTAGCGCAGTCCCCAAGCCTCCAAAGTTGCCTACTCCTGTTTTAAAATTGGCTTTAGATCACTGAAGATGATCAAATATTCAAACATAGGGCCTGTTCAGATGACACGCTAAGCCATGGTTAGGCCGCTAACCCTTTTGTAGCAAATGGTTAGTGAGTGTGTTTAAACTGTGTTTATGTAGCCACCATGGTTTGGAATGGTTCACACGACATGCTAGGCCATAATGTTTAGCTCAAAATGCTTAACCATTGTGGCTTGGTGTATCGGCAGAACAGGGTCACAGGCAAAGACCAGCACAGGCCTTACCTGGTGCTTCTGGCCAAGAAAAAAGTCACTGCTTGCTCCCTTACTGTTGGCAGGCTCAGGAGCTTTACTGACAACCAGACAGTACCTTGCTGCTATGGCTGTGTTCCTTATTCTCCCTTGTGGCTGCTGATCAAAGCCTGTGCTTACCAGGTTCAGATGATTGTCTGGAGTGTGATTCGGTCTGTTCAGATGACACGCTAAGCCATAGTTAGGCCACTAACTCCTTTTCAGCAAATGGTTAGTGAGCATGTTTCAACCGTGATTATGTAGCCATCATGGTTGGGAATGGTTCATACGACACACTAAGCCATAATGTTTAGCTCAAAGTATTTAACCACTGTGGCTTAGCGTGTTGTCTGAACAGGGTCAAAGTCTTTGTTTTTCTTCATTGTTAATTTTCTTCTTTGTTTTCCCTCTAACTAATATGTTAATGTACAAGAAATCATAAAAAAAGAAATAAATTTGCTTTTAGGTATTTTTTTAACACTCATAGCCTGAATTTTGGGTTTAATGGCCAAATCATGTTCCCTAAATAAGAATAAATATCAGGACTATAAAACAAGTGTTGCCTTTTAATATTTTTATTTTGCAGGTATGTTCCTAGCAGAGATCATTGAAAAATACTTTGTGTCACCCACCTTGTTTCGAGTGATCCGACTTGCCAGGATAGGTCGAATCCTGCGTCTAATCAAGGGTGCTAAAGGGATCCGGACTCTGCTCTTTGCCTTGATGATGTCTCTTCCTGCTTTGTTTAACATTGGTCTCCTTCTCTTCCTCGTCATGTTCATCTATGCTATATTCGGAATGTCCAACTTTGCCTACGTGAAGAGAGAAGTTGGGATTGATGACTTGTTCAACTTCGAAACTTTTGGCAACAGCATGCTCTGCCTCTTTCAAATTACCACCTCTGCTGGCTGGGATGGTTTGCTAGCGCCCATTCTCAACAGCGGGCCGCCGGACTGTGACCCTGAGATAGACCACCCGGGAAGCTATGTCAAAGGAGACTGCGGCAATCCTTCCGTTGGGATTTTCTTCTTTGTCAGCTACATTATCATATCGTTCTTAGTTGTTGTAAATATGTATATAGCCGTCATTTTGGAGAACTTCAGCGTTGCGACTGAAGAAAGCGCTGAACCCTTGAGTGAGGATGACTTTGAGATGTTCTATGAGGTCTGGGAAAAGTTTGACCCAGATGCATCCCAGTTCATAGAATATAGTAAACTTTCTGATTTTGCTGCTTCACTGGATCCTCCTCTTCTAATTGCAAAACCAAACCATGTTCAGCTTATTGCAATGGACCTGCCCATGGTAAGTGGTGACAGAATTCACTGCCTTGACATCTTGTTTGCCTTTACCAAGCGTGTTTTGGGAGAAAGTGAGGAAATGGACTTACTCAGAGTACAAATGGAAGATCGGTTTATGCAAGCCAATCCTTCCAAAGTTTCCTATGAACCAATTACTACCACACTGAAACGAAAGCAAGAGGAGGTATCTGCTACTGTAATTCAAAGGTCGTTCAGGTGTTTCCTCTTAAAACAAAAAGTTAAAAAAGTGACCTCTCTGTATAATAAAGATAAATGCAAAGACAGGAACGCCCTGCCAATCAAAGAAATGACTACTAACGAGAACTCGAGTCCAGAGAAGACAGATGAGAGTTCTTCCACCACCTCCCCACCTTCCTACGACAGTGTTACAAAGCCAGACAAAGAGAAATACGAAAAAAGGAAAACATACAGAGACTACAAAGGCAAAGATGTCAGGGTTAGCAAAAAGTGAAACTAACGGTTTGAATTCTGTTTGTGTTCAAAATTGTTTACAGCCTTTGAAAGGGATGTATTTGTCAGCAAGACTCCGTTGGGAGATTTATGCCAAACTATCCATTTTTACTTTATAAATATATTACATATATAAATATATATATATATTAAAATAATATCTCCAAAGGTCAGTGCCTAAAACAAGACAGTGACCCATCGTCAGCAGACTGTAGTTCTGAAAAACAGGGTGACAGGCTACTGTTCTCACTGCGACTGACATGGTGGAAGAGAGGAGCTATATGGCTGCTCAGAGTAAGGCGTGCAAAAGCTATAACCTGTGTATTTAATATATTGCAAGACACTTAGTTCAGTAAGTGTTTTCACTGTATGTATTTCAACTGCCACATTTGCCATATTTTTACACACACACACACACACACAGAGCGTAAGTGAATTTATCATTTTTTTAAAAATTCGCAGAGTGTTTACTATTATATGTGACTATTTTTGTAAACGGGTTTTCTGTTATGGGAGGGAAAGGGTGGGTTTACCATGACCAGGTGTTCTAGTGCTTGATACCTCTATAGCATATGGACGGAGAAGGAATTTTCATGAAGGCATGCTGCACTTCTAGGACATGCATGACAAACCAATGTGACATTATCAGGCAGAGTTTTTCACCACTTCTCTATTTCAGGTTGGCTCTGATGGTTTTTTAAAGCAATTTTACACCTTCTGTTGACAAGAGGCAAACCCTCTTGTGCCAGCAATTTATACAAAAATAAAAATAAAAAATCCTAAATGCATTATTTTTTATGCTTACCACTAAGCACACACACACACTAATCTTCGCCCTAGGGATTTGTCTAAATCCAATCCATCACTTAAGGTGGGCGGGATGATCTCTTCACTGGACACTCTCTCATGTCACGGGTTAATTCTCAATATGGAGTATCACAATTATAGCATGCCATCAAACAGGAAGAAAGAACAAACAAGGTGTCCCATGCCAGAGGTGCCTGCTGATTTAAGACATAGTTCAAAGGGTCAGGGGAGAAAAATAGTACCCCAAGTTATTATGATGATCTGAAGATGAAGAAGGCGAAAAAGGGAAACGGCTTAAAATTATTACTTTGTCTTAAAGTACTCCATTGTCATCTGCTCTCAGTACAGTTTACGTCTAAGTCTAAAACAACAAATCCAGTTCTCCTATGTGATGTAAATACTCATTTTACTCAGTTGTACATAGTTGCGCGAAGAAACAAATGGTCTGGCCACTGCGTATTTCTGCAAACGTGCCACAGCAGGCCTAACTTGAAAGCCCTCGACAGGTAATATCTTGTGTTTTTGTATCACTATAGATAATTTGGAGGGTGCTGATGCATGTGAATATTGCCTTTGCTACTATTGTACCTTGCTCCTTCCACTAACCACATTTATTTTCTATAGGAAGTGGTGAAGTGAACAAAAATTGCCTCATTTCTTCATATCACTGAAAAATAGTTTAAAGTTATTTATGAGCTTTGTTTTTTTTGGCCTTTTAAAATTTCAAGTGACTACTATATGGTGTACACCAAGACTGTAGAGGGAATACTGCAAAGTGTTTAATCTGTTGACACTGCGGTTTAGCCTATATAAAGAAAAGAAAGAAGAAAGAAGACAGCATTTATATAGATAAAATTATGTTCAGATTCATGTAATCTTCTTTTCCACAGTCACTTTGTTTACTTTACATTCATTGTATCTTTCAACTGAGACCTCCACAATACAAAACAAAAAATAAAGGTAAAGACATGAATAAGCTTTTGTTTAATAAATCATTCCACTTGGGATTTTGGTTTTAAAAAGTTATGTATATTAAAGCATCCTTTTTTAATAAAAGGTTTCACACCACTTATGGGGCTTTTCAGCTCCTCCTTCTCAGCAACAGCCTGTCGTAAATCACCAGCGTTAAAACTCGATAAGCAGGAGGGAAATGTCAATAAACAGTCCGTGGTTGAAAGCCGAAGTATCCATCAGAAGCCGGGTCAAACAATACTGGGTTCAGGAATTATTATTATTATTATTATTATTATTATTATTATTATTATTATTTCTTACCCGCCTCTCCGTTTGGATCGAGGCAGGGAACAACAATAAAAATAAAATAAGTAAAATACATAAAACTGATTAAAACATGGCACACATTATTAAAACTGCATTAAAACATCATAAAAAACCTAAGTGTCAAAGAGTAGTCAGGGTCTGGTCCAAGGTCATGATATGTCCAGGCAAGATCAAGGAGCTGGTATGCAAGCAACAAAGACAACAATAGTTACTTCCAGCATCACATCTGAGTTCTGGCATGTCTTTTATGGGGATGGTGGTGACTGGAAATTGTTGTCAGCTGCATTGGCCTTCAGCCAGCTGTGAAGGGCCACTCCCCAAACACTCCCAGGCTCAGCTGTTCCTCCTTTCTGTTTAATCCCTCAAACTGAAGCACAACACAGCCTCCTGCCCCATATGTAAGTAGGTCGTGGGTGTTCTGGAGACCATGAAGTATAAGGAGCTTCTATGAAAAGTAAAATTGATCATGACCATCATTTTGCACATGGGCTTGTGCCTCTTCGAATCCTGGCACCAGTTTAGAATATGTCATATGCAAGCGAATTTTTAATGTAGCCTGTCTCTTTGTAGGAAAATGTTCACTTTGTCAAGTCTTAGTAAATTGCATGAAAGATGTGGCACTCACAACCTGACAAATATAAGAGGCTTTTAAAGCAAGGGTCTACAACAAAACATGGCAGTGTGTAGTGCTTGAGGTCAACAAGCTATGCCCAGGGCCGACACAAGCTCTCCTGTCGCTGGAGTCGGGAGACCGCATATGTGCCTCCACCACATCTCCCCCTCCTCACTCCCCTGCCTTGCCCAATTATATCTTATGCTGGGCCAAAAATGCCCTCCCACTTTCTCGAGGCCATTCATCTCTTGCAAAAGTGGGGAGGGTGCGCTCAGAGACGTTTGGAGGAAAGGCGCTGGATCCTATTTATTTTTTTATGGGAGCTGGGGTTTGCCACTACGAAAAGGCATCAGAGAGGTGCAAGTCCTTTCTCTGTATGTTTTTTGTACAGAGCTTTTCTGCTGCTGCTTCAAGCGGCGGTAGAGCTTCACGGAGTAGCCTGTCCATGTTTGTCAGTCCTATAAGGTGGCCCAATGGGAATGATGCTACATCATGACTATATCCTTCCCAGTGGGGCATGTTATAGGACTGAAGCAGCAGCAAAATTGTGTGTGTGTGTGTGTGTGTGTGTGTGAGAGAGAGAGAGAGAGAGAGAGAGAGAGAGAGAGAGAGAGAGGTTATTTTAAAAAACACTCTGCTGTCTCATCCACACCAAAAATTAACCCAGAAAGAGCGGCAAGCTTTCACTAGCCTTCTTCAGCCCCAACTCCTCAAAAGTGCCAAAAGGGCGAATAATTTGGCCCCAATTATTCAGCTTCGCAGATGTGCCCTAAGGCAGCTGTGGCATCACCAGCCTCTCTGACATTTATTTTTAAACCTCTCCTTCACTGCCATCACCCTATTATTTTTCCTCTAAACCTTTGTGATTGTGCCTGTGTATTGTCCACCTGAAGTAATGCATATGACTGAGTGGATGTGGTTGATAAACCAAAATAAGAATGAAGTTTATTCATATAGGGAAAGATTTTAAAATACAGTCTTTTAGAATTTAAGAAAGCTATAAAGACTGTTCTCTTCCAGCAGGCATATCCAGTGGAATTTTAGAATGTTTTTAGAATGTTTTTTTATGATGTTTTAATGCAGTTTTAATAATGTGTGCCATGTTTAAACAGTTTTATGTATTTTATCATATTTTATATTTACTGTTGTTCCCTGCCTCGATCCAAACGGAGAGACGGGTAAGAAATTAATAATAATAATAATAATAATAATAACAACAATATTATTATTATTACATATATATCTCCCTCCCTCAACCTTCCAGGGAATACTATCCACCTCCAAATCCTATAACCCCACTTTTCTAATACTATCCTCAAACAAGCCTCTACTAAACCCCACTCACTCCTACTCTCCCTAACTCTGACTAACTCTGCCAAAACTGCCCAACTGTCTCTCACTCCCCACTTTCTCTCTCTCTCCCCCCTCCATTCAAATCAACCAACCAATCAGGTGACACCATTCACACTGCTCACCATTCCAACTCCCTCCCTCCCACTTACTTACCATTTCCTGAAAATAAAAGATTTGGCCACAGAATATCCAAACCTGAACCAAACACTTAAATATACCAATATAAACAATAACACAAAATATCATTTTGTCACAGCAGCTTGTTGTATATATTAGTAGAGCTTCTACCACTACTCCTCATTATCTTCTTTTCTTCTGGATCCTATTGGAAATCATTATTTCTATGCCTACCAGTTGACATCACTTTGAGTGGGGGATGGAGTGAATACATGCTGACGCGTTGATCTGTCACTGCAAACACACACATACACACTGCCGCTCCAATACAAAATGGTGTCCTTGCTCACATAAAATTAAATCCATCACCCTTCCTGATAAGAAAAACTCTGCAATTTGACTCTTAGGCAGAGTAAAGAAATAAATTATACTGCAGCAACCCTAAGCAGTGTGAACTGAAGTGTGTTCCATTTCTCTGGAGAGAAAGCACATGCATCTTGGCCGCAGGAAGTAGGTTTGATGCATATATGGGAGGACATATCATGAACAATTTATAGCAGGCAGGCAGGCATGCCAAATACTCTACACTTAAGTAACTTCTTATTTTAAACTGCAGTTTGAAAGTTGCTCTCTCTCTCTCTCCCACACACACACACACACACACGGGATGTGTATCGTATTGGGTCCGATGTCCGATAACGAACTGATAAGGACGTTATCGGACATCCAATGACCAATAGTGATTATTTCCTAAGGAGGCCCTATCTGATCGGATCTGATATCCATATGTCCGATAACTATCGGACATATCGGGTTTTCGGACTGCCAGTTTAGGTGTTTTCGCCATAACTTGCATTGGGGAAAAAAAAGCTTTTCCCCAATGCAAGACTATGGCGAAAACATTGGGCTGGCACTCCCTCCCCCTCACACTCCTTACCTTACCTTCCGCCGTCGCCACAGCCATCCAGCGCTGCCGCCCGCTTGGTCCGTAGTACTGCTAAACAGGCTTTCTGGCCTGTTCATCAATACAGCCAAGTGTAGGGTGACCAGATTTTGAGAACAAAAATCCCGGTCCCCCCCGCCCCCCCACCCAAAACAACCCACCCACCGCCCGCCCGCCCGCGCCGCCCGCCCGGCGCCCCGCGCCGCTCCACCCCGCTCGCCCCGCCCGCACTCCCCCGCCCCGCGCCGCCCCGAAAGCCCCGCCCCCCCACCGTGGAAGTATCGGGATTTTTGTGCTTCCTGAGAACCAGTAAAAATCCCATGCCCCCCCCTCCCCTGGACTTCCTGTGCATCATTTGGACACACGGAGCAGCCGGGGGCCATCCCAGGCATTTTGCCTGGTGTGGAAAGGGCCTTAGTCTGCTCTAGGCAATATATGAGTAAATCTCAAGCAAATGTGTGCCCAACCAGTTCTTTGTCTGTGACAGAGCACATCTTCCTCAGTGTTTCGGTGCTTTCATAGCAATTTGAGGTGAAGCTGTTTCCCGAGCCAGGCTGTTTATTTTGTAGGAGCTATTCTGAGAGCTAGTGCTATTTCTCTTCTTTCTTGTGTGTAAAGATGCTGCAAGGAAACAGAGTGAGGGATTAGGCTAAGCTGTATCAGGGGCCACAGTCTCCCAGGTTACTATACACAAATGCTTTCGTCCCTGCCGCTGCTGGTTCCCCACCACCACCAGCCTCAGGTTCTCTGTATCCTCCAATGAGAGCCCTCCCTGGGGGGCCTAAGGCAACATGGTCATGGGGCATCACCACCTGCATATCCCTACAACGGAGGCAGTGACCTCGAAGAGAATGCCTTGTTTTGCTGCTTCTCAGAATCAGATTCTGAAACATTGCATCCAGCATATGGCCTGAGGGGTGGGGGAACAGAATCAAAACCAGACCAAAATGGAAAAGGATAAGCAATGCATGGGTGGAGGAAGGGGAATGAATTACAGCCGGGCAAACTGAAAGGGCCGATAAACAGAGCAGCAGTGCTGCACATTTGCATGAATTCCCTTTGTGGCATGTGCATGACAGACATTGAAAGGGATGGTGGATGTGTAACCAGTCCCAAAGCGCCCCCCCCACACACACACAAAGTGCTCCAGGGCAAGCGGATGGCAGGCCGACTTCTTACATTGTAACAGAACCCAGTTTAGAGGATTTTGTCTGTTACAGAAATAAAAAATTCCAAATGCTGTATAATTGTTCCAGAGTATGAGGGTAGGACGTCAGAAGAGACAACTGTGAAAACTGCTAAACTCTTATTGTAAATTCAGTACAGAAGAAAGAAAGACCTGAGGCTATTTTTGCACTACAGATTTCCCTGTTTGCGTGGCATCTGTTTGGCTCCCATAGATTGCATGTTTGCATCTGCTTGTCAGATCCTTCCAATAACACCCGTAAAAAGCGCATTCTAGTTTATTCAACAATTACACAGTCCATAGTGCCTGTGGGTGGGCTTTGGTTTTACAACCCTTAAAGCTCATTTCCCAGGCGTAGCACTTTATTTTTCCGTTTTGGTACGGAAACAGCCTTGGTCGCCCTGTATGATGACCTATGTCGGGAGAAAGACAGGGGGAGTGTGACTGTTGATTCTCCTTGATCTCTCAGCGGCTTTCGATACCATCGACCATGGTATCCTTCTGGGACGACTGGCTGAGTTGGGAGTGGGAGGCACTGCATTGCAGTGGTTCCGCTCCTACTTGGTGGGTCGGCTCCAGAAGGTGGTGCTTGGGGAACATTGCTCGGCCCCGTGGATTCTCCAGTATGGGGTTCCGCAGGGGTCAGTTTTGTCCCCCATGCTGTTCAATATCTACATGAAACCGTTGAGTGCAGTCATCCGGAGTTTTGGAGTGCGTTGTCATCAGTACGCTGATGACACGCAGCTCTATTTCTCCTTTTCATCTTCATCAGGTGAGGCTGTGGATGTGCTGAACCAGTGCCTGGCTGCGACAATGGACTGGATGAGGGCTAATAAACTGAAACTCAATCCAGACAAGACTGAGACGCTGTTGGTGGGTGGTTCCGCTGACCGGATGGAGGGTGTTCAACCTGTTCTGGATGGGGTTGCACTCCCCTTGAAGGAGCGGGTTCGTAGCTTGGGGGTTCTCCTAGAACCATCTCTGTCACTTGAGGCGCAGGTGGCCTCAGTGGCACGGAGTGCCTTCTACCAACTTCGGTTGGTGGCCCAGCTACGTCCCTATCTGGACAGGGATAACCTGGCTTCAGTTGTCCATGCTCTGGTAACCTCCAAGTTAGATTACTGCAATGCACTCTACGTGGGGCTGCCTTTGAAGGTGGTCCGGAAGCTGCAGCTTGTGCAAAATGCAGCGGCCAGATTGATAACTGGAACCAGTAGGTTCGAACGTATAAGACCTACTCTGGCCCGCTTGCATTGGCTGCCTGTATGTTTCCGAGCCCGGTTCAAGGTGCTGGTTTTAACCTATAAAGCCTTACACGGCTTGGGACCACAATACCTGATGGAACGCCTTTCCCGACATGAACCTACCCGAACACTACGTTCAACATCTAAGGCCCTCCTCCGAGTGCCTCCTCCGAGGGAAGCTCGGAGGTCGGCAACAAGAGAGAGGGCCTTCTCTGTGGTGGCTCCCCAATTGTGGAACGATCTCCCTGACGGGGCCCGCCTGGCGCCAACATTGTTATCTTTTCGGCGCCAGGTCAAGACTTTCCTCTTCTCTCAGGCATTTGGCAATATCTGAGGAGCCTGGGGTTGTTTTGTTTTGTTTTTGTAGTTTTTTTGAAGTGTTCAAGTGGTTTTTAAATGTACAGATTGTGTGTATGTTGTATGTTTTTGCTGTTTTAATTTTTGTATATTGTTTTTAATTGTTTTTAATCCTATGTAAACCGCCCAGAGAGCTTCGGCTATGGGGCGGTATACAAATGTAATAAATAAATAAATAAATAAATATACCTCCTGCTGGATTCTTACATTCCAATCCAAAATATGGCCCATGCCTGGTTCTAAAGTAGAATCTGCCCATTCTCAGATATGATTCCCCATCATGGAAGATTAGAACTAGGGGTGTGCACGGACCCCCCGGATCGGATCGGGACCCGGATCGGGACCTCCAATTTTGTCCCGGACCGGTTCGGACAAAATCGGAGGCCCCCCGGACCGGATCGAGTCCGATCCCGATCCAAAAATCGGAAATTTTTGGATCGGCCGCCATTTTTTTCCCCATAGACTTGCATTGCAATGCAAGTCTATGAGGAAAAAATGGCGGCGGGTGGGTAAGGGGGGGCCTAACTCCCTCCCCCCCCCCGGGGCCGTCCGCTGTGGACGGCCCCGGCAGGTAAACCCCCTCCCCCGCGCTCCCTACCCCCCCTGGGGCCGCCTGCTTCCATCCGCTGGCGCCCGCGGGCGCCAGCGGATAGAAGCGGACGGCTCCGGGGGGGGGGGGTAAGCCCCCTTCCCCGCCACTTACCTTCTCGGCACGTCCGGCGCCGGCGGCTACTACCAGCGGGCTCCGCGGCCTACTCTCGAGTAGCGCGCCGGGTGATGACATCACCCGGCGCGCCACCCTGGAGCAGGCCGCGGAGCCTGCTGGTAGTAGTAGGCGCCGGCGCCGGACGGGAGCCGCCGGGCCGGGCAGGTAAGGGCCCCCCTCCCCCCTCCCCCCTCCGCGCGCCCCCTCCTCCCCTCCACGCACCCCCTCCTTACCTTTCCGGCCCGGCGGCTCCCGTCCGGCGCCGGCGCCTACTACTTCCAGCAGGCTCCGCGGCCTGCTCTAGAGTAGTGCGCCGGGTGATGACATCACCCGGCGCGCCATCCTAGAGCAGGCCGCGGAGCCTGCTGGGAATAGTAGGCGCCGGCGCCGGACGGGAGCCGCCGGGCCGGAAAGGTAAGGGCCCCCCTCCCCCCTCCGCGCGCCCCCTCCTCCCCTCCACGCACCCCCTCCTTACCTTTCCGGCCCGGCGGCTCCCGTCCGGCGCCGGCGCCTACTACTTCCAGCAGGCTCCGCGGCCTGCTCTAGAGTAGTGCGCCGGGTGATGACATCACCCGGCGCGCCATCCTAGAGCAGGCCGCGGAGCCTGCTGGGAATAGTAGGCGCCGGCGCCGGACGGGAGCCGCCGGGCCGGAAAGGTAAGGGCCCCCCTCCCCCCTCCGCGCGCCCCCTCCTCCCCTCCACGCACCCCCTCCTTACCTTTCCGGCCCGGCGGCTCCCGTCCGGCGCCGGCGCCTACTACTTCCAGCAGGCTCCGCGGCCTGCTCTAGAGTAGCGCGCCGGGTGATGACATCACCCGGCGCGCCATCCTAGAGCAGGCCGCGGAGCCTGCTGGGAATAGTAGGCGCCGGCGCCGGACGGGAGCCGCCGGGCCGGAAAGGTAAGGGCCCCCCTCCCCCCTCCGCGCGCCCCCTCCTCCCCTCCACGCACCCCCTCCTTACCTTTCCGGCCCGGCGGCTCCCGTCCGGCGCCGGCGCCTACTACTTCCAGCAGGCTCCGCGGCCTGCTCTAGAGTAGTGCGCCGGGTGATGACATCACCCGGCGCGCCATCCTAGAGCAGGCCGCGGAGCCTGCTGGGAATAGTAGGCGCCGGCGCCGGACGGGAGCCGCCGGGCCGGAAAGGTAAGGGCCCCCCTCCCCCCTCCGCGCGCCCCCTCCTCCCCTCCACGCACCCCCTCCTTACCTTTCCGGCCCGGCGGCTCCCGTCCGGCGCCGGCGCCTACTACTTCCAGCAGGCTCCGCGGCCTGCTCTAGAGTAGTGCGCCGGGTGATGACATCACCCGGCGCGCCATCCTAGAGCAGGCCGCGGAGCCTGCTGGGAATAGTAGGCGCCGGCGCCGGACGGGAGCCGCCGGGCCGGAAAGGTAAGGGCCCCCCTCCCCCCTCCGCGCGCCCCCTCCTCCCCTCCACGCACCCCCTCCTTACCTTTCCGGCCCGGCGGCTCCCGTCCGGCGCCGGCGCCTACTACTTCCAGCAGGCTCCGCGGCCTGCTCTAGAGTAGCGCGCCGGGTGATGACATCACCCGGCGCGCCATCCTAGAGCAGGCCGCGGAGCCTGCTGGGAATAGTAGGCGCCGGCGCCGGACGGGAGCCGCCGGGCCGGAAAGGTAAGGGCCCCCCTCCCCCCTCCGCGCGCCCCCTCCTCCCCTCCACGCACCCCCTCCTTACCTTTCCGGCCCGGCGGCTCCCGTCCGGCGCCGGCGCCTACTACTACCAGCAGGCTCCGCGGCCTGCTCTAGAGTAGCGCGCCGGGTGATGACATCACCCGGCGCGCCACCCTAGAGCAGGCCGCGGAGCCTGCTGGGAATAGTAGGCGCCGGCGCCGGACGGGAGCCGCCGGGCCGGAAAGGTAAGGGCCCCCCTCCCCCCTCCGCGCGCCCCCTCCTCCCCTCCACGCACCCCCTCCTTACCTTCCCGGCCCGGTGGCTCCCGTCCGGCGCCGGCGCCTACTACTACCAGCAGGCTCCGCGGCCTGCTCTAGAGTAGCGCGCCGGGTGATGACATCACCCGGCGCGCCACCCTAGAGCAGGCCGCGGAGCCTGCTAGTAGTAGTAGGCGCCGGCGCCGGACGGGAGCCACCGGGCCGAGAAGGTAAGTGCCCCCCTCCTCCCCCCCCCGCTGTCCACTTTCATCGGCGGGCGCCCGCTGGCGCCCGCCAATGGAAGCGGCGGTGGGCGCCAGTGGGCGCCCGCCGATCCGCCGATCCGCCGAACCGGTTCGGAGCTTTTTCGGACCGGTTCGGATTGGATCGGCCGATCCAGCTGCGGGATCGGAAATCGGATAATTTATCCGATTTCCCACTGGACCGGACTCGGATCGTGGATCGGGTCCGATCCAGTGCACATCCCTAATTAGAACCACAGTACTAATTTAGAAACACAACACTTCACCTATTGAATGATGAGCATTGGGCTTTCATGAGGAAGCAGAGGTACCAAACCCACAGCATGCTCGGCAGCAGCAACATTCAAGAATAAAGTGGGAGAATCCTGAGATGACAGAATGGACTATACCACTTCAGGATGCGAGTACCATTTTTTAAAATGCTTTCCCCGTGACAATGCTCCCTAAAGATATAAACAGAACACCTCAGGACATCTGTGAGAAAGGTTGCAATCCAGATTGCTTCTGGTTGCCTTACTTTTCTACTTGCAGAGAGATGTTTCCATCGCATTCAAAAATATGATTCCCCACTTGTAGTTTAAAATGATACAGACCACTGTACTACTTCACCTCGTTCTCTCATGGCTTTCCCTGAAGTATCTAGGAATTTGCAATTTCACAGGGGTTCTGAGAATTCTATTAGAGATTCCTAGGCCCTTCACAGAACTTCAGCTCTAAGGAAAGAGAGGATGACAATTAAATCCATTCAATGGTACAACTGAGGCTCACTGTGTATAGGATTGCAGCCTTCGTGTATCATGCAGGTATGCTCTGTATTCTTAGTTGAGCCAGCATCCCTTTTGCCATTTCTTTTAAAGGAGTGATTTTGCCTCTGGCATGTTTCTTTGCACAGTGAGAGATCAAGGGACATACGAGTGCCACTCAGAGCCACTTCATTTTCCCTACAGAAAGATAATGTCTGAGTGGGAGGAGAAATATGGACTTGCTCGACAGATGTTGCAAGTAGAGAGGGGTCATGAATAACATGGTCATAAGGTTTTACAACATTCACAGGGCATTTGGAACTTCTGGTCTGCCTAGGGATGTCGGAGAAACCCGTAATGGAATCGAATGAGTTCAGATTTGTATGAATCCAGCCTGTGGGTTCTGCAATGGTCCCTGCTTTTCCCAAGTCGCATGGATTCTATAGACTTGTGGATCAGGTTTTTTGTTTTTTTTAAAAAACTTTCCAGACTTTTACACAAATTTAATTGTATAAAAATATGGGGGGGGGGGGAACAAATCACTGGCCAAAAATGTGCATTTCTCCCATGAAAATGCACTTCTGGGAAAGAGTTGCGCATTTTGGGATGCACATTTTTGCAAGTGCATTGTGCAAGAGTGAATTTGTGCGTATTCAGGAAACTGGACTAAATCCGATCCCATCATTGAGAGGATCTTGGAACAAAACGCACCTGACAATCCTCAAAACACAGGTGGAATGGATTTTTACAAAATCTGTCCATCCATCTCTAGATTTGCCTGCCCCCTGCCAGCTTTGTGCGAATTGTCTTTTTCTCAGTATACTTGGCAGTGCCTGCTCCAGTTTTCGGGGGGCGCGTTGGCATGACCCCCTTGTGGGCCCACCGCCTGTGTCAGTCCACCTCTTTCTAACTTCCATCTACACAGCCCATTCACTTGCCTTCTCCCCCGGGCTCAGTTTGTTCAACTGCCAAGAGCATGAGGCAAATGGAGGATGCTATTCTATTTAATCACCCTTGCCACTACTTGCATGCTTGCAGGTGAACAAGCAGTGACAGCAAGGCAGAGCAAGAGCAGCAGGACCAGGAGGCTCCAAGTGTTGTCAGGGTGTCCCCTGCGTGGGGTGTGGGCCTTGGCAGGGTGCAACGCTACCTACCTCTGATGCTGGTCCTGTTTCTCAGGGACCTGGAATGCCTGTGGTGAGAAGAATGTTTCCAGGAAATCCAGTCCAAAGGAGATCAGAGGTACTCCCTACTTCCTTAGTGGAACAATAAAGGGCAAATTAGACATGACATGACATTGTGTGACTGAAATTGGCATGCATGTTTTTGTTAGTAAATAGCAGCCAGGGGGAAACCTGAGCAGCTGAAATGAGGAGAGAAAAGTCCCAAAGACCAAAGGATGGCTTGGAAAATCCCTTCTGAGGTTGGAGTCAGAGATCTGCACCCCAACCTGAACCCCTCGGAGCTACGTGGTAGGAACTACACCGGCTGCTTCTCCGAGGTCAGAAACTCGACCTTAGAAAAGCGGAAAAGGGGGTGTTCTAGTGGATGGGAAGGGAAGGAGACTGGAGAGGCCAGGATACAATTTATCTTGCATCTCCTGCAGCGTCCTTCTCTTCCCTTCCATAGCACTTTCACTAAATGGGCTGAAAAGCAAAAATACAGGAGACTGGAGTATGGGGAGGCAAAGATTTCTTCTGCCACTCCTCCTGCCTTGCTGGCTTGAGCCCACTAGAGCACAGGGATCTTGGAAGTCTCTGGGTTTGGGGGCTTCTGAGCAGTGAACATTCACTCCATAGGACTGCACCATAATTCTTTGCCTTCTTGCAAAGGGTTAGGGTGCAAAATTGCTTGTCCAAAGGTGCTATTAGCATCCATCGGCACCAATGAGAGTTTCCCTTGAAATGCAAATCACAGCCTCTGAGAGGGGTTTTTAAAGAGTTAAATGCCCCCTTTTCACCACCACCCCACAGCTCTGAGGCAGCTCAGACTTCGGCTAGGCTGCTATTTACATAACAAAAAGCAGGCACATTGATTGCATTCACACTAATTAACTGCTTTCATACCATTAGCCTCACATCTAATGTGGCCCTCAGAAACCGACCTAAATAATGAAATGTGCGACTTCCTATATCTGCAAGTGGCGTCTCAGCTTCTCCAGCTGGATAACTCTATTTACAAGTCAGCGATTGTGGCATGTACAACTAAATCCTGCCATCTTGTGGATCATCTCTGCCCCTATAAAACAGTCTAACTGTAGAGATAAGATGTGTTTCTCTAAGACATTTTCACCGACAGCTCATGCACAATACCTTGTAGTTACATGTACAACTCTGCTTGTACAACATTGGTAATATACCTATGAAGAGAACACTGGCATAGGTGGTATGCTGATCTATTTATTTATGCATGGATGCATGCTTGCATGCTACTTTTATACTCTCAAAGGAAGCTAGAGGTTGTTATTGCAATCACCTGATACTGGAGGACATTGCCCATTTTATTTTAACTTGTGAAAGTTATTCAGATATTAGGAAAATTTATATTCTCCCATTGTTGACACAAGTGATCGGAAGAACAATTGCTGAAAAGTTGTGTTTTTTATTGCGTGATTTTAGTAAATATGTAACTTTTAGAACAGTGAAATTTCTGGTGTTGGCCATGCGTGTGAGAGTAAATAATGTTGATTCTAGGGATATAATTTAATGTATATGAAAAGTGTATAAATGGCTGGTGGCTATATACAATAAAATTTACTGACTGACTTTTATACTGCTTAGAGCTTAGAAGAACCCAGTCTTCTGGTGAGCTACTGCTAGCAAGTCTGGTGGAGTGATGGAAGCAACTTTTGCTTCTCCGTTCTCATTTTTCTGCTTTTTCTTCTAGACTGGCCTCTCAGCCTGTCTAAAGGAGGTGTGCTGTCAGGGGAAGGTGAGGGTCTGGAGAGGCCATAGGTGTTTTTTATATCTATCCTGACCTCTCCCCTCCCCTTTCCCTTCCCTGCCTACCAGAATACCCCATTTCTGACCTCTCCAACATCCTCGAAGGCTGCTTTTGCCACCTCAGAAAGCATGTGCCATGGTTCTTTCTGTGGTGGCTGCAAGGGAGGAGAGGGAGCCTCCACAGAAAGAACCATGCAGTCCCGCTCCTGAAGTTGAGGCAGTGTGTATGACTTGGGGAGAAGGAATCTAAATAATCCTGGGACACTCTCCAGGGACCATAGGATTGCTCTCTCCATATTCTAAAATCTCTAAGGTCCCCTCTACAAGGATTTGCTTTTGCATCTGGTTAGGCGATTATGCGCATAATTGCTGAAGCGCATTTACGCTTAATACCTCTGCACGAGAGGCGGTGAGAGGCGGCGAAGCGCATTAACGGGTGACCAAAATGCGCTTTACAAGTAGTTAATGCGCATAAGCGCTTGTTCACATAGGCAAAATGCACTTTAACAGCCGGAGCAAAATAAAACTCGCTGTTTAACGCGCATTTGATAATGCGCATAATCGGACAGATAACGCGCCTCTACACCCGATTTGCGCTCCGTTCTTGTAGAGGTAAATTTTTTAAAGCACTTTGAAAGAGCATTAAACCTCTCTTGTAGAGGCAGCCTTAGTGATTCCCACTACAATAAGGCAGGCTCCACGTTTGCACGGAGGTCTACTCACATTCCAACAGATGTGAGTAGAGGTCATGTTCAGACCTGCCAGTTTGACACAGCAAGCTTTGAATGGAGGGAGGCACACGACTGGGGCATTGAAATACATGGGAGGCAGGCAGGGTCAGCATGCACAGCACCTGATGCGTTTTCTTGAATGCCTGTACAGGGCAATTTTATAAGAAAGATGCCTAGGATTCCTAGGATTCCTAGGGGGCATCCCCCCCCCAAAAGCCAACCAAATTGTCCTGTTTCAGGCATTGTCAAGGCAGAGAAGCTGGAAGCCAGCAAGGGTCCAGTGCAGAAAGCAAAGTCCAAAGACAGTCCAAGGGCACAGGGTTCTACAGTAGGGTGACCAGATAAAATCCAGGTCAGGGCTCATGTAACTTTAACAGCTGTAGAGAAAAGGGAATTTCAGCCAGTGTCATTTGTATGCAATTAGTTCCTGGTGAAATTCCCTCTTCATCAGAACAGTTAAAGTTCCAGGGGCCCTGCCTTCTTCTGTATATGGTCACTCTAGTATAGTGCCTGCAACTTTAACAGTTGTGATGAAGAGGGAATTTCACCAGGAACTAATTGCATACAAATGACACTGGCTGAAATTCCCTTTTCTCTACAACTGTTAAAGTTACATGAGCCCTGACCTGGATTTTATCTGGTCACCCTATTCTACAGAAAGCAAGGTAGAAGAGAAGGCCAAGCTGGAGAAACAGATGTCATTCCAACAGCTCTCTGTCTGGAAGTAAAGGCTTGTAGCCTGCACATTTAGAGCCTCACACCTGCAGGTTATCAGAGCCACTTGAGGAAAGTCTTGATCACAAGTGGGGTCTTAGTCATGAGTAACCATTTACTTACAAGGAGTCTCCTTACTTAGGTGGACACTTCTTCGCCTGGTGGCCAACCCAGCCTACACTTTTAGGTTTGTGCACCCCCTTCAGACTAGGCAGTAGCTCCGCTTCTGCCTTCAAATCTCTGCATTTCGAGGGGATGGTTTGGATACAGGATCTCTTGAGGGCCCAGGATTCCCCTGATCTGCATCATGGTCCCTGGAGGCAGACTCCTCTTCAGGGAGCTCTAGGTCATCCTTCAAAGAAGATTCCTCCAGAGGGGGCATATACTTTTTGGAGCCACGGAGTGGCAAAATGTACAACTGATCTCTTCAGCAAAGTATCAGGTACACCTTATCAAAATGGCTGCTAAGCTAAGGGTTGCCTTGCAGCCCTCTTGCTTCCTGTTCCAGCTTTTCTCTTCAAGGCAAATGAAGTTTTCTGCAACAGTGACATCAGAGGTCCATGTGGATGTCTGCTTTGGGGTTTTAGCAAGGAGCAAAAACATGAGCTTGTCTCTTTACCCATCCACACCCTTACAAAATGTTTAGGAAAGCTGATAGAACCCCTGCTGAATGGGAAATTTATAATAAAATATAAAAGAGCAACAGTAATGTCTTGGCTGTTTGCAGCTACCCTATGATATTTTCCAAAGGCTTCTTCATAGTCAGTATATAGACTGTGAAACTGTCCTGCATATTTTCAGCTGGGCTTTTGGGGTGGGTGGGGTATAAAGCTTTCTCCCATTTGCAACTCCTACATGTTCTGGCATCACTAGTGTTCCCCTAGCCTAGCAAATGGAAACTATGCCACCGAAAGATTCTGGAAACTGTCAGACGTGACTCACAAATAGAAGGCAACCATTTCCCCAAGATGCAGTTGCTATGGCAAACAGGTAAGTGCATCTCGGTTTTGTATGCATCAGAGAGTGCATCTAACACCCAAAGCAGTTCTACGCCATCTACCTTACATTGTCTTATGCGCTCTGGAGGAATCCTCTTCAGATGACAATCTGGAGCCTTCTGAGCCAAATGTCCCTGGGGAGCAAGACATTTCAGGGGATTCTGGGGTTGATCAAGAAGGTCCTGGGTCCTCCGGAGAGAGGACTTCAGATCATCCCCTCTGCCTACTATCTTGACCACTCCTGTCTTAGCCTGACCCCATGTTTGCTTGCCTGTGCTTTGACCATGGCCTGTTTCATCACCTTGATTTGCTGAGTCTGCTGCAGCTAATGCAGGACACTATTGCAGTAATGCGTTAGATAGGCTGACCATATGAAAAGCAGGACAGGGCTCATGTAACTTTAACAGTTGTAGAGAAGAGAGAATTTCAGCCTGCATCGTTTGTCTGCAATTCATATCTGGTGAAATTCCCTCTTCATCACAACAGTTAAAGCTGCAGGGGCCCTGCCCTCTTTTGTATCTGGTCACTCTAGTATAGTGCCTGCAACTTTAATTGCTTTGATGAAAAGGTGATTTCACCAGGTACTAATTGCATACAAATGATGCCGGCTGAAATTCCCTTTTCTCTGCAACTGTTAAAGTTACATGAGTCCTGTCCTCCTTTTCATATGGTCAGCCTACGTTAGAGGCAGGTACCCTCACTTAGGGTGTTCCCAGATGGAGGTGTTCTAGGGCTAACAAATTGAAATCTTTATGCAACTATTCCATCTTTTTCTCCTTAATGAATTTTCTCTAATAAGAAAAAAAGATGGAAGAAGTGGTGGGATATCATTGAATGGCTACAATTGGAAGATGCTGGTATTTGGATGTCCTGTAAAATTCCATGACTGAGATAACATGATTGCATAGTAAAAGCCTTATCAGGAAGCACCTTTAGTAGGCTGACCATATGAAAAGGAGGACAGGACTCATGTAAATTTAACAGTTGCAGAGAAAAGGGAATTTCAGCCGGCATCATTTGTATGCAATTAGTACCTGGTGAAATCACCTTTTCATCAAACCAATTAAAGTTGCATGCACTATACTAGAGTGACCAGATACAAAAGAGGGCAGGGCCCCTGCAGCTTCAACTGTTGTGATGAAGAGGGAATTTCACCAGATACGAATTGCAGACAAACGGACGCCGGCTGAAATTCCCTCTTCTCTACAACTGTTAAAGTTACATGAGCCCTGTCCTCCTTTTCATATGGTCAGCCTACCTTTAGAGAATGATATATCTCTAAACCTCCATATTATTTAAAGTGCAGAGAACTGCAGGCTGTTGACAGAACTGGAATCCCATGTTTAGTGCTGATAGGGAACATCCCAGCCAATATATTGGAGGGAGTGTGCAGCAGGGTTATTTGGTTTTAATGCAAGGGAAAGGGCTGTGTGACCTGTAGTAATAGCGATTATGAAGTTAGAACCAAAGCAGCCCCTGAATTATACTGAGAGAGACACCTTTTCAGCAGATATTTTGTAAGAAAAAGAAAAAAGTAAGCTTGAGCAGCCATTTTATTAGTATGGATGAGCAGTGCAGAGCTGAAAATATGGTTTCTTGGTTTCATACTTCAGTCTGTGTGTGCGGGTTTGCGGCAGCAAATGTCGCATGCCCCTTGCGATATTGACAGTACCCTACTGTATTCTTTAACACCAAGCCTGGCTTTTCATGACTGAAAAATCTGGTTCCTGCTGAAATCCACTTAGGGCAGTTGGGAGTTGTTAGTGATGCTAAGAGCAATTTGTGGTGTCTACTTCAAATTGGTTTGCGATCACCATTGACTCAGTCGAGACATTTGTTCAAAGTTGTTTTTAACATGGTGTTTAGAGTTCAAAGGGTCGTGTGGGTGAGGGTGCATGTGCCAGTCCTGCCTCCAACATCCCTGCGTGTGCTGGCCCTGCCCTTCCTATTCCCCACTTCGACACATTGAACAGCAAGGGGGCTTCTAGTCACATTCGCTTCCAGTCAGTTCCATTGAGACAATGCAATCTAGTGGTGGAAGATCCTGCTTTTTAAGGATGTTTCCACTTTAAAAGTGGTTCTTTTCATGATGGAATTTCCAACGGATACCACAGAAGACATCCTGGTTGGTGATGTCATGTAACTGACCCACAAACTTCCATAAGTGGCCAGTCACCAGTGTGCTATACATCACTTGTTTAGAGAAGCCCTAAGGCTCCCACTACTGCTGGCAAAGTAGAAACTGTGCTCGGCTTTAGACTGGCACACAACTCTCTGCCCTTTCCCCTAACAAAAGCTTTACTTTCCTGGTGTTACCTTCATGCACAGTGAGATCAGTTCTTAGCTTGAACTCTTCCTTCCATCCACTTCACAGCTTGAGCTAGGTTGCCACCTGTGAAATCTAGAAATCTAAAATCCCATGGCTTCAGGCTATATTTTGGAGACATTCCTGGCTGTTCCTGAGGACTTGTGCACTGCTGTAATGTGATCACAAAGCATTTTCATTTGCTAGCTATTTAACATAAATCCAAGCATAAGAAAAGAAATGCCACTAAATTACTCACACATTCCATGAAAAAAAGAATGGTGGAAAAATGTCCGGTGTGCAGGGGGGGCGGGACTTGTTAAACTTAGAAGAATTGTCCAAATTCATTTCTTTCAAACCATCGTTTGTGCAGTATGGAACATACCGTTTGTGCATAAACAAGATGACCTAGTTTTCAATATCTGCACGTCTTTGCTCAAAGCTTGTTTGTTACTAGAAAAGGCAATTAAATTTTTAAGTAATGCTGTAGAATAATCCCTTTTATATTCTTTGAATTTCTGCAGGAGACAGTTAGCTGTTTAATATTATCAAACACAAAGCCATGTGTCCTCAGTTAGCAGGATGGCATGAACAGTATGATTCTATGGACCACACAAGACACATCAAGCTGTACACTCAGAGGTGTTACAAGATAAATATTTAACAGAGGCAGCCCATATTTAGAATATGTGCTAGCTTCTAATCATACTTATTACTCTTAAAACACAGGCTAAAGGACACACCTTGGTTAATAAGTAAAATGGCACCTGAGAAATGTATTGAGTTATGCACTAATGCAATGTGTTCCTCTAAAATCCCAGATGCTTATCAGAAGCACAGGAAAATATGTATTATAGCAGGAATCCCCAACCTTTTTGGGTTGGTGGACACATTTGGAATGTTGAGAGTGTTGTGGATGTGCTCACAAAATGGCTGCCCCATTCGTAAAATGGCTACCATGGTAGGCATGTCCAGTCACAAAACACTCATCTTTCAGAAGGCAAACTGCTGAGACTAAAAGAACAGTATCTTGCTCAAAAGCCTAAGTTCAAGACAGAGGTGGGATCTGAGTCCCAAAACACAAAACCACTCTTTTGAACCCAAATAAAGTTGCAGAACGCCAGCTCCCACGTTGTTGTTGTTGTTGTTGTTGTTGTTGTTGTTGTTGTTGTTGTTGTTGTTCAACTCTTAAGAAATAAAATAAAAACCAGGAGGGGTTGGGAACCTGGCAATGGGACACACCTAAAGGTTGCAAGATAGCCTAGGGGACACAAGGCAGACTGCTTAGCTCACAACTCTCTCCAGCTTCTGCCGCCTGAGGCAACTACTCTGCCTAATAGTAGGGCCAGTCCTGACTGGGCCACAACAAGAAAGGGATACAAGCATCAGCACAGGAGTGGAGATGGCTTCTCTCTGTCCTCACGCTGCTCTGAGACCCTTGCTACAGAAGGCTATCGATGGCTACTAGTCCTGATGGCTATGTGCTGCCTCCAGCATGAGAGGCAGTAAACCTATATACACCAGTTGCTGGGGAACATGGGTGGGAGGGTGCTGTTGCACCATGTCCTGCTTGTGGTTCCCTGGTCGACAGCTGGTTGGCCACTGTGTGAACAGAGTGCTAGACTAGATGGGCACTTGGTCTGATCCAGCATGGCTCTTCTTACGTTCTTAAGGCATTCTCTATGCTTCTGTCAGGTGTATCACAAGGCCTGGAGGCCTTCAACTTTCAATTTACAAGGCCTCCGGGCCTTGTAATACACCTGACAGCTTCATAGCTTTCCCCAACTTTAGTGAACACCCCCCACCCCCAGTATGTGTAAGCGAATGATTTCTTGAAGGCAGGCAGCCAGTACTAAAATCCCAGAGCTAACCTTGTTCTTTAAAAAAAGAAAAAAACACCTCATGCTAACTGGTATATGCATTTCCCTAAGGAGCATTTCATAACCTTGGCAGCAGTACAGTGCTTGGCAAGGCAGCCCTAGCTAGCACACATGTTCTACAAGTCTGAAGTTTCAAGCTGATTAGCATTAGTTAAAATTAATTGCTTCCTGCACGGAGCCCTGGGAAGAAATTAAAAGGCTACTAATGCCTGTCTGCCTAACCATGCTCACATATACTGGGTTACCTTCCTCATCTATCATGTGTTCTTTAGAATTTGGAAAACACTGCTGACATCTCTTTCATGCCAGTATTCTTTAACAGGGTATCTCCAAAGCATGTAGAATGTCCCATTCTTTCAAGAATAGAGTGCCCTTGGAGGGAAAGGAATGGGTTTGGTCTTTTAAATGGCCTTGCTAGAGGCAAATGCTGTTGCTTCTGTTCAGCCCTTTGTCCAAATGATTGGACTGAGGATGCCTACTGAAAGACAATTTCCAGGCAGCCAGGCACCTATCAATCAGCAGATAGTATCCCTGAGGTTTCTTCCCCTTGGGAAGATGAATCAAACAAGCTGGTTTTCTCCAGGCTGTCTCCCTCTGGGTGAAATGGGTGACTTGCCCCTCTAGGCAGGCAAGTTACTGACACGTCCGTTTGACTTCATCTCTTTGCACCACTGGATGGAGCCGACGGCTCGCTCGAATACTCTTACCGTTGTTACCATTCCGCATTTGTCTGTTCAGCATGATAGGGTTGTGCTTTCAGAGGTGAACAGTGGCTTTTTTCTTTTCTAATGTGTACTTTCTAGTGGGGGAGGAAAGGGAATCAGAAAAAGATGGTACATGAAGATATCTAGTAGCCTCAAGAATGTCTATGTTGTAAGAGAGTCTAAACTCCATTATGTTCTATACTGAGAGTTTTGAACGGGCTTGTTTGAGGTATTCAGTATTATGAACTACAGCAAAAGTGAGAAAACATATGCCTGTTTATTTAATTTGTAAAAAAAATACCTTTCAAAAGCAAATATAACAAATAGGGCTTTATCACACCTACATTTTTTTCCTGGTTTGCCTCCGTGATTTCCACCTCCTTTTCATTAGCGTGTCAAGCTAATGGTCCCTTTCACGTGGGTTTGTGGTATCGCCACTGTATTGGTGAAACCTCCTTTCGCTTATTCGCTCTCCCACTCCACCACGCTCCGCCCCACCGACCCACCCCTTCTCCTTGTCCCTCCAGTTCATTGGTTGTGACATTGTGATGGATGTGGGCGCCTTCCCACACTCGCTCTGGCTTTGTTGTCTAGCGTTTTACCAATTTAACATTTCATCAGCTGGGTGCCATTTCTGCAGGCAATGAGAGTGGGGTAGGAAGAGCAAAAGTCCGTTCAACCAACTCATCACAAGTCCGTTCGTTCAACACAGCTTGCTGGAGAACCACCCCACCCTCCTCTTTCATCAGCAAGACCTCCCTTCAAAGCACATGCCCCCAACAATGGACATAGAATGAAGACAGCAATACACGGGGATGGAAGGGCAGGTTAATCCCACATGGAGGAAATAAACCAGACTTTCCCCAATCTAGGAAAACATGGAAAATGGAGGGGAAGAGGCAAGGTGACTGCAGGACATGCACGACATCATGTGCTGCAAAACAGCAAACTAGGCATGATAAGAGTGCGATAAAATGCTGGTGTGATGGAGCTCATAATCTAAAATCCATAATCAGTTATTTTGTGATTTGTTACATTTACATCCCACTTTTTCCTCCAAGGTGGAGTACATGATCCTCCTCTCCATTTTATCTTTGCAACGACCCTGTGAGGTAGGTTAGGCTGTGAGTCAGTGGCTGGTCCAAAGTCTCCCAGTGAACTTCCTGGCCAAGTAGGGCACTAGAACCTGGATCTCCCAAGTCTCACTCCAACATTCAAACCACTACACCACAACTGGCTCTTATCATCAAAAGCATCTAGAAATGCACAGCAGAAACTTCAAAAGCACCTTAAAGGTATCATCGATTAATATGACTAAAAACATAATGGGAAAAGAAATTAGAGCTGATTAAAGATCTGAACATTATCAAAATCTCTAAGTGAAATAGGAAATTCCTATCAAACGGAAGAAAACAATGCATAAGGTCAATATTATAATTACATGCATTGTTCAATGTGTTGCAAACATAGCCAATTTCTGATTAGGCTTGTTCTGTGTCACACCCCCGTTTTTGGGACTGCTTATAATATGTGATCTTTGTTAGGACTGCTTGTATTTCCAGACTTTATAAAGCCACTCAAATTGGAGGGGAAAAGCTTTTTCCTACTGTCGAGCTGTTGTCATCTTGGCCATGGTTAATATGTTTAGCACAGTTTCCCAATAGCTGCTACAGGAGGGATGGGCACACAACTTCCCTTTCTGCCCAAGAGCCAAATCCCATTTTGGAGATGTTCTTGAGGGACACATTCCAATGGTGAGCAGGGCTGAAGGCAAAAGGGGGCTGGTCCAATTGCAAAAAGGCATAGAGCCAAAAATACAAGAAATCCTAGCATATTTGAGTTTGAAGCTCTTGCTGCCGGGAGCTAAGCCTTAGGAGAGGCATTTCAACCTTTTAGAAGGGGGAAAGAATTGCACAAAAGCCAGGAAAAGCAGCATGGCCATCTGGGGAACCCTCGTGAGCCAGATTTGGCTCCTGGGCCTGAGGTTCCCCACCCCTGACCTTCAACAGAATCTTGTCATTAGAAGGAAAAGACTGAAGGGCCTCCATGCTGCTCGCAGGGGGCAGGCCATAGCCTAGCTACCTATTTAGTTACTACAGGCCACTTATGGAGCTGATGCCATATCACAAGTCTAGGCTAGGAAGACCTGAAAGAGCCCTGCAATATGTGTATCCTACAATGGGCCATAGAATAGGGCACAGACTGGGCAAGCGAGCCTCCAGCTCAAGGTCACAGAAGTCCAGCGTGGTGCTACTAATGCTTGTATTACACACTGCCTGTTTCTATTTTCTAAGGGTCTTGTCATCATTAATAGTATTTGATACTTTAATATGTCCAACACAAAGCTCTGTCTAAGCTCAGGGCCAGTGGCAAGGGTAGACATGGTTGGGCACCTGCTTGAGGACCCACATGTTATGAAAGACAACTTCTTTCAGTTTGGTTGATAAAAGACTATGCCAAGTGTGAACCAAAACATGCCTTTTATTCAGGCCAAACAAGGCAGAGAGAAACAGATAATAATTAAACAGAACTTTACCTAGTAGCCCCAAGGCAAGATTAAACAAAGCAAAGTAAACTTAAAGTTGAATTTAACAATAGCTAACGAACGAGCATCTTCTTCCGAGGGGACCTCAAACCTACATCTCCAAGGTCTGCCTTTGCTGTAAACTAATCTTTCCAACCGATGTTGAATGCCTCTTGTTTCCATCCACCTCAAACACCTGCATTCCTTTGCGTCTTTTAAAGTTTGCACTGACTCCTCCTCAGATGATAAGGGCTCTGTCACACCTGCCGGTGAGTCTGTAAGATCAGCATTCTTTTCAGAGCTTTGATTCTCCACAGCTGGAAGAGAGGAACTGGGAATTGTTTCCTCCTCAGCACCAGCATCCTGATCAAGATCGCTGTCTGCTTGTGCTGGGCTTTCTGACAGCTGCTTCTCCTGCTCAGAAGAAAGAGGGTTAAACACAACACCACACCCAGTAGGGGCCCACTGACAAGAGTTCCCATGAGTTGCTCCCCATTTCCACCATTGCAACCTGGTTATTCACTGCCTCTTCCTCTGCCCTGGGCAGCAGTGGTGGTGAGCAGGAGCAGCCATAGATGTCACTGCCTACTGGCTCCCTGGCTCTATGCCTGACAAACAAGCAAGTGGCAGCAATGAGGAGAAAGAGGATGCTAGTGACTATGGCAGTGAGAAGGTAGACTCACTGAGGGAGGCGTCCATTGAGGGTATCTTGCCTAAGGGCCCTCAGAAAACTGGAGCTAACACTGTCTACGTTTAAAGCCCTATTTAGCTCAGCGTTCCAGTCCATTTGCAATTATACAGTACACGTTCACTGCGTGCATGTGGGTTGGACTCTAGCAGGTTTGCACTCTCCACACAGAGAATAGGGAGTTCATTCACTAGGGGCCGATCTACACGCTAGGTTTTTAACATTTTATAAGGGTTATGAAAACTCTTTGGGCCACATGACGCACTCCCTATAACGTTGTATATCTGAGGTTTTTTTAAAACTCACTTCAGTTATATACAACGGTTTCACTTTTAATAAATCGTTTTAAGTAAAATAATGTGTCCTTCCTTACCGTTTGTGATTCATGGGGGCAGTGCTTCATTTACTGGTGCCCAAATGCTTAGCAGTTGATTGGTGGGGAAGAAAGAGGAAGTGGGTGAGTGAACTACAACACCCACAATGCCTAGCCCTATACTCATTGAAAGCTAGGGGAACTAAGGAGGAAGTGGGTGACTGAACTACAATGCCCACAATGCCTTGCCCTAAACTCATTGTAAAAACGAAAGACAAAGAGAAAGAGACAGGGCAGAAGCGCTTTAAAGACTGAAGACTGTTTCTCCTGTAACGTGAGTACTCAGTAATGTGGCCTAAGACGTTTTAGAACACACCTATTTGGAACGTATTAAAATACTATTTAAAACGTTCCAAGAGACTGTGTAGACTCCCCCTAGGGCTGAGGCAGCTATTGGTGGGCATCTCAGAATTTAGGGGTAAAAGAGTTTTGGACAGGATGTTCTTGGGTATGAGGCCATGATCCAGACCCATAAAAAAAGGCTACAAAAATAATTTTGGGGGATATTTTTCTAGCCCAGGTTAAGTTCTGATGTAACTTGGAATTGTGTCAGAAGATTTCTGCCTCCCTATGCTGGTTTTGTTTGAAAAATGCCATAGGTCATTTTTCATCCCAGCATATTAACATTGCTGGGAGAAATTAAAAAAGCAACCCAGTTGTTGCCAAAAATGGATTTGGAGGGGTATGTTTTGTCCCAGACTTTTTTTGGGTTTCAATAAGAAAACTCTGTTTGGGCACTTAAATTTGCATCACTGGATCTGTTTTTGTTGGATTTTTTTTAATCCCAACATGTCCTAATGGCTGGGACAAAAAAGCACCCCATATTCCAAATCCAATGGGTTTCTTAACGTAGTTTTTGGAGTACATCCCAAGCATTTTGTGTACAGAAACACACACACACAACAACAACCCTGTAAATGGTACATGACTGAAATTTGGGGACACTGTTTACCTCTATGCACATCACAGTGCCCTAGAGCTCTACTTCTGTGTAGATTCTGCAACAAAAGGCCATTGGGGCATAAGTTTGACCTCAGTGTTCTTGGTCAAGGTTGAAGCCCTACCTGATTTAGGAATTGGGTAAGTGACGGAGCTTCCATACCAACTTGCCCATACACTGCTGTCATATTCATAAGCTCTCCTCTGAGTGTTCCCACCTTTTGAGATGAGGCAAGTAGCAACCTGGGAGAAAGGCTTTTTGATGGTGGGGCTGTTTTCATGGTGGTGAGTTGGTACTGCCTTCCCCACCAAACCCTGCAGTTTCCCTTACCTGGGGTGGTGTTGGGTAATCCCGATGCCAAGGAGGCAGCATGAAGTTTCCAGCCGTCATCGGGTACTGGAGCCACTGCCACCACCCTCTTCCTGGATTCCACGACCAATCTACCAAGGATTGGCCCCGGAGCGAAGTCAGATGGCAGAAGAGCTGTATTGTCCTCGCTCCCACCAAAACTGTCAGAGTAAGTCCCTGACTTTTCCAAAGCACAGCTCCGCGGGAAAGCCCCGTGAGGCTGCGAATCTGTGGCTGCATCATATACGCAGCTTTAGCCCCGTATAATCAGGCCCTTGACTGTGGAATCCTCTCCCAAGGGAACCTTGCCTGGCACCTACTTCCATGGCTTTCCGGTGCCAGGCAGAGGCCTTTTTATTTTCTCAAGCTTTCTAACTCTGAAGGGAGTTTTAGGGCTACTTTTTTTTTGTCATTTGGTGTTTCATGTTAAGGGGTTGGATCCAGATTTATGCTGGCAGAAGTGGATTTTCACGCACCCTCCTTCCCACAACAGCACATCCAGCCCCCTGAAAATACTACCCAGAATCAGGAAACCCTGCTGAATGTGGTGAGCTGTGCTGTGTGGGGTGGGGTGGGGAATCCCCAAAAATTGAGTGGGGGGACTTTCCACGAGTGATGCTTTTTCTCTCACAGAAGGCAGATCCTGGATCAAACTACAATGCTTGGTGTCTAATGATTTTATTGTTTTTATTATATTGAAACTGCCTTGGAAATATTTATACTGAAGGGTGGAGGCCGTAGGTGCGTATCTATATATCTGTATCTAGATATATTTCAATCTTCTTCTTAAATGCATATGCAAGATAGCCCTCTTATATCCATTATATATTGTGATCTTGCTAGCATTATGACTCAAGTAGATGGGGTGATGAGACTTAATTGCCATTTTCATTGGGGGGGGGGGGGTTTCCCCCCTTTCAGAGACTGAAAGCTTAGTGCTAAATTAACCTGAGGCTGAAGCTTGTCATACAGCACTCCACTCAAAAGCAGTTTTTCTGCAACTTAAAATAAAAAAAGGTTGTGTTTTAGAGGAAAGATTGGAGGGAAAAATCTCTCTGTTTTTCATGAGTATTTGTGCCAAAAAAACACCCCCCCCCAAAATACTGAATCTGACAAACAACAGATGCCTTTTGATATTTGATAAAAAGAGAGTTTTGCAAGTGAATTCAATGTGTGGTCAAAACAAATGCAATGGTTCCCTAGAATGAATGAATGAATGAATGAATGAATGAATGCTAGGATGGTTCAAAGTGCTTATGAAATATGCTCACTGATGCAAATACTGAAACCATTATCTACTGCCAGTGGCTCCACCACTGGCAGCAGATTACAAGGGCAGAAAATTTCTAGCTACTGTTGCAGAAAACTGATGTATTATACATATACACTAGGCAGAAAAGGCCCAATTTAATATGCTGTAATGAGCATAATAGTAAGGCATTGAATATTTATTTATTCATTTTACTTTACTTCTGATATTCCTATGCCGCTCTGTAATTTTCTGGGTGGAGTACATAACGAAGAACAAACAATAAAATGATATTTTAAAATTCATGATAGAAAATACACCACAGTGATAAAACAATAACATCTGGTACAACAGCTCTTAACTTCTAAAAACCCAAACTACGGAGTCTGCAAAACCTCTACCAGCCCTCTAAAAAGCCTGAGGAAATAATTTAAAAAAAGGTTTTGCCCAGTGCTGAAATATTACAGAGTAGGCACCAGGTGAGCCTCCAGGACTGGCATTCTACACCTGGGTTGCTGTCACTGAGAAGGCCCTTTCATTAATAGCTAGCTACCTGCTAGTTCTCACTGGACAGGGGTATTCAGAGAAGGGCCTCTG
Organism: Anniella stebbinsi; assembly: GCA_029215795.1. Taxonomy (NCBI): domain Eukaryota; kingdom Metazoa; phylum Chordata; class Lepidosauria; order Squamata; family Anniellidae; genus Anniella; species Anniella stebbinsi. Next base: position 222,041,248 of record JARDYH010000001.1, read on the forward strand.
ATGAGGACTTCTAGGTACAAATAGGTAGATGTGGAAGAATGCAATCCTACAGGTCATCTTGCCCCCAGTCATTTAGGGTTTTAACAGTTCAAATCAGCACTTTGAACTGGGCCCAGAAATGGAGTGGAAGATAGTGCAACTGAGGAAGTCCTATAGTGGACCCATCATATAATGTATTACAATAATAATGTGAGGGTGAAACAACCCTTGCATAAACCCATGGGCTTTTTAAATGTTTGTTTAACCCTCACATAAACCAAAAACCAAACGAGGAAAGCATCCAAGTTAAATGAAGAGAAAGGAGAAATAGCTTCTCAGGCTGCAAAGGATTTATTGATATAAAGCCCGACGTGTTTTGGCCTGTGTCCTTTCAAAGGCTTTTTTCAAGGGGCTATAAACATTAAAAATACATTTGAAATTATGAGGGACCAACACATAGTGATAACATATGTTCATATTATAAAGTTAAATTGACATATTGCCACAGGGGCCCATGTGCATGTCTAAGTTTTTTGTAAAAAATTTTTTTAAACTTCATGAGGCCACGAGAGCCAATATGGGCCAATCACTGGCCGTGGCTTGAATACTCAAAGGGGTGGCCAGTAGCACCACAATCCACTAGGCTGTGGTGATTGTGCAAACTGGTCCAGTATATTGGATATAGGACGAATCCACACCTACCAGGATATAGCACTATGAAAGCCGTATCAAAGCAGTATATGGTATGTATTAATGGGCCCCAATACCACTATAAAGCAGTAGTGTGGCTCCTGTCTTTTATATACTGCTTTCATAGTGCAATATCCTGCTTGGTGTGGATTAGGCCATAGTCTATAGAGATATGGGTTCAAATCCATCAAGTCATTGAGTGGGGTCTTGTAGATTAAGCGTCTTCACTTCAGTTTCTATGTGTCCTACTTTACAGAGGACAGTTCTCTATTTGAAGGCACCCTCTGTTCGAAGGACTGTCCTGTCTAATGCCAGATCTACACTGATCAGGATATGACACTTTGAAAGCGGTTTGAAAACAGTATATGGAGTATGTCCTGGGCCCCAACAGTTGTCAATACCTTTATAAACCATTATAAAGCAGTAGTGTAGATCCTGCCTCTGTCTGGTTTCAAGACAAAGCCATAATAAGAATGTGGAGCAGGGGCCATGAAGTTGCCCATTAATAGGCTAGTAGGAACACAGGCTAGTAGGAACACAGTTCTTCTCCACTATGGTAAGATTGTGTATTTCTATTTAAAGAGTGGTAATTATTTCTAAATTTGCATCTATGCATATAAATTAGCTTCTTCAAATTTTATGTGAATTGGTATCCTCTTTCGTTCTCTATTTTGGTGATGTGAAAGTGGCCACCCGAGATGCGTTCAGCTACCTGTCTGTAATGAAGTAATGATGATTCCATGATTCATATAGCTGTTAGGGAGAATCATTGTGTTAAGGGATACTAAAGCACTGCACATGGAATGAATGTGCAGTATAGTTATGGATCCTGCTGTAGTCTTGTCAGTGGAGAAACGATGTGTAGTATGAATGTATAGTACCAAATGATGAAAAAATTTCAGGGCCTGTGAGCTCAGGAGGAGGGCTTTGTGGTTTCATAAACAGTTCTCAGAAACAAATCTTTCAAAGCAGACTTCACAAGAGAAGATGAAAGAATTATGCCCTATCTGGCTTCATACACATTTGATAGTCTCTTCCATATATATATATATATATATATATATATATATAATGTTTTGCAGCAATAAAAGTAGAGCTCCCAAAATATGCTGAATTGTTGAAAATCTTGCCTGTGTGTGCTGGGAGGTGCTGGGTGGTGGACTTACTTTGGCCAAAGATTCAGCAGTTCTTTGAAGAAAATACACCTGTAAATGAGCTGTGTTGCAGCAACAATAGTAGCAATATTAATATATCATTTCTACATTAACCATCTTGATAATTTTTTTAAAAAAAAATTAACAGGCTTCTCACAACACATTCAGAAATATCTAGAAGCTTCTCTTACAACCCTTCATCTAAATAGAATATTTGCTTTTTTTGTGCATGTTGACAATGGGGAGGGGGAGGGGTTGTGCAGACTCCAGAACCAAAAATGCAGACTTTGTGTAGACATCCATCACCATACATTTGCTCTTAACATTGAAATAATATACCCCCCTCATCACATAACTATAGTGTCCTCCTCACTATATCAACAGGACTACTTCAGTCATTAATTTTCTCTTTCAGTTTTTGGAGATATACTTCAGACATCCTTAGGGTTGTATCTAATGGTGTTCTTCCACCAGTGGGGCACATACTGCCAGTGGATAAAATCCCCCCCATCTCCCTGCATCCCCACCTCCGGTATCCTTCAAATCTGCTCCAAAAGGGTTGGGCATCTTCTGGAGCATATTTGGGGGGCATGTGGGGAGCTACAGTGGGGAGAAGGAGAAGGGAAATGTCCACTGCAAGAGTGGAGGTTTACTTACATAATGTTGGCCTTAGCGCTTAGATGTTTATTTTGGTAAGTATTCTCCTAGAAAACCAAAAATATCCATTTGCCAGTAGCTTGCAAAGAGAGAGAATGTTGTATGTAAGTAAGCACGGATTGCTGAATCCAGAGGCAGTTTAAAAACATGCATAAAATTTAATGGGAGCGGGTTCACTCAGTTACAAAGACATAAGAACATTCCCCCCCTTAAAAGTTCTTCACTCATCAGAGTAGGTTCAGACATCTACAAATTACAGGATTCTATGAGCCAAAGTTGGATTCAAATCCAAAGATCTAGCAGGACCCCTAATGCTACGAATTAGAAGCCATTGTGCAGCTATTCTGTTTTTTCTTTCTTAATGGAGTTTCCGTAGTATGAGGAAAGATGGAAGAACCAGTGGGAAAACACAGGGAGTCTACTGGGGTCAAATTACTCTGTACACTGAATAACCTTTTGTGCAGCTCTTCAGTCTTTTTCTCCCTAATGGATTTTCTGTGATAAGAAAACGTGACGGGAAAATAGGAAGTGGAAGACATCGTCATCTGCAACCTGCCTTCAAAATTGGTGTATGAGGCAAGGCAATGGGATGGTGAGAGCTTTCTCTGGAAGCACCCTGTAGAATGCATGACCGCTCCCTCGTTGTGCCATGAGCCACATAGGCCCAGCAAGCCAGGTCAGACTGAAAGATGCAGGACTTTTGGAAAGCAAACCAGGGAAGCTCCTTCTAACATGGGTTTCTCTGTTCCATTCTAATGAGTCTAATTCAAATTAAGTATTGTACGTGTTGGGCAATTTCATGAGTTCGGGAATCACTGAATGCCTGATTGACATCTCTCAGGTTAGTCCGCAGGGAATGAATGGCCCAAAGTCAGGATACTTCAGTTTGCTATGGGTAACTGAGAAACAGAAATTATTGGCGGGCATAGGTGTGCGCAAGGGATATGTGGGGTGTGCCCAGGCACAACCTGATATCTCAAGCAATAAGTGCTGAATTTAGGGGCCTTTGAGTAGGGATCCAGAGGGGGATCCGGATGCAGTGGAATGGTCCTCTGGCTGTCCTCCAGCTGCTCCACCACAACGTGAAGAGCCACTGCCTCCAAGAGAGCACCGTTGCTTCCAGCAGCAGGAGCAACAAGGAATTGCTCTGCTGGGAGCCTCTCTGCCAGGAGCCACACTTAAAGAGGTCAGGAGGAGGGGACCCCAAAGGCTAATAGCTTCTCGTAAGCCCCTCCTCCGGCCAGTGTCACCACAATGCCCCACCAATGCTGGGGCTTGAGGAGTGTCTCCTCATCCCCCCCAACTGCAACAGCCGTCCTGTGGTCAGGCAAGCCAAATGCAGAGTAGGGCATCAGTGCCTACAGTGTTTAATAAACAAATTAATAATGTCCTGTATTATTGAGCATGTGCTGCGAATGCCTATGTTGGCGGGGGGGGGGGACTAGGCAGGGGAGGGGGAGAAGTACACTTTGCGTTTGACATCATCTGATAATATACATATCAAGAAGCACTGACAACCCTGGCGAGCTTTGTTATCTCTCAAAATGGCGCTCGGTCCTTTTAAAATGCGAGCAAATCATGCCAATCAGGCTTGGTACTACTAATCATAGCTAATATATGCTCAGGCTCATCACAGAAGTAGGCACTTGAGGCGATAGTATATTTTAAAAAACTGCATTACAATTTCAATTTAGAATGCATTGCCAGAAGGCCTAGCCAGGTTTTTAGCAATGCTGTCTCCTGCGTAGCTTGCTGGGTGATCTAAGTAGCGCCAGGCAGGGAATTCTTGGAAAACACACCTGTTCTGGCCATAATCATCTCAACAGCTGGTCTAACTGATTATACAGAGCATCTGGGAAAATCTGCATTCGAGGGTTTGTGGCAGAGAGCATGGGCTATTACTTCAGATGCAAAAATGAAACACTGCAGAAACCAGGAAAATATTTTTCGTTCATCTTTTTTTTAAACCAAGCTTGTAGTCCTCCTAGTCACGACACAAAACTTGGAACAGCGTGGTGGGCAATTTATGTGAACTATGCCTGGCCAGATCCATTGTTAAAGGCCATTGCAACATTTATATACCATTCCACATCTAAACAGATTCCAGAGCCGTGAAGGATAAAAGATAAAAAGAATAAAGCACCATATTATTTTTTTTTGTTTTTAAAAACAGAGTACCAATAAAAATTGTGGCTGGTCAATTATCGAAGGCTTCTTGAGATAAAGACGTAAATAGGGCGGGTAGCTCTCTTGCCCTTTCCACTTATGTATAGGAGGAAGACAGCTGGATTTAGATCAGGATCCTAGTATGGGGGTAGGATGGCTTTAAGATTTGGATTGGACCCCCACCTTCTCTAGAGTAAAAATGAACAAAAGATACAAGTGCTAGATACAAATTCAGGCTTTTAACCTGCCACTATACTGAGGGTTCTGCTTCCGGATCCTTTGTGGGATTAAGATCAACTCCTTCCCATGTGTTTTTTCTGGGGCTTTTCTTTCTCTACCTTCCTATATGTTCCATTAAGCAACCACTAGGTGGTGCTGTAGTATAGCAAATTGCACAAATACACCTAGTTTTCATGCTGCCGTTCATGGAAATACCAGATTTTCTTCATTAGAACCTCCCCCTTGCTAAAATGTTTCCAAGGAATAGGAGATACCTTGGAGGATGACGTGGCAGCATAAGCACCCGCAAACTATTGCGAGTGGGGAATCACAAGCGCACAGTAAGTGCCTCATGCAGAATGGCTCAAAGTAATGTTTGTTTTTGCTCTATGTCAAAACATACATCAGGAGCAGAAAAGGAACTTCTGCTCCAGTGAGAGAGGATGTGTTGCCCACAGATAAGAGAGATTATATCACTGATCTCCCTTTCCCTGAAACTGGAAGAAGCTTCATTTAAGCAGGGAAAGATGGAGTTAATGTGCAGAGACAGCTGCTATGTTTCTAAGTGAGTGGGATTCAGTCTGAAGAATTCAATAATAAAAATTGAGCCAATCTACATTTCTTAACCATTTTATTTTAAACCAGGCTTCTCATCTCATCATTGTCCAGCTTCCTCTAGATCACATTAATTTCTACCCTTTGAACGCGTTGACTTAGGAGATAACTAAGCTCGAGTGGAGGCGCTTCAAGGGTCGAACATCTTGTGATTCTGCACTAATTGCAGCTTTGCTCACATCCTAATACATCAGCTGAAGTTTAAGAAATTAACAAGCATTTCCTCTAGTTCTGATTTTAAGAAGTAGTTATGAAACACCGCAAACTGTCAGTCTAACAGTGCAATCTGATGTACGTATGTTTACTCAGAAGCACGTCCTGCTGTGTTCAGTGGGGCTTTACTCCCATGAAAGTGTATCTGGGATTGCAGCTTGAGTGTCAAAAAACAAATACAGCTATATTTCCAATTGGTCTTCTTTAAAAATCGGACAGGGCTTCTGGTGTTCCTGCTGCCACTAGTGCTCTTCTACCTCATGAATAGATAAGAGTTGGGATGCTGTACAACTGGTTTTCTACTATTTGATAATGGAAAATGTCAAATATTCCATTTTTAAAAAAATGTGTGGATGCTAGCTAACCGTTTTTACTGCGTCATGTCCTCATCTGATGACAAAGGCCCTTGATTTCCTCTACAGGACACCCACCCACCTATATTTGACATAACGGCATTTCAAATTTAATGCTTAATCATGTGAACAAGAACCCAGCTTTATCAGGGTTCTCAACTGCACAGAGGACTCTATTCACACTCAAACAAATGTGAGTAGCAGCTCCCTTCAGACCTTACTGCTCAACATAGGTGTGCGCAAGGGGTATGCCCAGACACCCTAATGTCTCAAGCAATAAGCACCGAATTGAGAAGGCCATTGAGTAGGGATCCAGAGGGGATCCAGATGCAGTGGGAACAGCCCTCCTGCTCTGCCACCGTACCGATGCACCGATGCCTCCAAGAGAGTACCATTGCTCCAGGCAGCAGGAACGAAAAGGAATTGCTCTGCTGGGAGGCTCTCTACCGGGAACCGCACCCCCTCTGCCACTAGGCCTCTGCTTGAGCAGCTGCAACGGCCCTCCTACGGTCAGGCAAGCAGAGTAGGGCATCAGTGTCTTCAGTGTTTAATAAATAAATGAATAAAAACTAATGTCCTTTATGACTGAGTATTCAATAAATGTTCACCTTTAAAAGAAAAATTCATCTGGGTACACACCCTAATGAAATGTGCTGCGCATGCCTATGCTGCTCAACACGGCAAGGTCAAGAATAGGAAGGACAAGGCCAGCAGGCATGGGGACAATAGGGTGGGGTTTGCATGCAGAGGGGACAGTGGGGGCAGGCCTTGCCTCCACTATGTTTTTAGCCATTTAGGGTGACCATATGGAAAGGAGGACAGGGCTCCTGTATCTTTAACAGTTGTATTGCAAAGGGAATTTCAGCAGATGTCATTTGTATGCATGTAGCACCTGGTGAAATTCCCTCTTCATCACAACTGTTAAAGCTGCAGGAGCCCTGCCCCTCTTGACCAGATACAAATGAAGAGGGAATTTCACCAGGTGTGCATGCATACAAATAACACCAGCTGAAATTCTTTTTTCTATACAACTGTTAAAGATATAGGAGCCCTGTCCTCCTTTTCATATGGTCACCCTAGTGTGCAAACTGAACATTGGGCTCTTTTCTTTTGTTGATATGGATATAATCCAGACTAAATTAAACATTTTAAAGTCTCAGTGGTTTCAGTGGAAGAGTTAAGCCTGTGTGTTTGAAATATCAAACAGCCTACCTTACAGACCAGTTTGGTGGTGGTGGGGGCAATAGTCACATTCTGCTCTGGCAGTCTCCTTAAGGAATCATCACATGCTAATGTGAAGCAACCCTGCCTTATTTGGAAAACAAAAATGATTTTCAACTAGGGATTATGTAACAGATTTTTTAAAATAGCAGTTTCAATTTCATTTCAATCCTGATTCATTTGGAGAAAGCTTTGCGTGGGAAACGATCTGAGCAAAGTTAGAACTTGTTAATGCGGGGCCTAGATACAGTTGTTAAAAAAGAATGCTATGTAGGAAGAGCCTGTAATTTTCAGTGCTATCTTTGGCCTTGGAGGAATGCCCAGCATAGCGACAAACAGAATTGTCACTGGGGGAACTTTAGAATCAGCTTCACTAGCAATAATGATTACATGGGTATTACTTTTCATAGCTATAGTAAAACAACTTAAATTCCTGAATTTGGCAAAAAATAATAATACATTTTTGGGGTCCCCCTGATTTTCTTTTCTTTTGTCCCCCATGTCTCCAAATACAAAAGAGGGAATGATTTCGGTATTGAAAATAATTGCCATGGTATTAAACCTCTTAAGAAACTCTGCATTCATAGGTTTGGATTCTAAATTGCTCCCCATTCACGTAAAGGGGGAAGGTTTCCAACAATTTCCACACCATCTGCAGCCCCCTGACCATATCTCATACTATTCCCAACACCCCAGGAACAGACCTGGGGAGGGGGAGGCGGCTGAAGATGGATAGAGGGAGAGTTCTGCTCTCACTTTGGATATAATCTGATCACCATTGCATGCACGAAGTCATGTATATGGTTCAGGAATTGTAGAGAAAGCAGAAAGAGCAGCTTTCCTCTTTTTAAATTTACCCACCACCATCTATCCTGAGTGTCTTAATGAAAATAATAGAATTGCCCACCTTCTATGAGCTTCGGTAGGGCTAGGACGTTGCTCTTGAATATCTTTTTATACAACGACTTCATTCAAATTATAGTTAGGATATGATGAAGTATACGTTTATAAAATATATTATTCTACCGCTTTCATGACATTCAACATAACCTGGGTAGTATTTTGCCAGTGGGATGTAAAGTATGTCAGGATGATACCCCTAGTTCACTATACTTTTACTGAGTTTGTTGTATGAGTCATGAATAAAAGGAAAAAAATGTATATGGGGGTGTTATTGTCAAACCATTCGGGACTCATACTGATGATGTGGCTTGTTCTGATGTTTTGATCTGCTGTGATCTGTGTATTGTGTGCAACTTATGTTTAAGTCACCTACAGGATCATGACTTGCGTGTTTTCAGAATGCAGCTCTTTGGTTGTTCATGTGGATTACAGGCATGTCTTATTGATACCAGAGATTTAAGAATGCTTAAATCAGGAATGGGCAACTTGTGGCCCTCCAGATGTTTTGGCCTACAAGTCCCATCAGGCCTAGCCAGCATAGCTGATGGTGATCGATGCTGAGAGTTGTAGGCCAAAACATCTGGAGAGCCACCGTGGCTTAAATAGTTGAATATTGGTTCTCTTAAAATTAGATACTTTAAGGATGTTAGCTGGGGTATGCTGGGAGTTGTAGCACACTATTTTTCCTCTCTAAATAGGCATAGGATTGCACCCTAAGTAATTCTCCTCTTTTCTACAACTTTGTTTTAAAGAGCTATTGCATATATTGTAATATATTTTGTAGGTATGAGGTACCTGTATACACATGTATATGTGGATCCTACACAATACTAACACTGTGTTTAAGATTTTGCTGATGATGAAGAGTGCCTGGCTTCCCCACTGGTTTAGTACTACTGACCATGACACCCTGCCGAAGAGCCCTGAAAAATGTGGGTTCATGCTTTGTTGCTTCATATTTGAATTAATTGAAATGGGAGTAGAGACAGGCATGCTCAGCAGAACAAGTGTCCAGCTAGCTGCATGGGCCAATCCAAGCCCCCAGATGGACTCATAGTGCTGTCTCTTGTACCAATCGACTTATAGACTATTTATATCTATTAATGTAAAGCTGCTCTACCGTGCTCTACAGCCAGAAAGGTTTCCAGAGCAGCTTATAGATGGAGAATGCTATGAATTCTAGGACATTTTCTCCATCTAAACATGCATAGGTTTATACCTGTAGTTTACCATCAATAATCTCAGTTGATATTCATAGCCACCTCATTTCTTTGCATTTCTTATTCAAAGGGACAGCTCAAGCTTTCAGGGGAGTGTACCAGCAATTTCAGTTTCAATAAAGCTTTGTTTGTAGGCCTAGCTGTGGCTGCATCTTCTGTTTACCACTTTAAACAGATGCCAGCCCTGATTGCACACTGACTCTCCAGTTCAAGGTTTGAGTATAGGAATTTGTGTATCGTATCTAGTCCCAGGCCTTTAAGGTTTTAATTGCTTTCGGCTGATGCTATTTTTCTGTTATGATTCCAATTATATATATATATTTTTATCCTGCTTTATTTTTATGTAAATTATTCTGGAAGTATAGCTGAACAATGGCATATACATTTCTAAAAAATATAAATGGCAATGAGGGAGAGGGCCTTTTTGGTGGTGGCCTTCCAGATTATAGAATGCTCTCCCCAGCGAAGCCCTCCTGGTGCCAACTTTATTGACTGATTGGATTGGATTTATACTCCACGTTTCTAACAAAAAAAATTGTACTCAAGGCGGCATTGCCATCTTTTTGGTGACAGATTAAGACTTTCCTCTTTTTCCACACATTTGATGGCATATAAATGGGCTGTTTAATGCATCAGTTGAATTATTTATAGTTGCCATTGATGTTTTTGCTGTTTTATGGGGGGGTGGTCTTTACTTGTTTTAAATTGTAATAATAATATAAAAATGGTTCCTCATCAGAGGGCTTGTCTGCCCCAGCTTACACTGTCTGCTGATCCGCACACTCTAGAGCCGTTGGAACACTTGGCTAACACACCCATGACAAAGATGGCTGCAGCTCATGAGTGAGGTGGGAGACATGGTGTCTTCGGGGTTCCTGCTGGTGGCTGTTCACCCCACACAATGGAGGCATGATCTGTCCCCTTATTATTGGAATCAGATGGGGCATCTTCCTGAGCCATTGTGCGGCCCAGCTATGGTCAGTCCAGAGTATCAAGTTTTGTGGGGCACCAGCCATCACTGTCAAATGCTATTTGAGTAATCAAAGCAAGATCTACAGTTTAATAGACAGCACCTCTATTGCCTTAGGCACATATTCTAGATTAACTCAGAAGCTATTCTCATCGGAAAGAATGCTGTGAACCAAAGTGGCAATGTTGTTTAAGTGTAAAATTCCAGAAAAAAATGGGATCATAACGAATTGTTCCAGATGTTAACTAATTTTGTTTGTTGTGCAAATTACTAGGTTCAGGCTGATCGTTGACACAGTGGATAATAATAAAAACCCATGTGCAAGGGGAAAATACAGTTACTCAAGGTACATGCCATTGACACAGGCACGTGGTGTCTTCCTTGTGGAGTGAAGAAGAATGAACAATATATCTTTGAGTAATTATTAGTGATTTGGAGGGGGAAATAACATGCTGTGTTGGGAGACAGAGAGTAGAATCATTTTAATGTTGCCAGCAAAGCACAGAACATTGAAAAGACACAGAAACTTGAGAAATCAGGAAGTACTAGTAAGTGGGAGGTGAGGAAGATTAAAAATGAAGAACACCATGGAGCAAAGCAGTTGAAACAAAGGTTGCAGGGTAATGAACTGTGTTAGGTGCATATTTCTTTCTTATTGAACTGTTGATGTAATAAAACTAGGGTGATTTATGCAGGAAAAGAATATGTATTAAGACATCATACCAATGCCATGGCAAAATTAGTCAATTTAAAATAATTTCCGGTGCAAACTTATGTATATTATTTACACAGGGAATATCTCCTACAACTCCCAGCATTCTCTAGCCAGCCATGCTGGGAGTTATAGGATATTTACTATCTAAACATGCGTAGGATTACGCCCTTAGACAGTTTAATTTCCGTTTTCTAATTTATGGAAAACTGCAATCCTACACACAGTCACACACTTACCTGGGAGTAAGTTCCATTGAAGACAGGGAGAGTTACTTATGAATAGACATGGCTAGGGTTCAGGGTGAGCCCTGCCATTAGGCAGAGTGAAGCAGCTGCTTCAAGCAGCTAATTCTTGGTCTCATAAAAAGGCAGTAAATTGTGTTATTGTTGTTTTTTTACTTCCATTGAATCACTTGAGGAATTTTGTGCCTCAGATGCCAAAATAACTTAGGCCCCCTCCACAAGGATGCGCTTTTGCGCCCGGTTCGGGGATTATGCGCATTTTCGCGGAGGTGCATTTACGCCTAATCCCTCTGCACGGGAGGCGGCGAGAGGCGGCGAAGCGCATTAATTGATGTCCAAAAAGTGCTTTAGAAGACGTTAATGCGCATAATCGCTTGTTCACACGGCGAAAATGCGCTTTAACGGCCGGAGAAAAATAAAAGTTGCTATTTAACGCGCATTCGAAAATGCGCATTATCGGGGAGATAACGCGCCTGTACGCCCGTTTTGCGCTCCGCTGGTGTGGAGGTAAAATTTATAATGAGCCTTCAAGGCTCATTAAACGTCTCGTGTGGAGGAGGCCTTAGCCAACCTTGCCTACTATGTACCTTGTTGGGCATAGGCGTGCGCAGCACATTTCATTACGGTGTGCACCCAGTGAATTTTTTTTTAGAAGCGATCACTTATTGAATACTCAATCATAAAGGACGTTATTTGTATTCGTTTATTTATTAAACATTGTAGACACTGATGCCCTGCTCCGCAGGAGGGCTGTTGCAGTTAGGAGGGGATGAGGAGACACTCCTCGAGCCCAAGCATTGGTGGGGCGTTGTGGTGACACGCCAGAGGAGGGGCTTACGAGGTGATAGTAGTCTTCGGGGGTCCTCCTCTTGGCCTCTTTCATGCGCAGTTCTCAGCAGAGAGGCTCCCAACGGAGCGATTCTTTTGGCTCTTGCTGCTGGGACCAATGGTGCTCCCTTGGAAGCAGTGGCTCTTCACGCAGTGGTGGAGCAGCTGGCGGGCAGCCAGAGGACCATTTCCACTGCATCTGGATCCCCCTCTAGATTCCTACTCAAAGGCCCCTTGCACACCCCTATGTTGCTGGGGTGGCGGTGGATAGGGTGGACGGGCACATATTACTTTTTCTGTCCCAGGAAGCAAAATGTCTTGGGCTAGCCCTGCTAGGGTTGTACTGTATATTGTTCTTAAAACATGCATCAAATAACGATAGGCAAGCTAACTTTCTTTGTATACCAAATAATTAATAGCTTCCTATCAATATCCTGTCTTCTGCTGTCATAGATAATTGAAATCACAGAAAATGCAATGAAATGGTGCATACACTGGGGAGGAATCAACAACGCAACAGTAATTCCTTCCTCTTTGTTTTAGTTGCCTCTGTTTGAATGTAAGCTGCCTACTTACGGAAGAAGCACAATGTTAGCACAACAGCTGTGCAATAACCCTTAATGGAGTCTATACAGCGCTGTCAGCCGACATAAAATGATTAACTAATCAAAGTTATCCCTAGACAGAACTAGGAGTGCTTTCAACATTCTGATAGGATGGCAAAAAGTAAGGAGGGAGGGAATGAAGCTTTTGAAGAGCAAGTCATCTAGAGCTATCAAATAGGATTGGGGAGCCCTATAATTATGAAAAGAAAAGTGCCTTGTATAATTATGAAGAGTGCCTTTTACAGTCAAACATTAGGATTTAAATAAATAAATCAGAACAAACATGGAGCGTGGAGAGCAGAAAAGCAAGCAAGGGGTTGGGGACATGATACCTCTCTTCAAATGCCCCAAGCAGGGATGGATGAATGAGCAAGGTTTGAGATCACTAGGATTTACCAGGCGTTCTCTTGCTGCCTGTCTAGGGCCCAATTCCTGTTCTGGTTTGTGATCGCTGTTTGCTCTGCACAAATGGGAACTCTGCAAATTGAGCAGTGATCGAATGTGTAATTCACGCAAATTTCCCTACATTCGCGCAAATTTCCTCCTTTGACTAAATAGGAGCTTTCAGCCTGCAGGTGGAAACTTGTGCAAATTAGGAACTTTGTTCAAAATCAAACTGGGAAAGTTACACACATCGAATGTCCAGCAAATTGTGAATATTTTTGGCTGACACATGATCATGCTCGCGATCAGGGCTTCACATAGGGCATGGTTGTATATTTTGTGAGTAAATCTAAATTCTCATACATCCCTAACCTCAAGGCTGATCACAGGGAAGAAGGCAAAGATTTATTCTCTGCTGCCTCCAGAGGGTACGAGAGGGTAGAGGGTAGATTTTACAAGTTACAAGAGGGTAGATTTTGGTTGAAACCTCTTGGTGGCAGGCTCTCCCTCGCTGGATACTCCAGCTCTGGATTCCTTGCATCAGTCTGGGGTCCAACTCCATGAGTATGATGTTGATTTTCTTTTAACAGTCATGCATTTAGGGAATTTGAATAACAGAGTCTTCAAATGACAAAGTGCAAAGAGAAATAATTTATTGCAGGGGGACAAACATCTACGTGCCCTGGAATCAAATTGAACATTCATCAGATGCTGCATAGGTGCAGCACCAGAAAGAGACAGCCTCTTGCTCAATTCAGCCTCTGTAAGATCTGGTGATCCTGTTGTCCTGCTGCAGTTCCTGTTCCCCATGCCATGCTATGCCATGCCTCAACCTTCCAGAGAAACTGGGAGCCGCTTGCGACTGCAGGAAAATCCTGTTGCATGAGCAAAGTTCCATTCATGTTCCTCTGGATCCAAACTCATGTATAACTTCCAACATTCAAACTTTCCTCTGCACATACTTTCTGAATGGGGGGAGGGCTTCTTTGGCAGTGGTGCCACGCCTGGTGCCAGTACTGCTTTCTATTGGGCACGTGGCTGTTACAGACTAGCACCGATACTTCTCTGGAAATTGTTATTATTTTATTTAGGGTAATTTCAAAGCCTACATCCTGCAAAGCATTCACACAAGTTCAGTGTTTTGAATTTAGCATCCAGAAATCTTTTTTTTAAAAAAACTGACTTAGAAATACATATGAAATAAAATAAAGCTCATCTTGGAAGCTCAGAATAATAGGTTTATTGGGAAGTTGCTGCTGAATAAGAAAAGAAGGCAAATGTTGCCCTCTAGTGATTCGGGGTGGGAAGAAGCAAGATGCATTAATTCCTTAAATGTTCCTCCAGCCTCTTTAATGTTACCACTGTGCAACTGGCTAGATAGAGTTATTTTTTATTTCTCAGCTAGTGTGTTAATGATAGTTCAGCAGGGCATTGCAACCAAAATGGGAATCAATGTGTCTACTTATCTCATTATTTATTTTGATCATCCTCCAGCCCACAAGCTTAGGAAATATTATTTCAAAATGAAGGAAGCATTTGCAACTTTTTGGACTACCGTGTGAATATAGGTTACACTGTACTGTTTCTTTCATAGGTGCTTGAAGCACAACTAGTTGGAAGCTACACCATGTACTGCAGGGGTGGGCAATTTGTGACACCCTGCCTCATTCTGCATAAGGCTCCCAACATGTTGCCTTGAGGTCCTCTCCATTACCTTTAAATTAAAAGCTGGCTCAGGATATGAAGCTCTCATAATTTACCCAGGCCTATCAGCCATCTCCTCTTGCTGTATACCGCACCTGGAGGCGGATTAGTGGTGGTGATGAAGGGGGGAACCAGACAGGAGGAGAGATGTGAAGGCCTGGGGGAAAAAATTGAAAAAATTCGGGGGGTGGGGGTGGGAAAGGTGTTTTCGTTCCCCCCACAAGCCTTTTTTGTTTTTTTTGAAAAATTGGGGAAAATGAAGAAAAAATGGATTATGGAATGTTTTATTTTAGAATGATGAATAAAATGTTTAAGACAAGGTGTTCATATATTTAGTTCTCCAAATGATTTCTAAAAACTTTTTATGGAAATGGGTGCTTTATGTCTGTTTGACACTGCGGAGGACTAGCGGAGACATAATTAATTTTCTTTGTTACTAATGTTGATGGTTTCTTCTGTTTTTTTAAAATTGTTTTTTGCCTGCTCCTCATAAACTGGCAAAACCAAAGAGGTTCCTTACAGTTCAGGTGTTCCTTGCAGTTCAGGAGCTTGTAGCTCCATTTCTTACCAAAACAACAAAAAGTAAAAATTTTCAAAAGTAAATTCAATTTGTAATAATTGTTTGAATACACTGTACTTTTAATATACCAAATGCAATAATTTTATGCCAAACCAACTTTTTCAATTTTTCCAAAAATTTCCATTTCCCCTGAAACCCCCCAGAAAAACTCATTTTCCCCCCATGGCTTCAAAATTTCTGGAATTTTACAACTCTAGACAGGAGAACCCTCAGCTGCCTCTCCTCCTGAGTCAGCACCAGGTTTAAAGATACAAGGAAGGTGTCTCCAGGTGGTATTCTGTCCTCCCTCGTTCAGCTGTCCATGAGTCAGCTAAGTCTTCCTCAGAGAACAATTTCTTATGACTCTAGAACTCAGTATAGTCATTACAGCCTGTATACACCCTATTTAATTTTTGACCTTCATAAATAAAGCCCTTACGTACATAGGCAAGCGGAGGTCGCTGCTCTGTCTCCTCACTTTTGTCACTGCTTGCATGCTTGGAGAAGACAGGTAAACACAAGTAAGAGAAGGGAACAGAGCCAGGAGGCTCCAGGGGTTGGCAGTGGGCCCCCTTCTGGGGTGTGTGGGCCTTGACAGATGCCCAGCAACACCAACCCTTGATTAGGATGGCCACTTATGCAACACCACCCCCAAAGAAGAACTGCATTACCAAAAGGTCAAAAAAGGGCACCAATTCACACAAAAAAATTGCATAAGCTAATTTATTATGTATCAATGCAAATTTAGAAATAATGACTGTCATGTAAATAGAAATACAATACTTCTCCCCATAACGGGGAAGACTGTGTCCAGATGACCTGGGGGCCTGTTCAGCCTGCTGTCAACATGGGCAGCCTTAAGGCCCCTTCAAGGTTCTCCCTCTTTAGGGTTCTTTCTCTTTAAAATGGACTTGAACTGGACTCAGGTCTTCAAAGAGGAGATGCCTTCAAATACAGAACTGTCTTCTATAAAGTGGGACACATGGCCATCCTCCACATGGCCCTATACATACTTTTAAAGATATATATGTAGAAACATAGAATCATAAAATAGTAGAGTAGGAAAGGGCCTATAAGGGCATTGAGTCCAACCCCTTGCTCAATACAGGAATCCACCTTAAAGCATACCTGACAGATGGCTGCCCTACTGCATCTTCATAATTGGTTCCATTGTCGAACTGCTCTTACAGTCAGGAAGTTTTTCCTGATGTCCAGCCGGAATCTGGCTTCCTGTAACTTGAGCCCATTATTTCGTTGCCTGCACTCTGGGTTGATCGAGAAGAGTTCCTGGCCCTCCTCTGTGTGACAACCTTTCAAGTATTTGAAAAGGGCTATCATGTCTCCCCTCAGTCTTCTCAAGGTAAACATGCCCAGTTCTTTCAGTCTCTCCTCATAGGGCCTTGTTTCCAGACCCCTGATCATCTTCATTACCCTCCTCTGAACCCCCTCCAGCTTGTCTGCATCCTCCTTGAAGTGTGGTGCCCATAACTGGACACAATACTCAAGATGAAGCCTAACCAGTGCCAAATAGAGGGGAACCAGTACCTCATGTGATTTGGATTTTATGTGTGTATATACGTACATAAAATTAGAAATAACTTGTGGGGCATTTTTAACATCAGTCTGTGCTCAGGGCATTTAGGTTTAGGGATTGTCACGTTAAATACTGTCCTATTGCAATCTGTGAATTTGTTAAGCGAAAGACCAATAAGTAGGCAGCAGGAGGAGCAAAACCAAAAAAGAGGGTAGAAATCAATAATAGAGTTGTTTGTATAACTTCACTCTGAAGATCTGAAAGTGTTGGAGACATGTGGGTGAGATAAAAGGCATGAAAGGCAGGAGAAATGACACAAGCCCACGTGGTCTAGCTAAAATAAAAAGCGATCTCCTTTTCTCCCTGACCTGCTTTTTGAAGTGAATGAACAGCACAGAATAATTCGCATCTTTACATTGCACATGTCATCATCACGTGGCAATCTGATGAAGGCCTGATTCCTTAATAGGCCACCTTGACTGAAATATGTCCCCCCAAATATTGAACATTGTTTGGATATAGTTTGGAAACTGTTTCAGATATGGAGCAGTATATGAATTGTGTAAATAAATAAATATAGGTGCCAGAGCTCTTTGCATAGGAAATTGATTTGTAAAAATCAGAAAAATGTTACTGCGAACACTTTTCTGGTTTTGAGCCTTTAAAGTGCCAATTGGTGATCTTTGCCTAAGATATCCACAGGCTTGTGCACACACCCACACCCTGCTCCACATTGGTTTCCGAGAATGTAGACGTTTGGATTCTGTTATGGTCATAGGCATGTGCAGTACATTTCATTACAGTGTGCACCAGGGTTTTTTTATTATTATTATTTTTAAGGCCCCGATTGGAGCACTGGTGTGGGTGGGAAAGCATGCTTTCCGGAGCCTCCAGAAAGTGTGCATGCCCCCCCGCCACACTACTATATGTCGTGCGCCTCTGCAAAAGAACCCAATATTTCTGTGTCAGTCGAGTGCACGTGTATAGATGTCTGTTTGCATACACATGTGAATGAGGAGACGTGGTGATATATGACTGGGGGGCTGCTTTGGCAGCACTGGTTTGCCCCGCTTTAGAAAAAGAAACCCACGCTTTTGCAGCTGCAAGGTGGCGTCGGCTAATCCGGAGGCCATTCGGTTTGCCAGGCCCACCCCTTCTCCCAGTTTCCGGCGACCAACAGTACATTACCTTCAGCCCAGGAATGCCCCCAGTGCGGCACCGAAACAAAGACAGACAGCAGAAGGCTTGCTTTTCCAATGCGCATCTTTGCCCCGTGGTGTCAGCAAATCGGCAGCTGTGTGATATAACCGATTCGCAGCTACTGTGGGGCAAAAACACTGTTTAGACAGCCCCCATAAAAAATGTAGGAACTGTACATATTAAATGTATAACATTCTGAACGGTACATAGCAGAGGCGGCTCTAGATTAGGGGCAGGCCTCCTGCATGTCTCCCACCCACTTGTGGCAGGGAGTTCCCCCAACACACAAGTACATTTGCTCCAATGTGTAGATGACATGTGCTGCTCATGATCTTCTACTGATCCACCACCAGCCCCACCAGGCACCAGCTGCCACTGGTATGTAGGCAGCTGCTTTATACCAAGTCAGACTTTTTGTCCATAGAACCCAGTGCTATCTGCTCTGATTGACAGCAGCTCTTCAGGGTGTCCGATGGCCATCTTTCCCATCATCACCTGCCACCTGATCTTCCCTAGAGATAACAGGGATTCAACCTGGGACCTTCTGTATGCTCAGCAGATGCTTTACTCCACCAAGCTATTTCCCATCCTAGTTGGGATACTTGTGAGTAAAACAATGTTTATTTAACTAAGTTGATGTTTTTTTGTCTTAGACCTGCCAATCCTTACTTTCATTGTTCTAAACTACAAATTATGGCCCCATTTAGATGACACCGTTAACCATGCTGGTTAAGGGTTTTTGGTTAAGCAGCAGGGTTAATGGTGTCGTCTGACATGTGTTTTCCTTAACCAGGTGCCTCTGCTAACCACATTGTGGTCAGCTTCCCTAACCCTGTTCTGCAGCAGGGTTAGCAGCACTAACTTTGGCTTAAGGTGTCATCTGCCACGCACCTGTGGTTAAGAGGCCAAAATCATAGAGCTAGCAGTATAGAGCGGCCTAAATCGCCTCTTTACAATTCACCATTTCACATAGAAATAACTAGAATTATTGGTGATTTTGTTTTTAAAATCCGGTCTAAAATCACTGGCGTATTATACACAATAACCTGAGATCTTCTGGCTATCTTTAAGCAAGAATGTATTATGGGAATAAACAAATGTTTGAAAACAAATGTTTGAAAGCAAAATATAATTTATAGGTATGCAGCTTCCTGTTCAGTGTACATTTCATGACATTGGGTTACAACTATCACCATTCCTGAACATTTCCCATGCTGACTGAAGCTGAATTGGAGTCCATCAGCTGTGGGTGGGTGGGTGGTGGGGAATACCAATGTCCCCACATATTCTGGAGTTATTAGTTGAAGTGAACAGAAATGAATAGTTTGTGGACTGTAATAGAAGGGTCACATGATTTCAAGGAGACCAGGGGCTTTTCTACATAAGGCTTTTGACCTACCATTTTACTGAGGCTTCTGCTTCCGAATTCTTTGTGGGATTAAGATCGGCTGCTTTACACGTGTTTTTTCTGGGATTTTTCTTTCTCTGCCTTCCTATATGTTCCATTACACAACCACTAGGTGATACTGTGGTATAGCGGAATTGCGCACATACACCAGGGTTTCATGCTGCCAATCACAAAAATTACAGAGTTTCCTCGTTAGAAAAAAATAGTGCTATAATGGTTGCAAATCACTGGAGAAGCCCTGGAGGAGGAGGATGTTGTAGAAAGCACCTGCAAACTACCATGAGTGAGAAATCAGGAGCACATAATAAATGCCTCATATAGCAAGGCTCCGGGAGAACGCTGGACACAAACAACAATGTGATTGGGTGTTGCTATGCCCATGACAACAGGTAATGGTCCAGGGCACTTGGATGATAAACCAGTTTAGTCCTTAGCACTGTCTAGCTCCTGAATAGAAGTAGAGAAAACTGCTCCCTGTGCTCCAGTCCCAGATAGAATTCTGCTCTTTAATAAGTTACGTTTGGGGCAAATTAGAATTGTTACATGAATGTAAACTTTGAATGCCTGCAGCTTTTTGTGATTAATTTTTCAGCCACAACAAACCATTTTAAAACAAAAAACTGGGAACTCAAAATGACAACAGATAAAAACACCATATATATATATGCCCAAAACATGATAAAATAGAAAAGATATAATCAGAAACATACAATATTTATGATTGTTGTGTGGGCTGCGGTGTTTGGAGTACTGTATTTCCTTCCCAGCCCCAGGAAATGGAGTCAAACAAAAACAATGGAATAGGGTGGGTGGGTGGAAATACATACAAGAAATAAAAATATCTATATAGTGGGCAGCTAGAAGAAGTGACTAATACAGCAAGTGGTAGCTTAGGAACAAAACAGAAGAGTCTGTCAGATTCTGCAGCATGTATATAGCAGAAGGTGGCTGCAACAATTCTACCTGAACAGGTGGAATTTTCCTTTCCTGGGTTTGAGACCAAGTGTCCCCTTGCAGACTAGGAAGTCGATTTTTCTTAGGGAGTTTTTGTAGGTTACATGAAAAGGCATATTTGAGCCCCTTTGTGTTGCGTGTGAATCCTGGTTATGGGCGGAGGGTCAAGACCTCAGTGAGATATGCTATGCTTTGCAAGCAGAAGGTTCCAGGATCAATCCCCGGTAATTGGGCCACAGGAAGTGTGTGTGCCCGTGCCTGCATGTTTGACTACTCTGTTCTCCCACAAAACATTACCTGCACATAGAAAACTAGCATGTCAGGAAGAAGCATAGGCAGACCCATTCTCCCTGTCATGCTAGTTTTTGAGTACAAGTAGTAGTAGTTGAAGATGGTGGACTATACAAACATGCAATCCTCCATCTGTATCCTGAAGAGCTTGATCAGTTAAGGCCTTTAATGTGCAATCACCTTGAATGATTTTTGGCAGCTATCCACACAACATGGCATGTTCGCATTTATTTATTTTATTTACAATATTTGTATACTGCTCCACATCTAAGATTTTGGAGCGGTGAACAGCAGATAGAATAAAATAATAAGAATAAGTTAAATTACTATTTTTAAAAGAAACAGAGTTCTGGTAAGACTGCAACTGGTCACTCAAGGAAGGCTTCCTGAAATAACAAGGTTTTCAGGAGGCGCCAGAAGCAACACAACGTTGGTGCCTGCCTGACCTCGAAAGGCACGGAATTCCATAGAAAGGGGGCCACCACACCACACAGAAAGGGGGCCATTCTGGTGAATTCCAATTAGACTATAGGTCCACATGGAACCACCAGACACGCCTTGATGTTCTTGCAAACAGCCTGTGATTTCTGCCCCCCCCCCACTTTACCTATATTTTTTCATGAGGAAAATCATTAATAATTTCACCAGAAAGAACCACTGGTGGGATCTCTGTTTTGGGGGCTTTGCGGCATTTCTGTGGGGCGTGGTTGTGACATTTACTGTGTTTCAGAACAGTCGTGTACGTGAGCACAATTTCACCCCCTTTTGTGTCATTTCATTTCTGGTTGGCGCAGTACAAACACAGCTGTTTTCCTTACTTTTTATTTTAATGGCGTGGTACTTGTGCACTTCTGGAGTTATCTCCTTTTGAAAATGCACATTTTCAAAGTTCCACCATAATAGTCTTGCGCGATTCCTCCACCTCATTTTTTAAAAAGGTGTGCGCAGGAGGGAAACTTTGGCAGTGTGCTAGGTACCGTGAAATTCCACATGTAAAGAAAAAATGGAACACAACAAGAGGCGTCTGCAAAAAGGCTACTGTGTGATGAAAGCACTAGTCTAGGAAAAACTTTAATGCTTGATTCTTATGGCCCATAGACACCGTTCAGAGTGGGTTGATTATTGCACACAGTACACAGAGAGCTTCTTGTTGTTTAACATGCCTGATCTGACAGAGAAATCATTTTCATTTCAGGGCCACATGATAGGGAAGTTGTTGCCCCTCAAGGCAAAGCTATATGTATTTTTTAAAAATAGTAATGACATCTGCCAGAAGTAATTTCTGAGTTGGTAACACCGTGACCTTCTCTTCTTTAGAACTGGTGGTGAATTTCAAGGCAGCTACCGTCAAACAGTTTTATCTGTTTGGCCTTTAAGAAATACTGTTTACCTAGTGCCTTCCAGATGTTTGGGACATCAACTCCCATTAGCCCCAGCCAGCATGGCCAATGGTCAGGATTCTAGAAGCTGTAGTCCAAAACAACTGGAGGGGGAAGGCTGCTGTATAAATCTTAAATGGCTCAGCTCAGAGCAATAGGTAGTATCCAATGGTACTAAAGGTGGGTCCCAAGTCTCAAAAAGTAGAATTACTGGCTGTATTGACTGGAGTGTCTCTCCATAGTTGAGAGTTACAGACACGAGTCTTCTCAGTCCTAACTGGTGTCAGGGGTTGAACCTGGGCTCTTTTGCATGCAAAGCATGTGCTCTACAACTGAGCTACGTCTGTTCCCCTAAAAGGACAAATTATGCATTTGCCTCTGACTTAGAATCAAAAACTGTTTTGAAAGTGGGTTTCTGATTCTGGATTGCCCAATTCAGATGCCACGGCAAACTGATTACCATAAACCAGGAAGTAGAGAAATGCATACACATAGGAAAGGAAGAGGCCTGCAAGTGGGACCGGCACCAGGCTTGAGAAGGCCTTGCACAGCATCCATTTGAGTACCCATTGGATGGGAGGGGTGCATTCAGACAGAATAAGTTCCCTAAGGGTGCAATCCTATGCTTGTTTCGACAGACAAAAGCCCCATGACTCCCAGCATTCCCATTCTGGCTGGGGAAAGCTGGAAGCTGTAGGACTTTTTTCTGTCCAAACATGCCTAAGATTGCATCCTAAATAGTTAATATCCCACCCTGAATAAACATCAAATCATTGCAGCACTATGGGTGATTGCAAATCACAGATATCGACTTTAAAATAAAGAACTTTGTGAGAATATGGAATGTTGTTCTTCCATTGCTCTGACGAGATCCATCACAGATTTGTGAGATTATTCATGAAAGCTTTTGGTTTTTTTTATTTTACAGTTCTTTAAAGGCATCTGTTTTCTGTGAAGTGGTTCTATCTTGACCTCTGTGGCTTGTCATAAGCCAACCATGTATAATAACAGTGGGAACTGACATAATGGGCGGTTGGGGGTTAGGAGCAACATAAGCTGCTGCCAAGTGAAAAGTTTTCCTTAACTTTCTGAGCCTGTCAGCTGACTGATCACACACAGTATACTTCTGTGTAGTTTGAACAGAGCTGATTAAGGATCTTATAAACAACTGCCCCGTATGTACAATTAGGGGGAAAATGTGATATACTCACAGCCTAATCCAGAGAAGCAATCTGGACATAGAAATGTAAGAGGCTGTTGCAAGGCTCAGAAATTTGCTCATGAGTACCCCAATTCCAGGAGGCCCCCCCACTATGTCCCTGGTCAGACCAGACATCCTTCTCTGCCTTCCTTAGAGCATCTACTTGTCTGGGGAAGGAACGAGATCAGTGGACCAATGATGGATCAGGAAATTTTATACACAATTATTATCATCACCATCACCTTAATGGACTCATAGAAGATACATTATTATTTCATCAAATAGGAATAATCTTCATCAGTTTGGGTGCTGGTGATACATCACAAGGTGTGTATTAGTGGTAGCATGGTTACGGTCAGAACATTACCTGGTTTTGGAGGGGCAGATTTTGGGTTTTTCTGAGCTCCACTATGATGGAGGCCGCTTAAGATGGTCTGCCACCCAGAGATGAATGGATTGATCTGGCTTTCAGGATGTTCTGGGAAATTTAGCTGTTGATGCAAGCCATCTTAGCACTAGCCAGGTAGATAAACAGAATAAGCAACTTGCCTAGGCCTTTCATCCGGACAGTCACTGGGCAGTACTCAATGAGACACCCCCATGGTTTAGCACAAAGATCCAAGATATAAAGCTGCAAGGGGCATTAGTTTAATTAATTCCCAATTGTTTGACAAAGGTCTGCGCAAGTGAAGAACGTAAGAGTCGTGCTGGACCAAGGGTTCATCTAGTCCAGCACTTATTGCTTATTTTAATTATTTACCAGGTCGGTAGATAATTCTATTTATCTACTAGGCTACCAAATGAACACCCAAAGAGCAGCAGATGTTGGGGATAGAGGCAGATAGGACAGCACCTGGGCTGGCAAACTCCACATTACTCCTGCAATTATCATGGTGCTGTGATTTAAATGAGGTTAAAATATGAATCTGCACACACTCAGAGCATTTTTAGAACCTACGCTGAAGTGGAGGTGGTAATTTTCAAAGAATCTGTTTTTCTTTTCTACTACTGCATCCATTGAATATCCTCCAGCTGAATTTGTTTTCCTAATGGAAGTGTTGTTGTTCATATATCCATCCATCCCAGGTGAAGTGTACTACCCTATTTCTTCGATTCTAAGATGCACATTTCCCCCCATATAAACGTCTCTAAAAACGGGGTGTGTCTTAGAATCGATGGTGATTTTTCCACACTTAGAATCAAAGCTTTTTTTCTGTTGGTGGTACTGAAATTAAGGTGCGTCTTACAATCGATGGCATCTTAGAATCGAAGAAATACAGTATGTTGCTTGTTGCGACCAGTTTGTTAAACCTTTTGTTGAAAAAATCACTGATGTTTGCTCTGAATTCAATTTGAGTCCAAAGTTGATCTAAGTCAGGAAGACGCCTAAGCCCCTGCATGTCCAGTTTCATGGATCAGTGTCATCCAGAGGAATCTTGGAGATTTGAGTCCCACAACTTTACCACTTGAAGAGTCTTCCTTAACTTGGTACGTTCCAGTGTGTCAGACTACAACTTCCACAATCCCCAGACAGCATAGGTTAGGGAATGCTGATCTTGATCCTTGCCCATCATGGTTTGTGAAAACAAACCTCTACTGAATTTGTTTTTGAAAGGCTGTGGTAAATCGATCTCTAGAGAGAGAGGCACTTCCCAGGTGAAATCTGTCATTCACCTACAACTATAAATAACAAACCCCTGAGCATGGGAAGGAAATGTGTAAGAGGGTTGGCAATTCAGGTGGACATCTTTTGTCACCTTATCTGTTAGCATGAATATTAAAAAGATGCAATAAATAGTCAACGACTAGTATATAACCCCAAGCTAGGTTTCACCTGGTACAACTGAACTGTAGGCAGTTGTGTTGCAAACTGTGTGGCTAAACAGGGAATGATGCCACCTTTCCCCCTCTCTGCTGGGAATGCCTATATTGGTCCAGCAGATTTGAAGCCTATTGGCTGACTTCTGCAGGAACTTACAATGTAACCCTATGCATGTCTACTCAGAAGTAAGCCCCACTGAGTTCAATGTGGCTTACTCCCAGGTATGTGGATATAGGATTGCAGTCTTAGTCACAGGTTTGACTCAATGTTACTCCTAAATGTATGATAAGGATTTTTTTCAAAAAAAAAAAATATCCTTGGATTTCCCAATTACATCTTGTGGCTAAGATCAGAATCCCACCCCCGACCTCCCAGATGAGCGAATTAGGCAATAGCCATTGGACAAGGTATAAAAAGTGATGGCTACGTAAACAATTACTCAACAGGTACAGTTGAAAAGAAACCTGAAAATATTTTCTCTGAGGAAGGTCCCATTTAAATGCTTTGCTTCCAGAAGTGTGTCTGCTCCCACATTTCCTCGCTTTCCACCATCAAGTTTGCTTTTATTTTATTTATAGAGGATTGTAACTTGGTGCTCTCTCGTTCTCTCTGTGGCCCTTTCCACACTGGGGATTTTCCCTGGGACCATCCCTGGCTGCTTCCTGTGCATCCAAATAACGCACAGGGACTCCTGGGGGAGGGGGGGGAGGGGAGGGGACCAGCACAGGTTTTTCCAGGGATAAAGAATCCCTGGGAAAACCCGATTTCTCCAGTGGTCCCGAGGCCATGGGAGATGTTGACGGCCGTCCCGCCTGGTGCCTGCTTACTTGCAAGTAAGCATGGCACTATAAAAAGGCACGGAGCCGTGTGGCGTGGCTTCATGCCCATCAGGGGAGGGGGTGGCAGCAAGGGGGTTTGGATTACTTACATTTTTCACTGGAAAGCAATTGCACTCCCTGCTCCGTTTTGTTTTTTTTTTTTAATCAAAAATGGCGAGCGCAATGTCCTAGTTTCCTTCCGGGATGTTGCACTTCTTGTTTGCACTGAGAGCGATGATCCCGGAAGCTGGTAACTCCAGGATTATCCCCCTCCCTCTTCACCCGTAGGTGTAGAAAGGCCCTGTGTGTATGTGTGTTTTAATTTGTTATTTGGAATTTTAATAGTAGACTTAGTTTATTCCCTTCCCTGCATTTTACCGTACATTACTTCAGATGTCACTTTCCATGTAGAATGTGTTTATACATCTGCAAAATAAATCGTATATATTTAGTAACAATGTATATTTTAGAGATGGTGCCAGCATGGTTATATCTTATAATTATTCCAAAGTTCTGAAAGAAGACAATGGATGACAAGAGTCATCATAACAAGAAAGGAAAGAACAAAACAAGTATGGAGGAGGAGGAGGAAGTAGTAGGAGAAATTCAACAAAAACAACAGAAAGTGAAATGTGCAAAGACTCAGTGGACCTCAAATGATTGGATTGTTATTAAAGTCTTATCTGTAAACTCTGTTTTTATCTTCTTTGTGCATGCTTCCTTGCTAAAAAGGCATTGCCCAAAGGGAATGAATCTTTTATGAGGATAACAAAATCCATTTGTTTTCTAAGCTCACATATCTTTCTTCTGTCCTCCCCCCAACCCCACATTTGTTGACTCAAGACACTGAAACTGCAGTATTGAGTGGGAAAATCTCATCACTTATGAAATGGATCCTCAAGATTACCTGGTATCTAATCAAAAGCTATCATGGTAACCTAATTCTGCTATGGAAAACTGAAAACTATATCTTATGTATAAGCAGGCCGCTGTGGCTTCCGGCTTTCATTGCATTTTCTATTCCAGTTTGTAAACAGAATGGTATTTTGAACTTTCACTTCACAAACCTGTAAATAACTGTTAGAATCCAGAGGTATGGATGATATTATGCACTTGGCAATATCAAAACACATTAGTGGTGCTAGTTTTCATTCATTCATTTCAAGAGGCCTACTCGTACTCTTGAGATTGCTCTGCTTAACTATCACACCAGTGTGGTGTAGGGGTTAGCATGTTGGACTGGGGCTTGGGAGATTTGGGTTCTAGTACCCCCTTGGCTGTGAAGCTCACAAGGTGACTTGGGGCCAGTCACTGAT
The DNA here is from genome assembly GCA_029215795.1 of Anniella stebbinsi. Lineage (NCBI taxonomy): Eukaryota > Metazoa > Chordata > Lepidosauria > Squamata > Anniellidae > Anniella > Anniella stebbinsi. Next base: position 222,068,568 of record JARDYH010000001.1, read on the forward strand.
TCTCAGGTCATTATCACAAGGGTGGTTTTAAGCACACCCGCCACGACTTTGCTCCACTTCTTCGGCGCTGGAGTGGCCTGACGTTGTCCCCCTCGTGCTGTTCTCTCACCCTGAGGTCGGGGTTTTTAGTGTCTGTTTCGCTGTACCCCTGAACCGGCAAAGTCCGAAAGGCACAGGCAGGTATAGTAGGTATTGCAGCAATACTAGGCTGACCATATGAAAAGGAGGACAGGGCTCCTGAATCTTTAACAGTTTCATAGAAAAGCAAATTTCAGCAGGTGTTATTTGTATATATGCAGAACCTGGTGAAATTACCTCATCATCACAAAGTTAAAGCTGCAGAAGCACAGCCCTCTTTTTTACATTGTCAAGAGGACAGGGCTCCTGCCGCTTTAACTGTTCTGATGAAGAGGGAATTTCACCAGGTTCTGTGTATATACAAACAACACCTGCTGAAATTCCGTCCTTTGCAACTGTTAAAGATACAGGATCCCTGTCCTCCTTTTCATATGGTCACCCTAAGCAATACCGAGTATGTGTAAATCAAAACGCTAGAATCGCATAGGAAACGGAGGGGGAACCTCAGAAGCAAACCGGGGGGGGGGGGAGAATGTAGGTGTGATAAAGCCCGTAGCCTGACCTACCTTACAGGGTTGTTGTGAGGATAAAATGGAGAGGAGGATCATTACACTAGGGACAGCCCTCCCCCTGATTGAACTCGGAGGCTGATTCAGATCTTCCAAATCTGCCCGATTTGTCTCGGGGCGCCTTGGTACCACCTTAGCCCACTTTGGATTTGGTTCTGATCTGAAGCAGGCCAGCTATTGCGGTTGCTTGCTCACCCGGGAAAGCCGGGTGCAAGGCCAACTGGGAATCCATAGGATTCCTCTCCCCTCCTGCAGGACTTACTTGAAGCCCCTTGCACGGCAGCAGCCAGCCAGCCATCCGCCCGCCCTCCACTCCGGCCTGCCGGAGATCTACTGTTGCAAACCGCAGGTGGCAGCAGGGGGCGGTTGGGCTGAATCGGCGCAAAGCGCTTCGGCTGCGTTGGGGCAAGATATTCCAATCGGCCCACTTCGACTCAGATTGGGGATTCGGGACCGAGGGGAAGCATACCCCCTAATGGGTGCCAGCCACCTTCGGTTCCTCGCAAGAGTGGAAAAGGCGGGGTATAAATACAATAATAAATACCTTGGCCGGGCTCTTCTGCTTTGAATAGTGTCTTTCATATGCAGCATGAAGCAGAGAACTCTGAATGGGCTGGAGTTTTGTGTAGCTTTTAAGGCTGGCAAGCCGACATGGGGCTGTCGGGGGGGGGGGGGGGAGGAACTCTTACTCCGGAACTCTTACTCCCAGCCCCAAAGAAGAGCGCAGGTTGCCGCACTCGAGGCTTTCTCGCGCATCGCTGCTCTCCGGCAGTCTTCTGACCCCCCGCCTCCCTCCCTTAGATTTCGGGCTCGCTTCCAAGTTGCAAACCGGGCTGCAACGCAACCTCGAGGGCTGGGGATGAGCCGCTTCTCTGCCCACGTGAGTCCCTGGCGTGCGAGGCCCGCGGAACACGTGTTCCGGGAGTTCTCGCGCTGCCCTTTCTCCCTTTTCACCCCGAGCGCGCAGCCAGCTGCCTGCTTTGATCAGGACGCTGGCAGTCCTTGTAGACGCGATCCGGAGAGAAGGCAGCGGTCGAGAGCCGCCATGGAGGAAGAGTTGGTACAGCACCATCCATTACCCACGCCGAGCCGTGCCCGCCAGGTAAGCGAGCGCCTCATCCCTCGCTGAGTGGTTTAATTTCACGTTTATTTAAGACGCAATCCTATGCGTGGTTAGACAAAGCCCTATAACTGCTAGAGTACCCCAGCCAGCCATGCTGCGAGTTGTAGGACTTTTTAAAAAATGTCTAAACATGCATAGGATTGCGCCCTTATTTGGTTTTATTTGATTTATAACCCGTCTTTTTCAAATGGTTCCACAGGGCGGAAAGCAAATGTCTTTAACACCTCCCCAGATTTATTTTATTAGGGAGTAGTCCTATGCATGTTTAGACAGAAAAAAGCCCTACAACGCTCAGCGTTCCCTAGTCAGCTGGGAAGTTGTAGGACTCCCCCCCTCCCCTCCGCTAAACATGCATAGGATTGTGCCCTAATTCACTCAAGGCCTGTTCTTGTGTGCAGGTCTCAGTAGTTTCCCATCGAATTCGTTGCAGCTTCGGGCAGTTCAGAGCAGGCTTTCCAGATCTCCAGATTTCTTCATCAGGAAGCCAAGATGTTACAAAAAGTAGTTGGAGGGGGATAGATAGAAGTGGTGCAGGGTGTGGGGGAGGATGATTGGATGTTGAAGTCAAGTTGTCTGCATAGCCTGCTTTTCTTAATATCTTGCCTGAGCACATTTGAGGGTGAGATCTTTGAGTTGGCTGAAGAAAGGTATTTAACCGATATGGTTTTTGGAGTTTTTGTAATGAGCCAGCACAATTAACTTTGCTTTTTGTAAGACTATTCAGTGTATCCCAAAAGGATGTGATCCTAAATGTGCAATCCTATACATGGCTCTGCTCAGAAGTAAATCCTATTGCGTTCAATGGAATGTACTCCCAGGTATGTGTGCAACCTAACTGCGCTTGTTAGGAAGTAATTCTCAGGCTGCAATCCTTTATACTCTTACCTGGGAAAACGTTAATTTATTTATTTTATTTTATTCCATTTATATACAACCCCATAGCCAAAGCTCTCTGAACTTCAGTAGGACTTCTTGAGTAAATACGCAAACCTTCCACAAGAACGCCAGATTTGCAATGCAATTTGCTGCACGTTTAATTGGAACAACCAGCTGTGTTCAATGCAGCTGATTCCCAAATGCAGCTTTCCTTAACCTGGTTCCCTCCAGAGGTGTTGGACTGCAACTCCCAGAATCCCCCATCCAGCATAGGATTCTGAGAGTTGCAGTTGAACACCTGGAGGGCCAACTTTCCCCAACCTGGATCCAGATGTAATGTGCAACTGGGCTGGCAGAAAGCACATTTCCCTGCCCCCACTTACAGCAGTCCCTCCATCTCCCTCCCCCCCAATGCTTCACAGAAGGTTAGGGGACCCTGCAAAATGGAGGAGGTTGAGGTGCTGGGGAAAGTGGGGAGGGGGTTCCTCTAAAATCAGACAAGCACTTCCACCCAATTTTGAGGAAGACCCCTGCACCACAGCCTATCCTATTCAGCAGGCTCCTGACCCTCTGTGTAGCACGTGATGGTGATGTTGCTGAGGAGCTAGTGGGACAGGGAAGACTGCTTCCACCATCCCAGTTCCATTCGCCTAATGTGGATAAATTACATTTGAGGTGCCTTGTACTAGTAGTCTTCAACTGGTGGGTCGCGAGATCAGTCCAGTTGGGTCGTGGCAAACCTGTTGCTGCCCTGTTGGGCAATTATGAAATTGGGTTCCATGTTGCAGGTTGGAAGTCCAAGGTGGGTCTCAGGTCTGGACCAGTTGAAGGCTGCTTCCTTATACTAAGTCAGAACAGTGGTCCACATAGCTCACTGCTGTCTACACTAGGGGTGCACAACCTTGTTGGCCTCAAGGACTGCATCGAGCAGAGCCAGGCAGCTGCACACACGCATGCTCAAACAGATCCGCACGCGTGCCTGGGGATTCCAGTTTGCGAGTGTTTGTGCCATTCCAGTGTAGAGGCAATGGGTGAAGGGATTCAATGGCACAGATACTTGTGAGCTCCTCAGAGATTGGAAATAAGGGAGGGAATTCCCTGGCTACCGTTAGCAAGGGAATCTTTGAGATGCTAGCAAGGGGAACTCCAGGCAGTGCCAGACACAGGGAGTTCTGTCAGGCAACTCTTTTAGCATCCCTGGACTACGTTGACTGGTAGCTAGGGTGGCCAGATGCAAAAGAGGACAGGATTCCTGTATTTTAATAATAATGCAATCATGGTCATGCGGACTACACCAGCTGAAATTCCCTCTTCTACATAGCTGCTAAAGTTGCAGGAGCCCTGCCCTCTTTAGCATCCTGGCACCACCATCCTTAACGATTCTAGTTATTATTTAGATTCACACTGTTGTGACTGCCAAGGTTGTCCATTGAAACGCAGTCTCTGTAACTCAGGATTTATCTGTTTCAGGAGGAAGACAAGAAGAAAAAAACTCTTAAACTGAAACCTTGGCCCCCTCCACAAGGATGCGCTTTTGCGCCCGGTTCGGCGATTATGCGCATTATCGCGGAGGCGCATTTACTCCTAATCCCTCTGCACGGGAGGCGGCGAGAGGCGGCAAAGCGCATTAATTGATGTCCCAAAAGCGCTTTACAAGAAGTTAATGCGCATAATCACTTGTTCACACGGCGAAAATGCGCTTTAACGGCCGGAGCAAAATAAAAGTCGCTATTTAACATGCATTCGATAATGCGCATAATCCGGGAGATAACGCGCCTCTACGCCCGTTTTGCGCTCCGCTGGTGTGGAGGTAAAATTTATAATGAGCCTTCAAAGAGCATTAAACCTCTCTTGTGGAGGTAGCCCCAGCCCCAGTCACATTTAGATTTGCTAAGTTATAAGAATGGGAAACAGATTTTTTTTCTCTTTTTTTTTAGTGAATACGTTTTTGTCTAACTTCAATATTACTTTACTGAAATAGGAGGGAACAGATGAAAGGACAACCCTGGTTTGTAAACCGAGGAATAAAGAAGGATCTAGCAACCTCTCTTTGGCTACTTTTAATGTTATCAACTCTATTATAGGATCTGGTATGATAGGTAAGCACATCCACTTTTAGGTCCCCTCTACAAGATTTCGCTTTGACGCCCGGTTGCCCGATGATGCGCATATACGGATAAGCGCATTTACTCCTAATACCTATTCACGAGAGGCGGTGAAGCGCATTACAGGCTGTATGAAACATGCTTTAAAGTTGTTTACATGCGGAGAATCACATGTTTACATGGCCATAAGGCGCTTTAACTCCCGCGGTAAATTTTAAGTCGCTATTTAATGCGCATGCTTGCCTGGTGCTTGCTTCTGCTGGGGTGGCTTTGCTGCATGTGGGCCTTCTTCACTGGGGACCATGGAGGGCTGGGGGGTGGTCGTCCAGCCCGCACTACCTGAAACTAATTCCCAGACCTCTTATAAAGGATGGCCAACCTTAGAGATATTTTTTGAATGCGGTAAGCGGCATATAAATCTGTTAAACAAATAAATAATACTATTGTTCAAATGACTGATTCCAGCTCGTGGTGCTGGGGGATTATTGTTCTGTCCCTGGCAGCTATGCCAAAGGGTGCCACAGGGCTCTCTCTATTTTATCCCCCATGCTGTTCAACATCTATATGAAACCGCTGTGGGAGGAGATGTGGACTGAGGTGTCACCAATATGCAGATGACATCCAGCTCTATTTCTCTTTTTCATCAAATCCAGGTGAGGTAGTGGGCGTTCTGAGCCAGTGTCTAGGTGCGGCCATGGACTGGATGAGGACCAATAAACTGAGACTCAATCCAGACAAGATTTGCACTGCCTCCAAAGGATCAGCTTCATAATTTGGAAGTTCTTTTGGATCCAGAACTGTCACTCAAGGCACAGATGGACTCGGTTGCATGGAGCACCTTTTATTAGCTTAGGTTGATATAGCAACTACATCCTTATCTGGACAGAGATAGCTTAGCTACAGTTATCTGTGCTTTGATAACCTCACATCTGGATTACTGCAATGCATTATATGTGAGACCACCTTTGAAAATGGCCCTTAAACTTCAGCTGGTCCAAAAGTCGGAGCATGATTGTTAACAGGGATTGGCCAACGTGATCACATTATGCTAGTACTGCTCCATTTGTATTGGACATCACCGTCCTACTTTGACATATTGATAAAGGGCTTTTTTTAAAAAAATGATTTGCTCTAACAAATAGCAAGAATTTAGGAAAACTCCAGTTGAATTGTTGGTTTGTGCCCACAGGTTTGCCCTATTCTTTGAAGCAAGCTGGCTTTCCATTAGGAATATTGCTGTTATTAGGTGTTGCGTATATCACAGGTATTGCTTTAAAAGCTCTTGCTGTCATCAAGTGGCAAATATGTTAAGAGTTTCAACAATGAGTAGACAAATAGATCCAAGAATTAAGATTAGTGGAATATGTAAAATGTTTTCATTGTGTCATGCTGGATATTCTTTCCTATACGAGATTAGAATACCACGAAAGGAAGATTTTTGCACATTGCTTAGTTTTAGTATTTGCCAGTTCTGACTGGAAATGCCCACATTCCTAATGCAAAATTGGGGACTTAGTGGTCCCTTATTAATCATAGTGCACAAAAGTTTAAACCCATATTGAATGTACAGATTTACTTACACATCTCATATTTCCATGTATACGAGAGCCAGTGTGGTTTGGGAGTTTCAGGCTAGGACCAGGGTAGATGCAGGTTCAAATCTCCACATGGCCATGAAGCTCATTGGGTGACCTTGGGCTAATTGATTACTCTTGGCCTCAGCTAAATGGATGGTCGGGGGGAGGTGAGGAACATTGTCCGCTGGCTTGAGCTCTTTGAGGGAAGGGTGTAATTGAAATGTAATAAATAAGTAATATCCAGGGCTGTAACTTGTTTGTGTCAATGATACATTTCATCCAGACTTTTTAAATAATTGAATTAAACTTCCCCAGCTGGGTGCCCTCCAGATGTGTTGGATTGCAACTCCCACTGGCTATGCATCTGGAGAGCGTCCGGTTGGGGAAGGGTGTATTAAATCCTAGTGAGCTGTATGTCTGAGAAAGTGTCAATGTCACCATCCCATCCCAATGTTCCATCCACACTTCTCTTATCCCAGGATAGTCCAAACTGCACTCCTAATGCAGAGCAAAAGAGAAGGTGACTGGATACAGATGGGGAGGCAACCTGGTGGCCTCCTCCAGATGTTTTTGTCTCCATCTCCCAGAAGCCCCAGCCATCAGGGCCAATGGTTGGGTAGTATGGGAGTTGTAGGCCAATACATCCAGAGGGTACACATTGCCTACTGTGACATGGAACACAAGCAGTGCAGCCTGTAAGGCAGATGTGGCTGGAGAGAATGATCCCACTGGCTTCGCAATATGATGGATCAAGTGGAGCTACCCTTTTCTGTTTTACAGAATAAATAGGTCAGTTCTCTAGACAGCAGTGCAGTGGACTTCTTCATCTCTAATGGATGATACAGGTTTTCTATAAGAGCTCCCGACCACCACAGTTATTCCATGTTTGCAGTCTATTTCCTCTGCTCTCTCTCTCTCTCTCCCTGCCTGCTTCTTTTTTTAATAATTCAAATAGCGCCAGGGAAAATCAATCCAAAAAAGATTGTTTTTAATAACATTTATTATAGGTATCTTTTTCTCTCCACAACAGATTATACTATTATCCTGTTGATTAAAGGAGGGAACCTATCTGGAACAAACAGCTATCAAGCAGTGGTCAATAAAGCATATGGCTTTGTAGGGCACCTAATTCTCTCAGGTCTCCAGTTTTTATATCCCTTTATTGGTAAGGTCACATTGCAGGTGCATGATGAACAATGCCTTTTGCATTATAAAAAAGAAAATGGGAGGCCAAAATTCCTTTAGTTTTTTCTCCCCCCCCCCTCCGCCTGGCTTTGCTTAACATTCATCCTGATGAAGGGGAGATTCAGACAACCACACGTATGCACAGTCCTAGAAATAATTGTGTGTGGAATCATGAGACCCCAAAAGTCATTCCCTACTTGTGTGGAGGAGCTCCATGTGCAAACATTGGTACATGTCTAGAGCCCCTTTTGATGCACTCCAAAAGTTCAGATGGTGGGTGGGTGTAGCCACTGGGCACACTGGATAAGGCTAGCCTATGGGGTTCTTCATACTTTCTTATAACACGTGGAGGGATTGTCTGGAAACACCTGAAAAGACCCAGAGGACTTCAAATCTTGATCACTCTTTTGGGACGTTTTGGTTGTGTCCTAACAAAAGTATTGCGCAAGAGTGGATTCTGATTTTTTTATTATCATCAGCATGGAATAACACAGCTCATCTTGCTTTTTTATTATAGTTTTAGTGGTGCATCTATCTATAGGAGCTGCTAGTCTTGAACTAGTTGATTTTATAGTTTAATGATGAACATCAACATGCAAGGCTGAACTCTAAAGGAGACGTGCATAAAATTGCAGCTGAAAAGTAATTAACATAAAAGAAGTTGCATGCTCAGAGAAGGCACATTTTACTTCTGATAAAATTTTGTTTGGATGACATCCAGTTTTGTGGAATGGCACTTTTCCTTGCCCTGTGTACCTCCCTAATCTGCTCTGGGGTGTTCCCCATTCCTCCAGATCAAATTGTGAGGGTGCAAGGGACTGCAGGGGGGATCCATTCTGCCACTGGTGTCTGTTCTGGGCATAGTTGGATTTCACCCTGTATTAGACTAGGTTTAGTCTTAATTTACCTTTTTAAAGAGTTATTAATACAGTACCTCTTTTTTCCTTCAAGCCATGATTAGCTACAACATTATTGCAGGAGATACTTTGACAAAAGTTTTCCAAAGAATTCCTGGAGGTAAGTCTATCCTAAATTGTTTTGTTTTTTATTCTTTCTGATAACTTGTTGTATAACTTATCAGGAAAGTTATACAAAAAAAGCTCGGGGCCCATGCTCTCCTTTCTCATTGGGCCTAACTGAGTACAATGGTAGAAATGGAATGCTATACTTGAGCTGGCTATTTGTACCTAAATATAGGAGAGCTTTTACACTAGCCAGACTCAATGTTCTCCCCTCTAAACTGACGGAAGGGAGATACAAGTAGATTCCATTAGAAGCCAGACGATGCCCCTGTAATGATCTGGATGTGGAAACAGTTGAACATATGCTGTTAGATTGCAGTTTTTACAAAGAAATAAGAAATTTCATGTTAGGCCCAATAATTCAAAAACTAGGTATGAATGGGCAGCAAACTCTGATAAGCACTTTATTACAGGGTAAGGACAAGACGCTTACTCTGCAAGTGGCAAAATTTGTTCATTGTATAATAGTCTGTAGAACTCAAATATTTAACAGCCAGCCTTTATAGATTTTAGGTATCTCTTCCCCTTTTATGATAGTTATATATTTTATTTTTATTATTAATTTTAATGAGTGTAAATGAACATTGTATCAATGTTTAAGTGCTATTTGCTGATGTTTGGCCTATTGGCTGCGAATAAAGTTGTTGTTGAATCATTTATTCGAAGAGCTACAACACCTGTTAATAGCTTATTTTATGCAGTGAGCTCGTATTCATTGGGGCTCACATGTTGCTAGCTGGTCCATAATCTGACCCATTTGCTTGGGATCCCGAGCATGTCAGGTTTAATTTTTAAAAGGAAAATTCCTTGTCCTTATGAATGCAGGGATATGGTATCTGGGAAAGCTGTCCTTTTTTGCTGGGATGGAGTTTTGGATCCCGGCATGACTAATTGTGTGGTCCTGCCTCATAGCCCGTCGTCATTTTCTTCCAACCATGGATGATTTCATCTTCCATCATCTAACCAGATTTTACCCTCTACCCTCCCGAGACTGGTTGCTGCCCAAAAATCAAAATTTTATAAAAACTAAAACATTCACAATAAAGCATGACAACGGAGAGCATTTATGCATGCACTGTACAGTATTAGGGTATTCTTGGTATGACATAGTCAGCTTCATTTATTACATTAAAAAAAAAGATTTCAAGGCTTCTGTCGTAAACTGTGCTTCATAATACTTCCACATTTAATGTTCTTTGTAGCTAATTGAAATTTTGAACAGAAGAGGTCTTTTAGCTTTTTAAGAAAAGCAACAATACCCAGAACTCTGCTGAATGCTGTTCAAAATGTGAATCATTAGAGCATTCCATAACGTTTATAAGTTTGGGTAATGTAAATTCTCCGGGTGACATCCAGTGTTGTGTGAGCAGAGTTATCCTTGTGAAAAAACATTCCTATCCTCCCCCTGCCCCTGCTGCATGCCCCCAAGATATGGTCCGCGGTGTGTGTCCCTCAACTCACCTGAGCAGATTTGGGGGACTGTAAGGGGGGGGGAGGGAATCTGTTCCTCTGGCACCATTTAATTAGCAGACAGACACAATTGGATTTCACCCTTAGCATAATTTTTCTGTGCACTTATTTTGCAGTGTTTTTGTGATGAATACTATTGGCCATATATATATATATATATATCCCATTTACTCTCACCTTCCCTCTCCCCAAGCCTTCCTGATTTCATAAATATATTTTTGGACACTCAGCACGTTAAAAAACTTATTGATATTGAATGAGCAATCGAACATCCATTTCTTATGGAAATATACATCTTAATTCTCTCTCTCTCTCTCTTTTTAAACAGTTGATCAAGATAATTTATTTATTGGTCGCCATGTCATTATTCTGTGTGTTACCATCATCTTCACCCTTCCTCTTTCTTTTTATCGAAATATATCAAAACTGGGGAAGGTAAATCATTATAGAAATGAATATCTAGATATTGCCCACAGGAGGGTCAAAAGTTGAACTGATCTGTTATGTATCTCAGGTGTGATACTTATTGTACTTCTGTTTAGGAATTAGTGTGATACTTATTGTAGCTCTTCATGGTCTAAAACAGGGGCGTCGAACCTCTTTCAGCCTGAGGGCCAAATTCCATTTCAGAGGAGTTTTCAGGGGCCACTTTCCAGTGGTGGGCAGTGCCAAAAATAATTACCTATTTTAGGGTGAAGCTCTTTCTGCTAGTAACTAAGGCTTAGGGGAGGTATTTCATCCTCTTAGAATGAAGCATAAAACCATGCAGAAGCTGTGAAATCACAAAATAATTGGTGAGTTTAGGAATGGAGCACAGCTTGGGATTGTAGCCATTTGGAGAACCCTGGAGGGCCTGATGGGGAACCCAGGAGGGCTGGTCTAAAGGCACAGAATTCAGCCATCCTGTTGAAGCTAAACAGGTCCGTGTCTGGTCAGGACCTGGATGAGAAAATGCTTAGGAACCCCATATATGTGATCTTGAATTCTGCGATGGGAGAAAGGAGGGATGCAAGTGCAATCAGCAGCCATTACTGAAACCCCCCCCCAAAAGGGGGGGGGGTTTCAGCTGTACAGAATTGGGGCATTCCTGAAGCACTAGATGCCAGTACAGGGAGAAAGGCTGACTCTCAATAGTGGGAGCTTAGCACCCAATTCTGAATTATGCTGTGGAGAGCTGAAGGAGCCAGGTGGGTGATGACATGGAAAAGCTAGTCAAATAAAGCACAAAGGTTGGAATCCAAAGGTGCCTTTCCATGAACAAAAGACAAGTCTGTTCACACAAGCGGGGGGGGGGGCAGTTGGCTCTGCAAGCCCCTCCCATGCCATATCCCATAACAGTCTGGCTTTTCAGGAGGAAAACATGCGGCTATAGTGGGAAGGCTTTATAAAACTGTGGTAGTGAATACTATTTGGGAAACATTCTCAGGGCTATATTCCAGTGGTGGGAGGGACTGAAGGCAAAAGGGGTGTGGCCACCCACAATACCAGCAATATTTTAGCTTAAAGTTCATACTTCTAGTAACTAAAGGAAGGAATTTCAACCTTTTAGAATAGGGAAAACTGCACGAAAGCTGAGAAACCACTATATGAACAGTGGATAGGCAAAGGGGTGAGGCCAGAGGAAGGGTGTGTGGCCATGTGGGGAACCCTAGAGGGCCAGATTGGTTTGGTCCTCAGACTAGAGGTTCTGCACCACTGCTATAGAGCCCTGTGGAAATCCATCCATATACGGATGCTGTGCCCACAGGATATTACCTTCTCTGGAATGGTGTCCAGACTTTGTAATCTCCTCTCCAGAGAACTTTCGCTCTCCCCACCGGTCACTCCTTTCATATAGATGCAAGGGGGAAACCAGATGGTTGAAGTGGGCCCATGAAAGAGGAGGGGGCAGGGGAGGGATGTGTGTCAATGGTTTTTCTAGGAAGCTGCTTGCTGCATTTATATTTCTCTAATTTTTCATTGGACTTTATTTTTTTTAATTGCCATATTTTGTTGTTTGCATCCATGTGTCTTTTAATTGGTTGTAATTTATTTTGTGAGCCTCCTTGGACACTTTTTAGTGGAAAGGAGGGATATGAATTTTTCAGATAAGTCAATAATGTGCTGCTGTTTCAGAAAACCAAAGTGCACAGTTGCACTTAGTGGACTTTGGCGTACATAACCTTGCACAGAATTGCAACCCATCACGTTGCTCTAGTATTACCCTGGCTGAAATCTGTTAATTGCAATGAGGCACAGGGTTTCAGCCAACATAAATAAACAACTATTAAAAAAAATATGCAATGTTTTTAAAAATATATGCAATCTTTATAGTGTGTTACTTTTTATGTTTTGCTTTGCTTCGGGTTATATACTTAGAGTGTTAGTCATACTTAGAGTAGACCTATTGAAATGAATGGGATTTAAGTTAGATTAATATTGGATACAACCCTATATGTTTTCGATATTAAAATGGCAATTGTAACTGATCAGTGCTTACTGTCAACCATGGATTGTCATTTTCTCTCTCTCTTTCTTCTATTTGAAAAAAAACAAGATCATGGTTTTATAAATTTTGAATGTTTTGACCACCAGCTGGTAAAATCAGATCATGTTTTTATTTGTTATCCACAGGTATCATTTATCTCTATGATTTTAACAGTTGTCATCCTGGTTGTTGGGATTATAAAGGCAATTACATTTAGTGGACAGATGTAAGTAATCCTCTCATTTCTGATTTTCTAAAAACTCAGTGAAATCTATAAAATGTATGGGTGGAGGCTGACAGTATCTTGTAAGAAAGCTGAATGGGATTTGAGAGAGTGGTCACTTTTCATGATGTACATTCACACTGCTCTTGTGCCAGTGCCATTTGTGGTCAAACACACGTCTTGGAGGTTTTTAAAACAGTACAAAAACTTACAAACATGTTGATCAGAGGGAAAAGTGGGACGAGTGGTAAACACCACAAATAGCGGTCTCTTTGAAACTGCCTTTAACTCTCAGCAAAACAACTCTTTGTCCCCAGTCTGTGTTTGCAGATAAGTAATTACAATCCTCCACCCCCACACTGTTGGTGGAAAATCGCTGCCCCAAAGTCATAGGCACATATCGTTCATATAGACCTTCTAGGCGTTCTTGGGAAAATAGATCTTCGTGAATTCGGATCCAAACTGACCTGAGCTGCACCTTCCAGGCCAATGTGTGGATCAGAACAGAAATCCATCACATTTCATGCTCCTCCGAACATTACAGTACAGGTCTCAGCTCTGAAACCTGTATCAAAAGACATATTTAGAAATGTGGGTTTTCAGAGAAAATTCATCGAAATGTACATCTTTCAGTGCCAATTTCCATGGCAGAGTGGTGATTCATGGATCTCACCCACTCACAATCTCATTTCTGAAGCAGACCGCCAGCGAGAGGTGAGGACACACACAACCCTTTGGAGGTCGCAGCAGAAGTGGAGGTACAGAAGTGTGAATCAGAGAATCTGTAAATGGGATAGGTGTGCAGTGGCTTTTCTTGTGCTTCTGGCACAAAGTCTGATAAGGAAAGAGATGCTGGCTTCTTCAGAGGCCCAGAATATCGCCATGGGGAGGAGCGCGAGTGCTTTCCTTCCTCTTCAGCACTCGCTGCCAGAGCAAACATGCAGCTTTTCATGCTCAACAGTGGCATTCTTTTGTGGCAATTATGGGAATTACTGTGGTGAAAATACCAGCTCAATGGCTGAACAGGCAGTGCTCTCCCATATGTGCATATCATGCTTTGGATTGTGGCAGTTTACCTTCTGCTAGATATTTACAGCTCACAACATATCCCTGGGTAGATGAATTTCCTCTAATTCTGAATATGAAGTTTCAGCGATGACAATCTAAGGCAGCCCACTGCCTGTCAGGATCAGGTTCGTTCTCCCTGGTGAGGACTCTGAATCAGACTTTGAGCCTGAAGAAGAAGTAGACCAGCTAAGAGAGAAAACGGAGGAGGAAATGCTCCAAGACTCTCCAGGAGTCAAGGAGAAATCTTCTCACGACCTTATCAAACAGGAGGCTCAGGCTCAGAGATCATCTTCCCGCTTCCTCAGTCTATTGGAGGGGGAAGGAGCATCGGAATTGACAGATCCCAGAGTCCGCCTCAGGGTCAAGCAGGCAGAGCTGAGAGGAGGAGGGAGGCTCCCCCCTAGGCTAGCAAACCGTTAGAGGTTACAGCTTGAAGAACCTCCCTAAAGGAGGGGTCTGATAAAAGCTTGTCAGGCATGGCAGGAAACCATCCATTTAATTGATAGGCAAACTGTCGTGATTCTAAGTTTTATTCAGTAAATACACACCTCTTCACACCTGAAGGGAATGTGAATGCTAGGAGCTATCTTCTAAGCTTAATTGGTCTAACAAAGCAATGCAGTTGCCTACTAACTAATCGGATAGTTCCCACGCAGCATGGCTGGGGCTGCTGGGGGTTGTAGCCCATCATACGCAGGGGGCACCTGATTAGGAAATGCTGCTATAAGGCATTTAAAAATGAAAAAAAAATCTAAAGAGATTCAAAAGAAGACCTCTTGTGGCAGTAATCCCAAATTGCAGGAATGCTGCAATAGGAGCTTGAATTATAGTTGGAGCAAATATTCACATCAACATGCAAATGCATGGCCATTAGTGACGTGAAGTGATGGACCTTTTTTAGCCATCACAATCTCCAAGCTAAATCAGTCCGTTGTAGTATTTCAGAGTGCCGAACTGGCAGTTTTAAAATATTTTCCCACCTAGGCTGACCAGATAAAATCCAGGTCAGGGCTCATATAACTTTAACAGTTGTACAGAAAAGGGAATTTCAGCCAGTGTCATTTGTATGCAATTAGTTCCTGGTGAAATTCCCTCTTCATCAGAACAGTTAAAGTTGCAGGGGCCCTGCCTTCTTTTGTATATGGTCACTCTAGTATAGTGCCTGCAGGGGGAAAGGCCCTTGGGCCTACTGCAGTTGTCCACCCCTGGGCTAAACATTCACAAAAGTATTAAAAATGACAAAATACAATTGCGGGGAGGGAGGGAGGGGAAAGCCCTGCTTGTTTCAGAACTATTTAAACATTTGTCATTGATTTTGTAGGTGTCTCTTTTCTCTTACCCACATTTCCATTACATTCCTTTCTCCAGCTGTTTTAAGAGCTTATAAAAGTCCTCTGCTGATACAAGCAGGGTGCATGAATGAAGGACTGCCTTCCCCAGTATTGACCAGTCTGGAATTTCAGATTATCCGGGAGCGCTCAGCTTGTGGTGCCCATGAGGAATATGGCCTGTGGGCCTACCCCACATGGCAGAGCCTTCACAGTAGTGGCACCCCGACTATGAAACCACCTTCCAGTTGAGAGTTGGCCATCCCCAACACTGTTGTCATTCAGGCACCAGTTATTTATTTGTACAGGCTTTTGGAGTAGAGGCAAGTTTTATCTGGTTTAGTGACGATTTTATTGGATTTTATTATGTTTGTAATTGTAGGCTTAGGATTTTAATGGTTCTTAGATGTTGTGCTGTTTTATAGGGGTTGTTAGCAGCTCTGGGCTCCTTGTGAGAAAAGGTGGACTATAAATGATGATGATGACGATGGAATATACCATAGTTTCTCACTTAGAAAACCCATAAGTGGAGCAAAGCTCACTCTTCATGAACTACACTTTGCCCATTCCATAACACCCCCCGCAGTATATTTTTTCTGCACTGTGCTTAGCTGCACCGTCCGATATCCTATACCCAGTTGCACGCTTTTAAGCTGACACCCTAAGCATAACAAGCACCACTGAACTCTGTGCGTCCAAACAGACATGCTTGTGCATGGAGAGCTGGACAAATAATTTAAGCGTCTTCCACCAAAAACTGATGCAAACTAAGAATCTGGCTGGAGTCACAATCAGGTATGGTAGTCACAGACCCTGTTCAGACGACACGCTAGGCCATGGTGGTTAAACCTTTTGAGCTCAACATTGTGGCTTGGTGTGTTGTGTGAGCCATTCCTAACCCTGGTAGCTACATAACCAGAGTTTAAACATGCTCACTAACCATATGTAGCAAAAGGGTTAGCGGCCTAATCATGGCTTAGTGTGTCGTATGAACAGGCCCTAGTTTAATAGACCAGCCTAAACAAAGGTGTTATCCTAAACCAAAAACTATACAGTTTATATCCCCAAAAAAGTTAAGGTAGAATATATAAATGAGTTTAATATATATATATATATACACACACACACACACACACACACACAGAAATAGTTGCAAGCACTTAAAATATGACATACAATTAAAATAGTATAATAAAAATAATGCTCCAGCAATTTACACTGTGAAGATTGTTGGAGCATTATTTTTATTATACTGTTTTAATTGTATGTCATATTTTAAGTGCTTGCAACTATTTCTGTGTGTGTGTGTGTATATATGTATGTGTGTGTGTGTGTGAGTGTGTGTGTGTGTGTATATATATATATATATATATATATATATATATATAATTGTATAAAACCTAGTTTAATAGGGCCTAACGAAATTTCACCAAGTAGGGATCTAGCTTTCGAGTTCTCCAGAATTCTTCCTTGGATGTTAAATAACACAGTGGGGTGGGGTGCAGGGGGCGGTCTGGAGAACTTGGAAGGTTGTTCACTCCATTGTGACATTTTAGTTGCATTCCAATAAAGGTAGTACTCTTCAGTGGCATTTGGATCTTCCCCCCAATAAAGAGATATGGAAGGGAATTTTTGTGTGTATTTTAATTAATAATGTTTTTTTATTAATTAGGAGAAGAAGGGCAAGGAATGGGGATCAAGCAGAAGTACATAAAATTATGACTGATTATGAAATTATGAAATAACCAGATGTCGTTCAGTTAGATGACTGATGGGAGATTCAGGACAGACGAAAGGAAGTGCTTCTTCAGGCAACACGTAGTTGAATTGTGGAATTTGCTACCACAGGGTGTAGTGATGATCAGCAATTTGGATGGATTTAAAATAGGGTTAGATA
Source organism: Anniella stebbinsi (assembly GCA_029215795.1). NCBI lineage: Eukaryota > Metazoa > Chordata > Lepidosauria > Squamata > Anniellidae > Anniella > Anniella stebbinsi. The sequence continues at coordinate 222,085,556 of JARDYH010000001.1, forward strand.
AAACCCTGGAGGAGAAGGCTATCAGTGGTTACTACTCCTGGTGGCTATGTGCTACCTCCAACATTGGAGGCAATACCGGTTGCTGAGGAACACGAGTGGGATGGTGCTATTGTAGTCGTGTCTTACGTGTGGGATTCCCACTGGGGCATCTGGTTGGCCACTTGTGTGAACAGAATACTGGACTAGGTAGCCCTTTAGTCTAGTCCAGCACTGTTCCTACAGTCTTATATAATTCCTGATTCAAAGAAGCGCTTAGGCAGATACTTAATTCTAGCTGTATTCAAGCACTTAATGGTATTCACTTTTTAACATTTCCAGTGTCTTTCAAGAGGAAATGAATATGTGTTTAAGGATATGCTCTTAAAAGTGTTGTTCTGAACAGAGTGGGATGCATCCTGTCTGAATTGGAAACATAAGGATGGATCTTGTAAATTCCACACACACACACCACTTAAAAATGAATATGGAAACATATTTTAGTCTGCAATCTTTTACACACTGAACCTGCCAGCAAATTCCAGTGTACCCATTGGGGCTTACCTTTGTGTAAATGTATAGGATGCCACTCTTAATGTTTTTGTGTTTTAAAGCAAAGAGAACTACAAGCATTTCTTTACAAGCAAAGCAGAATAAGCGTCAGCATAATTAGTATTCCTAAGCACAATTTAAAAAGAAGAAGAAGAAGCTCTTCCCAAGAAATGCTGATGCTTCCCAGGCTTGAGTAAGTGATAAATCTGAAAAGAAGAAAAAATATATTCTGGAGCAGGAAGACTATAAAAAATTGACAAGCATAAAAAAAGCACCAAAAACCTCACATTACATTGGTCAAGGCAAATGGTGCTTGGAGAAGCTAATTTATTATTGGTAGAGATAAAGCAAGACAGCTGTGCACTGTCCTCTGGACAGACATGGCCTGGCAGCTGTGTCCAGCTGTTTTTCGGTTCACCAAGAGTCCAACAGCTGAGACAGCAGGTGGCAGCAGCCTTCCTTGTAAATGGGAATGTAGGCTGAATCTACTGAACTTCACACTACTGGCTGCCGGTAGTCTACCCTCCAGCATTACCTTACCGCCTTTTCACTGCACACTTGTTGAATACTATGGTGTTCCTGCAGGATTTTCACTTCCTACTTAAACAGGCTACAGATTGCAAGCTGGAATTGGGGAGTTGTAATTACTCATTTGTTTTTCCATCATCAGTTAAAGGGACGGGGTTCCTTGAGTCCTTCAGCCAAGCGGACCTCAGCCTCTATATTTGCCAACTCCGTTCCGTAACTGCATCTGAACTGTTGCCAATAGTCTATTTCAGAGTATAAGACCAAAGACAAATGGATCCAACCCTCACGTGAGCAGACGTCTGCTGATACAGTGGGACTTCCTTGTCCTCTCCTCTGCTGTGCACCCCCCCTGCATGCCCCAAATCTGCTCCAGAGGGTCCCCCAACCCTCCAGAACAGAGATGGGGGTTATGCAGGGGGCTGCAGAGGGGAGAGGGGATTGTGTTGCGGGCAGATCCTCGCCATAGGCGGAATATCACATTTGGATACACCCCATCATCATTTACATTGGAAACGCTTGGGACCGTGCACAGATTGCGCACTATGAAAAAGAATTGGGTTTTAAGAGTTTGTTTTGTAGTTACAGGAAGTTCCTAGACCAGGCTTTGATTGTGCAACTGCCCTGCCTTAAGCACAGAATTTAATGGGGCGGGTGGAGGCAGTCTTCCACTTGCAACCCTCCTGTATTTTCCCACCATGGCTTCTGACGTTTTTCTTACCATAAAAAACCCCCCCTCTCTTAAGAAGGGCAGGCAAAACGGAATAGAGTCACAACGTCTTCTGCTTGGTAACGCAAGGAGTCATCCGCCTGGAGACATCCACAGCCTCACACAACTGTGATGCTGTTGCTTTTGGAACATGACCTGTTTCTCTTGTGCGTGAGCGTCGTTCTGTAACATGTGGGTATTAAGACTTGACGTACGCAACTTAGTGGTATGTGACCCTTTTAAAGACTGCAAGCCTGTACTTGTTTACTCAGAAGCAAGTCTGCGTTTAATGGGTCTTACTGATTTGTAAGCGTGTTTAGGATTGCGGCTTGAGAGTTCTGGGGCTAAAGGTTCATTGGAGCACATACACCCCGCCATCGTCTCACCCTGGGTCAATGTCATTTTTTTCTCAGATTGTACTGTTTGTCAGTGTTGATGTGGCCCACGCTATGTGTGAGGCCCTGGGCAGCCCCTCCCCCCACAGGTCTTGGGGCAAGGTCATCAAGCGTAAGCAAGTATAGAAACCTGCAGATAGGCTATGAGTTGAATGAACTAAGTTTTACTGGAGCTAACTGTATATAGCTTTGATTAGCAACAAAACAACCCAATGGCTTTAAAGACAGAAGTAATACCCTTTACACTCTCTGTTTTAAAAAGAGCACTGCATCCTCAGAGCATTTGTGTAGGGTGACCATATGGAAAGGAGGACAAGACTTCTGTATCTTTAACAGTTGTATTGAAAAGGGAATTTCAGCAGGTGTCATTTGTATGCAAGTGTCATTTGTCCCTCTTCATCACAACAGTTAAAGCTGCAGGAGCCCTGCCCTCTTTTGTATCTGGTCAAGAAGGCAGGGCTCCTGCAGCTTTAACTGTTACGTTGAAGAGGGAATTTCACCAGGTGCTGCATGCATACAAATAACACCTGCTGAAATTCCCTTTTCTACGCAACTGTTAAAGATGCAGGAGCCCTGTCCTCCTTTGCATATGGTCAGCCTACATTTGTGTCCCAAATGGTACAACTGCCCATTGCTTTCGACGGGGTTTGAGAACGTAGTCATGGGCAAAGTGGCAACCTCTCAATGTACTTTTCCTTTTCCAGATCCCAGTCAGAAGATCCTTGGGTGTTTGCGAAGCCAAATGCAATACAAGCTGTCGGGGTGATGTCATTTGGTATGTGCCTATGTTTTTACATAGTGGCAGTTCGCAAACCATTCTTGAGATTCCTTTTGCATCGGTGTGATTCTTTTACGTCTAAATTTGCTTGTATTTTCTTTCATGGGATATTTTATTTTATGATTGATTTGATTGATCTGTGGAAATTGCAGGACGGCCCACCAGATTGCCATCTAGATTGGAATAATCCTAGACTGGTTCTTCCACAGATCAGGTTTAGTTTGAAAGATCTTCCTTTGTCTTTTCTTCACAATTCTTCCAACTAAGTTCCCAATGAAGCTCTCATTGTTAATGTGTTTGTATAATTTCTCAACATTATTGTAATGTGAGGATCCAGGGAGGAAAAATGTCACATCCTACAGATCTTTTTCATCGATACATTTTTTGGGGTGGGGTGGAGGAGAATTACCTAGAGAACATTCCGCATTCTTGCTTCCAGAAATCACCACAGCAGCTCTGTTCTATTTTGCTTTAAAATAAGTGGAGTGGGGGGGGCATTATTTCAGTCAGTGGAGGCGAAGGCTAGAAATAGATCCTCCAGGAGAGAACGGTGGTAGCAGACATTGAAAGCTGAGGGGCTTATGGAAGAAGTAGCATTTCAGAGGTTTACATCAGGATTAGCTAATGTGTGGCCTTCCAGATGTTGGGCTGCAGCTCTAGCTGGCATAGCTGATGGTAAGGGGTGATGGAAGTTGCCACTCTTAACAGCATCTGGAGGACCACCCTTTCATCATCCATAGTTGAGATTAATATCTCAGTTCCACTTTCTGTGGTTCATTCCTCACTTGTGTCATCAGACCGGATGGACACAGTACAACCAAAGCTAAGCACTTTAAGAGCCATACGAGACATTGTGGGAAACAGTGTTTAACTCCCACCTCTAGTGACAGCCGGTAGAAGCTGACATCACATGATGCATTTCCCCGCTCTCCACCACCAGCAGCCAATGAAATGGAGTAGGAGCGGGGAAACAGAAGATCATGACATCAGGCCGCAGGTAAATTCTGCAGAAGAGGAGGGGTGTGTGCTAAATGCATGGCTACTACTGCAAACAATACCCATGCATTTAGCATGACATCTAGTTTGCCCCAAGGTCCCATGGGAGATTAATAAACATGTACATAACTTGGCCATTGAATTTATTTATTAATGCATGCATTTATTTTAAGCATTTTTGTCCCACTTTTTAGTAAAAAAAACCCTCTTGGAGTGGCTTACAAAGATCTGTACTTGACATTCCTTGTCTTCAAGATTATGATCCACAGGCCCCCCCCCCCCCCCGGGATTCCTTGGAGGAAAAAAGGCAGGATATAAATGTAAAAAAATAAATTAATAAAATAAAATAAACCTAAACATCAATAGAACATTTTTTCAACATCCCACATTTCTATTCCTTTTCAATATGTTTGTCCTAAAGCTAGTTTACTAAATATATATAAATGTATATATTGCACATGGTTGTTGTTTTTTAAAACTGCTGCGCCTCTTTCAGCATTCATTTGCCATCACAACAGCTTTTTAATATATGGCTCCCTGAAAGAACCCACGCTAAGCAACTGGGCCCGTGTCACGCATGTGTCTGTTTCATTTGCCGTGCTTGTCAGCTTGGTGTTTGCTACATGCGGATACGTGACATTTAGAGAGCATACAGAAGGTAAGTTATTCCATCCTGGGTTATCGTTATTGTTCAGTTGGCCTTCTCACAGTTCCCGCTGTCATCGTCCAGGTTAAACTTTTCTCCTGGTTTCCAACTTCTTGCGCAGTAATTATGACTGTGTGTAGGATTTAGTACCGATACAGAACTCAGCACTGAAAAACTAAGGTTTGTTTTTTTTTAAATAAACTACAAATCAAAAAAAGTCAAGGAATAACAACTTTGTAGCCCTTATGACTTCTTATGTTCACACCTCAAGTAGGTCTACTGAAAATTCACCAGAGATGATCATTTGAAAGTATGATGTAGTTTATACTTCCATTCAAAGGGAAGGAGGCCAACTAGTCTGGGGAAGGCTCTGTGGGAGCAGTCTCCTTTTTCCGATTTCTGGAGGAGGAGGAGGAGAGGTGGCGAGGCCTCCCCCTCCAGCTCCTTTTGAACTTCCTGCCTCGTAGTGTGAGGCAAAATGTTGCAGGCTTTCCTGGAGAGCCATCCGGGAAAAAAGAAGGGGGTGGGGGAAGCCGAAGAAGAAGGATCTATCCTGCACTCCAGCCTTCCCATGCTGGCATCCTCTTTTCCTGGCAGACAGGGAAACAATCTGAGGGCTAAGGAGAGCTAGCGGGTAATGCCTGCTTCCCTCCCATCCCAGGAGCAAAATGGGTCCTTCTCTTCCTGCCATAGAGGAGAGTGGGAATCGTGCTTTGGCGGCAACTGGGCACCGTAACACCAGGAAGGTTGTGAATAAAGCCAAGAATCCTTGAAGATGCACAGGAGGCATTTCTACCACCGCTGCCTGTCTCCGCCACTACTGACCCAAGGCCTTCCCATTGCTGGAGCCACCAGAACCAAGGGGAGAAGCCAGCGAGTAGCAGTCCCATTGGCTCCCTGCGAGCACTTGACACCCCAACTGCAGCAGACGTGACAAATACCCAGTGAGCATCCTGGGGATGGAAGGGGCCTCTCCAATGGGCGGAAACATGGCCAGGGAGGGCTTAGCAGGGGCCCTCTCTTCCACCAGCACCACACTCCCCCTTAATCGGGGAAGAGGATATCAGGGCTTCATTAAGGCCATAATTAAAGGGAGAGGGGACAAGGCCAGAGACACCTCATAATCAAGTACCCTAAGGAGCAGTTCCAGGGGCTCAGACAGCCAAGGGAGAGGCAGCAGGGGCCGCTCTTACTCCTGAGGGAGATGCTGCAGCAAAGGGAGTAGTGGGCACTACAGGACTAGATTCACCTCCTACAGTAGGCACTCCCTCACTCAAGGGCCCAGAGAGACAGAATTCACAAGCCCCACACTCAACCAAGCCCTTCCCCTCATGGGGCAAGAGATCGAGGGGCTTCCCCACTGCCAAACCAGGCAGAGAGGCCCATGCCCCTCAGAGGCAGAGAAGAACAGAGAGGCTCACAGAGTCCTCAAGAGACAAGCACAGAGCTGGGAGTTGAATTACAACTCCCAGCTCTGCATACTGGGGATTATGGGAGTTATAGTCCAACCCAAATGAAGAGCACCAGGGTGGGGAAGACTGGCATACAGCAGGTGTTAGCACAAGGTAGATCTTCAGATGTTTTGGACCAACTCCCAGAAGCCCTTGCAAATATGGCCAATCGCATCCTGGGAGTTGTGGTCCAAAACATTTGGAGAGCTGCTTTCTGCCTATGCATGGCATAGACAATGGAAAGCCCAGCATGGAAACAAGTTGTGAGTTTGGAAATGAATTTCATGGAAAAAAGCAGCACAATAGCAAAACAGGAATTGCAGCATGCACAGCTGTTAGCAAATTCTGAAACATGACCACATCAGAATGGATTGCATAACTAGTTCCACATGCCCAAGGCATGTGTTCCTTAAGTAGCAGCTCACCATGCCAAAGGCGAAATGGGCTGCTTTGAACTGGAAGAGACCTCCAAAACAGGTTGTGATTTGGCACAGAGGTCTACTGATTTTAAAATGTATTAATTTTATATGCTTTTAATCAGTTTTATGTATTTTATATTGTCTGTATGATGCTGTTCCCTGCCTTGATCCAGAGGGAGAGGCGAGTAAGAAATAAATAAATAAATTATTATTATTATTATTAATTATTATTATTATTAACAGCAACAATCTAGAAAAAAATCTCACTGGACAAGCTCTTGAGCATGTCTAAAGCTCTTTTGGGTCTCCTGCCAGCATCTGAGGCTATCTAGTTACAGGTTCCTTCCTTTGAGCCACCAACATTGAACCAGTAATGTTTAAATTAAGACAGTCTCATGAGTGCCCATATCCCTGTTCATACCTGATAGTTTCTCTGCCAGTTATGTCTCTTGTGAGTGTGAAATTCATTTCATTGTCTACCCCTTCCCCAGGAGACATATTTGAAAACTATTGCAGAGATGATGACCTTGCTACATTTGGAAGGTTTTGTTACGGAATCACTGTTATCCTAACTTTTCCAATAGAGTGTTTTGTAACCAGAGAGGTGAGCATTAATCATATGTTCCTCAGAATGCAGTGAGTTACTGTTAACTCTAATACAATGCGTTGTGATCCATGCCCTCATGACTCTACAAAGTTAATGTTTTCTACAATGGTGTTAACAGAAATTATAATTCTGTTGAAATGTAAAATCAGATGTGATGGATTACGTTGCAGAAAACATTTCAGCCCATTTATAACATCCTTGACTAAAATAGATAATTTGGTATGTTGCACCGAAACCCAAACAAACGGAATATTCCTCAATTTTACTCTTTTCCATATAAAGCAGGACTGCAGTTGTGGCTGCAATCTTAGTTTCCCCAAAATTCAATGCCCTGGATGTTCTGTCACTCCATGGCACTGGGCTCGGGGGGGGGGGGGCAGAAAAAGATAAAAAGGTGGCTGATATAAAAAATATGGTGGCTACCACGTTTTTTTTAAAACTCAGAATGCCAGCAAATTATGGAACTTCAAGCATTGCATTTTGGGAACCTAGGATGACAGCTGCAACTGTGGCCCCTGGAGGCCCATTGGACAACATCTTGCTGAGGGCCTCCTCAACCCTGGAATTGGCACTGAATGCAAGGACATCATTTTCAAATCAGTATGGGGACTATGACCATTGTTGAGTTCTGTCCAATATTTCGTACCCCTGTTTTAAGGTTATGCAAGGATTGTTTAAACCTTAAATAACCCTCCACCAGCTGGGTTCATACGACACCACAAGCCATGGCAGCCCACAGTTGGGAGTTGCATATTCATAATGGTGGCCAGAACATGCTGTGGCTTCTTAAGAATAAATTACCCCATGATGGGCTGTAAGGAAACATATTAATAGTGGCATCTGTATTAGTGGCTAAACACTGAATGCAACAACTGCTGACAGTGGATTAAGGGAAAAGGGAAATGTGGCAAGTATTCTGATGTACATAATTTCACTGTAGGAAATTATGGCATGGAACTAAATCTAACAAGGATTCTCTGAAATGACATCCCTTTATAGAATATTGAGAATGTAAGATGAGACATACTGAATTTACTGATGGTGATAACGTTTGGAATCTGTTTGATTCTAATGTATACTGGATCTTTGGTCTTCTGTCAATGTTTGGAAAGATTTCTGAAGGTAAATAAAAAAAAGTGGATCATAGACATCATTAAGAACGCAAGAAGAGCCCTTCTGGATCAGTCCAAGGGTCCATCTAGTCCAGCATTCTGTTCACACGGGCCAATCAGCCAGGAACCAACAAGCAGAACACAAATGCAACAGCACCCTCCCGCCTGTGTTCCCCAGCACTGCCTCTGATACTGAAGGTAGCATATAGCCATCAGTACTAATAGCCAGATAGCCTTCTCCTTCAAGAATTTGTCTAGCCCCCTTTTAAAGCTATCCAAATTGGTGGACATCTTATGGAAGTGAATCCCATACTTTAGCTATGCATTTTGTAAAGAAGTCCTTCCTTTTATCTGTCCTGAATCTCTCACCAATCAGCTTCATGGGAAGACGGGAGGTTCTCTAGTATTATGAGAGAGAGAGAGAAAAATTTTATTCTTGGTCCAACTATTGATCTCTTTTTCCAGGTGTGTCAAAAGACTGCATATTTAGCCAACTTCAAGGTGGATATTTCTGATGATCCTGGAAGCTTTTTCAAAAACAAAGACTATATGAACTATATTGGTGGGCAAAGACATTTCACTGACATCCTCTTTTGGAGCTGTATCCAATGGATTGTGTCCAATGACAGTCTTAACTTAAGCCCCATTTGTTTCAGTGGATCTACTCTAAATAGAACGATCACTGGAAACAACCTCTATTTTTTGTGCAACCCTAGGTTGTGAGATTTAAACTACATCATTCATTCAAAGGAGCAACTTGCCATAGCAGTGCTTAAAACGGTCTTTCTATTTCAGGTGGTCGCAAATGTGCTTTTCAATGGGAACCTTACAAATCTTTGCCATGTTACTTTGACGGTCATTATTGTTGCTGTAGCTACAAGCATATCCTTAGTGTATGATTGCCTGGGAATAGTATTAGAACTAAATGTAAGTGTGCACCAGACTAGTAAATTGTGTGCATTATTATTATTATTATTATTATTATTATTATTGTGACTGATAAAAGAGGTTGCTACTTCAAAATATGATTGTGCTAGCAGGGTATACTTAAGGAAGACATGTGCTGTGCTATTTAGTGGTAAGACGATAACCGGCTTGAGGAAGCCACGGAAACACATTTTTCTAGGAAAAAAAGAGGGAGGGTCATTTTGAAGCCCCACAAGCTTCAGGATCAAGTTTAGAGGCAAGATGGGCAAAGAGTCAGCAGCTGAAACACTTCTGCCCTGGCTGGAAGGTGGAGTTCAACGCATAAGAGTTTAAAAAGCTGGAAATTGTCAAGCTGACCAATTAGTTGGGATAAAGACATAGGGCTCTATCCAACAGTCCCCTGCACCCCTCCAATCTGCACTGGAGGGGTTACAAGCGGAGGGGGAATTCAGTCTGCCAGCAGTGTCCGTTCTGATGGCAGAAGCATACAACCCATAAGATCAGCGATAAGCTGATCTAGGATACCCTTTGTGTTAACCTGAATTATGAAGCCATGATTTGTCAGAAAAAATGAGACCTAGATGTCTTTAACAATATTATTTGTAGTTTTAGTCATTGATCTTGTTCACGCATAATGCTAACCCGTGGTTTATTTAATTCTTGGTTAACCCATGGTTTGTTGTCCTACTCAGGGTTTTTCTGGCAGATGATTGAACAAACTGGTTTGTTTTCTCAATCCCAAGTTTGTTTGTATTCCTCTTCTTTTGCCCAGTCCCTCCCTGTATCCCAAATGCCTTTGTGGCACTGTAGTACTGACATATAGAGCAGCTGGGTGTTTTTTTAACTATTCTTGTCCACCTCTGTAACTTGGCAAAACAACACATGTAGCGACGACCCATGGTTTAAACAACCCACTGTTCACAAACCAATAGCATACCATGGGTTTGCATTCTGTGTTGCTTGTGATTTAATAAACCATGGTTTGTTACCACAGCTGGGTTTGCACATCTTGGCAGCCCAGAATTCAATGCTCTATACCATGGATTAGCATTACTTGTGAATCCAGCCATTGATTTATTCTCCAGTTCCACTTCTTTCTAAAACCTTTACATATAATGTATTACAGCAACATGCCTATCAAACTCACCACTAACGTATACTGTGTGTTTTGCTTCCTACTTGCAGGGGGTGCTCAGTGCAACTCCACTGGTCTTCATTCTGCCTGCAGCCTGTTATCTGAAGCTGTCTGAAGAGCGATGGACCCACTTGGATAACCTTCTCTCCGGTCTGATCCTCGCTATTGGTGTGCTAGTGATGATAGTAGGCTTTGTTATGACTGTCCTGCATCCCCAGGAATGTAGCCACGGAAAAGAAATGCCTTACTGCTTCCTTGGAAACTCCTCCCTTTACAATAATACAGTTCCATCTTCTCAGTAAACTTGCCAACATTAATCAGGAAATGCCTCCCAGGGAAGCACAATGCAGTTGTAAAAGTGGGTTTTGGTGAGGCCTTTTGAAGGTTTCATTTTTAAAAAATAGATTTTTGGTAAGATATATAAATCTGTGTGAAAAAGTCTAGTTTTTTTTGCCATTGTGGACTTGCCCTAAAATGCAAAAATACCGGTCTTGTATTTTCCAATATATAAAGTCCTTGAGACCTAGTTGCTATATAGAAACGTAAGAAGTTGCCTTTTACCAAGTCAGACCCTTGGTCCATCTAGCCCAGTATTGTTGACACTGACTGGCAGCAATGGTTTTCCAAGGTTTCAGACAAGATCCTTTCCCAGCCCTACCTGGAGATGCTGGGAATTGAACCTGCAGCCAATGAGGTGCTCTACCACTGACCCATGCCTCCTCCTCTAAACATCATTGGGAAGCTTAGATTGAAACCTAATTCCCATCACAAGGAGAGGGACAATTATTGGGCTGTTCCTATTTTTAACTAATACCAGCAAATATGAAATAGCTTTGCAATGGACGTGTAAAACTCATCCCCTATTAAGGGTTAGTTTGATAAAATCTGGGAAATCCATAAGATCTCTTCGCAGTCAAAGGAACTTCAACCCTCTGTATTCAGATAAGAGTTCTTGTAAAAAAAATCCCTTTTAATTTCATTGACTCTACTAAAATTCTGCACAAGACCATCAAGACTAAATCCTATTTTTAAATTAGAAGCCAAATAGTTCTTGTATTATGCTCTGTACTGCAGACTAATAAGTGAACAGGGGCATAATTCTGTCTTTGGGTTGGAGCACTCTGAGGTCAGAGTTCTCCGACATTTCCAAAGCCCTGTCAGGCTCCTGCCAGCAAGGTGGAAGAAGGAAGAGCAGCATTTGCTGCTTCTCCGTCGTTTGTTAGTGTGTGCTTTTTTAAAAACAATTTCACACTAATTGTTGAGTAGTGGGAAGGAAATAATTTAGAGCAGTTCCAGGGCTGGTCTAAATGTTTCCCCATGTTGGGATGTGTGGTTGGGTTTGGGAGGGCTTTGGATCCTTTGAACCTAGAATCTCACCTGCTCTGCAACACCACACCCATAATTCTCCCCCTTTTTCTCCTCTCCAGTGTCAGGGTGAGGGGCACAGATTTTTCCATGGGGCAGGAAGGGAGTATCTGAGCTCAGCTGTTTCTCTGACCTCAGAGAGGGATTTCCAATCCATCCTGTGGTTCGTGGGATTCTGTTCCAGAGACCATAGGATTGCCCTGCCCAAGGATTTCTCTGTAATTCACTTTTTACCATCACAGGTTTGGGACAATGAGCTTGAGGTATTTGTTGAGACGCTTCTTTCTTTAAGTTCCCCTTCAACCTTGGTTGTTTTGTTGGTACCATTAACTTTATAAAAACTTTGAAACTTCTTAAATAAAATTTAATTTTGAAAAAGATTAAAATTCAAATCGTTCTTTTAGCTGGCTGAAATGGATCACTGTAGGAAACAGATAGATTCTGATGATTTCAGACATTTGTGACCTTCTGATTAAAATTTTCCCACCTGACGCCTGAAATAGCATAGGGAAGAAGGCCATCATCTGTAGCCTCTGACAATATGCTTGTGCCCAGAGGTACAACCTCTAGTGCCTCAAAAACTGTGTGGTTTGGGAGATGTTGGATGGTTTCATTGTTAACTGGGAAAAAACTGGGTTTTATTTCTAAAAAAAACACGGTATGGTTTCTTTTGCACGTTTTCCCTACATACAAGAAGATGGAAGGCAAGTCTTAATAACCTTGAAAGCTCAATACAGGGCAGAAGCAGTGTAATTGTTCATTATTAACATAGGTAGTTGAAAAGGGGACGTGTGGAAAATAAGCTTTGATAGGGTGTTAAGGGGGAAACATTTCTAAAAATGGTGAGATCCAAAGACCCTCATGCATGCTCCTTAAGTATTTTCATTCATGCGCAGGAGGTTCAGTTCTATAGATTTCCTTTTCTTTCTGCATCAGATGCTGTCCTGGAGAATCTCCTACCCTCAATAGCATTTTTTTAGGGAGCCACAAGGCTGCAGTGGGAGGGGAGTCCTTTAAAGCCATAGGGCGGGGGAGGGCAGAATTCAAACTTCATTTCATTTATTATGTTTCTATACCGCCCCACAACCACAGCTCCCTGGGTGATTCACAAAAATTAAAAGCTGTTAAAATACATTACACAAAGAATTAAATAAAACATTTATGTTAAAAGAATATAAACAGATAACACACAAATGGACATATATCTAAACATATATCTAAAAACATTTTTAAACTATCGGCCAAAGACAGTACAAGGCATGATTAAAACTCATTATATGGTGCCAAATGCCTGGGAGAAGAGGACAGTTTAATGAATAAGAGCTTCTCCACATGAGCGATTTATTGCACTCTTGTCATTGATCATGGCCATTTGTGGGCCCTTTTCATGACGTCAGCATCCGAAACCTCTCCCGCGGTTTTCAAGGAGGAATCCGTCATTTTATGAAACCTTGAAAATGCAGTAATAAATGGAAATTTGCTAAAAAGCAGTGCCATCTGCTGGCGATAAAATTGAAATCTATGGGAAGAAAGCAGAAAATCCCAGTAGCAGCTCTCTCCACACTTGGCAGTAGAAATACAATAATGACTAAGTAAATAACTAACAATTTCCTGCCCTTTTATGACACTCCAAATTTGCTGCTTGAGGCGACTGCCTCACTCTGCTTCATGCTAGTGCTGGCCCTAGTTGCTACTGCCCTCATAAAAGGGGTGGAGCCCCTTGAAAAAGGGGTGGGATCAGCTCCCAGGGCTGGAAGCCCAGAGCCTGCTTCTAAACTCGGGTGTGTTTTGTTGCAGACCATAGTGCTGCCTCTTAAAGCTCAATCCTAATCATTTATGTAGTTTTATTATAGCATTTTTATCCTGCCCTTTAGCCAAAGAAAGCTCTCAAAGCAGCTTACAAAAATAATTCTTAAGGCAGTCCCTGCCCGCAGGCTTACAATCTAAAAAGCATGACACAAAAGGAAAGGGAATTGGGAGGGAGGAGGAAAAAAGCAAATTTAGGTCCTAGATTCTTAGTTGCAAAGTTCAGCAGGTCATGGACACAGTGGAAGGACTGCCTCTCCCTCTAATAGCCTCATACAGATCCAGGCATGATGGAGGGATGCCTGGCTGCTGATTCCTTTCCCTCTGGCAGTTGGTAGCAGGAAGGAAGGGCACTCTCAGCTGGACCTGGACCCAGGCATGATGGAGGGATGCCTGGATGCTTCTTCCTTTCCTTCATGGCTAGAGACAAACTATGGGTGCTTCCAGACACGGCTTTTATTGCACCGTCAAGTGATTGTACAAGTGATTCAGATATCATCTTCCATCTTAGCTCTCCTGTGTTCTCCCACCACTTCCATCTTTTTTCTTACTGAGGAAAATCTGTAAAGAAAGAAAAGATGGAATAGCTGCACTAACTGTGCTAAGAGCACTCTGACTCGAAGCAGCCTACAATTTTTGAGGACTGAACATGGTATGATATATAGGCATTGTTAGTCATAATGTACATACTCCCTGGTCATTTGTTTAGTCCAGCTATCATCTTTGGTCAAACAGGTGTGGCAGGTTTTTGAAGTACTATAAAAACCTGGGGGAAAGTGTGTTTACCAGAAACAACCATGGGATGTGTGCGCATACCGCTATCACATCACCTTCAACAACTCTTTAAAACTGTTGCCAGTCTACAGCATCTGTTGACTTCAAAGTAAGTCCCCATCCATTTCAAAGAAAGCCATTTCAAAGCAACTATGCAGCGCACGGCTGCCTTTGTGTGATTTGTTTTCTCGTTAGAATACCCAAAACACCCAATGGGGAGGAGAGGGAAGGAAGTGTGGTAGGAGGAGATCTCCGATACAGAACAGCCTAAAGTCATATATTCAAGTTCGTTTTAATACAGAAGCCAAAGCTGGCAGTATTACACAGAAAGCGAACCAAACACAGGAAATTTTGTGTGAAATACAATAAATACTTTTAATTGGCCTCAAAACTCAAGCCAAATGTTAACGGTTTCCGGGAACAAATTCATAGCGTAATTTGGAATCATGTGCTAAATGCTCCTGGAGTTTGTGTGATGCTTAATGTGTGTTCCAAACCAGGAATTTACAGTGTGCTTCTTCCCCCAATTTAACGGTACTAAAAACAATAATCAGATTCTTTTGTGGGCTCATTTCACATTTATGACTGAAATGGTTGCTTCCATCCCACTGACAAGGCCATCAAATAAAAACTTGCGAGACAGCTTTCACATACTGCAAAGATCTATTGGGGGAATACAGAACACATTTCTATTTGCATTTAATGGAGTTTAGCTGATGGAAAGAAGGTGGAGAAGCCAAGATGAAATGGCTAGAGCTGTTCATGGAGACCATCAACAAATGATCAGGAGACCATTGACAACCCATTGAATACAAATTAGGAATCGCCAGGATGAAAAATATTGCCAACTTACAAAGAACTATTATTTCTCATTACAAATACGTCCACTTTTCTCATGTCTTTTGCTATCATTTTGAAAAGTAATGCCCATTGTATATGCTAACAGAGTAGCATGGAAGCTGCTTCCCAGTGGTTTGGGGTCTTCTGCTGTTGCTGCTGTGTGAGGAGTTTTCTGAGGGCTGAACACCCTCTCTGCCCACAGAGAGAGGGAACCACAAAATTCTGTGGTCACTGGGACACCCTCCCTGGGTCCATATGACTAAGCCCTACTAGGTTAAAAAAAAGTCTTTTTTATAACGAAGTATGAAGAAGTAACCCCAAAATGCACTGCTTGTGTATGGGGAAAGACAGAACCTTCAAATAATGTTCACAATATTTTGAATAACATGGGGCAGACATGTTGAAAATGGGTTTCTCAGCATTGACACAAATGAAGTTGACACAAAAGCCTTTAAGGGGCAGCACACAAAAGATTAGCATATTTCCCCACTTTCTTTTTCTTTTCATAATCAGGGTTAAAAGTCCTTGGCGGCAGGGAGTGCAATGGAACTCCTCTAAGTTACACTGAAAGTATAAAAAGCAGGATGTAAAAAATGCCAAAAAATGACACAGGATTTGTTCAAATGCTGCTGCATTGGCTGTAATGACTTCCAGAGAGACCTAATTAGTTAATTTAAAACGGCGTCCTTACAGATCATATGGTGCCTGATGAAAAGACGGCTGCCTGGTTTCTGGCTTCCCTGCTCATCACACACCAGTTCACTCAAAGCTATAATTTCCACAGACAAACTGGCAAATAGTTTCAGTCATAATGAGCTAAAAGCTGACAGGCTGAATGAGATTACAATTCTTTTATTTTTAAATGGCTTTAGAGGTGGGTTGGGGAGGACCCAGATGGTCAGCAAACTGCAAGTGTCAAATCTTTTCAGTGTTGCTATACATCACATACCTAATCTGCAACAGATTTAGATAACTTCGACTAGAGGCTTATCCTGGGCCAGATCTACACCAAGCAGGATATGACACTTTGAAAATGTTTTGAAAACTGTAGATGGAGTGCATCCTGGGCCTCAACAGTTGTCACTACTGTTATAAAATGTTTTAAAGCAGTAGTGTAGATCCTGCCCTGAAGTCACTGTGGGAATATTTAGTGAAGACTCTTGCTTAGCTATGTGCCCATTAACATTTATACTTACATTTATAGACTAATACTTCCTGTTGTCATTTTGAGTGATGTGATTGTAATCCCCTCTTCCTGCTTTTAAGAAGTTTCTTGTCTGTCTGCACATCTGCCGCCCCTTTTTGCAGCTTTCGAAACTATTTTTGGTCCAACAATGACTTTCTGTGTCTCATTGTGCTTCTTTAATGCCCTTCCTCTTCCCAAGATTACTTAGCTTTCCTGTCATTGACTTTCCAGAAACATCTGGCTGGCCATTATTGGGATACAGGATGCTGGACTTCAAATGGACCCTTAGTCTGATTTCGAATTACTCTTTGGGGTAGTTTAATTCTGCCTTCCCCAACTTGATGCCATTGGCCGTGCTGTCTGGGAATGATAGGAGTTGCAGTCCCGTACCTATGAACAGAACAGGGGTAGTATTTAATGTTAGTTTTACTTAAAGTAGACCCATTGAAATGAATGGGACTTAAGTTAGACATGACTAGATTAAGTCCCTTTCATTTCAATGGATTTACTCTAAATAGAACTAACATTAAGTACTAACTCAGGTTGGGGAAGGCTGGTTTATCATTACCTCTATGTGAGTGATGTTGGAGGCTAGGTGCGCATGTATGTATGGGATGGGGAAGATAGTAAGAGAGGTAGAAGTCTGATACCTTTGCAGGAAAATATAGGGGGTTGGAATGACTGCATATGTGCTTTGCTCTCATACTGCTAGGGGGTCCTTGCAGCAGAAAATAGTGATTGGGTTCACACAGTATGGTAACTCAGTGATTGAGTGTGGGTTGTTGTTGAACTGTGGGTTATCATGTTGTCTGAACCCAGCCATGCTAACAAACCATGATTGTTAACCATGAACAGCCCAGTTCACAGACCAACAACAAACCATGGTTTCTCGGGGTGGCTTGTTCAAGAAAAATAAGCCACCCTGTGAAAGACGCGCCTGGGTTCAAACAGCACGATAATCCATAGTTCAACAACAACCCACCCTCAACCAATAAACAACCACTGAATGTAGGTTATGTTGTGTGTTCCAAGACGGTGTGTAAATCTCATCCCACTTTAACCAGCCAGGGCCTCAGGGTCTTTTTCAGCGGCTGAATATAAGCAACCATTTACTGGGTGATAGTGACTCCGGAGCTTATTGTTTATTGGTGTTACCTGACAGAAAGACTACAAGTGTAACTGTAACCCCATTCTTACTTTCCAGCTTCTCTAAATCACCAGGGGTGCTTAGAGGACTTCTAACACTCCCAGTCAAGAGATCTTGTGCAGCTGTTCCAACTTTCTCTCCTTAACCGATTTTCTGTGGTAAAAAAGAAAGACAAAATGGATGAAGTGTTTTTGCCCCAACTGCTGAGATCGTACAGAATAAGTTCTTGAAAGAACTGCTGGCACTCCCCCCCGGGGTACCCTCCCTTTACTAAGATTGGAAGTTGACTTGCCTTCCATTAAGGCAAGAATTCACAAGGCAATCATACTTTATGGGAAAAGACGGATGGATTTTGCGAAAAGCAATTTGGCGAAACAATGTTTCACAGAACAGCTTGCAAAAGGTGGATGGCCTTGCAATTGGTTAGCACTAGGGCTGTGAGCAGCCCCCCGATCCGGAACCGGATTCGGATCTGGATCCGGGTCTCTGGACCCTCCTTTTCTCCATAGACTTGCAAGTCTATGGGCAAAAGGACCCACCACCTTCCCCCCACTCTCCCTGCTTACCTGCTGCCTTGTCGTTGCCGTCCGCCGCTGCCATCCACTGGCCACCGCTGCTTCTGCTCTACTGAGAACCAGGCCGCGAGGCCTGGTTCTCAGTTGAGTGGAAGCAGCTGCGGCCAGCAGATGGCAGCAGCGGATGGCAACAGTAATGACAAGGCAGCAGGTAAGTAGGGAGAGTGGGGGAGGGCGGTGAATCCAATGGACTCACCGCCGGCCTGGCGTCCCTGGCTGCTGGCTGCACAGCCAGCACCCAGGGACCTGGAAGTCCAATGGGCTCCGGATCTCCAGATCGATCCAGAATGATCCAATCCGGTCTGGAACAATCCTGACCTCCCCTGATTCAGTTTGGATCCGGATCTGGGAGTTCTGGATCATCCTGATCTGGTCTGGATTCGGGATCCAGATCTGCATCTGTTCACAGCCCTAGTTGGCACTGTCACATTCTTGTTTAGAGGATGCTCAGATTCTTTTGGACCACAAGGATATTTTTTAAAATCAGAAATAGAATTTTTGAAGCAGATTTCTATAAAAATATACTTGCTAGCCAGCTGCAGGCCTTTTCCCCGTGGTTTAGCCATATTAAGAGAGAACAATACCCAGCACATAAATATTGGAATCGGAATCGGATCGGAATTCCTGATATTACAAATATTGGATCCGATCATATTGGGGATGCCCGGATTTGATCAGGTCTAATATTCGATAAATATCAGAAGTTCTGATCCTATTACGGACTGCAATTTCAGATGTTTTCCCCATAGGCTTGCATTGGGGGAAAGAAAGCTTTCCCCCAATGCAAACCTATGGGGAAAAACACCGGGCCAGCACTCCCTCCCTCCCCCCACTCACACTCCCTCCCCCCACTCACGCTCCTTACCTGCTGCCTCCGCTGCCACCTCGAACTACTTCTAAACAGGCTTTCGGCCTGTTCCTCTGTACAGAGAAGCGCCGAGTGATGTCGTCATCACTTGGCGCTTCTCTGTACAGAGGAACAGGCTGGAAAGCCTGTTTAGCAGTAGTACAGGGTGGCGGCAGCGGCGGTGGAGGTGGCGGAGGTGGCAGGTAAGGAGCACGAGTGGGGGGAGGGAGGGAGTGCCAGCCCAGTGTTTTTCTCCATAGGCTTGCATTGGGGGAAACCTTTCTTTCCCCCAATACAAGCCTATGGGGAAAACACCTGAAATGGCAGTCCGAATATCCGATATGTCTGATAGTTATTGGACATATGGATATCGGATCCGATCAGATAGGGCCACCTGAGGAAATTATCGTTATCGGTAATCGGATGTCCGATAACGACCTTATCGGTTCATTATCGGACTGATACAATGCACATCCCTAATTTTCAAGACCTGACTTTCCTTGCTCTCAGAAAGGCCTTTACTGCCCTCTGTTTCCAAACAATGCCTACAGCTTACCTGGAGGGGAAGTATAAAGGGGTTCCCTACACCCAGCAGACATTTATTTGTGGTACGGGGGAGGTGGAAGATGTAGTACATTACTTGTTGCGCTGCTCCTTGTATTAAGATATTAGGGATCACTTTCTGGGAGATCTTCTGAGTGCAAGAGCTGATATTATCTGTGATCTGTTAGCAGATTATAATAAAGCAATTACAAAGTTTCACCGTTTGCTGCAGCAGCTCAAAAAATCCGCCAACATTTTCTAAAGAAATCAGGTTTATCTTGCAGAGGGGACCACCTGCTATAATTTTCTGCTATTGTTGCTACTAGGGTCTGTATCATTTTTTCAGCAGTATAAATCTCAGCCTTTTCTCTCAGTTTGGTTCTTTTATATGAATTCTCTCCCTATGAGTTTGTAAGAATTTTGGCTGCCATAGAGACATCTTGTTTTATTGTAGTGGTTGTAACGGCCTTTGTGCCATAGACAAAATATATCTATCTATTCTTTTACTATAAATGGATGAAGTGGTGGGAAAACACAGGAAGAGTACAACAGGTGGAAGATGATAATGTCTAGACACTCCCCCCCCCCCGTAGAATTCTGTGAATAAGGCAAGGTGAGTACACAATAAAAGCCTTGCCTAAAAGCACCCCAGGTAGTCATCAGGCAAGAAGAAAAGGGAGCAAGTCTCCTTAAAGTAGCTTGTTAAGGTGGCAAGGAGACCAAATGTGTAGTCCTATGACCATAAATTACAAGGCATGGGGAACTGTTATCATCACACTCACACTTTTTATTTTACAGTTTCCTGTTATAGTTTTACTAGAATTACTTTAAAAACTTCATAGGATGATAAATTTGTGAGCACTTCTAAAACATGTAAACACGTGTGTTAGACATGTTGCCAGATCTCCCTAACTTTCTCTGGCTACGTGGCTTTCTCAGTTATAATCCCTTGAAATCAATTGGTCCTAGAAACATGGTTAGTATCTCTGGGTTAGATTATCATAACTCCTCTGCTGGCTGGACTGAGTCCCAGGTTTGGGATGTTTGTCCAGTTTACTCACCACTGTGAGGAGGATGTGAAAAATAATGATTGTGTAATGGCAGAGTGATGTCATGGCACTTTAAATAGATGCATGGATTTATTAGAGCAAACTTTTCCAAGTTAATTGTAGACCTCTGCCAAGCACATTGTAACCAAAGAACATGGTGAGCAAGGGCAGCAGGGGACATTTGGCAATATGATATAATGACGATTTCACCTGTGACCTCATGTGTCCTGAGCAGCTGCAGTCCACCCAGCTATACATGCGGATCTCATGCATTGGTCCTGCAAAATCAACATTGAGCACGGATGGGTAAACTTGTGGCTCTCCAGACAAGATTGCAGCTAAGACTGGATAGGGTGGCCACTTATGAAAAAGAGCAAATGTATCACAGAAAGAGAACACATTAAATCTACATATACTAATTTGGATGTACAGATGCAAATGTAGAAATTGTTATTGCTGTTATTTCAACTTATGAATCACCCTTAGCCAAAGCACTCGGAATAACTTACATAATAAAAACAAATGCAATAAAACAGATGATAAAATAGGAACACAGTACATCTCACCATACTGTGGAATGCTGTGGCCTGCAGGTGACTGGTGTACCTGCTCAGTCTATGGTCCAGATGCTGACTGTTGATGGGCAACTTCAAGGACCAGCTCTTCCCTTCTCGTGGCTCTTTATCCTTGGACTTTAACTTTATTCCTTTGATGGCTCTTCTATGATGGCTCTTATCCTTTACCCCATGAAATAGAGGACAGTTTTCTGGCAGGCCATGCAGAAGTGGACGTATGGCTACCCTAGGATCTTGAGACCAAAGTCCAGAACCCTCCAGACTCCCACCTCACCCCATCCCAAATGACCATTCAGAGAGTAGTAGGTGATGGGGGCAGTAGTAAACAAGCTAGTTGCAAAAAATATGCTGTAGCATCTTATGTGTAAACATTTTGAGTTAGGAAGGAGCCAACTGAGCATGTACATGGTTTCAGGTGCTGATTTATTGTTTTTACTTGAAATATATATATATTATCTTTTTCTATGACAAAATGGTGCTTATTCCCAAGTCAATGTACTTGGGAACAGGGTGCCAGAAAAACACTCCATTTTATTCTTGTACTCATGACTGTGGTATGAATTGAGTTTAAAATGTAAAACTGCACATGCTCAGAGTATTTGTTTTCTTTATTTATTAGGCTTGGCAAACAGGGTTTTTTTTGTGTGTGATCATCATGGTTTGGACACTGGTTTTCCTGTGAGCTTTACAAGATGCCATCACCATGCAGTAGTTCTCTCCTCTCCCCCCACCCTTTTCACATGTTATTTTGCTATGGGGAAAATACGGCATTTTTTGTGGTCATGTGATAAACTGCAATCGTCTCCTGTTGTAATCCTTCCATCTCGCTACGTCCTGCTTTGTGTGGGCGGTGCAGCGTTGACATCAGTACTAACAAGAATTAGTTGGGAGTGTCTCCTCCTGCGCCTCTACCCTCCGCTCCTGCTCAGCTCCGTATTTCAGGAATGCCTAAGCAGATGGGCAATGGGGAGGGGGATAGTGGTTGCAATGGATGTGAGTACTCAAACGAGAAGAGTGTAACTGTCGCTTTTTGAGCATTTTCAGATGGGAGGGAAATCGCATGTCTGGGAAGCATGGTCATAGCTGCAAAGACGCTCTTACAGGGACAATACTGATTTGCACGTGGGGTTGAGGGAGGCGGACCTCTGAAGCTGCGGACTTCTGAACTTGCAAAGAATCAGGGCTTAGCAATGGAATGGGGGCTGCTCTGCATGTGCCTCCTGGAAAACTTTTAGCACTTTCTATTAAATCCCGACGTGCACACACCCCAGAGAGATGTGTAACCCCGTTCAACACAATCCCCAATCCCAGCGTATACACAAATGAGAAAAGCGTTACTGTTACTTTTACAGGGACATAACTGACTTGCATGGGGGGGAGGGCAGATCTCCAATGATGCAGACTTCTGAACTTGTGAGGAAGTGTTTCATTTCACGCTGAGAGAGGGGAGGGGCTACGCCAGAGGGGTGGACAACTATTAACATCCTGCCAGGTTCCACCCACCCTTGTGAAACGGCATATAGCATTATGCATAGGGTGACCACATTTGGGAAACCAAAAAAGAGGACCCTCAGTGGGGTGGGGGGTGGGAAAGTGGCTTTCCAGGGCCTCTGGAAAGCATGTCATTCACCCCTACTGCTTTAAAGGCCCCAATTGGAGCGGAGGAGGGGAAAGTGTGTCATTCCCGCCCTCCACTGCTTCAATCGGGTCCTTTTCTATAATGTCCAGGAATGACATACTTTCCCCTGTAAGGTCCTGATTGGAGCAGTGGGATAGAAATAACCCACCTCCAGAAAGCTCGTCATTCCCTCCAACCACGCTAATGTGGCCTTAAAGGGGAAAACTTGTCTTTCTAGGACATTATAGAAAATTACAGAAAATCCCCCCTGACACCCAGGATAGAACAAAAACCAGGACAAATCTGGGGAAATCCTGACAGTTGGTCACCCTAATTATGCACAAAAAGAAAAACTGGCTCTATAAAGACCTCGTTTAAATCCCCAAAAGAATCCAGAACAGGAAGAAATGGTATATTGCGGGAGAAAGCGCCCGTCTGAAGATACTCTCTAATGACCTAGCTGCACCAGATGTTTTGGCCTACAACTCCCATCAGCTCTACCCAGTTTGGCCAATGGTAAGGGATGATGCGGAGTTTTAGGCCCAAACATCTGGAGGCCACAAGTCGCCCACCCCTGGTATAAAGATGCATGAGGTGCTAGCTGTAATGTTTTCATTTTTATCTTTTTTTCCCTTCTGTGAGTTAAATTTCAACAGACAGGATTAAAGCGACATCCGTTTCAAGTCAGCCAAGAGAAAGTTTATTGTGTTAATGCATAACTGGCTGAATGTTCCATCTGCAAACCATATTATGGGCCCATTTTTCATTGAGTCTGGGGATAAGAGTCTTTTGCTTCTGAAGCAATGTCTACACTGGACAGCTTTTAAAGGGTGAGGAATAGATGAGAGGGGCTGTGAGAGAATTGCTTTTGGGCACCAGAAAACCAGGAGAAGGATAAAGTGGAGGGGTAGGCTGCTTCATTTGATCAAATTAATTACAGTTTCTGACCTACCTAATAAATATGTAAAGATGAAATTTATGAGCTTCCTAGCAAACCATTCAACAGTATTTATGTATACTATAAATAAAGGGAGTGGTGATTGTCTGGTGAACCACGTTTACAAGACTGCAGTGTGGTCAGAGGGCTGAGCCATTGGCAGCTGTCAGAAGTAAGCTAGGGAGACCCTTGTTGCTCAGACTATGAACTGCCCCAAGCAGGAAGCCCTTTATAGCTCTTCATGTCCACAAGGGCCTAATGGCCAACCTGAGTTTGTGGGGCCAGTCCAGAGCCTTGGAGTACTTCATTGCCAGGACGGTATTTCAAGCTGCATTTCTTAAGGTTCACAACAGAGGATAACTGCACAGAGAACAGAACATTCTCAGTTGTAATCTTGGTTGCTCTTGACAAGTTAAGGGAGAAACAAATGTTTAAAATAAATAAATAAATACACAAAGAAATAGCATTATTACTTTGCTGCTTTTGCCTTTCCTTTTTCAAAATGTAAGTTTTGCCTTTCTGGATTAGATCAAGATCTAGCCTAGCATTCTGACTCCAGCCGTGGTTGTCCACATGCCTTTAAGGTGGGCAACATCAGGGATTTGGCAGGGGGAGGGCAATTTCTACCTGGAACCAACCAGGAGGTTCTACACTCCCTTGGTCACTACAAAACTTGCTGCTGTGGTGGCAGCCCCCACTCTGGATATTTTGCATGAAAACAAGGCTTCCAGGAGGCTTCCAATTCTGCTTCTACACAAGGTACATACACCCATAAGTACTTTGTTTTGCTGAAAAATTGAGGGTTTTTCTTGTTTTGTTTTTTGCCACTGTCCCTTGTCAGGTTTTATTTCTTTTTTGCCATTGCTCAAGTGACCCTGCTGCAAATCCATCCATTCCTTGCTGTGTGTTCTAAAATCTGGAAATCAGAGGTATACTGCTGCTAAACATGGAGGTTCCCTTTTGAATTATAGTAGTGGTGTTGGTAAGAATCAGAAAGAGAATCAGTAACCATTTTATTGATATTTATGCTTAGAGGCGTAGGGCTCACCACCCCGACAGAGGAGTCATGCTCTGGTGAGTGAGATGAGCCTTAGGCTTCCTCTAAACCTGGAGCTAAAGCAAAAAGGAGATGATGCCTGTCCCAGAAACAAAATTCAGCTGAAGCTTGGGGGTTGTTTAGGTTCTGCACTTGCCAGGAGCAAATGCAGAACCATAACAAGCCTCTTTCTTCAGCTCAGTAGGGATGGGGGAGAAAACTGCAGTTTTAATGCAAACTTCCCTAATTTCTCACTTTCGAACTAATACAGGAACTGGAACTCAGTTATCCTTCAAAAATTGCACCTCTCCCATTTTGGAATGGAGTTCAACCATCAAAAAATGTGCACAGTGTTAGAGGAATTTGCATACAAAAATGCATTATATTAGGGAATTTGCTTGCAAAAATGGTGTGTATTAGGCAAAATTGCTTACAAAATGCATATTTTAGGAGAAATGAGTGCAAAAATGCATACAATTTTTTCACATGAAAATTAAAAGAAAAATCTCAAAGTTTGGGACAAAAAATTGTAAGAGTGGGAAAATGAGAGACCGAGAGAACCCAAAATTTATAGATTCGTCCATCCCTGCAGGTCAGAGCTGGAGGAGGAAAATGGAGGCACGTGGTTTTGCCTCTGTGCTTGATGGTTGCTCTTTGGTTTTTTTTGTGTGGGGGGGGCCTCTAGCTCTAGCCTCTAGCTCTCCCTTGCTTTCTGCCCACCCTCGCTACCCTTCTACACCACTATTAAAAATGCATGAGCCCTTTTCTCTCTTATATAAGGCCACCCAACCTAGTGGGTATTACTCATGTCCGCAAAATAACTTTGAAGCAGAGATGCAGAAAGCCCAAGTTCTGAGTGCAATAGGAACATTCTAATTATGGAGGAATAATATTGGATGAAATGTGCTTACTTGAGATTTCATTCCGTAGACAGCCCCATGACTTGAAAGTAATACATTAGCAGGGAATATGTTTCAGAGATTCAGCATATTAGCAGTTTTGATGTATTATAATTAGGCCTGGAGGGGCTGTATATTTAATTTCTTTAATAGCTTGGTATTGAATTTATGAAGTGTTGAACCAAATTCATAAATGTGGGCGATGTTGCCTGTCTGCTATGGGCAGGGAGGAGCTTCAAAATGATGACCCTTTCACTTTGAATCACCTTGGAACTAACAGCTCCGTTGAAACTTAAGACTGCTGCCTTGAGAGAAAGTAGCCACCGGGTGGTGCTTGATACCTAACCACAGTGCACAATTTTGTGTCCATAGGTTCCTTGGTTTATTCCCCTTTTCATATTGTATACTTATTTCATTATTCTCGTGAGGATCCTGGACTTTTCTTTTTAACTTCTTTGACTCCTTATTCACGTAATAGTGCATTTTTAAAATAACATTTGTAATGTCGATATAATGAAATATTTTATTGCAAGCCTTCTAAACGCTGTGCAATAACCATGATTTTAAAACAGAAACTGAAATGGGATTGTGTAGGTTGTCCATATGAAAAGGAGGACAGGGCTCATGTAACTTTAACAGTTGTAGAGAAAAGGGAATTTCAGCCGGTGTCATTTGTATGCAATTCGTTCCTGGTAAAATTCCCTCTTCATCACAACCGTTAGGATGCCTCTACAATAGGCATTTAAAGCTCTTTCAAGGCGCATTAAAAAATTTACCTCTACAAGAACGGAGCGCAAATCGGGCGTAGAGGCGCGTTTTCTCTCCGATTATGCGCATTATCAAATGCGCGTTAAATAGCGAGTTTTATTTTGCTCCGGCCGTTAAAGCACATTTTGACTATGTGAACAAGCGATTCTCCGCATTAACTACTTGTAAAGCGCATTTGAAACAACCGGTCAGGTCACCTGTTGAGTGCTCAATTACCTCCTGCATACAAGGATTTACGATAAAGCGCTTCCGAGAAGATGCGCATAATCGGAGGAACAGGCGTCAAACAGAATCCATCTAGAGGGGGTCCTACTTACTTTTGTAAGCTGCTCTTGGTGCCTCTAAAGGGTGGGGTATACATGCCGTAAACGTATAAATATTAAATAAATAAAAGCTCCCCCAAGTGAGAGGAGAAAATCAAAGAAAGTATTGTTGCATGTTGACAGTTGGCATCTAGAGAAGAGGGCTATGTCAGAAATCTTTAGAGTAGGGTGACCAGATAAAATCCAGGTCAGGGCTCATGTAACTTTAACAGTTGTAGAGGAAAGGGAATTTCAGCCAGTGTCATTTGTATGCAATTAGTTCCTGGTGAAATTCCCTCTTCATCACAACAGTTAAAGGTGCAGGCACTATACTAGAGTGACCATATACAAAAGAAGGCAGGGCCCCTGCAACTTTAACTGTTGTGATGAAGAGGGAATTTCACCAGGAACTAATTGCATACAAATGACACTGGCTGAAATTCCCTTTTCTCTACAACTGTTAAAGTTACATGAGCCCTGACCTGGATTTTATCTGGTCACCCTACTTTAGAGAACTTTTGACCTGCAGAAGTGTTGAAATATATGATTCCCATACCTCATTGCTGGAGTGACACCAATCCAGAAGATTTTTGTATAAATGGAGTTAGTGGTGAATTTGCCACAGAAAATCCATGGTCACCCTGACTGTCATTTTCCTCACAACTGGTTCACTGTGAAACTTGCTCATGTCCTAAACACATTGACAAAAAGTGCATAGTATGGTTCTAGGAAGCTAAGTACTCTTTTGGTCCCGTTGGCTTATTTGGTCTTTTTCTATTGTGGCTTTCTTTCCATCCTTCACCCTAGCACATCTTTCCCTGGTAGAGACAGTTTGGTACCTCCATAAATTTTGGCCTGTAAAGCCATAAAAGGCCTGGGATGAATAAGCCCATTCCCATTTGAAGCTCTGATCCCAGTGACCCTCCTTCAGCATTTAGCAAGGGCAGGGATTTTTCTGGGGTGGTGCCAATGAACATCTGCTGGGGGGAATATTGCTACTGGAACCTTTAGTGCTTGCCCAAGCTTTTGGCGGCATATAATTCTAAGTGGTTTTGACCTATGATTAATCAGCTGTGTGTTTAATCTGCTGCTTTTGTTTTATTTTATTGTAAAAATGGATTCTTCCGAATATCATGTTTTTCTTCGGAAATGTACAGTTTAAACTTTCCTCCATCCAAGTAGTCACTTTTATTCTTATTTTTGTTGTAAGTTTGTTTTTTTAATGTGCCTGGAAAAAAAAGTTCAGTTATTTCAATCTCCATCTCCTCCACCCCCACTTTAACTAGAAATAATGGATGAGATCTGTTGCTCTGTACACATAGTGGGCAGCTACAAGAATTTTAAAAACAGGAAAGTTGCTCAAAATAAAATTCTTACAGCATTAGACTTTCTTTTAAAAAACAACAACAACATGTGTCCTTATCTGACCCTAGTGCTTTCAACGCTGATATCAGATAGTTTGGATGCACTGCAGGATAATAAGAATGCAAGTCTCCAGTG
The DNA here is from genome assembly GCA_029215795.1 of Anniella stebbinsi. NCBI lineage: Eukaryota > Metazoa > Chordata > Lepidosauria > Squamata > Anniellidae > Anniella > Anniella stebbinsi. The sequence goes on from JARDYH010000001.1 coordinate 222,113,551, forward strand.
GACAGGCTGCAAACAAAACTAATGGGCCGATTCTTTCATGATCCTTTTTTAAATATTTATTTATATTGCTACCCTTCAAAGAACATTTTCCCAGGGTGGCTGACGCAAATCAGCATTTTGTATACACGTTACAAGCCTATCCTCTTCTTAGAGTAGCCAGTTTCAAGATAAGCTAAAGTGGGTGCAGAGGCCCGTGTTAAACATTGGTTTCACACATGTATCCCAAACCCAGCTTCAATGGCGGCACCATTTCCCCCTCTGAAAGTACTAGAGAAATTCTAGCATTCAGAAATCCAGCAGTTAGTAAGCAGGGAAGCTCTCCCATTCTTGGACAGCATCTCACAAGTGCTCTTCAACCCAGACGTTCACATCCTCTACCCTTTCCTAAAATGTTTTAACTCTCGAAGTTAAACTACTTGAGGGAAGGGGGGGGGGCTTGACATTCCACAGGAAACAGCCTGCAAAGTCCACAGACAGCAGTTTCTTCATTTATTTTTTTCATGAAGGAGCTCTTGTCTTCAGCTTGGTCAATACTTGGAAACTCTGCCTGAGGTGTGGGTTGTCGAGGGTGCCTTCTAGTTCATCCATTTCCCTGAAGAGTTGATGTTTCTGGAGAAGCACTTTATTGTCTTTGCCATCTTCTAACAAAATGTCATCCACTCCTAACCAAGGGCTTCCTTCAGTGTCTTAATGATTTCTCTATCTGAATTCCCTGGAAAGCTCCTGTACTTGCAGACTGTAGGTACAGATCTACTTTGGTCATACATTGTTCTTTGTGTTCCTTTTAGTTGGCCCTAAACAATATTTGCCTTGCAGCCTGGCCAGCAGCACTACAGCCACTCATGGGTAGCCACCTTCTTGTTTCCTGTCTCCCATGTTGGTTTCTGTGCCCAAGACATTTTGTTGCCTGAGGCAAAAGACAAGATGGCATGCCTTCCCCATGCCATGTACAGAAGTTGGCTGGATTGGTAACTGTATCTTACTTCATGCTGGTAATGGGATAGTCTTCTCCACTCTGCATACACAGCTTTCTCCCACCAAAGGGGAATAGCTGGGGGGTCTCAGAAGGGACAGCCAAGGGGATGGCACTGCTACCCCCAGCTTCATAGAATCATAGAATGGTAGAGTTGGAAAGGGCCTATAAGGCCATCAAGTCCAACCCCCTGCTCAATGCAGGAATCCACCTTAAAGCATACCTGACAGATGGCTGTTCAGCTGCCTCTTGAATCCCTCTAGTGTGGGAGAGCCCACAACCTCCCTAGGTAATTGGTTCCATTGTTGTACTACTCTAATAGTCAGGAAGTTTCTCCTAATGTCCAGCCAGAATCTGGCTTCCTGTAACTTGAGCCCATTATTTCATGTCCTACATTCTGAGTTGATTGAGAAGAGATCCTGGCCCTCTTCTGTGTGACAACTTTTCAAGTATTTGAAGAGTGCTATCATGTCTCCCCTCAGTCTTCTCTTATCCAGGCCATACATGCCCAGTTCTTTCAGTCTCTCCTCACAGGGCTTTGTTTCCAGACCCCTGATCATCTGCGTTGCCCTCCTCTGAACACACTTCAGCTTGTCTGCATCCTTCTTGAAGTGTGGTGCCCAGAACTGGATGCAATACTCAATATAAGGCCTAACCAGTGCCGAATAGAGGGAAACCACTACCTCGCACAATTTAGAAGCTATACAGCTTTGCAGCCCAAAACGGCATTCGCATTTTTTGCAGCCACATCACACTGTTGACTCATATTCAGCTTGTGATCTACAATAATTCCAAGATCCTTCTCGCTTGTAGTATTGCTGAGCCAAGTATCCCCCATCTTGTAATTGTGCATTTGGTTTCTTTTTTCTAGGTGTAGAACTTGGCATTTATCCCTATTAAATTTCATTCTGTTGTTTTCAGCCCAGCACTCCAGTCTATCAAGATCACTTTTGAAGTTTGTTTTTGTCTTCCAGGGTATTAGCGATCCCACCCAATTTTGTGTCGTCTGCAAATTTAATAAGCATTTCCTGCACCTCCTGTTCCAAACCATTAATAAAAATGTTGAAGAGCACTGGGCCCAGGACTGAGCCCTGTGGTACCCTGTTCGTTACCTCCTTCCAGTAAGAGAAGGTACCTTTGATAAGCACTCTTTGAGTCTGATTCTGTAGGCAACTGTGCATCCACCTAATAGTTGTTCCATCTAGCCCACTTTTCACTAGTTTGTGAAAACTAGTGAATTGCCTGAGGCAATTGCCTCACTCTGTCTAATGGTAGGGCTGGTCCTGGCCCCATCTGTGCCACAATGAGGCATTGCAATAAAGTCCATTCCTCTATAATTGGCCATAAAAGTACAGGGGGTTTTGCTAAGCATTTTGGGACTGAAGTCTCCAAACTAAATTCTCTTTTGCAGTTTCTAGAATGAAGGCGGTCATTGCAGGCCCAGCTCTATCTGGCCTGAGCTTCCCAGCAGTTTCTGCAGGAAGTGGCTGAAGGTACATGTGCTAACAAATGACGATGCCTTTCAAACCTTTCTCCTCTAGGACACAATGGCCCTTGAGTCGGTGCTGCTGTATTTTCTCTAGTTCTGACCCTCTCAGAGTAGGTCCAAAACATTTTGCTGCCTGAGGGTGAAGGTCAAGAGGCCGCTACCTTCACCCCATATTCCATGTACAGGAGATGACCAGACTTCCTGGCAGATAGATCTTACTTCAATGTGTACAAGGGGAAATGTCCTCCATCATAACTGAGGGCAACAGGATAATTTAGTGGGCCCAGGGCAGACCATTTATTTTATTTATTTATTTATTTATTTATTACATTTGTATACCGCCCCATAGCCGAAGCTCTCTGGGCAGTTTACATAGGATTAAAAACAATTAAAAACAATATACAAAAATTAAAACAGCAAAAACATACAACATACACACAATCTGTACATTTAAAACCACTTCAACACTTCAAAAAGCTACAAAAACCAAAACAAAACAAAACAAACCCAGGCTCCTCAGATATTGCTAAATGCCTGAGAGAAGAGGAAAGTGTTGACCTGGCGCCGAAAAGATAACAATGTTGGCGCCAGGCGGGCCTCGTCGGGGAGATCGTTCCACAGTTGGGGAGCCACCACAGAGAAGGCCCTCTCTCTTGTTGCTGACCTCCGAGCTTCCCTCGGAGGAGGCACTCGGAGGAGGGCCTTAGATGTTGAACGTAGTGTTCGGGTAGGTTCATGTCGGGAAAGGCATTCCATCAGGTATTGAGGACCCATGAGGACCCAGGGCAGCCCCAGCATCAGCTACCTGAGATGTCTACCTCACTCTACCTAATGGTAGGCCTAGCCTTTGATCCTCTTGCCTGGACTCAAGTCTAGAATAGATGCATTTCCACCAAATGTCTTGCTGGGACCTAATCTGGGAAAGATCCTGGGCCAGCTCACAACTGGCACTGGCTAACCACTTAATCATCTGACACAGCATCAGAACTGAACACAAAATCATTCTTGGTGCTTGGTAAATGTCAAAGATGGCATTACACTACCTATACACAGAGCAAGGGTTCCTAGTCCATTTGTCAAACAGCAGCAACTTCCTTTGTAGGAAGACTGGTCTAGACCCCTTTCTAATGGCTGTCTGCCAGCAGGTAAGGAATTTTTTAAAATGTAATTAATTTTATTGATATTTTTAACAAATAAAACATTCATAAACAATAAAACAACTTGGGAATACTTTGTCTACCATCTCTCATCAATATTCTACATTATAATTCAGACTGCCTCACCTACGTTCATTTACCCTACTTCATTCTTATCCTATCATCCTAACAAATCTTTCCATAATTGACCATGAGTCTATGGTGGTTCTAATGTTTTTTTGTTCCTAATCGTATACATTATAAATTGATGCCAAGTTGTTTAGCAATCTTGTCCCTAGTTGCTCTTTTGACTTGGATCAGCTTTTCCATAAGAATGATTGACCTAACTCTGAGGTACCATTACTTTAATTTGGATTTATGTGTTTAGACAGGCCTTTGACCTTTTGGATGGGTATTATCTTCCTGTTTCTATGGTTTTAGTCCAGTTGTTGCTGGTTATCTTTGTTCTAGTTTTTTATCTGCTCATTAGGGAGGTACAAGAATTTCATTTCTGTTTGCAAATCATGTCAACATGTCCCATTCACAATCCTGAATGTGAGGGGGAACAGGAGTGTTTTTTAAAAAAAGTGTTTGCAAATTCTCAAATTTGTGATTGTGTTTGAAGAATGCATGTTTCTTTTTAATGCACATTTTGAAATGCACGTTTTCCAAAATAATTACACCTTTTCACGCTTTAGTCAATGGATGTGCATTTGAAAAGCACACACATAAATGTGCATTTTCCCTGTTCGAATGAAAAAAATATGTTGAAAATGAAAACAGGAGTGAGCCTAAATGAGTTTCAAAGTGATTTCTGGAGAATTTAGTAAGCTCAAAAATAGCTCACTACTGCTCATTTTATAAGTTCAGATATTGTTGTTTTCAGACTCATATTGTATTCTTGTGTTCTTGTGAGCTGCCTTGGGCTCCTAGTGGAAATAAACATGGAACATCCTTTTGAAAGAATCAACCAACCTAGCTGCTTATTATTGCTTTCGGCTGTACTTGAAGAGTTGGTTGAATTCTGTCAATTCCTTGCCCTGTCTTTTAAAAAGTCCTCCAATGCATCAGATTCGTGTTGGGGAAGGGAGGTAGGTGAAATGCAGGCATTAGAGCCATCTGTTACATTCTTGGGCATCTAATCAGGCATGTCACGGGAGTGGCGCAGTTCTACATTCCACCCAACAAATGCTTGACAACTCTTCACCACAGATGCATTTTTCCGTGTTCTCTCGGAGCTGTCACTAATTGCTTGACAGATCGTCTTCCCTGCAGGAGACCAGGCAAACATTGTTGATATCTCCTTTAGTAAAACTGAATATTGTAAATGTCTGAGTGCAACAGATGCAGATTTTCTTCTCCCAGTCCCATTGATATATTTTGGAGACCTACTGATCACTCATCCTTCTTGTCGGTTAAAACTACTGGGAGGCATCGAAACTTGTTCTAATAGTTCGATCTCTGTATGACTCTGTTATTATATTTTGTTGGGATCATACGTCAGTGGCTTTTCAAAAACACACATGGATGACTTCATTTTGCAAAGCGCAGCTGATTGTGTGACAAGTGTTTAATAGGAGGCAACAACACAGCGTATTTCACTAGTAACTCGTTTTTAATTGTGTGTCCTGATAACACATTAGTGCAATCCTATGCACACTTGCCTGGGAGTAACTCCTGCTGAACTCAATGGGGCTTACTTCGGAGTAAGACATGTATAAGATTGTGCTGTAAATAATGTAACCAGATGCATATAAAAATTATACTATGGGTAATATCCAATGTTAGTCCTATGTAGAGGAGACCCGTTGAAATGAATAGGACTAACTTAGGTCTCATTCATTTCAATGGATCTACTCTACGTAACATTGGATACTATGCATATAACATAATTGGTGGTGTGGGATAATAAATACACTCATTTTAGATAACCTGTTTCAACTGTTCAAACCACATAAATCTCCTCAGCAATAATTTACAGTGCAGACAGGAGGTAGGGGCTTGCACAATGTTGTTTACCCAAGGCCACCTAGTGAGTTTATGGTGTGAAGGCATAAATTAATTGGACCAAAGTACAGCCATGTTTGACTCTGAGTTGAACTATTCACGTGAAAGTTTTGTGATCAGTACAGGAATAAATTGTACCACTCTATGTAATCAAGATGTGAGGAAACTGTCAAACTGTCTATGTGACTGTTGAGCTGTTTTCTCTATCAGAACAGACTTGCAAGAAGCTAGCTTGTTTTGTAACTGCAGGAGATTCCAAGAAGTCTAGCCGATAAAACTTTCTGGTAAACAAGCTAATGCACATAACCAGTTCCAAGTAACCGAGTCTCTATAAAAAGCTATGCTTTTGGGTAAGATCTTGGGACACCCCTTGAAAAAGGAGTGCTCCCCACTGCAGTGTTCCTTTCTATCAATGAAAGTGTGTGTTTCAACCTGAAGCGCCTCCTATGTATTTGGGCCATGATAATGGCTGATGTGAGATTTGAACTGGGAACTTGTCAACACACACAACACCAATCAGCGTCAGACCTGCCACTGGTAGAGTGAGGCAACTACAGCAGGCAGCTGATTTGGGGTGTCATGAAAGGTCAGCAATTGGTTACTATTTTTCTTCTCCTCCTTGTTATTACTATTACTGTTACTATTACTATTATGAGGAGGAGGAGGAGGAGGAGGAGGAGCACTTGTGGGATTTTGTGGCCTTGGGTGCTGTGCATCTTGTTTTGAGTGGGGAGCACCATTTGCTTCTCTGCCGCAAGCAACAAGTCTTGGGCTGCCCCTGACTATGGCCTCCTCCACACGGGGCGTTTAATGAGCCTTGAAGGCTCATTATAAATTTTACCTACACACGAGCGGAGCGCAAAACGGGCGTACAGGCGCGTTATCTCCCCGATAATGCGCATTTTCGAACGCGCGTTAAATAGCGACTTTTATTTTGCTCCGGCCGTTAAAGCGCATTTTCGCTGTGTGAACAAGCGATTATGCGCATTAACTACCTGGAAAGCGCTTTTTGGGCATCTTTTAATGCGCTTCGCCGCTTCCCGCCGCCTCCCGTGCAGAGGGATTGTGAGTAAATGCGCCTCCGCGATAATGCGCATAATCGCGGAACCAGGCGCAAAGGCGCATTCTTGTGGAGGGGGCCTATGTTACATAAATTATCTTACAGCTCTTGGTTTGTTTGTTTTTTAAATCTCCTGCTATGTTGTGTAGCCAATTGGAAACTCATTTCAATAAAATGTATTATTTATTTAAAGGCAGAGGGTCAGTTCACACAGCAACCAAATATGCAGGTATAGTTTTGTTTCATTTCAAACTTTGTACCCTGCTTTTACATCCAAAAATCTCAAAGCAGCTACATACCCAAAACCAATAAAGCAATATCAAAAAAGAGCAAATAAAGCAATATGAAAAAAATGTTCTAACAGTAAAAATGCTACAATAGTCAATAAACATAATACAAAATCCATAAACAAAATGGTAGGATCCAGATTTAGTCACTGAAATAAATAGTTTAAGTCCCATTGATTTTGATGGGTCTGCTCTAATTATGACTAAATCTGGGTCCAATCCAGTATGAGGAAGTTCCTATAATACAAACTTCTCAGTAAATAAGTGCCTAGACAATCACCAAGACCTTTAATTGGCATCTGCCTATTTAATATTGTAAAAGTACTGCAAAATACCATGTACTTCTATACTCCCTAAACCCATAATACCAAATCTGCTGACCGGCCACAGACTAAAACAGAAGCAAAGGAAATCACAAGCAGACCACATTTATGCTACTTGCCTAAGTGACAACTCAAAGGAAAATCCCCTTTGATGGTGACCCAACAATAGCAACTCCTGAAGTGCACTGTTAACTGTTGGGGCACATTACATTAGGCTGACCAGATAAAATCCAGGTTAGGGCTCATGTAACTTTAACAGTTGTAGAGAAAAGGGAATTTCATCCAGTGTCATTTGTTTGCAGTTAGTTCCTGGTGAAATTCCCTCTTCATTACAACTGTTAAAGTTGCAGGGGCCCTGCCTCCTTTTGATGTGGTCACTCTAGTATAGTGCCTGCAACTTTAACTGTTGTGATGAAGAGGGGATTTCACCAGGAACTAATTGCCTACAAATGACACTGACTGAAATTCCCTTTTCTCTACAACTCTTAAAGTTACATGAGCCCTGACCTGGATTTTATCTGGTCAGCCTACATTACATGTTCCGTACACTGCTTTCCTATCATTGTTTTCCACTTTTTATTCCGTATTATCCCAAATACTGTGACAGTTTTCATTGTGTGTGCTAAACGGTATAAATGCACAAGAGGGAGATAGTATCACCATGACAGGATCATATTGATACAACACGAGGTGCTGATTTGGCCGTGGTGAGATTGGAGATTTACCGCATCCTCCAAAACTGTAGTTTTAATGACGCTCTGGCCATCATGTATCTCCACAGACATGTTGCTTTGTTATCTCTAATGTAATGTGATGGAAATGGTTTCAAATGGTTATTTCAGAGAAGAGAAGTTTAGGAGCAGAATAGCTTTGGGTTATCTTCTGTAACTGTTTCAGAATCTGGCTTCCGTCTTTGCTTGAGGGGCTTCAAGTTTCGAAAGAGGCAGCAGCTTAGCCACTTAGCAAACCTGATTCATTGTGTCTTTGTTCTCCTTCCTGTGCTCCACGCTGGCTGCAAATTAGGCTTCTTGAGAAGTGCCTGTGACAAATGATTAAAGGAACTATCAGTGAATGCCTTATGGGGAAGACTTGGTACTTTAGTGAGTCCCAGTGAATCTAGGCATGGGTGGAGTAGTGTCAAATTTGTTGCTCTATCTGCAGGTAAATTTTGGCGCCATCATTTCTGTCACCAGCACCTGAAGGTGTAGGATGGGTGCCTCTGTGGAGCTATTTATAAGACCACACAAATGAACTCAAACAAAAGCCGAAGAGGTGCAAAAGGCAGTGGCTGTAGCGTGATGGGAAGGGAAGGGAAGGAGGTGTGTGAAGAACGTCATTTTGTTGTAACACCCAGCCAGCAGACATTCTGTTCTGGCCTGGGAAGGGCACATCTTGTCAATTTGATACTGAGAGTGTCTCTACATTAAGGGAAATCACGTTGTTTTAACATGCTTCCTGGTTCTGTGGTGTGATTGCTATGGGCTGCATGACATGGGAGGAGAAAGGCAACAACAGGTTTGAATTGAATACTTCCCCTCCATTCAGTTCCATTGAGTACTATTGCGACAGTGCCATATAACGGCAGAAGATTCTGCTGTTTCCCAGCTATTACCACTTTAAAAGTGGATCCTTTTACCCCAAGATTTCTAGAGGATTCCGTGGGAGACATCCTGGTTGTTGATGATGTCATGAAATCAACCCAAAAACTTCATGGGTGGCCAATCACATGAGTGCAATAAATCACTTGTTTAGAGGAGCCCTGAGAATATGGCTTCTCATCTGCAGTACTGCCACTTATCTGCAGTACTGCAGCAAGTATGTAACCATTTCATGCAAATCCTTGTCAGAAATCCAGGTTATAACAGCCATTAACTTAACAATGTCCTGTGTATGACTTGCAGCCAATAGGACTCATCCCTAAGAGAAGCAGCTGGAACATCCAAAGACAGAGGAAGAGATTAAACATTACTCCCTTGTCTCTTTGGAACTTTAAGAACTGCACCAGAAAGAGAGAGTGAGGCATGGGAGAGATCAGTGACTGTACGTTGTAAGAAACTTGGTCTAGATCTGCACTACAGCTTTATAGTGGTATTGAAGTGAAGTTGGGGCTCATTATACATTCCATATACTGCTTTCATAGAGTTATGTCCTGCTTTTTATTCCACATTATCCAAAATACTGCAACAAATGCCATTGTGTAGGAAAGCAACATACAAATGAAAAGTGATGATAATGAGGATAAGAAGAGAAGAGCATGTGACTCCATAGGTATGACAAAATGGCATCAGTGTTGAGTTGACTATTAGTCCGCACTGAGTTGACCCACTCATCCACCGCCCTCTCTCCTCCCTCAACCCTTCTGCTAGTATCCCATCAGCCACTGCTGCTGAAAAATCTCTTCTGCTAGCTGGGTTAGAGTGGCAGCCACCACTTTGACCGCTCTTGCCTTGTGACTCTGTGGCTGACAAAATAAACAATGGTGGCCAAGGAAATAACCAACTGTGCCCTCGACACAACACAATAAGTAATGGTGGTTCAAATAATAATAATAATAATAATAATAATAATAATAATAATAATAATAGTATTTCTTACCCGCCTCTCCCTTTGGATTGAGGTAGAGAACAACATTTGTACAATAACAATATAGATCAAATACATAAATTCATTAAAAGAGCATATAAAACAATCAACACATTTTAAAATTCTTGATTTAAAGTTCATCTGGGTAGGCCTGCTGCAAAAGGCTAGCTTTTATAGCTGTCTTAAACTTAGAGAGAGTGTTAAATTGACGAATCTCCTCCGGCAGGCCGTTCCAGAGTCTGGAGGCGGCAGAAGAAAAGGTCCTCTGGGTAACAGTTGTCAGCCTAGTTTTGGCTGACTGAAGTAAGTGTGCGGGGCGGATTGTATGGGAGAAGGCAATCCCGCAGGTAACCTGGACCCAAACTATGTAGGGCTTTAAAGGTAATAACCAACACTTTGTACTTTGCCCGGAAACTAATTGGCAGCCAATGAAGTGATTTCAAAGTTGGTGTAATATGGTCATCCCTAGGTATACCGGTGACCAACCTGGCTGCCATATTTTGAACTAATTGAAGTTTCCAAACTAGGTACAATGGTAGCCCTATGTATAGCGCATTACAGAAGTCGAGCCTCGAAGTAACCAGCGTTGGAAGACCGTCTTTAGGTCTTCCAACTCTAGGAAAGGGTGCAGCTGGCGCAACAGCTGAAACTGATAGTAGGCATTCCTGGCCGTCACATCTATCTGGGCTGTCATTTGGAGGGATGGATCCAGAAGCACCCTTAAGCTGCGAATGCAGTCTTTCAGGGGGAGTGTAATCCCATCCAAAACTGGTTGACACACCTCCGAACCCAGGTCAGAGCCTTTGACAGGAAGCACCTCTGTCTTGTCTGGATTCAGCTTCAGTTTGTTTTTCCTCATCCAGCCCATTACCGCCTCCAAGCATTCATTCAGAGGAGACACACTATCCTTAGCTGATGCTGTTATCGAAGGCGTAGAGAAATATATTTGGGTGTCATCGGCATACTGATAGCACCACACCCCATGCCTCTGGATGATCTCTCCCAGCAGTTTCATGTAGATGTTAAACAGCATTGGGGATAGGATATTGCCTTGTGGTACGTCACAAAACAGCTCCTTTTTTGAGCTGCACAGCGTTGGTTATTTGTGTTGGTTATTTCAGCCAAATAACCAACCGTTGGTTAAAAAACTCCTTCCACACAACATGATAACCCATGGTGGATTAAATAACCAACCATTGACATTTAAATCACCGTTGGTTATTGTGTTTTCTGAACCCACTCTCGTGGCTCACAATATTGATGTACATTTTGTGAGAAGATCAAGGCACTGGGTAATACTGAGTTCAAAATGGCCCCACAATTCACTACCCATTCAATTTTGGGGAACCATTTTTGGTAATACTTTCCAGGGGATGGGCAAAAATCTATTCATTTGCAGGGGGCAGGATTTACCTGGAAAAACAGCAGCTTTTTCCACTACTGCAAGTGATGTCAGAGCAACCTGGAGGCATCCATGGTCTGCCACAGAGGCTCACAAGAAATGATGCTGTGTCATTGGGGAGAAAGAAAATGGTGGCCATGAAAACTCTGTTTAAGCAAGGGAAAAAAAGCAGCTGCACCATTGCTTGTCTAAGCAAGTCTCTGCCCCTTGAAAAATAATAGAATTTGTCCTGCTCCCCTGAAAAATATTAGATTTTTCTTTTCCCACCCTTTCATCCACCACCTAGTCACCCCAATTTTTATTGAAAATACTCTCTGAGGAATCTTTGGCTCAATACTATAGCATCCGCTGCATCTTTCATGTATTCGCTGGTTATGAATGGAAAACACAAAATCACCGCTTCAAGCATTTGGCCAACTTTCCCAGGTTCCACTGAGAGTTTCTTCAGCCGAGCATTGTATCACATGCTCGCAACTGGGCACTCACGGTTCTTCGCGGGACATTTTGATGATGCAGTGACCCTCCCACGTGTCTCCCGCTCCTTCTGCTTTTTTTTCCGTCACAAAATAAGACATAGGCTGAATTCGGACAACACAATAGTCAATGGTGGGGTAATAATCAACTTTACAGTTGTTCACTTAGGGGGTACTTCCCACACAACATGGTAAATAAATAATCAACCGTGGTGTGGATTAGGATCAGCGCTGAGTTGACTATGGCAGCATTCGGAGGACACGATAGTCAATACAACTGATGGTTGTTTCCCTGCCCCCAGTTGCTTATTGTGTCGTCCAAATTCAGCCATAGAAAATTTATTTATTTATTTATTTATTTCATTTTTATACCACCCTATAGCCGAAGCTCTCTGGGCGGTTCACAAAAATTAAAACCATGAAATCATTTTAAAAATATAAAACAAACCACAATCTAAAAACACAAAATAACATACAATATAAAAACACAACCAGAATAAAACCAAGCAGCAGGAATTAATACAGATTAAAATACAAATTTAAAACAGCAAGGATTAAATTTGAGTTAATCCTATTTTTTGCCTATAACAATGCTTGGCACCATTTCCTGCTGTGTGCAGGAGAAGTTGCATGATAAAAATGCCCGCTGAATGGGCCATGTGGTCGTTGCTTGCTTCCTCTTTCTTCCCCGTGTGATGAAAGAGGAAGCTTCTCATCCCTATTGTGGGGACAGAAGCAGGAGGCAAAGTGATGGTAGGGAAATGTGATCCTCCCCACCTCTGAAAAAGCTCTGAGACACTCAACTGATGTCCAGCACTGGGAGGCGAAAAGGTAGAGTTGTGTTTAGGCAATATCAAAAGACACACCGTACTGATGTACAAATATCAGGGAGTCAAGAGATGTAAATGTTGTTCCCACAGGGTAGACTGGGGATAGGCAACCTGGTGCGTGCCATACGTTTGGTACTATAACTCCCATCAGCCCCAGCCAGCATAGCCAGTGATCAGGGATTGTGGGAGTTGTCATCCAAAGCATCTGCCGGTTGCCTAAGTCTGGGGTAGATCAATCAAACGTGTTCCAGCAACAGCAGATGCCTCACAACTGCTTCTCATCGGAGCCATTTACCAGGCTGCTCATGTGTGTGCACAATCACAGATACTGCCATCAGCATGCGGTTGCCATCAAAGTAACACAGGATGCAACCACCCTGGATTAGTGTTTCACGGATTTGTGACATGACTTATTTACTATTGATGTAAAACAGACTGTTCTAGAAACTCCTCTTGTCAGAAGAATTAATTGCACTGAGCAAGGTCTGTGCTCATGTACATGTCAACATCACTGATAAAATTATGGTAAGGAGTGTGCTTGGCTTTTTAAAAAAATGAATAGAATACCTGAAAGATGTGTGTGAACAGCTGTATTAAGTGTAGAACAACACACAATGACATCATATTATGACTGTTCACTTCATTTCTGTTTTTTGGCAGTTTCCACTGTGCTTCAAAATCTATCCATTACCCAAGTAGCCATTTGGGAACAAGGCCAAATTCACATAGGCCCCCACATCCTATTTTGATCAGGTGGTGGTGGTGGTGGTGGTGGTGGTGGGAGGGGGAAGAACCATGCCTTTGAGCCAAATGTCATTCTTATTATGTGATCAATTTTGGTCCAATCTTACACTCAGCAATTATATTATTGTACATATGCATTTACTTATTACATTTGTATCCCATCTTCCCTCCAGGAAGGTGAAGATAGCATACATTGTCTCTCTCCCCCACCCCTCTGCCCAGGCCGTATCTTCACAGGTTAGGCAGAGAGAGAGAGAGAGAGAGAGAGAGAGAGAGAGACTGACTGACTGATTGGCCCGGTGTCCTCCAGTGAGTTTCATAGGCATAGCCGAGTGGAGATTTTAACCAGGGTTCTCTCTAATCCAGCAGTCTAAGCACGGTTTCTCCAGCCTGGTGCCCTCACATTGTGTTGGACTGCAATTTCCATCATTCCCAACCAGAAGGGCCACTTGTTCTTCTGCAGGCTCTGCTCCTTTCCCATCGAGCTCTGGCATGAAATCCCCACTCTTATCTCTGATCACTGATTGGAGATAAGAGCTGGGGTTTTCCTGCTGAGAGCTGGAGGAAGACAGCCTTTCTTCTAAATCAGAGATAAGAGGGGGTTCAAAGGCATTTAAACATGAAATAGCCTGTTCTTTAAAGACCTTTAAAATATCAAGTTATTTAAATAGCAACATATTTAAGCTGCTCCTGTAAGGAGAAGGTGTGGGAACTGGAGACTTGTATTTTAGAAGGTCTGTTTCTGTGGATTACTTTTGAGTAGGCATGCAGAGTACTGAATTGCTGGAATGCAGCCCCCAAGATCCTTCCCAAATTGGAATTTGGACCATGGGAACAAAACATTTCCCCACCCCTATGCTACATGAAAGGAGTTAAGAAGGGGATGAGGTGGCCAGAGTCACTGGGTGTCTTGACCCTGAGGTCATCCCCACCTCTCTTCACATTCTGCCAGCCAAAAGTTGTTGTGGGTTTCCCCATATATTTAAAACTAAGGAGGGCAAAGCTGAATAAGATGCCATTTTAGCTGACATAAATGGTAGGAGAGGTCCAAGTAACAGTGGCTAGGGTCTTGGATGAGACAGAGTTGCCCAAGTGTTCATTACAACAGACCTGCACAAACTGTGGCCTACCATGTTGAAAACAGACCACCGACTTCATAATACCTGAGGTGGTAAAACTAGGAGATTTCCTTTGAATCACTGGTGGGCTACTATATGTGGGCCGGTAGGCTGTTTTTGACTTGGTGGATCACAAACCTCAGTTAGAATGTCAAACCAGGCACCCTTGTGGCAGTGAATTCCAAATGGATCCAACTCTCAACTCTAATGCGATGAATTCAGTCAGGACAAAGAGGCAGTGTTGATTCTGAATTTCTTTGTGCATCAGCTTAAGTCAGGCATCTGATACGTTAACCTAGTTTCTGCTCTCCCTCCTCCCCTCCACCATTCATTTGTTTTAACTCCAGCATCTCAACAATTCAATGCAATCTCTTTATCTCTGAATTAGTACATTTTGTCTAATGAGGGATAGATAATTGAATTTAATAGCAGCAAGAACAGTGTAAACTGTGTTACTAGTGAGAGGAAACAGGTTAATTAGCATATGAGTACTTTTTACTTCATTAAAGAGAGGAGTTATTACATCATAGTAAACAGAGGAAAAAGTGGTTGTATTATTTAGCAAGGTTTTTCATGTACATTACTTATCACTTGCTTATTGTCACTTTTGCATGGTAGTTGAATATTTTAATTCTGATATTAATGCAATGATTGGGATAGCAATTAGCAAGTGGCAATTTGGATGCCAAGCGAGTTGCATGGGATTGCAGTTCACTAGCAGAGCCTATTGATTAATAAAAAGAAAACAACCAGAGATAAAGAGAAATGTTCCTTGCCTTTTGCAAACATGGTCAACACTAAGAGCATAACAACATATAAAGAGCCATGCTGGATTACACCACGGGTCTATTGGGCTGTGGGAAACTCACAAGTATGATGTGAGTGCAATAGCATCTTTCTGGTTGTGATCCACAGGAACTGGTATACTTAGGCACCCTACCTCTGATACTGAAGCATTTGATCAAAAAAATTAAGGGAACAATGCTATGCCTATTTAGAGAGAAAAAGGTCCTTTAGCATGGCTGGCTAGGGAATGCTGGGAGTTGTAGGACTTTTTTTTTCCTGTCCAAACATACATAGATGGTGCCCTAAATTAAGACTTGAAACATGAATAAACTAGGCTAGATTTAAACTCATGCAATCATTTCAATCCAGTAATTTCTTATGGATCTCATGTGATAGGTAGCTACTCCCTTGTTTAAACAGCGGCAGCATTTTCAAGAGGGAAAATGAAGGTAGGAAATTAAATGCTATTAAGATTATAATCTTGGTTTACATTAGTATACAAAGATATTCAAAATGTTTTAACAAATCACAGCAGTACATAGTGGATTTTCTTCAGTTTTGGGTTGCTGCCACTCAAGGATCATCTCTGTGGAACAGTTATTTTCTGTTTATTCACTTTTTGTGAAGAATCAGAGGTGTTCATCACACGCGCAATTTGATGCACACCCGCCGCAACTTTGATCCACATTTTCAGTGCTGGACTCACATGATGTCGTCCCCATCGTGCTGTTCTCTCACCCTGAGTGTGCCGTTTCTCATTTCTCTGTCGATTTATCCCTGAACAGGCAAAGTCCGGAAACACAAATTGGAACAGGCCAAGCTGGGGTACTGACCACATGTAATTCAAAACGCTAGACTTGCATAGCAAATGGAGGGAGAACCCGCAGAAGCAAACCAGGGGAAAAACAGGAGGTGTCATGAGGATCTGAATGACATCAATGTAAAATTGGTGGAGTCCAGCATTTTCAATTTGTTCTCTTGCGTTTTTTCAAATCCTTTGGGTTCTTTTCTTTTCATTTTCTGGAGGATAGGGGGTAGGGCAGCAATAAAACACAATTACAACCAGGGCCAGCATAAAGGTTAAATAAGGCATCTGCTGAGGGCACATGCCCCAGTGTGGGCCTTCTGAGAAAAGTGCCCTGGGATTGCTCCTCCTCTCCACCACTGCAAACTGCTTGTTCACCTTCCTGTTGCTCTGGCCCAGACAGTGGAGAAGGAGAGCCGTAGATGCCACTGACTCTGTTCAGATGACATGCTAAGCTACAGTGGTTAAGCGTTTTGAGCGAGACATTATGGCTTAACATGTTGTGTGAATCATGACTTAGCGTGTTGTGTGAACCACTCCTAGGGTGACCATCTTTTGGAAACCAAAAAGGAGGACAACATGGCCACCCCAAGGGGGCGTGCGCACCAGCATGCTCAGCCCCCAAGGGGGCGTGCCCACCTGAACATGGCCTTGGTCACAGGTCTGATTTCACAGCATACAATTAAGACAAACTGTTCTACGTAACATTTTAACGTTAAAATCATTGAAATAAAGAACAAGTGAGACATTCAATGTATTTTTAGTTGCTGTACAAATTTCTTTTTGCTGTCCTCATACAAGATCTATAGAAACGAAATCTGTGATTTTCCATTTTTCTAAAGAAAACAGGTCCTGGATTAGAAAAAAAAATAGGAGGGGGTAACGCAAGTGCTAGACTAAACAGGACATGGGAAATTTGCGGTTAAGAAAGATTAGAAAGGGAGGCAAGAGGTGCTCTGTGTAAAGAAGGACATCCTTTTATCAGTCCTAAACCTCCCACTATTCAGCTTCATGAGATGACTCCATGTTCTCATATTATGAAAAAGGGAGAAAAATGTCTCTCTATCCACATTCTCCACACCATGTGTGAGAAAAAGCCAACCAGATCTTGACTAGGGGTGACATTAATAACAGGGGGAGGGGGAAGAGTGCAATGAATGAATGCTCAAGAAGTCTGGCAGCTCTAACACCATGCTTAAACACATATACCCCATAAACACAGACCAGTAGAGGCTGGTGTCTCCTATTGCAGTGGGGCAGTGAATCTTTTCTGGCTTTCGGTCTGCACCAGTCAGAACTCTAACAGAGCTCTCTAAGGTGCTAGAGCATTTTGGGGATCAGGTTCAGCATGTTGGATTGCTCCTTTAGAGTTCTGACTGGTCCTGACTGAAACTCAGAAGGGATTCACTGCCCCACTGAAATACAAGTCACCAGCCTACACAGACACTGACGTTTTATCAGGGGGAAGAAGATGCTTGGGATGTTTGCCTAGCAACCACTGAATCCCAAGGCCTGCTTATTTAACCTGGAACATCAACAGTAATTGAAAGGAATTCATGTTCTGAAACAATTCCTGCAAATGACCAAGGTAAAATGTTTTAGGAAGGATCATCGAAACCTAGTACAGTCATGACATTTTCAGCCTTTTCTGTAAAATTACTAAACATAAATTGCCTCCTTTACTTCACTTTTAAACAACTAGACCAGCCTTTTCCAACCTGGTGCCCTCCAGATGTTTTGGACTTCAACTCTCATCAGCCCTAGCCATTATGGCTAATGGTCAGAAATGCTTGGAGTTGTAGTCCCCAACCAAGTTGAGGAATTGCACCAGGGTGAGGAATGCTGAACTAGACTGGGTTTTTGAAGAGGTCCATATAATGGCAAAGCATACATACTATTTTTAAAGATGCACATGAAGGGTCCTGCACTTAGAGGTCGAGCATTTAGGCTACAGTTCTATACACCTTTACCTGGAAGTAAGCCCCACTTGGAAGTGCACAGAATTGCACTGTAAGTGTCCAAGAGAGCGGAATCCTATGCAAGTTTAGACAGAAACAATGTGTCTATGTTAGGGTGACCAGATTTTGAGGATCAAAATCCCGGACCCCCCCCCCCCCGCCATCCCACCCACCCAAAACAACCCCCTCACCGCGCGCCCGCACTGCCCCGCCCCTCGCCGCCCCCCCGCCCGCATACCTCGCGCTGCCACCCGCCCCCCGCCGCCCCCCCCCCCCCCGCGCCGCATCTGCTGTCTTCTCCAAGTTCCATCTTAGAGCATGCCAGGGTTTTTTGGATCTGTATTGAAGACCTTGATTGGAATGAGGCTGCCTCCTTGATCAGTTCCAGGCGGGTCTGGTAGATCCTAAATAAGATGAATGAGCCCAGCTGGACATACATACAAAGTTATTGCCAGACCTGATTAATTGTTTTCTCCGCTTGGAGGAATGTTTGGAGTCCCAGAAAAGGGCTTGTCCCACCTGGGCGGTTCTCTGGACTATGGTACTGACATGTGAGTGCCTGTGCCACCCAAATAATTGGTGACAGGGCCTAAACTCATGCAGCTTCGTGGGACACAGGCTCATCTCTCAGCCCTGGAGAAGGACCGTTGCTTCCAGCTCAGCTTGTGTTTGGATCGTGGCCAATTGGGACACTCTGCTGCAGTGTGTCCAGGGAAAATCTTAGGTAATTGGACGATGGGAGAATCCATGGCCTTCACTGTGAGGTGTCCCACAACAGTTTTCCCAACATCTGACAGGTGCCAACCCACCAGCAGAAGCCACATCTCACAAGGTTTGCCTCTCCAACATGGAGGTATTTTGCTGTTCCTGAAGCCCTTCCTGTCCTTCTGGAAGCCATTGATGGACGGCCATTGACACCTGGCCCCGTCCAACATGAAATTCAGGATATAGGGATGGAAATCCAGAACCAGAGGCTATGGCTACCTTTCATGAGGTCACCTCATTCCCAATTGTATTGGGGACTGCCTGGCTTGCTCAACACAATTGTTTTATCCATTACAGTGTGGCCAGTCCATAGGATCAGTTTAGCCTACTGTTAAAATACTGCTTCCAAGGATACATGATCCAGTCAGCAGCCACTGTGTCCCCTGAGTCAGAACCACAACTTCCCTTTTAAGGCATATTCAGACTGGTGGAAGAAGAAAGCCTGCCCCTCATCACCCCTCTGTCTGACCCACGGACCTTGTCCCGGGACTTTGCTTCCCGGAGGGCCAGCTGCATTCCCTGTCAGAGCAACTTGAACTGGCAGCCCTCACGTAATTGGGGGTAAACATCTAAATCATGGCTTCCTTTGACCTTCCACCTCACCTGCCAGGGTATCTGTTTGATTCGTCAAAAGTGGGGAATTACAATTGTGCAGCAGCTACTGAACTACTGGAAAGGTTACGGTCTAGAAGAGCGCCCATGTGAGCCTCCATGCATGTCCAGGCACATCAACTCATGCAGAAATTTCACGAATGACATCAGTCAAAGCCTGGACCAAGTCAGGTGAGATGGGACGTGCCTAGAGAGGGGGAAGGTAGGGTTGCCATAGGTCCTGGAAAACCGGGAATGTCCCAATTTCTAGGTGATTCTGAAATGTCCCGACCGGCTGGGCAAGAATCCCGGATTCCCAGTCTGGCCAGCTGATTTCTAAAATGGTGTCTTGAGCAGCATAGCTGCAGCAGCAGAAAAAGGCCCTCTTGCTTTCCTCAGGCTGTCGCGCTGCCTGCTGCAGTAGGGCTGTTGCTGCTGAGCCTGGGAGAGCCCAGTGATTTAGTCAAACAATCAAAGAAAAAAGTCTCCTGACCAGCCGCTGCAATGGTGCAGCTTGTGTTTTCCCTTCCAGGTAATCCTTTCAGTGGCAGATTAGACCCCATCGCTTTTTTTCAGGAAATCCTCAGGGGGAGGGGGGTTTACCCATGGGAAACACGTTGTTTAAAATGGGCTCTGCGTTCCTATGGCTGCCTCTCTTGTAACTGCTGTCTCCTCCCCCCATTCACTCCTCCAGCCCTTTTCTCTCCTAACTCCCTTACTTTTTATTTTGCTTACAGGAGGGCTACTTACTGCCTGTTCAGAGACCCAAGTGACTCAGTGAAAGAAGAAGGGCTGGTGCTTTCCCCCTTCCAGCCAGGTCAGGAATCCTTTCAGCTCTAGACCAGACCCCATATAGCTGAGGCTTCATAGCTCCTTTTATGGAAAACTGTTTGGGGGATTGGTTGGTGTTGTTTTATCAATGGGAACACTTGCTTAGCCAAAATGGCTTTGCATTGCTGCTGCTCCTCTCCTGATTGCATTAGGCAATTCCCCACCACCACTCCCCCTCTGAGCCCTCCCCCCCTCTCTCAGCCTTTCCTCTTCGAACTCCCACCCACTCCATTACTTTTTGTTTTGCTTCCACCATATATATATATATATATATATATATATATATATATATATAATTGTCCCGGTTTTGAGGATTCAGAATATGGCAACCTTGCTGGGAAGGCGTCTTGTCCCCTAGATTGGAGGCTCCACATTACTCTGTGAATCACTGGGATTAAGACAGACCACACCTAATATCACCTCAGGGGGTGTCCTCAGCACCCCCTTCTCTACCTCCATCCTCCCCTGTTCCTCAGCCACCAAGAGCACAAGACTCCGGAACCTGAGAGCGGCCCTTAAAGGACTCCACTTAGTAGGCAACATGGGTGAAGCCCCTGAAAGACCAGGTGCAGCCAGCTCTCTCAAGGCCTATGTGGACTACAGACCTTCGCCTGAGCAACAGCTCCTGATGGGAGAAGCTTCCGGCCAGCACTTTGTGGACTGTGCTCTCCAAGGTCCTGCCCTGCCTCCAGCCATCTCCAGTGTGGAGACGATGCGAACAACGCTTCCCCTGGTTCAGACACCAAGTGAGGAAACCCATTCCTAGAACTTCAGGGGAGGAAGCATTCACAGCAAATATCCCTCCCTTCATCCCGTTCGTGGGAACATCTCCATCCTCCTCCTTCATCTTTGTCTCCACGTGGCATAACGAAAGGTCCTTGGACCTGGCATTGGGAGAGCCTGCAATGGGAGTGAGGAGGTCAAGGGACTCTTGGGAAGGCTACCTCACATCAAACTTTAAGCCCTCCCCCTTATTCAAAGGTGGTTTAGCCCTGCATCTGCCAGAAGTCCCACCCCATCCCTGGACATCCCAAGTCGAGGCATCACCGGATGGGGGTCAGGTGACTCATCTATGAATTTGTCCGTTTAGCCCCTGCCACACATGTGGGGCACTGAAGGCAGTTAGGTACAGGGGTTAGGGATGTCAGTCGCCAAGAAGTCCAGCCCTTTTAGGCTTGCCAGACTTCTGCAGCACGCCTGACTCGGTTTGCTTTTGCGACCTGAGCCACGCGATTTTACAGATTTTTTGGGGTCGTGGCTTAATTTTTGCAAATAGGGATTTGTATACATTTCGCCTGTAAATTTTGCAGATTTGCATAATTTGCAACCAAATTTGGGCAAAACGATTTTAACGGAAACTTCCGCCAGCTGGCCTGACTCATTGCACATTGAGTGGGGCCAGTTGGTGGAAGACAAAATGGAGTCTGGGGGGCTGGGCTGACAAACCTTGTGAAGCTCCACCCCCCAAACGGATTCCCTTGACATCCCTAACTGGGGTTCAAGCTTAGGCAGGAGGGATTGACATAGTAGTCAGGGGACACAACACAGTCAGGCACTCACACGCATTACACAGTCCGGAAGCAGAGTCACAGAGGAGTCCAAGGGTCAATAGAGCAGAGCATACATCATAGGGCAGGTTCGGGAGGCTAGATGGCAGACGCAGGATCATTTCCAAGCCCATCCCAAGATGTTCCAATTTCAAAAGTCCTGCCCTGGATGGAGGGTTTACCTGATGGGATCCTGTGACTCCTCTACAAACTCCTCATGCTATGGTAGCTGAAAAGGATGAGGTGGCATGATGAGTCTGTAGACAGGTCACATGACCTCATCAGGTGATCCCTCCCTCCAGGGTAGGACTTCTGGGCATGGGGTTGGAAATGACCCCCACTGGGTCACTTCCATGCCCCCACATGTACAGCAGGGTTCTACACCCCCATCCTATTGGTCCATGGAGGTATGATGACTTCATCTAGGAGTCACATGACCCCCATCCAGTGATCCCTCTTTCTGGGAGAGGGCTCCAGAAGTGGGACTTCCAGGGATGCGGTCGGACTTTCAGCAGGGGCAGAGTTAACCACCAGCCCATTAAAATAAGGTGCAGGGCTTCCAGTTTGATGCGACATAGCCTTTTTCACTCCTCCGGTATATGTTGTGCCCAGGGCTTGTGTGGGGGATACGACCTCCCTCTGCCCCATTGCAGGCTCCATGAGCCACAGAGATGGTGTCCTGATGAGGCATTTTATGGGCACTGTAGACCTACCCCAGCACCCAAGGCCCAGTGGAGGGTGGCATCAGTGGCATGCGGACTCCCAGCTTGACCTGAGAGGAGAAGAAACAGAATCAGCTTCTCCAAGACAAGAAGTTGTTTGTCTTTTTTGTTTTTCATTGCACAGTTTTATTGATTGTATTGTTTTAATAATTTCATGTAAACTCTTTCGTGAGGCCAGTCTATAAGGAAATATATAAATATCTTCAATAAATCAATATCCAGTTGCTCATTGCGTTGATGATGTCATGGCTAGTTTGGCCCTTAGTTTGAGAGTTTCTGGAAGGCCACTGCAGCTGCAATAAGTTTGTGGTAAATGCACATTTTCCCCAATGTAAACGCACATTGAGGATCATGGAGGTCTGCTGAAACATTTATGGTGCCATCCTATGCATGTTTAGACAGAAAAAAGTCCTACAATTCCCAGCATTCCCGAACTGTCAAAATCAGGTGCTTCAGCAGCCGATGGACGGACTTCCAGGAAGGGAGGACTTACATGGCAGTTGTTCTTAGTATTGCGAGACGTATATGGCCGCCTGTCAACACGTTTCCTGGGTGGCTTACAATGCACAAAATAAAAATCCAATCTTGAATTACAAAATAATAATAGTGACAACCAAACAGTAAAAACCCTAGGCAATTGTTTTTTCTTAGAAATTTTACAGGTGCTACCATCATGACAAAGCAATTGACTCAAGGTCTCCCACATCTGGATTGAACTGAGCTACAATTTTACTAATAAAACCTCATACAGGATCCTGGGGCGGTTCTCTCTTTTTTGGGCTCACCCACAATAAGAGGCACTCAGTTAGAATGCTAAAAACCAGGTACCACTATGCCCCGGGGGTTTGCCAGCATGGTTACAGAGCAGAGTCAGGGATGCTATTGGAGACACGAAGGCTTCTTTCCGGAAATGGAAGTCTTGCTCAAATGAGGAGAATACAAAGGAACCCAGGCTTCGGGGAAAGAAATGCAAGCTGGTTAAAAACTAGGAAGCAGGAAGTGGGAATAAGTGGGCCATTTTGGCCATGGAGGGGCATAAACAGTTGCGATGGTGGAGGATCAATATTGCGACAGATGCGTTTTAACTTGTTCTCAAACTAGGATGAGCATATCGAAAAGAGGACAGGGTTCCTGTATCTTTCCTAACCATGGTGGTTTAAACTATGGTTGAAACATGCTCACTAACCATTTGCTACAAAAGGGTTAGTGGCCTAACTGTGGCTTAACGTGCTGTCTGAACAGGTCCACTGCCTATTTGCTCACCAGCTTTCTGCCTGTCAAGCCAGCAAATGGTAACAATGATGAAAAAGAGGAGGAGGAGGAGCAATAGCTGCTGTTGACAATGGTGTTGAGAAGATAGACTCACACTGAGGGAGGGGACCCACTGAGGGGCCTCAAGAAACTTGAAGTAATCTGCCCAATGTGCACAGACGAAGTGCTGCTAAGGCTTTTCAGGGCTCATGTCTATTTAAATAAAAACGTAACATTTGTAGAACATGTCTGAGGTAGTTTTTTTTTGTTTTTGCTTCCTGTTTATTGGGTCGGAGGGATTAGTGATGAATATCCTCTTAATTATCTTTTATTGGTAGTTTCTGTTCTGGGATGGCAGACTTTATAGTATAATCCTATGCATGTGTACTCAGAGATAAACCCCACTGAGCTCAGTAGAACTTATTCCCAGGTAAGTATGTATACTGTAGAACTACAACCTTAATTACTGATTTTAGGAATGTAGGAAGCTGCCTTATACTGAGTCGGAGCATTGGCCCATCTAGCCCAGTACCTGGCAGTGGCTCTTGAGGGTTTCAGGCAGGATTCTTTCCTCGCCCTACCTGGAGAAGCCAGGGATCAAACCTGGCACCTTCTGCATGCAACGCACTGAGCTATGGCCCCTCCCTTCAGCTATGGCTCCTCCCTTTTCTCTCTCCATATTTTTATAGCAAAGTAGCACTATTTTACTATATAAAAAGGAACAGAGGAAACTGTAATGAAAGGCTCTCCCCTACAGGGAATTGACACTAGCAATAAGAGGCAGTCAAGAGACGTTCTTACAAGGGCAAATCAGAGGCTATTCATCTATAATATTCTGGCAAGGAAGCAATAAAATAGACTGAAGATGCAATCCTATATTGATTTACCTAGGCGTAAGGCCCATTGAACACTGTGGGACTTACTTTTGACATATATATGATTGCACTGTCAGCCTTCAAGCAGGAAGCTTTTAATTAACACAAGAAGGGACCTTTGATGAATGGGGCTTGAGTAGACATTGTAGAAGGCTCTTGGCCATAGCAAAGGGCATTGCTGGATCCTATAGTTTAGAGATAGGCAACATAGCTCCAGTGCACCCCTGGATGCTTTTCTTGGTAGCCCTCCCCCTCCCAGATTATAAAATAAAATAAAATAGCAAAGTTACTTACTGGAAGCTGGGATCACTTCACAGCAAACTGAAGCCCTCTAGGTGCTTCCATCTTCTTTTCCCATGAATGGCTCTCAGTGGGGCTCAGAGACATCCTTAGGAGATGAAGATGGCAGGTGAGGTGACTGTAGGCCCATGCTTTCATCATCAGCACACCCATTTTGTGTTGGTGACCAGGACAGTTTCTCAAATTGCCACATGTGTCCACTGCCCCCAAAAGGTTACTGTAGGTCTATCTTATCTTCCGCATAGAGTCTCCATTTTAATTCTGCTTCTAGCTGCCTCACACCAAACACCACTAAAGGGTTCTGAATCGGAAACCAAGGTTGCTTCCACCGCAGAACAGCTAGTGTCGAATAAAATGCTTAGTAACTTAAAAGCTTGCAACAAAGGCAGTGGCAGCACCAAGGGGGGATGCAAGGGGGTCAAATGCCCCTCCCTCAAACAAGGAGCTTGCCACCCCAGTTGAGGTGGAGCAAGAAAGAGAGGCAAATTTAGCTGCTCTCCCAACCCCACTCCTGCCCAGGAGGGCCCATGGCTTCTTTCTCACTGGAGCCGCTGCCGCCCACTTGCTCACTCAGCCAGCTGCTCCCTCCTACAAACTGCTCTGCCTGACTTCTCGGAGGTGTGCGGGTGGCAGAGCAGCAGCCAAGAACTGGGTCAGCTGGTCGGCTGGGGAGAGGGACTGTTTCTGCTGTCACAACTGAATAATGTTTATTTATTTATTTATTTATTTATTTCCTGCCTCTCCCTCTGGATCGAGGTGGGGAACAACATTAAATACAAACAGTATCAAATGCATAAAACTAATTAAAAACGTATAAAACGAATACATTATTAAAATAGCAATAAAAACTCTTAAAATTCAACTAGGTAGGCCTGCTGGAAGAGATCAGTCTTTATGGCTTTCTGAAATTCCGGAAGACTGTTAAGTTGATGAATCTCTCCCGGCAGGCCATTCCACAGTCTGGGAGCGGCAGAAGAGAAGGTCCTCTGGGTAACGGTTGCCAGCCTAGTTTTAGCTGACTGAAGCAAATTCACACACATCCGACCCTTCACACGAGCAATGCCTGAAGGAGGCTATGAAGAAATATACTTTGTCCCTTCTGTGCCCCTCCCTCTTGATTTTTTTTCTGTTTCCGCCACTGGTAAGAAGAGCTGTAGGCTGTTGTTTTTCTTTACAGCCTTCTTCATGCATTACTCATGCAAAGGGTCACTGTGTGTAAAAAGCCTCTGACAATATGCAGCTCACCCACCCACATCTGAGATCTACACATGTAGGATTTTCCAGGTCCTGGGAACCCTCTGTGAACCCCTTATCTTTCGGCATTGTCATTGCTTTTTGGAGAGAGTGTTGTCGCTGTTGTTGCTGTTATTGTTGTTGTTGTTGTTGTTGTTGTTGTTTGCAACAGACTTAGGGAGTGCATTATTTAGGAACAGCAGGTAAATTTCCAGTTCCATTGATCACTTCCCTTAGGAGGTGGGAAAGTTTTGAGGATCACTGTGTTAACAAAATAGGGGTACAAATGCGAAGATTCTTGGGAGGTTTTCAAAATTATTTGGAAAGTTGTGGTTTTACTCTCGTGAGTAGCTTGAACATACATTCTTCTTCAAGAACGAAGTCAGGGTTTTATTCCATACAGTGCATAGCACAGTGTTGTGCTGTGTTTATATCTCCTTTAGTGGCATTCTTAGAGGCAATGCAGTCAATCATTTACCCCAAAGTACTTATCTATGGCATGTATCTTGGCCCACTGTACTTAGTTAATGTATTTGTTGGCACTTTTATATTTCATTGTGGTGAGCAGTACAGAATGCTTGTGGTTTATCAAATTTGACCTTTTGCTAGCATAACTTGCAAGTACCAGGGACAGCTTGCTACAATTTATATATGAATCAAGTATTAATCAGATCCCAGAACAGTTGCCAGGTTAGTCTTGTGTAGCAAAATCAGCAACAAGTCCCATGGTCCCTTAAAGACAACCTCTGTGTGTGTGTGTGTGTTTGTATTCATAATTTTGTCTTTTCTACATTCTATGTGTCTTAACTTTAGTACAATGGACTTTTGAATATCATTGTGCAAGGTGGGTGCGGAATATGAAAGAGATGGGCGTTTTCCCTGTTAGATTCATGTTATGACTCATGCAACTAATTAGGTTGAAAATAGAGGTGCCTTATTCTATTAACGAAGTATAGATGGATGGCATAACAATTTTGCTATTCCATCACAATGATGAAAGAAACGCTGAACAATTAACTGTGCTCTTCTAGGATCTTCCTCTCCCAAACAGCTTTATGTTATTTTGTCAAGTGGTTTATGTAGCATTCCACTCAGTTGCTGCCTTCTATCGCATTTGTCTGCCAGTATCTCTTTCAGAGAACGTGCAGAGGCAAGTACATGCCACAGGAAGCATCGCTATGAGCCAATCGATGTTTTTGGTGGAGTGCTTTCTTCATTTCAATCATTCATCCATTTGTAATCTACCCATTTAATTAAGCCTTAAAAGTACTTCATGGTGGTGGTGTACTCCTGCTTATTACTTTGTGTGCTCTTACTCAAGGTGCACTTTGCAAAGGAAGGAATGAGGACAATGAAGAAGCAGTACCAAGGAGTGCATTTCAAGTTGCTCCCCAGGGGAGTCCACCTC
This sequence comes from Anniella stebbinsi, assembly GCA_029215795.1. Taxonomy (NCBI): domain Eukaryota; kingdom Metazoa; phylum Chordata; class Lepidosauria; order Squamata; family Anniellidae; genus Anniella; species Anniella stebbinsi. Next base: position 222,141,048 of record JARDYH010000001.1, read on the forward strand.
TGTATGCTGATCCATTCCTTTGCAGCGGCTCGCCATGCCATGAGGTTCTCCTATATCCCATTTCAGGAGCTGAGCCATGGCGAGGCATTTTCATGTGGCAGACCACTGCAAACAGCTCAGGGTTTGGAGACAGCTGCTGCCATAGAGAGCCATTGAAAATAGCCTTCATGCAATGGCTGCCTGTCTGTATCGGTCCCACATTTTAGCTATTTATGGAATTATGGATTATGACCCAGCATTGTTCATTGAATGGGGTGGAATCAAATTTCCACTGAAATCATTAGTACTTTTGAATAGCTGCACTGGCTAATCTTTCCATGGGTTCAGTGCTGGCTCCACGTTTTGGAGGGCCTTGGACAATACACCCTCAATGGGTCTCCTCCCTCAGTGAGTTTACCTTCTCATCACCATTGTCACTAATTGCTAGTGCTCCTCATCCTCCTTTTCATCATTGCTACCACTTTATTGCTTACAGGGAGAGAGCCAGGGAGCAAGTAAGCAAGTGTGCACTGGCATCTACTGTTCCTCCTTCTCACCATCACTTGTCTGAAGCAGAGCAAGAAGCAGGTGAACAAGCAGGTTGCACTGGTGAAATGGAGGAGCACCTCCAGGGAGTTCTTGTTAGTTGGCCACCTCTGGGTGTAAGCCCTCGGCATGTGTCAACTATGCCCTACTTTGATGCCAGCCTTGTATGGGCAAATCACCCTCATGCAGAGTTCTGCACACACACACACACACACACACACCTGTAAAATTTAGATGTGCTCATCAACATTCCCACAGAGTGAGTTATCCCTAGGAATAAGGAACAGAGGCGTAGCTACTTGTAGCGTGATGCAGGCAATCTAGAAAGTACAGGTTTCTAAAGGTTTTGAAGTGGGCAGAGTCGTCGCATTTTCTGCACATGCACACCCCAGTGGCAAGATAACATATGCAGCTGCTTCAACCTTCAAGTAAACGAGTTTAGGACTGAGATGTTAATGTAATGCTTTTCCTTTTACTATTCCCTTTTAGTGTTTGTCAACACAAAACAAAAACTCATTAACTGAGAAACAGAGGATATATTGGAGACATTTATGTGTTTTGACTGTTACGTTGTCAGGACATGGTCAGGATCAGTTTAATGATTTCCATAATGATTAATGGAGGTTTTCTTAACAATAAAATTATAATTGGTACCATTGCAGATTACCTGTAGGTCTAAGCATGAGGATATATATATATATATATATATATATATATATATTCTAGAGAAGTCATCAACTACAGATAATTGTTCCTTTAACTGTTCTGTATGTGCTTCAAAAGTGTAATATAGGCAGCAAAATGTAACAACCACTTGCTCAATTTTGCAAGATGAGACTTTGGGGAAATCTCATCTCTGTCAACAAAGTTTCGTTGAACTTTCCATGTTGGGTAATTGCCATGGACATGAGCACAATTATAAACATCTGCATAAACTCGCCTCAATTATTTTTCAGATCTGGAAGTAAATTACTGATTTCAAATGTTCCTTAAAACATTTAAAGAAAATAACAACAAATGGCTTTCCACTGGGCTGCAAAATGCCCATGTCTATTAAGCAATGCCTGTTTCTACACCCAAGCATTGCTCCCTTTCCCTCCCCCCCCTTGTAACTGTTCCTACTCCTCTGTCACACCCAGTTCCAGAAACTGCTTTTAGCTCATGTAAATTACTCCTTAAAACTCGCTGGTAGTTATCATCCTTCGTCATAGTTGCCCTGGGCAGTGTACCTGCTTTGATATCAGGGATGGGAAAGCTGTGGCCCTCCAAATGTAATTAGGCAACAACTTCACCTCCCCATCATTGGCTGTGTTGACTGTTTTCTCTCCTAGTTAATCTTTCACATCCCTTTACCTGTTACCAGCTTCTCTTACCTGTCACAGGTGTTATACTTATCAGGGCGGATTCACACATGAATATTCATCAGCCAGGATCGGAATCATATTGCTTGAGGAGTTGCAGCTATGATCTTTCTCCATCTCTGCTATTTGACCTGCTATGCCTGCTGCACACACGGAAGTTATGGCATGACACTGCCATCAGAGCGTTATGAACACACTCACCCATAGGTATGGTTGCATGTAAGCCCCCCTTCATATGTTACTTGTGTAAGGGGGTAAAATACGTAGAAAGGGGTTGCAGGGCTGCATGCACCTCTAGCCCTGTGATGTCTGGCAGATCCTCCCATCCTTGCTCTCATTGTTGACATGTTAGTGTAAAGGTCTGAGGTGGAGAAGCCTACCCAGGTATGCTTCCCCAGGTCCTGAAGGTAACCATCATTCTTCGGACGGACACACACACACACGTAATTCAGTACTTTGCGATAAAGGGCAGCAACAATCCAGGAACTGCTATGCTGCTCTTAAAAACTATTATGACAGCACAGGGTTGTAAGCTGGCTAGGAGCTTTTTCTCAAATGACTTATGCAATTTTATTGTGCAAACACATTTCTGGGGTGAACGCAGGTGGAATGTCCTGTTTTTCTGTAATGTTAATTCTGCAGAGTCAGGAAGTCCTTCCCTCATATCTCTGCTATGTTAACTGCAGGCTTTTGGTGTGTGCTTCTCCATGATTCCTGTTCATCCAGCACTACAGCTACTGAATTACACCCAGTAGAGGCTGGTGACTCTGATGTCAGTGGGGTGCTCTGTGAATCCACCCTGGGTTTCAGTCAGAACCAGTCAGAACCCCAAAAGAGCTGCCCAAGGTGCTGAACACTAACCGCAAATACTTTCAGCACCTTGGATAGCTCCTTTAGAGCTCTGACGAAAACCCAGAGCAGATTCACTGCCCCACTGATGTTAGAGCCACCAGCCCCCACTGCTTACATCTCCCACATTCCTGCCTGTTCTTCCACTGAAGGTTTAGGATCTCGTTCAGAGAGAGCATTCTGATCCTGACCTATGCAGGGACAAATCAACCAGAGTGGAAAGTAAAGACTTTTAACTTCAGTAATAATGAACTTCAAAGCAAAAGTAGAGAATGCCATTCCCTGCCTTTCCTGGATGCAATTAATGGCCAAAGAAGCATGTAAAACAATTTCTATGTGCTCTGATTAGTACAATGAATTCTTCCATCCATGACCAGGAGGCAAAATCATAAACAAATAAATCCTGGTGTTGTGTTGCCCTTCATGTTGCTGCAGCATATGTAGTAAGTGGCATTTAATAAATGACTCAGTAGGTGGCAGGTAGGATTCTACCCAGAGTCAGCTTGCAACAGTAGCGTTTTTTATGGGAAGCAAGCTGACTCTTTGAAAAGATGAGCAAGGGAGGGCGTGTGCGCGCTCTTGAAAATCCTGTGACTTATTGCCATTATAGAGATCATGGGATAAACTTTCATAACAGCAGAGATGTTAACAGTGTCCTTCAGACATTTGTTTTAAATTAAAACAAATGTGGGGGAAAGGCATGCCTCTTTAACATACTGTGCAAAACTCTGTATTTTTTAAAGAAGTATCTCTTCATCACCATTGAATTAAGGGGTATACTGCATGCTAATCCAATTTAAGTCCTATTATTTTCAGCGGGTCTACTCTAAGTAGGACTAACATTAGCAACAACCTTAAATCTTGAAAAAAAAACTATGCAGCCCAGGAATCAACCACTGAAGGTACTGCCAGAACTGTCTTTTATTCTGCAATCACACTGCTTCATTTACAGAATTTTATGGGGAGTCCATATAATGGTCTTTAATTTGTAGCCCTCCTATGTTTTGTTGCCACTTCTTCCATTTTTTTAAATCAGAAAAAAGCCTGTTAACAAAGAAAAGGCAGGCTACCTGCACAAGGCTTTTGGCTTGTTAGCGATAGGAGCCCTCCATCTAGTAGCATCCCAAATGACCAAACAGTGTTGCAAACAGAGGTACAATTTAGGAACTTCAAACCTGCACTTTCTTATTCCTCAGAACCACTTGCATATATGACTGTTATGAGGTATCAAAAGTAATTGCTTGCAACAAATGCTCTACAACACATTGGCATTTGTTTTGTTTTTGCGATGTAACCTTGAATAAACTGGAAGAGCAGACCTTTGAAACTCGCTGTGGACTTTGCCCCCTTTAGTAAAACTGAAACTGGAATTCGCTACCACAAGACGTAGTGATGGCCAGCAGTTTGGATGGCTGTAAAATGGGGCTAGACACATTTCTGGAAGAGAATGTGATTAATGGTTACTAGTTGTAATGGCTGTATGCTACCTCCAGTATCAGAGGCAGTATGCCTAGGTATACCAGTTGCTAGGGAAATGGGTGGGAGGGTGCTGTTGTCCTGCTGGAGGGTTTCTTCTGGGCAGCTGGTTGGCCACTGTGTGAACAGACTGCTGGATTAGATAGACCCTTGGCATAGCTCTTCCTATGTTCGTATGAAAAAGATGCCCTTATCAGGATCTATAATTGCAAAATTCATAAATGTTGGAATTCAAGGATTTTCTGAACAAATGGCAGGGGCAGACACAGAGCATCATCACACTGTGTTTCCTTACCATCGCTTCTCCACCTGCACGTTTGTCCCTCATTACTTCCTCTTTCGAAAGAGAAAGTAAACAATGTGCTCGTGGCTCATTCAGTGATCGTTCTGCTTCTCCTGCACACAGCAGGAGATAGCGGCACATTCCGTTTTTAAAAAAAAGTTGGATGGGGGGGGTCTATTTTGGAACGGAAAAATGAGCGGAAGGAGCAGGAAGCGTGCAGGATCAGACGTCATCATCTAAAGGATGCGCACACATCTGTAAGCTGGCAGTAGTTAACGTACGATAAAATGCTCATCTGATGAACCTCACAGTTCACTTAAAATAAAATGCTTAATGGGCAGTCAGTTGGCACAGATTATTAAGCCTTTAATATAGCATGAAACAACAAAGAGACCAAAACAAAAATTGAGGAGTTAATTTAGCTGCCAAGGAAACTCATGAATGATCAGAGGAGGCAATTGAGAAGCCAGCACCAGGCTAAAGGTGACCTACATAGAATTGTACTTTAAACTGAAAACATATCAGTCCATTTTTTTAAAATTTGCATGTATGTACACACAAACACTCATACCCACATAGAGAGATAAATGCAAAATACTTCATGAGCAGTATAGGAAATACCTCTGTTCTGCACCTGAAAACTGCTCTAGTAAAGAGAGCATCGCAATTCTGCTTTTCTTTGTTAGAAGCCTGTGGGCGTTTTCTAGCACAAGACCCAAGCCATTAATTTTTTTTAATCTTGCATTTGTTATTCGAACATAAAACTTAATATGGCTAGAATTAGAGATGGGATGGTTTTTGCACTTTCAAACCTACATGTGAACTGAAAGTCACATCCTTTGAAATGTGTATTTCTCTGAATTTTGTGATGGAGTTGTCCAGTCAAAACATGCATATAAAATGTCTATAGTAGGGGAAAGTGTGGAGAAAGGGGGGAGAATATATTAGTCAAAATAATGTTTAATATGCAGGCCTGGTCCAACTTCAGGGCAAGCTGCCACAGCCGCTACTGCCTTTCCTTTGTGGTTACAGGAAGCATACCCAAAGACTTGCGAGACCTGCCCAAAGTGTCATGAGAGATGGATGAAATCTCATGAGACTTCTGGCAAACTCCCTGGAGCCAGGAGGAAAGATGGTGGCAGGGAGGCGGCAGCCCTGGAGGATGAGTAGTGGGGGAGGGTCATTCTGCCACTTCCCAGAACCTGCCACCTGAGCAAGAGCATCACCTTGCCTAATGGAAAGTCCTGCCTTGTTAAAATGCACACGATGAGAGAAAATTGATTGCAAAAATGTGCCCTTTAGGAGAAATGAACACAAAAATGAGCATGATTTTTCATGCAAAATGCAAAATTCTCAAACTGGCATAGAAACAGGATAAACTGAATTTAAGATTGGAATAATTAGACACTGAGAGAAACCAAAATGGCCATATTCATCCATTCCAAGCTAGAATATGCACCAATTCAACACTGGATCTTTTCCTCTTGCTACCCTGCATTTATAAATTGGTCATATGTGCTCAACTGCCCACTAAACAATATGAGAGAGCTCAATGCACTTTAGGAAAGTTTAATGTATAGAAATGCTGCAATCCAGAAACCTTCAAGTGCATGGGCTCCTGAAATTGTTTGAACAGGAAGAGCTTTCACATATACTTGACAACGATACTTTCCTGGTTGCAGCTGTGGCCTATGGGTATTTTGAATTTCCTCACAGCTGGGAATATGGGCACTGCTCCATTATCATGTGATAAAGGGAAAAAAGCCAACGTGTCTTGTGCTGCTGGGAATTTTGAAGTATCAGAACAGGTCCACTCACTATATTGGAAGTTTCCCTATTGGCACCTCCTCTGTACTTAGACTTTATGCTTAATCCAGTGTTTAACTGAGCTCTGAGATAGAGAGGCCCAGTTACCTGTAGTACAATTCCACTCAGTGTCAAGTGCTTTAGATTTCAATACAGATAGTGTTCAACAATACAGCCAGTACAACAGAACATATGCTTTTGTGGACTGAAGACGAAGTGGACTGTAGTCCACGAAAGCATATACCATAATAAATGTGTTCTTAAAGTGCCACAAGGTTCTTTGTTGTTTTTGCTGCATTGGGCTAACATGGCTCCTCCCTCTGGAAATCGTTGTAATATTGTCAGTATTCACTCCCCCACAACCCTTCCCATTGGTTATTTCCAGGATTTTTCACTTTACATGGGTTTATAGCAGGGGTGCAGAACCTCAGCCCGAGGGCCAAATCTGCCCTCCAGATTTCCCCAGATTAACACTCCCTTTCCCCTGGCCTCACCCTATACCCCCTTTCATCCAGGCTTTCCCCACTGTAAAAGGTTAAAATGCCTCTCCTAAGGCTTAGCTACTGGCAATAAGAGCATTACCTTAAAATAGATTGGTGGGGCTTTTTTGGGTGGTGGTGGGGGAGTATTTTGCCCATGCCCCTTTTGCCTTTGGCCTCACCCATCAATTAAATGCAGCCTGAGAGTGTCTCCAAAATGGAATTTTGCCCTTGGGCTACAAGCAGTTTAATACCCTTGCCTTATAGAGTGTGCGTACTTAGGAGATCAGGCAACAAAGCACCAATGGAACTCCACCTTATTCACCAGCAGTTTTTGTGTTGTCTTGAGTCTGGGAACTAGGACAGCTTAGCCGGGTGTGTCCAGAGGAAAAATATGATTGGGATGTAGATAGATACCCAGCATCTGTGAGCGTGCAGAAGGCAAAATGAGAAGCAGCCATACTGCATAATTTCAAACAAAAAATATTGCATAATCTCTCAATTGAGAACTCCAGACTAAATGCAACAATTAAAAAAAGCGAAAGCTTAATGGCACATCATTTTCCCTTCTGCCATCATTACTTTGACTGCACAGTGGAAGATTCCAGTGTGTGCGTGTGTTACTTACTGAAAGAGCAGGGACAAAAATCAACAAAAGATATAAAAACCATTGTTTGCCAATTTCCTTTTATTATGCAACTGACATTATACGGTTCACACGGTAAACGTAACTTGAACAAAGACTTACTTATCCATATATGTAATGTGCTGTGTTTTTGACATGAGATTGAGTACCATTAAGAACTCTTGCGAGGAGTTATGTAACACATAGTCATTTAAATGTATGATTTTCTTGATGGGCCAAAATCAGGATTACATACACTAAGTACAAGTCCAATATAAAGCCAAATTTGTTAATCTGTGTTTGTCAAATGAACAGCAGTCAGGTGCTATGATGGTGATTGGATATCAGTGATGGATAATTTTTTCAAGGCAGACCTATGTCTCTGGAAATTTTAAGAATAAAAATCTTTTGCTTGACCTATCAAACCCAGCAACAATCTTGTGAGGCAGGTTAGGTAAAGAGTGATTGGGCCAAAGCCACCCAGTGAGCTTAATGACAAAGCAAGGATTTGAACCCTGATGCCTTCTGTCCACTAATTAGGCCTGGTGTGTGGGGGGGGGGAGGTGCATTTCTTTCTTCTTTTTTTTTGATGACGTGGGCTATTTTAAAGTAGGTCCATTAAAATTATGAGACTGCCATTTGTGCCTTGCAGGCAAAAGTTTTGTATTTGTTTTTTGGTTTTTTTGAGAAAGAGGGAGAGCTGCAATAAGAATATGCAAAGGAGAGGGAATGGCAGTCTCCAAAAGTTTTGGAAGTGAAAACAACAACTAGAATGGCAGACATCATTTTGAAAGTGCCTTAACACCACACCATATTATATATCAGAGAGAGAAATTTTGAGCATGTGTGTGTGTCAGCATTGCTAATACACTGGTACAAGTCTTATGGTATCAAATATGTGGTATCAAATTTATTGTGGTATACATTTTTGTGGACTTGAGCCTGCTTCATCAGATGCAATCTGATCAAGTAGGCTCTTGTCCATGAAAAATAATGCCACAATAAGTCTGTCAGCCTTTAAGGTGTCACAAGCCTCTTTTTTTTTTTTTTTTTGGTTTTGAGTTTAAATCAACAAAATCTGCCTCCAGGATTTCAGACTAGCAAAGAATAGGAATGCTGGGAGTTGTGGGACTTTTTTCCTGTCTAAACATGCATAGGATTGTGTCCTATATTATGACTGAAAACATCAGTATGGTGCAATCCTATACATACTTATGTGGGGGTCCTTGGGGGCACTGAAAACCTGAAACCATCACATCACCAGGCAGAACCCCATTTGAATATCTCCATAGAGCCCTCCTTGACATCGACTTATGACTTGACTATATGCAGATATCCAAATTCTAACATCAGCCTTTCCCCACTACACCCCCGCTCTACCCACCAATCTGCCCTTCGTACCATCTCGCTCAATGAAGAGATCTGGAAATCTCAAAAACTTGCCCAGTTGTTTTTTTTTTTTTTGGTGTGTGTGTGTGGGGTGATCTTTGAGTTGGCCTGAGAAAGGTATTGCACTAATATGGATTTATTTCCCTTATAGCTAACTTGGCTGCCTTTGTTTTTGTATTACCTGGGAGTAAATCCCACTGAACACAATACATCTTATTTCAGGGTAGATGGACATAGGGCTGCATCGTAAGAAACGGGAAATGGAGACAAGAGAAAAGGGCAACGTACATCCAGAAGGGGTAGCCATGTTAAGTCTGTCGCAGCAAAAAAACACCACCTCCTGCGGCACCTTCAAGACCACCATACGGCATAACTAAGCGTTCATGGACTACAGGAGTCCGCTTCACCAAAGGCGCGTAGCGTCGCCACCAAAGGAAAAGGGAACAGGAGAAGTGAAGCAAAACAACAACGCGCCTCTGCGTCCTGAGGTGGCCTTGGAGAGTGCAGGACGAAACGTGGCAGCAGGATTAACCCTTCCCGATGCCCGAAGCTTCCCCTCCAGTCTCTTTCCTCACCACCTGTAAAGGCTCTTTTGCCAGCCAGGCTTTGTCACCCTGGCGGCGGGAATGGGAGACAGCCGCTTGGCGGCGTCGGTAGCAGTAACACAGCTGGGCGAAAGAAGAGCGGCGCGGGGGGAGAGAAACAAATTCCAGCGCCGAGGCGAGCTGGAGGAAGCGGGGCAGATTCCTCCTGCCGGGAGAAACTGGGAACGGGCTGGCGAGCTTCAGCGTCGCTGTTGCCGTTCCCTCCCCCCCACTAAGTCAAGTTCGAGTCTAAGGGGGCTGGCACCGCGGGAAGCCGCTGGGCCTGGGAGAAGCGTCGGCAGCGTCAGCAGCAGCAGCAGCAGCAGAACTGGTCATAGCGTGGAGGAACAGGCAAGCTCTGTTTCCCTCTGGCGTTTGCGGCCAGGAAGGCTCCGCGCTGCCAGTTTCTTCCTCTGTGGCGAAGTTTTCCAAGGTGTGGTTTTAAAGTAGCCTCCCATCCTTCTGGCACTCCGTGCCCTCCTCCTTCCCCCACCCCCGGGCTCCCGCTGAGTCCAGGGAAGGGAGGTGGGTGGGTGAGTGCGTGAGTGCCTACGACGTGCAGGCGCAGGCAGCCGGAGCCAAAGAGCGCGCTACGGTTACGCGGCGTGCAGGAGCTGAAGAGGTGGAAGAAGAAGAAGAATGCTGTGCCTCTCTTGCGGGACGCTCAGGAGGCGGGAGGCGAGCAGCAGCGTTTAAGCCCTCCGCCGCCACCAGGGGCTCTAGACAGGTGAGGGAGGAAGGCGGGCAGCCGCCTGGCAGCTGTGGCCGAGGCGGCTTCTCTCACGCCATAGGGTCAACTCGGGGCCCGCCCTCCGCGGGAGTTTCCACCTGGAGCTTCCAGCCGCCTCAAAGCGGAATGGACGGCGAGACTTGTACGACACCGACCCGCCTGCTTTTCTCCGGGTAAGCGCTGCTGTCTCTTTTCTATTCCCTCACCCGCAAATGTGAGCGAGGCCTCATAGCTCCGCTCAGTAACTCAAAAGTTAGTTTGCAAGCCTCTGCAGGCGCAAATTGATCAAGCAACCTGGCCGAGTTACAACAAGTTGCCGTTCTCTCTCTTCCCCCAACCTTCGCTGTCGCTCTCCTTTTTCTTTCTTCCTTTTTTTTTGTTTGCGCTTCAAGATTTATTTATTTATTACTTGCATTGGGGAAGAAGCAGAGCGTTTTAATGAGGGAAAAGTTGGGCTGATGGAGCGGTGGGGGGGGGAGCGTTTGACTTGGCACAGATCTCACGTCGCTGCCGGAATGATTGGCCTGAAAAGCTGCAGTTCTCGCGGGGGTGTGGGTTGGGGAGAGGAATCCCTTAATATTTTTGTGGCGTGTTCTGATTCTCCCCAACTGTTCTCGGTGTTTTGAATGGGGTTTGCGGTTTAGTTAAACCAACATGCTTAGATTTGTACTGTAAGAAGCATGTATAACGTCATTATTATTATTGGGGGCCCTTTAAACTGAAGCTGCTGTCCTACACACAGTCACTTGGGACTGGGAATTAAACTCGGTTGAAGTCAGTGGGGGACCTACGTCTGAGTAAACATGTATAGAATCGGACTGCATGGGTCACTGAAAAGACATAAAACATGAAACCTGAATGCCACTTTCTTTGGAAGCAATTCCATCTTACTCCGTAGTAAGTATGCATAGGATTTCAGCCTTGGTTTTTTTAAATCAAGTTGTGCAAGGTTTGTTCGTTTAAAAGTAGCCTTTTGGCTAAGATCAAGTGTAGTACTTTACAATGTTTTTTTTTTAAATTATTCTATTTGTTGTTCACCCCCCCCCCCCCCAAATCTTTTGGATGGGGAGCTGTATATAAATATTGTAAATAAATAAATAACCCCTGAAATAATGGAAATCCGTCCTCTTGTAAAATGTAGTGTTTTTCCCCCCCTTTGGGGAAAGGAACAGCCTTTTAAAAGTGAGGCGGGGGAAACCCGACTTTCAAAGTAAATACAATCAGGTGACACTTGCAGTGGAGGAGGAAAGGCATGTGGACTGAGTGTGTTGGTGAACATTGCACCTTACAAGGCATCTTCAACTTCAGTAAAATAATACACCACGGCTCTGGAAAGAGAGTTCAAGTTGGCTCAGATTGATAAAAGGTGATTGTTCTGCTGGAGTATTTGAAAGGCAATACCTAGGGACGCTTACGATTCTGCACAGGGGTTGAAAATCTTCTTGGCTGCATTGCAACAATTGTGTGTGTGTGTGTGTGTGTGTGAGATAGAAAGAGAGAGAGGGGTGTGTGTGTGATAATGATACATAAAGCAGTTAAGGGGAAATCCGTCTCTGAACAGGAAAGCATGTTGGATGTTAGTGGTGGGAACAGATGTGCTTCTAATAAAGATGGCACAATTATCAGTATAAAAACATTTCTGGTTTATGCAAACCTAGTGGTGCAAGGTAGTGCACATTAATAATACATCAGTGTATTTTATCTTTTATCATCTTTTGATTATTGGAAACGAAAAGAAACAAATTGCCAAACTAAAAAACTAAACTAAGTTCTGCTCTAACAGCCTCCCAAGGAGAGTGAGTCCTATAATTTGGGAATGCCATCTTTTGCTTTTGATCTTCCAACACACATGTGGAATCTTATCTCCAGGAAAATAGCACAGTGAGTCTCAGGGGCTATGGACATTCATATCTAAGAATCATAAAAATGCAAAGATTAGAGATCAAATCATTGTAGCTGTAAGCCTTGTGTGTATGTGTGTTTGTGTGTACACACGGAATAAATGTACAGTTGTTACACATTTGAATGGGCTCCAATAATCTTTCGCCCAGGTAGCCTTTTAGTTGCAAATTCCAACTGGGTTACATTTCTCAGTACTCCAAACTGCAGTATTTTGTCACCAGGGATCACGTTTCTCACTTCCATTTCCCTGTCCTTTCCAATAGCGAGGACTTAGTTGTATGCACGTGCACAAGTACCGTAGGTTCTTTTTTGGATTGTATATGTGACACCACACTATTGTGCATTTTGTTTTGAAAACACCTCAAGTTGTTTAACTTCCCTAGAGGGCGAATGCTCACTTTCTGTACTAAAGCATGGAAATATGCTGCTTTAGCTGCAGAATCCTATGCATGCTCACTCAGAAGTTATTTCTACTGTGTTCAGAAAGTGTGCGTAGGATTACAGTTTATAAAAAGTTGCATGGACCCCTGCCGTTCTTGCTGCTTCTAAGTGTCTCAAGGATAATACCATTTACCTCCCACGTGCCTGAAGGGCAGGGTTTCAGCATCAAGCTAGGCTACAGAAACACTTGAAAGCAGTGACACTACTAGCTTCTTCTGAGTGCCTCCAAATCCCAATGTGAAATCAGAGATGAGCCCCTATATCTCTCTCTTTGTGCATTTACCAGATTAAAAGATGTAGTTACCAGTTGTGAGCAGGTAAACACATGTGTGGATCTCTGACTCTACTAATTCATTTGGCTTGTATTCTCCCTCTCAGTTAAATCTCTCTCTATTTTTTTAAAGAGGCAAATTTAAGTATATTCCCCTCCACCTTGCAGCAAGTACTTCCCTTTGGTATTATGTGGGAGTGTGATATATCACTATTGGCACCTGGTTTGGGGATGTGCTGCAAAGGCTTAAGCAGTTGGGGCATGTTTTGTTGGCCTGAAGAAATCCTGTGTCTCTAGTCTCTTTCACTTCCTCTTCAGGAGCTGTATCTGAAGGGTTAACAAGTGTGCTGATTGTTCTAAGCATTTGTGTACACAAACTAAAGAACGGGTAGTTCAGCACATGACAACCAGACAATCTGGAAACGCTGTATGACAAACTCAGGTGCTGGCCTTGTTACTCAGAGTTCTGAACCCGAGAAACCAGAGACAGTGTAGCCAGCCAGGCTAAGCAATCCCACGTCCTTTCCCTCTGTGCATTGTATTGTTCATTATGCCATTTTGTACAGGTATAAACAGCGAAGATGCATGAGATAGAGTACACTGTTCTGGAAATAATCTAACCGGTATTTTGTGTGGTGTTTGGGTGTACGTATAGTGGGAACACAAAAGAAATTGTAGTTGTAGATTGCATTTTCTTGTACATTATGATAGGAATTTGGGTTTTTTTGTTTTTGTTTTTAAAGAACAGGCCAGAACCTGTTTGTTCATATCATAATACGTTAATATGTTTCCAGGCAAGAAATCTGTCTGGACACCAAGCATATTTAAGAAGTTAAATTACGTAGAAGAAGTATTTCTCAGTAGTCTGCATAAGCTGAAGTATTGCAGGACAGTTCTCACTGTGTATGAGAGCCAGAAGAGAAGGTGGGAAGAGGAAAAAATGAGTCTGCTTCTTGTCAGTTGTTCATGCTGAAGCACAGTTAAGTAGACAAACTGAAATAGAAGGAGAACAACTCAGACATCAAATACTGCCTGTTTTATAATGAGAACAATGGTGATTAAATAAAAATAAGACAATAATATGCATAGCATATTTTGTGGGTTTGGGATCAAGGCCAGAGGGTGTAATGAAAAGTCTGAAGGTACATGGTGTAGTTCAATGGAGCTAAATGGTGTGTGTGTGTGTGTGTGTGTGTAGGGGTAAACTATATGAAAGGACACTCTGAGCTCTTGGAGGACAAGTAGGGTATACATAGAACAGGTAAATAGTTTGTGGGTTATTTAGTGAAATTTGTTTGTTTATTTCTGTATCGTTCAATAGCTGAATCAGCCTGGTGCCTTAAACCTAAATTTAGATATGTGGAAGTCCCCATCTTGTCTATGTAATTTGTTCCTGGGAATGGTGGGAAATCAAGCGGTAAACCCTGGCTTTTTCATAGGATTCTTAAGATCATACTTCAGGGATTATGTCTTTGACTCTGGACAGAAAAAGTCAAGTAACCTTTCTTTATTCTGCCCTAGTTCATTTGTTTGTTTTACTTAAAACGTTTATATTCAGATTTTCCATAAAGTATGTTGGGTAGCCATGGCCATACTTTTAGGGGAGGTTTTTTTTGGGGGGGGTGTTTGATTTAAGATGTGATCGAGTAGCACCTTCCCAAACTTTCAGGCCTATATGTTTTTGTTTTTGCATGTATAACATTCCAGATTCGGTCTTTGGCATGTTAGGTAAGGCTAGGAAAGATGCCTGTCTAAAAACCTGGAGACTGCCCTTCAGTGTAGGTATCTCCTTGGAGTGCAATCCTATTTAGTTTAGCTTAGGATCCAGTCCTATGCATATAGGACTGGCTAGGGAATGCTAGGAGTTGTAGGATTTTTTTCTGTCTAAACATGCATAGGATTGTGCTCTTAGTTAAACTTATATATTGTTTCACACAACCAGAAGGAGTTCTGAAGTGACTTACAAAAAAGTATAAAATACCAAAAAGCAATACATAACAGCACAGGCATTTAAACCATACAGATTTACTAAAAGTGTCTATCCATAAGACCAACAAAAACATAGGAATGAACAACAAAAATGTTTACTTGGAAATTAAGTCCCACTTTGTTCAATAAAACTTACTCCCTGGTAGGGTTGCACAGTCTCAGGTGTTTTAGGAACAATGTCAGCTCATCACTGCCTCTTCCTTCTCACAACCTCAGCATCTGTACCTATGTGTATATTTATGCTTGTGCAGGGACAGAAGCTTTGGGGCTGCATGAGACAGTCACTTCTAAAGTAGCTGCCAAGTATATCACTCTTTGTGCTCCTGTTACAGAGGCCACATGAACAGAACCAAAGTCAAGGACGCTTGCTTCAGGGAAGGGCTGTAACTTAGTGATAGAGCACCTGTGTTGCATTTAGAAGATCCCAAGCTCAACACCTATACTGTGCCAGCTGTACTGCCTACCTATGTGTTTCCGAGCCCAATTCAAAGTGCTGTTTTTGACCTTGGTTTGGGGCCAAGTTACTTGAAGGACTGCCTTCACCCATATTAGCCTGCCTGCACTTTAAGATAAAAAAGAGAGGCCCTTCTCACCTGCCCACCAGTGAGAGATATTAGGTGGGTTTCCGCACGGGAGAGGGCCTTCTCATCAGTGGCCCCTCACCTGTGGAACAAACTCCCACGGACAATCTGCCATGCACCATCCTTACAGGCTTTTAAGAAGGCCTTAAAAATGTTTTATTTTATTATGGCCTTCTCTTAAATGCTGTTTTGCTGCTGTTACCCTTGCTGTTATAGTACTAGTTTTTAATGTTAGCTTTTATTGTTTTAATTGATATTTTACTTTTATGTTTTTATTTATTTTAATGTGTATACTGTTTTTATATATGGTTGTTTTATATATGGTTGTAAGCTGCCTTGGGAGAGCTTCTGCCCTGAAAGGTGGCTAAGAAATGTTTTAAATAAATAAATTCCCAGCATCACCAGGTAGGGCAGGAAAAATTCATGTCTGGAGAGCTGCTGTTCATATGCTAGATGGCCCAATGGTCTGACTCGGTATACGGTAGCTTCATATGTAGTATACAAACAGGAGAATGGAGTTGGGCTTAGAAATGGGTGCATATAAATTAGTACTACATTTATGGACTGCGCAGTTAATGCTTGACCCATGCCAATGACTGTGAGCTACCTGGAATGGATACGACACAATGTGAGCTGAAGCTTCCTCTAGTTATGAGTGTCCTTTAGGTACAGTATGTTCAGTCCCCTGAATTAGTGCTTTTATGGATGTGCCCTTAGGGAGGCCTGCATGGAGGGAGTCAGAAAACCTTCACTGCGTGTACCTGTTGGCTTTTTTGATGACCAACATGGTTTTTTAAGAATGGTGATATTTTCCTTATTTCCTTTAAAATATGATGTTGAAAGGAAACTATTTGTTAACTTCAGTGAACATGTGGCCCTTGACTCCATTTGTATGCGTGTGTGTTTGGCTGTCATAGTGACTGTAAAAACATATTGTGTATTTAGAAAAAAAGAGAGACCATCAGTATGTAAGATCAAATGACTCAGCACTGAGTTCTTGTTAAATCATAGATGAGTAATGTTTGTGTTTTTCTGGTCTCATGTCGACCTACTGGTATTTATTTCAGCCCTAGTTTGTGCTAGATTGGTGTCCACTAATCTGTTTTTGAATGTGTTTTTGAACTATAGTGATTTAGCTAGTAAATATGACCCACTGAAACATTTTACTACAGAGCAGCAGTTCCCATGCCTTCCTATCTGATTGAGGGCAGTGGAAAGACTGTGTAATCCCTGAAAGGGACAGTGTTTGTAAAAGTAATTTCCTCTGAATTAATTAAACAGTACATTAAAGGCAGTCATTCTCATACTCTGATGTTCTGATGTTTCTAAAATAGATGTGTCTCTCAAACTCCACACTAGTTGAAAGCAACATGTGTTTTTTTATTGCAAGCCATTAAAAAGCAGATGCTCTGATTGTAAACATCCACTGAGGCAGAAGTTATGAAAATCAAATGGCTGCCTACAAAAGCAGCAGCATCTTCTCCTTTTCTGTCCTCCCTAACTTCTAGAGAGAACAGAAATTAGGTTGTATCCCATGTTAGTACTATTTAGAGTAGACCCATTGAAGTGAATGGTTCTTAAGGTAGACTAAAATTTCTAGAACGCAATGTCATTGCGTTACTGCTTTCCCTGTTTCATTAGCTGCTGGGTTTTGGGGATTGGGGAAAGTTGGAGTGTGCTGAAATCATACTATGCAGTTTAGTTCATTAGATATTGCTGGGGAGAATACATGGTAGCTACATGATCTCCATTACATCTGGCTTCACTTTTATATTGGTGAAGCAGTCTTCCCACACAGCTAATCTAATTTTATATTTCATAGCAGTTCCTATAGCCCACTATGAGGCTGCATCAACTCCAAGGATTGGTCTTGGAAGTATGAGAATTTAGACAATAAATCTGTGATATACTTGACATTTCTCTGTTGTTTGTAACAATGAAAAACCTGGATTATTTTTAAGGAGAGGATTCATTGTGCTTTAGCTAATATGTTTGCATGCCCTTAACCCATGGAGATGTAACCATCTGTTGTATTTCAAACAAAGTTTTGAGCATTTTTCCCAGGGCCATATCTTGAGAGGTCATGCTTTGCTTGTACCTTTATCTGGTGAAGGTGAATAATATAGTAGAAGTGATCACAAATATATACAAAGCATGTTAAAAAGCTCATGAAAGCATACTAGAGGGAATCTAAGACTTTGGGGGGGTTGCAAGAGATGTTGTGTTAAGAACAGTAACATTGTCAATAAGGTTGGTATCTCTACAGCAGCCTCCCCCCACCTGATGCCCTCCAGATGTGTTGGACTGGAACTCCCAACATTCCCAGCCCATGTGGCCATGTTGGGTGGAAATGATGAGAGTAGACATCCAATACATCTGGAGGGCACCAGGTTTGGAAAGGTACTCTGAAGGGAAGGAAAAGGTTTGGCAGAAGATCATAGAATCATAGAATAGTGGAGTTGGAAAGGATCACAAGGTCATCTAATCCAACTTTCTGCAATGTGCAGGAAAACCAACTAAATCATTCATGAGAGGTGGCTGTCCAGCTTCTTCTTAAAAACCTCCAGAGATGGAGAACCCACAACCTCTGTAAGTAGACCGTTTCAGTGTTATAGAGATCTTACTGTCAGGAAGATCGCATGACCTCACAGAAGGCAATCCCATTGGAGTCTAGCCAAAATCCAAACCTGAGCATCTTTTGGGAGGCCTACCTGCTTGAGCTGGCTTTTTAGGCACTAGGTAATGTCATGTAAAAAGTAAAATCTCTAATTGATTTTGTGTGTGCCAGAGTTTTGTTCTGTTTTGCTAAGCTTGGGGGCTTGTTGTCTTTTGCGTATGTTACTCAGCTTGGCTTTTCAGATAGGATGGGCTATTAAAAAAACACTCTACTGGCTTGGCCCGGAACGTGAAAGCTAATCCTAATAAAAGGTAATGCAAAGCTACTGAAACTTCGTGGAGCTTTGACCTAAATGTTACTCAGAGTTGCTTTGAAGAGCTTCTGCAAAAAAAATGTAATTGGGGTATTTGACATTGAGAGCTAGTGTAATAATTAAAGTGTTAGACACAGGAAACTTAGGTTCAGATTGGGGTTAGGGTTAGGGTCTCTGGGTGACCTCACTATCTCCTTTCCTAACTGACTCCACAAGGTTGTTAGGAGGAAAAACAATAGGAGTGGGAGAATGTTGTATACCACCCTGAACTTTTTGAAGGAAGGGCAGGATAAAAATGTACTAATAATAGTTATAGAAAGGAATGCAGAACTATATGTAACTTATATTGTGAATGGAGTTGATCAGGAAGGGAGACAGAGAATGTATAAGTAAGTTCCTCCTACTACAGCTAAATGTGTTTTAGAACTTTTTGTCTTAACCAATTCTGAATCATTCCAGGAGAAATTGGTCTAGCTGTTGCTGCACCTTAATCTCAGGATTTCTCCATCTATCTGCTTGAGAGGCTAGACAACATAATAGTTGGCAAAAAAAACCCCTCCACTTAACCTGGGAAGACAATAACATTACCATATCATTTAAGTTGGATGCTAGGAGTCTCCCTATATTTCAAGATTAAACTGAGTTCTTAAATATTGTTATCCACATAAGTTTGTTTAAACTGACTATACATTGTAATGTGCACATATCTATAAAACTATGGATAATATCCAAAAGTCCTAAGTAGAGTAGACCCATTGAAATGAATGGGACTTAAGTTAATCACAACTATCTTAAGTTTGATGTAGGTCAGTGGGTCTACTCTAACCTTTGTTACTACCTAAAATTTCTGAAGAAATTAACATTATTCCAAGTGGTACATTTGAAAATCCAACGTTATGTTTTCTTCTCTTCAGTTGTTATGGAGGGTGCTAGGATGATTAAATGTAGCAATGCAGAAAGAACCTCTGGTAGTACCTCTATTGGTTCTAAAGCTAAGTTAGCACCAAATTGTCCTGTAACATAGTACTGTGCTCTTTATCTTCCTGTATCCAGGAATTGGTCTGGTTCCTAGTAAAACTTGCCAGGAGTCATCACTGCATGTTTGAAATATCTTCAGTGCTGCTGATGTAGTCTTTCACCACTGGAGAGTGTTGCTGTGGAAGGCAGATCAAGGGAACTTTAGGGAATTGGGGAATGTGGCTACTACAGTGAAGAATAATTATGTGCAGCATGGATGGAGAAACAGGATGGACAGTTCAGAACTTTGTCCAAGATGAATGTTACCCTATTAGAAGTTTGTTGAAGAAAAAATAGATCCAGAACCAGAAAATATAACTGAATACTTTATTGTAGCCTTCCCAAGCCGGTGTTCTCTAGATGTGTCATAGTACACATCCCATCATCCCTAGCCAGCATGGCCAGACCATGTAGTTATGTAGTAAAATAATAGCTTCAGAGCCTTCTAAAACAAACTGATCCACCTGCTTTTTGTTGGTTCTGAAAACTTTTATACTTGAAACACATTTAACTCCTAGTGTGGTGCTTTTGTTTTTAAGTGTGAATACAATTGTAGAGTGGAATCAG
The DNA here is from genome assembly GCA_029215795.1 of Anniella stebbinsi. Lineage (NCBI taxonomy): Eukaryota > Metazoa > Chordata > Lepidosauria > Squamata > Anniellidae > Anniella > Anniella stebbinsi. Next base: position 222,160,853 of record JARDYH010000001.1, read on the forward strand.
TAAAGAGCTGTTCCTGAACATAAAGCAAGAGCACCAGTATTAGAGAAGGCACCCTGCATGAATGCATGCGTGCATATATAATAAAGTAGCTTGTAAAAGCAGTTATTAATGTGCAAGTAATGTGCAAAGTTATTTTGAAAGTGATCACAAAAATAAATATTAGGCATAGAAAAGCTTGCTGGAATCGGGATAGGTTGACAAGATCCAGTAGAAAATTCACTGCCCACCCAGTGCACAGCTAATTCCTACTCCACACAGATGTACATTTAATATAACTAAGTCTGCCGTTATATTTTCATTACTATACTTTGACTAATTTACCAAATTGTAGACTGGGATTTCACACAGAGAAATTCCTTCTTAGTTTAGATATTGCTGCTGTTGCAAAAGTTCTGACAAAAGTCACTGTAACTCTCATGTAGTTTACTATAATGGGGAGAAAATCTCTCTGGCTGAACAGCATGTAGCAGTGGAGTCATGAGGAAGAATAATGCTTTTGAGCTGACTCTCAAGGGTTCTAAAGTTGAACCTATCCCATTTAAGGTTTACTGTCACAGTCAGTGTCAAATCAATGCTTGCTGTGAAAAGTAGGCTGGTGATTTTCCTCATGCGGTGTTAAAAGCTGAAAAGGTTGGATATTTGTAGCATAAATCTGTACGTTGAAGGCATATTATTTTCTAGCATGTATGAATATGCCTGCCTTAAAAACAAAACAACTGCAAAGATTAAGGGCTTTTCTAGGTGAGGCATATATCCTGTGCTCAACATTCCCTACTCATAGTTGTTTATATGTTCTTTAGATGATGTTGTAATCGTCCAGATTCACTTCTGTGTCTAACCAGAACGTTTGGCAAGTTCTTTTTTAGAGCAGGGAAATACAACATTTAATTGTGAAAATGAAAGAAAGTACGATTTCCTCTTGTGTATTTGTGCTATTCTGCTATACCACAGTGCCACTTTGAGGTTATATAGTGAAAAAGGAAAGGCAGCACTCCTTGTATAGTGCTTGGATCTCAATTCTATGACAAAACCGAAAGTGCATGAAGTGGATTAACAGCCTCATGTAGAAAAGCACACAGGTTAAAGTATTTGGTACAAAGTAATTTGATGTCATGCTCATAGGAACAGCTATATGTCAGCTGTTTTATAGAAATGCTACTATATGCTCTCTCTCTCTCTCTCTCTCTCTCTCTCCCCCTCCCTCTCTCTCTTTTTTTCTTTGTGAGTGGTCTGAAGCATCTTCAGAGATGAATGTGTGTCAGCTGTTGCGTGTGATGAAAAATTGTTCATAGGAGGATTCTCATGTGCCCGTTTTACTCAGAACTATGAGAAAATGCTTCTTCTGCAAATTCTTAAGACATTCAAAAGGCTGCTGAGTAATATCTGCATTATTCCCCTCCCCCTTAAACATAATCAAAATTCAGCAGGCAATTGTAAATAATGATGAAGCTTATTTGGTTCTTGTGGGTAGGAACTGGTGAAGGATTTGTGGCATTTCGAAGGTGGGTGAAATCTGGCAGAAGGTGAGGTGTTTGACAGAAGCATGGATTGCCTACATTTGCATCACACAGTAGTATAATGCTGTGGTATTGCCTGGAATTTGCCCCTTGCTGTAGTAGCATTTTTCACACTCTTCTCTTCCCCCTTTGAATGTCACCCTCGATGTCAGTTGTATTTATACTACGAGTTTTCCATATATTATGCTCAAGGTTGTTTTACAATAATAACAAAAAGTCTGAGTCAGACCATTGGTCCGTCTAGCCCAGTACTGTCTACACTGACTGAAAATGGCTCTCCATGGTTCCAGGCAGGATTCTTTCATAGCCCGACTTGGAGAAGCCAGGGATTGAACCTGGGAACTTCTGCATGGTGCCTCCCTGGTCTAATTGGTCTACAATACAATTCATAACAACGCATGAATATCAAAGTATTGGATAACAATAAATTAAACAAAAGCAAAGCATGAGACCAACTGTATAGGAAGTCAGTTAATAATTCACAACACCACTTCCAAATTATTCAAAACATAACCCCCCAGTAATATCTTTGAATATGTCCAAAAATGTCCAAGCAATATAGATTACAATAAAGTCAATGACTATTAGGAAACTCATAAGTGTAAAATATGCACAATTAACAGCTAATTAGACAATACATGACATATGGCAGAGGGAATATGTGTGAACCTTTTGGAGCAATGCTATGGATGTAAACAGAGAATAATCTTTGTCCATTGCAGTCCTCAGAATATAATTACTTTATGTTAGTATGGGAAACGTGGCACAATCTTGTTTAAAAAGACTTCTTTGAACAGCCCCCGGAACAGTGTGAACAATGCCTGTTCTGTGTTAGACCAAGAGCAGTCATGCTCTGACATTCCTTAAAATACCAGTGATTAAATAATGTATGCTCTAGCCTGATGATTTAACTATATTCTGTTTTGAGTAAATTAGAAACCTGAACAATGTTACTTTAAGATGAAGGTCCATTTTGTTTGTGTACTTATGAGATAGACGTTGAGACTCTCTCTTCTTTTTTTCTCCTGGCAATATTTTAAGAACACAGTAGTAACAGAATGCTCTCAAACCTACTCAGCCTTTTATTTTGTCTTCTAAACCCAAGCAGATTTGACTTCCGGATCACCCCCCCCCCCCCCCCCCGGTAAAATGAAATATTAGGTCATTGTATAGATTAAAGCATCAGAAGCTGAGCCTAGTTCACACACACATGTCCATTGTCTGATGACCTGAATGCAGGAAGTAGCTAGAGCATCATGATAGTCAGTGGCTCTACATCAGGCTACCTTTTTCAGTGGAAACTGTTCACAGATTCAGCTGTGAATCCACAGAGTGATTCAAGATGAGCCATGTATATGCATGTGTTGAATTAACACATAGATCTTGCCAAAAAGAAACTGGATGATGAGCATGGAAGTGGATCCCAAAGCTTCTTTTTATATATGTGTTAATTTTAATGGCTTTCTTGCTTAGTTTTAATAATTATGTTATCTATTTATGTATATATGCTTGAGTGTTTAAAGCTACATTGATAACTGTTACCAATCCGGTTCGAATAGAACAACAGTCCAGTGTATTGATTGTTGAATGCTGTGTTGTTGTTACACGTGAACCTGGAACTATGGGTTAACTATAGGTTGTTAACCACAAACAATCCAGGAAGAGAATCTGTGGTTTGTTGATAGGTTTTGAACTATAGATTGTTATTACATATGAACCCAGAATCATGGATTGTTCATGGGTTACTTCACCAACCTATAGAAGTTGTAAGCAAGAGGGGTACCTCTCTCCATCCCCACTACTCTACATGCCAGTACTACAGTTTAGAAAAAGCGTTTTCGATACAGGAATGTAGTGGGCAAAAGAGGAGGGAATTTAAAAAACAACCTGCACTTTGTACGATTGGCTAGCCACTAGCAGACAAATGATAGGTAAACTCTGGATTGTTGTTATTTGGAAATCAGATCACCTTCTCTTTCCTTTTATAACTCAGTTCTTAAAATCAAAATTCTTTGGCTGATACAACCTCCCTCTCCAAATTAAATGGAGAGAAGTAAATATAAGATGCAAATTATTTCTTAACAGAAATTGTGTTCTCTTACTTTGATATGTATAGCAAGCCTGTTCTAAGACAGAGAGATAATGGGCTGGTTGCAGCTTGAGCAGTGCAAATACTTGTTTTATTTCTCTTCTCTCCTAATTACTTTAGGCATTAAATACTTGATAATTTTAGGGGGATGGGCAGCAGAAGTAATACACGTGTCCAATTCCTTGGTTCTTTCATTCTCTCCTCCATAGAAAACAGAAGAAGAGGCCAGTGTGGCATGAAAGTGGAAACAGGGATATTACACTTAGCATAAAAGTGAACTTTAATATTACTAGAGGGATGTTAAAGGAATCTGGTGTAAATAAGAATGTATTTGCTCTACCAGGCCCTAGAAAAAACCAGTGTGCATTTTTGTACAATGGATATAGATGACTGACATTCTGGGGGAAGGCATCCTTGTTATGAATCTGATTGACTCACTCCAGTTGGTTGCATTCTTTTGAAAGTAGCATAGCAATGAAGTGGAACACACGTATGTTACCAATTATTTGACTCCTCCATAGTGTTGGAGCACAGATTGTTTTGAACCATGTTGTGGCATAAAGATCTCAATGCTGCTTCATACATTACATGCTTGCACATGAATGCTTTCCATGTATGCTGGGAAACTATGGCCATAATATTTAGTTGTTCACACAAAATATTTTTACTTGCGCACAAAAAAAATTATGTGAAAGAACCCTAATTATTCAGGTTTTGTGGGGAACACTTAAACAAATCTCCCTTAGTTCATCATTATATAGACCAGCCTTCCCCAAATTGGCGCCCTCCAGATGTGTTGGGTTACAGCTCCCAGGGCGCCAGGTTGAGGAACACTGATACAGGCATTAATGAAAAGCAACCATTCTTAAAGGCTGGGTTATGCATTGTATTAAAGTGCTAAATAAAACATGTATAGCATAATGCATCTAATCTGACATTGCTAATCTAGCAATTTATCAAAACACTGTACATGTTTTAGATGTGGTCTGCATTGCATTAATTGTTCAATGTATTCTGTACAAAGTCGTGATTGCATTGCATTGCCTTAGGCGTCTCTGTGAGAGTCCTATCAGTATTTGTAGTATGTACTATTGCTTCTTGCATTCTTTTTTCATTGGTCCGTTTAACCATGACCACAGCCTTCATTTGTAAGAGCAACTTCAAAATCCCCCCCTCTCTTAATCCTGATATAATACAAAATACAGAGTGATATGGAGGGGTCTGTAGAAGAACCTTCACTCAAATTTATTAGGAAGTGGATGGAAGTCTTTTATAGTGAGTGCCTCATATGAAACACAAGCCAGTTGGCCAATTTGATATTTTGGGCCTATATAGAGGAAGTGTTTTTGCCTGTACGATGGACTGTATTTACTTTTTCCTGCAGAATTCATTGTGGCCTGGGGGGCAGGTATTGATTTTGTATGTAAATATGCTGTTGCCCCATTGTCAGTATGCTTTCAGTATCTGGCATTATGGTGCAAAGAAACCGTCTTATGAAGCAGAACCCCTTTCTCTTTTGCAGAGAGATGGACAGCATAGCAGAAGTGCACCTAGTTGTTGAAGTCAAGTGAGGTCATGGACAAGGGTTTGATGACATGTGGAAAGGTCTCTAATGTTTCCAAAAGCTTCCAAAACCATACCATATCATAATCCTATGATATTCCATAGTATTCTAACCATAATTTACCTAAATTAAGACATAGGTAAGAAACTGTTATTTTCAATACAGTGAGAACAGTACTATGCTTTATTATGCTATAAGAGAGCCATTGTGGTGTAGTAGTTCGAGTATTGGACTGGAGCTTGGGAGATCTGGGTTATAGTCCCCACTTGGCTATGAAGAACAGTGAGTGACTTTAGGACAGCCACAGAATCTCAGCTTAACCTATCTCATAGGGTTGATGTGAGGCTAAAATGGTGAGGAAGAGGATCATGTAAACTGCCCTGGGTTCCTTCCATGTAAGAGGAAAAACGACAGGATATAAACATTTGCACATGCATGAGTGCTACCTGCAGTGCGCCTGCCTCTTACATTTTCATGGTTGGCTCTGTAAGTTGTGTAGCATGTCATGTGAACCTAGACTGCTGGGTTGTTTAGGGGCTAACCCATCCAGCGGTTAACTCAACAACAAACCATGTTGGGTTTATCTCCTAATCCATCCAGTGGTCTGATTTCACGTCATGCTGCACAACTTACCAAGGAGCTGATCATGGTTGCATTGTAAAGTGGAAGAAGTGGGGGCATTGCAGGCAGAAGACCTGCTCTGACCTGCTTGTTGTTGAAAACCCATTGGTTTTAAAACTGCTGTTATGTGAGAACCAGGTGAAAGACTCTTTCCTCTCCATTGCCTTTACAGGGGTGTTCGTTGCACACAACAGGATGATCTGATAATATATGGTTATCTATGTGTAGGAAAAAGCATGTACACTGTCTCACATGGCAAACGCTTCATGATGTTTCATTACATGGGATAAAGCACCCTAAACACTGTTTTTCCCAACATAGAAATTCTATCTCTTTTGGAAAATCATCGTGTGGTCTTTGTGAAATCAGTTAAAAGGGTACTACTTACTTGTGAATCCATTAAGTAAGCCAAGAATTAAACACACATGAGTAATAATTTGCCATTTGAGGGTCAGGTTCAGCCATTAGTAGAGAGTGGAGGTAGAGAGTGGATGTTGTTTCCTGGTTTGTCCGTCCACTGACTTTCATAAATTCTCTGTTTAAATTGAGTTTAATTATAAATAATTTACATCAGACAATTAAAGGAAGGAGAAGAATGCCCAAGCACTTCTCCATTACTTAGCATAATCGTTGTATGTCCACCCGATTATTTGCAAAAGCCACCCAAGATGTTTACTACATAGTAACAGATCTGATAACTGCAGTATGTTGCAAATTGTGCCTTTGCTTAGCAATACTGTATAATAATTGAAATGTGGGTGTGTTTTTGGTTTTTTATTTTATTTTTAGCATTAGATAGGTTAACATATGTAGCTTTGGGAACATATGCTAACCAAAAAGTTTTGGTTAACTTTTTAAGGTAGTGTTTTTTAAATCTGTCCCAAGATTCCCTGGGGTTCCACAGTGAGAAGACCATTAATGGTTGACACATTTCCCTGAAAGATAGCTTGCACACTACCCCTACTACTCCCAGTACAAAGCTGGAAGGTAGTATTGGCTTTAGTTCACATAGGGTTTCAGTGAGGCACAATAATCCCATGTAAAGTGGGGAGTGCCATAGAACACATACCTGAATCCTTTACTGCACACAGGGAGTCCTGTGGAAAGAGTTACCTGAAATAAACTATTTGGAAATGATATTCCTAAGGTCACAGAGGAATTATTTGACCCTATATTATAAAACTGCTAATAAGTTCCTCTTTTGGTGTTGTGGCCAATGTCAAGAACATATGAAACTACTTTATACTGGCTGCATTTGCACATAACACTGTGCCATAGTTTTGCATTATGAGGATAAGCTACAGCAATGGGCAGATTTCCTCCTCCTCTGGTGTGTCTGTGAGAAAAAGTTTGAAACCTTTCCCTTCTGTTTTAGATCACTTAATTTACCAAGCTGGCTGAATACTGCGCTGTAGATAATCTTAATTATGGTTTGTTGAAACTAGCTTCATAAACTGTGGTTTGTAGCTGAGTTGTTTCAGCAAATCATAGTTAAGATTATCCATAATTTATCTGGGTTTGGACATCATGGGAAATTGTGGTTAATCTAAAACAGAATTTAAAACTTCCAAATTCTTCTTTGCGGCTGTGCAAATGGAGATGGGTAAAGGGTGTGAGCCTGAGTTTTGCTTCAGCTGAGTCTTAGGTGCAAATGGGGCCACTCAGTCCAACCACTGGTCCTGAGCCACCTACATAGCATCACTGGGCCTTATTTATGAGAAGATGAAGAGCAGGGAACACACAGCAGCCAGCTAGCTCTGCTGTTCAAGTTCTGCCTGCTCCCTACCCAAGAGGTAGAAGCCACCAGAGAATTCCTGCAGTGGACCTCGCCTTATCTATGATAAGGCTACTCAGCCTGCCACACTATGAATGAACTCAAATGGACATCCTGGGAAGAGGTAGGAGGGATGCCCCTTTCCCATCTTCCATGCCAGGTTTCACAAGGGCAGAGACAGGCCATACATTGTAGTAGTCGACCCAACCCCGCCTATGGCTTATGCGCAAGCCAGGAATCACCAGAACACAGCTGCACTTGTCATGCCAGCAGGGGACCCCTTTTCATTGTTACCCCATGATGATAAATCAAGAATGTGAAAGTATGTTTCCACCATGCTGTTTTTATTCCCTGACTGAGCAATTGTACAAATATGGAGGTGATATTCTCCTCAAGGTAAAGGCAGAAGCAGGAGAATGTGCAATTAGTTTTTTTTTTTTAAAGCAGGGTTGAAGACAATAGAAACTACAGTCAAGCATCTGCAGGGGCCTGTTGAATGCATTCTATCCTGTTTCCAAGAGACAACGTGGAACCAAAATGCAGAGAGAGGGAGAATACTGAGCTGAATGGAAGCAAGTTCCCTTGTAGTGCAACTGTGCCTTTTGCATCTGCAGAAACCTCTCTCTCTCTCTCTCTCTTGTGAACGCCTCTTTGACTCACGTGTCAACTTTTCCATGTTACCTCTTTCTCATCCTGTTAGGACCAATCCTACCCTTCAATGTATTCTACTATTCACTTCTAATTGAACTTCAGAATTAATTAAAAATCAACAAGACTAGACTTCCTAGATTTAGGTTGCAATCCTATACCAGGTTACCTGAGAGTAAGCCCCATTGAACTCAATGGGTATTACTTCTGAGTAGATATGTATAGGATTGTACTCTTACTGTTCTTTTTCTAAATTCTGCTCTCTGTTTATCTGAGTGGTTAAACTTTTTATGAAACTGAGATACTTATCAGAATGTTAAGAAATTCTTCTCTTCCCTTATAGCTGTGCAAGCATTCAAATTTGCTCTCCTGATCCTGCTCTTCCAGCCTTTACTAGTGCAGATGTTCTATAGTGCCTATGAAGAAATGTAGTGAACCGTAAGAATACAACACGCTTGAGAAACAGGACTATTTTCCTTGGTATAGAAAGGAACACATCTAAAAATTACCTGGCATAAGCAAACATCCTGGTCACTGCTCTCTATATTTATAGTAATACTTTTCCATCCTCCAAACAGCCAGCTCTTCTTTCTGTAGTTCCTTACACTGAAACGCAGCCAACAAAAGCACAGATGGAGGTGGTGGAAGATTCGTAGCTTGCCAAAACACATCCCAGAGCAAATTTGTTTATGGCATAATTGTAAACCTTTGGAAATTGTGTGTTGAAGCATCACCCTTTGCTGTATTAGAAGCTAGTAATATAGAGCCTATCTACACTACTGCTTTAAAATGGTTTATAACAGTTTTAAACCGTTTTAAAGCAGTAGTGTAGACAGGCTCAGAGAGGCCTTGTACAGTTTGTGGGCAGGTCTTGAAAAGTTTACCCATCATCTACAGGTTGGTTTCTCTTATGAAAGTGCACTTCCACCCTCCCTTCACCATCCCCATTTCTCAAGACACAAGTAGTCATTGTTCTGATGCGCTTACACAAATTACTATCATTTCAGAGTGAGCGCTACAAAAGCTGAATCATAAAAGGCAAACAAAAAACAAACAAGACACAGATGGGCTCAACCTGCAGGATCTTACTTGCAAAAGGAGAAAAGACAACCCATCTCAACGTAGGATCTTTGAACACATAAATCTATGGAGCAGTTTTAAAACCATTGATGCACAGTGTCATGAAGATCTTAGGTTTATATTGTGAAATATTGAGGCTGCAATCCTATGTGTGCTTACTAGGATTAATTAAGCCTGGTTGGACACACTTGTGTCTGAGTAAATATGCTTAGGATTGTGCTGCAAGTCAGTTTTGCAATCATTAATACCAACACTGCAATGTGGTTTAATTTTTCTCTCGTTAGTTTTTAACCATGTTATTGTTCTTTTGATCATGATATTGTGCTGTTGACAAAACGATGTTGGTAAACCGGTTTCGAAAAAATCCATTTCACAGTTGTGTAAAGATTATTTTATTGAATTTAACAACTATGGAATATTGCTATAGTTTATCACAGAGGTAGACAACGAGGTACTCTCAGGCATCAGTGCACTCCAGACATCTTTCTCAGTGCCCGCCAAGGTGTCCTATCCCTCCCACTGAAAAAATAAATAAATTTGCAGATGTTCTTCCAGGTAGCTGGGATGGCTTCAGAGCACCTGGACCACCAACCATAGTGCTCAGGACACATTGCCAATTGTGTCCATGGGCCCAAAAATGTTGCCTGCCTCTGGTTTAGTAGAAAACTCTGTTGGTCGCGTTCAGAAGTCCTGCTGGGCTGGTTGTCATACTGTTGGCATAATATCTGATCTAAGTGCTAACTGTGCTGTGTATTGATAAATTGCTATGCAATGACACATATAAATAGTTCATTATCATCTACATATGAACTACTGTTTGGCTTTTTGTTTGCAGTTTGGGAGTTGTTAGACGTAGGAATATCAGAGAACTTTTAGAAAGTGTACAGAACCAGTGGGAAGGGGTGATTTGGGTGGAGGGAGGAATGTGTGTGTGTGCTTGGGTCCTTCTCACTGCATTTTAATAAAAAGCCCGTTTTGTTAGTGAAACTGAATTTATTTTTATGGAATGGTATTGATAGCTTTACATGTAATGAAATTAATACTTTATATGTAATGGAATTAATACTTTACATCAGAGTGTGAATATTTATGCACTTGTTTTTAACTGCAATAGTATTCTTAGGTAGCTTTTCACGGGAAATGTGATCTATTAATAAAAAAATGTACAGGTCTTACGTTCATCCTTACATCGCTTATCCTTACAATATTTATGCTGAGAGAGGGTGGTTTACTTAGAGCCACTTAGTGGTGACCCTCATACTGATCAGGTGGTTAAAATGTACACATTGTCCCAAAGATCTGTGTTCTGTAGACCATAGTGTTTTATTTCTTAATATTTGTGTTTCATTTCAGTTATCTTAGTAATTTGTGTATTTTCTATACATATATGTTTGTTCCTCATCCAATTCTGTGGTTGGTTTCTTTTCTGCCCCGAAGGGGTGGTAACAGTATAATAGGATTATGAAGTCACAGAAGTTGGATAAGGTCAGAAACAATGCCCTTCCCCTCAAAAAAGAAATCAGGATAATAAATTATTGACATGTCTATGGTTAATGCTTATATGCAACCCCCTTTCACAATTCTAATAATAGCGGAAGTGGCAGCCAGGGCAGTGATTGAGAAGAGGGATTGTGCAAGCTATTTGCCCAAATAGATCAGAGGAATATTTGTTTAATGAACACCTCATGTGTCTGTGTGGGGGGAAGGGGGTGACACAGGAAGGGGAGCAGATTACAAGGTGTAGTGTGGAACATTCCAGCTCCACAGATCTTGTAATAATTAGATGATGTGGACATACCCTTAATTTAGAAGTAAATATGCGTGTGTGAGAGAGGAGTACATTCCACATAAGTAAAACTGGAATTAGCAGCTTGGCAACAAACACTCCCAAAAATAAAATGCTTACAAAGTTGGAGGGCGCAGATTGGAAGGGATTTGTGGAAACTGTGATACACAAAGCTTGCATACTAATTACATAGCTGCATTTACAGAGGGAAAACAGGATGCTAGTTGCATTGCAAAAATATTACAGTATAAATGAAAGGATATGCTATTTATAGAAGAAAGTGTTAGACTTCTTTTAGTCAACTACATTGCACTGAGTAAAAATAGTTACTTATAAAGGACACGCTGCAAGTGTGGCAGCTGAATCTATCCAATATATGTGATTGTTTAAAAAGAAAAGAAAAAAGAAAAGAGGCAAATACTAATTGATGAATTACTTATGTAATTCCTTAAAATTATAAATGACAATATCTGCCTCATGCAAACATAGTATACTAGGCTGACCAGATAAAATCCAGGTCAGGGCTCATGTAACTTTAACAGTTGTAGAGAAAAGGGAATTTCAGCCGGTGTCATTTGTATGCAATTAGATCCTGGTGAAATTCCCTCTTCATCACAACTGTTAAAGTTGCAGGGGCCCTGCCTTCTTTTGTATATGTTCACTCTAGTATAGTGCCTGCAACTTTAACTGTTGTGATGAAGAGGGGATTTCACCAGGAACTAATTGCATACAAATGACACTGGCTGAAATTCCCTTTTCTCTACAACTGTTAAAGTAACATGAGCCCTGACCTGGATTTTATCTGGTCAGCCTATAGTATACTAGCTTCTAAAACTGTACAAGGCTTCCTTGAATTTTTTTTTTAAAAAAGCAGTGTGTTTCCTTTTAAAATCTTATTAATAGATTTTCTATTAAAATCCACAAAAGTGTTTTACAGCTATTAAAAACTACATTTAAAAGTATCAGTAGTAGAGAACAACATGTAGCATCATTTTGTGGAGGGAGGGAGATGATTATCATCCGAAATTTGGCATATTTGTCAAGCAGAAACCTCTTCCCTTCAGAAAAATCAAATTATCTGTAAGTTATTTGGCTTATAAAACTGTGTATGGATCTGGCCCACAGCATGTGTAAATCGAGTGTGCATGGAGATACTGCAACATAGGGTGTTCCAAGTTATCAGCTCCCCGAAGTTTTCATGGTGTGTGTGGGGAGTGCAAGGGTCAAACTAGACATGATGACAGAGATCTGTGATTAGTTCTTCTATTTATTCTAAGGTTTTGCAAAAACCACTGCAAATTGGGGTGTGACTTGGATTGGAACTATGGCACTGGGGGAATGGATGTTAAACCCTTTCTTCTATCATTTCTCTGATGAAAAAGCCTTCTTCCTGCTATAAGGAAAAATATGGTACATGCACATTTTTCCTAATGAGGCAAATAGGAATTTTGGGAAGGTTAATTTTCACTGAAAATTGGTAGAGGGAGAAAGTGTTAACTCCACCCCAACTTAAATCTCATCCATTTCAATGGGTCCACTCTAAGTAGAACTCACATTGGGGTGGGAAGAGGAAGATAATATGCTTTGTATACAGGAGGTACCAAGCTCAATCCCTGGCATCTATGGTTAAAAAGATGAAGTAGCACAGGGATGGGGAACATGTGCTCCTCCAGATGTTGTTGGAGTCCAGCAACATCTGGAGAGCCATCAGTTCATCACCCTTGAGGAAGCAGCCTGGGACTGTGGATTGCCACTGCGTGTTAGAACAGACAATGCTGGACTAGATGGATAAATAATCTGGCCTGGCAATTGCAGTTTCTTCACACTAGAACACAAGCAGAGATTTAGCCTGCCATCTCTGTCATTACCAGCTGCTGGAGCAACCAGAGATCCTTACTATTAACTCTGTTCCTGCTGGAGTCCACCAGGCTCCACCCATAACCTGCCCCTGGGTCCTCCTTTCCTTGTCTTCCTTTTGAAGTTGGCAACATTTATTCTACCACCACAGGACTCCACCATGACGTCCTGTTGCGTCTGTAGGTCCAGCCTTGGCTTTTCCACATCATGCGATTGGAACTATTGCATCGGCAATGTGGAGAACTATCCTGACATGAAGGAACAACCCTCCCCAGTTTCAGGAATAGTTAAGGCACTGTATTGAGGTCTTGTAGTTTTTAGCTAAGATTTAATTTGAAGTAGTCTGGAAGGCTTTGGGCCTGTTTGGCCTCTGGAATGTTAGAATCTGTGTGAGTTGATCTCTGACAGTGTTCTCAGAGCAGAGATGGGGAGTTGCCCTACTCCCCACAGCTACCTGCTTGCCTTGGCAAAGAAGCTGTCCGTGAGAACTTGATAGAGAAAGGGTGGGGATTTGCAGATGGATCATCCAGATTGAAGCATCATATTGGTGAGCTGAGTAATGTCGCCCTGTTTGAACAAGGGCATTGCTGAAGGCCAAAAGCCCCTGTCTTGTCAAGTGGACTGGAAGAGGCCTACACCTTCCTTTTTAAGCTGGTGCAAAGGCAAGGAGCCTTTGCTAGGAACATCTGGCCTGCATTCCTGGAAAACCTCTCTGTTTGGATCCATCATTGTCTGAGACTCTGGGGCACTCTGCACATGCTCCCTCCTAAGTGGAGCTTTGGATTTCTAAGAACTTGCCATGAAAAGAACTATGAGGCTTTTCATGGACTTGAACTCTCATTTGCTGTGGATTGTGTTTCTTTGTCATCAGCTTAGTGTACCAACACACTGGTTTTGATTAATTGCTGTTGGACTTTCTTTCCTCTGTGCCTGGAATCATGTGTACTGCAAAAGTACTGACATGGAACTCCTTGCATTGAGGATTTACCTTTCCCCATGATCTTGTTTAAGACTTAACCACGTTGCCTGGAGTTACCAGCGTGTGATCTAAGTTGGACGAGCTCTCTTGGGGTGGTTTGTTAGGCCTTTCAAGAATTTGCTTCTTTCATTGCCTTGAGAGATCATGTCAGGAATCATCCCCGCCTTGTCTGGGTTTGAAACCCTTGCATGGATTGATCTTCCCTTGTGTTCAGAACCATGGAGATGGCAACGTGGGAAAACCACATTGATGGGGATCTCGCCACGGAAGTAGTGATTAGGTTTTGACTGTTCTGGAATTTCTTGGAGCCTATAGCAACTGACCATCAGCTATATGATTTCTGAAGTGTGTAACCATTAAGCTTTTGTCATGGGATTTCCTGCAATAAAGACGTCTCACTGATTTGGGTGTCCCGTGTCAATTTGCCAGAATGTGTGCTTGCCTGAGGGACCGGGAAGCCTGACACTCAGTTGCCCTTAGGGTTTGGTAGGTTATATCAGAAGAGAATGATCTCTCTCTTCGTTTTCCTGAATGGTCTGAGAACATAACATTAGATTTGCTAGATGGTTTCAAGCTTTCTTTCTCCCCTTGTTACTTGTTATCTATCTAAACAGGTGGTAATGGACAAAGTCTTTTGCAAGGGATTTTTGTTAGGTATGGACAAACTAGTGCATCTTGCCACTGGTTTCTGCTACAGCCAAGGATGCTGTGCTGCCTGGAAACTACCATCTAGGTGGTGGCGCTGTCATTGGGACCTGGGCTTCCTAATACATGGGGGAGGCATTGCTTGGAGAGCAGCAGACCATAGGTCAGTGGGAACACATGTTTTGCTTGCAGAAGGTCCCAGGTTTAATCTCCACCTGAAAGAATCAGATAACGGGATGGGACAGACATTTCTCTGACTGAGACTCCAGAGAGATGCTGCCAGTCAGAGCAGACAAAGCTGGGCTAGATGGACAAAGAGCCTGACCTGGTACAAGTCAGCTTCCTATACTCTCCTATGCATGCCCATGGGAACTAGCCACTTCATTCTGCCCCAATGCACCATTGTTTTGAACATCAAGACCCCTTGTTCTGCAGCAGCATTGGGGCAGTTCATTTATTTGACAGTGTAGGGGGCAGCACCTCATTGCCCTCTGTGGTGTTTTCTGTCATTGTCCTGTTGTTCAGCCAGGCAGGAGGCAGAGGGTACCAATGAGGAGTTGTAGAAGCAGGAGTGATCCTTAGTTGCCACTTGCCATGTTAAAGTTCCTTGTTTTTCCTCTGCCTTGTCACTGTCTTCCCCTCCCAAGCAAAGGAAGAATGATGAAAGTCAGAAAGAGCTGCAGCAACAGAAGGAGAAGAAGGAAGATACAATTCGGTTGTGGATTGCAACCAGTGATTTGTAGATTTGTATTTTTAGCATGATAGTAAGGCATTTGGTGGAGCTTGTTTAAAGTTTAATTTCACGTAATTCACTGGAGCCATATGATATAATTCAACAAAGATAACCATGTGCAACTGAACCAGGTTGTTAAGAAGGTTTTAACGATGGCAAGATTAATGAGTCATGAAGAAGTAAAAGCCCTAGTTGAAAATTTAATACCTTTCGTCATCTCTTCATTTTCAAAATCTAAAGCTGTATCTGCTACAGGCAAATATGCTGTTGGAAACACCCTGTTGGCATGGACGTTCAGTGGACAGACTTTTCCATTTGAAACATCTGTCTAAGTCAGTTTTAAATAGTAGGCATTAGGAAGCATTCTGATTCATCTTATGAACACTTTGCATAAATTGAAGCTGATTCTTGTCAGACATTTGGTTTACATTTATCTCCTGTTCGCCTTCAAAAACATCATCTGTTTTAGAATGCAGCCTGGGCAGAAGAGTAGCGTATCTCTTTAAGCTTCTGGGTATTATGACTTGAATAATCTTTCATCGTTGTTGCTTTTTAAATGAAACCATGTGTCCATTTAAAGTGACATTCAGAATCAGCTTTTAATGTTGTTCTTTAGAGAAAACTAACATTACTTAATAGACACATATCTATTATCTCCTGGCCCAGTTTACCAGTTGTTAGTTCCATAAAAAAAAAAAATCTTTCAGCTCTAGTTACAGAAAAGTGCTGGATGTTCTCCAAAAGAACAGAAAGGTTACAACTATTGGATTTGGTCATTATTTCTCTTCTTTTCTTCTCAACCATTTGTTCTTTCCTATATCAGCTTTGTCTGAGTATTAATTCATGGTCTGTCTATCATAGAAGAAATGAGTGCCTATGCTCAACAGATCTCAGTTGTTTTCTTGTTGCTTCTACAGACCTTAAAAAAACTGATAGGAGAGGAAGTGAAGTCAGGTGTGTGTGTGTGTGTGTGTGTGTGTAAGTGTATGTAAATAAATATCGGAATCTGCATAGGATGGTGGGGGTCAGATCTTCCAGAGAGATCAACAAAATGTATGCAAATATTTAGTGTGGTATATAATTTATACTCTTAATTCATCGAGAAAGAGAACCAAGCAATGAGACAAAGGGCGCCCCAAGATCACAAACAATTTAACCTGACAGTATGGGGAATTGTAACTGTTTATCTCTATGTTTTTCATTCAGGTTTTTGGTTGCTTTTGTGGTCTTTTGCCATGTTATATCTATATTGGGAGTTCTGTGCTTGTAACCATGGGAACAATTATTATTATTAGCCTTTAAAACATCCTAGATTTCTCATCTCATGGGAATCCCCTTCCAAAGTGAATAGACTTACAAGGAAATTCTATGTACTGCACCCGCACAGAGCATTAACGCCTACTGGAAATTCCACATAGTTGTCGAGGAAATATCACACAATTACGACAGTTTCCTTTACATTGCATGGTCATATTTTCTGGATTTTCTTTTGTAGGAAAATTGCCCCAGTTAGGAAAAAGGGTATCACAGATCTTGGAGAAATAAGGAACATTTCACTAAGAAAATCCATAGGGATGGAAGGACTTTGATATAGTTGTAATTTGGGGAGCTCTATTTTTAGTGTAGTTAGTATCATTTGTATTTTCTTGGTAGAATTGCATAATGTCATAAGATTGCCTGTCTGGCATCTGGGATGATCTTATGACACTCAAAGTGGCAATCAGCCGCTGCAAACAGGTGCAGACAAAGCAAAACTTCTGGCTTTGTCTGCTCTGCTTTTTTGGTTTTTGTTTTGCATTCTAAATGGGAGGAATGACAAAATAGACCCAACAATAATCTCTAATACATAATCCTGTGTTAACATCACTTTTAAATAGTTCCACTGTAATGATACATCTATCCTATTGATAGTGCAAACAAGCAAGACATTTAAGCAGGTATCAGTGAAGGTTGACACACAAGTGCAACTTTTATTGATTTCAAAACCAAGCATTAAATCAGCTAATATCCTGTAGTGTGTTTTAACTTTTCTGTGCCATTGTTTTTCTGGGATCATTCCTCTGAATCCATTAATACAAGTTAATTTTATTGTTTTCTGCCCTATTTATACTCAGAGATGTCTTAGGAGACCCACTTTCCTCTAAGAGATATGCAGATGTATGTAGAAAACTGTATTCCAGAAGTACCAAGTAACCATTCGGAATAGCATTGCAAGTATTTCTTTTTGTTTTGTTTTTGTAGTTTTTATCTGATTGTGTGCAAATTGAAAGTATTCTTTTTTAAAGGGAGATGTTTCTGTTCTAGAAACAATAAACAGAGAGCAGATGTACAGTTAAATAACTAAGTGACCCAGCAAACATTAGTTCCCATGATTGTTTGTGTGCCTCCATGTGATGGAGATCAAAATTTGTGTACTGTCCAGTATTTCAATTGGGCATGACGCAAGTAAAACTATGTGGCTGAATATTTAGCTTTATAGTCCCCAGGGGATATGAGAATGAGTCTTGCATGTTCTGTAATCTTTTAGAGTATGAATGCTTGTTATCTTTCCAGTGGAGAAAAACCTAATTGTTTATTAAAATAGCTTACATTGTACACTAAAACATAATATCCTTTGAGATGCTGTGATGTATGTATCCTGTCTTCTCTTGTCCCTGCTTATGTAGAAGGCTACACATAATCTTGGGAGCAGTGATAAATGGCAACTTCAGACAGCCCTTGGACTTCCCTGGCCTATAGACCAGGGATTGATTGATAATATGGGTGTTCCTGGGTAGTTATCTTCAGTCCCCTATGCTTGAATTCTCAGCAATTTATATTTTCTGCCTCCAGCAAAATGGTGAACCTCTGACAGAAGATAATCCGGTAATCACCACATGCATATTAACTCTCTCTCTCCCAACAAGAAAGCAGTAAACAATACAGCAGTTGAGAAGTTCTGTTTTTCCAAGAGGAGTTGCCTGAAGGCTGAAAAAAGGCTCCTACATTGCTGACAAGCATATTATGCAGTTGCTATAGTTATAATTTTGGTTTGGGATGCCGGAGAGTTGGTTTGTACATTACGTTTGGTTGCATTTTGTGTGTGTTTAATGGTCAACTTGTGTGAGCAGAAGTGTTGCATCGGATAGGGAATCTTACCTAATACTGTAGCAGAAGTTCCACTGTTGAACGATTAATTAAAAGTGAGACTTGATATCGATCTCCCCCTTTCACTTGGCAGATGCTCTTTAGTGGGCAAAGGGACAGGGCAAGTAGGGGAGCCAGACTTGCCCTAGATATTCTGGACATTTTGTCCAGAATATGGACAGAATGTGACCTAGGGGTGATCACATTACACCAGTTTTAAAATCGCTTCACTGGCTGCCAATCAGTTTCCGGGCGAAGTATAAAGTGTTGGTTATTACCTTTAAAGCCCTACATGGTTTGGGTCCAGGGTACCTACGGGATCGCCTTCTCCCGTACAATCCGCCCCGCACTCTTAGGTCCTCTGGGAAGAACTTACTCAAGCCAGTCAGAACTAGGCTGGCGGGTGTTACCCAGAGGACCTTCTCTTCCATCGCTCCCAGACTATGGAATGGTCTGTTGGAGGAGGTTAGACAAATTGACAGTCTTCATGAATTTAAGAGAGTCATGAAGACTGTCCTCTTCCGACAGGCCTATCCAGATGAATTTTAAGATGTTTTTAATGTTGTATTTTTCTCTTGTTTTTTAAATTTTTTTTAACTGTTGTGATTTTTATGTTTTATATTGTTGTTGTTCCCCGCCTCGATCCGGAGGGAGAGGCGGGCTACAAATAAATATTATTATTATTATTATTATTATTATTATTAAAATCTAAATATTAAATTCATGCAAGCCATTTGAATAGCTGGCATTGTTTCCTCTGGTCTCCTTACAAAAAAATAAACATGGCCCATGTCAGACAATTTGGCTAAATAAGAGTAATCAGTTCCTGTCCTCTTCAAAGCAATAGGAAGCAGGCCATGTGTCCTCCCCTCTCACTTACAAGTTTCCTCCCCCTACCTCTGCCTTTATTTGGGGGGAGGACACCCCTAAACCCCACTTTCAAAAGACTAATTAAATATCAGGATTTCAAAATGGGTTTAAGAGCATTTTCTTACCTATTTTAATCTAGGTTCATGATGGGCACATATCACACCGAACTTGCATAGAAGGGGAATTTGCAAGCAGAGATGAAAGGCAGTGTGCGGGAGAGGGTGCATGCATGCACCTAAAAAATCAGTTCAGTACAAATGTTTTTCGGGCAGGTCCTCGTAATTTTTTCTTTCTTTTTTCTGATGCATTTTTACAGTATTATAAAAAAATATTTTGGAAGAGCATATAGCCTCATTCCATAAATTATTGTTCTTCTTGAAAATAATATTTAATTTAGTATATGTGGACATGAAATTAGATCTGATATAGCATCCTTGAAGTTAGCTGGTTGACTTCAGTTGGATTTGAATCAGGCCATTAAAATCCTGGCACCAGTGAACAGAAACTCCAGCTATTAATTTACCAGTTGATCTTCACCTCCTTAAGATGTTCTTTCCAAAAGATCTCAATTAGTAGCTGGCTGTGCAGTCTAGTCACAGAGTAATCCTATAGGATGTGTGTATGTTTTGCCCAAGTTAGGCAGCCATTTTTTAACAACTTTTACTTCAGAGACTGAAGTGTAGTTGTGAGTTGGCAGCCGTACAATTAGCGCTGAGCTTTGGAATTTTGTTTGACAAAATAAATTCTCCTTCTCAGATCGACTGCCTCCTGGGGTAGGAAAAACCAGAAATGGTTTGTAGCTTCGTCGGTGCCCCAACACATTTTAACTTAATTACCTCATTTTATGAAGCTTTAACAGTTTAAGTAATACGTTAAAGCAAGAGTGGTGTGTGTGTGTGTGTGTGTGTGTGTGGTTTGGAAGCAATTGCATTCTCTATAATTTTTGAAACATTTTGGCAAGGCAAAGCAGAAGAGCAGTAAAACACACACAACCTAAGCTGAAAGAATGCTGTTACGTTACCAGGTGATTCTTTAAAGAATTATAAGTAATGACATGGGATTTTGGAACAGTCCCTTGAGGTAATTTTTGTTTGTAAAATGTTTTTCTGCCTTATAAACATTCCTTTCAATGTGATTGTGCTTATTATACCTTCCTGCAATGTCAATTGAAGGTACTGCAGTCCAGGCTCAATGCTATTTTTAGGGCATTGCACCATTGTGGCCCATTTATGGACTGTAACTTAGAAAGAGGGAAAGACGGCTAGGCAAAGGATGGTCCTCTTTATCTTACCAGTGCCTCTCATGGACAGTGATATGTAGGGGGATGAAAGTAAAATGAAGCTTCGTTCCGCTATGAAGCTCTCACATGCTACACACAAGGGCTTGGCCTGGCTTGGCCCAGGGTTTCTTGTGCATAATGAATTCCAGTCTGTGGAATTAATTGAGCCTCCTTGCTCTTGGGCTTCCCTGCCTCTTTCGGGTTTTCCTGAAAGAGTGTGTATACTTATAAGAGTTGCATAGATGAGAAAAGCCACAGAGGGTGAAATACTTCCATCATGGCATTGCAGAGAAGGAAGAAACAATTCCTGCTGGATGCTACCCTTCTATACATCTCTTAAAACTACAGATGCATTTTCCAGAGGGTGGTCATAGCCTTGATTACATCCATATTAGATTACTGCAACACATTCAATGTGCTGTTGCCTTTGAAAAGTGTCTGGAGCTTTGTAAATGGAATCCACCAGGTGTCAGTGTAGCTAGATCCTTGTTTTGAAGTACTTGTTTCCTTTCTCGTAAATCAAATTTTGTTTACTTTCATTCATGCAGATCTTCATAGTTCAAATGGACAGCAAGATGTTTGTATAAAGTCTTATTTTTCTGGTACTATGTTTTCTAAAGAGCCACTCGTGTCATCTAGGGTGACCATATTTTGAAAACCAAAAAGGAGGACAACATAGTTGGCCCTCTAGGGGGTGTCCCCGCCGACACGTCTGCCCCCAGGGGGCGTGTCCAGCACCAAGGGGGTGTGCCCACCTGAACATAGCCTTGGTCACATGTCTGATTTTACAGCACACAATTCAGACAGATTTGTTCTACATAACATCTTAATGTTAAAATCACTGAAATAACAAGTGAGACATCCAATGTATCTAAAATTAACTTCACTCACTCCTACTTTTGTAGCTTTTGCTATACTTTGTTGCTATACCCTTCCCTCAAATATCTTTTCTGATTGTATCCTCACTCTGCTGCAAGCTGCTGCTTAACAGGGCTTATTGCTGGCCGGCTGGCTGGCTTTTTTATTATTTTATTTTAGTTTTAAAGTTCAATTTTGTTTTGAATTTTGCTAAAAATCAACAGATGAACAGATCTGCTTGAAACTTGGCATGGCTAAAGCCCTACATAGGAGCTATCAAAGTGCCAAGTTTCATCTCTTTATCTTTAAAAATGATGCTTTTTTTAAAAAAGCATTTTTTAAAAAAACCTCAAATTTTTTAAAAATCCTACAAATCAACGGATGAACGGATTTGCTTCTAATTTGGCATGGCTAAAGCCCTATCTAAGGGCTATCCTTTTGCCAAGTTTCATCTCTTTGTCTTTAAAAATGACAGAGCTGTAAGCATTTTTGTTAATTCCCATTGTCTATCAAGTAGAGCTGCCCTTTCGGTAGGGGGAGGATGGGAAAAATCCGGATTTTTCTTCAAATTTTGTAATTTCCCCCCCCCTCCTCGGATTTGTTACCAAAAATCCTGACATGTCCTGGTTTTTCCTGACATATGGTCACCCTAGTTATTTTAGCCAATTAGGTGTTAACTAATAAGGAAAAAACCCATAACTAACTTTAAATTGGACTAAAATCTAATTTAAACCGGCTGTTGATACATTCCTCAAGAGTCTAATACATGAAATGGATTCAGATAACGATGTTGGTCTCTGAGTGTTTCTATAGCGTGAATCTGGGTTAACTTGTGATCAGCTCCATGGCCATCATATATGGTGCACTGGATAGACCTGAGGAGGCCTGGGTTCAACTTAGTCATAGCCATGAAGTTCACTGAGGTGGCCTTGCACCAGTCACACACTATTAAGCATAACCTAACTCACAGGATTGTTTTGGGGATAAAACAAAAGCAGGAGCAGGAACGGTGTATGCAGCCCTGAGCTTTGAGGAAGTGTAATTTAGTGCTATGAACGTGCTATCGTGCCTCAGGCCAAAATGCTCAGGGTGACCTTGAGATGAAAAACAAAATCAGTGAGGCCTCCAAACGAGGAAATGTTGCAATAATGGGTGACTTCAATTATCGTCACATTGACTGGATAAATGCATATTCCAGTCATGACAAAGAGGTTAAATTTCTTGATGTCCCAAACGACTGTGCCCTAGAACAGTTGGTCATGGAAGCGACCAGAGGGGAGGTGACCAGGACTTAATCCTAAGTGGTGTTGCCCAGTACCTAATACAAGATGCAAATATTGTTGAACCAATCGGTAACAGTGACCACAGTGCTAGCGGATTTAATATATATTTAAGTGGGAAACTGCCCAGGAAGTCGAACACAGTCACATTTGACTTCAAATGAGGAAACTTCTCTAAAATGAGGGAGCTGGTGAAAAGAGAGTTGGAAGGGGGAATCAAGACAGTTAAATCCTTGCAAATTGCTAGAGCTTTCTCAAAAGCTCCATACAATCTGCCCTGCACACTCAGGTCCTCTGGGAAGAATTTACTACAGTCAGCCAAAACTAGGCTGATAACCGTTACCCAGAGGACCTTCTCTTGTGCCATTCCCAGACTGTGGAATGGCCTGCTGGGAGAGATTCACCAACTTAACAGTCTTTCAGAATTTAAGAAAGCTATAAAGACTGATCTCTTCCGGCAGGCCTACCCAGTCGAATTTTAAGAGTTTTATTGGTATTTTAACCATGTATTAGTTTTATATGTTTTTAATTAGTTTTATGTATTTTATTTTATATCATTTGTTTTTAATGCTGTTCCCCGCCTCAATCCAGAAGGAGAGGCTGTAAGAAATAAATAAATTTATTATTATTATTATTATTATTATTATTAATAGAGGCTCAACTAAAATGTATTCCACAGGTTAGGAAAGGTAGCACCAAGTCCAAGAGGTCACCAGCATGGTTAACAAGCAGTGTCAAGGAAGCTATTTTAGAAAAGACGGCTTCTGTCAGAAAATGGAAGTCTTGCCCAAGTGAGGAAAATAAAAGGGAGCACAAGCTTGCACAAAGGTGATGCAAACAAACAAGAGATGCAAAAACGTGTTTTGAAGAGCAAATTGCTAATAATATCAAGGCCAATGATAAATAATTCTTTAAATTTATCAGAAGCAGGAAATCAGCTAGGGAAGCAGTTGGACCATTGGATGACAACGGAGTTAAGGGAGTACTAAAGGAGGACAGGGCGATTGCAGAGAAGCTGAATGAATTCTTTGCATCGGTGTTCACTGCAGAAGATACCGTTCAGATGCCTGTGCCTGAACTGATGTTTTCAGGAAGGGAATCTGAGGAACTGAGGCAAATAGTGGTGACAAACGATGAAGTTCTCAGCCTTATTGACTAATTGAAAACAAATAAATTACCAGGCCTGGATGGTATCCACCCTAGAGTTCTTAAAGAACTCAAATATGAAATTGCGGACCTTCTAATGAAGTTATGCAAAATGTCCCTAAGCTCACCCTCTGTACCAGAGGACCGGAAGATGACCAATGTAACACCATTTTTAAAAAAGGATCCAGGTTGAAAGCATTATTAAAGAAAAATTAGTAAGCATATAGCATGTCCTGCTGAAGAAGAATCAACATGGCTTCCGCAAAAACAAGCTCTGTCTCACTAATCTTCTAGAATTCTTTGCGAATATCAACAAACATGTAAAGAGGGATGTTCTGGTGGACATTGTTTACTTGGACTTCCAAAAGGCTTCTGACAAAGTCCCTCACCAAAGACTCCTGAGCAAATTTACCAGTCATGGAATAAGGGGAGAAGTCTTCTTATAGATCAGTAACTGGTTAAAGAACAGAAATCAGAGAGAGGAATAAATGTTAAATTCTCCCGATGGAGGGAAGTCAATAATGGCATCCCACAGGGATCGGTATTGGGACCAGTTCTTTTCAACTTGTTCATAAATGATCTGGAATTAGGAGTGAGCAGTGAAGTGGCCAAGTTTGCTGATGACACCAAATTATTTAAGGTTGTTAAAACACAAAGGGATTGTGAAGAGCTCCAAAGGGATATCTCCAAGCTGGAAGAGTGGGCATCCAAATGGCGGATGCGGTTCAGTGTAAGCAAGTGTAAGGTGATGCACATTGGGGCAAAAAATCCCAACTTCAAGTATAACCTGATGGGATATGAGCTGGCAGTTACCGAATAAGAAAGAGATTTTGGGGTTCTGGTGGACAGCTCGATGAAAATGTCAACCCAGTGTGCGGCAGCTATAAAGAAAGCAAACTCCATGTTAGGCAGAGGTGTACAAAATTATGCATGGTGTGGGGAATGTGGCCAGGGAGACATTTTTCTCCCTCTCTCAAAATACTAGAACCCGGGTGATCCCATGAAGCTGATTCGTGGGAGTTTCAGGACAAATACAAGGAAGTACTTCTTCACACAGTGCATAGTGAAATTATGGAATTCACTACCACAAGATGTAGTGATAGCCACCAATTTGGATGGCTGTAAAAGGGGGTTGGATAAATTCCTGGTGGAGAAGGCTATCAATGGCTACTAGCCCTGATGGTTATGTGCTACCTCCAGTATCTGAGGCAGATAGTCTGTGTGCATCAGTTACTGGGGAACATGGGTGGGAGGGTGCTGTTGCACCATGTCCTGCTTTGTTGGTCCCTGGTTGACAGCTGGTTGGCCACTATGTGAACAGAGTGCTGGGCTAGATGGACCCTTGGTCTGATCCAGCATGGCACTTCTTACATAGGATAAAAATGTGAAATAAAAGTAGTTATTTATTTATTTATTTATTTAATTGATAACCTCTTCACCCACTAGACAAGGGGTGAACATGTTGTGACCCTCCAGCTACTTTTGCCTGCAAGTCATTGGCCAGTATAGCTAGTAGTGAAGGATGTTGGGAGTTTTAGGCCAAAACACCTGGAGGACCACAACTTGCCCACCCCTCCATTAGATCAAAATGGACTGGGGGAAAGGCACAGAGGCAAAATAATTTTAAAAAGATTCATTTGACAGGAACCTTCTTTCCCACTGTGTGTGAATATGCATGTAACTAAATGCAGACTTGAAGAATAAACAGAGCCATCATTATTTTATTTTATTTTTAGGTTTGTGGGGAGAATTCTTGAGGCTTGTGAAGGTGATTTGCTCCCTGTGACAGTAAATACCAGAAATATTGATCGTGGGAAATAGGATTAAGGAAGCTGTACTCACCAGAGTTTGCCTTTTAAATGTTTATGTTTAATTTGACCCTTTGCCATGCCACCAGGAGGCCACGCTAGATGAAAGAAACAGAGAGTGTCTTATCCATAGCCATGGCAGCTTAATAGGGCAAAGAAAAGGTATATGTCCAGTTTGAAAGTTATCTTTCATTGCCCAAGGTCATCAGCTTTTGGAAGGCCAAAGTAATCTGCAGCAGATTACTTTGGCCTTCCAAAAACCATCTGGCATTTGTGTAATGAAAAAAGACCTTAAGTAACATTTACCATGCCATCATTTAAATTATTTTTTTTTATAATAATAATAGTTAAAATAAAAAGGTTTCTAGAAAGTAGAGTTTTCAGGTCTGTATGGCTTGAATTTAATTGTTAGTAACTTGACAAATATTGTACTCTGTCTTATTTCATTGTTGTTAGTTCATGGTTTTTATACAATTAAACTATATTTGCATCATATGTGCACTCTGAAGTGGCTCTGAAGATCAAGTCTCCTTTTATAGGAATGTCTGTCTGTAACATGCTAGTAGTATAGCATGCAACTGATATTTTGGTCTTGTCCTTCCCTGGCTACTCACCTACTTAGTTGTTGCTGTCACTGCTGCCACCCCAACTATCTCCTCTGGTTTGGAAATAAAACATCCTCAGCTGGATGCATGAGACAGGAGGAGGTTGCACTGTTTCTGTCTCAGGTCTCAGGTACCTGTCCGTGGGGCGTTTCCTCTCTCGGCCAGAGATAAGAATGCAGCTGTAACATTGGGCAGGCAAACTTCCAAGTCAAGAGAAGATTTAGGAGCCATAACACCAATTTGTTGTTAAATGCGAGATAAGGAGATTGACGTAAAGGAAATGGAAAATGAACTTATATTGCAGGAAGACTCATTTAATTTAGGTATTAGGATACATGTCCTATAAAGGACATGTATCCTTTATAGCTATAAAGACTGATCTCTTCCGGCAGGCCTACCCAGATGAATTTTAAGTGTTTTTATTGATGTTTTATTGGTATTTTAACAATGTATTGGTTTTATGTGCTTTTAATCACTTTTGTGTATTTTATGTTGATGTTGTTCTCCGCCTCGATCCAGAGGGAGAGGCGGGTGATAAATAATAATAATAATAATAATAATAATAATAATAATAATAATAATGTCCTGAGAGTAAAATCAGTGAATCAATGAAAACATTGTGATATAATGAGTTGAAATTTGTAAATAATTGTAGTATGTATTTGAGGAGAAAGAAGTGGTAACACATAGGACCACCAATCTTTGAGTCAGTATGGCTCTAAAGTTGCTGCCTTCTAAAATACTGTCTTTTGGAGGGGAGTCCCATAAAAATCTATAAAGTGTGCAAGCAAAATAATGTTAGCATAACTGTCCTCTCCAACAATCTCTTTTGCTTTGAAGGGTTAATTTTACACATACAGGCTTTTCTCTTGCTTGTCTAATCGCAAGATCCTGGCTTGAAGCCAACCCTCTCCTAAGACCCAGACCTTTCCAATCTTTTAACCATGTTTTCTTCTCTCTTTTCATGTGTGAATTCCCCCCTGTGTTCCCCTTTCAGAACTAACTATAGTGTAGTAGTACCACATCTGACTGATGTTAATCCTAACTCTGTTTTGAAACTAGCCATGCATTAGCATCAACATTATTGCACCAATTAGCTTTAAAAAGGAAGGGTGGATTCATGCAGAACAGGGCAGAAGGAGTCCATGGCACACTCCCAGTATCCTGGCCATGGTTTATTAGAACATTGCATCTCCACTGGGTATAATTACTCACATTCTGCCCCTCCTGAATTTTCAGATAATTCAATTATAATTTAGGTATATAGGACTTTCCAAAGAACCCTATACTTTTTATCTGTTCATCTGCATCCTTTGGGGGAAAGAATCAGAGGGACTTGCCTAAAACTAGCCAATGAATTCAGGTTTAAAGATTGGGTTTGATTTACCAGGGGTTACCATTTTGGTTCTCATAAATAAATGATTATGTGGGGAGTTAGTTTTGTTGGCCTTGGATAGGCATGAACATTAGAGATTGTGGGGTGGGTGGGTAGGAGAGGAAATCAATGTTGATGTAAGCAAGTAGTGCCTATCCTATCACCCTGTTGTTCTGACATATTGCTGGATTAAGTAAGTGCAGTGAAACTTTGCTCATTTATCATCACTGAAGTTTAACCCCATGTTAATAGAAAATAAAATGCCCAGCATTCATGCTAGGAATCAGCATGCCTTCACTAGCATCACAGACCCACAGCTTTATAATGTTTCTAGGATGATCATTGTTTGGATGGTGCTGGTCTGGTGCTGTGTACAGCATCAGCTGAAGTGAGATGATGAACTGGGTTATCTTTAAAGATATATATCATGCCAATCTGCCTGCTTCCAGCCTTGCCTCCCTCTATCACTAATCCTGATTGGGCAGCTAGAAGCATTTAATATATTGAGGTCAGAAATCACCAGGTAATCTGTATGCATATTACCCCATAACATCCCCCCACCCCCATGACTTCCATAAAAAGTTTTTAGCCGGTACTTCCAGGACCATCTCACCCAGGATAACAGATTCCTTCAGTGGAATGTTAAGAATGTGTTTGTATGTTGGGAGTGTGGGTGGATGTATGAGATGGGAGGAAAGAATCACTGCTATTTTACAGAATTAATTTTAATAGCACAAAAAACAAGAAATAAAGAATTGCACACATTTCAAAAATGAGCGTGTCCTAGACTAGAGGATCCCAAAGTCCAGTCGATTTCAGAAGCTTCAGAGAGCATTGTGCAGATCACATGAAAACCCCTTGTCCACATAGAAAGTAAAATGTATTCTGTGTTATTCCTGACTCCTGAGTGCTAGGATCCTATGTAATGTTGCTAGTTGTTCTACACAAAATTCCTAGCATCAAGGGCTGAGGGTCTCCTAGCATGCACAGGCTGCCTCTTTTGTGAAATGACTGCCTCTTCGACCATTTAGACACTGAATGAGGTGCCTGCACCTCATTCTAAACCTGCCCGCCTAGGCTGATAGTGGCCACACTGATTCCATGTCTTCTAGGAAGTGTCCTAGATGAGATGCTGGATAGTCATTTGACTGAGGAGGTGAAACAGGTTCTGCTCTGGGCTGGCTGGGCTGATAGAACCCGGGAGGCCTAAAATAGGGCTCTGATGTGATAATGAAGCTGCAGAGGCTTCTCCATTCACTTTAGTGGAGGGAACAGATCTATATATTCATTCTGTAGTGAAGTTTTGAGTGGGAGGTGCCTTGCGTCCTTTGAAACATGGAGTTTTGCATTGAGGCAAATATATTTAAATGCCTCCAATGTGATGTATTCCTTTTAGTTGTGCTCTTTGAATATACTAGTAGCAGCTGAGTGAGCCTCCTGGACTATTTCTGGTAAGCTTTATTGGCTTTTCAGCAGTTAGACACTATACTCTGACACTTGCCTTATGAGCCACACTGTTGGAGATCCAGCGATTTGCCTGGGTGGAATTTCTTTACATAAGCAGAGCTGTAAATAAAATATAGAGTTCTGTTTTCATCAGCGGTTTCCCATTGTCCAAGTAATGTCCAACTCAATGCATGTTGGCTTTGCCAACAGCAGGCGCACTTTCAGTAATCTGGAACTCACCAGGAGGAAAAAGCTTAGTGTTGCATTCATACCAGGACTCCTGATTTGTCACTCCCCTAACAAGCCAAGTTTTTGTAGTTGGGATTAGATTTCCTGCCTTGTTGGTAGCAACAAGCCAGGGATTGGATGCAATGCTAAACTTTCCCCTCCTGGTCATTTCCTGGCTACTGAAGCCATTTCTGTTGGTGGAAGGAGCCACCTGGGATTGATTGGGCAGCATGCAGCATTCTCCAGAATTCTGGCTTATCATTTTGTGCAAATGTGGCTAATAAATTCCAAGTTTCCCAGATTTTTGAAAAGTAAATTAGTTGTATTATTATTAGTAAATTCTAGTAACAGTATTACCATGGTGCTTAGATATTCTAAAGCAGTTTTAATGTGAGTGATATCACTAAAGCCTCATAATCAACTACCACCTTCAGAATTTGGAGACATTTTCTGCATTCCTTAGATCACAGAAATAACTAAGGGGATGCTTGGTGAGTGGAATAATTTACTGCCTTTATGTAACAGTAAATCTCTTTGCAGTGTTTTCAGAGCATTACCAGAGAAATGAATAGACTAATTACATAATGAAAGAACAAAGGAACGTTGGATTGGGCATTTGTTTAGGCTCTTAATCTAGCTAATAATTACCTACTAGCAAATTCCAAACTAAAAATGTCATTATTGTTACTCTTAAATGTGGAAATACACAGAACATAGAGAGCTGCTTTTTTGGGGTAAAAAATGGAGCTACAACCTCCTGAACTGTTAGGAACCTCATTGGTTTTGACAGTGTATAAGGAGCAGGCAAAAAACAATTTTAAAAATGGAAGACACCATCAACATTAGTAACAAAGAAAATTATTTATGTCTCCGTTCGTCCTCCACAGTGTCAAGCAGACATAAGCACCCATTCCTATAAACTGTTTTTAGAAATCATTTGGAGAAGTAAATATATGAACGCCTTATCTGAAACATTTTATTCATTCCATAATCCATTTTTCCTTCATTTATTCCCCAAGTTTTTAGAAAAACAAAACAAAAAAGGCTTTGGAGGAAAAATGGAAAAAAACCCAGTTCTCCCCCCCCCCCCTAATTTTTCTGAGCCTTCACATCTCTAGATCCTCTACTGATGTGGGAACCCCCAAGGTTTACAGAAAAATATAGTTTTTTCCAATTAAATTCCTGGTGCCCCTCTATTTGTTTTGAATTAGAAACAAAACCACGGCAAATCTCTGGGTGTGCACGCACACTTGAAAGGCTCAACTTTGAGTGCAAAGTGCAGGTGCAAGACCCAGAAATGTTGAATGTATTGGGACTAGAGACGTTGGAGGAATTCGTTTGGGGGCTAGAGCTCAGCATGTTTTCACCAGCTTGGCCCCCTGGACTCCCATCTCATTCGTCCACAAGCTGACCTGACTCGTCTAATTAGATTGTTCATGCCTGCAAATTGCACTATTTATGGCCACAGTTTTGCTCACATTGCAATTTCCCTAAATACTGACACCTACAATGATGTCCATTGCAATGTATAGTAAGCCCCCCATGCACCAGAACTCCTCATTCTCCTATCTTTAAATGACCCCCCCCCTCAAGACGGGCCCTCTTCTTTTCGCCTCGATTTCTCAGAGGGTGCCCTGGCACTCACATCCAACCATCTTTTTTGCCCCCTTTCCCTGTTCTTTTTAGGGTTGGGATCTTGGGTCCGCCATGAGCACCCCATTGTTGCTGCTTCCGCAATTCCCTTCCCCAAGTGTCTCTCTATTTGCAAAGGTACCTTTCTTTCCAACCAGCCTAAAATAATTTTTAAATAATAATAACTCTTCTTCTTTTTAATAATAATAGAAATATTATTAACAACAACTGCAACAACTTGCTGAACGCAGGTGTGCAGCCTGGAAAGCAGCAGTCTTCACAAAGGCTCTACCTCCTCCTGGCTCTGTTCTAGCCTGGATTCAGAAAGTACATGGAGCATGTGCAGAATAGGCTAGACTAAGCTGGAACGTTTCTTCTTCCATGGAGTTGGGAGTGCAACACCTGCATAATCTGCTGGTACAGAGACTTAAACAGCCGGGTGGGATTTTCTGATCACCCAGCGTTACCAGAATTACATTTTGCTGTAAGGTTTGCCCCCCAGACTGCTAGCACCCATGGAGACTTGGGTTTTACGCTAGTTTTAAAAGTGTTTGCCAAGTTACAAAACAAAAATTGTGTGTGTGTGTATAATGCAGACATAAGAAAACAGAGAGTATGCATGTGCACATTTCTTGAACATCTACAGAGAGTGAATATATACATAGACATAAATTAAGTTCAGAATATTGGGAAGGGTGTGGGACAAGAGGAGAAACAAAATGATGGCCCAGCATTAGAAAATGTGAAAAATGTCAGCCCCATGATTCAAAACTTGTTGTACCAGTAGCTCAATGAGCTTTAATAATAGGCATTAGTGCTGACTGAACCACTTCCTAGGTGGGAGCATTATACAACTGGTGCTGAGAGGGGTGGGTGAACCTTGCTGAGCTTGTTCTTCTTCCTTCTGTCATTATGTCTATTGTGCTCCACCAACTAGACAACTGCACCCTCCCCCTTGCTGTCTTGTCTTTCTGTGTTTTTTCCCTCTTCAGATGAAAATGCCTCTGCCAAGATTATAAATTTGCTGTGAACATGTCTTCCTCTTCATAAGTGACTCTACTTGGCCCTTCATTGCTTTATACCTCAATCTAAGCCACTGCTCTTTAACTTAAGGCTCTTCATCTTTCTGTCCTTGACTCTCCTTTCCCTTTCTTTCCTGCCTTGTGCCCTAGTCTCTGTGTAAGCTTATCTATTTTTGGATTCCTTTGCCCTCTATTCCCATTCCTGCATCCCTGTGTTGTGCTTCATGAGCTTAGAACAGCATCACTTTTTATGGCCTTCAAGCCAGCTCCGTCTTCTTTCAAATCTCTTTGGCTAGGCTCCTGCTCAGGCTTTCAACTATATAAGAACTAATAGAAACATTCATTGGCTGAGATGGCACATTCCTCATATGGAACAGTATAATTCCTACAGTAAACACAAATTATGGCAGTTCTCTGAGATATTCCCCCCACCCACTAAAGGGTGAGATATTCCTCATGGGAGTATTTTCAAATGAACGAA
The DNA here is from genome assembly GCA_029215795.1 of Anniella stebbinsi. NCBI lineage: Eukaryota > Metazoa > Chordata > Lepidosauria > Squamata > Anniellidae > Anniella > Anniella stebbinsi. The sequence continues at coordinate 222,193,302 of JARDYH010000001.1, forward strand.
TCCCCAAAATGGAAACTGAGGCTGGAGGTGGTATAGAAATGTACCACTTCATCTAGCAATTATGATAATTGATTCTGATTTTCATTTGAACATATGGAGTTGTATTCTAATGCCAGGTCATCTAATATTCCTATCCCTGTTACCTTTTAGATTCATTTAACTAGAGGTGCCTAGATGTGAACCTGGGGACTTGTGCATCCAAATGCGTCAGCTCAGCCACAAAGCTATGCCTCCTCCAGTTCATTATTTTCTGGATTCAGCACCTTGGATAGCTCCTTTAGAGTCCTGACTGCTTCAGATTGAAACCCAAAATGGATTCACAGCCCCACTGGCATAGGAGCCACCAGCCTCCACTGTCTGGACTGCTATTTTTTTTATTGCTTTATGCTTCCAGTTACCATACCCATTCCCCCCCACTTTCCCAATATACCTTTGGTTATGCTGCTGCTTACTGTATTTAGCCTGTACCTGTTGGTCCCAAGAAAAAAAATATTCAACAGTAGTAGCAGTTCACTAAACTCACAAATTCCTTTGATTTGCAGGGATAAAGGGGCTAATTTGATATATATATTTCCAGCTTTTAGGAAATGCCATCCCAAGGCAGGTCACAATTTTAAACACAACAGGCAATGTCATTATAAGCACACAACTGAAAACAGCTGTCTGAAAACATTATATAGCCGAGCCCAACAATTCTGATAAAACTAACTGAAAATAATACATAGCAGCAATTTAAACAATTATTAAAAACTCAGCCCAGCACATTAATTAAAAATAGACTAAAACAGAAAGGTTTTCAAGATCCATCTAAAAGCCAGTTAAGATGGTACCAGATGTAAATGCATTGGGCGAAAATTCCATGAATGTGGGGCCATCACCAACAAAGCACTGTCTCTAGTGCTATTATTGAGATATTTATTTGTGTACTTAGGTTCGTTACAACTAACTTAACTCCTATTCATTTCAATGGGCCTACTTTAAATAGGACTATAATTGGACTCTACCCTATTAGTCAAGGTTCCATATAGGGCACAAGTATTTCCATTCTTGAAATTCCCCGTGTTTTAAATTTTAAATCATAATCTATCCAATTGTTTGTTTTTTCTTCTTAAATATGAGCCACTAGAAGATCTTAAGGCTGCTTAATGTAATTTCTTGAATTAGCTGAAGCAGATATGTCAGGATTACTGACTATACAAATCTGTAAACGTATCTAGGTTGTTTAAGTCCAGCAGTCGAATTTATAAATAGGAAGGCTTAATGATGTAATTAGCTGAAGAGGAATGGAGGAGTTGAGATGTACAACCTGTCTTTAGGGGGAAATCAACAAGGTTTAAACAGTGGAGGAGGAAGAGGAGAAAAAAACGAAGACATGTGTTACACTTGGGGTTAGGTGAATATATTGATGCATTGTGATAAATAAATTATAGTGGTAAAAAGCCCCTAGGCATTAGTGAGATTGATTATAACTAAAGTGTTGATGTTTTAAACATCGTGTTGATATTGATAATGAAGACAGATTTATGTCACAGGTATATCCTACTAACTGGAAAGGTCTGGTTCACAGAAGGCTTTATGTAGCACCTGGTCAGTAAAGGTAGCTGTGGAATATACTTTATTCTGTGCTTTGTTATGGCTTAATGCTATCTTGTAATCATACTGGAGAAAGTTCATGTTTACATGACAAAAGAAAATTGTTATTCAAACTGTTGGCTGCCTTTTTCACAATTAATCTTGTAACTTTTGAAGCTCTGCTGAAAAGACAAAATCTTAGTCATTCTTTATTGGCTATGGATATTTAAAGATCTTATTGTAAATGTCTCAAACCTGGGCTGCAGTCCAGGATTTAACAGTGAGTGAATCTTGGAAACTTATAATTGTGTGCTGGATTATAGCTATGAGCTACAAATAAATTATGTCTTCTGATATTTCCCTCATGTTAGATTTAAATTAATGTAACTGTTTGAGACAGCTTTTAAGGATGCTACTGATTGACTGTGTATTTTTTGTGATGTTTCTTAGTATCTAGGTAATACATATAAATAAAAAAGAACAAACCTGGCACATTTCAGCCTCATATGAATCTATTACACGTATAAAGGAACATTTAAAATAGTTCAAAATATTTGAAACCTTACAGAGCAATCCTATAGAAGTTTAGTCAGCTTTATGTTCCACTAATTCAGTGGTAGCTTCTCTCAAGTTTTATTTTTACACACACACACACACACACACACACACACACACACACACAATTGCTAACTTGGAATAGCCTGAGAATTTTAGCTTTTCTGTATTCTATCTACCCATATTGAACAAATATTGAGCAACAGTGAATATAGCTGATGATTATTAATATGGAAATATTTTAGAGTTTAAGGGTTTAGTCAAATAGTTTCACTACTTAGTTTCCATCTTCTGTGTGTGCCCACATGTGTGTTATTTCCCATTAAACTTTAGTTTGTATTCATACGTGTTGAGACATTACACTTCTAAAAATATATATCTACAAAATATATAAATGATACGCTAAACTGAGATACATTACTAATGAATGTTATTTCCCCCTTTCTAAATATACTTGTTCAGCACAGTAGCATGTCAACTACAGTAATTTTCAAAGCTTTGCAACAGAAGTCATAATTTATCAAGAATCTCACCATAATATCAGAAAATGACTTTGCCAAAGAAACTCCCAAGTCCCAACAATTTTAACAAAGGCTGATTCTTAAAATAACTTGGGTATAGAGTTCTATACAATTAAACTACTTTTATATCATGCACGTGTCTTTGTTTCAAAGTCAATATGTTCCCCCAGGAATAGTTAGTACTATAATGTCAGTGTATGTTTCAAACCACACCCTTCACCTGATGAAAAGGCAGCAAATCGAAACAAAAAAAGAAAGCAAGAGAAAGTCAAAATAGTATATCAACTTAAGCTGCTAATTTTGTGCAGCAATTGCTTGTGTTCCAAGCTTCACATCCTGTTGAATTATTTTTGAATATATCTGTTTGAAAAGATGTGGTTTAAAAAAAGAGGACAAAGAGGTGGTCTCTTATGACCTCTGTACTACTTCCTCACGTGAAGTTGGACTGCAATATTAAGAACTTGAAGAGCTTTTGTGCATTTTTGTGTCAGTCTTTCTATCATTTAGTTGCACCAATTCAGAGATTTGGCAGTCCCAATAGTTTAACACTTGATAAACAGATGATTGGCAGCAGGAGGGAAGAGGATTCTAGAACTATATTGAATTCCCCAACAGAATTCCCCAACAGAGACATCATTAGAAAGAACCAAATTATTTATTTGTATTCGATTTTATCATTCCTTCCAATACTGAATTTGGGTTGTGCAGCACTATCAGTTTGTTAGTGAAATGAGACCACCCGAAAATAAAGTAATGGTTTCTCTATATTTGGGGAACTCCCCAGGCATTCGGAAGCATATTAGTTTGTAAATGTATTTAAAATAATACCACGAAACAGCCCAATGAAAATCTGTTTTCAGTTCCTTCCAGGACCTATGGAAGGTCTTGGAAGGTGGGAATTATCATTATGTGGATGCACATTGTGAAATTTAAGAAAACTCCCCTTCTTACGCTATAAAGGGAGGCTCCAGGAGAGAAGAAATGGCACCTTTCCCTCTTCCTTACTCTTCATAATGCTCTCACGCCCCTAATATAGAAATATAAAAGACAGGCTTATGTCTGGCAGTCAGCCCTGAACCTGAACTCTTAGCCCTATCTAATATAGCAGAAAGGATGGAGTGGAAAGTTTTAGTAGGATGGGAAAGGGAAAAGGTGACCTTTTTTTCATCCTCCCCCACTGCCCCAAACCCAAACAACGTTATAAGACTCCTGTACCCTGATGGCTGGAGCCACGAATAGAGCACTTTTCTTAGGGAGTGAAGATACATGGTAGCATTTTTTTTTGCAGGTCCCCACTTGCTTTCATTGTAATTTAGAACTTGAATGCTTTAGGCTTTTATTAAATCTAGCCTAGATGTATATTTTGAATATTTTCTTCTGAATTTTAATCGTATCATGTTTTAATTTTTGATGTTTCCATCTTCTGTATATCGCTTTGAACGCTGGTTGAAATAGTAACTGTTAACCATTATGAATAAATACTCTTCTTCTCTAAAATGCCCTGCATCATTTGGGGGACATGTTTACCTTTTCTATATATATTAGATATCTCATTCAAACATTTCCATTTGGGTTGAAAATGTCTGAACTACGTTTGATACAGCAGAATCCTCCGTAGCGTTTAGCACAGGAAAAAACCCTAAACATTATGGTGGAATCCTGCTCTAACATCCTAAAGTCCAGAGTATTTTAAACCCCTTCCTTGCCTTGAGGCACATTTTGGAGAGCAGTTGGGAGAGCTTCTTCTCTGATGGGGATAGGCTTCTAACACCTGCATAGCTTCCAGCTGCTTTTGAGGAGGAGGGTTTTTCAGATTCAAGGATAACTTTTTTTGTTTTCTTTTTTTGCCCGCCTCCTTTCAACAGGAATTTAGCATAGAGTAGGAGTGCCTAGTCAGAAGCAGGGAATAAATGCTGACAGCTTCTATATGTGTGTACTATTAAAGGGGAAACATTGTCCCCTCTCAGCAAGGAAGAGGAATAGAATTTGAGAAAGGATTGTGTCCCTTTCACAGGTATTTCCAAGGGCTGTCCCGCAAATATAGTCGCAACGAAGAGTAGAACGACTGGAAGAACAGCACAGGAGCAATAACTTCAAAAACTGCTTGCAGAGTTTTGTTTAAATAGGGACTTTGAACTGTGCTCCCCTTCTGACCTGCTCCCTGTACTAACAGGAGGGTAAAAGTGATCTTTGTATTCTATGTTCGAAGCTGACTTTAGAGCCATACACTAGAACTGCTGCTGGTGAAGCACCTTCTCTCAGAAAATACTTGAGGTAAGACTAGTTATGCAGGGTTACCTGGAGCATGCAGCTAAGGGCATTCAAAATATAGGTGCAGGGTGTGTGTTTGTGTATTTTATGCCAGCTTTTTTTTTTCACTCCCTTATTTCCCAAACTGTAAATTATAACAAGTAAAATGGAAAATTTCATAAGTTTTGGAAGGTTTGCACAGTCTGTCTTCCTGAGAGCAGAAACCAGAATAGAAATATCCCAAATATTGTATAGATTTGTGGCCTAAAACTGAAATCTTATGCCATACTTATCTGGAAGTAAGCTCCATTAAACACAGTGGGACCAGTAAAAAAAGTATAGGATTAGGCTGCAAGTGTGTGGTGTTTGTTTTCTTTGCCCATCATAAATTTTGTTTTATTTCCTTATTTGCGTGTTGCTTGTTTATTTTCTCCAGCCCTGCATTCTGTATTCTTTCTAGCTTCTCTAACATGAATACTGGTTAGGGATGGGTAAGTGGGAATTTATTTTGCTCTGAAGTTTATTAGATATATTAAAATGGCTTTAATTTATAAATAGAAATCCATTGAGGAAATCATTTTATATTGCCTTGCTTTAATAAAATGCAGGATTTTAGCATTTGCTTATTTTCAGGGATATTATTTATTTTAAACAGTAGTTCTTTATTCCAGAATCTGTTGGCTTCAAAAAAAATAGATGATTCCTACTAGGTAATAATCAAAAGTGATAAAAGCTATAACCCAATTTATAGCAGCAGTCAGGTTGAATAAGAATGTATTCCATGTAAATGGATGGGTATTATTTGTTATATGTTTCCTTACTATTAAGTATAGAATCCACAGAACAAATACTGCAACTCAACAACTTAACTATGCTTTTCTTTAAAAAAAATCAGGCTACATTAGTTAGTCTTTGGATGATGTAGGTTGGGGTGGGAAGAAAGTATATTCAACTCTAGGTGACTTGGCAAGGGCTTTTGACTTCCACTTACTTAATGATGGCAATAATGAAAAGTGCCCCCCTAAAAAAAAATAGGTTGCTAGAATGACTTATTCAGAGGGCAGGAGTGGTGGGGAGCGAACCAGCATTGGATTTTTATGTGAAAGGGCTGTGACCTTAGTTCTAGTGCTGAAAGCAGATTCCTGAACTCAACGTGTGCTCAAAGGCATACTGTTTCTTAACGTATATCTGCCCCCCTGAGCCACTATTTTTTCTTGGACCCTGAAAATCTTAATAACTACAGACCAGTAGCAAATGTTCCATTTCTGGGCAAGGTCCTTGAGCGGGTGGTTGCGAGCCAACTCCAGACACTCTTAGATGAGACTGATTATCTTGACCCATTTCAGTCTGGTTTCAGGCTTGGCTTTGGTACAGAAACAGCCTTGGTCGCCCTGCATGATGACCTATGTTGGGAGAAAGACAGAGGGAGTGTGACTCTGTTGATTCTCCTTGATCTCTCAGCGGCTTTTGATACCATCGACCATAGTATCCTTCTGGGACGACTGGCTGAGTTGGGAGTGGGAGGCACTGCATTGCAGTGGTTCCGCTCCTACTTGGGGGGTCGGCTCCAGAAGGTGGTGCTTGGGGAACATTGCTCGGCCCAGTGGATTCTCCAGTATGGGGTTCCGCAGGGGTCAGTCTTGTCCCCCATGCTGTTCAACATCTACATGAAACCGTTGAGTGCAGTCATCTGGAGTTTTGGAGTGCATTGTCATCAGTACGGTGATGACACGCAGCTCTATTTGTCCTTTTCATCTTCATCAGGTGAGGCTGTGGATGTGCTGAACCGGTGCCTGGCTGCGACAGTGGACTGGATGACAGCTAATAAACTGAAATTCAATCCAGACAAGACTGAGACGCTGTTAGTGGGTGGTTCTGTTGACTGGATGGAGGGTCTTCAACCTATTCTGGGTGGGGTTGCATTCCCCCTGAAGGAGCAGGTTCAAAGCTTGAGGGTTCTTCTAGAACCATCTCTGTCACTTGAGGCTCAGGTGGCCTCGGTGGCACGGAATACCTTGTACCAACTTCTGTTGGTGGCCCAGCTACGCCCCTAACTGTACAGGGATAACCTGGCTTATAAGCATATAAGACTTACTCTGGCCCACTTGCATTGGCTGCCTGTATGTTTCTGAGCTCGATTCAAGGTGCTGGTTTTAACCTATAAAGCCGTACACGGCTTGGGACCACAATACCTGACGGAACACCTTTCCCAACGTGAACCTACCCGAACACTGCATTCAACATCTAAGGTCCTCCTCCGAGTGCCTACTCCGAGGGAAGCTCGGAGGTCAGCAACAAGGGAGAGAGCCTTCTCTGTGGTGGCCCCCCAATTGTGGAACGATCTCCCCAATGAGGCCCACCTGGCGCCAACATTGTTATCTTTTCGGCGCCAGGTCAAGATTTTCCTCTTCTCTCAGGCATTTAGCAATATCTGATGAGCCTGGGTTTGTTTTGTTTTTTAGGCTTATAGCTTTTTAAAGTTATTATAGTGGTTTTAAATGTATGTGTATATTGTATGTTTTTGCTGTTTTAATTTTTGTATATCGTTTTAATAGTTTTAATCTTATGTAAACCGTCCAGAGAGCTTTGGCTGTTGGGCGGTATACAAATGTAACAAAATAAATAAATATTTTGCATCTGGCTCTGAATGCTAGACTTTGGGTTTCTAGAACATAAGTAGATCTATTCTAATAGATTTAGTATTCTAGTAGATCCTACAAGCTTGCAAGCAAAGTAGATCCTGTAAACCTGCAAGCAAAGTAGATCCTGTAAGCCTAATGTTTGTCTCCTTTCCTGATTCCAAGTGTTAAGGAGTGAAAGATAACCTTTGTAATTTTATGTCAAATCAGACATTCAGTGCAATTCTAAATCATGTCTATGATCTGTTTTTGTTGTTTTTGTTGTTGTTTTTGTTTTACTGTGGTGGTAAAACTGTGCCACTTCAAATTGCAGGTGGAGATTCACATGACTAAATGTTTGATGCAAAATCATTCCGTGCATTCAAAAAACTAACATATCATGATGAGAAGGGTTCTAGGTTATCCTTCTCCACGACATGTAGTTTTTTATGGGCACTATGTTCTTTATTTAGAAATGTTTTTATTACCTTTTTAAAATAAAATAAAATAGCACAGTCCCTCTGGGGGATTCAATTTAGAATAATGTAGTATCTAAACTAACTCAAATCCATATCCATAAATATTAAGGGAGCTTGTTTTTAAAGTGGTATCAGGATGGTATCTAACAGCATCCCACAACGTTTCATCGAGGACCAACAATTCACAAAGTGTTGTTCAAAAAGGTACGGCACAACAGGCTTATATATTCACGGTGTGGAAATCTTAAGATACTTGGATATTGGGTGATAATACAAGCACATATTAAAATAACTTACAGGGTTTATAAACTTCCCATTGGTCTTGTTGAGTGTTATGAACAAGGAAGTAGATATTGCTTTTTGTATGAAGGAGCATTCAGACTTTGGTTTATGATTCCTAGCCTTGTAAAGAGTGTAACAAGCCAGGTTCCCAGGTTCAGATGATATACTTTCTGGGTTGTTTAGCCTCTCACACTAGCAGGAGGAGTCAAGCAGGAGTAAATGGGCTGATCTGAATCCTGAGTTGTCATTTTAAGTCAGCGCGGCCAATGTATCAAATTTTCTCCATGAGGTGTCAATTTTCTTTCACTTAGGGTGCAATCCTATGCATGTTTAGATAGAAAATAAAGCTCTACAATTCCCAGCATTCCCCGCTGGCTAGGAAATTCTGTGAACTGTAGGACTTTTTTCTGTCTAAACTATTGCACCCATCAGGGTGTATGGGATACTGGCATCCGTTAAGCAGCAAGACTCAGTCAAGGCCTTCTTATTGCTCTGTACTCTGAAATCTGTCTCCCATTGGAGAACTAGGAATTTCTTCTCCCATGACAGCTACGCAGGGATACCTGTAGACAAGTGAACATAGTGCAACAAGTGGAAGAGCTGAGAGGTTCTCAGCTGTAAAAAAAGGGGGGGACATTGGCCCCCTTTCCCCATTGTCTGTCCAGTATGTATATATACTAATATAGTTTGGGCAGTCCAGCTCCTGCTTGCAAGTTGCCTGACTGTTAGTTATGTCCCCCCTCCCTCAAGAGTGCTGCTGGGGCAAAGGCAGAGCTGTTTGCATTCTTTCCAATGCGTTGAGCAATAGTTTCGCAACATAGATGGGCACTGTATTTTGTTGTATTCCGAGTGATGTCTCTTAAGTGAATATAATCTGAAATCATGCTTAATGTGATACCGCATTATCTGTCCCCTTCTGCTACAGGGACGCCTGACTTATTTCACCTAAGTGCAGATTAATATCAGCATTTCCAGTCAAAGTTATGGCTGTGGGACATCTCTCTGTTCCTTTATTTGGGGAGGGGCATTCCATTTATTGGCTCATAAAGTTCTCTATGCTGAAGCTCAGTCTTTATATGAGTGAAACAGCAGTAAATAGAGTTAAGCTGATTGTTCAGTTGTCTGTACATTAGTCAACTGTGAAAACGTTATGAAGGGTTTTCTATCTGTAGAAAGAAGATATGAGAGTGATGATAACTGGATTAAGTTTTTGGAAACTTCAAAGCTATAAACTCAGTTCCATGAGACAGACCTGTTAGAAAATTGTTTCTTCATTACTGTGATGGACAATTGGACAAATGCAAAAGCTTGCTGATATTTTCTTGGAATTCTCAACACCGTCTTTAAGGGCAGCTTCTTTTTAAATGTCTGCCTCACTGCCTGATTCATTTGGTGGAAGCAAACTTTGAATTTTGCAAACCACCATTCAAAGCACATTGAAAGGGTTTGCTGTGGCATGCATTATTTCAGATTCTGCTCATGTGAATGAGTCCGATGGCGTGTTTGCAAACCGTGGGGTGCCGCTTCTGGCAGAACTATGTGTGTGCGTGTATTTTAAAGCACGTGCCATAAGCTAAGTAGTTGTGTATTCCTGTCCTCTGTCAGTTTTGTAAATGTGACCTTTGTATGTTACAGCAGTGATCTAGAAGTTGCTTTTCTGTAGCTTTGCCATATTGCTGTAAAGTTTAACTGCTCAGCAAGCTGCCCATTCCTCATTATCTGCTCATTGCACTCTCTCAGGTTGAGCTCAGCTTTCCAGGACCAGATCTTTCTTTCTTCCTTGTGCTACTTGCTGCCTTGTATACCTCCATAGAGCACTCACCTCCTCCTCCCCCACAAAGAACCATCACGGCACTTAGGTTACCTGGTTGGGGCTTCCCAACAAAACTGAGAGTTCAGCTGCCTGGTACTTGAGGGCCATTCTGGATGCATAGCTCATTAGTGCAGCTACAATTATTTGTGGGCTTTACCCTCTCGAGCCTACAGAATAAGGATGTGTCTTGCAGTGGGAGCAAGTAGTGTGACTATTAAGGATTGTTGCCTTTACGTCCAGTGGGGTACTCTGCCAGTAGCCAAGCTAAGAATTGAGAGTGTTGTGCTAGGGCAGTCTTCCTCAACTTGGCGTGCTCCAAATGGGTTGGGCTACACCTCCCATCACCCCACCAGCATAGCCAGTGGTCAGGGATGATGGGAATTGTAGTCTAACACAACTGAAGGGCATCAGGTTTGGAAGGCTATGCAAGGGTTTCCATGGGATCCTGTGCCAAGTGCATCCAACACTTACCTAGTATTACCTAGCAGTAATGTGTTTTTGGGGTGTATTTGCTGATCACTGCCCTGGAAACTATTGGACAATATATACAAATGTTTTAAACAGAAATAAAATATAAGCGCTGTCCACACTGCAACATTTTGTTGCACATCCCGCTTCTCCAGCACAGATGTCTTCTTAGCATTCTGCCATACCCCTGACTTTGCATTTTAGCTCTGATATGATGCAGTTAAAAAAAATCCAAAGGGATACATTAGCCTCACCACAAGGAAGAATTGAGCATTTATCACATAAGAGATCAATTGTTAACAGGTTCACAATACAGGATGCTCATTAATTTATTTTTACTTTTTCAAACCACGCACGCATATATATATATTTACACACACACACATACATAGACATAGACACACACACACTTTCCTACCAGAAATGCATCTAAATCAGTGTACAATGTAATAAAACAAAGACCTATGAATATATAGCATAGAGAATGGGACTTAACATAGTTTTAGTAGATCTACTTAAATCAATGGGAGTTAATTCAGTCATGACTAACGTGAACAATTCCCCTCCCCCCCTCAAGTTTATTCATGGAATGATTTCCACAATGATATGTTTGCCAGTATCTCCAGGGAGCCCCCAGTGTATTGAAAAGGATTCTGTTTTTTTAGCTGTCTGGTGGGCCTTACCCTCAATCAATATGAACTTAGAGCATAGGCCACAACAAGTACTTCCTTACAGAAGCAACACTGCATAGGAACGTTGGTAGAGGCAAGTCAGCTGTCTTTTGGGGAAGTGGCTTGCCATTATTTTCTCATTAGGGAGCCCCTGATAAGTTTCAACAGAACACAGTTGGCAAACCACACCTCAGATGGATTTTTAAGGTTTGTAATGCTGCATATACAGTATAGAATGTTTTGGTAATCTAGGATATGCTACCTGAATTAGGTACTTGTTACAAGGTGAGAGTAGAGTATGGTGTTTTATCAGGGAAGTTTCAGATAAGATCAAAGGGTTGTTTATACTACTTGGAAGTATACACTTATCATAATGAAAAATGAAAATGAAATTACATTTCTGTACCGCCCCATAGCCAAAGCTCTCTGTGCAGTTTACAAAGATTAACAATAATTAAAAATACATTGTACATAGTATATTTAAAAACATTTACATACAACCACCACATAGAAACGGACATAATAAAACAATTTTGAATTATCAAGAATAAGAAAAATCCAGGACCTGATTAAATGTTGTGGCATCTTACGAGGTTGCATTGTTTCATGCTTTACTTCGTAGTGAGCCTGTGGAAATCAACTCCTATTCACCCACACTTGCAGGGACAGGCACTCTGCTTAATTTCCTTTGTGTTAAGGAACTTTTGTTTGACAGCTTCCTGCATTCCCAGCTAAGTGCTGTCTCAACTCAGCTTAAATATTGCAGCAGGGAAAGGCAGATAACCCTTTCTCCTGTTGAGTAGGATCACATGGGTGAGCTAGCAGTACAAGGTGTCTCATCCCACACCAGTCTCCTGCCATTTACTTCCTGTCTGCCTTGTCGAACTGAGGGGGTTCAGTGTATCTTGTAGCAGCCAGTGTGTCTGCAGCGCAGGACGCAGCAGAGCTGAAAAAACTAACAATAGCCCATATCTATAGTCACCTGGATCCATTCTTTGTGAGGGCGTGCATGTGTCTGCCTCTGACCTATCTCATCTCTTCAGCCTTCCACGTCAGCTGATTCCATAATCTTTCCATCTTCCTGAGCTAACTGGCTTCTGTGAAAGGGGTCAGTGCTGCTGCTTCGTTACAAAGCTTCCCATATGCATTGGCATGTTATACCCTGCAAACCCCGCTCGTTGATTTATTATCCCAAAATATGCAGAAAAAATAAATTTATTCATGAATTTGCAACATTTCTAATTGTCATTTCAAAATTTCTGTTTTAATTGATAGTGCCAGAAAGATTGCTTCTAAGCCTGAACACACTTTAGAACTTTGTTTAAAAGAAAACATAAAACTTTCTGTATGTACTTGGTCTGGATAATGCTGCTGATCCAACAAAACAAGATCTAACACACTGGTTTAAAAGATTTAAAAGATTTTCATAGAAAAGAAATTCCTGAAAGCTGCCAAAGAGCTCCCCCTCTCTCTGCTGTTGCAATCTATTTTACCTCTTCCCTTTTCTTTTCGAAGGTACACTTAGGGCCAAATTAGACTTGATGTGGTAGCGGCATTGGACTCCATTCTAGACTGGTCCATGGTTCAGGGAGGTTTTTTTTAATCCTTCACACACACATGCCCCACTGTATTCTTGCCAAATATCACCCCCAAAGGTGCTATTTCTCCCAGAAGCTGCTCTGTTTTGGAGACAAATATCAGCTTGGGGTGGGGAATTTTTGATGGGAAAACTGCATGGGACAGGGTGAAGTTCGAGAAACCTTCTCCTGTGCTTCAGGTACTCTGCAGCTGCTCTGACTTTAACAAAAGAAGAGGAGAATCTCAATTGTGAAATTCAATTATGTTGCATCTAATTCAGCCCATAGGCTGCAATCCTGTGCGCACCTACCTGGGATTTGCTCCATTGAACACAGTGGGACTTACTTCTGAGTAAATGTGCATAGAATTATGCTGTTAATTTGTATTCATTACCATTTTCAACCAGTTTCTCGATCTGTAGCCCACACCTCCAGTTTTGGTTTAGTGCATGTTGCTTGCAAGGAAGGGAATGGACATATATTATCAGCAATCTGGCCAAAGGAAGTCGGTTTCCCCAGAGGAAGTCACATGTCCACCACATTCAGTTCACATGAAGGAATCAACATGTGATTTTAATTTTATAACCCCAGAAGTATGAGTAAACACAGCCTATTAACAGTGGTCTGTGAATCTGGCTAATTATTGGGATTTGGCTATTTGATGGTATAGAAATATGATAAATGAAATGGGTGATTCAACTTATTTTATATAAACCAAGACCTATAGGAGAATATTTTATTTATGTATTTATTTGGATGTGTTTTCAAACTGCCGTTCAGAATAGATTATTCTCCTGAGGTGGTTTACAATAGTCAATAAAGCAATACAATAAGATTGTACATAAACAACATTAAAATATTAAAACATAAGATCACACAGAAACGTATGGCAGTAGCATAAAAATCAATACAAATCCAATGAAACAATCACATAAAAATAACAGCAGCAAATAAAAACAACATTAAAATAGTGGCTGCAGACAAAGCAGTTACAGCACCACAAATCATCCAAAAACTAATTAGAATAAAGGCCTACAAAGAGCAGGGCAAATGCACTTCTCCTGGGAGACTGATCCAGAGATGTGGGGCCGCCATAGAAAAGGCCCTGTCCCTGGTGCTTGCCATCCTAACAAGTCTTGCTTTCTAAGTAAAGTGGAGGAAAACTTGCCTAGATGGCAATTCCTGGGCTAAGCTTATTATACTTTCAGACATCAAAAGAAATAACATTTTAAAAAGGAACAACTATTTGTAGGGATGCTTCCATCTATCTGATTCAAAGTATGGTCTATTCTTCGTTCCTGGTAATGCTGATTATGTTCTGGAATGGCCACCCACAGTGCAAGGGGATTCATGTGTGTAGCTAATGTGACTAAACAGTGTTACCTGGAGCACAACCGCAAATTGGCATACACATCCATTGGCATCAGTAACAAAAATACATTGATGAAAAGACAGGTGAGAGTACTTGGTGGTGTCTTGTCATTAATGCAATCAGACTTGTGTGATCTGGAGGTCACCTGCAAAATGTTGTGGTGTAAAGTACTCCTATTCTAGATGCCAACCAGTCATCATGCCCTTTTCTACCCCATCCCCAGAATTGTGCTGTTCTTGGGTTCCCCCCCTTGAACTTTCCCCCCCTACAGATTTTGTACTTCTACAAATCTTGGGTTTTCTCTGAGTCTTTTGACACCCCCCTTTGTGCTAGGATGGTGGTGTTTTACTTACATAAGAATTAAAGCTGGGAGAATAACTTTAATATTAGTATATAGGATGACTGGTCTACATTCATGAATAATTGCAAAGGTAACTTCATGTGTGTTTAAAAACTGTCGAAGAGTTTGAATTAAACGATCAAGATGCTGCAACCAGAGCTTCTGTGTTAGGAACTCACTTCAGCTATGAAATAAGACAACAAAGGCTCACACAGTACTGTAAGGTCTGACACACTTTCCTGAGATGCCATAACGACCCTGGCTGAAAGCATAAATATCTGTAGCAGATTTGGCTTTCACCTGCTGCTCAAAGTATGTTATTTGGCCTTTTAAAGTAAGAAAATGTCATTTGGACTTGGAATTTGCTGAAAAGCTGTTCTGTTTCCAGGACTGCTGCTGTCCAAAGGTCAGATTATCAGATCTACAAAAGGGGTCTGTGCCAATTGCTTGGAGGGATACGAAAAGCAACTAGAAGAGCTGGCTTCTGGTCTCAGTGGGTCACAAAAAAACCAAACATGTTTTCCAGAAACTGTCAAACTCTCCACTTAATTGTCATGGTTATATGCTTAGTTACTTGACTTATTCCTATACGAATGGGACAAAGGCTGTTTAAGGGGAATTCTTATTACAAACCTTCAGGATGAGAGAGAAGTTTTTTTCAGTATGGTGGCTAGAAGTCAAAGGACATGCATCACACCATAGTAGATGGAACTTGGGCATTTTTTAGAGAGTAATAACACAACAAAGGGCTAGAGCACGATTTATAGAGACATAATGATACCAAGTATGCTTCAAGGTGGATTCCTGAATTGAGCAGAGGGTTGGACTCGATGGCCTTATAGGCCCCTTCCAACTCTACTATTCTAAGATTCCATGAATTACAAACCACTAAGTAGAGATTATTGATACTCCTGAGAGGTAGGTTAAGCTGAGAGCCAGTGTGGTGCCGTGGTTAGAGTGTTGGACTGGGACTAAGGAGATCCAGGCTTTTTAGGAGGCATGGACAGCAAAAAATCAGATACCTCGCCTTGCACAAGCGGAACTACTTTCTACGAGTGCAAAGCCACCATTGGACGCAATCCAGTGTAATTAATATTATTGACCTGTCTTCGACACGCATTTAAAATAATATTTGTTTTGGCCCTAAAAGTGGGGTTGAGGGGAGTGATGTGGCAGATATACCATCTCATCCAGTTTGCACTGGCCAGGGCAGAATGTGAGCGGGTGATGTCTCCCCCTCCCTTCCCCCCCCCCACTAGTGGAGCAGGGCTTTTTGAATTTTCCCTCCTGTTGCTCACATAGTTAGTTTAGGGGAATTGGTTCTGATCCACCCATGGAATGCCTCTTCCCACGTGCTATTTCTTCCCATATTGCTATGCAGCAGAAATCCAACCTACCAGAAGAACTTCTCACTTCAGCCAAAGGCTGGTGGAGGGCCAGTCTGCTACATCCGAACTCTCTCAGCCATCGGGAATGGGAATGGGAGTGGGGGCTAGGACTGCTTTCTTAATTATCCAGCTCAAAGTACCATAGATTTAAAATCTTTTAGTACTTCTGAAAACAGACAGATAAGGTGCATGGCATCATTTAAGGGTTACATGGCTAAATTGCTTTATAGTTGTTCTTTCAGGGAAGGGTTGAATTGTTGTCTTTTGTTCCAGGTGTTTGCGTAACCTTTGTTACTTCTTACATTGTACTAAAATGTCTGAGGTAGCATGAAAAGTAAACTTATTTTTGGTGATTACATGCAGGCTCTTAACATTTGAGGGCATATTAGCTAGTCACCATTTTATATCATAGGTGTCCTTACTTATCCCAGTCTATAAAAATAGATTTTCATAGTACTCCCATCATCACCAGGTAGAGCTGGGAAATGCTGGAAGGCCAGTGCCAGTTCAGTGTAGATAGTAATGAATTAGATGGGCCAACAGTCTTTGTTATATGGCTATACATAGGGCTGTGTTGAAATGTCACGGTTTCTTTTTCATATTAGAGTTTAAGTTTTGCACGTACGAAGCTCATTTTGCCAATTAGAGACTGGTTTACATATGCATATTTGTCACTTGGTAACTGCACTGACAACGGATTATTTAGATATGTGAAGCATCTCTCATGGATCAGGCACAAATAATATCACCTTGCAGTGCCTCAGATCTGATGATTCTCAGTGGTGGGAGTTTGTACATTCAGATGTAAGTCATCAAATGAGGCAATATTGAATAGTGCACATTCATGCATGAATCATCCCTGAATCATATATTTTACCCCCATCCCACTTCTGGTGTTAATTTCAAAACTTGTGCCCATTTTAATTGGAAACAAAATTGAAATGGGAGGCACATATATGGGTATTTTGAAATGTTTTAATTGATTTAAAGATTCGAGTTTTCAAATAGTGACGTTTGGGAATTTGCAGAATTTTGAGCATTTTTGATTAGGCATGATAGTTTTAGTCTTGGGTAGCACAAGATTTTATTCTGCGATGAACACTACCTCTTCAAACAGATTAAGCACACACATGCCTAGAGCTGTGATTAATTCCTTCCATGATATGACTGGATTAGTATACAGTGAATGACTCAACACCTCTCTATGCATGCCTCTTGAAATGCATGTTCATTTCCAAGTTGTTAGACATCTCTAAAGAACATATCCATGTCTGGATAATTTCTCCTTTTCTGCAACTACAGTCCATTTAGTACTCCAGACTGCAATAGATGTGCTACCTGGGGAGAGACTTTGCATTTTCCCAGTGACAAAAGTATTTGATTTCTTGGAAAGTTACTAATTGTTGCATCTAATTTCTTTGTTGTACATTTTAAAATATGAACTGTAGAACTGATTTGAATAGTTTTGTAGATTAATACCGTTGTATTCTATCTACCTGACAAGTAAAATATGTGTGACGCATTTTACAAATTTTATGATTTTTTTTTACCATCCTTATTTAAATTTTGTGAAAAGCAGACATTAAAAGGCGGAAATTTTAAACTATTGCTTCACACTTTAGAGATAGTTAATGTTCTGGTTTATATCTAATAGTGGCAAATCTCTGAATAGAACAGCATCCATAAGTGTAATGGATCCTCCCTCCTGCAGTCCTCCGTGCCCCTCAAACTTTGCTCCAGAGGTTTGGGGGACTCTTTGGAGTGAATTTTAGGGGCAAGGTGAAGCTGCACAGGGAGGAGGGAAAGCGAAAATTTTGTTTTGTGCAATGTTGGATGATGTTGTTTTAATATCATTGCTTGCAGACAGTGGGAAGTTGGCAGTGGGATGTTGAAAGAACAGATTGGTAAAAGTCAAAAGGACCAGTATCAGTTCCATCTTATTACAGCCCTGTAAATTCATATAGTGAACTCTCAAATACAAGAAGTAGGGGTTTGGAAAACTCTGTTTAGACAATGTTAAATTACAGCATTGTAAAGAAAAGGCAATTGTGTGTAGCATGGAAAAAAGATCAAGTGATAAACAGTAGAAATAATAATTTCAGTATAGTTGTTCTAAAACCCTTTTTCTTGGGCTCTTTGCAAAACAATGCTTGTATTGTTGGAGCATTTGTCCTGTTGCACTGATATTTCAGTTTGGTCAGGGAGTTTTCCCTAAGCTGAGATTGACAAGTTCAGGAATAGCATGGCTTCCAAAGCTCAAGGATTACACAGTTCCCTGGAGCTTTTTTTTTTTTTTTTGCTTTTTAAAAAAAATCAGCTTTAGAGGGCTTTTGCACACTTCTAATACCCAGGACTGTTTGTTGATTTTATTTTTACCTAATATTTTGTTTTGGAATTTTTGGTCTTTTTCAGACGGAAAGCCAAGCCCAAAGCTCCCCTTCCTCCAGCTGAGACAAAGATCACCGACACTTCTTTTGATGATTCAGGACTAAGCAACTTCACTATGGAACAAAAAGAGAATATTATTGACAGAGACATTGAACTGTCTGTGGTTCTCCCAGGGGATGTGATCAAGTCTACTACTGTTAATGGCAGGTATGTGGAAGAAAGAATTCATGTTGTTTTCAGTACATTGTCAAACCTGGTCTTCAAAAGAGAAATCTTGTCTACATTCATTCATTTACATAACAATTTCTACCCTGCCCTTGTAATGGATATGCATCCCTCAGGGTGGCTTATAACAAAATGGAGTCAGGCAGAACAGCTTCAGATAAAAATATTGGACAGGATCCAATACTGCCGGTGTGTTCCACTCATTCTGTGATGCTAGTGGGGCCCACCTCTCGTGCATCAGAACGCTAGCAGTTCTTGGAAATAATGGAAATGCTGGCTTCCAGATCAGATCATGCCAGTGGAGCCTCCTTCTGCAAGCTGCGCTGATCTGCCCCATTCCAGCTGCTGGTATGCGGGCAGACTTGGATACTGCCCATTATCTGCCTGGGAGAGTAATAGCCCGTCTGAATAAAATAGTCTTTAATAGCCAGTGGAAGATGGTTTAAAAATAGGCCCATCCAAACTTCATGGGGCAAGGTGTTCCACAGCTTGATGTGGCCACTCTGAAAAGCCTTAATTCCATCAGGTGAACTTGTGGATGTGTTAGATTGGGTGTGACACTGGACTAATGGATGGAGGCTAATAAACTGAAGCTTAATCCAGACAAGACTGAGATGCTGGTTTTGAGTGGTTCTTCTTACCCTGTTCAACTTGTGCTGGATGAGGTTGTATTCCTCTTAAAGGAGCAAGTTCAGAGCTTGGGGTGTGTTTGTGTCCTGGAGCTGTCTTTGTCACTTGAGACTTAGGTGGCCTAAGTCAAATGGAGTGCATTCTACCAGCTTCAGTTGGAAGCCTAGCTACATCCCCATCTGGATATGAATAACCTGGCTTCGTTCATCTATGCTTTGGTAACTTCCAAGTTAGATTACTGTGATGTGCTCTACCTGGGGCTGCCCTTGAAGACAGTTCAGAAGCTTCAACGTGTGCAAGATGTAGCAGGTCTAAGCATGAAACACCAATTGTGGCTCACTTGTACTGGCTGCCTGTATGTTTCCAAGTTCAATTCAAGGTGCTGGTTTTAACCCATAAAGCCTTACACAGCTCAAGACCACAGTAGCTGACAGAATGCCTCTCTCGACCTGAACCTACCTGGACATTACATTCAACATTCTAGACCTCCATGAGAGTTTCGGAGGGTGGCAACAAGGGAAATGGTCTCTGGATGGTGGTCCTCTGATTATGGAATACTCTTCCCACTGAGATCCACCTGGTGGTGAATTGTCATCATAATGGTGCAAGGTTAAGACTTTACTTCCAGGCTTTTGATGGCATTTATCTCTGTTGTTTTATCAGATGCACTATCTTATTGTAACTGTTTTTTCAACCGTCATAAATTGTTTCATAATACATTTTTATTATCTTGCATTTGTGGCTTGCAATTTTTTGTGAAATGCCCAGACACTGAACTCGAAGAAATAAAGCAACTCATTCGCACCGAACTCACGAAACATCACATGCTCATCCTAATTCATGCATTGAAAGAATAACAATCAGTAGGAAAGGAGGAGGAAGAGGTCTGCTGGACATTGACACAATTCATGCTAAACAGATAAAATCACTCAGAGAGTTCTTTCACACTAAAAACACCCCCATTCATAAAGCCATAGTAAAAGCAGAAGTAGTAAAAACACCCCTCTCAACCTAGCACTACAAATGAAGACCAAACACGACAATTCACACTCACAGAGAATAAAGAAAAATAGCCACAAAAAGCACTACATGGGAAGCACTATAACACAATACAGAACCCACAAATAAACAAAGATCAATTGTATGAATGGCTATGTCCAGAAACAGAAGGATTCCTAATAGCTATGCAGGATCAAGTTATAGCAACCAAGAACTACCAAAAATATGTCATAAAAGATAACAGTGTAACAACAGATTTAAGTAGGAAATGTTATCAATTCCAAGAAACAATATACCATGTAACAGGAGGATGTAAAATTTTGGCAGGAATGGACTATACTAACGGACACAATACAACTGCAAAAATAATTCACCAACTGGCCATCAGATTCAACCTCATCAAACAACCTACACCATACTATACATATTCATATAGTATAGTATTATTATTATTATTATTATTATTATTATTTATTACATTTATATACCGCACCATAGCCGAAGCTCTCTGAGCGGTTTACAAAATAATAGGGGTAATTAAGAGCAAATTTGTGCCCACAGAAATGTCTCCAGCTTACATTGTAGAGAAAGAAAAAGCATTTTTGAATGCCAGGTTTTCCCTTTACTTCCCCTGGTTAGAGGCAAATAGGATGAAAATAATCACGGCAAGTAAAAAACCCAAGATTTTGCAACAAACCCTCTTCCACTCTCTTTGTTCAACTGAGGGAGCGGGTCTCACAAAGCTGTCCTCCCACTGAAGAGACTGCCCCAGGGAAGTGGGAGCCGTTCGCGCAAAGCACATCCCATGTTCACATGCCTCACAGTTGTCCTTATCATGTGGGCCCTCCACAACCACCTCAGCAAAAGGGTGCCGCCTTTTTCATAGCATTTTTCAAGGATCTTCTGCACCAAATTGTGGAGGATGCACTGAACCGTCTCATCACTGAACGTCGGTTCCGCGTACTTGTTACTGCTGCAGACACGGCATTTCTGCCGCAACACTCGCATCTTCACCTGCCCCAAGGCCTGCCCCAATATGTTCTGGAGGAGCTGCATGTGGAAGACGATAGTCACCTGTGCCGAATTCCATGAATGAGGACAATTTGGACACTTGAACCGAATGCCAGGCAACCCCTTTTCATGACCAGCCTATCTGTCGTTCGGCTCCTCCTTCACAAACCAGGGACAGATAGTATAGAAACAATCTTGGAAAATGCTGATCATAAAATATATTGGGAAATAACAATTCCTAGGGACAAGACTATAACCTGCAACTGACCAGTCATAACGGTTATAGACAAAGAAGAAAAACACACCTATCTCATTGACATAGCAATAGCAAATGACAAAAAATTTGTAGAAAAGGAAGAGGAAAAGGGAAAAATATACACTACTGGCCATTGAAGTTAAAGAAGTATGGCAGCAGGAAAAGGGCACAATTATTCTGTTAGTCACATCAGTCACTGGCATCACATAAAAAAAAAAACTATACAGGAAACCTTCAGAAACTGGGCCTACCAAAATACATCCACACCAACATTCAGAAATCATATCAGGAAATTCCTGAACCAGTAAAAGACAGCATGACCTGGCAAAACCCGTCATGTCTGTCTAGAAAAACCGCCACGAGCGAGAAAGAGAATGATGATGATGATGATGATGATGATAATAATAAGTCACAGCCAATTATCCTTCCGCAGTAGGCCTCTCCAGCAGATCGTAAGCAGAGGCAAGATAGTACAGGAGGATTTGGTTGTGGTTCTTTATGGAATGCGATTTAATTGTCCATGGTGTACTTTGTGATCCAGAGGAGCACATATGCATGATTTTCATACATGCATGGTTTTGTCATCTTGAGGTTTTTTGGGGGTGAGGGAGATTTGATATGTATGTATACCTGTCAAAATGAAACAGTTCCCCTAGTTACAGGTCAGCCAGAGCTGTGGAAATGTCCCCAAAGAGTCCAGATTCTCTTCACAATCTTCCAAAGCATGGTCTAATTTGAAAAATTGAAGCCCCTCAAAAGGAAAACCTTGATGACAAGTTCTGACAAGTTCTCTTGTATGTTTACTTACACACAAGCCTAGAACATATGTGCAAACATAATTGGCAGGTAACCAGATTGTAGGTAGAAGATTGCTTTTGATACAGTTTACAGATAACTTATTCTACAATAGGTAGTGAAATAAGATTTACAGAAAATTTTGAACACTAATCAGTTTGATAGCATCTTAGATCTTAACATTTTAAAATAAAATGGAGCCTGTGTACATGTCATTTAATTTTAATATGGTAAGACTTACAAGAAATGATGCATGGTTTGCAGTGGTTAAAGTACCACTTCGTTTCCACTAGATGGACTTTAAAACCACAAAGAAGCCACATGTATATTTTGCTAGTCTTCAGCTTAGTCTGTGTTCTCTCTGTTATTTGATCTCCAAGAATTAGATTTGTGTCCTAACTTTTTAAGTAAGTAGGCATCAAGCAGTACCTATCTACTTAATGGGTTGTCTCTGTTTTTTTGTTCTTTCTGAAGCCATTTTAATAGGTAAATCATTCATTTTATAAAGTGTGCTTTGCTCCTCTGTATACACAAGTCCAAAAATAAGGTGTTCCAGTAAATGATTGTTGTTTGAGTAAAATATTTCAGGAATACCAGTGGAAGCAGCCTTGCTGTGCAAGGCCGAATAAACTAGAAATGTGGCACCAGACACAACAGCTGCCCCCTCACCCCAAAGAGTAGGTCTGGGAAAGAAGAAAGCATAAGGTGTGCTTTTTAAGGCAATCTTTGGCTTTTAAGATATTTGGTAGTCTTTTTTTCAGTTAAATTATTTGTTGAGCCTCACATTAAACAAGGCCCTTTTTATAATTCAGGGAGATGTTGTGTAAGCTGTTCCAGTTAGGAGGTGGAAAAATATTTCATGATAATCTCTGTTATTCATTATCAAGGTTGACCCAATGGCAACTTTAAAGCTATTGAGTAAAGCTTCTGCACTGAATGTTAGTATACAGATTAAGCTGAGTAGGAATTTTGTTGGTGTTTTTTTAAAAAAAACAATCAATGAGATATTGTATGGAGTTTATCTTATGTAGGTGTTCGTATACCTCAATGCAACAGCATTTTCTGATAGCACTGCAGCTGGCTTTTACCTAGAAGTATTCTTCCTGCTGGGAGCAAATCATCACCTTGATTAAACAAATATCTGAACAGGTGAAAAGGAGAAATCTACACATTAAAGAAAAAGAATGCACTTCTAATAGAAGAGCTTTGATCTGCTATGCTCTTTTATGTATGTTTTGTTAGGTATCATGACTGAGAGGGGCTGCAGCACAGTGGGTAGAGCACATGCTTTGCATAAGAAGGCCCCAGGTTCAGTTCCTGTCCTCTCCCGGTAGGGCTGGAAAAACCCTTGGAAACCTCTGCCAGTCAGTGTTGACAATACTGGGCAAGATGGAACAATGTTCTGATTCCGTATAAGGCAGCTTCCTATTTTCTTAAGAGTTGGAATGAAAATTGAAACAACTTTCAGTTAACTTTTGTTAACCCAATATGGGACCAATTGCTTCTGTGTGAAGCAAGAAGATTTAAAGCAGCATATAAGCTCAGTTAACATGAGTAGAGATTGCAAAGCAGCAGTGCTTCATAGACATCGGTTCCAAATTTAAGAATGTGTTAAGCTTTGTGAATCAGAAAAAGGTCGTAATCGAGGCTGCGAACTATATAACACTGCTAAATATTTATGTCAAAATTAGGCATTAGTTTCGTAAATTTATTTATTTATTTCATTTATATACCGCCCCATAGCCAAAGCTCTCTGGGCTTTGAATAATTTTAATAGAGAGAAGAATCAGACATATACATGTGTTTCGATATACATAAATACATATGGATACAGTTGGTGACTGAGGCATGCATCAAGATATCATCCGCAATACATCATATGTTTTGTTCATGTGAATTTCAAAGAGCTAATTTCATTTGATATAACCTCTTCAATGGAAGTTTGACTGGGGGGGGGGGAAGGAGTGGAAATGAACCCTGACAAATACTCTATTATTCAATTATATAAGTGTTTGTCTTGTAAGCCTGTAGGAGAACAAAAGCCATAGTCCTCTCAATGGTCTGAAAAGAGAGGTTGCTTATTGATTATATGATAGCCACTTTCACTTTTTTATTCCAGCAAACCAATGATGGACTTACTGGTATACCTTTGTGCACAATACCGTTTAAATCCTTCAAGCCATACTATAGACCTGCTGTCAGCAGAGAAAAAACCAATCAAATTCAAACCAAATACACCCATTGGGATGCTTGAAGTTGACGAAGTGATTTTAAAGCCAAAACAGATGGATAAGAAGAAGCCCACTCCAGTCATCCCAGAGGTTAGAAGAGTTTGTAAAATGTTATCATTCATTTTTCCTGTCTATCCTCTGTTTCCTTCATTTATCTAAGCTTTTAAAACAAAGCTGGAATAAATGTATTTCAAAGAATGTGGAGATAGCATAATTTTAAATTTATTCATAAAATGCAATTTTGAAAGTTATTGGAAATGAAGGACCCTATCCAGTGCTTGCAGTCTGCACATTGTGCTAGCAGGAACAACCATTAGTACATCAGGAAGGTAGTGCTTCATGGCACAACCCCAGAAATAAGCTCAAACTAGCAGTTCTGGAATGAGACAAGTCAGTGGAGCTCTCTTTCATGCGCTCCACTGACTTCTTCCATTCTAGAAGCACTAGTTTGGGCTCCGGGGTTGTGCTGTGAAGCACTATCTTCCTGTTGTTGTAGCAGCAGACATTTGCACTACTGCAAGGGCAACACTAGATAGTGCCCAAAGATATGTTTTTCATAGGTTCTGCCTTGAGCGGTGCATACAATATTAGTTCCCAGGATTCAGAGATAGATTGCTGCATTAGACACATGCATATATTCCAGAATTGCTTGCTTGGATCCTTGTTGACAGGGAAAGGAAGATAGATGTTTGTTTCATGGGCTATGATCTACTACTATGATCTACTTTAAGGAGGGATGTTTGCAGGCTTTGCCTTAAGTGAGAGCATAATGTCCTTGTTTTCATACTCGGCTCTGTCTTTCCCTCTCTTTGAATTTGAAGAAGCAGTAAGAGGAGAGAAAATGTTGAAAGTTGAAGGCAAGGCAACACTGCTCCAATTTAGTTCACCATTGCTATTCCTTGGGATAGAGTGTGTTTGAATATCTCTTAGATCAGGGGTCCCCAACGTCACATCCACAACTGTGAAACTCTCCATTCTCTGTCCTGTTCACACATTTCTTTTTAATTAATATATCTGGAAAAGGTTAGGGCACCGGGTCTCTTTTCTGTTCCTGAACCTGCTGCTGTTCAGCTGTTCAGCGGGCAGAAAGAGAAGGAAAGAGTTGTTTCCCGGCCCTATCCAGTCTTCTTCCATCCCTGCAGAGCTTTGCTGTCCCCCTCTCTCCATTCCCAGCCTCCAGCCTTCCTATTTCTCTCCACCCAACCACTTTCCTCACTATTTCTCTCCCTCCTCCATCCATAGATTTCTTCTTTTTCTCCCTTCCTAGCCTATAGCTCTCTCTGTACCACTCACCCCTTTATCTTGCTGTTCCTCTCCACTCCCAGCTTCTACCCTCACTCTTTGTCTCTCTTCTACCTTGCTATTTTGCCCGCCCTCCCAACCTGTGGCCTCACTATTTCTCTCCCCCACATCTCTTTCAACTTGCCAGCCACCCATGGCAGCCATTTTGTTACTAGTCACATCCACCATGAGACCATTTTGTGGTGGCACCCATAGCAGTTTCGCAAATTCTGAAATGTGCCCACCGATCCAAAAAAAGTTGGATAGTTATGAAGCTTAATTGGGCTTCATTTCACGCTCTGAAGAACTCTAATAATATGAGACATAAATGAGAATTCTGTAGTATTTTTTTTTACCCAAAGTGTTGTGAAAGTTCTTAGAAGTGATGAAGTCTGTGTAGCCTCACTGTGTAGTAGGTTGAGTTTTTTTTAAAAAAAAAATCAAACCAAAGGCTGTAACTGATAGTTAAAGGATAGATTTTCTCTTGTTTCAGCAAACTGTGAGAGTAGTAGTAAACTACAAGAAGAGCCAGAAGACTATTGTCCGAGTTAGCCCCCATGCACCACTTCAAGAACTCATGCACATGATCTGTAGCAAATGTGATTTTGATCCTCTACACACTGTGTTGCTGAAAACTTACCAATCCCGGGAGACTCTTGACTTGGCAAAATCCCTCAATGACTTTGGACTCAGAGAACTATATGCAATGGATGTCAGCAAAGGTAAGATTTATACACTTGTCTTTCACCAAAGTGGTTGTTGGAGGGAATGTTGTAAATATATTTGGAAATACAGTTTTTGTTTAATTTTATTTATAATTTCTATTATTATTTATTGTTGCTGAAAATGGGGAAAAAACCCTATAATAAATTACTGTTTTTTTAAAAACAACAACACACGTTTTAATATTGCTTGCCTATTGCATAATTTAATTTCACATAACTTTCTGATTTTACTTTTTGAGTCCTCATTTGTCAAATCTGGAATCAACAGGTCTGGTGAGCTGATCCATTGCCCCTAAATTCCAGCTTTCATATATTGATTTAGGCTACGGGTGGGCAATATTCAGTTGTTGTTGGATTCCATCTCCAAGCCAGCATGGTCAGTGATTAGGGATGATGGGCATTGTAGTGTAACAACATCTGGAGGGACACAAGTTGCCTGCCCCTGTCTTAAAGCATAAATTTAGATCTAGTGACATATTCTAAAATATATTGAATATACAAGCTATATGTTTACTAAATGTAATTGCTCTCCACTAATTATTTGATTTGTGCAGCTGAAAAGGGAGCAACAAAATCTCTTACCAATATCATTGCATTCATACAGAGGGAACCTTATAGAATTTTGAGAATTCTCACATATATTCTTTTTTAAAGGGGTGTTGATAATCAGTCCTCTATTTCTGATGAACCATTGTTTATGACAGCTTGGCCTTCTGTATCACTATTTTTAAGATGAATTTCATTTGTTTATAATATTACACATTTGTTAGGGCTTCTAAGGCTACTGCTTCTACAGGAAAACCCAGCCGTTTGACGATTCTTGTTAAAATTACAATGCGTTCTTTCTTTCTGGAGGAAATCTGATAGAAGGGATCATTTCACACTCTTCTGCATTTTGAGAAATTGCCTGGGTAGCCTTCAGCTCCTCTGCTGAAACTCTGATAAAGAACGTATTCAGAAAGCACAGTCAATTGTAATTAAATTTCCATTTCTCTCTCTCTAGCCACCACACCAACTACTGAATTCAACTTTTCATCTTTACAAGGTGAGTTGTGCTGATCTCAGAGGATGAATACACACAGCAAATGATGGAGCATTGTCATGCCCAGGCAGTCTCATTTAGTGATATCAGAGCAAACAAGTATTATCTATAACATGAGTGACGTTTACATAGATTACCATTAGAAGAGTAGATAATACAGAGTTGTGTACAATACATGAGTGCTCCTAATTTAGGGGACTACTGAGTATCATCAAAAGATTTTTTTTTTAAAAGGATTGTATCTAATTATGTTCCCTCTGCTGCCAGAAGTCTCAATGAACTACTGCAGGCTTTCATAAGCAGAAATGGGGGAGGCGATTTTTGCTAATTTCCCCTTTCTCTCTGCAGCCCCCATGCCCTCTCAAAATCTGCTTCAGGACATTGGGGGACCTTTTGGAAAAGTGTGTGAAGTGGAACCAGGAGCTGCAGGAAAAAGGGGGAATTCGCAGAAATTGCCTCCCACCCCCCGTTTCTACTTATCAAAGCATCTGCTGGATCAAAAAGCCTTCTATCAGTGGGAACACAATTGGATATAATCCAAAGGGAATTAGAGCCTGATCAGTCTTATAGAAGTTAGTATTATCTTAGTGTTTCTTTAAACCATCTGTTTAAATTAGGTACTATTCTTCTAACATGGTAGTAAGGTAAGGATAGTAGATTTAGTGGCCCGGTTCACACTTAACGCTAACCCATGATTCATTTAACTCACAGTTAGTTGCCCTACCCAGTGTTTGTCTGGCACACAATCAAACAAACTGTAATTTGCTTTCTCAGTCCCTGGGTTGTTTGTTTCTCCCCTCCTTCACCTGCTCCATCCCTGTATCGCAATGCCCTTGTAGCAAAACAGGATTTCTCTTTCTGGGTTGTTCATGGTTAACGAACCACAACAACCCAGAATTCAACAATCCATACTGTGGATTAACATGAAGTGCAAACCAGACCAGTATTAAGTTCACTTCAGTGTGTCTGCAAAACCTAAGGCTGATGATGATTACTAATTAAGATAAAGTGGTGTATCAAGAATGTAATGGGCTTTTGGAAAACCTTAGAACCCTATGAAACTTATAATGAATAATAAATGAATGTGAAAACATATATACATAAATTTAGTAACCCACAGAAGTGATGTCTTATTGATTGTAGTATGTGTTCTCTTACTGATTGTTTATATAGCATTTATCATATTGATCCCATTGTATATATAATTAATAATGATGATGATGATGATGATGATGATAATAATAATACCTATCTATTACCCTATTTGGACAGGGAAGCAATTTTCCTACAGTTAGCTTACAGTACAATCCAATGCATGTCTAGTCAGAAGTAAGTTCCAGTGCATTCAATGGGGCTTACCTCCAGGTAAACTGATAGAGGATTTCAGCATTGCTATCTTATTTGTTATATTAATGAGTTGCCTCTCTACTCAAAGGTACTCAAATTGATTTACAACTGTAAAAACAATACAATATCATGCCAAACTAAAAAAAAATATCAATCCAATAATTAATTTAAAAAATATAGTTGTTTTTGTTGGGGGTTATGGGGTTTTGTTTTGTATTGTTTGTCTCTTTAATCACTTGGGGAAAAATACAATTTTGCTTTGGTACAGATAATTACCTTTATAATATATATTTTTAAAGAAATAAAAATTGTATTTTTGAAATTGTAAGTGTAGAAATTCAGTATCAAACTGAATATACTGTGCAGTACGTAACTAGTTCGCATGTCACAGCTAACCCTAACCCTTGTTTAAACCCTAAGTAGTTAGTTGTGAATGAGCAGGAGCACCCACTTACACTGAGTTAAACAGCCCAGGGACACCTTATCCCAGGGTTGTTTAGTGTGATGCCAAACCCAGAATTGTGGGTTGTTGTTGGAGGAATAACCAACACTTATAGCACATAGTTTGTTCTTTAATTATAACTCTGGGGTGTATTTCCCCCAACAAGTCACAATTCCAGTTTAGATGTGATGCTAAACAACCCAGGGAAAGAGCATCCTTGGGTTGTGTAGCTTAGCGAGAGTGAGCAGGAGCCAGCACTCTCACTTGCTCTTACTCATACCCAAGGTTTAAACAGCTCATGGGTAGTTGTGATGTGTGAACTCTGTCATTGTCTATCTTGCAAAATGAAATTTGTTCCAGTTCTTACCATTTTTGTAGGGAAAACTTTTAAAGGTGAGAACATTGTATTATTACCAAGGCAGTTCATATAAAATTGAGCGACATACCATATTTCAAAGAAATACACTGTAATAGAAACAGAGATGTAGGGAAGAAAATAATTAGTGCAATCTAGAAACTGTGGAACCAAGGAATTTATTTTATTTTCAGACTCTTGTCAAAACTCCCAAAATTCTGACATTTTGAAGGAGAAAGAAAATAAAGGTTTCTTCAGCTTTTTTCAGCGAAGCAAGAAGAAACGAGATCAAGTAAGAAAACATAATATTTTTAACTAACATAGAATAGAAACAAAATGTCAGTGTTGACAGTTGGCCTAGTAGTTCCTTTGGTTGGCAACTTAATGTCTTTCTTGCTCTACTGAAGACAACTGAACTGGCCAAAAATTGGCCTAACTGCCAGTGACACATTTCAATTTCTGTCATGATGACAGCTGTGTCCCCACGTTTTTACTGATTGACAATAATCTGAGCCACTGGGGAATCAATTTCCAGAGGGTAGCTGTGTTAATCTATTGCAACAAAAACAAGCAAGAGTCTTATGGCACCTTAAAAAGACTAAAAAATTATTGTGTCATGAGCTTTCATGGACAGTAGTCTACTTCATCAGGTGTTTCTCATGAGATTTTTACATCCAGGAGATAGTTCCTTAGATGGTTAATAGCATTGTCCTATACAGGTTTGCTCAGAAATGAGTCCCGCTGAATTCAATGACTCTTAATTCCCAGGTAAGTGTGTGTAGGTTTGCAATCCCAGGATGCTATCATCCCACATAGTCAAGAGGCCCTATTCATTCTTTGATCTGCTTGCTCATTATTCTTGGATTTTTGCTGTTATAGTTACATTTGTAGAGGCTTGACACCCACCCACCCCACTTCTTCATTTACAAAGGCTAACTGTGGCCCCATCATATTTAGTGCTTCTGGCATGGAACCAACTTGGCCATAATGAGATACCAGGCAATTGCGTTAACTGTCTGAATAAAGGAGCCTGAATTCTCATGGCCAGCTAATGATCAAGCAGGAACAAGCCACCTGTAGGATCCACTCAAATGGTTCCTGTATTCAGTTTACTATGATTACCTAATCTTCCTACAGGGAAGCAACGTCTTTGCTGCTAGTAATAAGCATGAATGAGGCCATGTAATAAAGGTTGAGAATTCCTTGTTTAAAGAAGTAGGTTGGCTAAAATCTATTGAGATTATAATTTTTTAAATTAATTTCCTCCCCTCCTCATAAGACTGCCAGTGCTCCTGCAACTCCATTAATGAGTAAGCCGAGGCCAGCCTTCATCATGCGATCCAATGTGATTCCGAAACAGTATGACTCAAATACCCTGCCATCTGAGATGCCAAAGAAGCGACGAGCACCCTTGCCTCCAATGCCTGCTTCTCAAAGTGTGCCCCAGGATCTTGCACAAACCCAGGACAGACCTGCAAGTTGTGTGGTGAAATCTAGCAGTGTGGATGAAACTGATAAGGTTGGTTGCTATTGTCACTTCCTTCATCTAACCCTGAGAATAATATTAGAGTGCTTTCTGGATAGTTGTGAAATGGCTCAGCAAGAACATTCACTGATTGTTTTGGACCTAATTTATATGACACCTGGCCTTGGCGTTGCCTCAAAACCAGTTCGCTATGGCCGGATTCCATATTACATGTATAAACACCAACTGATCATATGGATGTTCAAAGAACATATGGGCACTTCTTATGCCAGTCTCTGCAGTCCTGAAGAACATCCTGGTGTAGGAATTACCCTTATGACTTGGAGGACCTACCCACCTGCTGAGCACTTTACCTTGCGGTAGCTAGTTGCTACTGCTGATGGTGATCTCAGCAATGCTTTCTTGGAACTAGTTCAATTGGAATAGGTGGGACTTCCAAATAACTGTGCTTAATAATGCAGTCCTATGCATGTCGGCAGGGAAGTAAGTCCCATGGAGTGTGTATAGGATTTCAGCTTTAGGGAATACACAACATGCCCCCCATTCATTGGCCAGCAAGTTATCAGCAAACATATTCTTTTAACTTCGAGTTTGGAAATTAAAATATGATTTTTAAATGAAAGTCAGACATTGTCAAATAACATTAAATCCTGAAATGTCTTCTTCTGTTAATATAATCTGAATCAAGTTTGGAAACAGTGCTTTTAAGTGGAGCCACTCCTTTCCTTTCTTTTAAAAATGCTACTTTTAAAAACCAAATTATTACCAAATTGGAATCTGCTGATAGTCTTTATACTTGCATTAAATATGGGGAAATTATGCTTTGCCGTAGCATGTTCAGTAACTGGGGAAAGATATGACATTTAGTGTCACTTCAAAATTGCCTTTCTTAGCCGTTTATTTTTTTAAAAAATGCAGTTAAACATGTTTCCGAGAAAAGATTTCCTAAACACTTCAAATCTTTGCTTTATTAGGAACACGTTAAAGCCTAGAGAAAATCAAATTTTACTTACTGGAAAAACATGGATATTTAAAAGTTATGTTTTTATCTTAATAATATTTCCTGCTTCTGTAATAATGCATTTTAATGAAGTTGCGAAGCAGACCACCAGGTCAAACCTATCTATATAAATCCTAATATGTGCTGAACTTATTCCAGTACAGTTTTAGGGGAAATTAATGCAGTGGGTAATATCTTGGCAAAGCACAGATTGTCAGTTGTGAATTCCAATTAAAGTTCAAAGCTAAATGTGTCAGTGCAAATTGGAGCACTGCATATTTGTGTTTCAGACATTACTTTGAATCTGGAATGAAAGACATCTTTTTCTAATATGCTAGGCTGTATGAGCATGCTAGAGAGATGAAGTGCAGAACTGAATAGTGAAAAAACAGGCCCAAGAGATGAATTGGATGCAAAGCCTTTCAGTGAATATTACTTTTGCTCACATCAAGCATAACACATTAATTTCTTTTTCAGTAATTCTTAACCACCAGAGTGCGCTGTTTAATAGAGGTTTGGGATTTTGGGATTTGATGAGAAGATCCTCTTATTTGGGGAAAAAATATTGATCAACTTAGTGTGCTTCCAAAATAGAAACAAACGTAACAGGATATTTTCTGCTTGATATTTCTGTAATTGTGTAAAGGTTTGTACACCTGCCCCCCCAGTTGAAAAACAGAGCTCAGGGCACCTAAACCTACTGAAATTAGCAAGCATAAGTGTAGCGCAACCTCTACCTTGGATCATGGTGTTGGTAGTATGGGAAAGTAAAATCATGTAGAAGAGAAAGACTTAGATCCAAACATCTCTTGTGTAAGTGGAAAGGCACTTCTACTCACACAACGGAAGGTCCCCATTTGTTCTGGACAATTCTGCCTACCTGTGCCACGTCCCATGTTGTTCCAGAGCCCTCTCCTCACAAACTCTTAGGAGCACATTTTCAGGTGTGTATATGCATGCAGAGGGTTGTATTGGGAAGGGGGAGGCATTGTAAGCTTGTTCCACGAGTAGAACACTTCTCATGTAAGATAGGATCCAAGCCGGAAACCTTTTGCTTTTTAAAAAAGTCTTATCATACGTCTTATTATTGTACTGGCAGATTTTTTGTTTAGTTTATTGTACTGTGATTTTGAAAGTGTCTTGCTGTCATTCTTGTTTTCTAGTTTGAGGTCAATAATAGATTCTCTGGACATGTACAAACAAATAGAAGGTGTGGGAGCAAAACTGATGGCAGAATCACTGCTGATTTCATCTGTCAGAGCATTGCAAGAATGGGAAAAACAACCCCATATTAATTTCTGTGTGTGTGTGTGTGTGTGTTTACATTGCTAGGCTTCTCAAGCTTTCATATTCACTTTCAGCATATACTTAAGGGGTGGAAAACTTCATATTCATGGGCCAAATCCACCCCTCCAATGATTCCAGTATGGCCCTCCTCTGTGATTTCCCTTATTACATTGGCCCTATACTCTTCCCCCTGACTACCAAGAAACATGCTTTATCTGTCTCTCTGTCTCTCTCCTGCATGATGCTCTCTGATAGTACATATTTTTTTATCCACTTTGCCTGAAAATGGCAGGACATCATTTGGCAGCCAGTTGACAGAAAAAACAGAAGTTGCAGATGTTAAGGGGAAACTAATGTATCGTGAACAAAAAAGTACTGAGAATCCCAGTATCTTCACAATCACACCATTGAAATCAGTTCATTCAAAAGTGATGGGGACAAAATCAAGCCAACTATACAATTATTCTACAGTTTAGAGTCCCTTCAATAGATCTCAATAACCCGCTAATATCCTAGCTATTCTCTGCCACAATGGGATTTTTATTATTTGTTTATTTATTTTATTTTATTTCATTTCTAATCTGCTCAATAACCAATGTTCTCTGAGTGGATTAAAAACAAAATGTCATAGAACAGTTAAAATATAAAATACAATACAAATATTTAAAAGGATGAAATGCAATCTAATGCAAAACACTAAACAGCACGGGAATCGACAAAATAGCAATAAAAATCTAGAACTAGGTCTCTAAAATACCTGGGAGAAAAGAAAGGTCTTTGACTGGCATTGAAAAGATAACGTCTTTGAGGCATTCTTTTAAATAAGTGGAGTGCCACCACTGAGAAGGCCCTCTCTCAGGTAGCCACCTGTGTAGCTTTCTTCACTTGGGGCACCTGAAAGGAGGGCCTCTGAAGATGACCTACAGATCTGAGCAGGTACAGGAGACGTTCCTTCCGATACTCTGGTCTCAAGCCATTGAGAATCTTAAAGGTCAACACCAAGATTTTGAATTTGGCTTGGAAACAGATTGGAAGCCAGTGCCTCTGATTATACTGGCCAGTCAAAGGGGCTGTCTATATGCAGGGAAAGCCCCACAGTGGCTGTGGATCTGTGCTGTGTCAGTTAGACAACACAGGTACAGTTTCGCAGCCGCAATGCTACGGTTTGAAAAAGTCAGGGATTTATCCTGACGTTTTCAAATGGAGCAATGTCCATATGGCGGTTCCGTCAACTGATGTTACTCTGGAGCTAATCCGGGGTCAACCTGGGGGTGATTGGTCGCCTTCCACCAGGAAGAGGGTGGAGGCGGCTCTAGAACTCGGATGGCAATCCAGAAACCCTGCGCTCCCTTCTCAGTGTCAGGATTACCCGATGCTGCCTCAGGAGAGGGAAAGCGTGAGGTTTGAGAGGGAGGTGCTGCCAACTCAGTGCTGTGAAGACAGCCCCAAAATTGAAAGGAAATGCTGATTCTCTGTATAATGCTGTAGACCTGTCTACTGCCTAGTGGGCAAGACAAGATTTTAGACATCATATAATTCAGACAGTTACGAACTGGTATATGAGAGACTATAAGCTACACCAGGAATGGGAAACTGCCCATCCAGGAGGCCAAATCAGACCCTCCTTGGGTCCCAATCCAGTTCACAGGGTTCCCTCCTTGCCCTGGCCCTGCCTCCTTTCCCTTTTCACCAATCGCCAATCATTTTGTGCTTTCTCAACTTGTGTACAGTTTTTTCCTATTCTAAAATGTAGAAATGGCTCTGCTAAAGCTTACTGGTAGTACGAGTTTTAAGCTAAAATAGGCTGGTGTTTTAGCTCCACTCCGTTTGCCCTGCCCACCACTTGGATGCAGCCCCCAGGAGCCTCTCCAAAATTGAATTTGGCCCTCAGGCTGAACGAGGTTCCCCACTCCTGACATGCTTGGTATGGAATTTAGTTGTAGTACTAAAAAATCCTTAAGTTTTGACACAAGTACTGTTGTAGGGCAGAGAAATCTACAAATATCTCCTTTTTTCTTTTATCATAAAAGAATTCCTACAGCCTTGCTTTTTGGACTTCAGGTGCTTCAAAAGTTTTGAGTGGGTTCTGTCTTCGAAAAGCCTCCTAATAATCGGTTGCTAGAGCCATAGCTTGGGAAAAGTGGACTAAAACTCACTTGCTGCAATGCCTTTATCATAGATTAAACTAGAACATCCTTGTCCCAACCAAACAATTTGCTCAGTTTTGATGAAGTAAATCATTTATCCATGCCAAAGTGGTAATATCAGACAATAACAAGAAAAGCCAGCTAAAAGGAAACACTGTCTGTGCCGTTTCATTTACTGTAGTCTGATTTCTCAGTTTTAAATGGAATATATAAGACTCCAGTTACACTCTTCTAGTTTTATTTCCAGCTACTGACTGAGCAACAGGAGGAAATACAAGGTAAACTTGTTTTTCCTATGTATGACACTGGTTGTGGCTCATTCAGCTTTAACATTTAATGTTGTTTCATAACATAGGAGAATACTGACCAATCAGAATGACAACAAGTAGTTTGTTGCCTCTACTAATATCTGGTTTCAGCCAATGTGGGAATTTGTTGCTGGGTCTTTATATTTTCCATTCACTTTGTCCATTAATGACAGAATGGAACATTCTGTCATGTGTCCAAAATGTGAACGTTGACAATCCCAGACAGATGTTGTGAATGTCTGAAGTCAAAGAGGTATACAAGTAAATGCAGATAGTCACCTAAATATGTTTATTAGCGTTCACTTATGTATGTCTGGGGAAGAATATTGTGTTGTGGGGGAGAATATAAGAAGTGGCAGGAGTCCCTTCCACTGGTTGGAATAGATTCTTGATTCTTACCTGCTCTGAAACATCAGTGGAAAATTAAACCTCTGGGGTTGGGATCTGTGTGGTGTCAGGTGTTTTGCTGACTAGAGGACTGAGGGCACTTGCCCCTGGTGATCTGGCAAATGTACGTCTATAATACATGGAGTATATAATGTTTACAAATAACGTTTTTAGGCATCATTTACAAAATATATGTACTTGCATATTTGTCAAAGTGTGTGCGTGTGTGTGTGTGTGTAAGAGCCTTTTGTTGGAAGTAGAGGCATTCTGGGGGAATTAAGATGGTGCCTCATCTGACACTTCTATTTATTTATTTATTTATTTATTTATTTATTTATTTATTTATATGTTAAAGGAGGCTGGCAGCAGCATTGGGTCCCAGCATTTGCCTCACCATGCCAAGTGTTGACACAAGGCCTGGAAAGTATGGTTTATTCAAAACTGAAAGTGGAAGCTGTCAGTGTCCTTCATTTTTGTGTGGAGCAAGAGAGGCAGTAAATGAGCCTATGGCTTACCATGATCCAGTTTCATAACGCTAAACCATAGTTTAGCACAGAGATGGAGAACGTCAGGCCTGTGGGCCAATTTAGCTTGCTAAGCCGGCCCATCCAGCCTCCTAGGCTTCAGCCGAGTCCCTTCCCCTCCCCCCCGCAAGCCTTGTCCCTTCAGGGCCAAGTGCAGATGTAACTCAAAAGCTGGGGGTGGGGTGGAGAACTGAAATTGTGATTGGAAATTACAGCAGGGATTAGAACATAAGAAGGGTCATGCTGGATCAGACCAAGGATCCATCTCGTCCAGCATTTTGTTCGCAGAGTGGCCAACCAGCTGTCCACGGGCAACCCACAAGCAGGACATGAGTGGAACAGCCCCCTCTCAGCTAAGTTCCCCAGCAACTTGTGTACATAGGCATGCTGCTTCTGATACTGGAGGTAGCATGTAGCTATCAAGGCCAGCAGCCATTGGGAAGGATTTCCTTCGCGCACCGCTTGTTTTGTCTGCCCAGCATCCTCCCCAATGGGAGAAAGCATGTGGCAGGCAGAGCTAGGTCCCTGATCAAAGCATTGGTAGAGGAACTGGCACTTTAGCTAGGGTAGGGACAGAGCTCCTGTATCTTTAACAGCTGTATAGAAAAGAGAATTTCTGCAGGTGTCATTTGTATGAATACAGCACCTGGTTAAATTCCCTCTTCATCACAACAGTTAAAGCTGCAGGAGCTATACTAGAGTGGTCAGATACAAAAGAGGGCAGGGCTCCTGCAGCTTTAACTGTTGTGATGAAGAGGGAATTTCACCAGGCACTGCATGCATACAAATGACACCTGCTGAAATTCCCTTTTCTATACAACTGTTAAAGATACAGGAGCCCCTGTCCTCCTTTCCATATGGTCACCCTAAGCTAGGGCCAGTGATATTCAATGGATGACTCACTGATGTTGCGTGGCCCGCAGAGGGGTGGGTAGGGGGCCTTCTAGCCCCCCACTCAGTTTCAGTTCCCCATCCCTGATTTAGTGTTACATGTGAACTGGGCTTCTGACTCAGTTGTGAGAAATGTTAAGTGTTTTGTTGTGCAGCTATTGGTGCTGCTGCTGAATTGTTTTCTTCATTATGTTCAAATTGTACTTTTTTTTTTGCTTTTGTCAATTATTAATATCTTCATTGCTGTGTTCTTGAACGTTCCTGTTTTGTTTTTATTCCCATCCTCCCCTCTTTCCAGGGACTTTCAGGAATAGGAATAGTGAGAACAGGTTCTCTTCAGCTCAGTGGCACATCGTCGGTTAATTCTTCTTTGAGGAGGGCAAAGCGCAAAGCACCAACGCCACCTCCCAGGAAATCCCAAGGCCAAAGCGACAACAGCATTGAGACAGGTGATCTTTGTAAAATGTGTGGTCTTTGGAGCTCATAGTCTTTCAAAATTTTGCACCTTAACCTTGAGGCAATTTTACCCTGTTGGCGAATAATGCTTTTTATGTAAAATTTGAAAATGCATGCTCTGAAGAGACTTATTAAAGAATGTGTTAAGAAAAAAAAGTAAGTGCTAGAGGATGGTGCCACGAAACAAAAAACGGAAAAGAAAGAAAATGGGGAATTTTATGGGAGTTATATTTTTGACACAGTGTATCCGGGGTTGGTTGGTGTGGGGGTTGCCTTAGCCTTAAGAGTATTTGTTCTTGTTGATGTATGAATTTGGAATCAAAGGAAAACATTTCCTAAACGGCATCAACGTTTCAGGTTCAGAATCGGCCGAATCGGTTCATACTGCAGGCACTGTCAAAGGAAGCTGCTCAGAAACATTGTCTCCAACAGGTACTTTTCATTGTAGTGATTAGTGAAAAAGAGGCAGTGCTGTTGCTGCCAGCATTGCCACGAAATTCCATTGTTATCCCAAAATGTTGCAAAACCTCGGTGCTCCGTTCTCACCCCATTCTTCACAAACCCCTTGTCACTGTAATTTTAAATCAACCCACTTCCAATTTCTTCTGTTTTAAATGGCTGCAGATTGAATTGCATATCACACAAATTATAACATCCAGTAAACTGAGCTTAATTCCTCCCCCTCCCACCACTCCAAGTCTTTTTCCAGAGAAGTCTTTAATATAGTTGAACATTTTAAAGCTGTGACGTTAAAAGTGTAGGTCTTCATCTAGCACACATTTAGGAACAGAGCTAGCACTGCTTGAAATGTCTTTGAATCTCCTGCTTCAGATTTCGCATGTCTTTTTTAAAAAACAAAAAAACAGAAGCTGTATTTTATGGCTTTAATTGTGAACTGGCCAGAGAGTCTCGGTTATTGGACAGTATCAAACTGAAATCAATCAATCAATCAATAGGCAAGCAACTATAGGGGACCCTTATCTGGATTGGAACCCTAAGGGAGAGAATTTAAAACATTCTGTGCTATATCCTTGCCCTCTCAAGCTGCTATTTGCTATAAATAGCAGTATTGAGGGAAAATAGCAGCTTTGGGAAGTGTAGGGGGAGGGGAGGGGGAATTTTCAGTGAAAAACATGGCTTTGGGGGAAAAGGTTAGCTCTCTTGCTGTGCACCACGGATATGTCTCTGTCAGTTTAGTTCCCCATCCCTAAGACTAGAATTATAGTGGCCCTATTTCATTGTGTTTGTTTTTATGAGACTTCTGTGAATCTGGCAGAGCGCATTATCAATTAAAAATGCTCTATTAGGAAACTAGTAGCATCCACACACTAATCCTTTTCCTATAGTTCAGCTTACTCATGGTATCTACCTACATATGCTTCCTACATATTTTATCTCCTTTTCTTTTTTGGTTCTTTATTCCTCCTTGTCTGCATGTCGTCTTCTGCCTCCCATCCTCTTCCTCCCCATCTCCCTTTGTATTGGTTTTTCCTTCTGTCCTCCTACTGTCCCTTCCTTTCCCCTTCCTTTTCTTCCTTCCCATTTTTGTTATGTCCTCCCAAAACAGCTACATGTTTTTAAAATCTCATTTTTGCTGCTGCTTGGATGATGCCTGTGGGAGAGAAGGAGGTGCTAAAGCATCGTGCAAGTTTCCATTGCAGTCTGGTGGTGGTGGTGGAAGAATCACTGCTGAGAGTCACTTATCATAGAAAGATAGATGATAAGACATACAAAAGTGTTTAAATGCTGAAAGGAAAAACAGCAGACGATTGCTGAAGCAAAAGCAGCCTGTTGAGAGTTCCCTTCTTTGCAGACATTAAGAAGCATCATGGACCTGCTTTGCATGTAGCTCCCCCTACAGCCACAGCTAGTTTCTGCAACTCAGCCAGTTGGGTTCTCATTTAAGGCTATCCCTTCACTCTGCAGTGGGGAAGAAGGAAGAGTGTTTCCTCTTCCCTTTTCCACCCACCACATCCCAATTTAAAGATGCCTGTGGTAACTGTCTGTAGTAAGCTTTTGCACGTCTGCCAAAATAAAACATAGTCATGATTACAGTTCACAAGTATGTAGGGCTGTCACCCGATTAAAGAAATCTTAATCTACAATCCTGTATCCACTTACCTGGAAGTAAGCCCCATTTAACTCAGCGGGCCTTATTTCAGGATAGACATGTAATAAGATTGCATTTAGTTGATTGATCACATACATTTTACTTGATTAAACAGTTAAATCTGCTGCTATTTGCTTATGAGTAAAACAGTAGTTTCAAATGGGGAAAGAAAAGCATTCCTTCTTTGTTTTTTAGATGATGCATATACATCTTTCAGTAGCCACAATTTTGAAGAGAGCAGCAGGCACAATTTTCCCTTCTGTATCAGAGAGAAAGAGGCGCGTCTTTTCTTAGACCATGCTTGCCATCTCTGGTTTTTGTAAACACTTGCATTAAAAGTAATTAATAAATGCTACCTGGTTAATTGGGGACACTTCTGTAATTCTCCAAAAGTGTTTAATGGAGGCTTACAAGAATGAAGGGCGGATCTTATAGGACTGCACCCTGAGTTGATTAATCAACTAAATGCTACAGCCCTACTAACATGACATAACATGAACGCAAGTTTCACTAACTTGCTAGGGCAGCCTTCCACACTTTGGTGATATCTTGATGTATTGGACTACAACTCCTATCATTCCCAGCCAGCATGGCAGTGTGTCTGGGAATGATGAGAGTTGTACTTCCAACACATCTGGAAGGCACCATCTTTGTGAAGGCTGTGCTAGGGCATTGCTGCTTTTTCCTTTTCCTTTCTGAAACTTCCTTTGTTTTAATGATCCGATTAATGCAAGTTAATTCATTGTATTGTTTCCTAACTGCTTCTTAGGCAATGTAGTTGATCTAACCAGGACCACAGTGCCATCAGGGGTCTCATCCTGCTTTGAGCCAACCAATCATGATCAAAACAATATCCAGCAAGTCTCAGATGAAGGTAGTCTTTTGGTTAACGCTGATACTCCAGATGAATCTGAAGTGTCTCTTAAATGTAGGTGGCTGTCATGTTTTGTATTTAGGATTAATTTACTTAGATAATAAGTTACAAAACTAGCTTCTTTGGGTAGTAATGAAAGCTTTTGTATATATTTTCTAGGGGAATCTAGGATTTTCCATTGTGTTCAGTTTTAAGTGTCATGAATGGCCATGAGAATGGGTCAAACTTGCATAACTTCATTTAACTCAATGTCTCCTCTTATTGATGTTTCATGGATTCTGTTGTTGTATTTATTTCATAATCATCTCTGCTTAAAATACAGCAGGTCATTTTATGCTGACCTTTTGTGGTAATGTTGGTTTATTAGGAGAGCCTAGAGAAAGCTGAGAAAAAAGCTGACTTTTTCCGAGTTCCCCTCACCTGCCAAAGTCAAGTCACTGGATCATATTTTTATATTCTTCCATGAGCTGCAGTAAAACTATTATAAATCTGAAA
Organism: Anniella stebbinsi; assembly: GCA_029215795.1. Classification (NCBI taxonomy): domain Eukaryota; kingdom Metazoa; phylum Chordata; class Lepidosauria; order Squamata; family Anniellidae; genus Anniella; species Anniella stebbinsi. The sequence continues at coordinate 222,234,900 of JARDYH010000001.1, forward strand.
TACTCTAAAATAATAATGCAGTGACAACTGTTAATGAGTTGGGAAGGGCTATATAGCTCAGTGACAGAGCACATACTTTGCAGCAAAAGCTGCTGAAATTCATCCTCTCGCAGGACCAGGAAATTCAGCAAGGATAATTTATTTAATATGATTTATTATTGCATTTATATCCTGCCTTTTTTTCCTCCAAGGAGCCCAAAGCAGCGTACATAATCCTCCTCCTCTCCATTTTATCCTCACAATAACCCTGTGAGGTAGGTTGGGCTGCGAGTCTGTGACTGGCCCAATGTCACCCAGTGGGTTTCCATGGCCGAGCGGGGACTAGAACCCAGATCTCCTGACTCCCAGTCCAACACTTTAGCCACTACACCACACTGGCTAGAGACCAAATGTCTGCATCTCTCTATAAGGCAGCTTCCTATGTTTTATGAGTTCATTCTCTCTTATGGTAAATTTAATCAAAATCAAAATGCATTATTGGATGGGTCTTTCCAAGTGTTTTTGCCAAGCTGTCTTCCTTTGTTCATATGAGCCTTCACAGACACCGATATTTTACGCCATAAAAACAGAGCCTGCCATCCTGTTTTTGCATTCTGCGTAGCATTCTGACATTTATCAGAATTTTAAACTACAAGTAAACAAGCTTTGGTTTGTTATTTTACAATGTGCTTTCATACTTATCCTCTCATAATATTGCATCTTGTGCTTTTCTTGGGAATGTAGCTGACATAGGCTCTGAATATAGCCTAGAGGAGATAGATGAGAAGGAAGAAATGCATGATGACAGTGCAGACACCTCTCTCACAATGCAAGAGGTCCCCATCTCCTTCAGTACTCCTGAAGCTCATCAGAAAAATCAGTCTGCTCCCTTGGCTTTAGATCGTGCCATTGGTGCTGGAGGTAATGCAGAAGATTCAAATGAAGAAAAAGCAGAAAATATGAGTGCAGACATCAAGTAAGTGCATTAGACTTGGTATTATAGCTGGGGGGGTGGACTCTAGTACAGTGCAGTAGTTGCTGGAAGAGCAAGCATAGATTGTTGAGCCTTATGTTTGTGGCTGCGAGGACACCCTGCACACTGCTGTGTCATCTTTATACACAGCTCGGAGGTCGGCAACAAGAGAGAGGGCCTTCTCTGTGGTGGCTCCCCAATTGTGGAACGATCTCCCCGACGAGGCCCGCCTGGCGCCAACATTGTTATCTTTTCGGCGCCAGGTCAAGACTTTCCTCTTCTCTCAGGCATTTGGCAATATCTGAGGAGCCTGGGTTTGTTTTGTTTTTGTAGTTTTTTGAAGTGTTGAAGTGGTTTTTAAATGTACAGATTGTGTGTATGTTGTATGTTTTTGCTGTTTTAATTTTTGTAAATTGTTTTTAATTGTTTTTAATCCTATGTAAACCGCCCAGAGAGCTTCGGCTATGGGGCGGTATACAAATGTAATAAATAAATAAATAAATAAATAAATACACTTAAATACCCTGTCTACTAGAACTGGTTGAGAACTGCTCTAAAGAACACAAGCAAAGTGTACAGTGTATATGGGAAGCCTCATGGCAGTATTTTTGTGTGTGTTCCGAAGAGCTCAACAAATTTAAAGTCCTCTGATTCTAGTTTTTTGTTTAAAATTTATTTGCTGCCTTCAAATACTGCCTTGCTTCTAAGGCAAACAACGCAGTTTATCCTTTTAAAATACTAAAACAAATATGTGTTACAAAATTCAGAAAAACAGAGTTCTCTCAGGCAGATAGATGGTCCCTTCAGGAGTTGATGGCACAAGTTTCCTGGATTGGTCTTCTTCACTTCTACTTTGCTGTATCAACCACAGGTCTTAAGAAGCCCCAGGGAATGGCTGTCCCAGCAGTTAGCAAAGGCCATTGAGGTTCTCAGGAGCTAATCAAAGAAACTTTAAGGGAGACTCTACAGTAAAACCACTGAATTATAGCAGTTCTATCATCTGTGCCCAGAATTGCAATAACAGGTTTCTGTCCAACTACAGGTGTTAATTAGCTGACCAATGCCATATGTTTATGTTTTCATCTACATTATTTTGTGACTATTCACTGTACTTATGTTACATACATTTAAGTTTCAACATAATTATTAGTTTATAGTTTTTTGCATTTCATTCCGTCTGACGTTACGCTTTTCATTTTTTCTCTCTGCAATCATATGTGTGACACACACCAGCCAGCTTAGGATAAGTCTAGTCTCTGAAAGCTTATGCCCTAATGAATTTGTTGTCTCTGTCTGCGTTTGAACAACACAGTAGTCAATGCTGGGTTAATAGTCAACTCTACAGTTGATTATTGAGGGGGTACTCTCCACACAACATGATTATAATCAACCGTGGTGTGGATTAAGGTCAGTGTTGAGCAGATTATTAGTCAACAGTGTGTTTGATTGACACATCCTCTGCCCTTTCTCCCCCCTCAGTCCTCCCGCTGGTATCCCATCAGCCATTGCAAGTTCTGTTGACTGGTCTAGAGCAGCAGCCGCCACTTTGGTCACTTTTGCCAAGGGACTCTGTAGTCACCTAAAATAACTAACTGTGCAATGAAATAGTCAGTGGTGCCCAACACACGACACAATCACCAACGGTTGCTCAAATAATCAACTCTACACACCACTGGTTATTTGCGTTGCCTATTTCAGCCAAATAACTAACTGTGGTGTGAAAAGGTCCAGACAGATGACACAATAATCAACCATTGACTATTTAACCCATCATTGGTTATTGTGTCATCTGAACCCAGTCTTTAAGTTGCAACAAGGCTTCTTGTTGTTTCTTCAGGAGCTGATGGCATGGGTGCCTGGCTTGGTTTTCTTCACTTCTTCTTTTTAGCATATAGGTTGCATTATGTTTTGTCTTTCTGATTCTGAAGAACTGTGATGTTTCTATCATCTTTTTACTGATAGAGGTCTATCTAGTGCTACTGTATTATGTTTTGCAGAGTTCAAGATAATCAAATATTCAGTGAGAAAGTTATATTTGACAGTGGCAAACCACTTGGAGCATTGCAGCCAGATGCAAACAATGGTGAGTTTCTCTTTCTTTAGAGTAAATTGTAGTACCACTAGTGCAACATATCTTTAAGCTCACAGGATAATCCCCGCAATGTTTTCAGTGTCTGCAAATTTACATGTAAGGGAATTTTTCACCAATTCTTCTAGGAATGCCAAGTAAGCTTATTGGTATCAATGGGTCTTTGTGATTGTACTTTCCCATCTAGAAAATCTTTAATATGAGATTATGTATGTATTTTGAATATTTAAAAAATGCTCAGGGTTATGTTTGCCAACCACACACTGTACACTGTGAAAGCTATGCACCAAATGGCTATACTACAGGAAAGTTCAGCCTTATTTAATACTATTTTAAATGAAAAGGTGTGATTCATGTTTCAAGCAACTATTTGATTCTAAATTCTAAATTATCTTTGCCTTTTTAAAAAAGGGCACAGTGATGCAGAAGTGACAGAAGAAAGAAAACACAATGTGGTAGAAGTGAGAGAAAGTAATAAGCTTGAAGCGTTGAACTGCCAAGTCTACCAAGAAGACACCTCTCTTAATCAGGAACGGAATCCTCAAGCACTTCCCGGGTTGCATAACCAAAAGCAGGATCCATCAATTGTCGAGACAGTAAAGACGCAGGATGTTGCAATTCAGACAATCCCATCGGATAATAATTTAGGCCAGACTGCATTACTTGAGCATGCTGATTCTGGGGGTTACAAGCTGATCACCCACAAAAGTTCAACTTGCATGCAGAGATCAGTTCTGGAGAATCAGCCCTCAGGGTTCCTGAACAGGGTACATGAGACAGTAGGAACCATGACAGAACCCAGCCATCAGAGGCAACTATCAGCAGATGAAAGAGTGAGTCCTTACACCAATCAAAACAATGCATTTGCAAATGATAACCACGTTCTACCACAGAGAGTTGTCAAAAGTCCAATTAGTTCTCCCACAAAAGGTTACCCAGTCTATTGGCAAGACTCAAAACCTAAACCTAAACCTTCCAATGAGATTACAAGAGACTATATACCCAAAGTTGGAATGACTACTTATAAAATAGTGCCTCCAAAGTCTCTGGAAATAGTGAAGAACTTGGAATTGGACACTGTGGAGACGCAAGAAGCAGCCTGTTTACACATGTCTCCTAAGAATGAGAATTCCCAAGAATTTGGCACACGAACAGACATTCTTAATATCTCAAAGACCCAGAATCAAACAGGACCTGGTTTTAAACATGAAGTTACGTTGCTGGGGAACAATCCGTTGGCTAGAACAAGTGTTGTTGATAATGCCACAGTCTCTTTCGCCAATGCCAGAACCAAGAAAATGGGAGTGGAACATTCCAAACCTAATCCAGACCACGCAATATCTGCCTTGGTGCTAAGCACAGAAAACAAAAGTTGTTCACCTCCTGCAACGCAAGAAAAATCAAGTATCTTAAGTCCTACAGCAAAACCAAGCAATTTTTATTTGCAGATGCAAAGGAGGGCTTCTGGGGATTATGTAACATCAGCAATTGCAAGAAGCGGTTCTGTTAGTAGCCCTACTCAAAACGAAGCTAGAAATATAGAGACAGAGAAAAAGTTAGCATCCCCAGATCGAACTTCTTTTCCATTTCCTAGAACAGTTAATGTCCCGTCTCAGTTAGTAGAAGAAAAGACTGAAAATGGCCATAATGAGGAAAAAGCAGAAATCACAACTCCCCTTGTAACAATGTCTACGTCTCTGAATTCTCCCCCATCCCAGCCTCCTCCATTTAATCTGAAAACTCTAAGGACATTCGTTTTGCCACAACCATATTCAAGTTCCAGGCCCTCACCTTTTGCTCTTGCTGTATCATCAGCAGTTAAGAGATCCCAATCATTCAGTAAAACATGTACCAGTTCAAGCAGGCCTTTAAGAGAGCAAACTTCTCTTGACCTTTCTTCATCAATGTCTAACACTGAGATAAAGGACCATTCTCCTTTACAAAGCCCCACAGGACAGCCACAACAGAGCATGACAGAGAAGGTAAAACCTACAATACCATTGTTTATTTCTTAAAAAGTGTGTCTGGACCCCCCCCCCCCCCAAATGCTGTCCATTCTTTGGTATTTTTCGGTGAGTCATGTATTCAGGTTACTTGCAAAATACAATAATAAAGTACAACTGCCAAAGGAATAGCCATGTTAATCTGTTGCAGTAAAAACATACATATAAATATTTGCTATAGTCATATGACCTGTTCAGATTAAAATACAGCACACAAGTAACAGAACAACAATCACAAAACAGTACAATTCATCCAGATTAGCCAATATAGTCAATCAATTGAGTTCTTATGTATTAGGAAATTAGAAAAAAGTAATGTATGGGACCTTATCTAATAGACCACGCATAACCAGTCTTTTGTCTGAACACCCTGGTAAGCTAGTGAAAAAAGAAGATAAATTATAAGATCTTCGATCAGAATAAGAATTTAGATCAGAATACAAGTTACATTACAGAAGTACACAAGCTAAAGTTTCAGGTACACCGGCCTTACTTGGACACAATCTATATCCATTCCAAAAGGCGCTTACAAAGCAGTTTGGTGTAAATTTTCCCAATTATAGATAAGGAGGCTTATGGGGTGGTAATGATTAGGATACTTCCTCTCACCCTTCTTGTATATGGGAACTAAAATTGCTTTGGGCCAAATATGTGGGAGGCGACCTGTCCTATTGCACATTGTAAAGAAAGGGGCTAAAAGAGAGGCCCACCAACTCACATTGCATTTTAAGACATTTAATGGGATACTGTCAGGTCCAGGGACTTTATTGTTTTTGAGCTGGCTAATTAGATCACTAATCTCTTTGGATTAACATCAGGCCACTTGGGTAGATTGTCTATCTTTTCTATTGGAGCTAGATTTACACAGTCAGAGTCAAGGGTGGTGGTTCAATCTATATTGAAATGGAATTCTCAAAAAACTGCCCTATACATGCCTACTCAGAAATAAGTACCACTTAGTTTAATGGGACTTACTGCTAGTTAAATGGACATAGGATTGCAGCCTTAGTCTTGCAAATATAAATGCCCTATGGGCTTGTGTATTCTTAACAGAAATCAATAAGATGGTGAAGTATCATGATCATGTGGAATTCCGTGAGCCGGGGGGGGGGGGGGGGGGAGCAAGTTCTATTAGCCAGAGAAGATAGATTGTGTCAGTGAAAACAAAAGTATTATGACATGATGATGTGGGTTCTGGTCCATAATTGGGTTAGTTCTTAAAGTCTCACAAGATTCTGTTGTTAAAAATCACTAAAAGTGTGCATGGAATTATGGTGGGCCAAAACAGATGTTACTGTAAATGTGCATTTAGTAGCTACATTCAATTTGGATCAGGAGCCCTGATCCAGATTGGGTCCTATGAAGGGGGGTAGGGGGTGTTTGAGACCAAGATTGGGGCTACTGCACCTATTCTAGAGTAAATCTGAAAAAAAGACATAGCTGGTAGACACATTTTTAAAGTAATGTGTGTTTTGGCCCCAAGAAAGACATAAACTCACTTGGGCTACGTGTTTGGATTTTTTTACCCAACAGAAAAATAATTGTGGAAGCCATGAGCAAAACAAGCAGGTGCCCTCTTTATCTGGCCACCCAACAACTACAACCTGTGAGAGAAGCATTATTGTGACACTCCAACGCCCTGACCCAGAACAGATCCACCAGACCTTGCTGGCTGCAATCCGCTCTGGAGAAGCTGCTGCCAAATTGAGAAGGGTAAGCCCCTCCCCCCCCACATCATTAAATCAATAATAATGGATTTACAGTTCTTATTTCAAAATCACCATGGCAATCAGCACTGGCATCAATCACGACAAGAGAAAGGGAGAGTCTCGTAAGCATGTGATTTCTGAATAATGCCCATAGGAGATTCATGAGCTAAATGTAAACTGTTTGTGCTGACCTTGATTCAGCTGAAGGAAAGATGTCATACTACATAAATTTCTAAGTATATGTTTGGCATAAAAATATGGAGTAAGAACACCTAAGTAACACCTCCTTTACCAGCTTTGAAGAAGAGGCTGAAGAGAACAGGTCCCTGTTTGCCTCTCTCCAGTGTTGGAAAATTTCTTGTTGATGCTCAGCTTCCTCAACTCAAATTTAAAAAGGTTTTTCATCAATTACTGTGGTTCATGCACTGGTAACCTCATGATGCACTCTATGTGGGACTGCCCTTGTGCCTGGTTTGGAAGCTGCAACTAATGCAGAATGCAGCAGCTAGGGTACTCAGTGGGACACCCAGCTATGTTCACATTACACCTGTAGAGCTGCACTCGCTGCTTATTACCTACCAAGACATGTTCAAGGATATATTGTTAATATACAAAGCCCTAAACAACTTAGGAACAGGATGCCTAGCAGACCGCCCTCCTGTTATATACACCCAACCAACCCTTAAGATCTTCAATGGGGGGTCTTGCTGGTCGTTCCACTACCAACAAAATGTCATCACATAATATCTCGAAGGTGACCCTTCTCGGTGGCGGCACCCACCCTCTGGAACACACTCCCCCATGCACTTCAGGAGACACTAAATGTACATTTTCATTGCCTCCTAAAAATGCACTTATTCACCCAGGCTTTCCTTGGCATGGAATTAATTGGAATTAATCATATGGTGCCCCATCTTACTGTTTCTTGTATTGCCTTACATCATTATTGTAGTTGAAATTGTTTGTAACAGAGCATTTAAATGTATTTTTAAAAATATTTATATGTAAACCACTTAGAGATTTTATTATATTAAGTGAAATATGAATATTAAAAAGAAAGAATAAGAAAGAAAGAGTCATGGTAACAATGGGTATCTTAAAGTCCTCCAGACGAAACTGTGTCTGTGTGTCTGTATATATAGATCTTTATTTCCCTCCTTCCTTCCTTTCCTTTTTTTCTATGCTATGCAAACATTAATCTCCACAAGCCCTTACACACTTTGTGTATATGCAGCATAACTTCTCCCCACACTTCTGTTTATCCATGGATCTTACTCCTCCCATCTTCCTTCAGTTCCTTTCCCAATACCTATGTCTTTAACTGTGGCTTTTCATAAACCGTTCTGGTCTATTACCTGCACTTCCACCTTTCCTTACTCTCCTATACCCCTTTTCTACTACTGATGGGCCAATCCCTGTTCTGTTCCCGAGTCCTACTTTGTCTATTCTAGGCTTCTAGCTCAGTATACCTTTATAAAGCCCAGCAGGTTAGTAAGGCAGGGAGATTCTGGCACTCTGTCTGAGCGATGGAGGCTCCAGAGATCGAAGTTGGTGTCCTCAAGCTCGGTGGTGCCTTTCCAAATGTCATTTGGAAGAAGAAAAATTGCCCTAATTTGATTGAGTCTTATGTAAGAGTGAAAGGTTTGTAGGAACATCGCATGCTGAAGGAGGGAAAAGAATCCTCAAGGAAGTGTGTGTGTGTGTGTGTGTGCGCGTGCGCACATGCATGTCCAGGTAGGAGGAGCTGATTACCTGAGCAAATTGCACAAAAACCAAATGCATTTAAATAGTTTTCATTCTAGTCTTGGACATAGATCAGGGCTCAGCCAGAGCTGTACAACAAAACTGGATTGTTTGTTTAACGGGGCCTGTGCAGTCTCTGAGCCCCTAACCCTACCCTTAGTTGGTCACATGGGCTGGTCATTGGCTTAAAAAGAGTATATAAAGGGACTCTTCCTGAGGTTAGCTCATTGGATTGGAAAGCTTCTGGGAGTTTTGTCAGAAAAGATTAGGGGTTGCACTGCTTCCTTGCACCCAAAGATTGGGAGTTTCCCTGAGCTGAGTCCTGTGGGCTAGCTCAGGTGTTTCACGGTTCCCTTGAGCTATGAAAAACCTGCCTTTGTTTCCCCCCCCCCCCCCCCCCCCGTGCTTCCTTCTGATATCCAGGGTTCTAGGTGAAATGTGAGGAATCACCCTCAAAATGCATGAGGAACCTGGTAAAATAGAGGTGTGTGCTGAAAATGATGAAAGTGAGAATGGAACTACTAATGTAGGCAGTATTGACACGCCCAGTTCTGCTTTGTTTTATATGGAAATCGTTTCAGATTTTATATAGAAGGTGTTTCAGTTCTATTCAGTTTAGGAAAACAGATTTTTTTTAATGCAGCATGATGATCACTGCACTTATTCACTTTCTAACAATATAAGGAAGTGAAGCTGGAGTGAAGAAAAGTGTGGCATCAAATTTATTTTTAAGCCTCTTGTGAAGATGAAGTCAGAGAGTGTCTATAAAATGTTGCTTTTAAGTTTTAAAATAAAGCATGTTACATAGGGGAAAATTAAACACTAACGTCAGCAGACCAGAAGTTTACCAGATTCATTTGTGTGTGAAGAGCAAGGGAAAGGACATTTAACTCCTATTTAAATGGTGAAGTTGGGGCTAATGCTGCTTTGTGCTATTAAATTGGGTAAAAGGTCGGTCAGGTGCTCTCAACACTCGCCAAGCATTCAAGAAACAAGACAAAAATTGCTACTACAGTCAGCCAAGCTTTTTTTTCTTTAATAACTTGTTAGGGTGCAGAGCCAAACTCTGTGGCCTTTTGTGCTGCAGTTTTATTCCCGTTGAATAAAGCCTGCAGTAATTGCTAACTGAATGGGTCAACTGAGGTTCAGGTTTGAAACTATTCCCCTAGATTATTGCCATCATATGACTAAACTCTCCCAGTTCATTTTCCTTGGGATCACATCTCAAGGCGTTGCTTTCTTTTTAAAAATAAAATGCATACCTAGTGCATATAGGCATGGGCAAGCATCAGCCTTGCAGGATCTACTTTCTTTTATTAGAACCCCCAGGTGTTTTTGGGGAAGGACAGTGCCAAATACAAAATGGTAGCTCAACGGCCAGGGCCCAGTTACCTTTTTTGCCTCCCCTAGGAGCATTAGTAGAGGCCAATGGCACCAATTCCAGTGGTGTTGTGGATCCATCCTGGGTTTCAGTCAGAATTCTAAAAAAACGATCCAAGGTGATGAACCCTATTCCCAAAATAGGTTAAGTACCTTGGATAGATCCTTTAGAGTTCTGTCTGGTTCTGACTGAAACCCAAAATGAATTCATAGCCCCACCAAAAATGGAGTCACTAACCTCCAGTGTTTACAAGTACAAAACATACATCTGAGTTACTACAGATGAGGGATTCAAATTTAGAAAAGAAAGTGAATTTTTTTGGACGTTGTTAAACAATTGGGAGTCAGAACTACTGCAATGAATCCAGTGATTTACCAGTAGGTCGTGATCTTTCTTCTGCCCAACTTCAGTCTACAAAAATTAATATTCAGTGCATAGAACCAATGAACAGGCCACAGATAAAAGTTCTTCTGGGGAATACGAAACATGGGTTCATCCTTATTGAGAGTCTCAATAGATAGCCCTCCCATTAGGCAGAGGCAGATGGTCACCTGCATAAACCGATTTGAGGTATCATAAAAGGGCAGCAAACTATTTAATATATTATCATTGTGTTTTTACTGCCAAGGATGGGGAGAGGCTCTTGTGGAATTTTCTGTGTCTAGGTGCCAAACTAATTTGATCAGCCTTGGGTACTATGCACCTTGACTTGAGTTGTATATGACATTTGCTACCTTGCCTTGGGCAACCAAGTGTCTTAGGCTAGTGCCTATTTCAGCTTGATACCCCTTTTTTATGATAACATTTACTTAGTGATGTTGAAAATCAGTTGGGTGTTAACAAACTGGAGAGAGAGGTGTCTGTGGGGACATCAGTCAACATTGTCAGCAACTACAGGGGTGAGCAATTTTTGGTCCTCCAGAAGTTGTTGGATTACATCTTCCATCATCTCCCACCATTGGCCATGTCTGCTTTGTGCTTTCCCCACCGCAAGATGACAGCAGATTTGCCCATGGCTCTTGGTCATGATTATATTTTTCAGCAATTTGATACATAAGTGTGTACATCTTCAGTGGTGGTCCACTTTACAAATATTTTTCTAAGATCCAACTCTCACATTACCTTGGAAGTATGGTAGCTGTCAGTAAAACCCTGCCCTGTGGTTCTGTGTCACATCACCTTGTTAATATATGAATAATAATTGAGCCAGTGACTGTGTTGTTTTTGGCCACACATTCAGCATCAGCTCCTATAGTTCAGAATTTCATATATTACTTAGATACCTTGAGCAGAACCAAATGGCAGTCGTTCTTCAGTGGCTACTACTGACTCTCAAAAAAGGAAGACCATGACTTTTTGTGGAACAACAGTGCATCTCTCTTAATTTCTGATGTACCATGCTTCTTGAGCGACAGGAGGATTGGGCTTAATACAGTAGACGATCTATGGATACACACAGATGATAGTTGTGTTTTCTGGCAATTTAAACTTAAGTCAATGATACTTTAATTAGGATAAGGGCAAAAAAAGGAGAGAAGCAGGTTCTCAGAATGCTAAGATACTTTATTTCCAAGCCCAACGCGTTTCGGCCTATGTTGTTTTTAAAGGCCTTCTTCAGGGGGTTGATAAGATACTCTTAACAGGATGATAGTCTCCCCAGTCGCCAGTAATTATCGTAAGAGACTCACCCTGTTAAGAATATTTCTGCAGACATCTCTTATCAATCCCCTGAAGAAGGCCTTAAAAAACAACATAGGCCGAAACGTGGTGGGCTTGGAAATAAAGTATCTTAGCATTCTGAGAACCTGCTTCTGCTTGTCTCCTTTTTTTGCCTTGAGTTGGATGTTCTCCTTTTGGTTTTTAATTAGGATAAGCCACCTCAAACATTTCTGGTGAGATAGGCCAAAGGGTGGTTTATTTATTTATTTATTTGCTTGCTTGCTTGCTTACATTTTATCCTACCCTTTCTCCTTGGGAGTTCAGGAGTACATGCTTCTCCCCTCCCTCATTTTTTCCTCATAACAACCCTGTGAGGTTGGTTAAGCTGAGAAAGAATATTTAGTCCTAGGCCACCCATTGAGGTTCATGGCCAGGTTGGGATTTGAATCCTGGTCTCTATATGAAACTAATGTACACATCTTCAGTGAATATATGCTTGTGATAGATACCTACCATTTATAATTTTCAACAGATGTTGAATTGATAACTTTTGAAACAGTTGCACATTTGAATTACTGATGTGTGGTTTCCAATTTGAGCTAGGGCTCGTTCTCTTCTGTGACCCTGAATACATTCTTTTCTCTTTCAGGTTGGACCTCCATCAAATACAGTTGCCATCAATGGAAGATCTAGTCTCAATTCCCCAGTGTCCATAGAAACAAGATACAGTAGTCATTAGGACTTCATACCAAATATTTTGCACTTTAGTCACCGCTGCATAGACCTACTGCATCAATTTACTTCATAGTTAACTGCATATTACTGAAGACTATATGTACAAATGCAGGGTTGTATTGGTATATATTGTCAAATGAAGCATAGAAACTTCATGCGATGCCTCAAAGAATTCTTAGACTATATAATTTATAGCATTTTTTTGCCTTTACTCTTTAAAGCTGAAAATGCTGCTTCAGAACTTATAACATGGCACAGAAGAGTTTCATTTTTTTTGCTGCCATGATAATTAGATACGTTGATTTCCACACAATCCATAATAAATTATGTGTAGCCACATGCTGTACAGTACTAAAGTATGACATTCTAAATGTTTATAACTGCCTCATAATTATGTTCAGATGTATATGAGTTTTAAGTATAGTTCTGCCTGCCACCAGTTGCCTTGATTTTTATGTTGGAAATTAATTACTGCACTTAGCCAACCATTCTCTAGAATTGGAATTGGTCTAAAAAGATGGGATGAGATCCATCCAAAGTTACACGCTTCCAAATCCCTTTGTTTGTTTATGTTTCTCATTGAAATCAGCAGGACATTAAAAGTGCTTAACTTTGGATGGATCATGCCTATTTGGGATTAGCATTAGTTATTGTATATCTTTTAGCACCAAAGTGAAGAAGTAAAATAGGAAGTCTTTGTCGACTAGTTTGTTAAGACGATAAATGTGTTTTCTTATATACATTGTTTTGCAGTCTTACTGCACAGCACAAAGTGCCTTACTGCCACAACATGTTACAAAAACAGAACTGGTGAGATCACAGCTGTTTTCCAAACACAGCAGCTAGGTCAGCATTCCAAGCTATGCAGAAGAATCTGAATAGTATGCCCTGGCAGGTTTTGTTCTAAATAAATATCTGAGGGCAGATTCACACAGCCTAAAATATAACTCCAGAAAACAGGTGTGTTTTCTGGAGTTCAGCATGGATTTTTACAGTCCTATGCTGAACTCTAGTAATTTGCCAACCACCATCCTGCTGCAAGTTCGATAGCTGAACAAAAATGGGAGAGGGATGTATTGGCTAGGGCAGAGATACACAGTATATTGGATTCACAACTCAAGCATCTGGGAATGTGTTAGCTGTCAAGTAGCGTTTAAGAATTAAGACAGTTCTGGGTTGCAGTGAAGACCCCAGAATCTTATTTGGAAGTTGACATAAACTCAGGACTAAGGAAAGGAGGCTGTTGATCAGGTACATATTGATGTATCCTCAAGGGAGAACAGCATTGGCATGGAGCAGCCAAAATTCATTGAATTGGATTGTGAATATATAAAGGAATTAAAGTAGCTGAATGCAGAATTCTGTGTATAGGAGTTTCCCCTCTAATATTAATAAAAGCAGTATCTTGTTTTGTTTTATTGTTAGATAACTTTTAAAGTATTTCTTTGAAATCCAGGAAATTAAAGGCGGGAGATGAAAAAGCAAATCCCAAACATCACTTTTTGTAAGTAGGTAAAGAGGTGGTGATGATTTTCTACATTACAAATTCTGTTTTAATGACACTTTAAGCAATACAATGTCAATGAAGTAATTTTACCAGTGTATAAAATTCTGTCGCTGTAGAATTTAATAATTGCTACTGAAATAGGCATATAAGGTGGAGCAACAACGCACAGACAGCAAAATCCTCAGTAACAGATGTGACACCTCTTTGTCTGTTCATGTTTTCCTGTCATTCCTGTCAAATTAACGTTGCATTTGTATGACAAAATCTATTTGTGATCTTAGCTCTGATCAAGCAACTGAATTGTAGATATATGCTGCAAATACTGGGATATTTGCAATGTTCTGAAATGATTCATGGTTTTTGTTAAATAAAAGTAATTGTGTTTAGTTTTATTCTTAATATGCTGAGCTACTTATAGTATTGAAACTTTCTTGTCAGTTTCTCTTTTTACAAGTTCAAATAACTGTTTTTGTAAGATGTGGGTTACCTTTTAACACTGTTATTCTCCCAATATTCAGCACAGTAATTTGTATCAAGAAAGATTGAGCCAGGTATGGGAGTGGAGAACATGCAGTTAACTCGGTGATGAGAGAATAAATGATAAAATATTGAATCAGAAAAAGAATTTTCTCATCCTGAGACTCTGGAGAGCCACTGACAGTCAAGAGCAGACATTACTGGTCTAATAAGGCAGCTTCCTATGGTCAGGTGCTCAATTTCAGACTTGGTTTTGGGACTAAGATGTGTTTTTAACAGAAAGTGTTGGGGCTGAGGTGTTGAATTTTCAGTATGAGCTGTAGTAACTAATGTACTTACAAACCCAAGCTCTAATTGCACCATGCACACTACTGTCTGACTCCATGCATGTTTACTCAGAAGTAAATTCCATTGAGTTCAGTAGGATTACAACATGTATAATGTATAGTAGAAGTGGGCAACTTGTGGTCCTCTAGATGTTATTACACTGCAGCTTCTAGCAGCCCTAGCCAGCAGAGCCAATAGTGGGGGATGATGGGAGTTGCAGTCCCGACTACAACTGGAGGGCCACATGTTCCCCATTTCTGATATTGTGCTGTGAAGCAAATCCTCCCATGCAATTGTACATAGACTTGCTGCCATAAGCTCTTTGGCAGTTAGTCATTTCATTGTACACATGTGACTTTTTAAAACTCAATTTTCTGTCAAGAAATGGCACTTTGCCAAGTACTTGTAAAGTTCTCCTTACGTAATTATAGTTCAATTTCCATGGATGGAGATGCTCAGTTGCTTGACCTTTTATGGCATGATTCCCATGGTGTTAAATTTTGACTGGAGAAAGAAAATCAACTGCTTTGCAGTTGCTTACCTTGCTGCTACTATTGCTTCATCATCTCCTTTCATGTTTATGTGCACAAACAAAATGGAAAACTGATCTGGGTATTGCATAATGCAGACAGAAATGATTATTTATTTTGAAAAGATGGCTGTGCCCAAAATAGTATATCACGTGTTTTGAGCTAAAATATTCTTCATCAGAGGATATTAAGAACATTTGGAGGAGAAAAGTTAGCCAGCTCAACACTCAGGTTTGGAAGCAATGCCTTTTTTTTTGCGACAGTGTGTTGGGTAGTAAACATCTACCACTATTAAATGAGGCACCATGCCCTTTCCAATGGGTATCTCACAAGCGAATATCTATCTGTCTTACCTATCTATCTATCATCTATCTGCCTTATACGGAGTCAGACCATTGGTCCATATAGCCCAATATTGTTTACACTGATTGACAATGACTCTCTGGGGTCCCATTCAGGAGACTCTGCCATTACCTGCTCCTTTAGATTCCTTAACTGGCTTGGAGATGCATGGCAGGGATTGAACTTGGGACCCTCTGTACAAATCAGGCATCTAACTACTGAGCTATGGCCCTTCCTAGGTAATGTTGAAAATGGCACTGATGAGGTGAGCACCATGCAGGCACATGGCTGCTGACTGACCAGCAAATGTACCACTGTCATCAGCTCATGTCTGTGACCATGAAATCTTGAACTCAACAAGGCCTCAACAAGGATACTGAAGTTCCCAGAACCATAAAACTGGAGGACTCCACAACTTAGCCAGAGACTATCCCAGAGAGGTAAGTCCAGGGATGGAGGGACCAATACAGCAACAAAATCCCAGTCTGTCACTAGCACCCCACACGAAGTCCATACATTCAAATCCAGAAGTTGCCTGCACTCAGCTAATGGAAACCTGCGCTCAGCTAAAATATCATGATAGAATATTTATTTTTTATTTATTTATTTATTTATTGCATTTTTATACCGCCCCATAGCCGAAGCTCTCTGGGCGGTTCACAAAAATTAAAACCATGAAATCATTTTAAAATATATAAAACAAGGCACAATCTAAAAACACAGAATAACATACAATATCTCTGGCATCTCTCCTGTGGTTGATGTTCTACTGCAGGGGTGAACAGAAGGTAGCTCTTCACATGCTTTGGACTTCATGTCCCAGCATTCCATGATGGTTCTGGGACATGAAGTCTGAAAAATCTGGAGATCCACCTTCTGCTCTATTGAAAAGTCAACTGGGGCAAGCTAGGCCAATATTGACCCACTTGCCATGGTATGGATGAAATCCTGGTATGTATAAACTTCCAGAACCAAGTAAATGGAAGCGAGGTGTTTTGTTAACAGTTAATCTACTGTTTTACTTTAAGAAGTTACTGTGGTTCATAGAATAGTTCAGAGGCCAGTTTACATAGATGGTAAAAACATCTATGTAAAACTATTTCTGACAAATGCTGAGTAAACAACAGTTTTTAAAAAATACTTGATAATTCTCAGTGGCCTAAAAACTATTTTTCCCCCCACATGTCTCTGGAAAGTCATGTGAATGGCAATTAACCTCTTGGAGTAGAGTATTCCAAAGCCACAACCAAAAGGGCCCTGCTCTAGGAGTAGAGTATTCCAAAGCCACAACCAAACCCCATGACCCCGGTCTTGGTTCTTGAAATGATGGCACCTGTAGCAAAGCATCATTAGCAGTCCTTAAAGCTTCACACAGGTTCATGTGAAAAAATGCAGTGCTGCCTGAGACTACCATGTGGGCACCTAATCAGAAGAAAATTATAAATATACAATTATGCTGTTAAGCCATTGATATGTAGTAAGCTGAGAAGAGCACAGTAAAAATTCTCTCAGTTGTCTGAGTTAAAATACAAAAATAGTACAGGATTCTGCTTCTGCATTTTAACACAATTAAGGAAAGAGGCACAGCAGGGAGAAGAACTCTTGTATTTCCTAAGATCTAAATTTGGATTTCCTTTTCATATTTGAATCTCACAGTGAATGAAATGCTAAACAATTAGGGCACATTCAAAGGATGCTGAATCACTGTAAAGTGTGAAGTTCTCCCAGATGGTTTACAGTTTCTAATCACAGATGTCCTATCTAATTGCTTTTATCCATGAATGAAATGACCATGGCGTTGGGAATGGACACAAATGTTGCCACTGTAAGTCAAAATATAATGTCCCAGATCAGCAGCTAGGAATAACTATTTATCTGCTAGTTTCATGGTTCTCTGGTTGTGATGATGGAAAGGCTCATGAAGGTAGACTAGTTTGCCAAACCCCATGCTATGATAACTTAAAGCTTTGTGCCCTTTTCATACGTGGTCATTCAGGAAGAGGGCCATTGGCTGAGGCTGAATGGAAGGGTGCATCATGCAAGGAACCATTCCGTTCACATTTTCTATTGAGTGCGCAGGAACTTACGAAACTGCCTTACATCAGGTCTGCCTTACATGAGTATCGGTCGCAAAATTGTCTATTCCAACCTTTCCCAAGCCTGGCACCCTCCAGATGTTTGGACCAACTCCCATCAGCTTCATTGTCTACTTAGAAGGATGTCCTATTGAGTTCAATGGAGCTTAGTGTCAGATAAGTGTGCATAAGCTTGCAGCCTTATTTGGTACGGTCTAGAGCATCGCTACTAATAAATACATAAAACCTATGCACCATTAAAATCTTTCATCCTTGCACATAGCAATAGTTACTTGTAGCACATTTACAAACTAAAAGGGGGAAACCACTAGGGCTGTGAACAGATCTGGATCCCGAATCCAGACCAGAGTGATCCGGACTTTCCGGATCCGAACCGGATTGGGGGAGGTCTGGATCATTCCGGTTCGGATTGATCTGGAGATCCGGGGCCCATTGGCCTTCCATGTCCCTGGGTTCTGGCTGCGCAGCCAGCACCCAGAGATGCCAGGCCAGCGGTGAGTCCATTGGATTCACTGCCCTCCCCCCACTCTCCCTACTTACCTGCTGCCTCATCGCCGCCCGCCGCTACTTCCGCTCTACTGAGCGGCAGCAGTGGGCGGCGACGAGGCAGCAGGTAAGCAGGGAGAATGGGGGGAGGGCAGTGAGTCCTTTTCCCCATAGACTTGCAAGTCTGGGGAAAAGGAGGGTCTCTGGATCTCGATCCGGAGACCTGGATCCGGATTGGATCGGGGGAGGTCTGCTGCTGCTTCCGCTTTACTGAGCGGCAGCGGCGGCGAGGCAGCAGGTAAGTAGGGAGAGTGGGGACCGGATCGGGGGGGGGGGCTGTTCACAGCCCTAGAAACCACAACTTTGTTCAAACTTCAGAATGTTATTCTTCCTGTTGGTGAAGTTTAGATTTACCCTTGGGGACTAGGCAGGCAGACATATCTGTAAATATTTGAAGCTGCCTTTTACTGAGAAGTCATTGTTTCATCTAACCCAAAACTGTTTGCTCTCTCCAGAATTTCTGGCAGAGCTCTTTCCCTTCATGTCTTATCTGATACTTTAACTGGCAATGCCGAGAATTGAATCTGGGATGTTCCACACACAAACCATGTGTGCTACCACTAAGCTATCACCTTTGCTATTGGGGATGGGAAAACTAGGGATGTTTGAGCTCACCACAGTTCTCTGAATGTCCCTTGGAAGCTCAGTTCGGGTTGCTGCCGTTTTAATTTGTGATCTGTTTTTTGGCTCGTTCGAACAGGAAAAGTGCATATTTAACTGTGCAATTTAAAAAAGTGTGCAGTTTCCCCTCATTGTGTAAAGCATGAAAATGTGTATTATTGTTTTTTTAATGCACTTTTCAAAGTGTGCATTTTTAGAATGTGAATGCAAGTTCAGGAAAGCCCGAACATTTTTCTAAAACCTGCATCAATTCGGTTTGTGAATAGAGCAAGTTCAGACAATTTGCAAACAGAAACTAAATTCTCATATGTCCTTATTTGTTAATTCCTATCCCAGACCTGTGTTGCCTTCTACTGTACAAACACTGAACAATTTCCAAATGCTTCCACTTATGAGCAAGAGCATGGCACACATACGAAAGCGTAGAATAACAACAACAGCTCTGTTGCAGACTTGTTTGCCAAATCTGATAGGTCATGTGGATATAGAGGTTATGTATTTATATCGTCCATTGTAATTTATCTTCCTGAGGGATTGTTTTCAGATATTTAACATCTAGCAGATTGGGTTCATGTTCGTGGTTCGCATTTATTTTGGTGTTTGTTATTCCGAGATCTTCCTGTGAGGATGGTTGGATGTGGGAAAATTGAATTTCCCACTATGTCAGCCAGGGTTGGCAAAACGTTATACGAAAAACTACCATCCAGGTACTGCTGTAGTGGTGTGCAAAGCACAATCTGTTGATATTTTTGCCGTACCTTAGTGCTCCAGCTGCTTACTATCCAATATGAGTCACATATGCACTACACTTTACTTAACAACTTTTATCATAATTAGACAATTGGACAAGCCCTAAAAACATTTTAATCCACTGACTGGTCTTCTCGTGCTTTCAAGTTTATCACAAATTGGCAAGTAGTTGAGCAGTTCCCGACTGATAAAAGAAGATGCATATCAGAGTCAATATCCTTTATATTTATTGTGACTTAAATAATTGCTTTTTAGATGGAATTGTGGTAGTATAGGATTTATTTATTTTTTACCACCAAACAGAATTTGCTTTTTGCACAGATTTATGTGACAATATCACCATCTTTGTCGATTCATCCAGTAAAACTAATTAGTTATAACCACACAGGCACAAAAAAGACACTTTCATTTTTCAGACTCTGCAGAGCCCAAATTCAGAATGGTGCTAGTTCATAAGGACATGATATACCAACAATTCGAGACTCAGCCTGAGCAGTCAGGTAAACAAGTTTTTAAAGTGTACTGTATAACAACCAATTAAAATAAAATAAAAAAAGATATAGCATAACGAATGGAAAAGCTTTGACACCTTTCTGGCTCGACACTGAACACCAAAAGTCAGTTGTAATAAGAAGATTATAATGAGTTACATGACAGCAGCAGGGATGGGTGGTAGGAGCACATGCTCTGCAGTTTCTGGTTCAATTCCTCACATGTTCCGTTAAAGACTTTCAGGTAGCAGATGATTTGGGGGGGGGGGCGAGGTGAACTCAATCTGAGACCCTGGAGCACTGCTGCTAGTCAGAGCAGAGGCAGTACTGGGTTACATGGTTTGGAGGAACCAACCTTTCCCTACAGTATTCCGCTGCTGTGACCACAATTTTCTATTATTATTATTATTATTGTTGTTGTTGTTGTTGTTGTTCTTATTATTATTGTTATTATTTAATCATCTTTATTTGTATCCTGCCTTTTGCCTAATACTGGGCCTCAAGGTGGCTCTACAAAATCAAAACATATACAGTTAAAAGCTATAGATATATACAAAAATTAAAAAGATTTCAATATTAAAACATATCAACGTAGAAAATGCATGTGAAATTTTAAAAATCTTAAACATAGATGGAGGTCCACATTATTCACCAAAGGCCTGCTGGAATAAGAAAGTTTTTGCCTGCCTCCGAAAACATATCACTATTCCATTTTAAATTACTTTGAGGTTTGGGTCTATGGAACTCTCTGTCACATGGTCACCTCAAGTATAAACAATGGCTTTTTAGCAGATGTGCCAGTATATATATGTGAATAACAAATAAAATTATAAAGCCATCATAAAACTGTTACTACAAAAATATACCCGGGATACCTCAGTAGCCATGTCACCAAGGCATAAGCGAATGACTGGCACCACCACTAGAGATAAGATGACCAAACTAAGAGATTTATACACACATGGGGTAGGGGGAGGTTAGAGTGTTATTCAAATTATGGGATGGGACTGCTTAAATGCACTGAAGTTACATATTCAATGTAACCGAGTCTTCCCTGCTATTAAGCTTTCAATGGCTTTCTGCCCAGATTACGTTCTCTTAAAATTTTCCCCAGCCAATCCCTCACAACCTGGAATGGATGCTGTTCAGCCTTCCTCTGCCTCAGCCCATCCTGTTGCCTCTGGCCTTTGGGACGATGATTCTTGTCACCCACTCTCCAACTGTCCCTAACAGCCTCGAACAGACTTCACTGAACTTTTTAAAATCTCCTGATCAATCATGTCCCTTACGGAACTTTTAACTGCCCGTCAACTTTGTTGAGCTATCTGACCACATGATAGTCACGCGGTATGGCAACCCATCCTGCTAAATAAGCCACGCAGTGTGGGTTGTCATCTGAACAATCCATGGCAAACCCGACAGACAATCGGGGCCACCGTAGGTTATTCTCCCCTTCTTTCCTCCTCGTTTTTTTCCTGCCAGTTCTGGCAGGTATCCCAGGATACTTGGTAGCAGAACCCATCTTGTCTCCCAGCAAGTCTTAGTTGCGGTTACTAGCTTTTAAAAATGTTTTCAGTGTGACATTTGTGCAAAATGGGGCTGAAGAATTTTTCCGCCCAGTCCTAGGAATGTGTGCAAATATCTCATTTTTTAATTTAATTATATATTTTTGTCAGTTTTTCAGAGGTGTGTAAATCAAAAATACATAAGCTTGTCTTGTCTGGTACCTTGTATGTTTCAGCTGTCAAATATACAAGGTGACAAGATGCGCCTGATTATACCTTGATGTGTCAGCCTTTGAGAGGTGACAGTTTGGGAAAAGGAGTCTATAGGATGATCCCCAGGGTTTTAAGTATTGCCCTGCCCCTTCAGTGTGTCCTGCTACAATGGATGTGCCTGGCTTTGAATCCTCACCTGAATCCCAGCATTTCTTCTTCATAGAGATCTACAAGCCACCCCATTTTTGCAGTAACCGTGGTTACTTTTCCCAGCTCTTTTCATAGAGACCTTTTCCCACAGAGATCTACATGCCAGCTCCTTTCCACTCCCATTTGAACTAACTGAGCAACCTTTGACAAGTGCCCATGTATCCTCCTTTAAAGAGGGCAATCCTCTAAATGAAGGGCTGCTAGAGGACTATTTTGAAGGTGGCCTAGTCCAAATCCCAAAACAGAAAGATGAAGATGCCTTAGAAGGAAGTGTTGGGCCTTGAACATACCCACCAACAGCATCTGAATAGTGGACTGAGCAAAGCACACAGGTCCTTGGTCCCAGCTTTTCAGTCTAGGGTGAAATGAACTGTTTTTTCTATTTAGATGATATTAATTATTTGAAAATTGCTATCTATACATATACAATTAGCAGATGCAAATTATATACAAGTGAGTATCCTTTCTTTGATGATTTACAAGTGGCCATCCTAGCGAGTTGGGCAGGCCATGTACCCTGCCCTAGAGTTGGATCCAGAATCTACCTTCTGTAGACAGGGAGACTCCATGCACAGAAGGTGCCACACCTGATTTTCAGGGGTCCTCCTCTCCACCCCATAGTTCACTCCATTCAGCAGGATCCCTTAACCCTCTGTGTAGCGTTTTCAGAGAGTTAGAGGGGATGCTATAGGGAGGAGGGGTAAGGAATAGAAGAGGGGTGAGGAAATCCACTTCTATCAGCCCAATTGCATGTGCCTAAATCTGAGAAATGAGTTTAGTATAGGTTTTAATTCTGGCTGTATTCGAATTAAAACCATTCAAAACATATAATGTATGATTACAAAACTAGATCATATAAATAATTTCTGGTCTTATTTGGGATTCCCTTTTTCCCCCCTTCTAAACCTGGCAGAGAAAGTGATGATGATTGAATACATGCAAAACCGCATTACAGTGCAGCATAAAGACATTCTGAGTAGGTTATATAAAAA
Source organism: Anniella stebbinsi (assembly GCA_029215795.1). Taxonomy (NCBI): domain Eukaryota; kingdom Metazoa; phylum Chordata; class Lepidosauria; order Squamata; family Anniellidae; genus Anniella; species Anniella stebbinsi. The sequence continues at coordinate 222,257,778 of JARDYH010000001.1, forward strand.
GAATCCTACTTTGTGCAGATCACGCAGCATGAAAGGGGAAGCCTCAAGGTCTCTTGATTGTTCTGTTAGCAACTTCTCTACCACATGCATTCGGCTTCCTATCACACAAACATCACTGATGGCTTCACATTAAAGCTTTCATTCTGTGCCTGGAACAATTAACATTCTGTGCCTCTTCCCTCCTCCCTGCCCATCACACATTTTAGAGACTTGGTTCTTAGAGACTTGGATCCTCCCCCCCTGTTCTTATGTATCTTGTGCTGTTTGTTATTTTGAGAACATCAGAAGAGCCATTCTGGATCAGATCAAGGGCCGGTCTAGTCCAACATTCTATTCACACAGTGTCCAGCCAGCTGCCTATGGGAAGCCCACATAGAGAACATGAGTGCAATAGCATCATTCTGCTCATGTTACCCAGCAACTGGTGTGTATATCCAGAGTGCATATATAGGTATACTGTCTCTGACACCGGAGGTAGCATATAGCAATCAAGACTAGTCACCATTGATAGCCTTCTCTTCCAGGAATTTGTTTGATCCCCCTTTAAAGATATCCAAATTGTGGCTATCATTACATCTTGTGGAAGTGAATCCCATACTTTAACTATGCACTGTGTGAAGAAGTACTTCCTCTTCTCTGTCCTGAATCTCTCACCGATAAGTTTCATAGGAAGACCCCAGGTTCTAGTATTATGAGAGGGAGAAAAGAAATGATCTCCACACCATGCATGATTTTGTACATGTCAATCATGTCTAACCTTGATTGTCTTTTTTCTAGCAGTCCTAGATGTTGTAACCTTTCCTCATAGGAGAGTTGTTCTAGCCCCTTTGATAATTTTAGTTGCCCTTTTCTGCACCTTTTCCAATGTGATAATTTTACATTGTACCCTTTTAACCCTTCCTTAACCACCTAAATAATATTGATTGAATGTATTAAAAACAAAGAAACAGACTCCTTCCCCTCACCCACCTCCACCATTTTTGCTGTTTCAAAATCTGGTTATAATAATAAACCATGGGGATTAAATTTGACTAGGAACATTATGAGCTGGTTTTTCCTGGATTTCTGTAGAGTCCGTGGAAGAATGTCCTCCGTGACACAAGCATGTTTTCAAATATATATTTATCTGTCAGTGATTACCCAGAGATATCGTGAATAAATAAAAAAAAATAGCAAGCCATCCAATCTTATGGTATAGTACAACATGGCTGTGGAATGGGCTCTGTACTGCATAATAAAATTGAATTCATAGAATCATAGAATAGTAGAGTTGGAAGGGGCCTATAAGGCCATGGAGTCCAACCCCCTGCTTAATGCAGGAATCTACCTTAAAGCATCCCTGACAGATGGTTGTCCAGCTGCCTCTTGAATGCCTCTAATGTGGGAGAGCCCACAACCTCCCTAGGTCATTGGTTTCATTGTTGCATTGCTCTAACAGTCAGGAAGTTTTTCCTGATGTCCAGCCAGAATCTGGCTTCCTGTAATTTGAGCCCATTATTCCGTGTCCTGAATTCTGGGTTGATCGAGAAGAGATCCTGGCCCTCCTCTGTGTGACAACCTTTCAAGTATTTGAAGAGTGCTATCATGTCTCTCCTCAATCTTCTCTTCTCCAGACTAAACATTCCTAGTTCTTTCAATCTCTCCTCATAGGGCTTTGTTTCCAGACCCCCTAATCCTCGTTGCCTTCCTTTGAACACGCTCCAGTTTGTCTGCATCTTTCTTGAAGTGTGGTGCCCAGAACTGGCTGCAATACTCAAGATGGGGCCTAACCAGTGCTGAATAGAGGGGAACCAGTACCTTGCGCGATTTGGAAGCTATACTTCTATTAATGCAGCCCAAAATAGCATTTGCTTTTTTGCAGCCACATCACACTGTTGGCTCATATTCAGCTTGTGATCTACAATAATTCCAAGATCCTTCTTGCTTGTCGTATTGATTAGCCAAATATCCCCCACCTTGTAACTGTGCATTTGGTTTCTTTTTCCTTGCACTCACCAGCAAGGGAATTTATATGCAGATGCAGATGTTGGGGCACATAACCAATACAGTTGCATATCTAGATGTGCGTGGGCCTCAGTGTCACAATGTTCATCTGAACCTCGCTGAATTGGCTGGGTCTTTTTTCTTTTCATGCACGGGAGATGTGGATCCACATCTGGGGCCTATTGCTACTTGCTTGACTGGAGATTGCTTTTAAGCATAACTGTCCGAATCTAGAATCAATGACCTGGTTTGCATGATTATGGAGGGGAAATAAGCCACAGTGACTGATTTCCCCTCCCCATGCCTGCCAGGAAAATTAGCATAATTATCTCCACAGTGGGGCTTGTTGTGTCATGCGAAGCCGGCTAGGGTGGTTTATTGCCATGGGTAATTCCTGACCATGGCTCCCCCCCCCCCCCCGGTGGTCATCTGAACCGAGCCAATGTGTGCCCAATTGAGCCCTGATGCACATAGAGAACTGTTCTGCCTATTGTCCTGCAGTGAGATTCCCCATGCCTTGCAATGATGAAGGCAGTTCAACAACCAATGTGGTCACTAAAACCAATCAACGCTGCACATGCATGCACATTGCACATGGGGAACTGGCTGCCATAGACAATGCACTGAAAGATGAAATCTAGGCTTGCTGGAGTTTTATGCATGCGGAGATCTGGATCATGTCCAAGCCACCTGGCTCCATGTAGGGCATGTGAGCTACGTTCAGGGGTTTCTCTGTGTGTGATGAATAGCTAATACAATTTTATAGCAAATTTATCATTCATTTTTTGATTGGTTGATTATTAGTTTTTAACCCCGGCCTGTGTATTTAATGGACAAATGGCAATGCTGGACAACCAACTTACAGTCGCCTACCGCTTACCCGCCCAATGGAACCAGACGTTGCTGCTTCTGTAGCACCGTCCAGCTGGGGGGAGCATGAACCCCCACTGAGTCTCCCTTTCCCCAGCCTCAGGCCCTCGAAATGTTTTGGACTTTAGTTCTCATCCGCTCCAGCCAGAATGACCAATGGTCCAGAATGCTGCGAATTGTGGTCCAAAACATCTGGGGGGCACCAGGTCAGGGGAAGTCTGTGCTTGAGGGTCCCTTATGCTGGCTGAGAATGTTAAAGCAGGATGGGAATGCTTCTACGCTGAGCTGGAGCTGCCTGCAGGGCCATCTCCACGGGTCAGCACTGTGGGGGACCTGCTAAGGTTCACACCCAGCGTGGGATTCACTGCCACCCCTGGAGCCTCCTGGCCCTTCTTCTCCAGGAGGAAGAGCTGTAGCCTCCACTCACCTAGCTCTGCTCTCCTTTGGGGCAGACTGAACTCAGTGGGAGTGGACAGGCAGCTGGGCAGCATTGACATTAGCAAGGGGGAAAAGGGGGGGACTCAGAGAGACCATCTTTCTCACCACCACCCCACAAAAAACAAAGAAACCCTGGGGCTGTCATTGCCTGCCTGTTCATTAAGTTCTGCAGTGGTGGCTGTGCTTCAGATTCTCCCATCTTCTGAGGTGGAGCAGATGACTAGCAGACATGGGATCTTCTCTGTGCAGATTCGGGGCTCTTCTCCCCAGGCACCTTTGACAACCTCCATTGCTAGACTCTCTCAGGTGGCAGCTCTACTGTTCAAGCTTTCAACAGCATTTCAGTCTGGTGATTTTCTACTGCAGATGGACTCCACCCTATTCTTTTAATTGGTTTGGCTGCTGTGACTTTTTAAAATAATATTGACCCTGTTCAGACGACACGTTAAGCCACAGTGGTTAAACATTTTGAGTGCAACATTATGGCTTAGCATGTCGCGTGAAACATGACTTAGTGTGTCATGTGGACCATTCCTTATCATGGTGGCTACATAACCTTGGTTTTAATACACTCACTAAAAACTTGCTGGAAAAGGTTTAGCAGCCTAACCATGGCTTTGTGTGTCATCTGAACAGGCCCACTGTAAGTCACCTCGAGGACCAACTGTTGCCCAGAATGTGGTATTGTAATCTATTTTAAGCAAACAAACATGGAAGGAATAAATGATCATGGAAGGAAGAACAATTCAATGTGGATTGCCCTCAGGAGGTCAGAGCCTCAAGACCAGTGGCCAAATCCAGCACTCCTGGACTCTCAATTTGGCCCCCTGGGGTTCTCTAGAAGGTCATGCCTCCCTTCCCCTGACCCCACCCTTTCTGCAGTTCTCTCTCACCCCCCCCCCCTCCCAGTAAAAGGCTGAAATGCCTCTCCTAATGCTCAATTACTCACTGGTATGCTTGATTTTCTGGCTCTACCCCGTAATACTAGAACCCAGGGTCATCCCATGAAGCTGACTGGTGGGAGATTCAGGACAGATAAAAGGAAGCACTTCTCCACACAGCGCATAGTTAAACCATGGAATTCACTGTCACAAGATGTGGTGATAGCCACCAATTTGGATGGCTTTAAAAGAGGGTTGGATAAATTCCTGAGGAGAAGGCTATCAATGGCTACTAGTCCTGACGGCTAGGAATTATCTCCATGATCAGAGGCAATAAGCCTATATATATACCAGTTGCTGGGGAACATGGGTGGGGAGGGTGCTGTTGCACCATGTCCTGCTTGTGGGTCCCTGGTCGACAGTTGCTTGGCCACTATGTGAACAAAGTGCTGGACTAGATGGACCCTTGGCCTGATCGAGGGTGGCTCTTCTTATGTTCTTAATACAGCCTTCAAGAGCTTCTCCAAAATAGAATCAGGCCCTTGGGCTGAGATTCTTCATGTAGGTTCTACATTCTCCTTTTAGTCTCATTCAAGGAAAAGTCTGTTGAAGTTTCATGTGTAAAAAAGCTCAGAAATTGCAAAATAAACAATCCTAACAAGAAATAAATGCTGATTTAAATGCTGCTTATGAAAATGGCTTGAGACCCAGCAAGACTAACAATTCCATCTTAAGTAGATCTCATGAGTTCAATGAAACGCCCCTGTAAATCTTTAGGGTTATAGCCTGAAGCTACAATCCTAACCTCACTCACCAGTGGCTAAGCCCCTGGAAAGGCTCATGAGCACACTTATATTTATTTCATTTCTTACATTTCAATACTGCCCCAAAGCCAAAGCTCTCTGGATGGTTTACAAAGATTAAACACCTTAAAAATACAGTATTAAAAAAAACAGTTTATGCCACCCTCCAACAAAAACGTCTCTGGGCAGGTCACGATTTTTTTAAAAAAGTAAAAAAATCAAATACAATAAGCATAAAATAAAACTCACCCTTAATGCCAACCCCATAGATAAGATCAAAACAAATCAGAAAAAAGGATGAGGGGAGTTACATTAAACTCAATGGGATTTACTTCTGTGTAGAAGCAATACTGGTGGGAATCTGCCGAACATTTTTTTACTCAGAGGTAAGCCCAGTTTCACACAATACTTGATTGCGAGTTAGCGTTGAACTGTGGCTTGTTTTGTTGTGTGAACCCAGCTGCACTAACAAACCATGAATAACCCACACATCACAACGCAGTAAGTGGGTTTACTTAGTGGCTTGTTTGAGGTTAGCAAACCATAGTTTGTTAGCCCAGCTGGGTTCACACAACATAACAACCATTGGTGCAAAGACAAGCCATAGTCAACCTCGAGCATTGGGTTATTGTGTCGTGCAAAGTTAGCGGTTGGGTAGTATCAAATGTTAGTCCTAGTTAGAATAGACCTACTGATGTGAGTGCAACATCCGTCAATCATGGCTAACAAGTTCCATTCATTTGAATAGGTCTACTCTAAGTAGGACTAACACTGGCTACTATCCATTCTGTTCAACGGGGGAGGGGCTTGCTCCCAGGTAAGCGTGCATGGGATCTCAGTCAACGTCCGTGATGAGAGAGCCGGTTTTCAACGTCAGTTATGGAAAGACGTGAGAAGATGCCTTCTCGTTGCCGAAAATCACAGGCCCTTCCCCTGCCCCCCCAAAGCCTGGGTGCCATCCTGATTTCGCCAGGATGATCCCTTCCTAAAGCCCGCCCCGAGTGGATTTCCTCTTGAAGGGAGGGGGAGGGAAATGCCTGGAGTTACTTGGATGGGGGTCCCCGCCCCCCACTCCTTGCAGCTCCTCCCCTTCTCGTTCCACGCTGCACGTGGGGCTGGCCGAGCCGGGCGAAGGGAAGGTGTGTCCGCGGCCGCCTGCTCTCCCTTTCTCTCTCCCTCTCGCGGCAGAGCAGCACAGCTCGCCGGCCCCGTGATCCCCGGGATGCGGTGCCTTTCGATCCGCAGCCAGCCGCGGTGGTGAAATGATGGCCACTTCTCTCCCGGGTTTGCAGAACGGCGCGGGGAGGGTTGCGGCGGAGCGCCGGCGAGGTCTCCCCGTGAGGGGCGAGGGGGGCAGCGGCGTGGGCGAGCTCGCCTTCCCCCCCTGGCTGACTCCTGCGGCTCCGCTCCTTTCGGCCCCGCTCCGAAGAGAAGACAGGTATGACTGGCCTTGCAAAGGAGTGCCTGTCTCTAAGTTGAGGAGCGGGGTGGGGGAGAGCGGTTGGTAGGCAGCCACGGTGGAGAAATAAAACCTCCATGTTCAGGGGTAGTGTATCTCTGCGGATGGGCGCCTTGGGCTAAACAATAGGGGCAGTTACCCAAGAGAGGCTGTTTCCCTGCCCTCCAGGCGTTTGGGTCTTCCGGTCCCATCAGCCCCATCCAGCATGGGGTAAAGGTCAGGAATGCTGGGAGTTGTAGTCCCAAACATCTCAAGGACACCAGGTTGGGAATACCTCAGCTTTACTCAACCTGGTGCCCTCCAGATATGTTAGACTGCAGCTTCCCAATGGCTATACTGGCTGGGAATTATGGGAATTGCAATCCAACACATCTGGAGAGTACTGGATTGGTTGTGCCTGATCAAGCATGCTATTTCTTATGAGAAGCCACTCTCTGGCAAGCAGGTAAACTTCATCCACCCTGATAAGCAGCAAAGGGAATGAAAGGCTGCAAAGGGAAATGAAACCATGGTGTTCTATATGCTTTGGAACAAGTGATCTCTACCTGGCCCAGATATGCCTAGCCTGTCTCTTTGCACTGCCCACATTTGAAGTAGCTGATGGAGGTTTAAGTCTCTGGGGCTTTTGAGCAATTGGGAAAATTAGAATGAAACAGAATTTTAAGTACACCAGCAGCAGCACAGAACTACTGAAAATGTTTCAGAGATGTGTGAAATATGTATAATTCTGACTTTGGAAATAAAATTGGGTGGAAGGTATTTGGTAAAACTGGGGGAGGGAATCCATGAAACTGTCATATGGTATGATGTTAAAAGTTATTAATACAAAGACTTTTTGGGGGGTGCGTGATATTTATTTAATTTCTATACCACCCAATAGCCGAAGCTTTCTGGGCGGTTAAGAAATTAGAACCACAAAGTACAGCATAAAATATAAAATATGGAAGCGTAAAACCACAATATAAAAGTATAACCAGAATAAAACCTGGCAGCAATGCAGAGAGGTTTAAAATACAGGTTTGAAAGAGCAGATCGTCCTAAAATGCTAGTGTACTGGGAAAATAAAAAGGTCTTCCTCTGGTACCAAATGGTACCAAATGTACAATGTAAGTGCCAGGTGAACCTCTCTGAGATGCTTATTCCACAGCCAGAAAAGGCCCTGTTCCTGGTAGCCATCTGCCTCACTTCCTTTGGAAGGGGCTCACAGAGAAGGACCCCTAAAGATGACCTTTAGGTCCAGGCTGGTACATATGGGAGAAGGCGATCTTTCAGATAACCTGGCCCCAAGTTGTTTAGGGTTTTGAATGTTAATACCAGCACTTCGAATCGGGCCCGGACATGGACTGGCAGCCAGTTCAGCTGGAAAAATACTGGCGTAATGTGGACTCATTGGTCTGTCACTGTTAACAATCTCACTGCCCTGTTTTGGATGTGCATTCTTTTATCCTAACAACATTTTATGCATGTGTGGTGGGAAGTGGTACTGCTGACACTTGTCTGAGAAATAAGGACTTTTCACTTGTGATGGTTTGGGGGTCCATTTACTATGACAAAATAAATTTCTGACAAAGTACAATGGACAAGAGATGTAAGTGACAATTCTTGAAAGTGAATTGAAGCATCATTGTTTCATGTTCACCTTTACCATGCACAATGAGAGTGCTAGTCATAGTGGTTTTGGATTTGGACATAAAATTTTGACTGTTAAAAGTAGCTGCCTTATCCAGAAATGTTTCTGTACTGTGACATATGTGTGTCAGAAACCTGCTCTTTAAAAACAATTTTGAAAACATATATTCTTGTTAAGTGTATGATGGATTGTTATTACTGCAGGGTTGGATGCAGACTTACTCATGTTTAGAGTAGACCCACTGAAATTGATGCAGCTGAAGTTAGTGATCAATAACTTGCCCTATTGATTTCAATGGGTCTACTCTAAGCATAACTAAGTCCGCATCCAGCCCAATGTGTGGGAGGACAGGTCGAATATTTATGCATACATGTTGCAGATCTCCTTATACAAAATTAGGTAAAACCAGGGAATGCAAGCAGCGGGTAGCAAGTAAAGAGCAGCAGGCAAGTTAAATAAGAACCATAAAGCCAAGTGAAGTCAATATTTATGGTGCTGATGCTAATGTATAAACAGTAAAGCTTTGTGTGTAACCTGCATTTATTTATTTTCCCTAAAAGCTTTAATACAAAAAGATCTTAAACAATACATTGGGGAGATTACTCCAAAATGCGTTTTAGATATGCATCCTGACCCTGTCATTTGAATGGTGCCCAAATTTTGTGGCCTTTAGAGGACTCCCAAATCTGCCACCTGAGCTAGCTGTTTCATTCTTTGTCATGTTAGGGTAGGCCCTGGATTCTGTGCACATTAACTTGGAAGCCAGTCCCACTGAATTTAAATGGGATTGCAGTGCGTGGTTGTGATCTATATGTACTTATTTGGGAGTATGCCCCACTGAACTTGAGGGGGCTCACTTCTGAGTAAGCCTTCATACGAACAAGCAGCTAGGCTGTCAACCTAAAAAGCAATTTATTTGAAAGTAAGGACAATTGATTTCAGTCAGATGTTTTACTATGTAAGGGCATAAGAACATAAGACGAGCCACGCTGGATCAGACCAAGGGTCCATCTAGTTCATGCAGTGGCCAATCAGCTAGCTACCCACAGGAAACCCACAAGCAGGATATGAGTACAACAGCACCCTCCCTGTCCCTGTGTCCCCAGCAACTGGTGTATATCGGCTTATTGCCTCTGATACTGCAATTTTTTAAGGATCAATACTGTGACTTGAAGCTTAATTGGAAATAGATTTCATCAAAATCAGAAGATGTCACTGGAAATTGTTCCATGATGTGTGTGTGTTCAAGATTACTCTACATTTTTTTTTTACTGTGAACTGGCTAATTAATATACTTCTCTTTCCCCATAATTTAATGATTGTGGCCAATAATTCAACACTGTTCTTATAACTATCATTGCTATTTTTAATTGTATGTGAAATATTTTATTGGATCAAGTTCTGTGAGTGACTGTGCAAGCTTTGAAAGTACACAGAACTCTTCATCAAGCTGAATGGAACAGCAACTGCCTAGTTATTAGTTTTTGAGTTGCTACCTTTCAACTCTGCCTAATGAAATCTGTGTATTTTTTCACTGCATTTTATTTCACTCATAGTTTTAGTTTCTTATAGCTTTTGACTTGAATTTGATATTTATTTATGTATGATATGTGTATTATATTTCTTCAATGTAGGAGAAAAAAGACAGAACTTGACATTGTAGAAATCCCATCAATACCAAATCCTTTCCCAGAGCTTTGCTGCTCTCAGTTTACATCTGTTTTGTCAGCCAGCCTGATGTCCAAGGCAAATCCCAGGATAAAACAGGTAAGCCTTTCCCAATCCTAACAAACTTTGAAGGAAAAGGGTATTTCCTCCCTCAAATCCTTGAGAAAAATGCTCCAGGTTATAAAAAATGACTGCATTGAAATCTTGTGTGCTTTCTGTTTGTTTGTGCTTTGTTTTGTCAGCACATTGATGTTTTCCTTGCTTGTTCACTGTACCAATTAGATGGTTTGGGCTTCATCATCATCGTAGTAACGACAACAATAATCCAGTGAATATGCTGTTTGAATGTGCTTGATGTGAGTTTTGTTTAATTTGATGGTCGGCTCCTTTGCTTCCTTCTCCCACAGACATCTCCAATTCTTTTGGCCATAGTGTTCCTTGTGGCTTGAACAGTCCTACTTTCTCAATCCATCTTCTCTAAAACCCTAATCATACACTTCTTCAGTAAGACTTTCCTCGGACCATGGTGTCTTCATCCTTCTGATGCAGACATCAATCTGCCGTACGGAGTAGGACCGTTGGGTCACCCAGCATTGTACTTTCTAGACTGACTGGCAGCAGCTCTCCAGGGATTTGTTGGCGGTCTCTCCAGTTCTTAGACCTGCAGTCCTTTTTCAGAACATAAGAAGAGCCCTTCTGGATCACACCAAAGGTCCATTGAGACCAGCTTTTCCCAATCTGGCGCCCTGAAGATGTTTTGGCCTGCAACTCCCATCATCCCTGATCATCTGCTGGGGCTGATGGGAGTTGTAGCCCTAGACATCTGGAAGGTAGCACTTTGAGGAAGAATTATCTACTTCAACCTCCTCCAACCCTGGGGCACTCCAGATGTGTTGGACTACATCACCCATGCTGGCTGGGAATGATGGAAATTGTAGTCCAACACATCTGGAGGGCATCACCTTGGGAAAGTCTGATCTAATCCAGAATCATATGAAGCTGCTTTATATTGAGTCAGACCATTGGTCCATCTAGCCTAATATGGCTGACTTTCAGTGGTTTTGGGTTCTTTCCTAGACCTACCTGGAGATGTCAGGGATCGATCCTGGGATCTTCTGCATGAAAGGCATGTGTTCTACCACTGAACCATGGTCCTTCACCCTGCTTCCAACAGCGGCCAACTAGTGACCAAACAGCAGGGCGTCGAGGCAACAGCCCTCACCAACTGTTGTTCCCCACCAACTGGTGTTCAGTGGGCATACTGGCTCTGACCTTAGAGATTTCATATAGCCCTTGATAGAACATCCTCTGTGAATTTGTCTAATCACCTTTTAAAGCCATCTAGGCTGGCAACTGTGGGAGCAAATTTCATAAAAGAATTATATTTTGTTTTGAGGAAGTCCTTTTTTAATGTACGCTGCCCTGGATCACCTTTGGTAATGCAGGAATGGTAGAGAAAATTTAAAAATAAATAGATAAAATAAATACTTTATTTTGTTTTTCCTGCCAATCAATTTTATTATATGAGCACAAATCCTAGTTATGAGCTAGAGGGAGAAAAACTCATAACTCTCTTCATACCATGCACCATTTTATAATCCTTTATTATGTCTTTTCTTTCGTCATCCTTTTTTCTAAATTGATCCAGCTTTTCATCAAAGGAAGGTCCTAGTCCTATAACCTCCAGTGATGTTGGTTGTTTTTTCTCTCTCTCTACCTCTTCCAGCTTTATATTATCATTTTTGGAATGGGGTGACCAGAACTGTACACAGTATTGCAAATCTGGCTTTATCAGAGATTTGATTAAGGGCTTTACGATACTGGATATTTTATTTATGATATCTTCACTAATGCTTCCTAGCATGGAATTTGCCTTTTTCACAGCTGCTGCACACTGAGTCAAGGTTTTGCTGGCTATCTATCTCACCCCAAGATCTCTTGTCTAATTTGTCACTCCCAGCCCATCAGCTCAGACTTCACCAGCTACGTTTGGTGCGTGCATGTGTTCTGCCTAAGTAGGCATCCCCTTACTCTGTTTACGTTGAACCTCATTTGTCAATGTATTGCTCAATTCATTCATTTTGGAGAGACCCTTCCGATGTTTTTTGCAATCCCTTTTTGTTTTTGTCAATCTGAACAACCTGGTGTCATCAGCAATCTTTGCTACGTTGCCGTTCACTTCTAACTCCAGATTATTTATGAACCAATTAAAAAGCACCCGTTCCAATGCATCCCTCCATTGTGAGAGCTGTCCATTTGCTCGTACTCTCTGCTTCCTGTTATTTAATTCAAGGGTGTTGAACCTCAAGTCCGCAGGCCAGATCTGGAACACCTGGAGTCATGGTTTGGCCCACCAAACAATCTGGCCACTCCCCTTTCCTCCTCCTACTAGTTGTTTGGCAGTTTCCTGGCCACCCTCCCCCATTCTAAATAGTTGAAATATGTCTGCCAAGGCATTTTAAACAAACATACACTGGGGTTTTTTTTGGCTCTGCCCCTTTGGCACTGTCCACCGCTGGAATATACTCCCCCCCACACTCCTGACAATTTCTCTAAATTTGAATTCAGCCCTTGGCCTGAATGAGATTCAACACTTTAACTAGTTACCAGTGCTCAGTTTACTCAGGAGCCTTTGGTGAAGGCCTTGTGAAAAACCTTTTGGAAGTCCACATATGTCATACCTACTGGATCTCTGCTACCAACCTTGTTGACACTTGCTGTGGGAGATGGTGACTTCAACTGCTTTCACGTCAACTCGGTAACCACAGTTTGGGTCATGATAAAGAGATAACATTCCTAGATATCATAAATCAGGGCTGGCCCTCCAGATGTTTTGGCCAACAGCTCAATGCAACAAGTTCCTATGGATGTAGTGACATGGCTGTCTGTGATGTGTGGACTGAACATCTGTGGACCACATCTGTGGACCACAGATACAGCTGCACATGCATGACTCTGCTTTGTACAGTCACAACATTGGCCAGATATATTCTGCTGTGCTCGTACTGATGCCAACTGAGAAGCTACTTGGTTCATACACTATAATCATGCAAATGACTGCACCCCTGGGGGCCATGTTGTGCAGCATCATGGACCAGATCCAATGAGGGCCTTCCACACGCAGCCAGCCCCGCCAGCTGCAGTGTGTGTGCCGTCCTTATCACTGGCGGCTGCGATGTAGCGCTTCCAGGGGCAAGCCCTGAAATGTCTGGAAGCGCTTGTTTCTGGAAGGGCTGGTCATGCACGGGAGGCTCCTGTTGCATCCGGCCCAAAGTCTTTTGTATGATAAGGCCAGTTCAGACAGTACTTTCCATTCCAGAGGCTATGTGTGTCTCAGGCTTGCTCACACACCCTTTCATGGAATTTTGCCCCAAAAGTGGGAAGTTTGAAGGGTGGGGTGGAGTGGGGAGGTGACCTGCTCCTAATCCTGCCACATCTATACAGGCTTCAGGAGCGTGAATAACAAGATCAGATGATCCCCCGGCAATCTCTCATGTATGAACTCTGGTTGCTTACTTTTACCATTGAGCTTAAAAAGCACAACACAAACAGCTGTTTGATGGAGAACCTTTCAATAGAATTGTGGGTTTTTATAGACTCTCTTAAGTGGAAAAGCAGCATATCAATATTTGAAATGTTTCCATTTTCAGTGGACCATCCGTTACTATGGGGCACAACAAAACAAAAATAAATCTGCTGGTAAATAGAAGGGAAATGTGCATTGCAGTGATGAATCTTGCTTTGGTCAAAGATAAGCTAGAAACAATTTCCCTACAATAATAGTTCAAGGTAAATTAAGCCTGTGGGCTTCCTTGAACTCGATTGGATGTGCCAAAACAAAACTCAAGGGTATTTAAAGCACAAGAACATTTTGTTCTTTTGAAACTTTTCTTTCGACACGTTTATCTTCAGAATTTGAAGATAATGCGGCCCACGTTAGACCAAAGCAGTCCATTACTTTTGGGAAAACTGTTGAGTGAAGCTCTGCACAGCTTTTTACTGATAGATTTTTTTATTGTGAGAACGTGTAACATTAGAGAAGTTTTGAGGCAGGCTGTTGCTTTTCTCTAAAGCAGGGGTGGGTGACATGTGGCCTGCCAGTTGTTTTGGCTTACAACTCCCGCTATGCTGGCTAAAGTTGTAGACCAAAACATCTGGAGGGCCACAAGTTGCCCATTCCTGCTCTAAAGCCATTCTGAGTGAATTCTGGAACGAATGCGAAGTATTTCACTTGTCATAGGAATTATAGAATTGTCTGATGAGCTATAGTTCTGAAGTGACCATTATTATTGTTTTATTTACAACATTTATATACTGCTCAACAAGTAAACAGATTCTGGAGTGGTAAACAATAAGAGATAAAAAGATAAGATAATACAATACCATCTTAAAAAATATATATATTTTTAAAAACAAAATACCAGCAACAACTGTGGCTGTTCAGTGAAGGAAGGCTTCCTGAAATAAAAATGTTTTCAGGAGGAGCTGAAAACAACACAGTTTCTTTGCTTATCTGACCTCCAGACACAGGGAACTCCATAGAAAGGGGCCCACCATCCTGAAGGCTCTTGTCCAGGTGAACTCCAGTCGGGCCATTGGTCCATGGGAAATCACCAGGAGCATGCCATTTGATGACCTCAGTGACCAGGTAGGCTGATAAGAGAGAGGGCTCTCTCTCAGGTATTCTGATCTCAAGTTGTTACCCACCTGGCATCTTCTTTCATTGGCGCAATGGCACATGATCCCCAAATGGCTCAGCTTTCCCTGGGGAACACTGTGGAACAGTTAGAACAAATGGGACTTGCAACAAATTTTTTCAGTGTGGAGTGCTTCTGTTAAGGTTGCCTACCAACAATGATGTAGTGGTAAATTTTGGAGTGCAGGTGCTCACCATAGCCACGTCTCCAAGAAGTGGCCAAGTATGCAGGCAGCTCTGTTGGTCCACATCAACAAACTAGCTCTAGCAGTTTTAGTTCCACCAGAAGGAGGTATTCTCAAAAGCTAATGGCTTGTAATTGCTTATTAAAGACCAAGTGACCCCAAAATACTTTGCATTAAAACACAGAAACATACATTGTTGATGGAAAAAAATCCTTCCTCCACCCCAGCTACTGTGAGGATTGCAGCTGAGTTCAGAGGGAACAGGGAAGTGTGAAGGGGGTGGCAGATGATGCCAGCATCCCTGCTAATCAAAACACTCCAGTGCTGCGTCCCTGTGAGCCCTGGCTCCACTATGCCACTGCCAGCCAAGCAGCAATGCTTTCTTTCAGGATACTCTATTCTAGGGGTATGCAACCCTTTGGGGCATGGGAGAATGAGCTTGCAATTAGTATTTAGGATGTGCGGTTACAATCTGGAGATTCTACCCAGGATGGGATGATCCATGTAGTTCTGTTCACCACTACCAAATAAAAGATCTGGGCAGCTGCAGTGTACCACCTAGGCCAAAGGGTGCATTCCTTAGGGTTTATGAAACAGTGTATCAGCAATAAACAAAAACTCCTCTCTCCAGGTTTGGAATTGCTTTTAATTAGAAACGAAGAGACAAAATTTCATTGTCTCAGTAAGCAGTTGTTTTAATACCAATGGCCTGTGGTGGCTGAAATTTCCAGTGGCTGCTCTTTATGTGAGTGAGAGGGGTGTTTTCCCACTTCCCTTTGGCTCTCTTTCTTCAGTATTGCCGGAATAGATTAAGGTTGTGTATTTATTTCAAAGTTAATAGAGAAACATTTCTCCATTTTCCCAATGAGGAAAGTACCTTGCTTAATTGTTGAGTTTTGCAAATGTTAGGTGAGACTGAGTATTTTATATGATGGGAAATAAAAACAGAAAATGTGGGAAACATTTATTGAAATACAGGCACGATCCTGACAAAATTACATATTTTTAAATGGTGGGCCATGTTGAATGGTTGATGAGGAACAACAAACCAGCTCTACCACTAGGCAGAGTTAGGCAGCTGCCTTGTGCAGCTGGTGGTTTTGGGTGTTATGAAAGGGCAGCAAATTATTAGCTAATGTTACTGATGTTATTATTGCATTCTTACTGCCAAGAAGGGGGAGAGGCACTTGTGAGGTTTTCTTCCTCAGGTACTAAAATAACTTAGCTGGCCTTGGGTATTATGCACCTTGACTTTGGTGCCCCATTTACTGCTCTCTCTTGATAAGAAAGATGTGTAACGTTTAGCCTCTGTTGGGAAAAAAATCATTTTAAAGAAGACTATTCATTTATTTCATTTATATCCTGTCCCGTAATCGAAGTGGTTTACAAAACAAAACCATAAAATACAATGACGTAGTAAAACATAATATTACAAAAATACAGTTTTTAAAATGGAATAAAACTAGAATAAAAAAACCAAACTAAAAGGCAGCAGCAATATTTATTTATTATTTATTGCATTTTTATACCGCCCTATAGCCGACTCTCTGGGCGGTTCACAAAAATTAAAACCATGAAATCATTTTAAGAAATATAAAACAAACAACAATCTAAAAACACAAAATAACATGCAATATAAAAACACAACCAGGATAAAACCAAGCAGCAGAAATTAATACAGATTAAAAAACAAATTTAAAACAGAAAGGGTGAAAATTGAGTTAATTTAGCTGTTAAAATGCTGGGAGAATAAAAAGGTCTTCCCCTGGCGACGAAAGGAGTGCAAAGTAGGCGCCAGGCGAACCTCTCTGGAGAGCTCATTCCACAGCCAGGGTGCCTACTTTGCACACTAAGACCTGGTTTGCATGTAACAATTGCCCTTGGGTTCTTTAAACCATTGGTAGTTGTGACTGCATGAGAACAACTGTGCATGCTCCCTCCTGCCCCTTGCCTGCAAGTGCTATGTGAAACAAACCAGGAATGCCCCATTCCAGGATTGTTTACTGTGACATCCAAACCTGGCACACTGGGTTGTTGAGGAAGAATCAACCCAGAGTTTTAACCCATGGTGGGTTAAACTCTGCCTTTTTTCTTTCAGCAGTCCAGAGTGCCAGGCTTGGTCGTCATGGCAAAGAATCCAGGAATGGGGCATTCCTGAACTAAAGGAATGGTAAGCCACCCAGGAATGTTTTGCAAAGTGGAAGAAGGCAAGCGATTAGGAGAGAGCTCACATCCACATGGAACAACCAATGGGTTATTATATCCGAACCAGGCCTAACACATTTTTTTAAACTGAAAGACTAACAATCTGGGGAAAATATAAAGGTCGTAGCTTGCACCAAAACGACCACAATGTAGGTGCCAGATGAGCCTCTCAGGGGAGGACATTTGATTACTGGGATGTCACCACTGAAAAGGTCTTCTCAGCCCAAATGTCAGTCAGGGCAAGCATTAAAAACTCTTCCATAAAGAACAACCATTCAAAGCCCCATAAACTTCTCTGCCCAAGTAGGCAGATGGGTTTTTATTTATTTATTTATTACAATTGTATACCGCCCCATAGCCGAAGCTCTCTGGGCGGTTTACATAGGATTAAAAAACAATTAAAAACAATATACAAAAATTTAAACAGCAAAAACATACAACATACACACAATCTGTACATTTAAAAACCACTTCAACACTTCAAAAAACTACAAGAACAAAACAAAACAAACCCAGGCTCCTCAGATATTGCCAAATGCCTGAGAGAAGAGGAAAGTCTTGACCTGGCGCCGAAAAGATAACAATGTTGGCGCCAGACGGGTTGGCCTGCCAGCCTGCCTTTTTTTTATAAGTGCCACCTCTCACTTCAAGGCTTGCAATACTTTGGGGCCAAAATCCCAGGTCTCATGAAACTTTAGATGATTTAGGCCCAAAGCCTTGCAAACTGAGGCTGAAGTGGGCACCATCTTCCCCTCAACCCTGGCAGGCTCTTACTCTCAACTCACTGCAGACCTCTCTACAGAAAGAGATGGAAAGGCTTTGTTCAAAATTAGGTTTAGTTGTTTCCCTCTAAAACTATCTGTACTTTGCATGTAAGATGGGACCTGTCTCTTAGAGCGGTTGTGTGTATGAATAAGGGGAAAGAACATGGTTGCGTCAGCTTTATTTTTTATCTGTAGGCATCTTTGTGAATATTAAGTCGTAGCATTGGGCTTGTAGGCCATCTGGTCCAACCCCCAAAGGTTCCAAGGTTGAACTGCTCTTTCCATCTCCTAATGTTCAACCGACATCTGCCTCCTCTGTAACTTAAGTTTGTTAGATCTAGTTCTAAATAAAATCCGGAAAGACCTTGATAGAATGAAATGCTGGGCTGAAACAAACAAAATGAAATTCTACGGAAACAAATGCAAAGTTTAAAAAGCTGTTGATAAGCCTCCAAACTATGGTAAAGTCCTGTGCCTGCATTTCAGAAAAATACTTCTCTTGCAGTTTGGATCTATGATTACTTTTCATCTCTCATGACAGAATCTTCTCCAGGCCTTTGCAAAGTGTATTTGTGGCAACAGTTGGAGACAGAACCCAGATCATCCAGTTTTCTTTGAGTGTATAGTGCTTGGTGAGGTGACACATTTTGTTCAAGGCCAAGGCTGATGGGAACACAATGGCCAGGGAAGAACCAGCAAGTGTGGCCCTGCTTCTTCCTTCGGGTAATTGCAATCACATGGAGAAGGGAGCTGTCCTTCCATTTCTTTGTTCTTTCTAAATAAAGAACATTATATTCCCAAGATGTATTCTGCATGCTTTGGTTTAGTTTGAGATAATGTGGCTGAACTATAGACATCCCCGCCTCTGTATTTGTAGTTATATAGTATATATTCCTCATTAATTTTGATAGTCTGACCCTATTTATTTTTTTCTAATAAAAGGATGCTACCAGGCCACTCTTAATCAGCAGTTGGTTGTGACATCAGGCCAGCCTTACTGTGAATCAGTCTCTTACGAGCAGCAAATTCCAGAGATTGTACATTTCAGCATTTCATGAAAGATAAGAACGTACGAACTCTGCTAGATCGAACCAGAGGCCTATCTAGTCTAGCATTCTGTTCCCACAGTGACCAGCCAGATGCCGATGGGAAAATGCAGAAGCTGGACATTAGTGCCATAGCATCCACTTGCTGATATTCTCCAGCAACTGGCATTCTGCCTTTGGTACTGGAGGTAATAGGTAGCTCTCTTGACTAGTCATTATAATCCTGACTAGCCATCATACTCCATTAATTTGTTTAATCCTCACTTAAAGCCATCCAAGTTAGCAGCTGCAACTATATCTTGTGATAGTAAATTCCATAGTTTAACTGTGCGCTGTGTGAAGAGGTACTTCCCTTTATCTGTCCTGAATCTCCCATTTAGCTTAATAGGAGGACTCTGGTTTCTAGCATCCACTTTCTCCACATCATGCATAATTTTCTACACTTCTATCATGTCCCCTTTTATTTGCCAATTTTTTAAAATCTGAAGAGCCCCCAAATATCGTAACCTTTTCTCATAGGGGACATGCTCCAGTCCTTTGTTCGTTTTTGTTGCCCTTTTTGGCACCCTTTCCAACTTTATATCTGTTTTGAGATGCAGCAACCAGAACTGTACACAAAGTTCCAAGTGAGAATGCACTGTAGATTTGTATAAGGGCAATATCTTGGCAGGTTTATTTTTCTTTTATCTCTTTCCTAATTATGCGTAACATGCAATTTGCGTTTTTCACAGCAGCTGCACACTGGGTTGACATTTTCATTGTGTTGTCCACTGCAACCCCAAAATCATTTTCTTAGCTCAGACCCCATCAGCATATACGTGAAGTTTGGATTTCTTGCCCTAACATGCAACGCTTTACACTTGCTTACATTGAACTTCATTTACCATTTTAATGCCTATTGTACCAGTCTGGAGAGATCCTTTTGGAGCACTTTGTGATCCCTCTTTTTTTAAAACACACACACACACACACACACACACACATTTAGTGTCATCAACAAACTCAGCCACCTTGCTGTTTACCCCTAACTCCAGATTATTTATGAACGAATTAAAAGGCACCAGTTCCCATACAGATCATCCCTCCATTGTGAGAATGGATCATTTATTCCTACTCTTTCTGTTCTTTGACTAGTTACCGATCCATAGGTGATGGATGCCATGATAACTAGGCCATGATTTGCTCAGGAGTCTTTAGTAAGGGACTATGTAATGAAAATAGGGCCACTCCTTTGCATGAGTGAATGAATGGTGCCAGAGCAGTATAGCCCGACAGTATAACCTGGTGAACAGGGACACACACACACATTGTACACACAAGAATCCAGATACAAAGTGCATACAACAGATGGCTCCTCACTTGGCTGTTTGGGGTTGTGTGTGTTTTGCCCACTTAGGTTATTTTCCCCCCTAAATATTTTTTGTAGTCCTGCAAATCTTGATTTTCCCTCAAGCTTTCTCATACCTTCCTCTTGTGCATGGATGGTGCCACTTTGGCAGGATGAGACACACTTAGGGAATGAATTTTCTATGAGTATATAGCAGGGGTGAATAACTTCTAGTCCTCCAGATGTTTTGGCCTAAAAATCCCATCAGCCCTAGCCAGCAGAGCTAATGTTGAGAGACCATGGAGTTTAGGATAAAACACCTGGAGGGCCACAAGTTACATTCCTGGGAGCTCTGGCTCTGGGGATTGTGGGAAAGGAGGCCTTACTTTTTTGAGTGTTTCAGGGCTGGCTCCAGATTTGAAGAGGCCCTCAGCAAGCTACCCTCTAGTGGGCTCTGTCCTATGTCAGTGGGTCTTGGGAAAGGGGTAGTGTCAGTAGCAGTAGCAGTGGGCAGTAGCACTAGTGCGATCAGCACTGGGCGAACTGGAACTGCCAATTTAATTTCCCAGAATGCTAGGCTGACCATATGAAAAGGAGGACAGGGCTCGTGTAACTTTAACAGTTGTAGAGAAAAGGGAATTTCAGCCAGTGTCATTTGTATGCAGTTAGTTCCTGGTGATATTCCCTCTTCATCACAACAGTTAAAGTTGCAGGGGCCCTGCCTTCTTTTGTATATGGTCACTCTAGTATAGTGCCTGCACCTTTAACTGGTGTGATGAAGAGGGGATTTCACCAGGAACTAATTGCATATAAATGACACTGGCTGAAATTCCCTTTTCTCTGCAACTGTTAAAGTTACATGAGCCCTGTCCTCCTTTTCAGATGGTCAGCCTACACAATGCCCAAGGCCTGTTGTGAGAAATTAAAATGGCAGCCCTCTGGGGACCCTGGAGCAATGCTACATGAAAGGCATTGTCAGAAATTAAAATGGTGGCTCATGGATTTAGGCGCTTAGCGCAAGAGGCCTAAGAAGAGGTCTTGGTGCAACAGTGGGCCCTGCTAGGGCCCTGACAGCTGCCTGAGGGAGCAGCATAGTGTTGGGCCTGTTGTATTGTCTCTTTTTAACGCAATAGGCCAGTGCTATGCAGAGATAAGTTTGCCTGAGCCTTCTGAGATAATAATAATAATAATAATAATAATAATAATAATTTATTTCTTACCCGCCTCTCCATTTGGATCGAGGCAGGGAACAACAATATAATAAAATACATAAAACTGATTAAAACATGACACACATTATTAAAACTGCATTAAAACATCCTAAAAACATCCTAAAAACATTCTAAAATTCCACTGGATATGCCCGCCGGAAGAGAACAGTCTTTATGGCTTTCTTAAATTCTAAAAGACTGTTAAGTTGACGAGTCTCCTCCGGCAGGTCGTTCCACAGTCTGGGAGCGGCAGAAGAAAAGGTCCTCTGGGTAACAGTTGTCAGCCTAGTCTTGGCCGACTGTAGTAGGTTCTTCCCAGAGGAACTGAGCATGTGGGGCGGATTTTATGGGAGAAGGCGATCCCATAGATAACCTGGACCCAAACCATGTAGGGCTTTAAAGGTAATAACCAACACTTTATACTTCGCCCGGAAACTGATTGGCAGCCAGTGGAGCGATTTTAAAGCTGGCGTAATATGGTCACCCCTAGGTGTACCAGTGACCAACCTGGCTGCCATATTTTGAACTAGTTGAAGTTTCCGGACTAGGCACAGAGGTAGCCCTATGTACAGCGCATTGCAGAAGTCGAGCCTCGAAGTTACCAGCTTGTGCACTACCGTCTTTAGGTCTTCCAACTCTAGGAAGGGGCACAGCTGGCGTATCAGCCGAAGCTGATAGTAGGCACTCCTGGCCGTCACATCTATCTGGGCTGTCATTTCGAGCGACGGATCCAGGAGCACCCCCAAGCTGCGAACACAGTCTTTCAGGGGGAGTGTAACTCCATCCAGAACCGGTTGACACACCTCCAAACCCAGGTTGCGGCCTTTAACAACAAGCACCTCTGTCTTGTCTGGATTCAGCTTCAGTTTGTTTTTCCTCATCCAGCCCATTACCGCCTCCAAACATTCATTCAGAGGAGACACACTATCCTTAGCTGACGCTGTTATCGAAGGCATAGAGAAATATATTTGGGTGTCATCAGCATACTGATAGCACCCCGCCCCATGCCTCCGGATGATCTCTCCCAACGGTTTCATATAAATGTTAAACAGCATTGGGGAAAGGATGGCACCTTGCGGTACGCCACACAGCAGCTCCTTCTTTGTGGAACAGCTATCCCCAAGCATCACCATCTGGAACCTGCCCGAGAGGTAGGACCAGAACCACTGAAGCACAGTGCCCCCGAGTCCCAATCCCCTCAGGCGTTCCAGAAGGATACCATGGTCGATGGTATCGAATGCCACTGAGAGGTCCAGAAGTACCAACAGGGACACACTCCCCCTGTCAATACTCAGGCGTAGATCATCAGAAAGCTGGCTGAAGAAACTTGTGTTAATTCCAGTAGCTGCAGGAGAGTCGAGGCTGTATTGTGGAAATTTTCAAAACAAAGTGGTCACGGATTTTATGCCTAAAGCCTCAAGATTAGTAAAGTTGGTAAAGCAACTGAGTATTAAGTCTAATGCTGAAGTGAATCTATTGTTAGTATGGCTTTTCTGCTGCTACTGCTGCTGAACAGTAGTAATATTAGCCAAGGTTAGAGCTGAGCATTTCTTTACTTTGGCAACAAACTGAATATTGCTGTGCTGTATCTGGTTTTATATCTTTATTAGCCTCCAAGTTAAAGGTAACTGGACAAAGAGCAAATGCTTGATCCCTTGGTAGATCTCTTTATGACTTTTGTTGGGCTTGTAAGGAATTTCACATCTTTGAAAAACATGCTCCAACATACAACCAAAGCTGTTGCATATGAACTATTTGCTCAGTGGAGGAGCAAATTTGCTTCCCTAATTGAAATGAACAGGGAAGCTTTTGTGAGAGGACCTTATACGTTACCTATAGGTTTTATTTTTGAACTCTTCACCCCCACCCCCTGCTCCATTCCAGTTTAGATGTCACTGTGGTCATAAAGGTGTAAATAAAGCATCAGATTACAGCATAAAGCATGTATATTTGCTGAGAAATAGTAATTTTGATGGGGTTTCCCAGGAACTTGATGAACAAATCTTAAAATAAATGTGCTACGTATTATCTACAACTCAGTGAACTTTCCCTAGTTATTGGTTGAGCAGCTGTGATAGAATTGGGGCTCCTCTAAACAAGTGATTTATTGCACGCTCGTGATTGTCCACTCACAAAAGTTTGTGGGTCTTTTACACAACATTGTGAATGACCAGAACATCTCCTACAGCATCTGTTGGAAATTCCGCCATGAAAAGAACCACATATAAAGTGGTAACATCTGAAAAGTGCAGGATCTTCCACCACTAGATGGCATTGTCACAGTGGAAGTGAACAGAACAGGCTTAGAGGGGAAGTATTCAGTTCAAACCATGTGGTCGCCCCTCTCTGTCCGTATTAAGCAGCCCATAGCAATCGCAACAAAAGGCAGAAGCACAAACGCCCTGGGTAAGCAACACAATTTCCCCTTGATGTAAAAATGCCCTTGAAGCCAGGAAATCAAGAGTTTGCAAAACTCTGGTGTCAGTTTTTTGAACTGGGATAGACACATAAATAAACAAACACACACATGCCATTAGTAGAGCTGCTGTGAGTTCATGGAATGTTCATGAACATGTTGATTTCTTAGGGATAGACCAATTAGCTAGACGATATAAGAAGCTGTATGCTTTTGGCAGAAATAGTGCAGAAAGTTAAGGAATGCTGAATTTCCATTGTTTTCTCTGCTTCTACAGGGGCAATTGTGCAACCTTCTGCTGACTGGTATTGTTAGGCAAAAATTGGACAGTTTCATTTGGGAGACAATCTCATCTTGTTCCTTTCTTTGTTACCTAGAGGGAAAGGTTGAGAATGAAGGCTGTGTTGCAATTCAAGGTCCAGCTGAGCTAATGCTTTTGTCTGATTCCTGAAAACTTAAGGACGTAATTCTCCTAATGGGTTTCCACAAAAAAGGGATAAACTGCATAATATTAGCCAGACATGCTGTGGCATGTTAACGCTCCTTTATTAAGAAGTGAGTTATTAGACATATTGCCATTTTTCGTCTGTAACTGATTAGGATTTAATTCTTTAATTTTGCTAACGAATGTGACCTGGAGTCAGTTTCCCCCCTCTTGTCTATTGTTCATGTCGTTGGCTGCATTCCAGCTATTTCAAGAAAATGAGATAGAAGTTTGGCATGATAACTGGTCCTGCATACTAAAGGAGCTCTGATCTATCTAAGGAGGTTTAATATCTTCTGTTCTTTTACACGTCAAGAAATTAGCCTGGATTGGCCCTGAGAGGGGGTGGAGTTACTGGGGGTGACTTCTTTTGATGTGGTCAAAAAGTAACTTGGCAATTGATAGGTAGGAAGATAATTGGTTTCACTGGTATACTCTAGAGCCAAGTGAACAGTGTTTAAAAGTCTCCACTTTATTTTTGAAGATATCCTGGGCAGGATCTACACTACTGCTTTATAACGGTATTAACAACTGTTGGTGCGCAGGACACATTCCATATACTGTTTCCAAACCATTTTCAAAGTGTTATATCCTTCTTGGTGTAGATCTGGCCCTGGTTTGATCCAAAGGCAGGTTTGGATTGCACATCTTACTTAAATTTTCTATCGCAATTCATGCTGTTTCTAAGAGCTGCACAATAGTTTAAATATAAGGTGTATGTGTCTTTCATTTCACACTAAGGTATTTGATTTGCCTCAAGGTGGGGAAACTAAGATGTAACTCCCTGCTTGAAAAGCAAAGTTGCTCTTGGAGAGAGGATTTTGAGCCATTTCAATACTTCTTTAAACTTCGTTCTTTAAATATAATAAACAGAAATATCAGAATGTGTTTTCAAGGACAGAGGTGGAGCCCTCCCCGTGCATCCTGATTGGCCCGCCATTGGTTCATCCTGTCTGGGAGTAATCCTTAATTGGCTTTCCGAAAGAGTGGATTCCTATAAACAGCATGCCTTTTATTGCTTTCCAACTCATCTCTTTGCAACGACTTTCATTAAGGAGTGGATGTCTTCAAAACCAATCCTCTAAGGAATTATCTTTATTTTACAAATAGCTCAGACAAGAGTCTTTGAACTAATTTCTGCGAATAACAGAAATGAGCTTGTATGGACGAAGGGTAACCCTGCCTGTGATTACTCCAATATTTCTGCAAAAACGGGTAGGTGACTTTTTAGAACATGGGGTGACTCAGGGTTGGGGGAGATATAGTGAAACTGTATATGGTTAGGATGGCTACATTTGGGAAATAGAGAGAACCCAAATACAGAATATACACAGTGCCTCAGTTGTGAACAGAACACTGTGTGTAATTGCTGCATGTTCTTTCTCTTTTTTTAAAGTATATAAAGAGGGGTGGGTCAACCTTTCTTGGTGTTCACCCTTCAAAATTATACAGTACATATGTCACCCTAGGTGGGAGCTTTTTGAAGGGCAAGGTGTAAATCTCTTAAAATATATAATTAAAATAAATACATATCTAGGTATATTTTTGTACTTGGATACATGTACAAGACATCACTATATGTCCCAGTATAGCATTACAGATTTTATTTTTAAAAATGTAGCGCCATCCTAGGTATTTCTGCTCAGAAGTAAGTCCCATTGTGAACAGTGGGACTTACACCCAGGAAAGTGTGCATAGGATTGCACCCTAGGTCAGGTTTGTGGCAAGCCTTTGTTCATGAAACACTGAAATATCCAGATGATTTCTACATTAAAATTAGAAAATAGTTGCATCTGATGGTGTTGGCTCAAGACTTGAATTAACTTCTTACTTGTTTTCATTTGGAGGAATAGTTATGGGGTTTTACAATTAGTATTTTGATTGAATTTATATTAGTCAGTTTATTTTCTGCATGTAAATTTGATTGATTTTTTCTTATATTGCTCAAAACAGTAACATTGACCAATGCCGATGAATCATATTGCTGCTATAATACTATACTTTATAATCAAAGTTGTGCATGTATGTATATCTTAATGTTTCAAGTTGAGCAGAAATAAATCAGCAAAAACATTAAAAAGGTGGCATTTTATTATTACTTTGTGTATAAAATGTCTCCAGATCTAAAAGTGAAGACTGAATGATCTCTTATTGTGATCTGTTCCATGGTGTAGGGCAGCTTTCCCCCACCATGGTGACCTCCAGATGTTTTGGCCTTCAGCTCCCATTATCCCTTATTATGGCTAATAGTCAGGAATACTAAGGATTGTAGTCTAAAACATCTGGAGAGCAGCAGATGGGGAAGACTGGTGTAGGGTTTACATCCCTACACCTCATATAAAATCTGGGCTTTCAACAGCTTGCATAAGAGGTGTGGCTTCTCCCATAACAGCAGCCCTATGCTGGAAAAAGATACATCTGCTGAATCATTAAGCTGTTTAAGGGCAAGTGTTTCTGTCACGACCAGTTTAATAAGGTGACAGCCCTTCCAGATGTTGCTAAGAACATAAAAAGAGCCATGCTGGATCAAACCAAGGATCCATCTAATCCAGCATTCTGTTCTCACCGTGGCCAATCAGATGCTTCAATGAGAAGCCCACAATGAAGACATGGGTGCAATCGCACCCTCCCACTTGTGTTCCTCAGCAACTGGTATTCAGAGGCAATAATGCCTCTGGTGCTGGAGTTCATAAAATCCTAAAATCATAGAATAGTAGAGTTGGAAGGGGCTATAAGGCCATCGAGTCCAACTCCCTGCTCAATGCAGGAATCTACCTTAAAGCATCCCTGACAGATGGTTGTCCAGCTGTACAGCCATCATGACTAGTAGCCATTGATAACTTATCCTGGGTTTACTGAATTCAAAATCATAATTGTTCACAAAATCTTGAGACTTGTTTTTTGTTTTAAAGTTCTTTTTAGGGTAGCAATTAGTCTTCATTAACGCTGAGATACCTTGAATAAAGTTGCAATAAGTAAATACCTTAATCAGTAGGAAGGAAATGATTCGAGCTCTTGTAAAAGGATTCAAGGCTGTGCCCTTGATACATTGTTTCCAAGAGTGCTGTGCAGTGCTGAGAACTTCACAGCTTGTTATTATCTTTGCTGGCTCTATCCTGAGGTTGACAAGGCTGGGCATCTCCTAGGATCCCCAAGACCAGTGGAAGGTTCACTGCCCTAACAGTACCACCACTTCCACTTTGCAAAGAGTTTCCAAGAATATCAGATGCAGCTTAAGAGAATTCTCAGGTTTCATGTTGCAAGCTGTTCCAGATTAGAAGGCTCGCTGAGAATGTCATGCACAAGGGCTTCAACAATCCTGGATCCCAACGCTGGTTAGTAAAATAACACTGTGGAACACAAAAGCCTTTTCTTGTTCAAATAGGATCTACATTACTGATTTATAGTGCACTGACAACTCTTGGGGCCTAAGACACATTCCATATACCATTTTCAAGCTGCTTTCAAAGTGTTATATCCTGCTTGGTGCAGATCTGGCCTAGGTTGTGCCATGCTGCAATTTGTGCTTATTGCAACACTATTCTCAGGGCCAGCATCAAGGGTAGGCATGATTGGGCCTTGCTGAGGGCCCACATCCCAGTGGGGGCCCACTGAGAGGAGGGCCTTGGAGTTGCTCATACTCTTCACCATGGCAACCTTGCTTGTTCACCTGCCTCTCTCTCTGGCCCAGACAATGGTGGTGGTGAGAATGAGGTCCACTGCCTACTTGCACCCTGGCTCCCTGACTGTCCAGCAAGTAAGTGGCAGCCATGATGAGGAAGTGAATGAAGAGCAATAGCAGCTGCTGACAATGGTGGCAATAAGGTAGACTCACTGAGGGAGGAGGCCCATTGAGGGCCTTCAAAAAACCTGGCGCTGGCATTGTGTGTCGCAATATCCTGACCAGTATCATCCCATCACAGAGGAGGTTGTAGATGAGGTGACATTTTCCAGCAGCTCTCCTATGACGAGCAAAGAGGAGCTGAACCACTGGATGTGGGCTGAAAGGCAGAAAAGCCAAACAGAAGCACAACAGGATGACTGCATGGCTATCCTCTATTCGTTCAACTCCTCTGTTCACTTAAATTGTACATCTGCTCTTAATGTTGGATTGTGGTGCAACAGAATTTTGTAATATATATAAAAGCACACAATAGTTATAATTCCTACTGCATTACAATTATTGGGGCTGATTTGCACTAAATACATGTGTGCAAAATGTCATCTGATACGTACACCTGAAAGTAATTTTTGACCAACTCAAGATGATCTCCCCAATCTGGCGCCCTCCAGATATTTTGGATTACAATTACCATCAGGCCTAATCATCACGGCCAGTGGTTGTGGATGATGGCAGTTGTGGTCCAAAACAACTGGAGGACACCAGCTTGGGGAGGGCTGTCCTAGGATCATTTATAATCTTTCTCAGAACCCTATGGTGGGCTCAGATTAGCCTCTTAATTCACATGCTTCTTAGCATGTTTTCACTTTATCTTGTGTTATTTGATTTGTAAATCCTCCCCCCCTCCACTCCAGTATCATGCCCTTTTTGAAGTAGTTGCCTCTTTATCCAAAGACAAAACAGAATGCAGTTATTTAGATATTTTGCTCTCCGTATTGCCAAGGCAACACTTTAGGTGACTTTCACAGAGCTCTATGAGGTGTTTATTATGGGAAGCTGAACCAATAGCTATCTTGTAGGGGAGCAATTGTGTGGAAGGAGCAGCACCATCTGTGAACAGGTGTATGCACCCTCAAACAGCACCATCGTAATGTTTGGTCCATAGGTGTACCTTCCATGGGCTTGAATTTTATCTGTATTTTAATAATGTATTAATTTTATATGTTTTAATCAGTTTTATGTATTTTATGTCATTTGTATCAATGTTGTTCCTTGCCTCAATCCTGAGGGAGAGGCGGGTAAGAAATAAATAAATATATTATTATTATTATTATTTATTATTATTATTATTTGTTATTATTATTATTATTATTAGACATCTCTCTCCCCCTTGAGTTCTCCCACTCACCCCTGCCCACTTCTTCTAAATACTTCAACAATATTTCTATTGTAGAATATGTTTTAATAAAGGGGAAAGGTTGTACACCTTCAAAAGAATCGTTGCAATTTTGGAAAAATGTATAATATATTAGAGTATTGAAGGTCTCAAGGGTAGGGGAGCACGGGGGGATGTTAAGGTTTTGTTTATGTATTATGTTTATTTTATGTTATTATATGTTGAAATAATAAATAATTTTTTTAAAAAAAATTCTATTGTAACCAAGCAAATTGACATGACTAGCAGCTTCCCATGCCCATCATACTCTTTTCTTGGCAAACATCTCTGCATTGGAAGTGGGACTAGGATCAGATTTCTTGTCATTGAGAAAGGTGCTGGTCCATTTCTTTGTCCTAGTTTTCTGTCTCAAATAAATGAGGCTTCCTGTAGGCCACAAATTGACCTTCAGTCTGCAATCTTGCCTTGTTGTATGTTGGATGGCCTACTGAACAGTTATTTCTGCTAGTAGTAAATCTTTACTCTGTGGACGTTTGGATTCTTTGTGGAAGCATATTGAAGAGGGATGTAGCATGGAACCTGAACATAAGGAATTGCTTACTGACAGTTGGTAATAAAATGGGCACTGTTTTTGAAGGCAGTATTCAAGTGGCTTTGATAAACCATGTGTAAATGTGAATTCTGAGTTTTTTATCCTATGAACTTAAAAAGTCATAAATATGTGAGTTCTTGGCTGCTTTTATCCATGCAAATTGTGCACTTCTTTTGAATCTTCTCTACCCTATCATGCTTCCCACCCCCTTTAAATATGATCAGTGTTAACTAAAATGCTTTTAGAGACATTCCTGTTTAAGATACTTAAAAGATAGGGGGGAAGGGGATTGGGCTCCTCCTTTGAAGAGTTTTAAAGAGGCGCATGTAATAATACATGGATGTGATTTTCACTACTGAGATGCATTGCTGGTGCCTGGGGACAGATAGAAGCATATTGTCATCTAGCTCTTAAAACTTTGCATAGCATGGTGTATTACTGTGCTATGCAGGTAATTCTGTGCTGAAGCAGAATGGGATGTGTGGGAACATGCATTGTACCCATTGGAGGCTGGTGGCTCCAATGTCAAGGGGGCAGTGAATCGACTCTCAGTTTCCGTCTGAATAGCTCTTTTAGAGTTCTGACTGAAACCCAGAGCTGATTCACAGCCCATTGACATCGGAGCCACCAGTCTCCACCGATTGTACCTCTCCTTCTAGTATGCAATCTTCTGTGCTCTTTCCTCAGTCACATCCCTTTATCTTGACAGGCATTTTGCTAACATCAAAACAAAGTTTTAAAAAGTTGACAAAGGAACAGTCCCTCAAATGTCGATCTAACATCGGTTCCAGTTCTCTTCAGAATGTTATACCTCTTTGTCTTATACCATCCAGCTTGGGATGATCTAGTCTAGGTATGAAGAAAATGTGACCCTCCAGATGGACTGCAACTCCCATCACCCCTTGCCATTGGCTGTACTGGCTAGGGCTGATGGCAGTTGCAGTCAATATCTGGAGTGCCTCACATTTGCTACCCTTGATTTAGTCTGACTAGGAGCAGCTCTCTAGGGTATCAGCAGAGGTCTTTCCAAACTACGAGCTTGCGGACTTCAACTGGAGATGTCAGGGGTTGAAGCTGGGACCTTCTGTATACAAAGCACCTGTGGTCCCAAATATAAAATTTTAGAGGTGCTGTAACTTATTATTTCTAGGTATTTATGTACCTGTTGGATTTATCCCCAGGGTCTTGTCCTTTGATCGGGGTGGGGAACCTCTTTCAGCCCGAAGCCAAATTCAATTTCAGAGAAGTTCTCAGGGGCTGCATTCTAGTGGTTGCGGTCAGGGGGCTGAAAGCAAAGGGAGTGGGGCCAAAATTGCAAAAAAAATCCAGCACGTTGTAGCTTAAGGCTACTACTCTCAGTAACTAAGCCTTGGAGAGGCATTTCTGGAATTAGAATGGGGAAAAATGCACAAAAGCTGGGGAATCACTCAACAGTTTATAGTTGGGGGAGATGCAGATGGGGCGGGGAAGGGTGTGGCCTTCTGAGAACCCCAGAAGGGCTGGATTTGGCCCCTGGGCCTTGAGGTATCCCACCCCTGCTTTAGAAGGTTATTAAATATTGAATATCACATGCAGAACAATTTTTCTTAGAGATGAGATTTCTTTTGGGGGCATGAAACAATTACCCGGTTAAGATGACTTGCTAAGCCACGGTGGTTAAGCATTTTGAGGTAAACATTATGGCTTAGTGCGTCATCTGAACCATGTCTTAAGATGTCGTGTGAACCATTCCTAACCTTGGTGGCTACATAACCACAGTTTAAACACACTCACTAAACATTTGCTGCAATAGAGTTAGTGGCCTAACCATGGCTTAGTGTGTCATCTGAACAGGCCCAATGTTGCCTGCTAATGAAACCAGTATTTTAATGTTTTATATGTATGTAACGGTGTGTCCCTTTCCCTTTTCATAGGTAATTAAAGTATATAGTGAGGATGAAACTAGCAGAGCTTTGGAAGTACCAAGTGATATAACAGCCAGAGATCTGTGCCAGTTGCTAATACTAAAGAACCATTATGTTGATGATCACAGCTGGACGCTATTTGAACATCTCACATTCTTAGGGTTAGGTAAGTATTACTCGCTTCTGAAAACTCAACAATAATCATTAGTTTAATAGATTTATATACTACTTGCCATATTTAAAAATATATCTAAGTGGTTTACAAAGAAAGATTAAAATTAAAATATTTAGTGCTATGTTTTTCGTCTACAGGCATGGGAATTAGGCTAGATTTCTGAAAAACGAAAAAGCTCAGTTCACTCATCCACCCTCTTCTTCAGCCTTCCCAACCTGGTGCTCTCCAGATGATTTGAACTCCAACTCCCATCAGCCCCAGCCATCATGGACAATGGTCAGGAATACTGGAAGGTGTGGTTGAAAACATCTGGATGGCACCAGGTTGGGGAAGGCTGCTCTACTTGATGCACATGTTGCTGTGTGCTTAGTGGTGTTGTCACCTGCTAGCCAATCCATTCAGTTGCTAGGAGGTTGTTCAGAAGAGGAGGCAGGCGATAGAATTAGGTAGAATAAAGGAGGAAGGAAAGGATGGTGTGGGTGTACCTGCTTCTTAACACAGCTCTCAAGTAAACTGGGCCTGATATCTTGCATCCATAAGAAACCAAGATATAAAAAGTGGCCATAAAGTTTGTGTGATATAAAGGTTGCTTTAATGCTCTGTTAGCCTGGAACTGCTTGCTTGCTTGCTTGCTTGCTTGCTTGCTTGCTTGCTTATAGGCTTACTTTTAAAAATTTCACTCAAGTCCATGGAAAGCAGTTGCAGATATAGTATAATCAGCCCTGTTATAAAGCCAGAATAAGGCTGAATTTACTCTGTTGCTCTCTTGGTGAATCCAGTTGTCCCTTGATAATCCCAAGCATCCCACGGATTTCTTGATTTCTGAGCATCTCAATGAAATTTCCCCAAATAGAAACCTCCTGGGAGGATCTGCCAGTGCCTGTGGAGGGCTGCTGCTTCGAATGCAGCTTCTGCTCTCGGTTGTAATTTTTAATGTTCCTTTTAGTTAAGCAGAACACTCTCCAGACAGCATACAAAAGAATAACCTTTATTGAGTAAGTAATGATACATACTAACTGCCCTGCCATACCAGGTGAATCCCTTTATACAAATCATTGTAACACTCAATCAAGTTAATTGATACAATTAACACACATACCATTATGTCTTCCTTTTTTCAATTTTTCAATTTCCATACCCATATCTTAGAGGTTTTCTCACTATTCTTCCTCTAGATGTAATTACTGGTTTCTCCTCCAGCTCTATTTTTTACTCTCCATTCTGTTCCATATTTACACTTCCACCACCTTCTTTCTCAATCTCCCTAACATGACTTTCCCCACACGTCCTTTCCTCAGACTTTTGTAAGTCTTTTCTATTTCTCTTATATACCCTTACATACGGAGTCTCCACCACGTACGATCTAGGATTTTGATGAAGCTCAATTACTTTTGCTGGTTGCCATATTTCTTCTTTTTTTCTCCCACATTTAGTGGTGGCAACAGCTTAGCTCCATGATCATAATAATATTTCTGCTTTTTCTGTCTTTTTTTTAACTGTTCTTGCACACTACTATAGGAAACATCTTCTGGTTGCAGCAATGCTTTTGCTATATATAGGTAACTTTGTTGGTGTTGAGGAGGAGGAGCTCCACCTGATCATGACAGGATGTCTTAGTGGGGCTGATTGATCCTGTTGATGTGATACAATTACAATTACTGCCTCCGTTCTGCTGTCACTTCTGTCTGATTCGTACAAGTCCTTTCCAAATACATTTTCACTGTCCTTGCTCACCGCACCACTGGTTTGTGATGCATGGGCTGTGTATGGTGCAATGACCCTTGCGTGCAATTCTGTCTCCTTTTTCTTTCTTTCACGGTGGACCATAGGATATGGCTGTACAACTCATCCGATGTTTGGGGGAAAAAAGTATTTACTGAGTGTGTACGTTACAAACAACAACAATCCATAATTTAAATATAGTTTTGCTTATCTTGACTTTGGGTCAACTCCAGTACAGCCAATCAAAATCTTGCTGCCTGGGCCTTGATGGCTGTTCTGGAGTTAGAGGAATGTTACCCTCCTGCACATATCTGAACAGATAGTAGATGTCTGTCTTCTAAATTACATTTTGTTCTACTGAAGGAGACCTGTCAGCATCCTCTTACAGGGTCATAAATTATCCTGGTGCGATTTGATTTAAAGTCCGCTAACGCAATAGTGGGATTCAGCACTACAGCTGTTGAACTCCTAAAAGCCTAGATCAAACCGTGCTAGCTGCAAAGTTCTGAAGGTGTGTTGAATTAAGAAATAAGCATGAAATCTGGGGAACTTTTAAAGCTACATTAGTAATGCTTCTCTAGGCATATGGGAACTGCTGCTTATACTCGTTTATGTGTAGTGTGATAAATACAGATTTAGGTGTACAGTAAGCCTCAAATCTAATATTGGTGTTCAGTGCTTTCATTTATTGCAGACACTCTCAAAATCTAGGCCAAATCTACACCTTGCATCATATCATTGCGATCTCATCATGGTGATGCTATATCCCTCTTACACATTTATACCTCTTAGGATACAGAGTGACATTTTGGATTATGTGAAATAAAAAGCAGGAAATAACCCTATGAAAGCAATATATAGAATGTGTAATGTGCCCCAACAGTGATCAGTGCACTTCAATACCATTGTAAAGCAGTAGTGTAGATCTGGCCCATGTAATCTAGCTTTTGAAAGAACAACCTGAAATAACATTTAGGCACCCTATGTATGTTTAGACAAAGAAGTCCTACAACTCCTAGCATGACTACCTGCACTTCAAAAAATTACCACTACACCTTTGGTTGTAATTGAAAGCTCAGAATTTCAGTGTAGAGGCCCTACAGTGTGGCCATAGTGAGTGGGGTTTAATATCAGTTCATGCTTTCTATACTTCTTGCCACCAGAAGGCCAGGGGTATATTTTTGCCTGGGTTGTCTGAGAAAACTCTTTCGAAACAAAATGAAACCTATCCTGGACTCTACACTCCTTTACTTTGGGCTGCCAGGCATCTGAGAATGATATGTTTCTGGGGATAAATGAGACTACCAGTAGTCTTTGCGATAAGGATGGCTTAGTAAACCATATTAGGCCAGTTACAGTTGAACCAAACATGTAGCCTTTTCTGTCAGTGTACAGAAGGAAAACTTTTATTTTCTTCAAGTAAGTTTGTTCTATTTGCTGAAGCCAAAAGTCATGACACACATAAAAAGAAAAATGTAATGCTGGAAAATAACATCCAAGTGAGGTTTAGCACAACAAATCCATGATGAATAATGCATCTTAAGTACAATGCTAAGGTTTATTTTTTGTTATTTCCTTATTTATTTATTTGCAGGATGTATATACTGTTCTATATATAACAAGATTTCCAAGTGGTGAATAAGAAAAGAAAGAAAAAAGAATCTAAATGCAAAATTAAAATATTGAAAATCTGATTTTGTCAGTGAAACCCTGGCCGGTGAATCATGGGAGGCTTGCTTAAATAAAAATGTCTTCAGCAAGTGCCAAAAGCAAAATGATGTTGGTGCCTGCCTGACATCAACAGAGAGGGAGCCAGTATACTGAAAGCTCTGTTCTAAGTGGACTTTGAATGGAATACATGTTCTTGCAGAACCCCTGTGGTTTATAGATGAAGGGTACAATCCTATGCATATTTAGACAGAAAAAAAATTCTACAACTCCCAGCACTCTCCAGCTAGCTATGGTATAAAGCCAGCATAAGATCACACCTTTATACTATTAATGCAGGTGTGCTTTTCTTTGCTGGAAGTAGATATGCTGGTGCAGGTCTTCATGGTATCATGGTGTTTTGCTGAGATTATGGACCCATTGACACTGGGGTACTTTTCACTCAAGTTCCCTGAAGTGCTGTGGTTCTGTTTGAAAGGGATTGCATATTTGAGATTTCAACCTCTTGTCCAGCTCTGACGTCCTGCAACCATTGTTCTGTAGGAGTCACCACAGGGCAGAGAGAAGTCTTGGATGTGAAGCACTGCACAGTGCTCCAAGCAGGGAAAAATTCCACAGGTAGCTCTACAGAGTTTTGGAGAAAGAACATTGGAAATCCCCAGCTGGGCAACGCTAGAAGTTGTCAATTTTTTTTCTGTCTAAACATGCATAGGATTGCACCCTAAAAACCTGAGCCTCACACTCAATGTGATGTTTCCTATGCCAAGTGATCACTTTGACAGGTATAGCAAGAAGGCTGACATACTTGATTTTTTCAGTTTCCACTGCTTGCCAAGCTGTCTTATTAGCATCAACTGGGAAATGAATAATTTGTCAGGATCTGTCATCACTACCCTCCCCAGAAGTCCAAGACGCACATGGAGTCTCTAAGATCCTGATATAGTGAACAATTCAGAAGATGGCACAACTGTGTTGATTTCCTATTTTTCTTGTGTGGCTCTCATTAAATAAGTATGGTTTTTATCCAATAGGAAATAGTGGAAAACGTACTTGCTTTTTTACTAGTTTAGGAATAAATAATTCAGTTCCAAACTCTTTTACTAACGCACAGCAGCTGTTCCAACGGCTCACAGGGGGAAAAAAAAGGTCTGAACCTATGAATCATAGTAAATTGAATATGGTGTTTTTATTTTCAACAATAATCACACGTCGGCTTTCATAATGAATGTGTGTGTTAAGTGTTTACACACAATGTTAATTATTAGAACATCACTCTCTTCTCTGGGCATTGGCTTTGTAATACCATGCCAGCTGCTTTAAAGACACTAATTTGTGCAGCTGTAAAGGGCCCAACATCACTCTTTTAAAATTATTCCCATTGTTAATCATTTTAGTTCTAAACACTTTTGGTGGGGGCAAAAAAAGAGAGTTCCCTCTTTATAGAGCAATCCCAACCTCGGTCAGCTGTCTGAAGGAGGTTAGGATGGAGTAAATTTTCTGCATACTTCCCCCCGGTAGGCCTGTGGAAAGCTCTATGGGCATAGATATGCCAGTACAGGTGCTTCTGCAGCTGGTAGGCCCTGAAAACATTCCATTGCTTCTGAATGTTCAACTAAGTAGGTGAGGACGCTAAGTGAGGATGCATCACAGAAATTCTTTATATCTACCAGATTAAATTTGCACAGTACAGCCAATGCTGAAGGTGTTTGTGTATAAATAATTTCATTACATACATTAGTGGCAACTTTTAAACTGCAGGATGCATAAGGCTTGTTTAAAGCACAGATATGTGGGACTTTGAAATGTCCACTGGGGGTCACTGTTGTTTTTCACAGAGCCTAACTTTTAGCGAGTGGATCATTTCAGCAACTCCTTGATTTTCTTAGCTCACTATTTGGCTGGCTCATTTTCTCATATAGAGCCTACAATTCAAAGCAAAAATGGTAAACTTAAGTTGGCTGCTCCAGGAGTGGGCGTTATCATTCCCTCTAATGGTGAACCTGGGTGATCAGTGCCAACAGACATGGATGAATAAAAAAGAGGTATTGGCACGCTCAGGAGAACCTCAAGGTTTGAAAAAGCATAAAATTAAAACGATACAAAAATCTTAACTGGACAACCCCCCTCCCCCCAACCCCCCACCTCCCAACTCAATCAGTACTGAGCATGCTTAGTAGCCATGGACTCTTACATGCCGATTAGAAAAGAAAAATGGGGGAAATTGGGACGGGATGGGGATGGAATGGCCTGCTTGAATCTCTAACAGCCTATATTATCCTGAAATAGGGCATAGCTGGGTGTCTGGAACCCAGAATAGAAGCACTCCTCTTATTTCCCCCCCCCTTTGCACTTTTTACATGTAAATTGCTGTAAGGATAAAATGGAGAGGAGAGTTATGTATGCTGCTGTGGGGGTCTTGGAGGAATAGGTGGGATATAAATGCATCAGTTAAAATGCATCACTAAATAAATGCATTAACTTTTGCAATTTTTATGCAAATTTATGTCCTCTTGTGCCCTCCCTTTTGGTGATGCATAAGTGGCCGTCCTCATCTCTTTAAGGCTGCTTGACAGAGCTAATGCCACTACAGCCTCTGAGGACTAGCAGAATGCCTGATACTCCTTAGGGGCTGTAGCAGAGAAGCCCTGTTTTGGGCCAGGGAGGGAATTATTGAGATATTCCCTCTGAATAGTTATGTTTATTTAGCCTCATTGAATCACCTCAGTTGAACACCGGAACCATGGCTGTGTCGGTGAAGATTCCGTCATAAAAGCTTTCGTCTATGGTGTTCTATATTAGCTGAGGTGGTTTGATGACATTTTGAGCGCTCACTCATAATTTCAAACTTGAGTGAGCACTTCGCAAACAGACTTCCTTTTTTTTATTGTAACTACAGTTTCTGAGCTTCTTCTGAGTGTAGTCATTTCCTGGCCAGACCCAGAGGCTCTAGTATTGGAAAACAAGATGAGTCTGCCTAAGAATGCCGTTCATCTTGCAAATGTCCCACCGATGGGAATGCTAATGGACATGCCATTCATTCGTTCGCTCACCCCATGAGGCCTACTAGCATGCTTTTAAAGAACAGCCTTTTAAACATTCTATATTTTATGTTCATTTATTACATTTTTAGCCTACCTTTCTTCCATCCATCATGGAACTCATGGTGGCTACTTGCGGTTCCCAGGTGGTCTCCCCTCCAAGCCCTGACCAGACCTAAATCTGCTTCAGTGAGGTGGCGGCCTTGTGTGCTTTCAGACCATGCCCTAGGATTATATATCTGAAAGGTTTTCATTGCAGAAAATGGAGCAGACATGTTCTCTGTTGCTCCAAAGGGCAGGACTGGAGCCAACAGGTATAAAAGGCAGGGAAGCAGATTTTAGCTAAACATTAGGAGAAACTTCCTAATAGTGAGAACTGTTCAGCACTGGAACACATTGCTTCAGAAAATGGCAGGATTGCCTTTGCTGGAGATGCTGTAGCTCCATCCTGCATTGAGCAGAGGGTTGGCCTAGATTATCTTCAAGGTCCCTTCTAACTATGATTCTATCCTTGACCAGTACCACCAAGGCAAATATATATATATATATATATATATATATATATATCACCCAATAGCCAAAGCTCAAGATAAAATTCAGCATAAAATTTTAAATATACATAATTTTAGAACAATTAAACAGCCAAACACAATTTCAGTGAAATATTGGAGCTGTTCAGACAGCTGGCATAAATGTCACATCATATGCCATTAAATGCTTGGGAGTAGAGGACAAACTTAACCTGGTGCCACAAAGATCACAGTGTTGGAACTAGGTGGGCCTCAGTCGGGAGATCTTTCCATAATCAGGGGGCCACCAAGCCTCTCTTGAATGTGGCACTCAGAGGAGGGCTCCAAAGCAACGATTTAAAGTAACAGCTGAATTTGATACGTGTTTTCCGTGAGGGAGGGATATTCCTAACTATCATGTCTGGCAGGCAGTAGGTCTAAATGGTTTCTAGAATTTCATGCCGGGGGTGGGGTGGAGTGGGCGCTTTCAAAAGATGTCTGGGCTATACCTCTTGG
Organism: Anniella stebbinsi; assembly: GCA_029215795.1. Classification (NCBI taxonomy): domain Eukaryota; kingdom Metazoa; phylum Chordata; class Lepidosauria; order Squamata; family Anniellidae; genus Anniella; species Anniella stebbinsi. The sequence goes on from JARDYH010000001.1 coordinate 222,296,986, forward strand.
GAGTTGTTCTAGAAGCAGAAATCCTAACAACTTCCACCAAATATTCCATTATATAGAGTAGAATTTTCTGAAACCTGTATCCACCAAGTTACAGCACCCCCAGTTTTTGTAGTCTCTTGCAGGAAGAAAAAAAAGAGAGCTTAGATGAGTGAATGTGTTTGATTTGATAAGTCAGCCTCCTCTAACCTAGTGCTTTCCATATGTGTTGGACTGCAACTTCCATCATTCCCAGCCAGCATGGTCAAATGGCTGGTAATGATGGGAGTTACAGTTAAACACATCTGGAGGGCAGGGAAGGCTGTGATAGGTCATTGAGCTGGGGGTTGGACTCTGTGGCTTTATAGGCCCCTTCCAACTCTACTATTCTATGCTTCTGTGATTAGTTTTACAGACCTGGTTTGGTGTCTGTCCTTTGAATTCTTTCTGGTGTTCTATCACTATTCCTTGTATGGCAGTTTTGAATGATGGCTGAAAAGCATGTTGATTTATTGGATTACCAAAAGTGCCCCAAAATCTTCATAAATTTGATGTAGCTTTTGTTTTTCATGGGAGATGAAAAACTACTCTCCACTATTTTAGATGGAATAAACAACATTGTAGAGATCAGCTCTGATTACAAAATGTTGTTCAGTGTTGACTATTCATTTAAATAGCTGTAATTAGTAATACAGTCAGCTAAAGGGTTAGTATATTCTATCGAGGAGGGTCATGAAACATTTTTTTTTAAAAAAAATATCTCCACCTTCCCAGCGTGCAAAAGGTGGCATTTTCATAAATGTCACAGTGACGTTCATGTAACCACACTTAAATGTCAGAACAGTTTGAAAGCTTTCTTTAAAGTTAGCAAAAGAAACATATTTGGAGACACGGCTTAGCTTTCACTGGAGTTTTTCAGTCCTTCCACTTCCATGAAAGTTAAAAGTATCTTTTGGATCAAAGTGGTCTTCATGGGTCCGGTTCGGTATCTGTGTGAATGTATTTCATCTAAGTGTGTTGGATAGGCTCTCTTTTCTGAATCGCTGCTTCAGAAGATCTTCTTTTTCTAGAATAACCCTGTTCAGACGACACACCAAGCTACAGTGGTTAAGCATTTTGAGCTAAACTTTGTGGCTTAAAATATTGTGTGAACCATTCCTAACCATAGTGGCTACAGAATCACGATTTAGACACACTCACTCACCATTTGCTACAAAAGGATTAGCAGCCTAACCATGGCTTAGCCTGTTTTCGGAACAGGCCCAATATCAGATTTATATATCGCTTTCCACAAAGTTTCAAAGTGGTGAACATACAGTATTGTACCATCAAAACAATGATAAAATGTAACAATAAAACTACACAATAAAAACCCACCCAGAGAACATTAGTTAATTGGGTAGATTAGAAATGTAATAAATAATAAATAAATACAAATCGCTAATAAAACTGCACACTCTAATGTGTGCTACAGACCTAAGCATTTTATCATTTTTTAATCTTATAATTCTGGAAATTTTTCTTGGTTTGTCCAGTGCAGAAGGGGTTATTAGTAATAGACCTGTAGTACTTAGAAGAATATTACAGATAGATTAACTGACAGCTTTCACTGAGCTAGAATTAAACTTTGGCTCAGCTGACAAACCCATAGGGACCACCTTCATTGGCCAAGTTCTGGATTTTCCCTTACTTCTTTGGAGGTGTATCCAAATAATTCTGAATGTACATACGTACATTCAGAATTATCCTTTTGGACAACAATTGGTAGACGATGCCGTAAGGGCTAGGTGCAGAAGGTGACCAAATCTGGGGGGAAAATTTTATAACAGCATAAGCTTCCATTCTAAGGTACGTTGATCTAGTCATGGGGTTTTGCACTTTTTCAACATATGGAACCTAGTAAATTAAAATGAAGGGGGAAGGGGAATCCTCAGAAAGCACTCATCATGTGGAGGTGAATCACCATGTTTCAAGACCCCAGGAGCCTGTAGGAATGTGGAGCAGACATGTGAAGACCTGACATATGATGCCCAAGCTCCATGTCCTAAGTACTTTGTAACATTATGTGCCAGGAGGGGAATCACTTGTCATGGGATGCAGCAGCCTTGAGATGTATTTATTTGTTTCCTGGTTTTCTTACAGGGAACTCACAGTGACATATATAGAGTTCCTAGGCAGTAGCCCCAGACCTGCTTAGCTGTGGCAGGGTTGCTACATTATGTCTGCCTATCTATCTAAAATTATTCTTGGCCATCTTTAAGGATGGAACCCTCTCAAAGCAGTCTGCAAGACTGACAACCACACAAAGTAGATTCAATTACAAAAGAATCCATAAAAATATGTTTCAGTAAAGTCCCTAAACAATGGGATTGCCAATTAAAATCTATGAAAACAAAGATTACCAGTAAAACCCAATGGCCCAGACTGAAGGTGGGTCTTCAGAGCTTTCTGGAAGATACTTACAAAATAGGGGATTCATGGCTTGGGAGTACTATGTTGGAGAAGGATTTGGGTGTGGTCATCAACAGCAAGCTGAACATGAGTCAGCAGTGTGAGATAGCTGCTAGAGGTCTAACACAGTTCTGGGCTGCATTAGAAGAAACATTATATCAAAGATGTGTGAAGTCCTTATTCCTCTCTACTCGGCACTCATGAGACCACACCTGGAGTATTGTGTACAGTTCTGGGCACCACATTTCCATCAACAGGTTAGAACAGGTTCAGAGGAGGGCAACAAAGATGATACAGGGACTTGAGGACATGCCTTATGAGGACAGGCTGTAAGAACTTGTCTGGAGAAAAAAAGACTGAGGGGAGACTTGTTGTTGTTGTTGTTTACATTTGTATATCCCCCCCCCCCCCCATAGCTGAAGCTCTCTTGGGCAGTTTATATAAGATTAAAACACTTAAAAACAATATACAAAAATTTAAAACGCAAAAACGCACAATATACACATACATTTAAAACTACTGTAATGACTTTAAAAAGCTATAAGCCTAAAAACAAAACAGACCCAGGCTCATCAGATATTGCTAAATGCCTGAGAGAAGAGCAAAGTCTTGACCTGGTTCTGAAAAGATAATAATGTTGGCGCCAGGCCTGTTAGCAGTGTTCAGGTACATAAAAGGGTGCCACGGGGAAGATGGTCAAGAACTATTTTCCAATGCCACAGAAATTAGGATCTGAAATAATGGGTATAAGTTACAGTTACCTAGAATTTGATTAAATATAAGGAAAAACTTCCTGATGGTAAGATCTGTACAACAGTGGACCAGTCTACCTACAGAGGTTATGGGTTTTTTATCTCTGGAGGTTTTTAAGAAGAGGCTGTACAGCCGCTTCTCATGGATGGTTTAACTGATTTTCCTGCACATTGCAGAGGGTTGGATTAGATGATCCTTGTCTCTTCCAACTCCACGATTCTGTGAACATCTGCAAAAATAGGTTTGTTTCCAGAGATTCCTTTAAATCATGCCCTGGGTACAGATGGTGATAATTTGTACATGAGTTCAAAGTCATGTGGATTCCAAAATGTCCTCTTCTCCCGAGTAGATTTGCCCATTTAAACTGTCATCTTCTACTCCTTTCAGAAGTTCCACTGCTGCTGCTGCTGCCGCCACAACACTCTTATATTGAATGGTGGATGCAAATTCTTGAATTTACCTCAGAAGGCCCATTAAGAAAGTAGCTAGGATTTATATTTTTCATTTATTTCACAGAGAGAATATTAGAAGACCATGAAATGGTAATTGAGGTCCAGTCAAAATGGGGAATTGACGAAGGCAATAGATTTTACTTCAGGAAAAATTATGCCAAATATGAGTTCTTCAAAAATCCTGAGGTGAGTTCTTCAAAAGCCCTGAGGTTATGTATTAATTTAATTGAATTTCCAACTTATCTCATTCTCAATATTCAGGGTGAATACTCATCAATACGACATGTCGTTAAAACCAGGCCAATGCCCAGAAATGTTAGAAAACCTAACATTATTCAGCCCACCCCCCCAGATACATGTGGCCATAATCCTAGGCACTGAGGTTCAGCCCAAACTAATGTTTACCCTATGGCTAATAAGATATAACAATATATAGTGAAACTGAAAGAACTGTCAGGAGAGTTGGACTCTTGAGTTTCTTTTTTGTGTTTCATTCTGCAGTTGGGTCTAGCTCTTCTTGTATCCACATTCTCAAATGGAGTATAGCAGCCTTGTGAATAGCTTTAGAAAGCCTTTCCCACCAGCAATTACTTGCCCATTTCCTCCTGTTGCCTCAGCCATTTGCCACTGCCAGGACATGGTTCAAGAGTTCATCATGAAAACCTCCACTGCTATGACCCCAAAGAGAGTGCAAAAATGTGGGCAGCTGTGTTGGTCCACATCAAAACACCACTTCTAACGGTTTGCATCTTTATCAAGAGCTGGTCTTTTGTAAAGCAAATGGTTCCGAATTGCCCAGTCAGGACCAGGCCACCCCAAAATACTTTGCACTACAACAGGGAACAATATATACTTCTTGGGAGAATTCCTTCCCTCCCAGCAACAGACTGGGTTCGCATAATCATCTGCCACCCCCTTTGGGTTCACATGATCATGGATGGAAAATAAGCCACGGTGGTTTTCCACCCCCATCCCTGCACATGCTGGTCACCACCTAATTAGCATAATTACTCTCACCAGGTGCAGGTTGTCATGATGCCCAAACCTGGTGAGGGTGAGTAGTTGGGGTGAGTTACAAACCACCCTGAAATCTATGGCTCGTTCTAAGGTTTAAGGGTGGTTTGTAAATCACCCCAGCCACCTAGCCATGCCAGGGTCAGACGTCACAACAATCTGCACCTAGCAAGGGTAATTATTAGGGGTGTGCACGGACCCCCCGGATCGGATCGGGACCCGGATCGGGACCTCCAATTTTGTCCCGGACCGGTTCGGACAAAATCGGAGGCCCCCCGGACCGGATCGAGTCCGATCCCGACCCAAAAATCGTACATTTTTGGATCGGCCGCCATTTTTTTCCCCATAGACTTGCATTGCAATGCAAGTCTATGAGGAAAAAATGGCGGCGGGTGGGTAAGGGGGGGCCTAACTCCCTCCCCCCCCCCGGGGCCGTCCGCTGTGGACGGCCCCGGCAGGTAAACCCCCTCCCCCGCGCTCCCTACCCCCCCTGGGGCCGCCTGCTTCCATCCGCTGGCGCCCGCGGGCGCCAGCGGATAGAAGCGGACGGCTCCGGGGGGGGGGTAAGCCCCCTTCCCCGCCACTTACCTTCTCGGCACGTCCGGCGCCGGCGGCTACTACCAGCGGGCTCCGCGGCCTACTCTCGAGTAGCGCGCCGGGTGATGACATCACCCGGCGCGCCACCCTGGAGCAGGCCGCGGAGCCTGCTGGTAGTAGTAGGCGCCGGCGCCGGACGGGAGCCGCCGGGCCGGGCAGGTAAGGGCCCCCCTCCCCCCTCCCCCCTCCGCGCGCCCCCTCCTCCCCTCCACGCACCCCCTCCTTACCTTTCCGGCCCGGCGGCTCCCGTCCGGCGCCGGCGCCTACTACTTCCAGCAGGCTCCGCGGCCTGCTCTAGAGTAGCGCGCCGGGTGATGACATCACCCGGCGCGCCATCCTAGAGCAGGCCGCGGAGCCTGCTGGGAGTAGTAGGCGCCGGCGCCGGACGGGAGCCGCCGGGCCGGAAAGGTAAGGGCCCCCCTCCCCCCTCCGCGCGCCCCCTCCTCCCCTCCACGCACCCCCTCCTTACCTTTCCGGCCCGGCGGCTCCCGTCCGGCGCCGGCGCCTACTACTTCCAGCAGGCTCCGCGGCCTGCTCTAGAGTAGCGCGCCGGGTGATGACATCACCCGGCGCGCCATCCTAGAGCAGGCCGCGGAGCCTGCTGGGAATAGTAGGCGCCGGCGCCGGACGGGAGCCGCCGGGCCGGAAAGGTAAGGGCCCCCCTCCCCCCTCCGCGCGCCCCCTCCTCCCCTCCACGCACCCCCTCCTTACCTTTCCGGCCCGGCGGCTCCCGTCCGGCGCCGGCGCCTACTACTTTCAGCAGGCTCCGCGGCCTGCTCTAGAGTAGCGCGCCGGGTGATGACATCACCCGGCGCGCCATCCTAGAGCAGGCCGCGGAGCCTGCTGGGAGTAGTAGGCGCCGGCGCCGGACGGGAGCCGCCGGGCCGGAAAGGTAAGGGCCCCCCTCCCCCCTCCGCGCGCCCCCTCCTCCCCTCCACGCACCCCCTCCTTACCTTTCCGGCCCGGCGGCTCCCGTCCGGCGCCGGCGCCTACTACTTCCAGCAGGCTCCGCGGCCTGCTCTAGAGTAGCGCGCCGGGTGATGACATCACCCGGCGCGCCATCCTAGAGCAGGCCGCGGAGCCTGCTGGGAATAGTAGGCGCCGGCGCCGGACGGGAGCCGCCGGGCCGGAAAGGTAAGGGCCCCCCTCCCCCCTCCGCGCGCCCCCTCCTCCCCTCCACGCACCCCCTCCTTACCTTCCCGGCCCGGTGGCTCCCGTCCGGCGCCGGCGCCTACTACTACCAGCAGGCTCCGCGGCCTGCTCTAGAGTAGCGCGCCGGGTGATGACATCACCCGGCGCGCCACCCTAGAGCAGGCCACGGAGCCTGCTAGTAGTAGTAGGCGCCGGCGCCGGACGGGAGCCACCGGGCCGAGAAGGTAAGTGCCCCCCTCCTCCCCCCCCCCCCGCTGTCCACTTTCATCGGCGGGCGCCCGCTGGCGCCCGCCAATGGAAGCGGCGGTGGGCGCCAGTGGGCGCCCGCCGATCCGCCGATCCGCCGAACCGGTTCGGAGCTTTTTCGGACCGGTTCGGATTGGATCGGCCGATCCAGCTGCGGGATCGGAAATCGGATAATTTATCCGATTTCCCACTGGACCGGACTCGGATCGTGGATCGGGTCCGATCCAGTGCACATCCCTAGTAATTATGTTAATTGGGCAGTTTGTAACCAACACTTGAGGGGAAGGTTTGTGCAAACCTGATCATGGTGAGGATTGCAGCTCAGCCCAGAGGGAACAGGGAAGTCTGAGAGGGGGGACAGATGATACCAGTGACCCTGCTAATAAAAAAGTGCTGATGCTGTGTCCCTGTGAGCCCTGGCTCTTCTACACCACTTTTCAAGGACTTTGGTTATGTGGTAGCCTTAAAACTCCCTTTGTAAGAGAAGCCTAACTATATACTGCTCTGGCAACAACTGTCATGCAAGTGACTTAAGTCATCTTCCCCTTGATGGACTGGATGAAGCAAAAGTTCCTTTTTTATTATTGTATTTATCTGTTGGCTCAATTTATAGACTGCTTACCATATCTTGAAAGGCCTCGTAGCAGTTTTATATATACAAAAATTAAAATACAAAATCAGTAGAGAGCAACCCTAGCGATAACAGTGTAAGGACACAGGAAGTTGCCCATGGTCTGACTATTTGTCCGTCTAGCCCAGCATTTTCTACTCTGGTTGGTAGTGGCTTTCCAGATTCTCAGGTAGGGAAGGGCCATCCCACCACCTGCTACTGAGCCTTTTAACTGGAAATGCTGAGGACTGAAGTTGGGACCTTCTGCATGGAATGGAAGTACTCTACCATTAAACTATGGTCTCTCTCTATAAGAGCACAATCCTATGCATGCTTAGACAGAAAACAGTTCTACAATTCCTAGCTTGGCTGGGGAATGCTGGGAGTTGTAGGACATTTTTCTGTCAAAACATGCATAGGGTTTTGCCTTAGGTAGTTCAGAATCTAAATACTTCCTTCATAGACAAATTGTTTGCAATTTTTATTTGGTTTAAGCCAGGGGTGGGCTTCAACCATATGGGGTTCATGTGGCCCCTACTGTCCCCTGGTGCACCCCCAAATTGGGGTAGGGAGGGGAAAGAAAATCAACAATAATTTGCCACTGTACTTGCGGCAAACCATTATGGGGTTTTGCTAAGCCAAATTTAGCTTCTTTTCATGGTTTTTTTTTTCTGTGAAGGCAAATGTGCAATCCAGGTGGGAAACTGGCCACTAGAATTCTTGAAGTTGCCCACCCCTCATGTAAGCAAAGATGCTATAATATGACCTTATATTCAGTCAAGATGAAAGAGGCCTTACAAATGGGGCTGAAAGGAATACCAAATCTAGGCATTTTAGCTAAATATGGCCTGTATCCAACTAAAAGCTGTGACAGTTCTAGATCCTTCTATTACTTTGTTTTTACTTAACAGATATTTTTCCCCGAACATCTGGTATCCTTCTCAAATGAGATTAATGGAGCAGTGAGCCATACACAGATATTGCAGGTAAGACACTGATGTTAAAATCAGAATGTTCACCTAAGAGTATCTGAAACTTTCAAGCATTGTCTTTGTGGACAATATGATGGGGCACCATGGCCTAATGTTGTTCTAGCAATATGCAAAAGAATGCTGTACTTACCATTTCCCTGTATAAATATTTTTTGTTTGTTTTGTTTTTAAAGGTAGGGAAGGAAAAATCGTAGCCAGCCCCATCTGTTCCTTTTTTTTTGTTTTTGCAAATTCAAATAGTCTGCTCTTCCGAGTTATGTTTAACAACAGTGTGCATATTCTTTCACCATTACAATTAAATTGAATAAGACCACCCTTTCCTACTTGGTTTCTCATTTGACATGCAAGGCTGAAAGATTATTCTGAATCTCACTAGCAGAAGAATAACCTAGACCACACTTTGGGATTACCCCCCCCACCACCACCACTATATTTATCAATATATTTTGCCTATGTGGCATGTCTCAGAATATGTATTGTTGAGACTAGGGTTGGTCATTGACCTTATAAAATACTTGGTTAAATATTTTCAAACAACAGGAAACTATTTAGAGCATTTATTAGAAACATAGCACAAAATTAGAGACAATATGCCTGCTCGAGATTTGAGATCTGTTGGAGGAGCCCTCCTCTGCATCCCAGCAATGCAAGACATACATTATGGTGGGACGTGGGAGAGGGCTTTCTCTGTGGTGGCATCCCGCTTGTGGAATGCCCTCCCCTTGGAAGCCCGACTGGCGCCAACACTGGCTTCATTTTGGCGCCAAGCTAAAACATGGCTTTTTATCAAAGCCTTCGAGGGCTAAATTCTTTATCGTTACACATAGTTTTAATTGCTTTAATTGTTTTATTGCTTTTAATTTTTTCCCCACCAGTTTTAGTTTGTTAACGATTTAATACATTTTTAGCTGTGTAAATTATGTTTATATTGTTCTGATTTTATCTGTATGCCGCCCTGAGATCCCAGTGATAATAGGGCGGGATACAAATGTTTTAATAAATAAATTACCCCAAACATTCAGTTAACTATGGTTTTGGGTTGTTGTTTTTAAACACCTAATGACATCACATTATAAATGATTGTAATTATTATCTCCAGTACTGTGAATCATCCAGACAGCCTCGGCTATTGGGCGGTATAGAAATGTAATAAATAAATATTGTTTTGCAAATTTATTTATTTATTTATTTTATTCTGCCCATCCGCCAAGTCCTTTGGGCCATTTACAAAACTTATAAATACATAATGTAGTTTCCAGTATACATGACATCTACCTTTCTCTCTACGATTGTCACCAACTATTCTTGCACCTCAGTATCGTTCTCGTCATGGTTACCACTTACTTGCTTGACAGGCAGAGAGCAAGTAGGCAGTGGCATCTACTGGTCCTCCTTCTCATCACTTCTGTTGTCTGGACCACAGCAAGAGGCAGGTGAAAAGGCAGGTTTTAATGGGGAGGAGGAGGAGCAACCCCAGGGAGCACTCGCCACTGCTCTTCTGTCTGTTAGATCAGCTATGGTGACTTGTGCCAGATATGGGGATGATTACTGCAGCTGACCCTTGGGTGTGGGCCCTTGGCAGGTGCCTGACAATGCCTATCTTTGATGCTGGCCCTGATTGTACATGGAAGCAGGTTGACTTCCAATGGTACTGGTTACATGTGTCCTGTGAAAAGGACAACACGTGTTGCTATTTCTTCTTTAAAGAATGAGAGAGACTGAGGTATAAGAATGGGGAATGTAGTGCGAGGAAGGATATGGAATAAATGTAAGTCTAATGTGGGCAGAATACTGTAGTTTTATCATTTGTGACATGCACAGTCTTTTAAGAACAAAAGTTAAGCATACAAAAGTTTCAATCAAATTCACAACAGAATTCTCACAGGTTCCGGTGGAATTCAACGAGGTATTTTTCCCATTTCAGATGTTTTTAAGTTCCAGTACGTATCCTGAAATTCACAGTTATTTACATGCTAAAGAGCATGGGAAAAAAACATGGAAAAAGATGTACTTTTTGTTGCGAAGATCCGGTCTGTATTTTTCCACTAAGGGGACATCAAAGGTAAGATTGGCCTGTACGAAACATGCAGTGGTAGAGATCAGTATGCATTAAATTTAATCTGCAAGAGGGATAGCTTTGTCCTCTTTATTCTGTAGTGATTTTAAATCGGAGCTCCCCCCCCCCCCCCACAACTCAGTTTGGTTGTTATTCCAGGAAAGAGGATGAGCCAATCCTTATGGTACAGCCATGAAATGGGCTAAAATTTCTTGTTAAAATTAGGGAAAAAATGAAAGCCGTTCTTTAGATTGTAAAATTTTAATTGTATACTAAATTAAACTGAATGTATAATTGTAAACTGAATTTTAATATGTCTTTTAAAATAGATTAATGTTGTTGCTCTTGAAATGTGTTGTGGCTTTTTCTTAAAAAAAAAGAATTCAGGTGATTGGGAAGGGGCTGTAGCTCATTTGTAGAGCACCTGCTTTGCGTGCAGAAGGTCCCAGGTTCAATCTCTAGCATCTCCAGGTAGGGCTAGGAAAACTTCCTGCCTGAAACCCTGGAGAACCACTGCCAGTCAGTGTTGACAGTATTGGGCTAGATGGACCCATGGCCTGACTTAGTTCCTGTGATTAAGAGCCCAAACTTATGATCTAGAGGGGGGTATCCCAGGAGCCATAGGGTTTAGCAGACTTCTCTCTCCGCCCATGAAGAAGGATGTCTCTAAGAAGAGGTCCACCCTTAGAAGCATTTTGGATCACAAGGAGAGCTCACACTGATTGTGGAGGCTCTCTACTTCATAAAGTTGTCCTCAGTGTGTAGAAGGTGTCAAATGTGATACCAGATGCGGGGAGGGTTAGTGTGCCCCCTCCCTGTGTTTGCTATACCCAATTCAGAAATGTCTGAATAGGGCTAAAGTAGCTGAGAATTAGAATCTGCTGTCAAGGCTTTGGATTGACAGGGTTTGGTTTCTTTTGCAAAAATTCCATATGGCGATACAGTAAATGACCAACCTTGTGGGGTACCTTCACAGTGAATGAATATCTGTTACTTGGATATAGTTGGAAGAATTATCACTCTCACATCCTTATGCAGCCAGGGTTTTTTTTTAGGCAGTTGTTTAAATCATAAATATTATGTTTAGGATCTAGAGAAGGGCCGGAGGAAAGGCATGAGCAGAAGGTGACTTTTCTGTCATCTTCCCCTGACCCTCCCCCAAAGCCTCTTCTGAGACCCACGGACCTTCCTGAATAGAGTGGGTATTGACAATGCAGGGCAGATTAGTAAGGGGGGAATCACTGAAATCAACTCCCTGGCTGCCTTCTGGGAGCTCCCTTGGGGAGGTCTTGTGCGGGTTGCCAGGGGAAGGAGCAGCTTTCTGTCCCTCCATTCTGTGGGCACTTCTCTGGAATTGAGCCCATGTAACACCCTTCCCCACCTGTCATGAAGATTTTCATTGTTTTTGTTCTTGACTTCAGCGTTGCCATCAATAATGGCATCCCTGATGCTAACACTGGTGGCTTTGATCCTGTATCCTACATTCTTGGCATGGATGATCTTGTCACAGTAATTTTCACTGCTGTATCCAAATAGCCAGCACAGAGTTCTCCAATGTGAGCTATGGAGTTCAGTTTGGCTGCCCCTTGGTGGAAATGAACAGGTGGAAACCATTTTGTCCAATGCTCTGTTGTTTAATTTCCTATCCCTCATCAGTGTGCATCAACATTATATTCATGTCTTCCCACTTCAGGAGATGCTGGTTTCTGGTCAATAGCGACACCCTAGTTAAAGGCATTCATAATTCAAACATTATTTTTGAAAATATAAGTTCTACACTGCAGACCAGCCATTTCCCTCTTTGGTGTAGTGATCCAGGGTTCCTCAGCTTGGTGCCCTGCAGATGTTTTAGGTCACAATTTCCATCATTTCTGTGCATTGGCCAAGCTATTTGGGGCTGATGGGAGTTGAAGCCGAAACATCTGGAGGGCAAAGCAGGGAAGACCGACGTACCCATTTCAAAAGATGCACATAATTATGTTGCTCTTCCTTTTAGGAGCCAAGGCACCTGCAGCTTTTCAGTGAATTCAGCAGTAGTGACATATATATGTCTTTAACAGGCAAAAAGATCTCTGGAGTACCAGCCACCTTTGGGTTCTGCTTTAAGGTAAATGCTGAGCATTTTGATATAGAATCAAACTTCCTTTTTTTGTTTTTGGAATAAACTTGCTTCGTTTGGCAAGATTTTTTATTATTATTTTTGCAGTCGCAATTTTAAAACAAAAACAAATTGAGGTTCCGTTTGTGAAATAGGAGAATTAGTGGCCTTTATTTCAACAGGTAATTGCCTCCAAGATATGAATTAATGCTAAACAATATGCTGTGGCCTTCTAGCCTCACAAAGCAGGAGGAGCCAGAGACCTGAAACAACTTCACGCTGACAGTGAACAAAGTAGGACCTGTTGGATGACAGCAATTCGGCTGCTGAAGGTAAATGTCTTCTCTCCCGTTCATGGTCTGCACCAGTTATTTCTGCAGTCACCATATACCAAGTGTCCCAACCCTGTCTTTAGCCTCTGCCCCTCCCAAAAAAGAAAAGGCATCTCCAGCCCCCTGAAGCCCCCCTGTTGCGATGTGAAATGGAACGAAGTTGCCAGAGAAATGAAGCACTTGAAGCAGCAGCCCTGCAATGCACAGCTTAAAATGGGAAATGGCTAAAGGACAGCTTTTAAATGGGGAGTGGCTGTGCACCTGGTGGTCAAGGAGGATAGGCACGCGTGACCTGTTGTGCATGTGTCCATGGCCAATGATTCCGGATCAGTGGCAATCGTGGTTGGAACAAAAGTTCCCAGGTGCAGACGAGCATCTGGTCCGGGATGACTTTTCCCTTCAGAATGGCGTTCTCAGCGCTGTGATTCTCAAAAAGAGGACAAAATGGAAATTGAGATCCTTTGTAATAATCAATAATAAATGACTGATAGGCTAAGGGTGGCATAGGGCTAGTCATCAAATCTTCCTTGCCTTTGGTCATACTATGTGTTCTTGCCTCAAACTAGATGTGATAACTTTGGTAATTTATGCTGGTTCATTGTTTTCCCTTGTATTCTTTTTCCCTTTGTACCCTGATGGGAAAACTCAGTCAGAAGAATTAAGGTGGTAGGTGAGAACATTTCCTTTACAAAGCGGAAGGCTTGTCCAAAGAAAGAAAATAAGAATGGGCATAAACTTTGGCCCACGCACATCTACAATAAGCAAATCGGGAAGGAATTCAGAGACACTGGCTTGGATCCTAAGTTGTTCCTCAGTTCATATAAGGGCTGCAGTTCCTTCCAACTCTCCCCTCAATCTGCAGCCCCCTGTACTATGTTGCACACCATTCTGAAAGGTCCAAACCCCTACAAGAAATTTGGGGTGGGTGAGATGTACAGGGCCGTGTTCTGGGAACTCTCTTCTGTTCACTCTTGGGAAATTAGGGTCCAAGCCTATTTGGCTGGCTGCTGTAGGAGGTAGACAGTTTGGTCTGATCCAGTATTGCTGTTCTTAAATCCTTAAATAACTCTCTCTAGGATTAGGTGTCTTCATGGCACTGCCTCGACACTGCGTTCCCTTAAAACCCCGCAGTTTCCCAGCTGGTGATGGGGACAGTTAATCCCCATGGCAGAAGGGGGCATGGACATTCTGGGCAGCAATGGCGGCCCTTGAGCTCATGGAGCCCTGCCTTCTGCCCTGCCCTCCTGTGCAGCCCCTTGACCTACCATGAATCTTGATCCACCCCTGGATGAAGACTCACCACATTCCCTTAAAACCCCACAGTTTCGCAACTGTGGGTGGGGACAGTTAATCCCCATTGCAGAAGGGAGCGTGGGAGGTCTGGGCAGCAGGTCTTTATCCATCCCTGGAATGTTCCCAGCTTCCCTGCAGTGAGGTCACCACTGACAGATGGTGTGAAGAAGGTGGTGACCTCACATTAAAAGGAAAAGCCATGGTAAACCGAGGTATTTTTTTTCTGCACAGTTTCGTCGGAAACCCCCGTGGTGGGTGCGAGTTGGTGGCTGTGCCATACAAATGATGCAATGCCACTTCGCAGCAACCACAGGGTATACCGACCATATAGACAGCCCCCTTGTCTTCGAAGGGAGAAGTAGTGCAGACTAGCTGCTTTTTAGGAATAGAGGGCTATTTATCCAAAATATTTATATCTAAGCAGAACCATATGGCCAAATTTGTTGGAGCCCCAGTGCATACACTCCTGTTTTTATTGTTGGTTTTATTGTTTTATTGATGTTTTATTGCTTTTAATATTTTTAATATTTTATTGCTTTTAATGTTTTATGTATTTTATTGTTGTAAGCCGCCTTGTGAGGGCTTCTGCCCTGAAAGGCAGCCAAGAAATGTTTTAAATAAATAAATAACCACGCATAAGCTCATCTCCCAGGATCTCGAGCCACATTTTAAAATTAAAAAAACACAATGGTTTTTGTTAATGCTCGTCTTAAGGTATTAATTGACAGCACAAACCTTGACAGCACAGTGAGGCTTAAAGGAGATATTTGGTTGAAAATTGTATGTACTTGAGCAAAATGTAAGCATGCATCTAAACTAGATTCGGGGTCAGTGCTGGAGCAGTGGTTTTCAAACCACGAGGGGAGGCATTTGCAGTTGGCAGCAGAGGCACAGGCTTTACTCAGATCCTTTCCAGTGTATTTCTTGATGGGACCAGGAAACAAAAGTGTCAGCCTAATGCCACCTTGTTACTGTCTAGAAAATACAAGTGCCTGTTCATGCTGGTGCTTGAATCAATGGGAAAATGTTCTAGTGGGGTTATTTATTTATTTATTGGCAAGCTGGATGCTTCCTTAGGGACATTCTTTTAGGTATATTGATGCTTGCCGTGTCAACATGTGGCCCTGTTTCTTTTCCTATAATCAGCTTGTCAAAGGACGAGCAGGCCTTGGCAGGCAGTCTTAATTTTTTTTTTCTTAGTTACTGGGGTAGAGACTTTTCTTTGTTTAAAAATAGAGAGGCTTGCTATTACATAATTTTGGAGATCCCTATGCTATTAAAAGGCATTATACTTTTTTTTCCCCAAAAAAGACTACCTTTCCTAACCAATGCAAGAAAAATAGCTGACTTCTATAGAGTCCATGAAACGATGAAACTTAGATAGGATATTAATCTGGGTTGCTGTTTATTATTATTATTGTTATTAATTTATTTATTATGCAAGTCATTGGATAGTTGTTATTACTTAACATTTATAAAGTGCCTGACATTTTCTAAGCACTGTACAGATATTGAAAGCCAAGTCGCTCCCTGCTTGCAAGCTCACAATGCAATAGACACAATACAAAAGGAAAAAGGAAAGGGGAGGGAAGGGAAGGGAAGAGGAAAACAAACATTAGAGTAGCAGCTCTTTCTCGGGCATATGCGTGGGGCCAGGTAGGTTTCAGTTCTAATAGGTGTTCTATCTGGCAGAGCAAGCTCCTCACAGCTGTATCTTCTCTGACCAATATAAGAGATCAGGTTAGTCTCCCCTGTGCCATGATGCTTCTTCTGGCTGGTGGATGAGCCAACATGTGCTGCCCTTCAATTCTCCAGACCCAGGGCACCTCTGAGTACTCTAGACCAGCCTTTCCCAACCTGATATCCTCCAGATGTTGGCCATGCTGACTGGGGCTGATTGGAATTGTAGTCCAACACATCTGCAGGGCCCCAAGCTGGGGAAGGCTGCATAGGCAGTGCTGATGCAAGAAGCTCCTTCCGCTATGCCTCAAACATCCATATACCTCCCTGCCATGCAGGGCTTGGGGGTGGAGGAAGATTGTGGGAAGAGCTTATCTGTGATGAAAATGTTCGTACCGAGTACTTTCGAATTTTGTATCTTCCGTCCATAACGTTGTGATGACTGTTTGTTTCTTTGTTCACAGTACGGGATGCAGCTGTACCAGAATTACATGCAGCGCTATCAAGGTAGAAGCGGGTGCCGTTCTCTTAGCACACCTGTGGTAGGTTTTCTTTAACTGCTTTGACATTTAAATAAATACTGATACACAAAACCTCAACCGTCACAGTAACTTGCAGCCACCTGAAAGGACAGTAAATTGTAATTTAGTTCATTACTAGCCAATGGATCCGGCTTTGCACAGGTTGGAATTGCCTTTAGGTTGATACAGAGAAGCCTTCAAACAAACTCACACAGCTGTCACCCCACCTGAGTGAAGGCAGCCTGCTGGCGCCCCTAGGCATGGCCCCTGCTATGGTCAACCCTAACCCTATAGCCCCCTGAAGGAGGGGTCTGAAGTGGGGTAGCTCCACTCCCTCTGAAGTGGAGCTACCCCACAGCGGAGTAGAGGGGGCAGGGGACAGGCCTATAACTTGGCCTACTGATCTTTTGTGTGTGTGTATGAATATCAACAAAACAGAACAGAAAATACATTGCGAGTGGAAAAAAAGAAAATGCACACAATATTGTAATTTGCCATCATATGTACCGTTCACTTTTTAAAAAAACCTTTCATTGTTTATTTGATGGAACTGATTAATGTCTTCGGTGATCTTTCCAGTTACTCAACTGATTGGTCAAAGTCCGAATTGATGCTGAATGGAGATAGTATATTTCATAGTCTGTTGGCCAATGGCCAATTTCAGTGGTGCCCTGGTTTTATTACCTATCTGGGAATACTTATTCCAAGAGATATATCTCAACTGATCAAAATAAACTTAAATAAACTGATTAGCGAGGTTACATGAGATATAGATAGATGGACGGCCTACTGATCTTCCCTGGCTTCAAACTATGCTTGTTCTTATTTTCATACTTCAACATGTTTTGTGTTTCAATATTTGGGGCTTGCTCTCTCTCTCTCTTTTTTTTTAACTGTCTAAAAAACAAGAAAAACATAAATGTTGTATGGTTAAAATCTGCTTGCTGCAGTGCTGAATCATGATGGGACATTTGGCTGAAACCGGTCAAATTTAATTGAACGAGTATATCTTTTAAAAGTTTGCTTTGCTGCCTTTTTGGTTCAAGACGATGGTCGAAATTTTCACTATGCCTAAAACCATCCCAGATCCTAAAAGTTTCATAACAATTGGATGTATGGTTTTCAAGTCCATCAAGGATATGTAAACACCTCCTTTTATTTATATAGAGTATGGTGTGTTTTTACAGCCTAAGAGGGAGAGAGGCACTTACAGAATTTTCTGCCTCAAGTTCTAAAAGTACTTGACCACCCTTGGATACTCTGCAACCTGACTTGGGGAGACAGGGTGCCATTTTCTACTCTGCCTCAGGCCTTGCATTTGCCCTGCTTTCAGTTTTATATGCCTAAAGCATTATTGACATTTCTTTCTCCTCTCCCAGTACTTTTTTAAATGTTGCAATAATTTATTCCTGGGATAGTCCATGGTTTACTATTTGATCCACCTTAGTTGAATTTTGTGACCTTAAAAATGACATTGGATTGCTTTTATGTAGAGTAGGATACACATTGGCGCAGTTCAGACAGCACGTTTCTTAACTGTGGTTTTAGAACTCCATGGCAGAGTTTTTACACCATCGTTGAGAAATGTGTTGTCTGGTGGGAAAATTCCACACTGTGCAGAGGAGAGTTCCTACACAAGCGTTGTGTTGCATGTTGTGTGGTGGGCTCCATGGAGTTTTCCTTTGTGTTGAATTGACTTTTCCAACTGGCTACAGAGTTCCCTGGCAAGGGTGGCAAAAGGAGCAAGTGCCATTCTATCAGAGCCGCCGGGATTTTCCCCCCAGCAATGGCTGATGGGATCCTATCGGGAGGACTGGGGGAGGAGAGAGGGTGCAGGAACTGTCAATCAAATGTCGCGATGGATTTTACTCAACAGTAGCCCACAGTCACACAACGGTGGAGTTAGAAAAATTTGTGTGGGGAGTACCCCCTAAAATCTACTGTTGAGTGGAGTTTTCACACTGCGTTGACTAATGTGTTGGCTGAACTGAGCCATTGAAGTTTTTCCATGCAAACCTGTGACCCTCCAGATCTTGTTGGACTATAGTTCCCATCATTCCTTATCTTTGGGAGCTGGAGTCCGACAACTGCTGGGGGTCACCGGTTCCTCATCCTTGCTTTAAGGGCTGGGGGCTAGTTACCATATGTCAGCTATTCTGTAATGGCAGCTGTAGCTCTCTAAACCGTCTCTAAGCTCTTCTGTAATCAGTTGATTAAGACCCTATTCAGATGACATGCCAAGCCATGGTAGTTTAGGATGCTTTTCTAAACATTATGACTTACCATGCCATGTCAACCGTGACTTAGCGTGCCGTGTGAACCATTCCTAACAATAGTGGCTACATAATCACAGTTTAAACATGCTCACTAATCATGTGCTGCAAAGGGGTTAGTGGCCTAAGCATGGCTTAGCGTGTTGTCTGAACAGGTCCTATGTGGCTAAGAATAAGCTATTAGAATCCTCCTAACCATCCATAAAGGGTTTTTTATTTTTATTTTTGCTATTGCAGCAAGAGTGAAAGCAAGGTGAGCTAGCTGCCACTCTCCTCCTCCGCTGTTATGGTTGCCATCAGAAAGTTTTCTATCAGTTTTACATTAATTACTGTAAAATGTCCCCTCTAGATAGCTAAGCAGAATTGTTATGGTGTCTAATGGCAGAGAGCAGATGATAAGCGCTCTTTCATAAGTGAAGTATCTTTTTCTGATCTTGATAACTGGAGTACCCTTTAGGACATATTCATTGTAAAAAATAAATAAATAACGGTGTACAGGATGCTTTTTCTTATTCTTCATTTCCTTTCCTGTCAGCTAATCAATAGATCCAAAGATTATTATTGCTCTGAGAATTGTTCTGAAGGAACCAAATGCTGTATATAAAGAGAAGCCCAAGGGTACACTGCAAATTGTTTTGGTTAGATCAACCTTCCTGAAATTGGTATCTTCGAGATGTGTTGGACTACAGTGTCCACTATCCCCAGCCAGCACCGTCACTGGCTGGGGAGGATGGCAGTTGCAGTCCAACACATCTGGAGGGCACCAGCTTCAGGAAAGCTGGGCTAGATCCATTTAAAAATTATCGTTTTTCTTTCCGTAGAGAAGTGTTTCGGAGAATTCTCTAGTAGCCATGGATTTCACAGGACATAAATCTAGAGTTATTGAAAACCCTACAGAAGCCCTTTCAGTTGCAGTTGAAGAAGGATTAGCATGGCGGGTATGAAATCAGCATTTAAAAAATTTCCTAATGTTTTTCTAGACCAAAATAATTAGGATTTTTTCCCCTTCCCCTGTAGAAAAAAGGGTGCTTAAGACTTGGAACGCACAGTAGTCCTGCCACTTTGCAAAATGTTCCCTCAAATATAGGTATGTACGATTCAGTGGGTCTTGTGGAATGTAATGGCATGGTCTGGGACTAAAATAGTTCTAGTAAGACGTTTCCTCTGTTAATGATATTTTTTAGCCATACACAGTTCACAGCCGTGGTTTCACCATAAGATCTCTAGAGATGAGGCGCACCAGCTGATTTTGAGACAAGGTCTGGTGGATGGGTAAGATCTTTCCTTTCCATTTGTCTTAAGTGGTCATCACTTAATTGTGCTCAAGAGCTGTGATGGCAGAATGAAACCTGACATAACTTGGTGGTTGCTTTAAAGCAGGCGTGGGCAATCTGAAGGGTTCGGGTTATTTTGATTTGACCTTCAGCCTATTTTCAAAACTCCTTTGCAGGCAATCAGTCCAGTCCTTTGGCAAGAGCCAGTGTGGTGTAGTGGCTAAAGTGTTGGACTGGGAGTCGGGAGATCCAGGTCCTAGTCCCCACTCAGCCATGGAGGCTCACTGGGTGACTTTGGACCAGTCACTGACTCTCAACCCAGCCTACCTCTCAGGGTTGTTGTGAGGATACAATGGAGAGGAAGAGGGTCATGTATGCCGCCTTGGGTTCCTTGGATGAAAAAAGGTGGGATATAAACGAAATTAAATAAATAAAAAAATAAGAGAGATATGGTCGTCTCCCAGAAGCCTACTGGAAAAGAAGGAAGGCAGTGATGGGGAAACAAAGAGAGAGTAAGAGAGAAAGAAGGAGTGGCTCTATTCACTACTGATTTCATCCCATCCATTACTGGCATCCATTACCTGAGAGATTATTGCTGAGGGAACGTGTCCCGCTATAGAAATAAGGTTCTGCCTTAAAGTCATGTCTAGCTGGTTCTAATTTTGGAAACTGAGTGCATGACACCAGCATGAATTTTGTAATCCACATTGTTAACTTTCTGGGTTTACCCTCACAGATAGTTTGGAGAAAAGTCATTTGCTCAAAATTTAGACAAAAGGGTGTGCACATGAAAGGTTTTGTTGTTAAAATTGTTGGCATGAACTCCCTAACTGAGAAAAATCCCTTTAAGTTTCAGCTGATCTCAGCGCTGCTGCTGGTATGCCACGTGAGAGTGCCTCTGAGGATGCCACTTTCCCTGTCATAGTACAAACTGTGGCTTGTGCCACAGCAGCTGAAGTGGGCTTAATTGTTAAATTATTATTATTATTATTATTATTATTATTATTATTATTATTATTATTTCTTACCTGCCTCTCCGTTTGGATAGAGGCGGGAAACAGCAGTAAATATAAAATATGATAAAATACATAAAACTGATTAAAAACATGGTACACATTATTAAAATAGCAATAAAACATCCTAAAAACATTCTAAAAGTCCACTGGATATGCCTGCCGGAAGAGATTAGTCTTTATAGCTTTCTTAAATTCTAAAAGACTGCTAAGTTGACGATTCTCCTCTGGCAGGCCATTCCACAGTCTAATAATAATAAATTCTTGTCCGGATTTCTTCTGGAAATCCAATACATACGAGATGGAGCTAATCTTAACAGGGGAAGGTGGGGTTCCCAACTCTGTTTCTCTCATTGTGTGTATTCGGGGGCTGGTTGGTACTTGCTGGGCTCTGAAAGCTTGATGAGGGGCAAATAGCCTTGGGTGCATTTGCCCATGCGTCTTGCCCAAGGATCTTCCCTTGCCATTTTCACCCCACCCCTGCATTTCGGTTACCTTGGCAAACATGGAGTTGGGACCACACATTTGCTGCGATAACCTATCGTTCCGCCTTCATTTGGATGCTCAGTGGACGTTCGGCTCATGTGTAATTCTTAGGCCACTAGATGGTGTGGTAAGAGAGGTTGAGATCTTAAGAGAATGAATGAACTGCTCTTCTAGATGTTGCTTGAGTCTCTTTTAGGCAGATCATTTTCAAAACTTAAACCACTGCGCCATGAGTTTTAATTTACCATTTCCCAGTGGGAATAGAGATTTACAAAGTAATGCTTCCTTCACAAAGGCAACAACAAATCCAGAACACTCTCTGAAAATAGAAAAGAATCAATCATCTCACCCCGTGTGATAGCTTTCTTCCCTCCCTCGCGTTGTCTTTCCTAGATTAATTTTGAGCCTTTGCTAGATTTTGGCCTTTTATCACACGTCCACCTGGGTATCCTTTTCTTTTCAAAAGTGGTCGGGGAGCTCTGCTATTTTGAGAGAAGTCCGATAAAGCCCATTTGTGCTCACGGAACTCGTTTCATGGTTCTTTGCATCTCATCTTTACATCTCACGGCAAATAGTTTCAAGTCGCTAACACTGGAACAACGTGGCCTTGAGGAAAGCCGTATTTAAACTTGATAAGCTTGTTGCAAAGGCCAGGTTTTTCCATGTTAGTAACCATAGGAGTGTTTGGTTAGAGCCAGACCTGCAGGGCAAATCTGGCCTGACTGGTGTCCCAATTCAGCCCTCTGGAGTCCCCCAAAAGGTCACGCACCCTTCCCTTTGCCCCACCCCCTTGCCCTCACAGCCAATCATTTGGCGGTTTCCTGGCTTTTGCAGTTTTCTCCCACATTGTGAAAGGTTGACATGCCTTTCCTAAGGCTAGGTTAATGGCAGGGATAATTTTAAGTTAATATATGCTGGTACTTTTTTTTGGCATTCCAGCTCCCCTTTTGCCTTTGGCCTGCCCACCACTGGAATGCACCTCCCGAGAGCTCTGCAGAGTTGAATTTGGCATTAGAGCTGAAAGCAGTTCAACAACGCTAGACAGATTATATGTCATGCTTTGTGCGTTCTCAAGAGTGTACCCTCTATTCACAAAGCATAATAAGGGTACACTGAGAGATGTTCCTGGTGGGTGCTTCCCTGCCCTGGAACTCTTGAGATTTGCCATCTGCCAGGGCCGTTTCCAAGGCATTTTGCTGCCTGAGGCAAATGACAAAATGATCCCCCCTCCCCCAGCTCCAAGACTGAAGTAAGGTGATGGGACAGTGTTATCCACTGTACTTGAGGACAGCAGGCTAGTTCAGGGGGCACAGATCAGGCAACTGTGGTACACACAGGCCTGCCTTCCAACACCTGAGTGCTGCTTCCTGCCCCCCCCCTCCAATATCTGCCACTTGAGGCAGCTACCTCATTTTGCCTAATGGTAGGGCCAGTCTTGCAGGAAGTGCCTGGAGTGATTTAAAATCTTTGAGACTAGAGTGCAAGTATTTTGTGACCATCAAGACAAGGTGATTTTTAGCTATACATCTTCTATTGCCACCTCCTCCTCCTCCTCTTTTTTTTTTTTTTTAAAAAAGTTTTATTGCATTCACCTTGAAGGATTTTATTGTATAAATTTATAGTCCATTTGGAGGCTTTGCGGATATGACCGCTTATATGTCGTATCTCTCTCTTCCATGATATAATTGTAAGCAGCTTCAAGGCACTGACTACACCTGGAACTGCTTCGGCAGGGCTGGCATAAAGATTAGGCATGTTTGGGGTTCTTCCGAGGGCCCACACCCCAGCAAGGGCTCAGTGCAAAAAGCTTCGTAGACCTGCTCCGCCTCTTCCCCTTTGCAACCTGCTTGTTTACCTGCCTCTCACTCTGGCCCAGACGATGCTGCTTATGGTGGGAAGGAGGAGAAATAGATGCTACTGCCTACTTGCTCACTGCCTTTCTGCCTCTCTGCCTGCCAAGCAAGGAAATTATAGCAATGATGAGAAAGAGGATGAGGATGGTGACTATGGCAGCGGGAAGGTAGACTCACTGAGGGGAGGGGGTGTTTTTCCCCAGGGCCTACATGACCCTGGACCTGGCACTGTGACAAGTTTCAGCAAGCTTGCTATAACACATGCCTCCAGGCCATGCCCTGGGATATAGTAATTAGATCAGTGCTAACTTTGTTAACTCTTCAGATAAGAAGATAATATAAGGTCTTTTTGCTCTGCACAAGTATTTGTAATTCCAACCCCGACCCCAAAGCGTCAGTATAGCTTCTAAACCTGCTAGCAATTCAGCATTGCCACACTGGATAACTTTTTTTTCCCTTCTCCCCTCAGAATTTTCTTGGTACGGGATAGCCAAAGTAACCCCAAAACTTTTGTGCTGTCATTGAGCCATGGATTAAAAATAAAGCACTTCCAAATTGTGCCAGTAAGTATGTCCAGTAACTTGGCGTATACTGTTAACACACTGTCAACATGTTGATTACAGTGCTGCCAACACAGAGGTGGGTGATGTGGTCGTTCATTCTATTGATAAAGATTGAAACCTCTAGTTGTATGAAAGAAGGGGACTTTCTGAAATGAAAAGTAAAAGCCCTCTCTCATAAAAATGAGATTCTTATGGGGTATACGAAGCCCTCACTATGGTTAGTGAGGGGTTAGTATTAGTGCTGTGCCAAAAACTTTGATTATTCCATTTTTGACATTTCATGGGGGGTGGGGGAGAAATGAAAACTCTGTCGAAAGAGGCTGGGAGAGGTGAGGATTTCAGAGAATATTCTCCTTGGGGAGGGGGATCAGGATTTCTGCATACCTTTTTAAGTGTAGGACGTTTTGAGGGGTCTTCTTCCTTGCTTTTACCAGAAAAGCCCTGGTAAGGCAATGGGATTTTTAAAAAAAATGTAGAGAAGCTCTGAGACTTGACCAGGCCCTACTGATATGCTTCCAGATCTATCAGATTCTGTACTTGCAGGGTATGAAGGCCCTGAGTAAGTTTTCCCTGTTCCACCATTCTACCAGAATGGTAGCAAAAGCGACCAGAGTTAGACATGACTACTTTGCTTCTTTTTGTTTTTGTTTTGTGGGCGGGGAGGCATTGTCTTGCCTTCTTGTATATGGCTAATGGTCAACCAATAGCATGAGCCAGGACAACAGGACAAATGACAAAAGTAGCAGATTTAATTATTTTAAAGTAACAATGAACAGATAACTAAAAAGCTTTATAGTGAGGGTGATGAACCTTTTTTGGCCAGGGGCCCGAATTCCAATTTGCTGAGTGTCCCAGGGGCCTTATTCTGTCAGTGGATGGGCCAAGGATAAACATAATATTTAGTGATTTGGACATTTTCCCACCAAACACAGCTCGATCCTAAGCAAGTCTACTTGGGAGTAAGCCCTGGTACACCGGCTCTCATACCTGCAAAAACTCTGCTGAATTGTAAGCGAAGTGTTTAAAGTAGTGCTGGGCCGAATCTTCCCCCTCCCTATTTTCTGGAATTTTCTCCCTGCGAAAGAGGCATTGTTTTTTCTGCGTCTTTAGTGTGTGGCAGGGGATTCTGAGAATTTTCTCCTTGAGGAGGGGGATGGGATTTCCACATACCTTTTTAAAATGTAGCAGGCTATTGAGGGACCTTCTTCCTATTTTTTTTAGTTTATCAACAAAAAAAACCCACCCCCTTCCTCCAGCATTTGGATGAGCCCAGCAGTTCTAAGTGAATGCCAATTGGAGACCACGTGACCTCTCCCTCTCCAATAAGCATCCAGTAAGCACTCCTGGGCTCCTGAAAATGTGGGGGTGTTTTAAAATTAAAATAAAAAGAAAGAAGATACCTCAACAACTATCTACATTTAAAAAGGTATGTGGAAAACCTGTTCCCCTCCCCAAGGAGAAAATTCTCCTAAATTCTCACCTCTCCCTGCTTTTTTCACCCAAGTTTTTGCTTCTCCCCAACCCCATAAAATGCAGAAAATGAAATGGTTGAAATTTTCATCACAGCACAACTTTAAAGCTTAATTGCCTTTAAATACCCTCTTATCTATGATCACTGAACAGAAATAACAGCAGAAGTTAGCAGGCTGGATGGGAAACCCCAGTGGGCCGGAGGTTCCCCATCCTCCTTAAAAGCAATACATTTCTCCCCCTGAATTATTTCTCTTAGGACTACAGACTTTAGTCAATTAATGAGCTGGATAGCTCTATTAAGAAAAGTTATAATCAGTGCTGTCTTGCTGCTTTGGCAATGCAGCTTCCAGTGCTATGCTGAGAGTCTGCAGCCCATCACAGAAACAGGGGAGACACACCCTGTGTTTCCCAGGCAACATGATTATGTAGCTCCTCCTCCCCGTCACCATGCAGTGGGCAAATCTTGCCCAGCTTTAGGATGCCTCCTCCAAAATACTGCCAAAAGTGGGATCCAGCTTCATAGGTTGCAGATGGGACTAGAAATATGGGGGCTATCCTGACTGAGCTTTAACTGTCAGCCGTGCTGGATTTAGGAACAAGCCAAGTAAGCCATGGCTTAGGGCTTCATATCTTGAGGGGCATCTCAATGTGTAAGACACATTACAAAATGTAAGACAACTAAATATGTTGGAAAGTCTGGTGTGACTTACAGCAAAGTTGCCTTATATAGAGAAAGCGTGGCAACACAACATTTAATATTGGAGGCAATTAGCACAGACTAGAGCCAGTTTGAAAGTTAAATCAACTTACTTTATTAGTATTTTAATACAAAACTTCAGGTAAGGCTATCTAACACTGTTTAACTACAAGCACCCCCTAATGCTGGGTGGTACCTTTTCATTAGTCTTTCTATTATAATGTAATGCACTTTTTTCTCTTTATTTTTATGGTATGGGCCTCTGAAACTTAATATATCTTAGGGCCTCAGCATGTCTTAATCTGTCTCTGGTTGTCAAAGATCCAAAGTCAGCCCTGATGCTGTTCATGGCCAGGATCAAGTTAATTAAAAAGACCAGATGACTGAAGTAAGAATGGCAAAAAAAAATCTGGATATTATTGTTCATACTGTGTTTTTTTTTCTTTCTGTTCTTGCAGTTGGAAGAAGAAGGCAAATTATTTTATACATTGGATGATGGCCACACCAGATTTTCTGATCTCATTCAACTTGTGGAGTTTTACCAGCTCAATAAAAGCATCCTACCTTGCAAGTTAAAACATTATTGTGCCCGAATTGCACTTTAGCCAAAATGCTAAGATCTTACCTAAGACTAGTAGAAAATAAAGAAAGGCAGAATGTTTCCTTTGACAAAGCAGTTTCTTAAATGAAGGGAGTGAAACAGAAAAAAGGCAGTGAATGTAAATTTCAGCTTGCAAAGAAGAGCTTGTATGCACCGTAGAACAACAAAAGCCAGTATTTTTGTGTTACAGTTGACTAATCAACAGTTGATCTTCCAAAAAAACCCCCGAATTTCAAGCTGAAATTGTGTAACTGTGCAATGCTGCAATCCTAGGGAGTATTTTTCAAAATGCCAATAAATGTCTTTTTCACTAGTTTCCTTTATACCTTTCGAGGTGCCTTTTCACTTTTCTTCTTGCACAATTACTGTATTCCAGAAAACAACAACACAGTCAAACATGGTGATGGGATCTTATGAGGCCAGCCTATACTCAATGCGTAAATATAAAGCTAAATTATATTTTGCCCTGCAGTCTTTAGTACTGTTTAAAGTTTGCTAGGTAAATCTTTAACAGATTTTTGATATGATGAATTATCATGAGCATAGCCTATGTACAGCTTTTCTAAATGAGGCTGCTAACTGCTGTATCTGTTTTGGATTTTGTCATAGAATTGAGATCCGAGCTCTGTAGAAAGAGCTTTTCCTTTCCTCTATGTAATCTCTAGGTGGAGCTCTGCTATAGCGGAATAGCTCAAATACACAAGAAGAAACAGCACTTTGAGTAATAATACTCCATTTTTCCCATTCTAAAAAAACCTGGGAAAATGCGCTGAAAAAATAGAAGTGAAACTGGAAGATCATGATGTTATCTAAAGAGCCCGTAAACATCAATGACTAAGGAACTGAGGGCGTACAATAAATGTCTCGTGTAGAAAAGCTCATAGTGGAATTTCTTGCCATTTATTTTTCCCCCCTCTTTACCTGAGCCAAGATACGAAAACGTGACTTATACATGTAGTACACAGAATTTGTTGTGTTCTGGATCCTGAATCAGAGTGAAAACATAATCCATTTCAAGTCTATTATTATTATTATTATTATTATTATTATTATTATTATTATTTCATTTCTATACCACCCAAGCTCTCTCACAAAAATTAGTACCATAAAGTACAAAAACATAAAGCATAATATGAGATGTTTAAAAGCTTAAAAGTCCACAATAAAATCAAAATAACATCAGGGTAGGCTGACCATATGGAAAGGAGGACAGGGCTCCTGTATCTTTAACAGTTACATAGAAAAGGGAATTTCAGCAGGTGTAATTTGTATGTATGCAGCACCTGGTGAAATTCCCTCTTCATCACAACAGTTAAAGCTGCAGGAGCCCTGCCTAGTGTGACCTGATACAGAAGAGGGCAGGGCTACTGCAGCTTTAAATGGGCAGCAGTGGGGGAAAGTCAGGCATTTTGTGGCTATAATTTTTTTACTTTAAACGTTCCAAAAGTTCAAAAACGAAGGGTTTGACAGCTGTCAAACCGCACCCTCCCTTCCGCCTTCCTCCCCTCTGTTAGCTGTCAAACCCACTGTTTTGAAACTTTGGAACTTTTAAAGTAAAAAAAAAAATCATAGCCACAAAATGCCTGGACCTATCTTTCTGAAATTTCTCACAGATAAGTACCTCACACCCATCTGCCATGTGGGCAAGTTTCATGCTTCTGTCTTTAAAAATAAAAAGTTAAATGGGTTTCTGTCCTCATTTCTCCCAAAATACCTTGCCACTACTTGCTTGAAGCTATGTTTCTGAAATTTCTCACACATGTCAACCAAAATGGTGTCTGTAATGTGGCCAAGTTTCATGTTTGGATCTTTAAAAATAAAAAAGTTGAAAGCATAACTGTATTTCCCCCACTACTACCCATTTTTCAAAAATGAATTGCCATCAAAGGCAAGCACCAAATGGTTCTGAAATTTCACACACATGAGTTCCAACATTCCATCTGCAATGTGGCAAAGTTTCATGTGTGAATCTTTAAAAATAAAAAAGTTATAGGCATTCCTGGTGTGTTGGTAAAAAATTAATAGCCACAAAATGCCTGGAGCTATCTGTCTGAAATTTCTCACAGATAAGTACCTCAAACCCATCTGCAATGTGGCCAAGTTTCATCATTCTATCTTTAAAAATAAAAAAGTTATAGGCATTTTTGTAACACAATACTAGGCTATGGGGAAAATAATTCAAAATGGCATCCGATTTTCCGATTTTTTCTGATTAAAATCGGAGACAAAAATATCGCATCGGAAAAAACCGGATCACCAAGTTACCATATTGGAATAGTGTATTGGATGTCCGATATCCTCCGATATCAGTATCGGATCCAATACGATGCACATCCCTAAAATAAATAAATAAGTTGCATTTATATCCTGCCATTTTTCCTGCAATGAACCCAAGGTGGCATACATAATCCGCTCCTCCATTCTATCCTCACAACAACCCTGTGAGGTAGATTGGGCTGAGAGTCTGTGACTGGCTCAAAGTCACCCAGTCACCTTCCATGGCTGATTCCCTGTCCAACACTCTAACCACTACACTCTAACCATGGCCTTCTAAGTAATATATTTCAACCTTATGAGAGAATTGGATGAAGGAAAGAACTAAGTGAATCTAGGGAGGTGACATCACTGGATAAAGCCCTGCTCTGAGCTTCAAATAATTGAATGGAAGGACAAGAGGGGACACAGCAGAGAAGCCACCAGTGATCTTAAGACATGGGGAGTAATGGTTGAGAGGACATGGATTCCTCTTCTGTAGTGCCTGGTGAGAAGCCTGGATACGCTCAGGCACTGGGATGCACATAAGGGGAAGGATAGAAATGGAAGCATGAATTAGGCATAAGGGTTTATCTTCAGTGACAATCACTTAAGGCAATAGGGAAATGTTTCTCTCAAGAATCAGTCCCGTTGTTGTAGCACACAAGATGATTTAATTAATGACTTTATATCCCATCCTTCCATATAAATATTTCCAGGAGGGCTTAAAATGGGCTAATTCCAACATCGCAATTGACCTTCCCCACCCTCTCTTCCCCACTGCAGCCCCCCCCCCCAATGTACCATCAAAACCTGCACCAGAGGGGGGTGCAGGGGAGGTGGAATCTGCTTCACTGGCAGCTGCTGTTTCACCCCATATAAAATTGCATGCCTGGGTTGCATTTATTTCAGTTTGATGCATTATAATGTCTGAAGAAGCACCTCGCATATCAGCCTGTCCATGCAATAAGCTCATGAAAGGAGGCCCTCCTCTGTAAACCTATAGATGGAATGTGCATTATGCATGTACAAAAAAAAGGGCCTTCTCTGGGGTGGCACCCTGACTTTGGATTCCTTCCCAAGAGAGGTACACCTGGTATCAACATTGCATCTTTTCAGGCTAAAACCTTTTTATTTGCCCTTTTAAAAAGTATTGTTTTATTCCTCTCAATATTGTTGTATTGTTGAATGATTTATTGTACTGTTTTCCAATTTTTATTATGTATACTGCTCTGAATTGATTTTAGGATGAAGGTGTGGTTTATATATACATTATTCAAATAATTACATTAAATTAAATTAAAGCTAAATACATTTCAAAACACATCAGATATCAGAGTTTTGGCTATCCAATGCTAAAGTCTTAGATGAGGCTTCAGTTGTTTAATGCAATGAAACATATAACATCCAATGCTAAAGTCATAGATGTGGCTGCAAGGAAACATATAACAAGTTGGGATATTTTTTTTTTAAAAAGCCTACAGAATACACATATTTGTGTAACACATTTTACAACAGCAAAAATGTTGTTGATTATGAATTCTGCAATGCAATCAAAAGCCTTTATTCTGCTTTGAGAATCTGTGCTCTGTGGATTAAATGTGTGTGGAAAATAGGAGGCTTCAAATAAACAGTGAGCTATTGAGGAACACTGCACAATTCGTGTTCCACTCTGCTCACATCAAATGTTCGAGCGTTGTATATTTTTAGAATGCATGAGGAAAGAATTCTTTATTTTCCAAAGATGCCGTTAGAATCCTGTTTGTTTCTTCCACTTCCGGCACAGCTATCTTTTCCCTTCAGCGCTATAATCTCGTTTTCTCCCTCCGCTCCTCACCAACCCCTTCCCGCACCCAAATTCAACTCCATGTTGCGAAAGATTTCTCTGAAGCCACCAAGACAGGACATAAGAGATATATTTAAATACGCACGCAAGCTTTCAGAGGTTAAACACTTGATGGTCTATGCATAATCAATG
This sequence comes from Anniella stebbinsi, assembly GCA_029215795.1. NCBI lineage: Eukaryota > Metazoa > Chordata > Lepidosauria > Squamata > Anniellidae > Anniella > Anniella stebbinsi. The sequence goes on from JARDYH010000001.1 coordinate 222,327,673, forward strand.
TGTACGGTAGACCAATTATGATAGCTTTAATGAAATGCATGAATATTTAAAACTTAATGGATCTGACTTTGTAGTCGGCCTTACAGCCCTCTTTTAAGACATACGAACCAGTGGTAAATGTTGGCCTCCGGAGGGCAGCAGCGTGCTGTCGAATTTCCTGAAGCCGCCATTGTTTTCCTGTTCGCTCCCAGAACCAGCTGTGGCTTCCTGGTCTCCACACACCTTCCAAAAACCCAGCGCCTTTTCTCCTTATAAATTATTCACTTGTTCTGTACCAATTAGTTCTACCAGTTGCAAGGTTTGTTATCAAGTGAAGCTTCAAGACAGAACCTGAATTTAACGAACGATTAAATATTTATTAACACAGATGATTAAATATGCAGATACTCTGTGAAGCTTGTTCTTGGAACCATTATATTACCTTTTTAATACTAATGATTTGTATAATTAATTTTTTTTCCAGGGGAAAAAAAAGCCTGAAAGACTTTATAAAGGCATGGGGTGGGGGGTGAGATGGATCGGAGGACGGGACGTTAAAAAAAAGAAGAAAAGAAAATGAAATGCTACTGAGGCAGGGATCCTAAGCACTGAAATGCCTCGTTCTCATTCAGCGGCCCAAAAGTTAGTTAATTGCATAAACAATTTGTTTTAGTGTGTCTCCATCACACGGTTCTGAGAGAGAATGTGCAGCTTTCCCTACGATCAATACTAATTGTTCCGCTACGTTGAGCCATTTTGACAACAGCTAGGTTTGTGCCGTAGAAATACATCTTGCAGTGAGATAAGAGAGATTTGCTTTCAAATCACTTCATGTGGGCGTTATTTTTGTGTTACTGCTTTAATTTTTACAACAAGAAAAAAGAGAGAAAATGATATGGGGGATAGCAATCTTTAAAAAATAGCCCAAAATATTTCAGTGTGTTAAGATACATGTGACACTGTTTTTAAAAAAGAAGTTTTCCCTGTCATAGGTGTAACAAGTTTCATGTTTTTGTCCTCTTGGCAGCATCAATAGCTTATAGCCTTCAAATGAATAAGAAAGTATCTTAGGACCAATCCTATTCATGTTTAGACAGAAAAAAATCCCTACAAGTCCCAGTATTCCCCAGCCAATCCAGAGTTGTAGGACTTTATTCTGTCTATAAACATGCATAGGATTGTGCCCTTAAAATACACTCTTGAAGATTTTTTTCCTATTAGCCACTGGTGAGGGAGTCACTTGCTCAAAAGAGTGTCTGTGCCAAATTTCATAGATTCTGTCCTTTCCCCCCTCCTTTTATTGTGAATTTAACAAAACAGAACAGAAAATGAATTGTGGAAAAGAAAAAAGAAGGAACATTACATATATAGGAATGTTATCATTTCCCCCATCAGATATACCATTCATTAAAAAGGGGGGGAGTTATGCATAGATTTCAAGAAAAGCAGACCAAATATCCATGTATTTATCCACTCACAAGTGAAATCTATAAAACACCCGTTCAAACGTTAAAAGCGTTAAGTCCTCAGTCCATTGCATTATGAGAAGTGAACATTTATCCTTCCAACATAATAATATAAGGCTTTTAGCTGTCATACGGGCTCTAAAGATTCATTTGCGCTGACCATGTGTTAACTTCCAAGAAACCAGTAGGTAGTTTAGGAGGACATTCACATCATTCCATATTAAAGACTGTTTCAGTACAAAGTTTATCCTAATTATAACCTTCTCCCAAAAAGGGGGCAACTATTGGGCATTGTCAAGACATATGAATAAAAGAAGGTTCTGTCCTGTCGGTCATGCATTTCTAAAGGTCTTGCTTTTTTGGCCATAATTCCTTAAAAAAAAGAGAAATAATTTGTGCACCCTTTGAGAACAGAAAAGATAGGAAGAGGAATGCCCCTTGTCTTGTGCACTAAAAATGTATATACTGTATTTCAAGCTTCTGTTCACACCTCCGCCAACTTCTGAAGAGGATGCTTTGCAAGCAGTGTCCATATGCATATTTTGATTAATTGTTTTCCATGCTAAATGCTCTGGGATAGATCACAACACCTGCGACAAAATGGGGAGCAGAACCAGGTTCCTGATTCCATGCCCAAGATTGATGGCTGTGAATCTGCACGACCTGAGCCAGGACCGTCAAAGGTACCTTCTTCTGAGCCCAATTCACTCAAGAAGCCATCTGCTCCATAATGCCTGCCCAACAGCACAGTGACCCCTCCAGGTGAGAAGGCACAGGAGCAGGCAAATATTTTGGGCCGTGGGCACATTTGGCAATTCAATATCTAGGGTGTCCAGATGGCCCGGGGTTTCCCGGTCCTAACCTGGAAACCTAGGCCGAACCGGGGCAACCGGGGGGCAGCGGGGGAAAACCTGGGTGGCGGGGGGTCATGCGGCGGTGGCGGGAGGCGGGCAGCGCGAGGCACTTACCTGCTGAGGCGTCCACTTCCCTCTGGTGCTCAGAATCTACTGAGAAACAGGCTTCGCGGCCTGTCCCTCAGTAGTGCACCGGGTGATGATGTCATCACCTGGCGCGTACTGAGAGACAGGCCAGGAAGCCTGTTTCTCAGTAGATTCTGAGCACTGGAGGGAAGCAGATGCCCAGGTAAGGAGCGTGGGGCGGCGCGGGGCGGTGCGGGTGGGGGGGTGGCGCGGGCGCGCGGTGGGGGGGTTGTTTTGGGTGGCAGGGTGGCGGGGGGGTCCGGGATTTTGATTGTCATAATTTGGTCACCCTAAATATCCTGTCTTGGGCACTACCACAAAATGGCTGCCATGGGAGGCATAGCTAGTGACAAAGGACAAGTACCCTGACCTGAAGACTATGAACAAGGTAGATGTGGGGCCTCAGCTCCAACATTCTCAACAATTCCTTTGAACTCACAGTTTTCAGCACCAACAGAAATCTATTTCACAGTCCAGCTGCCAGTAAGAAAATGTGTTAATTTAAAAACAAGGAGGAAGGGTAGAGCACTTTCCATTAATGGCCATGGGCATCACATTGCCTATCTCTGCTTTAGGGAGTCTCACTTCTCAGGCAGTGAGATGGAGCCTTGTACGAATAATTTGGATGGTGGGATTTCTAAGGCCTCCATCTTTTGTCAGAGTAAGTATTTGAAAGTATCCAACGCAGAGAGACTCCATCTGCCCCTCCTGTGGAATCTTCATCTGAGGAGGAAGCTGACCTACCAGAGGCTGCAGCTTCTTCTTTTCCTCAGGACTTGCCGAAGGAAGAGAAGGGCCGTGCAGCAGAGGAGGCAGCTCCCTCAGAGAAGCCCCGGGAAAGTCATCCTCCTCCACCTCCTGTCTCCAACGAAGCAGGTTATGAGTCCAAAGAGAGTCGTCCACCCAGTCCTCGGGAAAGAAAGCGACTGAGGCATGCAGAGCAAGTCCAGCCGGCAAGAAGAAAGCTGGTTTCTGATGACACGATAATCAGTGGGGTGGGGGGAACAATCATCAGTTGTGTTTATTATCATGTCATGTGGAGGGGAACACACAACACACATACAACTGACAGTATGCTATTTGAGGCACTTAAACAATGGAGAAAAACAATGGGCTTGCATGTTGTTTATCCCGAATTCCATTGTTTAAAGTGTTGTGTGGAGGGAACCTCCCTCTCTCCGCATACTATTCCATTTGGGCATAGAGTTCTGTCGGCCAGAGCAGCCGAACCCTGCCCCCCGGCTGCTCTGAGACAGCTGGCAGAACTTGCAGTGCATGCTGGGAGATGGCTGGAGGACTGAGGGAGGCGGGAGAGAGGAGACGCTGCAGCCCAGATGGACGCCAGGACTTTCAGCCACTCAACGGACGGAGTAGCAATATGTTGTGTGGGGAGTATCCCCTGCTTAGTGTACTGTGAATACGTTATCCCCTCCCCCCTTGCCTAAAGTGTCATCCAAAACCAGCTTGTGTTTGCGACTGCAGAAACACAGCATGGTGGACACCGACTTTAAGTAGCTAGCTGAGGACAGGCTCAGTAATGAGACACAGCTGGGGATGGGTGGATCCAGGCTGAGACGCTGCATAAAAGCTGCATAAAAAATGAGAGGCATTTCTTTGCTGGGAACAACCAATGTGAGGTAGCTAGCTTCACTGCCTGATCCTTGCTCGTGGATTCTCTCTGGCTTTGATCCTTGATTTGGACTCTTGATTTTGGACTTTGGATACCTGCTGTGTGAGCTGTGATGATTCGGCCCTCTAGACTCTTCAGGAGTTTCTCTTGCTGCAGAGGAACCCAGAGCGTCTCTGCTGGCTGCATTCCCAGGAAGGACAGATAAGGGGTTTGCTGGCTGGTTTCCCAGGAAAGGCCTGGTGCTCTACACCTCAGACACGACACCTCATGAGAGCCTTCTGAGGACAAGTCAGAACAGCGGGCTCTTACATTCTGAGCCAAGAAAGCTATTTGCTTCTTGCAACAGAGATTTCTTGGAAAGTCACCCTACAGGGATAGATACTTCCTCATCTTCACGCTTGTCAGGGCATTTCCTATATTGAAGTATATATTGACATGTTCAACATCTTAAGCACCACATTACCCAAGGGCTGGATTAGAACATATGCTGATACCAAATCAGTGTTGCTAAGTCCCAACCTGGAGATTACAAAAAGCTCAGAGGTAGCAAGAGAGATTCAGCAGGAGGGCATGCAAAGTGAAATAGGGGGAAACACACATTTCCCCCTATGTGCTTTTGTAATACTGTCTCTCTGTTAACCACATCCCTTAAAAAAGAAGAGAAGAAAGGAGAAGCTGAGAACAGAAGGAAAGCAAGAAAGATAAATAGTTTTAATATGCAAATAGACAGCCCCTTTATTTATTTAAAACATATTTTGGCTGCCTTTCAGGGCAGAAGCCCTCACAAGGCAGTTTACAATCATAAAATACATAACCCCCCTTATCTCCACCCCCAACCCAGCAATGAGGTTTACTACCAAATAACGCTTGATCATAACTATCAATTTTACTAGTGAAGTAAATGATACATGACCACTAATTTTGTTACATAACCATCAGCTTCGGATCTGCTCTTTCACTTGAATTGAGACCAGCTCCTTATTTTATTTCGGAATGATAATGTGAAGAAATTAAGCCGCTTTCTAGTATTCACAGAGAAGCAGTTTATTTGCCAATCTTCTTGCTTTTTAACGTTTTGCTTTGTTTTTCTCTCCATGGCAATTTTAGTCTGAACATAAGCTTTGCCATGGCAGGCAAGCTAAATGTGGCTTCAATGCTGGACATTGATACTATCAATGCAGGTGTGCTTCTCTTTGTTGGGGGTAGATATGCTGGTGCAGGTCTTCATGATATGGTGTTTTACTGTAATGATGGACTCATTAACACTGGAGTCAAGTTCCTTGAAGTGACATAGTTCTGTTTGAAAGTGTTTGAGATCTCAACCTCTTGTCCAACTCTGATGTCCTGCAATGATCGTTTTATATTAGTCACTACAGGGTAACAAATAGGGCAAGAGAAGTCTCTGCTTCCCTGGACAAGTATTGAATGCAAAGCACTACAGAGTGCTCCAAGCAGGGTAAATTCCACAGGTAGTTCTACAGGGTTATAGTTTCCTTTTGGTGAGAAAGCACTGGAGATATTTGTGGAATCTTTATAACCTCTCTTTTTAACAAACATAAGCCAAATTACATGCATAGGATGGAGCTCTGCCTATTGTTTTATTTTACTTAACTACGAGCTCTGTGTGTGTGTGATTTTCATCAGGAGCGGCATGAGTGACGTGGCCATTTATCCCTTCCCCAGTTGCACCTTTTCTTTAAAATCAACATTCTGTGTAGCATTGTGACTTGGTTAAAAAATAATAATCGAATAACATGAGGGGAACTTTTTGCTAAGTCCCATAGCCATACAGGGGATCTTTGAGGGGTGGGGGTCATGGCCAGGGAGGGAAGGGATTACCTTCTCCTCCTCCTGTGCTGCAATTTCAATGACAATTGCCCCTGCTACAGCAGTAATTAATTAAAGGAATGCAATCAACATAGCTGCATGATATGGATTAAGGATAACATGTAGTTTGGACTGAATACAAGGGGGGCTTTGTAGAAGCTTCGGATCTATGTGAGCCCACTCTCTCTCAGCTGTGCTCTTTCGTAGCTGTGAAGCTTTAAATCAACAGATTTCCTTCCCTTGCTCACATGCTCATAAAGTGAAATAGAGGAGTTACTTCTGAGTTGACATGCAAACATTCATCACACCCCTGACTCTCCCTGCAGTGGGAGGGGTACCCATAAGTTCACAACTGCAAAATAGTGCAGCAGTAAAGTAGGGCTGTGCTCTGCCTCGGCCTGAATCCAAAGCGGTCCGGGATTGGCCTGAGGCTGAAGGGAAGTGGCACCGAAGCCTCGGGCCGATTCAGGGCAGCACTGGGCTGCTCCCCCTGCCCAACTCACCTCCCTCCCTGCCCTCCCCAGTCACCTCCACCACCACTGGGACTTACCTTCCAGTGTGTCCTCGTCAGAGCTGAACCACGATTTAAAGGAAGATCGTGGGGGCTCTCTATTTTGAATAGATCTATGGCTGCAAACTACGGCAGCTGTAAAGGGCCATCTCTGATATTGTGGGGCCCTAGATCTATCAAAATAGGTAGGGTGACCAGATAAAATCCAGGTCAGGGCTCATGTAACTTTAACAGTTGTAGAGAAAAGGGAATTTCAGCCAGTGTCATTTGCAATTAGTTCCTGGTGATATTCCCTCTTCATCACAATTGTTAAAATTGCAGGGGCCTTGCCTTCTTTTGTATATGGTCACTCTAGTATAGTGCATGCACCTTTAACTGTTGTGATGAAGAGGGAATTTCACCAGGAACTAATTGCATACAAATGACACTGGCTGAAATTTCCTTTTCTCTACAACTATTAAAATTACATGAGCCCTGACCTGGATTTTATCTGGTCAGCCTAAAAATAGGGGGGGGGGCACTATCTTCCTTTAAATCATGGCTTGGCTCTGCAGAGGACACATGTGAAAGTAAGTCCTAATGGCAGTGGTTCCGGGTTTGGGGGGAGGGAGGAAAGGAGCAGGAGGAGTTAGGTACGGAGTTGAAGTCTAATGGACTCTCAGTTGGCCTCCCCCCGGCTTTCCTGGGTAGCTCGCTGTGTGGCTGCCACCCAGGGACTCTGCAAAGACCAAACAGCCTCAGGCCCTCCAAATCTCACCTTGGCTTCAGTTCCGAGGTGAGGTGAGCAAGCCCCGAGGTGGCCCAAGGTGAATTGGGCCCATTTCAGAGACCTCAAAATGGCCTCTGAGGTGGGGGGCTGTGCGCAGTCCTACAGTAAAGAGTGGAAAGGCAGTGACTGAGCCCACGTTTGCAATAGCACAGTTTCAAAGTAGCAGGAGTGGCTCCCCTCTCCTCGGCAAAGTGCGATGGAAGGCAATGAGTTACTTCCGAGTAGGCACGTTTAGCCCTCTGCTTTCACCCCACCACTGCCTCATGCAACTTTCCCTTCGGCCAATCAGTGCCAATTACATCAGCCCACACTGATGCCATCTCAGGTCCCATGGGCTCCCAAACTGCATTGAATCCACAGGGATGGAAAAATCAGTCACAGAATGATTTGGGGGGGGTGGGGTGGAAATGGATTTTAGGGCAAGAAACACCGCACTAGCTACAGACAGGGGGATGCATTAACTGACACAATCAATTTGGGGGTGAAGTAGAACTGGAGTTAATACCCCCCAGTTAACAAGAAACATTTAAACCTCCCATGAGCGCAATGGTACCAGCAGAGTGGTCTAATTGGATATAGGTTGTGATGTAGCAGCTGAAGTGCATGCCTCTGGTCAGACCTGAAGAAACATAAGGGGAAGTCTAGAAATGAATTATTTGGGGGGGGGGGGGTTGCGATTGTGAATGAGGCATCTCCCTAAGTGTTATCATTAGCAAAAGAACCTGATTTTCTCCTTTTGCTCCCCACAACACATTATGTCAGAATTAGATTTTGAGATGACTGCTTTGGCAATCTGATTAAAAATATATCATTCATAAGTTGAAGTGCTCCATTTGAAAAGTCTTCTCATCTCTGATAAGGGAGAAATGGACATCAAATCAGCAACAAAGCGATAGAAGCACACAGAAAAATTGATGAGAGCTGGTTCTTGCTCTCAAATCCTTACATAAATAGATAGACACACAAATCATGCATACTGTCCTAATATGTGCATGTGCCCCTATGCTCATTTTTCTGATACATATGATAATAACAATAAATTTATTTCTTACCCGCCACTCTGTTTTGATCGAGGCGGGGAACAACAGTAAATATAAAATATTATAAAATACATAAAACTGATTAAAAACATGGCACACATTATTAAAATAGCAATAAAACATAATAAAAAACATCCTTAAAACATTCTAAAATTCCACTGGATATGCCTGCCGGAAGAGACCAGTCTTTATAGCTTTCTTAAATTCTAAAAGACTGTTAAGCTGACGAGTCTCCTCCGGCAGGTCATTCCACAGTCTGGGAAAGGCAGAAGAAAAGGTCCTCTGGGTAACGGCCTAGTCTTGGCCAATCCGTTTGCTACAAAAGACGGGGAAGGATCACATGGGCAGGATCTACACTACTGCTTTAAAACGGTTTATAACACTAGTGACTACTATTAGGGCCCAGGACACACTCCATATACAGTTTTCAACCCTTTTTCAAAGTGCCATATCCTGCTTAGCGTAGATCGGGCCAGGGATGTGGTGGTGAACACGCACAAATTTGAGACTGACCTCTGATTCCCACATGTAGTTCCCCATTTCTTGGCATCTTTAATTGATTGACTGCTCTTCCGACAGAAGAACTCACCGTTATGATAAAGGGCTCCAATTGACGACATTCATTTCCGTTTGTAATGTATTTTGAATGTGAACCGTGGAAAAGGAAGGAGAATGTATTCTATTTCTAAATCCAGTACATTAGCTGGCATTAGTTATGCCGTTGTCCTAAGGCATTTCAATTTTCTCGTGTATTAAATTATGATCCCGGTTTCTTTTACATCTCTCAACCTGCACAGCTCTGTACAGCAAGCAACCTATAACAAAGAAGAACAAGTCTTCATGGCTGTATAATATGCCTGGTAGGTAATACTCCGTTCTTAAGTAATGCAATAGCAATCCAAGTCAAAAAGACTGATTGCAGGGTATTTCACCTGTACATAGAGGAACAAAACGGGAAACAGGCATGAATGGCTGGAGCTCATTGGCTGTAACAGGTGGAGTAGGGCAGTTACAAATATAAATTGGCTTGACATTCTAATCAGGAATTGGTAGTGTAGAAGAATATACTGAAGTATGAGAGACAGTAAAAGGCAAAACAGTCTTTTGTAATTTCCTGGCCCAACAGGTAGAGGGAATAAATATGCTTTAGTCCCAATGTCTAACATGATGTAAGGTGTAGGTACGTCAAGGACTAGAGCCATACGTATTATAGACAATACATGAGTAACATGGAAAACACATACATACAACCTGGTATGGTAATAGGAAACACATACATACAACCTTCCCCAACCTGGTACCCTTCAGGCATTTGGACTTCAAGTTCCAACAGCCCCATTGACATGGCCAGTGGTCAGGGATGAAGGGAGTTGTAATCCAACACATCTGGAGGGCTGCTCTTGTCTATGCCCTAGTCACCTCTTGCCTTGCCTATGGAAAGCTTCTTCTCTCTGGTCTTCCATTGTCTCACCTTTATCCACTCACACCCATCCAGCACTCTGCTGCCAAAATTATTAATGTCTGTCATCCTTAAAACCATTCCTAGGCCTCCTGACCATCCTGGATCCTGGTCAAGTGTCTTGTCCTGTCCTCCAAGCCTTCCATGGCCTTGCTCCTCTTTATCTCTCTGCATGTAAATCTGGACACATTCCTTCCTGTGACCTGCACTTGTTCAGTTCCACCAGCCTCAACCATCCAAAGGTCTCCTGCTCCCTGAAATGACTCTGCCCATTTTCCCTTGTTGCCCCTTATGCCTGGGATTGCCTCCCAGAACTGTTCTGTGTCACCATTGCTCTTATTTCCTTTTAAGACCCTCCTCAAAATTAATCTTTTCTGGGGAGCTTTTTGATCATCCCTCCTGTCCCGGGGTGTTGAACCTCAGTCCCATGGGGCAAATCTATCCCTCCTGGACCTCATCCCTTTCTCCCCACTGCCAATCGTTGGCTGTTTTTCCACCTTTTGTGCAGTTTTCCCCATTCTAAATGGTTGAAATGTCTCTCCCAAAGCTTAATTTCTGGAGGTAAGAGATTTAAGCTAAAACACTCTGGTGGTAGTGGAGAGGTATTTCTAGTATTTTAGGACTTGCCCTGTTTGCCTTCAAGCCTACCCATTACTGGCATGTGGCACCTGAGATCTTCTCTGGAATTTAATTGCCCATCAGGTTCAGCACCCCATGACCTCGTCCCTATACCTTATTGCAGCCAAAGTATATGTAATTGAAATAATCATGTACTCTTCCCCTGCCTACCCATGTTTCCATTTCTCCCTTCCTCTTGTTTCCCTGATCTATTTTAGATTGTAAACCCCTTGGGATTGGGATGCATCATAATTGTTCTTTGTAAAACATCATGTACATTGATGATGATGATGATGATGATGATCATCATCATCATCTAAGAAGAGCTCTGCTGGATCAGACCAAGGGTCCATCTAGTCCAGCACTCTGTTCACACAGTGGCCAACCAGCTCTCATCATCACCACAACCCATACCCATCATCATCACCATCACCACCACCACAACCCATAACACCACCGCACAACCCCTCTCCTGCTCATCAAGCCCTAATCAACTCCAGGCATATCTTGCATCCAGAGACCACCATCTCTAGCACCATCCACAAGCTGCACAACTGGCGACAGAGATGGTATGCATTCATTTTAAAAAGGAATGAAAAATACACGGCCGGTGCCCCATTCATTTCATGCCCACTTTAACGCAAGGTGAATGTAAAAATAATACCCGATATGGGTACACATTTTTTCACATTTACTTGGGCCAGTCTGCTTGAAATCTGAAAGGGAGGGTGCTCCAGGGGAGGTAGGTAGTACAATACCCACCCATTACATGCTGTTCAGATGGAAAGTGTCAAAGTTACAAGCAGGAGTTACTGGCTGGGTCTTCCTTTGAAATTAAAAGATGTCTCCCTTTTAAAATTGTCTCTAAAACAGGGACTCTTTGTCCAATCTGCTGGACATTGGGTAGATATATGACACCCTGAGGGCGTAGTACAATGCCTGTAAATGCCCATGAATTTGGATGAAAAATACTACAGGCAGTAGAAAACAGGGCTGGTATTCACTGAAATCAATTGAAAAGTGAAGACTAAGATAAAATGAAAAGGCATGCAGTTAAAACTAAGGTGAAATTAAAACAAATGTAGCTTAGAAAACGAAAACAATGAAACAGTGTCCCCACATTGCACCCCCGCAACTGGCCATAATGCTGCTATGAATGGCATTCCCATTGCACACACAGAAGCCTTGGATTTCGCCAACGTCTGTGATGGCCTTAACTGGGATCTTTCCAACAAGCAGTCCTCAGGGATGTTGTGCATTCTCCAGACCTGAGGAATGTCAGTGAAGTTACATCTGATTGCGCATCACACCCTGCATACTGTATTGCAGTAAAAGATCTTGTGGAAATAAACACAGATGAGAAAAAGGAGTTAAAAGGATGAAACTGCCAATTTTAAGAAACCAAACCGATCTACACCAAGCAGGATACAACACTTTGAAAACATTTGAAAACTGTATATGGCGTGTGTCCTGGGCCCAACAGTTGTCACTACTGTTATAAACCATTTTAAACCATTTTAAAGCAGTAGTGTAGATCCTGCCCTGACAAAATCAGTATGTGACGAAAGGAGCAGGACACATCTTTTATAGAGAGAGTTCATATACATCTGGAATTCTGAGACCAGAACTCCATTTCAATTTTGTTTGATGAATTTAATCCATGTACTTTTAAAATTGAATAAACAAGTTTTTTTTTAAAAAAATCTTCTTATAAAGTCCCCTAACTGCCACCTTGAATGAACAACAGAAATATAATTCCCATTCACTTGATTTCCCTCTGCCAGATCCATCTCAGGTTGGATCATGATGGATAGCATTACTTTGTCACATTGCAACACTTTATAAATAACCAAACACAGGGATATACAGTATATTGACAATTGCAGTTTAAGTGGCTGTGGAAACAGTTAAAAAAGAACACACTCCATAGTCTAGCCCATTTGCTATGGATATTGAGTTTGCTGCATATCTCCACAACCAGTTCCTTGATGATGCAAAGAAAGATGTGTATTTTTATACATATAAACTTTACAAAATCTAAGATAAGTTTCCATGTTGCTGGGCCGCTAAGGAGAAAAACAAAACAAAAAATACAGAGGTACCTGGGGAAATGGAAGACATGCAAAAGAGATTTGTTAAATAAATATTGAGTGGCATTAGAGGATATTAATGCTTCCCATCCCTTGTGGTTCTTTTTTAAATAATGATATTTAGCATTCTTTAGTAGAGCAGAGGATTCACATTTGATTTATATTGGTATCAGAGCTGAAGAAATCATGATGCATGTTGAAAAAGGAAAATCACAAATGTGCGAACCCTTAAATGAATATATATATATATATATATATGTAAATTAGCATGGTTGCTGAAATGAACAATGATGGATGCTTGCTCCTTGTGGTTTGGGCTGATTGTAGTCACAATTAGGGGTGTGCACCGGATTGGTTCCGATCCACGATCCGGACCCAATCTGGGGGAAATCAGATACAAGTATCCGATTCCCGCATCTGGATTGTTCGATCTGAACCGAACTGGTCCGGAAGGACCCGATCCGGTTCGGAGAAGATCGAACCTCCTCCCACCCCTTGCGCTCCTTACCTGCCAGGGCTGTCCATTGCCCCGGCAGGTAAGGAGCGCGAGGGGGGAGGCAGGAGGACCCCCTACTTACCTGCCAGGGCGGCCGCTTCCCTCCGGTGCGTGGCTCTACTCAGAAACAGGCTTTGTGGCCTGCCTCTCAGTAGCGCACCACCTGGTGCGCTACTGAGAGGCAGGCCACGAAGCCTGTTTCTCAGTAGATCCACGCACCAGAGGGAAGTGGATGCCCCAGCAGGTAAGGAGCGTGAGGGGGAGAGGGCTTACCTGCCGGGGCACCCGTTGCTGTCCGCTGCCTCCCGCTGGTCGAATTTACTGAGAAACAGGTTTCGCGGCCTAGTTCTCAGTAGAATGTCATGTGATGCACCTGGTGCTCTACTGAGAACTAGGCCGCGAAACCTGGTTCTCAGTAGATTGGACCAGCGGACAGCAGCGGGCACCCTGGCAGGTAAGGAGCGCTAGTGGGGGGGAGGGACAGGGAGAGGAGAGTTAGGCCCCCACTCACCTGCCCCCATGTTTTCGCCATAGGCTTGCACTGGGGGAAAGCTTTCTTTCCCCCAATGTAAGCCTATGGCAAAACAGCTAAAATGGCATCCGATCCGAAAATCGGACGTCCGATTTTCGGATCGGATTCGGGTCCGAACTGAACCGGGAAGCCTCCAATCCAATCCTATACTATCTGAGGCCTTGGTTCTGGTTCTGATCCCGGTTCCGATCCGATTCGGGGGGTATGCACATCCCTAGTCACAATATTGTTGGCTCAGAAGGGTGGGAATGGCTGGGGTGGAGTGAGTCTTCGTACGAAAGGCTGCTGCTGCCTCCCCTAGCATCCACTGCCTAACGTTGGCTACTTTATTCTACTTAATGATAGGTCCAGCCCTGATCTGCATATTCAGTGAGGTTCCATTTGATACAGATTAATGTTAATAATCTCATGATGTGGGATGAGATTTACCTACAGAAAGCCCAGGGTATATGTTGAGTGGGCAGGTCCCCTCCTTCGGCATTTCATAGAGAGGACTATGAGGGGCCATAAGTAAGAGAAAAACTAGTCATTGACCAGCTTCGGACAACTGCACTGTGGGAAGGAACCATTGTTCCTTTGCCCCTGCTTGTGCAGCGTGTGCAGCCTCCATTTGCATAATCTTCTGCGATGCAGCAAGGATCGGTGTGTTGCTTTGTACCCACCCTGCAATCTCTACTGCATGCCCTGAGTTTTAGGGTGGGCATGAAGCGAACACCACTGATTCCCGCACTGGGTTCGCACAACACACCAACCTCTGCTGCATCACAGAAGATTATGCAAATAGGGGTCGCACGGGGGAAGGAACCGCAATAATAATTCCTTACTCTGCTGTGATAATCCAAACCCAGCCAATGTCTCTGAACCAGGAGAGCTTGCCCAGATAATACTGAAGCAGAAAGAAGCAACCTTCTCTACCTCAGTTTAATAAGACCTGCGCACAGGAGGGAATTTATTTGCCTGTTGGAAATCTCTTATATTTAAATGAAGTTGTTGCTCTTTAAAACTCCAGAAATGTGAGTCTTCTCTCCTTATTCTGGGGAAAGAAGTGCAAAGAGTGCAAGATGCTTTCATGTGCTTGTATGCTCCAATGTGTTTGTCTTTCTCCATTTTGGATTCTATTGCTTGAACAATGTAGAATGTTTCCTGTTCCGGTCAGGCAGCTACATATGTACCTATAGGTGTGAGTCAGCCTTTCTTAACTTGGTGCCCTCCAGATGTTTGGGACCATTTGTAACTACTGGCTGGCTGGAGTTGATGGAAGCTGAAGTCCAAAACATCAGGTTGGGTGATGCTGGTGTGAGTGATCCTGAAGAATACCCATTTGTGATCTGTCTGAAACGTTGGAGGCTGAGTTCATGTCATTGCCTCCAAATGGTGCCCCTCTTGGTGATTTGTGTTTTAGAGTTATATGAAGAGTCTGTCGGTCAATGTAACACATGACATTAATTTTCAGCCTCAAGTCGTCCATCATTGCCACAACCAATCTCTGAATTTAGGATGCAGTGTTGGTAAATTTACTCTCACAAAAGGTAGGGAGCCATGTATAGTGGGTATTAACCTAAAGGCAATACAAACACGGCCTCCTATTTAATGCAAATAGCTTGGGGCACATCCAAGCCAATCATATAAATAGGATTCTGAAACTATTTTTGCTTTGGTGCCCTTTGATTCAAAGAGATCAAGGTATCCTGCAGAGCAACTATGTTACTATGTAGGAACTTTACATCTAAAATGGGCAGAGGTGCTTGATCCTGTTCCCTTGTAAGCCAGTGGTGGTTATGACATTGACTTCCCTGGCAACTGGATCAAGCCCTATAATATATATTTTTCTATCTCTCTTTTTACAAGAAACTGGAAAGGAAAACTTCAATGAACTTTGCTGTAGGTATGAAACTAATTGCTCCTACTTTAACTTCCAGGCTTGGTTTCGACTTTCTTCTTTTACAAATGAGCTATTTAAAATAACCCATTTTTTTTTGTTAATGTTAACCCCACTAATGAATTCCCTCACCTAGCATCCACCCTTCTTTTCTATATTCCAGAAATCTGTCATTTTAACAAGTTGTAATGGAGGGTCTTCAGTATCTGAATATATTGATTGATGCTAGGTTTATCTTGAAATCTTGTTTTTCATATATATTTTTCCTAATGGCCAGATTTGCCTCATTTGAAATAGCCTTATTTTAAATGCACATTCATTCAGTCCAAAGAGAAATTAACATTAAAGCTACGATCCTTAATATGATTAAACAGGACTAAACTCCAGTGAAGATTGCAGGGCTTTTTTCTGAATAAGTATGTATAGGATTCCACTGTTCATCATCTATATGCCTATGATTTGTAGCTCAGGGAATAATTTGAAAGCAACATTTCTGAAAGCAACTAGTAAAAATGGTAGATTAATTAAATATACTAATCTCTCTCTTAAATCTTTGTTTAATATATTACTTAACTCATCATTTTGATCATTTTTCTTTAAACAATTTACACATATTCCAAAATACATTCCCTTTCTTTCTTTCTTTCTTTCTTTCCAAATGTTAGGTACTGAAAAACATCAATTTGCAGGGGTGGGTGACTTGTGACCCTCCAAATGTTTTGGGCGTAGAACTCCCCTCAGCCCTAGCAGCATACATAGCCAATGGTGAAGGATCATGGGAGCTGTAGTCCAAAACATCTGGAGGTTCACTAGTTGCCCATCCCTGCTACTCCGTGAATTTACCATAATTGAAAAATATGGCTATTGCCATTCAGAGTCATGCTGGTAGTTAGTATATGCTTATGGTTATTCACATTTTTTTTCTGTTTAATAAAGGTGAACTAAATACAAGCAATTCACAACTACTAAGAGCAGAATCCTGTACATGTCTCCTCAGATGTAAGTCTCATTGATTTCAAAGAGGCCTACTCACCAATAAGTGTGTATAGGTGATATTAGAGAGGTTGAAATGTTTGATTCCCTTTCTCTGCTTTTCAGAATTTTGAGCACAAATTTCTCATAAATATTTATAGGAAATGCCTATTAGTTATTGGGGAAGATATTTGGGGGATACTCTATGTACATCTATAATTCTAATAATAAAATATTCCTACTTGAAGACTTTACGTTAAAGTTAACAGAATAACAGTTCTATCTGAGCAATGATTATGCATGTTCATCAGCTTTATAGCAGGAAATATTAACAAATCAGTAATGATATACATAAATATTAGTATACTATAACCAACATTTAGTGCATTGAAATAAACTGCCAGGAAAAAATACAATATACCAGGAGATAAGCCAGGAGAAAAAAATAATGAAATGAATGGATGGATGAAACATTTCCTCGAGAAAAAACAAGAAAAAAGGTGTGTGTATGTGTGAGTGTCAGGGAGGGGGGCAAGTCTAGAAGGATAAAACTCTAGTTCACTAAAGAATATTAAAGCAACAATTTTATATTTAAAAAGTCTCCCTGATTTATTATTTATATTTATTTAAAACCTAGAATTAAAACCCTACTTGCCTCTTCCCCCTTCTCTCTGTACACAGTTGTTTGCTCCTCTAAGCCTTCCAACTTTATTAAAATGACCATCTTTCCAGTAATTTTTTTCTGATATCTTTCTGTAGTTCTGAATTGATGGGTTAGCTTCTCCACTACTAGTATATGCCATATTCAGGACTGGCTGAGCTATCCAGCAAGGTAAAGCAGCCGCCGCAAGTGGCAGACTTTGAGTGCCAATAATGGCTGGTTCATAAGAGATTCACAGTGCAAGCCTGTGCATGTCCTCTCAGAGGTAAGCCCCACTGAGTTCAGTGGGACTTATGGATTGGTAAATTTGCATAGGATTGCAACTTTTATTATTATACATTAGGGTAGGGGCTAGATGGGCAGATTCCATTAGGATCCCCCCCCTCCCCCCCGGTCAGGCACCTGTCTTCCTTGAGCTGGGCCTGCTCATATTTCAGCACTGAAGTTGATGATGCTTCTGGTTTGCCTTTATGAGCTATAACAGGAAAGACCTAAGAAAGATCGTGCCTGAAACCCTAGGGAGCAACTGCTGCCAGTCAGTGTCAACCATACTAGGCAGCTACCTATGTCCTCATGTACGACCCCTTCCCAACCTAGTGCTTTCCAAATGTGTTGGATGTAACATAGGTAGTCTACAGTAAGGTGAAACAAGAAGTGGTTTTATTTCTTGGTCTTTCTTCATACAGTTCTCAGTTTGGCATCCATCTTGGAACTCAAGCCAAAAGCAGAGAGCTGAAGCATGCTCCATTCCAACAAATTTAAAGAAACTTGTTTGCCTTTTGAACACTAGGTGGCAACAACATAAACATATATTACCCTGGACTGCAAGTCCCATCATATCTGGGAAGGAAGAGAGTTGCTGTCCAATGCATTTGGAGGGCACCAGATAGGGTAAGGCTGAGATATAATATAACCATTCTTGCTGCTGCAGGTAATATACACTTAGGTCCCTTGTAGGTTCCACTGAAATCCATAGTACTGCTGCTGAATTGTGACTCAGTGGTTTTTTTTAATGTGAGTTACTGGAACATTACTGCAATCCAAAGTTTCTTTGGAATTGGAGATTGCAGATTACACCCGATTTTTAAAAAAGATCCATAAACACAGTATTGCAGTTGTAAAGGATTTATTTTTATTTCCTTCAAAATATAGGAGTCTCCTCCCTCCATCCCCTGCAGAACTGATGACAGTAGTAGGGTAAAGGGCAACCTTCCCCAACCTGTGTCCTCCAGATATGATTGACTACAACTCCCAGCATTCCCTGTCAGCGTGGCCAATCACCATGCTGGCTGGTAATTATGGATGTTGTAGGCCAACCCATCTGGAGGGCACCACATTGGGGAACTCCTGCACAGGGCACCTGGATTCCAACTAGGATGAATGTGCCATGGGAAGGCATGTGTGTCTGGAAGGGGCAGGGAGTTCCACACATTCAAGGGCTGAAGCTCTACTGATTGCATACAGGAATAAGTAGGAGGCTCAATTTGGAAGATTATATTCCCACACACAGAAATCTGTTTTCTCTGAACCGATTGCTCTTGCTAGATACATGTCCTGATTTAACTTGTTCTTTGATCAAGTGGCTGTTGTCTTGGGCTGTAAAACTGTAGGCTGGTAGAGACACAGCCTTTTTAGTGGTGGTCCTGTACCTGTGGAACTCCCTCCCAAGCGATATACATCTGGTGGTCCCACCTTTAAGAGATTGATCAATGGCCTTAGTATTCATTTGTGTCCATTTGTTTTGAATTTAGGTGCTGGGCCGGATATTTAACTCTTTGAACTGTTACTTTGTTTTTAAACTGTTATATCCCAATGGGTTTTGCTGAGTTGCATATTATTTCGAGATTGCCATTTTAGCTTTGTAATGGCAATGGGATAGTTTTAGTTATATGTGATATTTTTTTAATTGCTTCCATGAACAGTCTTAGGCAGGGCTTTGGCCCCGAAGGGTGGCATATATAGATTTGAAATAAAACTTGTTGGCATTATAAAAAAAAGATTCCTTTGCTGTTACAAAATTTACAGCACGTTCAAGAAAAGGTTAAAGTTTATTCTAAAAATTCGAATCGATTTACGTTGTGTGTGTTTAAACCATACAAAATTGTTTGTTTCTAGGAGCCAGTGTCCTCTGTATTTTAAAAAACAAATGTAGTTACCTGTTCCCATCTTGGCACCGTTGCTGCAGAGGACGGTGGATGCTTCCTTATACATTATGTATCAAGGCATCTTCCGTTAAGGATCTGGGAATTCCCTCCATGGCATATTTAGAAAGTATTATTGGCATTCCGTCCCATGGTGTTACCAGTGAATGACATGTCAGTGCCTTGATGCCTGATGTTAATTATTCACAATCTGCCATTTCCATTGTACTGAGATAGCTTCTATCCAGGCTGACACAAAAAGATTTAGCAAATAGCATTACCAGACTCTGGAGAGTGATAGAGAGAGAAATGGGAAAAGACCCAACTTTTGCTAAAGTTGAATAAGAAAAGGAAACGATGGGGACTTGCTGGCAAGGAAAAGTTGTTACCTTTCACAATTTGACGATGTCTTAGGCAGACAAAAGAACATCGTCGCCCAGTAATGGCTGTTGATTTTGACATTCTGCCATTGACAAACAGATGTTACACTCGCTCCCATTAATTAAAACAGTAAATGATGGCATTTGGGGGCAGGCTAGAGGAGCTTGTCAGATTCTGGATTTAATGGGGGGTAAGGATGGTTTCCCCATGAAACGCTAGAAAGCCTGGAGACAGGAGGAGTGCAGAGTAAATAACATTAGGGATCTGCAAGGATGAATAGAATTAAGAGGTTTCTGACAAACATATTAGGATTTGGATGAGCAGCTGATCTATTTGTCAAATAAAAGTTCTGTAAATAAAGATGCACATAATAAAAGTTTGCCTTGTTCTATAAGTTTGGTCAGGAATGGGGAGGTGCTAGGAATGCTAGAGAAATCCATTGGGGGGTGGAGTTCAATGGGCTTTCCTAGGCTCGGCCACCTGGACTTCGTTTTGGTTCCTTCTGCGGCGCCAGATTTAATCTGCAGCCAATTGGGCAAGTTTGCGGATACTCCAAGAACTGAGAGCAGTTTTTGAAGGTTCTGTAATTTTTCACAAATTTCTGACCAATCTGTGCAAATTATGGGGGGGGGGGGATTGTGGGAATTCATGCACGTTATGGCCAAATTTGAGCAAATTGCTGAGAAATGTGTGCAAATTGCAGAACCTTAAAAAAATACTCAAAAATTCCCCCAGTGTTGGAGAATAGCCTGCAGCTTGGGTCAAAGTCACAAGCTAGTCATAGACACTGCAGAACTCTGTCGAGCCAAAAAGAACCTACATCTGTAGGATGTAGCTATCCCTGCTTTATGTTATAGTACAGGGCCAGCCCTACCATAAGGCAGAGTAGGGAGGGCCTCCCTTGCAGGCAGGAGTCTTTATCAGCTCTACTTGAAGATGTTAGGTACTGAACCTGGGATCTTTTGCATGCAAAGGAGGTATTCTACCACTAAGCTATTATTCTTATTCTTATTATTCTTATTTCATTGGTAGTTGAGGCTCTCTGGGTCGTTCATGACAATTCACAAAAAATACAACTTCAGCATTATAAACGCGACGCAACATTAAATAACACAACGTTATAATAAAACAGTCTAAAAATATTTAATGTACAAAATTTAAAAACAGTTAAATAGCTAAAAACAATTTCAATATAATTCAATAACAGACCTGTTCCAGACAGCCGACATAATTAACTGCCTGTGTGTAGAAAGCAGTCTTTACCTGGCACTGCGTTGGCGGCAGGTGAGTCTAAGTGGGGAGCTCATTCCAGAATTGAGGGGCCACCACTGAGAAGGCCCTTTCCGTTGTTGTCACCTTCCATGCCTCTCTCGGAGGAGACATTCGGAGGAAGGTCACAGATATTGATCGTAGTGTCTGGGTAGGTTCATGTTGGGAGGTGTATTGTGGTCCTGAGCTATGGCTCTTCTCCGCTCAATGTTGCTCCGGGTGATAAAGTTCCCAATGCAATTCAAAGTAGATTTTATTACAAGACAATTGTGTGCCCACTGTAATTGCATAGATGAGTGCAGGCAATATTTAGGAGTGGAACACTTTAATTAGCTTCTAAAGCTGTGTCATTTCTCTTATTATTTTATCTTTGTACATTATATTCTGGTCAGTCTCGGTGGATCTTCTGCGTTTTTGTCATAAAAAAACCCAAAAACGTGCTGGTTATTTTTGTCAAACATGAAGCCAGCCCGAAACCATCATGCTAGAGTGCTGAGACTGTCTGCCCAATCTGTCAACAGGATGAAAGTGAATCTCAAGCTTTCTTTCTTTTCTTTTCTTTAATTACAAGGATAACATGTTCGCTCGTCTAATAATGAAGATGGTTAGCAACTTTAAAATTTAATAATCAATTACTGAAAGTAATTCTCTATTAAACCACAAGAGAGCCATTAAATCTCAAAAGATGGAACATGCTGTATGTAGCAGTAGCAAAATTTTCTATTTTTAAATATCATTAGGGAATATCTGATTGTTTCATTTCTCTGCATTTCTTTTACCTCTTTCCTCATGCAGAGTCTCATTTTTAGCAGGAAGGCATCACATGATCTTATAAATAATAAAAGAAACCCCTTGCAAGACTTGATCCAGTGTGTGAAATATGTGCCAAGAATATAATTTGTCTCAGTCTAGCATGTTTTGACTGAATAATCAGCCAAACGACTAATTAGAATTAAAATATGATCGATACTATGAGGTGTGTGAGTGTGGGGGACTTTTCAGTCGCCTTATCACCTTAGAAGCCCTGGGTTCAAATCCTAGATATCACAGGTAGTAAGCTAAATTTTGGCATCTCAACATTTTTTCTCATGCTACTGTTGTGTTCTATCTCTATCTATCTATCTATCTATCTATCTATCTATCTATCTATCTATCTATCTAATCTATCCATCCATTCATTTAGTCTATAAATATACAAAATTTTGTGTGTGTTTCGTGTGTGTATATAATTATGAGTGCTTGGGATTGTTAAAGATGGCTTGTGCCATTTCCCCCCTGAAGAAATGGTGTCTATATTCTTGTTCTTCATTAGTGCTAAAGACCCAACTACAAAAAGATGTATATTGTATGTGGGTGGGTGAGTCCAAAGCAGAAATAGTGACTTCCCTCTGCATTATTGTGTAGATAAATTATGTTAGGAATTGCTGATACTTGAAGGGGAAAAGCAAGGGTAGGGGGAAAGGTTTTTATTATACCACATGCCTGTTAAAGAAGGCAACAAAGTACTATGTAAAAAACAAACAAGCCAATGATATTACATGATAAATAGTGATGATAGCTAATGGATTTTAAAAATGTGTTCCATGATCAGACCAAATGCTGCTGTTTCTTAGTACAATTTTTATGTGCATTTCCTTTTAGGTTGCAGATTAACATACATACACATTGCAATTCTAGAATACTTTCTGTGCTAGTGTGCCTGTGATACCTTCCCATTTATGGGTGGGGAAAAATCCAAATAAATTAGTTGAAAGAGTCACTTTTGATGAAGACCATTTTGGATAGTTCAATTCTATGACAAAGTAACACATTTTATTTCAACAATAGCGTTGAATATTGCTTTTAAAATGTAACTTTCAAAGGTCATTTTAAGCAATGACAGGAGAGAGAACGATGTGTGCAGCAGGCAAAGCTCCACCTTGCCATATGCTACAAGGGAAGCAACATTCCAAACCAAATTCAGAATGGTCCTGTCGCCAATCAGAAGGGTGGGGGGAGGAAATGAGTAAGTAAAGAACTTTAATTATGCTGCAATTGGCATACCCAATACACCTCATACTTAGGGTGACCATGGTCCCCTCTACAAGGATTCGCTTTTGCGCCTGGTTAGCCGATTATGCGCATAATCGCAGAAGCGCATCTACGCCTAATCCCTCTGCACGAGAGGCGGCGAGAGGCGGCGAAGCGCATTAAAGGATGTCCAAAATGCGGTTTACAAGTAGTTAATGCGCATAAGCACATATGCACACAGTCAAAATGCGCTTTAAAGGACGGAGCAAAATAAAACTCATGATTTAACGCGCATTCGATAATGCGCATAATCGGAGAGATAACGCGCCTCTACGCCCGATTTGCGCTCCGTTCTTGTAGAGGTAAAATTTTTTAAGCGCCTTGAAAGAGCTTTAAACCTCTCTTGTAGAGGCAGCCTTTAACAGTTGTATTGAAAAGGGAATTTCAGTAGGGTTCATTTGTATGCATGCAACACCTGGTGAAATCCCCTCTTCATCACAGCAGTTAAAGCTGCAAGGAGCTCTGACCTCTTTTGTTTCTGGTCACTCTGGTGTAGCTGCTGCAGCTTTAACTGTTGTGACGAAAAGGGAATTTCACCAGGTGCTGCATGCATACAAATGACACCTGCTGAAATTCCCTTTTCTATACAACTATTAAAGATACAGGAGCCCTGGTTCTCCTTTTCATATGGTGACCCTACCATACTGCATTCCGGAGTGATACTGACCAAAGCTTGCAAAACAAATCATGTGTGTATTGATCACGCAGGAACTCCTCTGAATTAGTGCTACTAGGGAAGAAGGAAAAGGAGCACTGAGTATTAAGTGTTGTGTTCTGTCTCTTTAAGAGGCAAGGCAGAAGGCCCAGTCAAAACAGAGAACAAGAAGAAACTGTTTTATTTTGGCAGCTGAAACCTGAATGAATGGCTGGGCAGACATTTTGCCTTCAGGGGCCAGAGCAAACCTCAGCCTAGATGAACCAATAACCAGTAACAATTCTCAGTTAAGTTGCTACTTGTTACTTTTCATCCAATCCACATTTTTCTGCCCTGGGTTTTCCCTGTGAGTTAATAATAATAAATATTTGAGGTGTTAGAAGATGTTTGGTGCATGCTGCTGTGCTTGCATATACTATAGCAAGATGATATTATTATCATGAATTTATGGAGTGAACCTACATGGCATTTTATAAAAGGCAGGTCTCTGACCCAAGGTGCTTACAATCTCAGTTCCAGGAGCTCAGAACTGCCTATCATATGAAAACGAGTTGGTTTGATTTGTGCTTTGGCGTGTGTGCACGTTTGTATTGGAGAATAAGAAAATCAAAAGAGAATAAAAAGACATCACGAGTCTCACTGAAGCTGTTGCCATTTATATCCTTTAAACTGTTTTATATCTTAATTACAGTGGAAATGAATATTCATAGCAAATGTTCAATTTGATTAATTTTAGAGATCCATGTGAAATTTTTTATTTGCTGCAGCCGTTTGATAAAAAGGGCCATATGAATTGGCCACAAATATCTGCTTTAAGGATCCTTACCAAACTCTTCATGCTACAGTCTGTGCAGATAAGGAAACAGCTGCATCAGCCCACTGCTCACCACAACAGTCACTAGAAGAGCGATAGCATGATCAGCGCTTTGATAAGCAGGGCATCCTGGATAGAAGGGTCTCACAAGTTGACCTGGCCTCTACTCCATCCTGCCTTTGGATCTAAAATCATAGACATTTGCCTCCCAATGGCCAAATATTTGGAGGCACATCTTATACTTGGGAAGACACTGCTCAATATAACTTGCCGATACTTGTTCCCCCTGCAGTCCCTGGTGTCCCCTGAAAAACTGCTCCAGAAGGTTGGGGGACCTTCCAGAATAGCAGAGGTGGTGGCGTGGGGGGGGGGTGTCTGTCGGGGAAATCAATGATAATCACCTGTCCCTTTCCTTCAGTGGGAGCCTCTGCTGGATTCCTGTCCCTTCCATGTAGGGAAAGAGCCCTTCCATTCATGGAAAAACAAGTCTGCAGCCAATGTATTGTAGGGATGGGCATCAGGCACATTCTAGTCCCCAAGGGTTTCTCATCAGACTTTTAACGTGACCCCTGATCCCAAGACCTCTCCTGTACTTCTTTCTCCTGCTCCGCCCATATCCAGTGTGAATAGCAACAGTGAGCAGGTTCACACGATTACTGCAGCGGGGCCCGTGGGGGCCAAGTTGCCAATTCAAGCCCCGTCATGGATTCTGGTTAACTACCCGGAATGTGCCAGCCATGCGCCGGCCCTGTTTACATAATTACCTTCACTGGGCACAGCTTCTCACCCTTGCCATCCGAACCTGGAGAGGGTGGCTGGTTGCTATTGTTACCACCCTACAACTCTACAAGAGGCCATAGGTTCTTGGTAGTTTGTTAAGCACCTCAACAAACCACCCTCACTGGGTTCGGATGGCATGAGATGCTGCGCCCAGTGAGGGTAATTATGTAAACCAGGCCGGCGTGCGACTGGCATGCGCAGGCTGTTTAACAAGCCTCAGTGGCTTATTAACCACCCTCATGTCATGCAAATTGGCCCTCTTTCCTTCTTGGCTTGCACGGGAAGTAGGTGGCACCAGTTTTGTTGACTCTTCAACCACTTCCAAAGATGGCTCCTGTTAAACGTGAGTTGGCGATGAGGGTCTTTTATTGCAATATCCCTCTTGGGGGGAATGAGGTTTGTGGACAAATTCGTGCAGCCACGTCTCTTAACGGCAGCATAGTGTGTGTATTAACAGACACCAGGGAATCTTATCTTTAAGTGTATTCCCCTCAAAAGGGACCGCAAGTAAAACTGTTTTGGGATCCTATTAAGACTGGGGTCTCCCCTATGGTGGCCATGGGCACCACTGTGCCTGTGCACCCCTCTCTTGGTGACCGCCATGCTTCCTGACTCTCCTAATTTTTATTTCATTTCTTAAGATTTTTATTTTAAATGTTAGTTTTTAACGGGGAGATTGGCATGCTGCAAAGTGAACTGCTGCCCTCCAGTGTCATCTTCAGTTGAGTTCAAAAGCATGGCTTTGTGTTTTGGAACCCAGAAAGAACCCCATGTCTGCCTTGTACTTATTTTCTTCAGAAAATCTTTTAGTGCTACCAGCTCCCTTCTGGGAAATGAGCATTTTGTGTCTGGACAGGGCAACCCCCCGATTGTTGCCATTTTGTGAGAGTGCCCATGACATCCTATCAAAATCCCAAACGTGTCCACTGACCCGAAGAGGTTGGGAACCCAGGTAAGCTTGGGTGATCGCAAGGAACCTGAAACGAGCCATCCGTGGTCGGGAATGAAGCAGTGAATGTGGCATGGGTTTGTACTAATTGAAGTCAGCAAAACCTTTTTTTTTGGGTGGTCTCTTCTGCTGTGCAAAAAGAAGACAAAAATAAAAAGATGATGTGGAAAGCCTTCCCCAAGTTGATGTCACCCAACTGTGTTGGACTGCAACTTCTATCGTTCCCAGTGGAAGTGGGATGGGGGCATTTCCCCCTCCCACTGCAGCCCGCAAAATCTGTTCTGAAGGGCTGGTGGAAAAATACCCATAGCAGATTTTCAGATGGCGCAGAGGTCTGCAGGGGGAAAGAGAGAGGGAGAAAGTCCTGTTGCACTAGCAGACTTCTGTTAGCATGATGTTGGATTTAACCCTAATAGTGCAGTCTGAATAAACAGGTGGAGGGTTTATTAGAATAGCATTGAATGTGGGATATCTTAAGATAAAGATGCTATGAAGGTCATATCAAAGCCCTCAGCTGTGGCTACTGTACAGGCCAATAGTCTTATTGGATGTGTGTGTTTCAATCTTCCTCACTTGAAATGAGTACCTCAAAATCTGGAGCACTGGGACATCAGGCATTACATATCATCATGAATTCCTTACATGGCACAGAAATTACAATAGCATATTAATAACGGCGTATATTCATAATTCTGGCATTGATGCAGTCCAGCAAAGTAGCTTTGTTGTAGCCCTGCAATCTTTTTCCTATATGGTAAAACCCATTGCTTTATGTCCTATACTGACCTTTGCTAGCGAGCCAGATCTTTTTATTGCCTATAGGCTGACTAGTCACTGTGATGATGAGTCATGCTCACTTAAACATCCGTGTGGCTGCTGAAGGAGGAAGCAACTGGAAATCCCTTCTTTCCCTTTGCTTTCCTGCTGTGAGTGGATCGGAGTATAAAAATAAATTACCAAGAGCATGATCGCCTGTCTTTCCCTTCCTTTCTCGTCAGGGTATGCGCTGCTGACATATTTTTGGCACATTCACTCATGCTGTGGGCTTGCCTTCAGAATCTGGGAATGAAAAATAGTTTAGGTTCCTGGAACTGGTGTATCTTAATTTCAGAGAAAGAAGTGAACTTGGGTGAATGGAATCAAAAGCAATTGTCTGCAAGTTTATTTTAATTAGGCCTTCACTTACTAATTTCTCAGAGCCTCTCCAGAAGTAGAATGGTCTGTGCTTGAAGCATCTGACCTCACTTGGAGGGCTACTCTTGTGCCGTTTTTGAAGGCTCATAGATCATTTTGTGTTGTATCTTAAGTCTTGCTTGACCTTAAGTTTAACTAGAAGAATTGCCCCATTAGATAGCTTGATTTTGGGGGGTGGGTACATAAGTGTGGTGCACTGAAGGTCTTTCTGATGAGATGCAAATCAAGGTTCTGGCCATTTGTGGTCATGAATGTCCTAATGGCACTTTTTGCTGGAGTAAGAATGTTAACATCAGCGACCTGGCCCTATTCCAAGCTTTAGTCATTATATTCTGCCCTACCTCAAATTCCACTGCAGTTTCAAACAACCCTTTAATTCCCATGTTAAACTGCTGCATTGGCTACAATCCAGTGCAGTTTTGTATGCTTAAATCCCCCACTGAAATCAATAGAACTCGAAGGTGCATAACCAGACCATGGGATTGCCACGGTTGGATCTGTTTATTGCAATGTTTTACAATTTAAAGGAGGAAACATGATGATGACCAAATGGTATTCTTTGTTGCAAGTGGCATTTTCTTAATATGGTATGATATGTACCTTTCAAGATGAAAGAAGACATGAATGCATAAGTGCGGTGATTGCCCTTTTATTTACATAATACTTTTTGGAGGCTGATTAACTCAGCAGTTAGAAATGGTTGATTGTTTCAGGATGAAATCATTTCACAATGGGAAATGTTGTCTCATCAAAATCAGATATTTTCCTCTGTGGAAAGTTCTGTTTTAAGTAGGGATGTGCACTGACCCCCCGGATCGGATCGGATAGCGGATCGGAATCGGACCTGGGGGGTCGGATCGGATCGGATCAGATCGGAGGATGGTCGGATCGGATCGGACCGGATGTCCGATCCGGATCGGACGCCATTTTGAATGCTTTTTCCCATAGCCAAGTATTGTTTTACAAAAACGCCTATAACTTTTTCATTTTTAAAGATAGAAGGATGAAACTTGGGCACATTATACACTGGTTAGGGATAGTTATCTGTGAGAAATTTCAGAAAGATTGGTGCATGCGTTTTGTGGCAATTAATTGTTTAATAAATACCCAGAAATGCCTATAACTTTGTCATTTTTAAAGTTACAAACATGAAACTTTGCCACATTGTAGGTGGTACCTTGGGACCTATCTGTGAGAAATTTCAGAAACTTAGGTGCTTGCCTTGTGTGGCAATTAATTTTAGAAAAATGGGTAGTAGTGGGGTAAATACATTTACGCCTCCCATTTTTTTATTTTTGAAGATACAAACAGGAAACTTGGGCACATTACAGGTACCACTTGCCTTGATATGTGTGTGAAATTTCAGAAACATTGGAGCTTGCCTTGTGTGGCAATTAATTTTTGAAACAATGAGGAAAGAAACACCTGTAACTTTGTCATTTTTAAAGTTACACACATGAAACTTTGCCACATTGTAGGTGGTACCTTGGGACCTATGTGTGTGAAATTTCAGAGACATAGGTGCTTGCCTTGTGTGGCAATTAATTTTTTAATAAATACCCAGGAATGCCTATAACTTTGTCATTTGTAAAGTTACACACATGAAACTTTGCCACATTGTAGGCGGTACCTTGGGACCTATGTGTGTAAAATTTCAGAAACGTAGGTGCTTGTATTGTGTGGCAATTAATTTTTGAAACAATGAGGGATTCATTGGACAGCACTTGCCCATAGGGATTCATTGGACAGTACTTGCCCATAGGGATTCATTGGACAGTACTTTCCTATAGGAAATCATTGGAAAGCACTTGCCCATAGAAAATCATTGGAAAGCACTTGCCCATTGAGAAATACAGTTATGCCTCCCACTTTTTTATTTTTGAAGATACAAACAGGAAACTTGGGCACATTGTAGACTGGTTAGGGATAGTTATCTGTGAGAAATTTCAGAAAGATTGGTGCATGCGTTTTGTGGCAATTAATTTTTTAATAAATACCCAGGAATGCCTATAACTTTGTCATTTTTAAAGTTACAAACATGAAACTTTGCCACATTGTAGGTGGTACCTTGGGACCTATCTGTGAGAAATTTCAGAAACTTAGGTGCTTGCCTTGTGTGGCAATTAATTTTAGAAAAATGGGTAGTAGTGGGGTAAATACATTTACGCCTCCCATTTTTTTATTTTTAAAGATACAAACAGGAAACATGGGCACATTACAGGGAACACTTCACTTGATATGTGTGTAAAATTTCAGAATGATAGGTCCAGGCATTTGGTGGCTACGAATTTTTTAGATTAAAAGTTATTAACCTTTTTTACACAGAGGCTGGGGCTGTCAATTGCACCCTCCCGCCTCCCGGGAAGAAGAAGGAAACACTTTCTCTCATCTCTTTGATCCTTGCACGCTTGGCTGCAACTGAGGTAGTATCCATTACAAAAGGCGAAACAAAGTAGCACTTGGCTCGTGTCTGCTTTGATTGATACTTTCCCTTTTTACTTAAGCAGAACGGCTGAGCCTAGGATCACTCTCTCTCGCTAGGATCGTTACGGGAGAAATTTTCTACAGTCTTCAAAGTGGTGTGTGCAGACACCTTGCCACCACATGCCTGGACCTATCATTCTGAAATTTTACACACATATCAAGTGAAGTGTTCCCTGTAATGTGCCCATGTTTCCTGTTTGTATCTTTAAAAATAAAAAAATGGGAGGCGTAAATGTATTTACCCCACTACTACCCATTTTTCTAAAATTAATTGCCATACAAGGCAAGCACCTACGTTTTTGAAATTTTACACACATAGGTCCCAAGGTACCACCTACAATGTGGCAAAGTTTCATGTATGTAACTTTAAAAATGACAAAGTTATAGGCATTCCTGGGTATTTATTAAAAAATTAATTGCCACAAAACGCATGCACCAATCTTTCTGAAATTTCTCACAGATAACTATCCCTAACCAGTCTACAATGTGCCCAAGTTTCCTGTTTGTATCTTCAAAAATAAAAAAGTGGGAGGCATAACTGTATTTCTCAATGGGCAAGTGCTTTCCAATGATTTTCTATGGGCAAGTGCTTTCCAATGATTTCCTATAGGAAAGTACTGTCCAATGAATCCCTATGGGCAAGTACTGTCCAATGAATCCCTATGGGCAAGTGCTGTCCAATGAATCCCTCATTGTTTCAAAAATTAATTGCCACACAATACAAGCACCTACGTTTCTGAAATTTTACACAAATAGGTCCCAAGGTACCGCCTACAATGTGGCAAAGTTTCATGTGTGTAACTTTACAAATGACAAAGTTATAGGCATTCCTGGGTATTTATTAAAAAATTAATTGCCACACAAGGCAAGCACCTATGTTTCTGAAATTTCACACACATAGGTCCCAAGGTACCACCTACAATGTGGCAAAGTTTCATGTGTGTAACTTTAAAAATGACAAAGTTATAGGTATTTCTTTCCTCATTGTTTCAAAAATTAATTGCCACACAAGGCAAGCTCCAATGTTTCTGAAATTTCACACACATATCAAGGCAAGTGGTACCTGTAATGTGCCCAAGTTTCCTGTTTGTATCTTCAAAAATAAAAAAATGGGAGGCGTAAATGTATTTACCCCACTACTACCCATTTTTCTAAAATTAATTGCCACACAAGGCAAGCACCTATGTTTCTGAAATTTCTCACAGATAGGTCCCAAGGTACCACCTACAATGTGGCAAAGTTTCATGTTTGTAACTTTAAAAGTGACAAAGTTATAGGCATTTCTGGGTATTTATTAAACAATTAATTGCCACAAAACGCATGCACCAATCTTTCTGAAATTTCTCACAGATAACTATCCCTAACCAGTGTATAATGTGCCCAAGTTTCATCCTTCTATCTTTAAAAATGAAAAAGTTATAGGCGTTTTTGTAAAACAATACTTGGCTATGGGAAAAAGCATTCAAAATGGCGTCCGATCCGGATCGGACCTCGTCGGATCGGATCGGATCGGATCGGAGGTTGATCGGATCGGATCGGATCGGATTTTCCCGATTTTGGGGCGGATCGGATTCGGATCGTGGATCGGATCGGATCCGATGCACACCCCTAGTTTTAAGTAACTTTCTATTGAGGAAAATTGGAACAAAGGTTATTTAGAACGGGCGATTTGTTGGCAGCAATTAAAGCATTTTTAAAATGACGAATATTGTTTTGAAAAGTGGAGGTTGGTGACTTCAAAATGCTGGCTCCCTACTAACCATGATCAACAAATCGGAAGGCAGCTTTGGGAACACGCACCCTTCTTGGAGCAGACCCCCCCCCCCCATTCTGCCATTGCCAAGTAATTGGGTGGCAAACTGTGGGTATCATACAGTTCCTTGGTTAAAGAAAATTGTGCTCAGTGTTAATGTCTGTGCTGGTGATTTCTTTTTTTAACAATGGTTAAGAGGGACTTGCTCTGGGAGAGCAGGTAGTGTGGAGATGGATCATGGATTCCTAATTGGTTAATTGCAAGGGTTCCTGATTGGTTAACTGAAGTTATAAGAGAGCCAGTTGTTACTGACAAGCTCAACCATGATGGCCCAAAGTTCTTGACGGTAGTGTGTGAGGCTACCTGCCTGAAATGTAATTGTAGTTCATGGCCTGCGTGTCGTCTACCCTAATTGAGTTAAGAGGAAGTGCCCTTCTGCAGTATGCAGTGGAATGCCAGATAAATGCAGATGCCTTCCTAACCTTCAAGTCACCACCCTAGTCAAACAACCGTGAGCGTAGCTTAAACTAGCCCATCTAAAGCCTTGATGGGAAATATGGTCCAATCTTGAAGTGTCCACACCAACAGGTTAAAGAATCACCTGGCTCTCCCGCAGGGTCTCCTTTGTTACTTCTGTGCAATTGTCTCTTGGAAGCATGGCTTTCGCCATGCTTAACCAGCCAGCCTAAATTCAATCAGGAAGCCAGGGACCTCTGGAAACTCCCATCCATTCCCCAGAGGCAAATGATTGATTCCTTTGATCAGGTTCATCCTGAGTCTGTCTAAGTCAGTGCTCTTTGCCTGAACTCTTATCACTGCCCTTGAGACCAACTGCTCAGTGCTTGAACATAGGACAGACATTCGGCTGCATAGCTCCAAGATCTTCGTGGGCTTCGCCTGGCTTGTGCTGCCCATTCCTTGTGATCCGTCTTCCATTTCCAGGCTCAGGGTTTCTCCTCCTGCTTGTGCCACCTAGCTGCCTAGAACCCTGAGATAGGGCTTCATGTTCCGTGAGCCACCAATTGCAGCATTCTGACTGCATCCATTTCAGTGCGGTCACCCATCCACATTAGGAGCTCCATTGCTTTTCGTAAGGGGTGCGGGAGGGTACCTCCACTTTGTGTGCATAGGTGCATTTGTGGATCTGCAGATCTTGGTATCTTACCCTCTTGGATCTATGGGGCAACAGTGTCTTGTAAGAGTGGGGCAACATGATTGTAAAACAGTGGACTTTAAGCTCAGTGGTTTGCCTTATGATGGGCAATCTGGGAACCTAGGCATTGTGTTCAGATTTTCCAGGTTCTTGAACTATGCACACGATCCAAAACTTAGCTATCCTCCCTCCACTCCCTGGTTCCCTTCCATTTTTGTTATTTCTCTTCAGGTCAGCCAGGCTTTGCTTTGGAACCCTCCATCCTAAATTCTATTTTTGACATGCATTCCTCACTGTCCAGGGCTCTGGGATTCTTAATAATGGTTCACCTCCATCATCAGCCTTGGTTCCATGGGGCTGGAAACCACTATGTGTTGTGGTTGAAGGTGATTCTGTGTTCAGAGCAAGGGCTGAAATTAGGTGATCCTGAGGCTAGGGTAGCCCATGTCTACTGTGCATTTCCAAGTAACCATGATCAGGAATTGAAACCCTTTGCTTTCCCCTTCCTCTGAAACAGGGAAATATACCCACTCTGATTTCATTTATTCCACTTTCTCCTGATACTGCTCTCTGTTCTTCCTCTCATATACCCACTCTATACCATTGAAACTCGAGATTCCCCCTGTTGTGCTTAGGCCAGGAGGTGGGCAGTAGATAAATCTCCATATGTTTTGGACTTCAACTCCCAGAAGCCCCTGGCAGCATGGCAAAGGGTCAGGAATTCTGGGAGTTGAAATTCAAAACATCTGGTGCTCTACTTTCTTCCCACTTTGCCATTTGCCTAGCACCCTACTTTCTCCTTCTTTGGAGAATCAAAACTCCCCACTTCCATCTTTTCTTGTTCCATCACTGTTATTAGGAATATTCTGGAGGTCTCCTGCCAGGGAGTTGGAATACTAATCAATCTTTGTTCCTTTGTGTAAATATTTCTGATAAAAATTAGAATCGTAAACCAAATCTTTGTCTAGAGTTATTTCTCTCCACTTTTGTTTAGCACAGTGCATAATCTACCATACGTGTGTGTGTCATGCCTCTGCAAAAGTGTCTACTGGCTTGGTGTCCTTTACAGATACAGGTTTGCCTACATGTGTAAACAATGACAGAAGGAGCAGTACCAGTGTTACATTTATCTTAGCATCAATGAAATATTGGTATTCAAAATAGTAATGCACAGTAAAGGGTGCCCTTTCCATTTCCCATGGTGGTGCCTATTTTGCTCCAAATATCTTTGCAATTCCATATCAAAAGTTTTCTGAATTTTCCTTTCCAGGGACTTCCCCTAACTAAAAATCTTCTGATATCATCTTCCCCCTTCTCCCCTTCCCTGGGTACTGATTAGAGATAAGAGTATTTCCCTGTCTGGAGAGAGAGGATGGGGCCTGGGGAAGAATCTGTTGGGCCATATGGGGAATTCCTGTGGGCCATATCTGGCCCCAAGGCTGGAGATTTCCCATTCCTGTGATATCGGATAGATAACTAAGATTCAAAAATTAACATTTCCGGTAGGGTTGATTTTTAAGCAAAACCCCTTCATCTTCTCTTTTCTATCTATTCTGAATATATTATTCCACTTTATTCTGTAATTGTGTACTGCTTCTAGAGACATTTTTGGATGCGTTTTAAAAATAATAGCCAAGGCTTCTTTTCAAATACAACTTGTCCTTTGAAATGCAGGGTCTCCCTCTGCTGGTGGGGAGAATTCACTGCTTCAGTCTAGCAATTTCTTCTGGCAACTGCTGGTGTCTGTTTGTTTTTCTTTTTCTAGGCCAGCAAACTTCACTTTCTCTTTCACATCTTTCACAGTCTTTTTCTTTGGCTTGACCTCAAAGAAGGGGGGGGGGGGAAAGAGCAAGAGAAAGAATTAGTCAAAAATAGACTTTAAAGAGAGAGTTGGGTTAGCCCTGCAAGATTTTTGGAACATTTTTTTTAACCTTTCAAAGGGAAGAAAGGTTTCAGAGCTCTCCAAGGTATAGCTTGAAGTACAATATTCTGGCCAATAAATGACTGCAATTAATATACACATGAAAGGTTAGCCCTTGAAGCTCCATAACTGTGTACCCCAAAAGCACCACATCTTTGGGGATTTCAAGAAAACAGTATAATTGATCATGACAGCCTTATCTGTGCATCTAATAATTAAGACTGTGGAAATATTAAATTAAAGTGTTCAGTTAACCTGTTTTTCTCTCCACACCCCAGTCCAACACACTGGCCACTTTAAATCAAGGAAATGACAGGTGTGTATTTGCGGCATTTCAGAAAATATGAATAGTTTTTTGACAAGTTTTTAAAAAATAAATAAATGACAACAAATAAAATAACTAAAAAAAATACAGTCAGTATAAAACCACAAATCAGCAGACACACAAAGGCCAGCAATAGAACAGCGGATTTCAGATTAGAATTCAACATTTAAAGAGGCCCCAGAAAATAAAAAAAGCTCTTTGCCTGGTGATAAAGCAAAGAGCAAAGTGGGTGCCAGATAAATCTCTCTGGTGAGTGAATTCCATAAAGAAGGTGCCACTACTGAGAAGGCTGTCCCCCTGGTCAGCCTGTGCCTCACTCAACTTGGATGGTGGGGCACCTGGAACAGAGTTCCCATAAATGGTCTCAACACATGTATACCGTATTTCACCGAATCTAAGATGCCATCGATTCTAAGACGCACCCTATTTTCAGACACATAATATTGGGGATCAGTGCATCTTAGAATCAAAGAAATATGGTAGGGTCATGCATGCCCCGCCTCCCTTCCCCACATACCACCAGCGCCGCCCCAGTCCTCCCCACCAGCACTGCCCTGGTCCACGCCGCCAGCGCCACCCTGGTCCATGCCGCCCCAGCCCACCAGCACCAGCGCCGAGGAGGCCGCTGCAAGTGAGGAGCCACTGCCGCAGCAGCGAGGAACGGCCTTCCCCCATGGCCACCCCAGTCCTCACCTCCAGCGCCACTTGCAGCGGCCTCCCCGGCCTGGAAACATGGCATTACTACAAAGTAGGCCACGATCCCATGAGATCTCTCGTGGGATTGTGGCCTACTTTGTAGTAACGCCGCGTTTCCAGGCTGGGGAGGCCGCTGCAAGCGGCGCTGGTGGCGAGGACCAGGGCGGCGATGGAGGTGAGTAGGGAAGGCTGTTTCTCGCTGCCGTGGTGGCAGCTCCTTGCTAGCAGTGGCCTCCCCGGCGCTGGTGCTGGCAGACCGGGGTGGTGCTGGTGGTGCGGACTGGGGCGGTGTGGACCGGGACGGCGCTGGTGGCGAGGACCGTGGCAGCGCTGCCGGCATGGACCGGGGTGGCACTGGCTGCGAGGACTGGGGCGGCACTGGACGCCAAGGAGGTCGGTGCCAACAACGCGGAGTGGCGGTGATAGAGGCGAGTGAGGAAGGCCAAGTTGCTGGCGGGGGGGGGCATGCAGAGCCCCTTTGTGAAGGCGCTGTGGGTGTGGGTGGTGTATCTTCAACTCCATTCCAGCGTAGGAGAAATCCTGCGATTCTTAGATGCCATCAATTCTAAGACGCACTCCATTTTTACAGATGTAAATATGGGGGAAAAGTGTGTCTTAGAATCGAGGAAATACAGTCAGTTGGTCTGGGAACAGATGTTTTTCAAGTACTTATTAGGTCTTTAAAAGTACATTACCAATATATTGTTTACACGTGTTGATTTACCAAAATGTCTCCTTTTTTTTTTTTTTGCTTCTAGGCAGAACTATTGGCTAGATTTGTTTTGTAGGAGTGTATTGGTAACCTTGTTAGGGTAACGAGCTTTTGATTTCAAAAGCACTGCAACCCTAGGTAAAGCCAGGAAATGGAGCCAGGAGAAATGGGCAGGTTGGTGGTAGAGTCCATAGGAGTCTGGTGGGTAGAGAGTAGAGCCAGGGCATTTTCTGGCTGTCATGGGTAGTGTGTGGAAAGTCATGAACAGTATCTGGTGTTTACTAGCTTTTCACTCCTCAGCACTGGTTACTTGGTGTAACACAATTGAATGAGCAGACCAAGATAATACTGATTGGTTGGGAAGCCTAGACCTGGTGAAGTCTGTGGTACATATGTGGAGTAGAAGTTGTACTGTACCATCTTAGCTCCCAGGGCATGGTCTGAGCACATAACACAGCAACCTTGCTGAAGCTAAATGGGTCTGAATCCGGCCAGAGCCTGGACTGGAGACCATGAGCTTATCTAAACGAGGCATTTATTGTAGGGTGACCAGATTGCCCTGGGTTTCCCAGTCCTAACTGGGAAAACTGGGGCGATCCGAGCTGACAGGGAGGCGGCAGGGGCAAACTGGGGAAAGGATCAGCTCTCCTCCCATCCTAAAATGCCCGCGCTGCTCCCCATTTACCGGCCTCAGCAGGAAACAAGTGCTCAGCGTTAGGGAGCGTCAACAAATTCCTTGTCGGGTGGCTAACTGCTTTAGCCACCAGACAAGGAATTTGTTGACGCTCTCTAACGCTGAGCACTTGTTTCCTGCTGAGGCCAGGGAGCAGCGCGGGCATTTTAAAGCAGGCTCTTCCTCCTTCTCTTGCTGCTGCTGCTGTTCCTCAGGCACCTCCAGGGAGCCCAGGAGCAGGGCAAGAAGGGTGAGAGGGCTGCAGGGGGTCACGTGGCGGTGGAGGAGATCAGCAGTGGCAGCGGAGGACCCGGTAGGTCCGGGCTGGGTTTTTGGGGGGGTGGGTGGCTTGGTGGGGGGGGTTGTTTCGGGTGGGGGGTGGCAGGAGTGTCTGCTTGTTGGCCACATGGCGGACGGCCTTTTTAATTTTTTTATTTTATGTTGGGGGGCGGTCTGCTTTGGTGGGGTGGCTATTTTGGACCGGGATTTTGCTTTCTAAAATCTGGTCACCCTAATTTATTGTGCACTCATCATTCCCTATTCACAGTTGTTTAAGTGTTCTTTAGATGATGTCGTGACCCTCCATTTTTGCTTCTGTTTTTTAAATTTTGGCAAGTGTTTTTTTAAAGCAGGAAAAATGCAGTATTTAAAGAAAGCAAAAGAAAATTCTATTTTCTTGTGTATTTGTGTTATTCCACTACACCACAGTGCCACCTAGAGTTATATGGTGGAGAAGCAGGAAAGGAAATTCTCTTCATGTAGTGCTCAGATCTCAATTCTGTGATGAAACTGAAAGTAGATACAGGAGATTAACAGCCTCATGTAGAAAACCTCTCTATGGAAACCTCATGTATGCTCCCTTGATTTCCCAGAAGGAAGATGTATTAAATGAAATATATAAGTGTACGATTAAGACTTTCTAGTTCCCCATTTTTCTCACATGCCTGTCCAATCCATTTCTGCTTTTCACACCTGCCAGATCTCTTTCTCATAGGAAATAACAAAGGTCCATATTAGGAGTTGAAAAGCCCTTCAAGTCAAATATGAAAGCTTGTTTGTGGATCCACTATTATTGTGCTACATGGCTGGTTGGCTGCATGTCTTACTTGGAACACAAAACAGTCATATGAAATGAAGCTGAGAAATATGAAAAAGATTTCTTTGTGTAGCTCAACCTATAGAGAGATATGAGGGAAAGTTTTGTTGCATATCTGCCATTCTGAGCCCACTTTCTTCTATGTTGAAGATGGGTGAATTTATGTCAGAGTTTAGAGCTTCATGTTTAATCTGAAAAAATAGATGCTGTACCTAATAAAACTAGGCATGGCTGGGCAAAGCAATTTCCTCCTGCATTAATCTTAAACACTAAGAGTTAACAGTTATCAAAGTTTTACTTCAGTAGGTATAGTTTGAATGGCTGGTTTTAACAGAATATATCTGTCACGGGTCTTCACGTGGTCTCAAACTGGAGCCCATGACGGTTAGTGCAGTCATCACCAAAAGAATTCTTTATAACTAAGTGTTCTGGAAACGTAGGCTTCAGTCAGCAGTAGGTTCTTAAATCTCTCTGGAGTCAGTCCTTTATCTTTGGTTAGTCCTATATCACATGACACTGAGCCTATCTACACCAACCAGGATACAACACTTTGAAAACGTTTTGAAAACTGTATATGGAGTGTGTCCTGGGCCCTAACAGTTGTCACTACTGTTATAAACCATTTTAAACCGTTTTAAAGCAGTAGTGTAGATAGGCTCGCTGTTGAAAGAAGTGTACACACATTGGGTGTGCCTCTTGAAAGTAGACTACACTGGAGGCATCCCTCAGCTAGCTCTGTATTCTAAGCAAGATGCTGCTGAGGAAAACACAATAATCAAAAACATGCAGACAATAAAGCAGCTCTGATATCAACCTGAGTCCAGCCCATTTAGTCATTTATTATTTATTATGTTTCTAAACCGGCCAATAGCCAAAATTCTCTGGGCAGTTGCTACGAAACATATCAGAGTAGGGTGACCATATGGAAAGGAGGGCAGGGCTCCTGTATCTCTAACAGTTGTATAGAAAAGGGAATATCAGCAGGTGTCATTTGTATGCATGCAGCACCTAGTAAAATTCCCTCTTCATCACAACAGT
This sequence comes from Anniella stebbinsi, assembly GCA_029215795.1. Taxonomy (NCBI): domain Eukaryota; kingdom Metazoa; phylum Chordata; class Lepidosauria; order Squamata; family Anniellidae; genus Anniella; species Anniella stebbinsi. The sequence continues at coordinate 222,366,686 of JARDYH010000001.1, forward strand.
TAAAGCTACAGGAGCCCTGCCCACCTTTCCATATGGTCACCCTATACAGAGTCTTAGCCTACATTGAAAGGGCCAGGAAGAGATGGAAAGTGTCCACTATTGTTTTTGTCAATCTGTTCTCTAATTTTTTTAAAAAATTGAACCCACACAGGAGATCTTGATGACTGAGCACGGACCACATTCTTATGACAGTGAGGCCCTATATAATGGTTTGCTACCTAGCCTGATTGGTAAAACATTTGTCTCATGAAGTATTGTTGCACCCAATTGTTTGGGGCTGTTTTCGTGGTGGTGATTCTAGGCTGGGAAGTGGGGGAGATGTATATTGTTGATGAACACTTTTTGTATTGGATTGGTTTTAGGTTATGTTTTTATGGTATTTATTTTGATTTGTATTATTGTGCTGATTATAGTTTCTAATGCTTCAATTTTTTCTGTTCATTTAATTATGGATTTCTGTATTTGTGCATGAAAGTCCCTCCGAGGATGCTTTTTGCAGTAGGAAGTGACACATAAATGTAATAATAATAGGTATTAGAAAAATTAAATGATTTAGGACTGAAGATTATACATCGGCTGCCGTCATACAAAAACATGTTTGAGAGCAGGACCTATTTCTGAATAAACATATCAAGCTTCAAATATTGTAAGTTTATAGTTACAAATAACTTACAAACAATGAATAGCTATTGCAGGTTAGTAGGAGCTACTTCTTAGCCAGGGGTCCACCGACCAGTCATGTGCAAAGTTCTGTCTGGCTTAAGGAAATCAAAAATTCAGCCAAGTGTTTTTGTTGCCAATATAGTTTGAGTGTTAAGCAGCTCACCACACCTTCTTCCAGCCCGGGCTACCTTGGAGAGGCTTGAAACACCAGCGGGGGATAAAGAAGAGGGTTTGTTGGAGCTCACCACGCCTCCTTCCAGCCCAGCCCCCAGACCATCTTGGAGAGGCTTAAACCACCAGCAAGGGAGGAGGAAGAGGATTGCAGCTCACCACACCTTCTTCTAGCCCAGGCTACCTTGGAGAGGCTTGAAACACCAGCGGGGGAGGAAGAAGAGGGTTTGTTGGAGCTCACCGTGCCTCCTTCCAGCCCAGTCCAGCCCACCAGCCGGGAGTGCAGCTGAGCTGTGATGTGTAAGGGAGCGGCAATATGTGTTGTGCAGGGCAAGGGGAGATATGGCGATAGCAGGGTGAAGTGCCATTACAGGGGAAGGAGAGATAGATATTTAACATCCATCTTACCTTCCAGTCGCCCTGCTACCCCGGAGAATTTGGAGAACAATCCAGGCCACCCACAGAACCTCTCCTTGCTCCTATGCAATGCCAGGTCGGTTAAAAACAAAACAAATATCATCTATGACCTCATTATAGATGAGGAGGCCGACCTGGCATGTTTCACCAAGACCTGGCTGGGAGATGACAGTGGCCCAACATGGGCCCAGGCCCTCCCAGCTGGGTACTGTGTTAGTGAGCAGTGAGGGAAAGTGGGCGGGGTGTGTGTGTGTGTGGAGTAGCTGTGGTCTACAAAGACAGTCTTAACCTGACCAGACTTCCTGTCCGGAAATTGAATCACATTGAGTGTGTGTACCTGAGTCTGAAGACCAGGGATAGACTAGGGATTCTGTTAGTGTACCGGCCACCCCGCTGCCTATCAGACTCCCTGGCCAAGCTCACGGAACTGGTCTCGGAGCTGGTGTTGGATTCACCTAGGCTTTTGGTCCTGGGCGACTTCAACATCCCATTCGGGGCCGGTTTGTCAAGTGCAGCGCAGGAGTTCATGGCATCCATGACAACCATGGGCCTATCCCAATTGGTCTCTGGACCTACACATTCAGCAGGTCGCACCCTCGATGCTGTCTTCAGCTCCGAACAGACAGATCTGTGGTTGGAGGTAACAAATACCTCTGCATTGTCATGGACAGACCATTTTCTGGTCAGGGTTAGTATCACGGCTATCACCCACCCCTGCAGGGGTGGCAGACCTATTAAGATGGTCCGCCCTTGAAGGCTGATGGATCCTTCTGGATTCCAGAAGGCCTAGGAGGGTTCTATGGCTGGTATCGTCGACGATCCTGTAGAAGCCCTGGTCAATAGATGGAATCAAGACCTAACTAGGGCTATCGACACGATCGCCCCCAAACGTCCTCTCCGACCCGCTTCTAACCAGGCGCCCTGGTATACAGAAGATCTTAGGAAGTTGAAGTGGAAAGGACGACGACTGGAGTGCAGATGGTGGAAAACTCGACTTATATCTGATAAGACACGACATAGAGAACATCTTCGTTCCTATGGAGTGGCAATACGTGCAGCGAAGAAAGCTTTCTTCTCTGCACGCATTGCGTCTGCGAATTCACGTCCAGCAGAACTGTTCAGGGTGGTGAGGGATCTAACTCAGGCACCTTCCCCCCTGAACCCGATCTTAGAGCCTTCGGTAGTTCGCTGTGATGCCTTTAATGATCATTTCACAGATAAAATCTCTCGGATAAGAGTCGACTTAGATGCCGTCATTATAGCAGAGGTTGACAATGGAGTGTCCAGCAACTCCGTGAGTAGAATTACACTGGATCAGTTTCAGTTGGTGAGTACTGAGGACATGGACAAGCTGCTTGGACGAGTGAGGAAGATGACTTGTCCTCTTGATCCCTGTCCTTCTTGGCTGGTTGCCCAGGGAGGAGATGTAATTAGATTACAATTACAACATATTATTAATACATCTCTCAGGGAGGGAAGTTTTCCATCATGTTTAAAAGAAGCGGTAGTATGGCTGCTTCTAAAAAAGCCCTCCCTGGATCCCCTGGACCTTAATAATTACAGACCAGTATCGAATCTTCCGTTTCTGGGCAAGGTGATTGAGAGGGCAGTTGCCTTCCAACTCCAAGCAGTTTTGGATGATACAGATTTTCTAGACCCATTTCAAACTGGCTTCAGGGCAGGATATGGAGTTGAGACTGTTATGGTCGCCTTAGTGGATGATCTACGCTTGAATATTGACAGGGGGAGTGTGTCCCTGCTGGTACTTCTGGACCTCTCAGCGGCTTTCGATACCATTGACCATGGTATCCTTCTGGAATGCCTGAGGGGATTGGGACTCGGAGGCACTGCGCTTCAGTGGTTCCGGTCCTACCTCTCAGGCAGGTTCCAGATGGTGATGCTTGGGGATAGTTGCTCCTCAAAGAAAGAGCTGCTATGTGGTGTACCACAAGGCGCCATCCTATCCCCAATGCTGTTTAACACCTACATGAAGCCACTGGGAGAGATCATCCGGAGGCATCGGGCGGGGTGCTATCAATATGCTGATGACACCCAAATATATTTCTCTATGCCTTCGACAACAGCATCAGCTAAGGATAGTGTGTCTCCTCTGAATGAATGCTTGGAGGCGGTAATGGGCTGGATGAGGAAAAACAAACTGAAGCTGAATCCAGACAAGACGGAGGTGCTTACTGTCAAGGGCCACAACCTGGGTTTGGAGGTGTGTCAACCAGTTCTGGATGGGGTTACATTCCCCCTGAAAGGCTGTGTTCGCAGCTTGGGGGTCTTCCTGGATTCATCGCTCCAAATGACAGCCCAGATAGATGCGAGGGCCAGGAGTGCCTACTATCAGCTTCGGCTGATACGCCAGCTGCGCCCCTTCCTAGAGTTGGAAGACCTAAAGTCAGTAGTGCATGCACTGGTAACTTCGAGGCTCGACTTCTGCAATGCACTGTACATAGGGCTACCTCTGTGCCTAGTCCAGAAACTTCAACTAGTTCAAAATATGGCAGCCAGGTTGGTCACTGGTACATCTAGGGGTGACCACATTACACCAGCTTTAAAATCTGTCCGCTGGCTGCCAATTAGTTTCCGGGCGAAGTACAAAGTGTTGGTCATTACCTTTAAAGCCCTACATGGTTTGGGTCCAGGTTAACTGCGGGATCGCCTTCTCCCATACAATCCGCCCCGCACGCTCAGGTCCTCTGGGAAGAATTTACTTCAGTCAACAAAAACTAGACTGACAACCGTGACCCAGAGGACTTTTTCTTCTGCCGCTCCCAGATTATGGAATGACCTGCCGGGAGAGATCCGCCAACTCACCAGTCTCCAAGAATTTAAAACAGCTATAAAGACTGATCTCTTCCGGCAGGCCTACCCAGATGAATTTTAAGTGTTTTTATTGGTGTTTTATTGGTATTTTAATTATGTATTGGTTTTATGTGCTTTTAATCACTTTTGTGTATTTTATGTTGATGTTGTTCCCTGCCTCAATCCGGAGGGAGAGGCGGGTGATAAATAAATAAATATTATTACTATTATATATTATTATTAATATGGGTTTCTTTTTACAATATGATTAGAAATATGCAGTAAAAGGATCCATGAAGCAGAAGCCAAATAGTCAAGCACTCTTAATAGCAGTTGTATGCTAGGCCTGAGAAAGTATGAACCACAGAACTGATCTGAATAAGCAGTGGGAGACTGTCTGGTCAGACATGCTGAGAGTGGGATCAACAAAGCCTTAGCCGCACTCTGTTCCAGAGGATACATTTGTCTCATACGGAAGGATTTTTGTGTGTATAAAAAGCACACCACATCCAGTTGTTTCATTGAATGTAGATCAGGAGTGGGCAGATTACAGGCTTGTGGGGTCTGCTTTGTTTTTTTAGTAGAAGCCCAGACTCCATCGCCTGGGGTCCACTAACCAGAGGCAGGTGCAAAATTGTGATTCAGGTGAGTTGACATATGCTAAGAGTGAAGGAACAGGTTGCCTCTGAGAACATGCTCTATCCATGAATTTGTATTTCTGATCAGTAACAGAATCAAACCCCTGGGCCCTTTCACACAAAAATCTACTCCTTGTTCACCCCCCCCCCCCAGTTCACCCCCCCCAGTTATCACCCCCCTGATAACTGTTACTATCATCAGACAACGGAGTCTCAGAAAACCTAGTTGATCGACTGCAAATCATCTAGAGGTCTACCAGAAATCCCTGATCTACCTTCTGCCCAACGCTGAAATAGTGGCAGACGTTCCCACGTGGTAGGGGAACCCTCAGTTGTGTGTCTATTGGCATTCCACTTTCATTTGGGATCTGATTGCCCCTTCCACAAACCTGAGCAGTACAATTGTTGTGAAACAGGTTCCCCCCCCCCAATTCTTAATAACTGATTTCCACTACAAATGTGCATTGTTCAGCCACTGCTGTGCTACCTATGACAAAACCTGAGATAATTAGAAATTTGCTGAGCTTGCCATATTCAGCCTTTCATATATCATTCCTGATCAATGCTATTTTCCATAAAATGTGAAGATTTTGCATTTAAAGCTAAAGTTGTAAAGCCAAGTTTTGGGAAAGCAAGAAATGAATAGTCTAGCCCAGCCTCTCCCAACCTGGGAGCCTCCGAATGTGTTGGACTACAACTCCCATCACCACCAGCAGGTTGGGGGAAGGCAGGGCTAATAGATATCCTTACAAACATCAAGCTAATTTTACTGCTTACCATTTGTTCTCTATTTCTGTGTTGTTATAGCTACTTCCCATCCTATACGCCTAATATAGCCCTATGAGTCCCATAGTATCTCCAGTTCTCTCTAGACATCCTATTCGTACATATCAGGGGTGGGGAATCTCTTTCTGCCTGAAAACCTAATTAAATTTCAGAGAAGCTATCAGGGCTCGCATCCCAGTGGTGGGCAGAGACTAATGGAAAGGGGTGGGGCCAAACATATTAAAATACCAGCATATTGTAGCTTAAAGCTCTTATTGCCAATAACTAAGCCTTAGGAGAAACATTTCAACCTTTTAGAATGTGGAAAAGACTCCACAAAAGTTGGAAAACCTCCAAACAATTGGTGGTGGTGGGAAAAGGAGTGGGGCCAGGGAAATGGGTATGGCATTCTGGGAAACCATGGATAGCCGGATTTGGCCCTGGAGCCTGAGGTTCCCCACCCTTGATGTATGTTGAAGCCCTCATTCCAAGTAGATTCCTCTAAATAACAGATGAATTCTGGTATTTTGTTGTTATGGCCCTTTCCTATGCCAAGTGCCACAGTGTGTGTGTGTGTGTGTGTGTGTGCGTATGAAATACAGCATTGGGGAGCAAGGTGCCCTCTGATGGAATAAGTGATGGTCAACTGACCAGAAAATTGTCAGTATATTTAACTGGCTGGAGGGGGTGACCTCACGGCGCCATGTTGCCATAGCTTTGGGGAAACCCCATGGAGGCAGGTTCCTGACTTTTATTTACAGTGCAGCTTTGTGGGAAAGCCCTGCAGTGGCCACTGCGGGGCTTTTAAAATGTATAGACAGCCCCTGGGATCTCAATCCTAGTTACAAACACTGTAGTCAAGCATAGGATTGGGCTGTCATGCAAAGCAAACCCCACTTGTGCTTGCATCTGTGTGGAGCTCCTCATTGACAGGCTTTAACTCCAGCAGCCCTTCCTAGAGTCCTGATGTGATCATGCAACTTTCTATGAACACATAGGCATTGTGGGAAGGGCTATGTGAGAAGAAGCTGTGCTGGTACAAACATGCAGGGGGTGTTTTAAAGTGTGTGTGGGGAGAGAGAGAGAGAGAGAGAGAGAGAGAACGAACCACTTGGCCACCTCATAAACTGCTCCACATTGAGAATGCTTCTTTTGCAGGGACTGAAGAATTTCCTGAAAGTAGGGGTGAGGTTTGGCACATCTCTCTCTCTCTCTCTCTCTCTCTCACACACACACACACACACACACACATATAAGCACATAGTGTGTGTGTGTGTGTGTGTGTGTGTGTGAGAGAGAGAGAGAGAGAGAGAGAGAGAGAGGGAGGGAGGGAGGGAGGCTTCATTTGCTGTCAGGCAAAGCCATGATGCTTTCTAATTAAATTTTTATTGTAAAATTTCAACAAAACCAAACAAAAAGTAGAAAGGGGCAAAATGTAATGGATGGAAGACATCACAACACTTTCAACAATACATAGAGCCCATTTACACGCTAGGTTTTTAATGTTTTATAAGGGTTATGAAAACTTTTTGGGCCACATGACACACTCCCTTTCACGTTGTATACCCGAGGCTTTTTAAAACTCACTTCAGCTATATACAACAGTTTCACTTTTAATAAATCGTTTTAAGTAAAACGATGTGTCCTTCCTTACCGTTTGTGATTCGTGGGGGCAGTGCTTCGTTTACCGGTGCCCAAATGCTTAGCAGTTGATTGGTGGGGAAGAAAGTGGGGCTAAGGAGGAAGTGGGCGAGTGAACTACAACACCCACAATCCTTAGCCCTATACTCATTGAAAGCTAGGGAATGACAGAGGAACTAAGGAGGAAGTGGGTGACTGAACTACAATGCCCACAATGCCTTGCTCTAAACTCATTGTAAAAATGAAACAGAAAGAGACAGGGCAGAAGAGTGTGTGACTGAAGAATTTTTCTCCTGTAACGTGAGTACTCAGTAATGTGGCCTAAGATGTTTTAGAATGCACCTATTTGGAACGTTTTAAAATACTATTTAAAACGTTCCAAGGGACTGTGTAGATAGGCTCAGAGATGCCATTTCGAATGGATATTTATATGAATATTTGGTCCGCTTTTGTTGAAGTTTATGTATAATTCTTAAAAAGCAGTATTTTCTTAGATAGATGATAGATAGATAGATAGATAGATAGATAGATAGATAGATGATAGATAGATGTGTGTGTGTAAACAGCATTCAGAATTTACATCTCCAGGCAATCCAATATGCCATTCCTGGTATAACATTGCAGCTACTGATGAGTAAGGTGACCAGATAAAATCCAGGTCAGGGCTCATGTAACTTTAACAGTTGTAGAGAAAAGGGAATTTCAGCCAGTGTCATTTGTATGCAATTAGTTCCTGGTGAAGTTCCCTCTTCATCACAACTGTTAAAGTTGCAGGGGCCCTGCCTTCTTTTGTATATGGTCACTCTAGTATAGTGCCTGCAACTTTAACTGTTGTGATGAAGAGGGAATATCACCAGGAACTAATTGCCTACAAATGACACTGGCTGAAATTCCCTTTTCTCTACAACTGTTAAAGTTACATGAGCCCTGGCCTGGATTTTATCTGGTCAGCCTACTGATGAGGTTGGAAGCCAAAACATTTACCTCTAATTATTTTTTCTAATTTCTGTAATCACTCTTTCTATAGTTCTTGTGTATGTGTGTGCTTGTGTGTAATATATTGATATAGATATATACACACACATACACATTTCATATGCATGCATTGAAACTGATATATTCAAATCTAGGTGAGGTCATGATACAATAAAAATCTGGACTTTCATTTACACAAGGACATTCATTGGAACAGGAGAGGCTGCCTTATACCAGGTGGCATCATTGGCCCATTTAGTCCAGTAGTGTCTATTCTGACTAGTAGCTTCTCTCCAGCTGGAAATGCCAAGGCTGAAACTGACCGCTGAGCACCAGTTGACCAGTCAATTGATGGTATGATGATAAACATACACTCCTCATTTATTTAGGAACATTGTTTCTTCTGTCTCCTTTTCTGATTGGACTACATGGGTTACAGCTTGTAGTTGCAAGAGGTCTGGTCAGAAATGGAGACACAGAAGTCAGATCTACACCAAGCAGGATATAACACTTTGAAAACAGTATATATAAAATGTCCTGGGCCCAAACAGTTCTCAAAACTGTTATAAACCATTATAAAACAGTAGTGTAGATCCTGCCAGGGTTAAGGAGACAGCATGAAACCACAAAGCACATCAGTCTAGGGATCAGAGAGCCACTGTGGCACTTCCTGTGGCCACTGTGTCATCTGCCCTCGTCAAGTTCACAGGACGCCATTTCTGTAATTAGCATAATTCTGCCTGTTCTTTGTTGCCACACTAATAAACTGCTGCAAAAAATACTCACCCTCTTTTGGATTAATCAACTGACTGTATGCTTTTGCTTTCTTGCTTGCTGTTGTTTTTTTAAGAGGTTGATTGACAACCTGGCTGTAACACAGCGGTGCTAATACCGCTTCACTAGCACGAGGGACAACTTCATCTTTTGGGTCTGGCACTATTTTTCCCTGTGCCAGCCTTGGTCATTTCTCACCTGAAAATGATACTCACACACCCATTATTTTAAAAATAACATGGGTGTAGGTGGAGTTCATCATGTTTCAGAAGGTGAGGAGCAAGATGGCCAAAGTTGGAAAACAGCTTTAAATAGAGCGGCTAAAGGAGGGGGTAGAATCAGGCTATTAGTTTATAGCAGCAAAGAACTAACAGGTGGAGGATGTATTCTCTCTCTCTCTCTCTCTAATAAATATTCACAATAGGTATGACTCTGTAACCTCACTAATGTCAAAAGGAGTTCTTCACATAAGGGCTCCCTACTGTCAATGTGTCTTTCAGGATCATCTTACAGTCTTGTATCTCAGGTTTATCCTTTGACTTGTGGACAAGGGCTGCGTTTACTCCTCCCTGCTACTCCCTGCTTATCAAGGAGGTCATTCCAATGTTTCTCTGAAGGCAGTGACCAGGTGGCCTTTCTGCATCACCTTTCTCCCCCCCCCACTGGCTCCAGGCATGGCAGGTGCAGGTGTACAGGGAAAACAGCAGGGGTGTCAATTGCCTATGCCATTGTTAATAATCTGAGGGAAGCAAAAAATAAAAATAAATATATATATATGACCACAAGGCTAGAAGGCTCTCCCCCATTCCTACGATTAGTGTGGGGTGGGCAAAGATCTTCCTTTCTCTGGGTTTTAAAAAAACATGAAATCATAAAGTATGGTAACAGAGGATTAAACTCAAGATTACATCTCCATTTACTTTTCATCCCCAGCTGATATTCCATTTTCTGGCTGGGCTTTTTCTGCTATCAACTTTAAAAAGTAAAGAATTTGAATGGTTTCTTTTCTTAGTAATGCTCTTTAGGTCTGGTTAGGTGAAGCACCAATCTTGTGGTTAAATGAGTTCTAAAACCTCTTTACTGCGCTCTTTAAATCCCTTCTGCTGTTTACGGTTAGTCTTATTTGCCCACTTGACTGGAGTGTTTGTGAATTGCGCCTGCTATATACAGATTTGTAAATTGTTTCTAAGGGCTGCATTATTTACTCAACAAACCTGAACACTTCCTTTCTGGAAGCTTGCCTTATTACTCTGAAAATATATTTGTTCGCACAAAGTACATATGATTTCTTCTTGAAAAAGTCTTCCTTCACTGCAGTTTAGCCTCTTGAGGCTTAAACATCCCTCTCTACACATTAAAAACTGAATGGCATCCACATCTCCATTCAGGAAGAGGACATCACTGTGTTTGGAGGCTAATGACAGCATTTTAGATCTGCTATCCTTTTCTTTTCTCTGGTATGCAGGGTTTCCATGCAGCATTTTTTTATTTGCCCAAGGCAAAATAGTAAATTGGCATTCCCCAGTGTTTATCCATACAGGATGCTGGCATTCCTATGCCTTATAGCTCTTTAACACCCGCACACCCACACACAACAACCTCCAGCCCAAACCTAAACAGAGATAACCAGGGCCCTGTCTTCATGACACTGAGTTGGCACCACCTTCCCCCCAAACGCCGTGGTTTCCCTTACCCAGGGTAGCATTGGGAAATCCTGATGCCAAGGAGGGAACATGGGGTTTCTGGCAGTCATCTGGGTACTGGAGCCCCCCCTCTTCCTGGTGGAAGGTGACCAATCGCTGGTCGCCTTCCACCAGGACTGCCCCCACCCCGGATTGACCCTGGAGTGAGGTCAGACAGCAGAAGAGCCATGCTGACTTTGCTTCCACTGAAAAAGTCAGGGTAAGTCCCTGACTTTTTCCATGCACAGCTTCGCAGGAAAGCCCAGCCATAGCTGTGAATCTGCAGCTGCATCATATAACTGATGCAACACAGATTTGCAGCCACTGTGGAGGTTTTCCTGCGTATAGACAGCTCGCAGGCTACAGTTATCCATGCACTGGTAACCTGCTGCCTAGTGGAGGCTGGTGGTTCTGATGTCACCCCACTGAATCTGCTCCAGGTTTCAGTCACAACCAAGCTATCCAAGCTATCCAAGAGCAACCTCTACAGCCATTTTGCGGATGCCCCCCCCCCCCCAATTCCTGCTCAGCTCCAAAAGACGACTGGAGAGAACCCATACTGTTAAAGAATGCTGCATGGAGCTCCAAAATACTAAGGACTACAACTCCCACCTGCCCTAGCCATCCTAGCCAATGGTGAGGGATCATGGGAGCTGCAGTCCAGCAACATCTGGAGGGCCACAAATTGCCCACCCTTGAGCCTTTGGTTACATTCCTGCACTACAGCATAATATACGAGAGCCCCTCTTATTGTCTTTTGCTGATGTCGTAATTCATCTCTCTCTCTCTCTCTCTCTCTCTCTCTCTCTCTCTCTCTCACACACACACACACACACACACACACACACACCTATCTACTGTCTGTCTGTCTGTCTGTCTGTAGTTCAAGTTATTTCCGGTTTTTTAAAGTAACAAATGATAGCAGTATTCCCTGTAATATTTAGGCTTTGTTTTGTTTCTAGCTTCCCTACTATAAATGAAGTATGCATTTACACATGCCACAACTGCTCGAAATCTGTAAAAAAAAAAAAAAAAGTGCACTCCCTGCTCTGGCCTCCATTAGAAATACTTTAAGGCTAGCTCCTAATATGTGTATTGGTTATTTAACCAGGGCTCAGTGTATGGTAATTGATTTCGATAAAGATGTTAGCATGAACATATGCCTCAGCTTTATGTCCCTTATGTAATAATTTTGGTGACGGCTTAATTCCCCCCAATTTGAATAAAGTATTCATCTTCTGTGAATAGAAGGGGGGGGGGGAAATCCTGTATGTCGAAAGTGATGTAGGAAAATGGAACAAGTACAAAAATAATCATGTTGGCCCCAATGCACACCTCTCCAGCAAGGAATTCTGCTGATTTTTTAGAATTTTATTTTATGTGGCTGTCTACAGAATTCACTTTCCATTTACTCCCAAAGAATACACTTAAACACTCAATCAATGAATAACCTACAGCAGTTTGTTGCAGATTCAATAATGGGGAATGGTGCATTGTACCAGGATAGTCAGATATACCCACAGGGAGTGTCAGTGGTCAAAATGCTTCCATTGCCAGAAGGTAGTCTGAAAATGGTCTAGAAATTCAATACAACATTGACCCTGAGTTGTATACATGATCCACAGTCAGTTTCTCAAGCTTACTTGAAGTTTTTAAAACAGTCATTTTAGTTCTAGGAATTGGGAGATGAGAGTTGGCAATCTCACACTGAAACTACCTCTTTTTCTGGGGATGGGTATATCTGTCCTTTCCCCCTTCTTTAGTTACTTGATGAATGAGCACACTACAACTGAGGTTGAACACGAAAACAATTCACACTGTTATCTTTTGTGGGAGCGCTATTAGTGCACCATAATTGTTTTCACCATACTGAGAAATGGTGTACTTAACTATCTTCCTGGAATTTGAGAGGTATTTTCTTGTTGAAAATATGCCTTTTTGGTGCCTTATTTCCATTGAAAATTGGATGGAGATGGCCACCATTACTCTCCAACATTGAAAACCCACAACTCTGGGGACAATTTACCAAGACATTCCAATGCATGAGCCCATCAAAATGGAGGGGAGCAGCTCAGTAGTCTGTCTTGCAGTTGCTTTGCTCCCATTTATTCCATGGTCTGTGCACAGGTGACTTTTCAGCAATGTAAGACTGCAGGCTGGGGGAACCAACAATTTCTCCCTACTTTGAAATGAATGAGTAAACTCTTATATATGTAGAACAAGGGATAGGGATCCTCCAGGCTGTGGGTTTAATTTGGCCCGTGGGGGTTCTTGGTCCAGTCTGTGGAGCCTTCCTGGATTTCTCCAAGAGGTTGTGTTTGGAAGGAGGAATTCCCATTGTTATTTCCAATGGCGAGTGTTGTGCGGGAGATCCCTGCTGTTATATCCAATCACAGAGCATGGGAAGCAGATGGGGGGACATGCCTACACTGTGTCTTCCCCAGTGGGAAGGTGCCGCACAGGTAAAGTGTCCCTGCCTCAGCCCCCGTAATTAGAATGTGGGTGCCTCTACAAGAGCTATTTAAAGCTCTTTCAAGGCGCATTACCAAATTTACCTCTACAAGAGCGGAGTACAGGCGCTTTTTATCTCCGATTATGCGCATTTTTGAATATGTGTTAAATAGCGACTTTTAATTTACCGCGGGAGTAAGAGCGCCTTATGTCCGTGTAAACAATTTTCTGAGGAGGCGCATTAATGATCAGAGTGGGCGGACTGTGGTCTTGATGACATGCATAGAACTGCCCCTTCACTGGGAAAACCTCCTACTTTTTCGTTCAGTTTTATTTCCTGTCTCCTCCTGGCAACTTCCTCCTTGTTCTCTGCCTCTCTGGATGGAAGCTCCAGGAAGAGGAGACCCAACGTGAACTGAAAATAAAGTTACTTTGAAGTACCCTGATGGAATATTTTTTACATGGAGACACAGGGCCAGATGAAGGTGCTTTCACGAGAAGCAAAGGGGATAGGAAGGACGTGCGGATATGCGCATAATTAGCTATCAGCTTAGATAGATCGTCCCCTTGCTTCTTGCTGGGTTCCTGACATGAGCTCTCTGTGTGTGTGTGTGTGTGTGTGTGTGTGTGTATGTTTTACAATGGTTGAGCTCGCTAGGAAGAGGAGGGGGAAGGAATGAAGCAGCATCCCCCTGTCTGTTTTGGCGTGTGTGTGTGCGAGGCACATTCCCACTTACTCCTGAGCAATTCACTTGAAATGCCAATCGGGCGATGGGGGGGGGGGAGAGGTAGCCGAACAGGTTAATTGGGTGATTATCAGCAGGTAACCCAGGTAACCAAAGGCGGGAGATTCTGGTGGGCGGGGAGAATACAGGGAGGGAAACCTGTTTGGCCAGTTCCCCGGGACAAAGCGCTTTGCTTTCAGCAACATTTGCATGCAATTCTCAGCATGTGAATAACTTTAAAGCATGTTTCATACAGCCAGTAATGCGCTTCAACGCCTCTGATGTATAGGTATTAGGCGTAAACGCGCTTATCAGGAAATGCGCATAATCGGGCAACCGGGCGTCAAAGCGAAATATTGTAGAGGGGGCCAGTTCCTCTGAGGATGTTTTGCTCATATGGCGTCTTCCCAGTGGAACGTTCAACGGAGGACGTTTTGCTGCATCTTGGCCTCCCCCATCCTTGACTGGTCTGATGGCCGGAGCACTCCACTGGGAAGGAGCTGTGCTTTGCCAATGTTTCAGTTTATTATCAACATCACCATCATTTGCAAAATAGAACGGTATTTTGTTTTGTTTGTTTTATTTCCTCATTTTTTTAAAATATATTTTTTAAGATGGAAGTTTTAATCTGCTTAATTAGTAGATTAATCAAGCTTGAGTTGATAGTGGGCTATTTTAAAATGGTAGGGGCTATTTTAAAATGGTAGGGGGCTATTTTTAATGGCTGAAGAAGGCAAATTTCAGTCCATGGGATTGAGAGTTATTTCTTCTTCAGGATATTTCAGTCCTGGCTAGGGTGTCCAGATCGCCCGGGGTTTCCCGGTCCTAACTGGGAAACCTAGGCCGATCCAGGCCAACCGGGGGGCAGCAGGGGAAAACCGGGGTGGCGGGGGGTCACACGGCGGTGGCAGCGAGCGGCGATGAGCGGCGGTAGACCCTGTGGCGGTGGTGGCGGAGGAGCCCGGGAAGCGGCCACCCCAGCAGGTAAGTGTCCCCCTTGCGCCTCGCGCTCCTTACCTGCAGGGGCGTCCACTTCCCTCTGGAGCGCGAGGCGCGAGGGGGTCACTTACCTGCTGGGGCAGCCACTTCCCGGGCTCCGCCGCCACCGCCGCCGGGTCCGCCGCTGCCGGGTTCTCCACCACCGCCAGGTCCTTCACCACCACTGCCAGGCTCGTGAGGCCAGAGGCCATGCGGAAGAGGCGGGAGAGGGCCGATTACATCACTTTCGGATCCAGCCCTCTCCTGTCACCTCCGCGCGGCCTCTGGCCTCCTTGGGGCTCGTCGCGATGGCGACGAGCCCCGAGGAGCCCGGACGCCCGCGTGGAAGAGGCGGGGGAGCTCCCCCGCCTCTTCCGCATGGGCGTCCGGGCTCCTCGGGGCTCGTCGCCATCGCGACGAGCCCCAAGGAGGCCAGAGGCTGCGCAGAAGAGGCGGGAGAGGGCCGATTACATCACTTCCGGATCCGGCCCTCTCCCGTCTCTTCCCCGCGGCCTCAGGCCTCCTTGGGGCTCAACAAGCCCCAAGGAGGCCAGAGGCTGCTTGGAAGAGACAGGAGAGGGCCGGATCCGAAAGTGATGTAATCAGCCCTCTCCCGCCTCTTCCGTGCAGCCTCTGGCCTTACGAGCCCAGCAGTGGCGGCGAAGGACTTGGCGGTGGTGGAGGAAGACCCGGTGGCGGCGGGGGACCTGGGGGCAGCGGCTGACCCGGCGGGGGCGGCAGCGGAGGACCCGGCGCGGGCGATGGAGGAAGAGAACCCGGTAGGTCCAGGCCGGTGTTTTTTTTGGGGGGGGGTGGCTTGGTGGGGGGGTTGTTTTGGGTGGCGGGGTGGCGGGGGGGGGGGAACCGGGATTTTGGTTTCCAAAATCTGGTCACCTTAGTCTTGGCCTTTTGAATGGGCTGCGACCAAGCAAATATTAACCCTGGCCTTCCTTTCTAAGAAGCATTCACACTTGTCATAATTAAACTGAAAGGCATGTTACACTTTTTTAAATGGCTGGGATCCAGAGTGCTGTGGGCCAGGTTCTGCTCATACATATAGAGGCTTTTATGTTGCCCCTCCCAAGGGCAGCCCCCTCTGATAGCATCCACAACATCTCTGGAGCTTTCTAGAGTTGTACTGGGGTACTGGGGAGATTGGAGGGACTGCTGACAAAAGGAAAGATTGCCCTCTGTCATGTGTGTGCAGAAGTTAATTCCATTCAGGCAAAGGGCGGTTTGGATTCTGGCCACTGTCTCAAAACAGGGACCTTTATTGCTGTATGCAAATGTATTTGAATTTAGAGTGACCAATGAATCTACTGATGGACGAAAAGGGCAGGGCAGATGACGAATCAACATAAAGCCCTCTTCACATTGCATTACTGTCATGGAAGATCCTTGTGTAGAAAGAGTAGAGCTGCACTAGCGTCATGCAGCTGGGTTACCCCTGCTCCCCTCCAACAGCCACACATGGGGCATGGACATCTGAAGAGGGAAGCTTAGATGTAGCTACATGGCAGGATCTACACTACAGCTTTATAACGGTATTGAAGTGCACTGATAACTGTTGGGGCCCATGACACATACCATATACCATTTTCAAACTGCTTTCATAGTATTATATCCTGCTTGATATAGAACTGGCCCTGAAGGCCATCTGTACGATTGGGATTCCTCTGTGATTGGACGTCCCAGACACATGGAGAACCTCTATGTGAGCAGCTGCTCACATGTAGGCTTTCCCCTTCAGATGTCCAAATAATTGGGACTTCTGTGGGCTCAGAGTTTCCAATCAGGGAGTGCTAGTCCTGCCATGGGATTTCAGGGGTGGGGCCAGTGGCATGGACCCACTTGTTCACCCTGCTCCTGGGGCTGCCCCTTTTCATTCTCTTCATGCTCTGTTTCTGAGCATAGAGATGTAGCTGGAGCAGAGAGAACCATGTTGGCTACAAGGAGGCACAGGAGGGGAAGGGGAGCAAGATTTCTGGGCTGTGAGGTCAGAGCCCTAGTTCTGATCTCATATCCCAGAAACCTACCCCAAATGCTGCCTAGGAGACCTAGGATTGCACCCTAAGTGTATTTGTCAGCAGAAGCAGAGGAAAAATTCATTTAAGTTCACATTAAAACAAAATGAATATTAAAATTCACTGGGGTGGGAGAAAGCTTCACCTTTTCTACTGGCTTTTAATACATCCTATGTGGTCAATTCTTCTTTAATGCACTGCACAGCGCTGACTTCATTTTCTAAATTGTCAGTTCTTAAAGCTGGGAAAATCATTATTTTTCTTATAAACAAACAAGTTTTGTACTGTATCTCATTTAGGCCTGCTTTATGGGAAATCTGCTCTATGTTGCTACAACCTTATAAATACAATCTTAAAAGTATTAAAATTATGTCTTCCACGTCATGTTGCAGCCAGTACTTTAAACTGAGATTAGCTCTAACCTGAATGTTGCAAGAACAGAAAATGTGCAAAGTTGAAACAGGAGTTTGATTAAACTGGGAATCATCAACATCACAGTTACAATCCAAAATGTTCTTTGGGCGTTGGCTGGTTTAAGGGGAGAATATGGATTGTATGCAAACATTTACGAAAAGGGACATGGATGATAAAATAAACCTTTTAAATTTCTGAAAGCCTAAAAAGTGTTCTATTTTGCCACTTGTTTAGAAAAGTTCTGTGGATAAAAGGTTAGTAGGCTGACTCTTTTCTCCCTGTCTTGGATATCTTTGAAAAATTGCTTTATAAGGAGTAATACATCATGTAGCTAAGACATATGGGAATAGTTAAAAGATTAAGGTAAACAGACAAATTGAGCTGCTTTAAATCATTTTTCCTGTTTATGTTTTATGAAAGGGTTTATGGACGATAGCTGACGTTAGGCCATTGCAGTGGGCGATTCTATATATATTTAAGCAGAAGTAAAGAGTTTACTGTCAGAAAGTGTTGCATCATTGATGCTGTTATCAATTTGATTGGTGTCCACATTTTAAAAAATGTTATTTTGTCATGCCATAACCTTTGCTGAGTCTTTCATTTGTCATTGTTTTCCTGATGATATAAATATAATATTTAACATCATTTGTGTCAATAAACATGTATCATCGTTTCCTTTACTTTCATTTTGTCAGTTGTCTTTATAAATTGAATTTTAACTTTCTTTTGCTATTCATGTGGACTTGTTAAGTCTTTTGCCATGAAACTTTGATGCCAACGAATCAAAACTTCATAACTTTTTTCCCAAACCAATCTTAATGTTCCTGCATCCCCCATCCTTTACTTATTTTGAATTATTTATATATTATGTTCTACTGTAGATGTTCCAGAACTATGGTAGTTACATCAGAAAACAGTAGCTGGAATTAAAGCTATACTGTCTGCGTAGCGATATCAGCAGTTTTAATCTGGATGGATACTTTTAGTTCTTTTGCAGTGGGTGACGGGTTGGCTAGCATAATAAAGTGCGGATATCCAGTGCAGAGAAAATCATGGCCAATACATGCAGCTTGCATATCTTCCATGAAACCTTAATGTGCTTATGCACAATGTTATAGACCTGACATTAAGCGATAGTGCTTTCCTAGATTTTGGTCACACTGAAGAAAAATGTAGTACAGGTAAGCATTTTAATGTCTATGGCTTCATGCATAGCTGGCATATACCATGGCTAAGGATTGGCTTCAAACTGCTTTGAGAATTTTATTGGAAAGTGGTATAGAAATGTTTGTAATAAATAACCTGGATGTGAAGCCATGGTTACCATATTCATTAACCACAGATACATGTTACAACTGCTGGCAAACGCGTCTCATTGTTGTCTCTTAATACATGGCAGCTAAAGATAGTGCTTAGCCCAACAAGCTAAACCATCATTTCACAGTGTGCTTGGGGCCTTAACTATGGTTAAGGCAACCATATTTAGTGCTAACCATGGTTAGATATTATGGGCTGTATCCAATAGGGCGCAACTGCTAACAAAAAATCCGTTGTGCTAACGTAAACTACTCTAGCACAATACCAATAGTGTTTGCTTGGTGTTGACCTAGAGTAGTTTACACTAAGACAATGGCTGAATTCGGACGACACAATAAGCAACTGGGGGGAGGGGAAAACAATTGTCAGTTGTTTTGACTATTGTGTCATCCGAATGCTGCCATAGTCAACTCAGCGCTGATCCTAATCCACACCACAGTTGATTATTTATTACCATGTTGTGTGGGGAGTACCCCCTAGATGAACAACTGTAAAGTTGATTATTACCCCACCATTGACTATCGTGTTGTCTGAATTAGCCAATGTAATTTATGTTAGCAGTTGCGCCCTGTTGCATACCACCCAGTGTCTGCTCTAGGCATAAGTGTTGATGGGACAGGGAAAAACCTGAACTTAATCACATTGGATATGAATTTAAGGTTGCAGTCCTATACCCACTTACTTGGGAGTAAGTCCCATTGAATTCAACAGGATTTACATCTGAGTAGACAGGCATTGGATTGCTCTGTAAATAAACAATTTCATGTTATAGATTTTGCTGTGCTGAATCTGAATTTCAAGGTTAAAAGGCTATCCAACATTTCCTTTTGTCAACAATAGCCAGTGTTGACATATTTATGGTGGGAAAATCATGGCCACAGTATGTAGCTTGTGTATCTTCTGTGAAATGTTAATAGTGCTACATAACAGTGTTGTACATTGAGCATATTACTTAATTTTCTGTGACATGTTAATATGCATTACAGTGTTGTATTTTTGATCGCATTATATGGTTTTATTGGTGCTGTTCCTAAAGTTTTATTTTCCTTGTACAAACACTGGATGCAAAGAGGATTTGAATAGTTCTAAGTGAATTGCACAATAATAACAAAGAGGAAATCTTCAGATATGTGTTCACTACCATGTTAACCCCCCAAAGTCATATCTGTCATTGTATCAAAGACAGCTTTTCAGAAATAACGCTCAAAGATCTTCTTCCAATATCATCTGTAAGTGAGTACATTGTAGATTTCATGGCCACTAGCAACACTGGCTATTTCTGACAAAAGGCAGCCTTGGATGGATGATTAACATGAACATTTGGATTATGTACCCCCAAATCTATCAAATGAGATAGGTCAAGCAAATTCACACCTTTGGTGACCCTCTTTTAAGAATTCTCCAGACTACAAGATGTGCTGATAATATTTTAGCCAATCAGTCTATTCGCTGCATTTCAAGTCCGGATGGACAAATCCTTCTATTTTTGGTCTGTGTCACTTTCACATATGTTCACTCATAAATATATTCCATTTCTTAATTAACCTGCAATTTTTTAAAAAATAAAGTTCACATTTAAATCCTCATTTACATACAATTGTTAAACGTATTTTCTCTGAAAACGTGTATTTTGAAATGTATTTTTCTGAAAACTTTCATTTTAAAACACATCGTTAGACCCTTCTTTGAGCCAAGAACTAACTACACTGGTACATTCGGGAACTATGAAAATTTCTGATCCACACATTAATCTGGGATATTTGGATTGAGTCAGTTTGTATAAGAATTTGCAAAGATTGCATTCCTCAAACATCCCTAATTTTAATTGCAGAGTTAAAATTGTCGTGATCGTTTTACTGAATTTTATTGTTGTTCTGTCTTTTTAAGCCAAATGCACAGTGTACTATAGCCTAGCTATCCTTGTACAACACTACCTAACAGAGCAATCCCTTTACATGTCTACTCACATATAAGCCTCACTGAGCTTAATGGGACTTACTCCCCATGGAAGTGAATGTAGGACCATGGTCTTAAACTACTACTCTGTCTTTAGTGTGTTCAGCTGCAACAAAGGCCATTGAACTGACCACTGCAGAAATTGCAATAGCCTGACTGAAGCACAGTGCAAACACTTTCTATGTACAGTGTGCTTCATTTGTATATTTGCCAGATGCTGTATTCATGCTTTCTGCCAAGGCAAAGTATTCCTGCATATTTGTGACATCTCTGTTCCATGTCGGAATTGTCCAGTAACATTCTTTTGTCCCCATGTATACGTATATCCATGTTTTCTCTTTCTTGCCATAAGACCAGCTTCAGCATCTGAAATAAAATGGGGCAAAGCTTGCAGATAAATGTGATTCACTAGATAGAAACATTAAAGTATTTGGGTTTTTTAAAATTTTCAATTACGAATGATAACTTTTCAACTCAATTTTGATGAAAAGCAAAACCAAAATGATAAGGACAAAGATGTATGGTCACGTTCAGTATGCCCTTGTTTTAGCCTCTGCCTTTGCTCTCTGAAGAATATTTTTCAGAAAATGCCCTTAATTAGTAGACTTTGTCTCTCTGCTTGTCTATAGCTGTTGGACTCAACTGAAGGGAACCTACAGTTCAAAAATGAATTTATTTAGTCACACAGATCTGATGAAAATGTTGGCAAGATGTTTTTAGGAAATGTTTGTTTTTTAAAAAAAGAAAATGACTACTTAAATCATTGGTCATTTTTTACTTTCTGCCTGACTAATCTTGTACAACTTGTCAAGTGGAATGCAGCTCAATATCCATGTATTAAGGACCATCAGGTACAGTATGGATACAAAATCAAGGATTTGTTTTTTATTGTGCCTCTTCGTGAGCTGCCATATTTATTTTATTTATTACATTTGTTTCACACCTTTCCTCCAAGGAGGCATCTATATTCCCTCCATTTTTATCTTCACAACGACCATGTGAGGTAGGTTAGGCTGAGGGGAAGTGACCAGCTCAAGAGCATGCAGTGAGTTTCAAGAGTGATTTGAACCTGGGTCATCCTAGTCCAATGTTCTCATCATTGCACCACACTGTCTCTCTTCATGTGTGGTCTTCATTCGGCTTGGTGGCTCACTAGTTGTGCATCCTGCACTTGACCATATGATCAGACTTTAAGCTAAGAAAGAACACTAATGCTAGGTCTAAATTAGACATGATGGTGGCAGACTCATTTATTTAAAGCTAGGTCTGCCCCCTAATCACATAAAAAGTGGGTAGGTCTTCCACCCTGATGTTTAGAGCAAAGAGGATGCAGGGATTGGGAATGCCATACACTCCCACTGGAAACAACTTCTCTTCCTGAACTCTGCCCGCTACCCTCAATCTAGAATCAGTCAGAACTCTAAAGGAGCTATAAAAGGTGCTGAACCCAATCACCAAAATGGATAGTTCTTTTAGAGTTCTGACTGGTACTGACTGAAACCCAGAGCAGATTCCCAGCCCCATGACATGGAAGCCACCATTCTCCACATTTAGGAGAAGAAATATTGTGGGAGGTGTAGGTGAAGAGGCTAGCCTTTCCCAACCTGATGCCCTCCACATGTGTTGGACTACAGTACCCATCAACACCAACCTTCATGGTTGATTATCTGGGATGATGGGACTTGTAGTCCAACACATACACAGGGCAGCAGGATGGGGAAGACTGGGCTTTAGAGAGAGAAGCAGTGACTGCGAGAGGGTTGAGCTCCTTTCAACCACACATCCTTTTGCTGTAAAAATAAACAAAAAATCAGGCTTCGCCTCCTTAAAAGTGATCAGGGCAGACCCAGAGTTAAACAACCAGATCTACCACCGCTGCCATTATCTCTGCTTGGACCCTAGGTTTTGACTGAGATCTCTCATTTTGAATTTTTCTTTGTCGTGAGAAGGGGCTACAAAAGGAGCTTGAAAAAGTTCTTCAGGAGAGCTGCAACTTTCATTCCAGACAGGAGGGGGGTGGGAAACTATCAGTACGACTTGGAGCCACAAGAGGGTGCTGTTGGAGCTAAAACTCTCCTGTCTGCCTGGGATTTTTTTTATAGATACTACACTTCCTTTTAATCAATACTGTGGCGCTGTAAATATTTAATGAAAGACATTAATGATTATTAGTCTCCATCATCACACCCAATGACGATCAGCGGTGCGGATTTTCAAAGGAAATGATAAAACAATAATTAATGCAAAAAAAAATAATCCATTCATTGATTGCAACATCCGTAGGGGCTTAAGGGAATTCAACCAAGCTTGGCTCACCCTTATGTCCAGGGGGTGGGGGGGACAACAGGCTTACGCTTTAAAAAGAAAAGAAAAGGGGGGGGAGCCCATTAAAACCAGACATATCAAACCAGGTTAAATTTTCGAGGGTTGTTGCCCTTATCTTTTGCTAGTCATAAAAAAGCTGTTTTCCAGCATGTTAGATTTAACTTTTCTGTCGACTCTGGTCGAAGACGCTTGTCGTACATACATACACCCCGCCTGTAATGCGGGAAGAACACAGTGCCCGTTCATAAGAATTACGGAAGAATATGCACTGTGTCCCCGCACTTCGGCTAGAGACAAAGACAACGTTGTCTCTTGCCTTTGCTTAGACCTTCCCCTGTAGGCACGATCGGACTCAAGCAGACGGCTATTTCCTTTTAATTTTCTGCAGCCAGCCAGCAATGCTTATGATTATTGTGGAGTCAGGAAAAGTTTTGTTTCGCCAAACGCCGTGTCGTGTTACAGTGAGCTGCTATAATATCCTGTATCCGGCATCATCACCTCCACTACTAGTAGCGCCTGTCAGTTGCAGCTAAATATTACCATCTTATATTACGCAGAAGGGTAAAACAATAACAACAACAACCCCCCCTACCATCGCCTTGCAGAAAGCGCCGCTGACAGCTCTCAACATGAGCTGAATGATCGCTCCCAATTGTAATCGATTCTGTAAGTACTGAACACAAACCCCCAGGCAATTGAAGAAAATAGGATGATGAAGGACTGCAAACTAATACGTTACACATCTTCATTGATTAACCATTGATTAACCATTATTTTCCTGAATGACAAACAGCCAGGGGTAAAGTAAGTGAAGCTGATGATTTATTTACATGTTAGACGGAAGATGACTTCTTTATTCAGCTGATTGTGAGCTAATGCTGAGGCAGGAGACACAGGCAACAGTTTGGGAGTAAGAGGCTGGCTTGTAATCTTTTGCTGGCATCGTGCCTGGATTTTTCCAGCATGTTTTTTAGTTGAGAGGAATTGAGCTTGACTGGAAAACAATCAGCTAAATTCAAACAGAGATGATACCGCACAGCACCTGCAGTATAACTACATTTAAGGAGAAGATCATTTTATAGATTCAGTATTTACAAGAATATTGATCTGTTTATTGAACTTTTAATTTAATTCGCTGTTTTGCTCAGTGCCTTATTGGCAATTAAGCACAATTGCATAAATGGCAGAGGGTTTTAAATACACTATATATATATATATATATATATATATAGGAATTACTGTAAGACATGCACTGTGGGTTTGGGAAGGGGGGTTGTCCCCCCACCCAGGGTAAATCAACAATCAATCCATTGAAATATTTTAGTACATATCAAACATCTAATTATAATCAGTCTCCTATTAATACACTAAGAAACAAAACTGATTGCAATAGATGAAAGCATTAGCAGTTAAATCAACTTCAGTAAAGTCCAGTTGATCTCTTTCTACTTGGACTGTTGAATCCAACAAAAATCACTTTATAGAAATATCATTGATTCCTACCATGTGCTTCTCTCCCCCCCCCCCCATTTTTTTAGCCAGAGATATAATATTAAGGCCATCTCATCGGTTTAAAGAACTGTAGACAACATCTGTCACTAATTGGAGATAAATCATTATGATTCTTCACTTTTCTTTGTCACAACATTAATCACAGGGAGCTCTTTTGGTGAGCTCTTTGGGTTTTAATGTCTATGTAATATGTGTGACTTCATAGGAATTCTATTGTAAAGTAGTGTTAATTAATACCCACTTAATTGAGTGAGCTGAGATACATCATGGTTAGCAGAATAGGCTTTGGTGGGAAATGTACATTCTTCCAGTGTACATCGTTTAAACTGATCTGTTTGAACGAACAAAATTGTCTTTATTGATGAAGTTAATTCTGGTTCCACTTAAATTAGGAACAGTATGTATATAAGTATATTGTGTTGTGGTAATTAAGATCCAATGCCATACCAAGTAATTATTGAACCATTGGAAACACTGTTATGCATTTACGTAGTATCTTACCCCTAATAGATTTCTAATTTTGTGGGTTAATAACTGAGCACTACCCTATTTGAGTTGCCAGCCCTTTTCACAACAAAGTTATTTTCTGCAATGTTGTATTAAGAGTGAGAGTTCTCCCAGACCTTGTCGCAATCGGTTTTTCTTAATTCAATCATTTCTAATAACATCTGTTAAATTATAATTACTTTCTTATATTTGAATGTAGCTATTTTTCCCAGTTACCAGTTTAACTTTGGATCTGTCTTAGTGTTTACTATGAATGATATTTGTACTGTACGGGGGGAAATGCAATTATTATTTTTGAGGAAGGGTCAGGATCCAGGAATAGGTTTGAGGAAGGATCAGGATCCAGGAATAGGTTTCTTAGCAAGTGAGGATCATGCCCCAAACATTTATGTGAACACTTTAGAGTTAGCTGTGCTTCATAGACTAAGATTACAATAATAAATGTGCTTGTTTGTAAATCCTATTGAATTCATTGGGATATATTTCAAAGTAAACACAGACAGGATCTATCTGCACATTAGGAAGTTAGGAAGCTTTTTGTCTGTTGTATGCTGTTAAAAATCCTCTCTCCTTCATTCTATCATATATATATATATATATATATATATATATATACACACACACACACATATATACACACACAGCAAAACTGTTAAATTATCACTAAATTCACATGAGAACAGTTGTTTCTCATAGCAGCAGGCTTGAATCTAGACCAAATTAGTCACAATTAGTCTTAATGGAATCAGTGGGACTTAAATAAACATGACCAACTTATCCCATTGATTTCAGTGGAACTAAACCAGAACTAACATAGTTTGGATCCAACTGATAGGTGATAATACCTTGATACTGGTTAAAACACTAATGTTCCAGTGCTGAAAGCTCTTATCTCCGTGGATTGGATTCTGACTTAGTTACACTTAGTGTAGACCTGTTGAAATCAATGGGACTTCTGTTGATTTCAGTGGTTCTGCTCTAAAGTACGACTAAGTCTGAATCAAACCTAGCATACTCTCATTTACATAAAAAGAAGTATGTGGTTAGAGAGTGGTGGCTTCATTGAAGTGAAGGAACTAGCTTTATAATGTAACTCACTAGTAAAAGATCTTGGAATGTTGTCTTACTTTATAAATAAACTAAAAGCTGTAGTACCATTTATCATTGAACATCTAGGGATTGAATAGGTGTTCCATATTTAGCATGAGGGAAGGAATTTTCTGTATAGGAAATTGATTTTAGGCTCGCAGGAGAAAATGTTATGTGCATTTGGTGCAATTAATTCGTAGATCATTATCTCCAATGAGTCTAACTTGAGGGTTTTGTGCTACACTCGCAATGTATCAAACTACTGAGCTTTGGTTGATTTAATGGAAGCTGGAAAAAATACACATGAAAAATAACCCGTGCCTCAAAGTGCTGTGCGGGTGGCTTGAATAGATTGTGTAGTTTTGTCCTTCTCAAGTGCCCAGATTAAGAGCTCCATCAGAAGGGGGGGGGAAGAGAGAAAATCACGCTTGCCTACCATTGCTTCTCCGCCCCTGCTTTTGTTGCTTGATACTTCTTTCTCTCAGGGAGAGGAAAGAGGAAGTAAACAAATGCATGTGGCTCATTCAGGGGACGTCTTTATTGTGCTGCATCTCCTAAACACAGCAGGAGATAGTGTCAACTTCCATCTTTAAAAACAATACGGATTTACTGGGGTCTTTTTTGTGGCACGAAGAAGGCTAGAAGGGGCAGGAGGCTCACAGGAGGCAGACAAGATTGTGAGAGGGACCCGTGAAATTCTGTGAGTGCCCAGTAACGAGCATGCTATAAAACATAGGGTGTCCAGATGGCCCGGGGTTTCCCGGTCCTAACCTGGAAACCTAGGCCGATCCGGGGCAACCGGGGGGCAGCGGGGGAAAACCGGGGTGGTGGGGGGTCACGTGGCGGAGGCGGGCAGCGCGAGGCACTTACCTGCTGGGGCATCCGTTTCCCTCCGGTGCTTGGAATCTACTGAGAAACAGGCTTCGCGGCCTGTCCCTCAGTAGCACGCCGGGTGATGACATCATCACCCGGCGCGTACTGAGAGACAGGCCAGGAAGCCTGTTTCTCAGTAGATTCTGAGCACTGGAGGGAAGCGGACGCCCAGGTAAGGAGCGCGGGGCAGTGCGGCGCGGGTGGGTGGGGTGGGGCGGCGCGGGCGCGCAGTGGGGGGGTTGTTTTGGGTGGGGGGGTGGCGGGGGGGGGGGTCCGGGATTTTGATTGTCATAATCTGGTCACCCTAATAAAACAGTTGTTGGAAGATGTCCTAAGCTGCCCAGGTGAAAAAGAGGACATGGCTTCTGTACCTTGAAGAGTTGTCTAGAATAGGGAATTTCAGCATTTGTTGCCTGTCATGCAAGCTACACCTGTTGACTTTCCATCTTCATCACTATTCAAGGCTCAAAAGCTTTGCCCTCTTTTTCACCTGGCCAACCTAATCCCTATAGCCTAAGAAGTGATTCATACAATATATAGAATCAGGAAAAGCAAGTAGGACTCGCAGATTTCACCTATGGAATATGGCAAACAAAATGAAAAATAGAAAAAAAAATCCTGTGATTTATGATGAGAATACTTTTTCCTTACTCACATGAATCAATCCATCAATGGAATTTTAATGGAATGATATATGGGTAGGGCGAAAAGGTGCCTTGCTTAATATAATGTGTGATTTTTACAGTTATTTCTGTGTTGGAATAATAAGAAGTATTTTAGATTTCACCTTTTAATCATTCAATGCCAAACATGTAGTTTGAACTCATATGTGGCAGACTTTGTGTTTCAGTCTCTGCAGGTATATTTAATATCTTTACATTTTTAATGAAAATGTAGCTGTCAATTTAAAACTAATTTGGATGGACAGCAATAAAATGCAAACCTCACTTCAAATTAGAATTTTCAGTGCGGATTTCCAATAGAAAGTAATTGCTGACAATAGGAAATGACAAATTACTAATTACTTAGTTCAATTAGACTTTTGTGCCTTTGGTCCTAAGTGGCAAGCATACAGCAAATCTTGCACTTTTATAACAATTAATGACACTAAAACTATTCAAACTGCCAACAGATGTGAGTAAGAAGACATGAATTGAAACTTACTTAATTTACATACTATCCTGATCTTATATCGAGTAAATGGTGTTTAATTTTTATGTTACAATTAAATATCACTAGCATAGTGTAATTTCTGCAGGACATTTTTTCAGGAAAAATGCTAGTACTCATGCTTTTTTCCTTTCCTCTTATCACAGCAGTATTTATTGTAAAGTGATTGCATAATATATAAATGTAAAGAGAGAATAGAACAAGAGCTGTAACTTGTAGAATCTCCAAAATGGAGGCTCTTTGTCCTATTAATTGTAACAGAAGGCTCTTATAGCTGAAATTCATGCCGCTGAGCAAGATTGGGGCAATTTCTATTATTACAGTACTTATAAAGTTTATTCCTTCCTTCTTCCATTAAGAAGAGATCTCCGGTTTTCATTTCTCCTGCAACGCTTGCTGCTCTGTAACTTACAAGGGAATATTCTTTTGGAAATTGAGCAATCACTTATTTAAACTGAGGGCAATAGTAAAGAAGGTTTTCACATCCCCTCCCTTCCCATGCCTTTAAAACCTTTGTGATAAGTGGGAATGTAACAGCTCCAGCTATTCCCAGCACCGAGATGCTGCAATGGGAAATGAAGCACCTGTTACTTTTCTGCCCTTCGTGCAGATTTTTAAATGTACAGGAATCCCTGCTGCCAGGGGAAAAAAAAAGCCAAATGCAATAGAAAGGCTAGTTAGGAAGCAGAAACCTTGTAGTGAGTCAGCTCTCTCTTCCATTTTATTTGTTTACTTAAACTTTTCATACCAGCCTTCATCCTATTTAGGATTTCAGGGGCATTGTCAACCCAACTTAAATCCAAGTACAATAGTAAAACAATAAAAATCTGTAATCAATTAAAATATTGCAACTGATTAAAATGCTTTGTTGAATAAAAACGTTGTTGCCTGGTGCCAAAAGGTTTGCAGCAGACATGGCAGGTGAATCTCTTTCCATAACCATTGCTGAGAAAGCCTTCTCCTTTGTTGCTCAGTACCATGATTCCAATAAAGAATGCACCTAGAGAATGGCCATGGTGGGAGATTTTAAAGCATAGGCAAATTGCTGAGGGAAAAGGTGCTCCTTTAGGTATTTGAGTCCCAAGCTGTTCAGGGTTTTAAAGATAATTATCAGCATGTTGAACTGGGTCAGGAAGCAAACAGGCAGCCAGTAAAGTTCTCTCAAAATTGCTGTGATATGCATAACCCTGACCATGCTGGTCAAAATTCATGGTCATGTTCTACACAAACTGAAGCTTCCAAGTTGTTTTCAAGAACAGCCTCACGTATAATGCAGTGCAGTAACCTCAGCACGACAGACCAAAACATGGTTCACTGGGGCCAAATGAACCCTGACTGGAAATGGCATTTCAGGGGGAGTGTGACCCCATCCACAAACAGGCCAAATAACAACTCCCCAGATCTGAGAGCCACCTACCCATAGTGCCTCTGTCTTCTCAGGATTTCATTTCAGATTTTTGGCCCTCACCTCGCCCATTTCCACATCCAGGCACACTAGATATGATGGAAGCCATTCCAGTGCTTAAGAGACAAAACTGCTCTAATCACATAGGAAGAAGGGAATGAGGCCTACTTTTAAAAACAGAATGGGTGCATCCAGGAGAGGATCTTGATCTGATGTCTACCCCCACCTCTGGCATCAAGCCTCCTCAGTTGGCCTTGGTACCCTAGCAAATCTTCAATTGTTGAATTGCTTCAGTTGGTGAACCCTGGCAGCACCACTGACATCAATGTTGAGACATAAAACCCGGTTTATTGATACTGTGCTATTGCTACTATTGATGCCCAGTTTATTCCTACCTCTCCTCCCCTTTCTATCCTCTGTTGCCTTCCCTGTCTTGAGTTTTTGAAAGCTCCATTGTGCCACACAATGATGGTACTTATTTTCTCAAGTCTTTTGATTCCATTTGATCTATTTTATCATGGCAGAGGTTTTGTGATGTTGCTGGTTTTAATACATTTTGTATGTTTTTGATTTGTTTTATTGTGTTTTGAATTTTTGGTAAGGAGCAGCAGGTTTCTACCAGAGAAGAGAGCCTTCACAGTGGTAGCCCCCCCTCCCTCCCCATCCCACCTCTGGAACAAAGTTCCCAATGAGACCTGATGTCTTTTAGGTGAAGCCATCTTTACCTTCCCAGATATTTTAGTGTTTTATCTTCTGTAGATTTTTGAATTGTTTAAGCAGTGGGATTAGATTTATGGCATTGTGATTTCTCTGTTCCTGTTCTTATGTTGATTTTATTGTAAGTCATTAAGCTGTTACATTTCATTGTTGTTGTTGTTTTAAAAAAATTGCTTGCTGCCCTAAAACCCCTAGTGGTTCAAGGTGTGGTATCGAAATGTATTAAATAAAGTAAGTTGGCGTTGGAATTTTATTGACGAGTGTATAAATCCCTAAAATAAATGGTTAGTGTTATTTACATGCAGTTGTAATAACAACACTTTTACCAGCATAAGAGGCCCAACGGGACCAGAATAAGCAGTGCTAATTTTGAACAAACCTATGTTGTTTTACAACAGCCAGTTACCATCTATTTCCATTTTTTCTTCTACAGCTTCTTCTCCATCTTCCCAACCCAAAGCTATATGAACTTTAAGGGCTTGAAACACAACAGAGCCCAAACCTTGCAATAGAGGAGAAAGGAAATGCTTAGGTAGGGGGTACAAAGTCTAGGCAAGGATAAAGGAAAGAAAGACTTTCACAATTCAGAAGGGGGAGAAATTGAATTGGTATTGTGCTCAGGAAGAGATAATGTGGAAAGGAGGTGAGAACAGGGAGACATGTAGCAAGTATACCTGGAGAAAGAAGGAAGGGGAGACAGTGGGAAGTGGCCCAATTAAAAGAAGAGAGAGAGACAGAGAGAGAGAGAGATGATGGTGATGAGGGAAGCAAAAGAGGGGTCAATGATACCAGACCAAATTATATGTATTGAACCCAGAGAAAATTAGCAGGACAACTACAAGGCTAAGGAAATGGTCTCTCATGCACAAAGTTGGGAATCATGTTTTAGGATTATTAAGGCTGCAATCCTATGCATGCTTAGCTGGGAGTAAGTCCCATTGAAGCAACAG
The DNA here is from genome assembly GCA_029215795.1 of Anniella stebbinsi. Taxonomy (NCBI): domain Eukaryota; kingdom Metazoa; phylum Chordata; class Lepidosauria; order Squamata; family Anniellidae; genus Anniella; species Anniella stebbinsi. The sequence goes on from JARDYH010000001.1 coordinate 222,397,636, forward strand.
CTTCAGGAGACTCCTAGGAACAAGAAGGGTGCTCAGGACAACTACGGAGGGACCATGGTGTGCAGATGTTCTTCCTCACTGATCAAATGAAAGGGAGCTGCTCCCATGCAATGGCAGATACATGTAAATGCCTATCTGACTGCCAACTCACCACTGAACCAGCTAACCCATGATGGTATATGCAAACTGGCTAGTACAGAGCTCAGTGGGAAATGTGGCCAAATCCTGAACCATCCCTCTCTCACGAGACAGGTCAGAAGGTTTAGACACTCCGTGGGTATCGCTCATGATATCTATTGTTTTGCATACCACAATAACTACTTGTCTTCTATAGCATAATTCTGAACTGTATAGCAAGCTAGCCTTAACTCAGTCAAGTAGCCAGGATCCTCCATGAGGTGTCCTTTCATTCTCCAGAGTCAAACAATTGTTCCCTCTGTTCTGCTCCAACTTGAGTACAGCCTCAGAACCAATGATTCTTTTGTCCTCTTTGATTTTAAACCTATACATACCTTTGAATTTGAGCACCAGATCTTTCTTCTTGTTCAGGTACCAATCACATTTTTGGGTTTTATCTCATCTCTTAAAATTAACCCAGGTTTTGCCTGGTCTCCAAGAAGGGAACCTTTCCTAGCACTATTTCCTTTTCTACCCTGGTTCCACTCTTTCACATGCTCATGTTTCCAAGGCCAGAGTCTTCTATTTTTTGAGCTGAACCACTTTGTTGTCTCATTTTCCTAGAGAGATCCATACACCCAGGGTACCTCTAGATGGGCACTTTCCCCCACTGTGGCTTTGGAGTGGCGGCAGGTCATTTACATGACGCTGCCACCACTCCGAAGCCATCTAGGGGCAAAGCCCAAAGCTTCGCTGTAAAGAAGCCGGGCATGTACCCTGACTTTTTTAGCTGGAGTGGCGCGGTTGCGGCAGCAGCAGGATGGGTGGGTGCGGCGGCAGCAGCAGGAGGAAAGCCCGCCATAGCACTCCTTCCACTGTAGATGGGCGGAACGAGCGTCAATGCGGGGCGCGTTGCCTGCCACTGCTGTGCTGCCGCCCCAACGCCATGAAGATGAGGGCCCAGAGAGAGAGAGAGACAGACAGACAGACAGACAGACACCTCATAAACTTCCCATTGAGTCCAAGGCCAGATTCCATTTGGGATGAAACATGGCATAACTTGTGAGCTCCTTACTTCCATGTCCTTGTGACTGTGTGAGTTGTTGATTTTGAGCTCAAGTCATGACAGTCAAGCAGAGAATCTAGAGCTTTGTAGAAGCTGCTACCAAAGGTCTTGAGCCAAGGACATCCATTTAAACCTTTAAAACTTTTAGGATCACTTATTTTAGCTAGTTACACTTGTCTCCATTTCCCAAGTCTCTTTGTACTTCTCCATGTTTATTGTTTTCTTAGGTGTCATTAAGGATTAAGGAGAGGACACAGTTTAAGGATTTCCATTTTAATGTTGAACCAAGGCCAGATCTACACATTGTGTCAAATCATTATGAATGTGGAATAAAAAGCAGGATATAACACTGTGAAAGCAGTATATGGAATGTGTCCTGTGCCCCAACAGTTATCAGAGCACTTCAATACCACTATAAAGCAGTAGTTTAGAGTTCCTTATAATGGCTAAACTTCCATTTGGCTTCCCCATTATCGCCACGAGTACTAGTTGCGTCATAACCATCTTTGGATATATCATCCATTGGCTTTCTTTGGACAGCTTGAGATTGGTATCCAATCTCCTCCTCTTCCTCCTCCAAATGTATTAGTCAGCTAAGCATAGTACAAAAAACAAAAACAACAAACGAACAAATGAAAAAGCCATCTGGAGTTTGCTTACTTCAGTTCACCAGGCACCAGTGATTGAATAATTTGGGCTAGGAGAGGGAAGGGAGTATACATTTGTTTCTTACTACGGTTCCAGTGTAGTTGGTTAGTTTCGAAAATTTTCAACACCCTTTGGGATTGTGCCAGCAATTTTGCCAGTGCGAACTGGGATGACAGTGATCATGTACCTATGATCCTAACATGTAAAGTAGGATCATAGGCACATCAGTAGAATTAAATTGCTGGCTGGGGCCTGCTGGGAATTGGAGTCCAACACATCTGGAGGGCACCAGTTTTGGGAAGGCTGGTATAACTCATCCTAAGTGTTTGATTTGCTGCCCATGGTATGTTTTAGGATTACATTGAATGAAAAGGTTGAACTAAATTTGATAATTTGTATTTGTTTCACTGTATAATTTTAGGGGAAAAAATGTATTGCTTTTGGGAACTGACAGAGATTGCACTCTTCAGTGATTTCTAAACCAATAAACACTGATTTTAAAGATAATATGAAATATGAGAAGAAGAAAAAACATGGTATTTTTTAAAATTAAATCTGTATTCTGAACATAGTCATTGTCATCTTGAGAAATTATTCCCCCCCCCCCGAAAGTATTTTTCATGGCTGTATATACAGGATGGATGGATATGTTTCAAATGGGCACCTTTACATTCTTGAGTATATATACCTGAAGTTTATAAGGCAAAGTTTAGCTAGCGTGGAAATAAATAGCAATTCATGACTACTTGCAATATATTAACTGAATATTCGCAATTGTCTTGCATTTTAAATAGTGCCCTCTGGTGGGCCCCTCCTCCATTTTAATGACCCACAATGCCCCAGAGTGATGCTACCGTGATGGCATAGTTGGAAATTAACATGTCTACTGCTCACTGTCACTGCCAGGTAAAGCTGCCACACCTGGAGGACCTAGATGTGAGCTGGCTTCCTGGCAGCTATGGTGCCAGGTGTTGATGCTAGACTCGCCCATTGAGTTCAGTGGGTATTGCTCCCAGGAACATAGGTATAGGAGTGCAGCCTTAGGCTTCATTTTATGTGGAAGTGAGGAATATTATCCTATGAGACACAGGGGCTAATTAAGACTGGTGGTGTCTTTGCTTTTTACAAGTAATATCCCTCCCTGTCCAATACAGTACCTTTGACTGACCACTCTGCTGCCTCTTCCCAGCTCTGCTCTCTCCGTCTCCCCTGCTGCTCTATATCTCTTCATGGATCCAGCCACCTCAAACCTCCTCCAATCTCATGCTGGTGCTACTATTTCCCCTTCTTTGTCGCTTTCACCAGCTGTGTTGCTGCTATCACTTTACTTCTCACTCTTCCTTCTTTCCCCAGCTGTTGAAAAAAAGACGGTACACAAATGCCATTACCATAGTGCAGTTTTTAAGTATGAGGCATTCTGGGTAACGTGGCACTGTTGATGTAATTATGCATGAAATATGGAAAGGCCTCAAAGCCTGCATAGGGCAACTTTCTGTCTGGAGTATGAACCCCTCTCTTTGAAATTGGGACTATGTGGCATCATAATTTTAATTCTGCACAGACTCCCCCTCACCCCACCCCTTTTTCTAGGGGACTGGTTTTGTTTCATGACTTGTCATCTCTCCAGTGTTACTGAAAAAGGTTTTCAATTTCCACACTGGCTGGCTGAAAGGCTGTTTGTTGAATATATAAGGGCCTAACCAGAGCTCAGTATAGGGATCTGAGAAGGATTACTAAGGATTCTAAGGCATTTTGATTCTGTCCAAAATTACTTTCAGGCATACGTATCAGATGGCTTGACTGTGTCTGATGGATCAAGGGGACAGTGTGAGAGTAAGAAAGAGAAGGTGAAAAGGATAAAGGAAGGATCGAGGACAAAAGGAAGATCATAAAGCGGTATGAGAAGAGAGGGGAAGGCAAGAACAATATCTTACTTTGTGAACTTTATTTCTGCAGTTTAGATATCAAAAATATGTGAGAATATCAATTTCAGTATAATGCAAAGAGGTAGATAAAACCAATCTATTTAAGACAAAAAAAAAAAGAACGGGGTGTAGATAGTGGGGTGGATTAGGACGTAGCTTTTAACAAAGTAACATGGGCTGAATATTATCTAAAAACTGTAATGAAATGCTTGTAGAATGCTGTATCCCCCCTCCTCCCGGTTAAAAACAATCAAAACTAGATTACAAGATTTTTGCGGGTCCATTTGTTAAAAATGATTTGTGTATATGTGACAGCTAGCATAAACAGAATTATCTTTTTCTAAGAAGCAGAGTTGTATATGGGCTCCCTCTACCATGACACATTTCCCATGTGGCTGGCACTTGAAAAGAGCATGCAATTTGCACATTGATAGCCATGTATGGCAACTGTACACACATATCTATTATTCCATGTGTATACTCATGCTGGGAAGCTATGATTGGCCATGGTTTCTCAACACATGCAGGAAAAAATGCTGCCATGTGTGATGATCTGAACACGCTTGTTTTCCCCCTTGTTCAAGAGTATTACCTTTGTCGGAGATTTGCATTTCTGAAATTGTCCTAAGGACCAAAATATTAAACATGTGTCCAGTAGCTACATCTCTCTTTTTAAAAATTCTTTACTCCAGAGGACCCTCATCCGGATTTGGACCTTAGCACAGGGGTGGTGGTAGAGAGTCTTTTAAGATCTGGATTGGGCCCCCATGCACCTACTCAAGAGTAAAAGTGGGGAGACATGTGTCTAGCTGCTAGACACATATTTACATTAATGTCTGTTTTGGCCCTAAGAATGAGAGAGGATCAGGCCTGTGAATGTGAATCTTCCCCATAATAAACTTCTAGCAGAGTTTTAATCCCTTTAGAGATTTTCCTTTAAAGGTTTCCCTGATGTTTTGTTTTGCCTAGTTTGCATTTTAGAAATACATAGAGTACTGCTGAGGCCATGGCTGTAACCTCTGTGGGATAGGGGACTTGCCTAGCTGTCTTTTCTGTTATTTGTTACTGCTAGCAAGTAGACAATTGAGCCCTGACCCTTGATTGGGAACACTGTGCCCATTGTACAAATAATAAATAGTAATAACAATGACTAAATATATAAGTGACAGTTAAATGTTCCATTCCATGAGCACTTAGCAGCCATTTTAAAAACCATGGCTCAAGTCGTGTACAATTATATTCATGAAGAAAAAGGCCCTTCCTATAAATATAAAAATAATATAATATTAAAAGTGTATATACAATCACCCTTGTAAATGTTGCCCTAGCTGGAAGCCTGGAATATGTGCTGAGGTAAATCTTTAATGAGCATTGGTTAGTATCTAGTGGATAAAGATCCTGATCTTGCATACTTTTACATGGTAAGTAAATTCATTGATATCAGTCAAATTGACTACCAGGTAACTGTGCTTACAATCACAGCTAAAGGTTATAAAGCTACTGGACATCTTTAAAACTCTATAATAAAATGAATTTGTTCCCACCTACCCCAACACTTTAATCAATATAGGTTGGATGTATCAGCTGTTTATTAAATGCTGCTTCACTGCATAGAATGTGTTCTCAGGACCAACAAAGGTTTTTTTAAAAATTACCATTTGGAGGCTTGTTTTACGTTACCGTTTGAGGGCTCCATCTAGTTTCTTTTTACTGATGAGTAATAGAACAACATTGAGAGAGAGTATTCAAGGCCACCCGTTGAATCGGTGGCTAAACATGGATTTCGGGTCCATATCCAACTCTTTTAGCCACTGGTCTATCAAAACAAACAAGAGCTTTTCATTTCAGCATAAATACAGTGAAGATGCCAAATATATCGTCACTGGATTTCTAATTGTCTTTTGAAAAGCACTTTGGGATTAACTGAGTTTTAATGCATGATTGTGTAATGGCTAATAATTGTGAGGTGTGAAAATCAGTTTCAGATTTTTACCTCAGTAGGTGGCCTTAAGCAAACCGTTATTATCTCAATCTGCCCACCTGAAAGATGGGGATTATAGTACTGACCTATTCCAAAGGGTTACTGTAAGGAGTAATGAGACAATGCTTGTGAGTAGCTTTGAATATGCTTATGACATTCTGGGCAATTTATTTACAACAAAAGCACAGCACATACCCCCCACATCTGTCTGTCTGTCTGTCTGTCAGTCACACACACACACACACACACACACACGGCAGTGATTTTCCCATAATGTTATCTGAGAAATATTAATATATATATAATATGGAAATATTCAGTTTCAGATCTACACCAAGCAGGATATAACACTTTGAAAACTGTTTGAAAACTGTATATGGGGTGTGTCCTGGGCCTCAACAGTTGTCAATAGTGTTATAAACCATTTTAAAGCAGTAGTGTAGATCCTGCCTAGGAGCCAGTTGTGTTGATCTTTGCAATTGGCATCTCCAACCAAGTGGAAAAGTCCTGTGAGATTTCATCCCATCTGTAGTTATTTAATTAACACAACTGTTTGTCACTATTATTCCTATTTTACACTTAGGGAAATGAGATTGTTTCAAGGCTGCCCAATATTTCTTGAGTGAACTAGAATTTGAACCCAATTCTCAAGGGTTCACCTCCACTATTCTGATCACTGGGCCATACCAGTATTAGGTAGGAGAACTGATTATGATCATCCCTGGCAGGCTAAAATGCAGTGTGACTCAGGGTGGGAAACCTCTTTCAGCCTGAGGCCTGAATTCAATTTCCAGGGAAGGTCTAATTACAATGGTGGGTGGGGCCAAAGGCAAAGGGGGGCCCTATATATATATATATATATATATATAATTGTAGGGTGACCAGATTTTGGGAACCAAAATCCCGGTCACCCCCCCGCCACCCTACCCACCCAAAACAAACCCCCCACTGCGCGCCCGCGCCGCCCACCTGCCTCGCGCCGCCCAGCCGCCCGTGCCCGCATACCCGCCCGCTCGCGCTGCCCGGCCGCCCGCGCCCGCACACCCACCTGCCTCGCGCTGCCCGGCCGCCCGCGCCTGCCCGCCCGCCTCGCACCGCCCGCGCCCGCCCGCCCGCCTCGCAGCCGCCCATGCAGGTAAGTGGGGGGCCCCTCCTCCTCCTGCCTCGCGCTCCTTACCTGCAGGGGCGTCCGCTTCCCTCCGGTGCTCGAATCTACTGAGAAACAGGCTTCGCGGCCTGTCCCTCAGTAGAGCGCTGGGTGATGATGTCATCACCCGGCGCTCTACTGAGGGACAGGCTGCAAAGCCTTTCTATCAGTAGATTTGAGCACAGGAGGGAAGCGGACGCCCATGCAGGTAAGTGGGGGGGGGTCCTCCTCCCGCCTCGCACTCCTTACCTGCAAAGGGCGTCCGTTTCCCTCCGGTGCTCAAATCTACTGAGAGACAGGCTTTGCGGCCTGTCCCTCAGTAGAGCACCGGGTGATGATGTCATCACCTGGCGCGCCACTCTGGAGCAGGCCGCGAAGCCCGTTCGCAGTAGCAGCCTGCGCCGGTCGGTAGTGGACGTCACTGCAAGGTAAGCGCGCCCTGCCCCCCACCCCCTGCTTACCTTGCAGGGATGTCCGCTGCCGTCCGGCACCGGCTACAACAAGCCCTGGATGGCGCAGGGGAGGAGGTTGGAACGACGCGTACCCGGAAGTGCGGGTGCGCGTCGTTCCGGCCGCCTCCCCTGTGCCATCCGGGGCTTGTTCTTGGCCAGCGCAACCGTGCTAGCCAATTACAAGCCCCGGATGGCGCAGGGGAGGAGGCCGGAACGACGCGTACCCGGAAGTGCGGGCGCGCGTTGTCCCATCCTCTTCCTCGGCCGATCTAGGCCTTGTTCTTGGTCGGCGCACTAGCGCCGGCTAAGAACAAGACGTAGATGGCACAGGTGAGGCCCAATTTTCCGGACTTTGGGGGATATTCTGAAATTTCCCCCCGGATTCAAATTTGGCCCCCTTATTCCGGACTTGTCCGGGGGGATCCGGATGTCTGGTCACCCTATATAATTGGAGATTAAGGCTTTTCTTATTGCCATTGACTAAGCCTTAGGATCAACATCTCAACCTTTTAGAATGGGGAAATTTGTACATCAGCTGGGAAAGCACCAAATGATTGGTGGTTGGGGAAAAGGGGGTGGTACCAGGGGAAGGGGCATCTGGGGAACCCTATAGGGCTGGGTTAGTACCCAAGGAGGGTTCCCCTGGTCTGCGGCCTTTCATATATCAGTTCCCAATTATCTGAATTATATGATGTCTGAATTTTGTCTTGCCCACTAGGCAGTAGACAGGTCTACAGCATTATGCAGAGATCCAGCATTTCCTTTCAATTCTATCATGGCAGAGACTAGCTATGAAGCTATGGCAGCTATTGTCTTGTAGTGTCAATGAGAAAGGCATGGTTAAATACTACTGCGCTTAGTGCTACGGTGCAAAGGTGACACGTGCCTCGTAAATAACTGAAGACAGTGCAAAAGGAAGGTGGGTGTTGAACTTGAGGAAGCAGGTCAACACGAACCAATCCCCCCCTACCTATGAGCACATTTGAGGTCTATTGAAGAGAAGGAATCAAACTTTCAAATAGTTGTATAGCAGTGTAGTTGACTAGATTTTGTCTTCATGAGAAGCAGCTCCACCTCCTCTTCCACTGCTGACATACAGGATGGATCAAGAGGAGGGGGACACTGTCTTCAGCAGCAGCGAGATAGACAGGTGAGTGGTTAAGACTTCAACCATTTTCCACCCTACTATGGGCCCAATCTGGATTGGGACCCCCGTGTCTACAATTTCCATTGCAAAAATGGTGATCCATTTGCTTCCACCTACAAATCTGCCATATCCCAGGGAGTTGTTGGATGAAGGAGACTAGAATCCAAAATGGATTCTGGAGAGGGAAGGGTAGAAAATTTGGCAGATGGTTGGATGAAAAATCTTGGTCTGTCAAATGTTTTCTGGAACAGAACCAATTGTTTCTGGCAATGAAAATATTAGGAACTGCAGGCAATGATTTGACCTTCCTGAAGTCAACCAAGGTTGGCTGATTTCACCGGCATCACCGATTAGAACTGATTCCTTTTTAGTCTGCCTAGAAGCATCCACGTCTTTCTGAAATTTTCCACTTGCTTATTATCATCACTGATAAGTTCATCTTTGGGTGTGTGTGTAAATCTAAGTATTTTGATCTTAAAAATATTTTTTTCCAGTTTTGTGTGTGTGCATGTGTGTATTCCTTTGCATTGTAGGAGGTAGGCTCCAATAAAATTTAGGAACAAGCTCTAGTATGTGTTTGCCTCTTTAAAATTCATCTTTCCCTACCCCCACCACTTGGCCAAACTGCAGTTTTATTGCCGGATAATATGGTGAAAAGATTCATTGTAAGGGTTACCTAACAACATTGGTGGTGTTGATGAATAGTTGCAATTAATACATTCCCTTAATTAGTCTGATACCCAGAAGATGCACCTGGCAGGTCATTTAAATACTGCAATTGATTTATAGCTGCTAGAAATGATTTTACCAGCTATCTTCAGAGAGTGCAATTAGAGAGGATCTCCATTTTTTTATGCATTTTCTGTGAGGAATAAACATAAAAGGTCTATGTGTAATTCAGAACAAAGCCGTCATAACAGTACTAATGGTGTATGGATTTTATTAATATCCCTCTATCATTAGAAACAATTTAAGGAAGGGCTGTATTGTTTCATATCTGAAGTATCCACATTATTTTCCAGCATGAATGTTTTGTTTAAAAAGGATAGGCACGGCAGCACTCCGCACAATGCATTAAGTGGTTTGCTGTTGTTTATAAAATTCAATGCTGTCCCCAATCTGGTGCCTTCCAGATGTGTTAGATTACAGTTCCTATCAGCCCCAGCTGGCCTGGGGAAGGCTGTTTTAAGCCTTTGGAGGGTAACAGCTATATCCAATATATGCAGCATTAGGAGTCAGTCTGTGTGAGTGTAATATATATGGTGCATTGCAAATTGACAAAGGCTGGAATCTCATTGACCTCAATGGGATTTAAGCTCCCTAACGGCGCAAGAGATTCCAGCCAAACTTGTAACTTATAAGATACTTTACCTTTACATACATGGACAGGACTAAAATATTCTTTTTTACCTAGTGTTTTTCTTGACATAACTATAAAGGATATATCAACAAAGTATCAGCTGTTCTCTGTTAATTTAAAAAAATGTTTTGCAATTCACTTTTACATTCAGGTCGCTGCCTTTTGTATTTTTCTCATCCCCTTGCATTTTGCCCTATTTCTAATCTTGGAGCAGACAGCCTGACTACCCTTTGTTACCTTCCCTGTTTGTGAAAGGACCCCATCATTACTATCAGTAGGAAAGTGTTCAGCTATAGGAAAAGCATCTGTTGTACAAGAGTTCTTTCTTGGCTCAAAGCCACTGCTTGTTTAACTTTGGTGTAGCAGAAGAGAGAAAGCCAACTTCTCTTCTCCCCTGCACCCCGCATCCCTCTCCATATCTGAGTTGTACATTAAGTCATGTCACTCATCACCACATGGGCATATTGGAGAATCAATTTGTGCAGGATAGTGGTTTATTTGGACTAGAGAAATGTGTGAAGCTTAGAGGCATAGGGTGACCAGATTCAATCAAGGACAGTGCTCCTGAACCTTAAACTGTTTTGTAGAATTTCAGTGGCTGTAGCTTTTCTCTCACCCCGGCATGGCAAGCTGTACCTGCCACAATTCCATCTTTTACAAGGTACAGGCACTTTGTTCTGAATGTTGTACTGCAGAATACAAACCTCAGTGACTAGTGATGCTTGCTTCAAATCCAAGGTGAACATTACTGTTCCCCCAAGTTCCTCTGCAGCTGGGATTGCAATCCTAGCTAGAGAAGAAGTCATCCCCTCCCTCCCGCCCCTGACAAACTCTGTCAACCCACAAACGTCCATGAGTCGCACACCCCTCCAACCCACCAATGCACCATGCTGCTGCTGATTCTTCACCACTGGTACCATGGCAGAAAGAAGGGAGGTTCCACCTGACACATCATGGTTCTACGGCATTGAGCCATGTGCCAGGAATATAGGAAAACGTAATTTTCTCATTACTCAGAACATTTGAGGCTCACTGAAGGACAATAATTTGGTGTGTGTATGTGTGGAAGGGATTGGACCTGTGGGTGTAACAACCCAATTATTTGGAAAATAGTTTAGATTTCCCCCAACCAATTCCAGGAAAAAGGGGTGGTGACCCGCTTATTGTTAGCTATAGTGATATAGGGCGGGATACAAATGTTTTAATAAATAAGTTGATTTCATTTCCTGACCATAGGCAGTATTCCACAGTGTAGGGTCCAATCCATCAAGGAATGGATCTCCCCCACATTCTGTATAGAGACTTCATGAGAGCATTACCTTATTCTTGGACAGCTTTCATTCATTTCAATGGGGCTTGTGTAGGAATTTCTCTAGCGGCCAGTGATTTTACTGTGTTAATATGCATGAAAAAAAATTGTAATGCTTGGGTCTGTACATTTGATGCATTCTCAGTAATCCAAACAGCTTCATTACATGCAGATAGGAGATCCATCTACTCTAGTATTCTGCTGAACGTTGTCTACTGGCTGATAGAGAAGTGTAGGAGAGCTGATCTTTGTGTTTCTGTAATTAATGCTTGGCAGTCCTAGGGCGTTTGGATAATATTCATCAACTGGCTTTGCACAGCTGATGACTACACCTCCACTTCCCTAGCTACTCAATGGCAAAACTTAATATGCAGCATGGGTGGCCAGCTCTTTAATATAGAGGTGCTGCTTATAGAATGTAGAGATACCCACAACCTCTGTGTCTTGATGTGCTTGACCTGGCATTGAAAGCCAAAGTCTGTTTTGAAAATAAGCATGCTAGCAAAATGCCTATTAACCTTGCAATATAAATGTGCACAGAAAATAATCATAGTTCCTTATTTATGAGGAAGGAGCGGATGTCGCATCCTTCTCTTAGTTATTATTTTTATGACCAACAAGTGTGCTAGACATCTCTAAGTAGAAATGGGGAATGCATGGCTTCTGGCCTTGAAGTGATTGCAATTTAATTTTGTACGTGGCACAAGGACGGAAGGGAGAGATATTTGTTGGTGTTCATTTTGGAGAAGCTCTTGGAGGGCAGATTCCAGAGGTGGGTATGGCTAAAGGCAAAAGGGGTGGGACCCAAAATACTAGCATATTTTTGGTTGCAGCTCTTCTTGCCAGTAACTAAGCCTTAGGGGAGGCATTTCAACCTTTTAGAATGGGAGAAAAACTGCACAAGAGCCAGGAAACCATCAAACTCATCTATTGACCATTATATAGGAAAGTATTGGATAGGGTGACCATATGGAAAGGAGGACAGGGCTCCTGTATCTTTAACAGTTGTATAGAAAAGGGAACTTCAGCAGATGTCATTTGTATGCATCCAGCACCTGGTGAAATTCCCTCTTCATCACAACAGTTAAAGCTGCAGGAGCCTTGCCCTAGAGTGACCAGATACAAAAGAGGGCAGGGTTCTTGCAGCTTTAACTGTTGTGAGGAAGAGGGAATTTCACCAGGTGCTGCATGCATACAAATGACACCTGCTGATATTCCCTTTTCTATACAACTGTTAAAGATACAGGAGCCCTGTCCTCCTTTCCAGATGGCCACCTTACTATTGGAAGTATACACCATTGAATTTGACCAGCAGAGCTCAGTTCAAGTTGGACATGGGTGGTGGAGAGGATTTTTTTTTTAAAGAAATCCAGATTCCAGACAACCTGAATTTCCCATTTTCCTGTTGTGGGGCAAAAAAGAATCCTGCACTCTCCAGTTCCATCCCTAAATAGTACAATATTGTCGTGACTCTGGCTAACTCTCCAAGATTCTGCTCACGACTTTAGGCACACTGATACACAACAATAACAGTGGGATTTCTTTTATTGTAAATCACACGGAATTCAAAGCATGACGGTTTCATTTCTGCAATCACACACTTGAAGCTGAATACGGACCACACAGCTTTCAGGTAGAACGGCTTAATGCGAACAGCACTCACTCAGGGGTAGACATTTAGAGATTAACCCTAGTCCTTAGAGGGCAGGAGCGGCCACACTGCACTGGAATCCTCTGGAACATAGGGACACTCACGGAAAGCCTCCAGACAGAAGGTAAGACTATCTTGAACTAAATCAGACTCAGCCTGTCAGGGAACGCTGAGCAGATCACCAAAGCAAGACGTCAGGAACTGAACCTCTTCGACCTAGGGAGCCTTCCCAATTCACGTAGCTTTAGCTCTGAGGAAGGTCCTCTCACAGGTCCCAAACACACAGAATTGTAGAACAGCAACAATCAGCCTCTGCCTCCCTCTGCCCGTAACTTTGGCTCCATGGAGGGAGACAGCAGGCTATAGAACACGAATCCAGAACAGTAATCACAAGTCCAAATCTATGAAAAGCCACAGTGCACTTTTCATGGCATAGTTCGTAGAAGTTCCAAGTCTAAACAGCAACAGAACATGTACAGAGTGCCTCATACAATTCTAAATCAGATAGAAACTCACAACAGTAGAGTAGCACACAAGCAGCAAGAGGTTTGACGAGATAATTCCTAGCAAAGGAATTACTCTCAGGACAAAGGTAATATAGTGTGGAGGCTGGGCAATTCTAAGCTACTTTGATAGACAGGGCTTCAGGCCTGTAATCTAAACTCATGTGCCAACAGGGCGGCACGGTTCAACCTCTTCTGATGACGCCACAGTGTGAGGAAGATAGCCCCCACCTTTGCAAAACATAGTTTAATTTCCAGAGAACTTTCAAGGCCTTCGGCCTACCATTTGAGATAAGCACATAACAGAGAAGCAGAGATACATTTTCTCATGACAAATTGCCAAGTCTTCAGTCCACAATTCACAGGCCCAGCCCTGTGAATTGTCTACGAAGCACCTGACACCCAACAAATATTTTAATAGTATATGATAACAGCTGTCTTCCTTTTTGTCCACTGAGCAGAGAGGAGAGCATTTTTCTTTTACCAGAAGTACTTCCAGATGGAGGGCTCCTAGCACCATCAATCTAAAGATCTTGTGCCACCTTCCATTTCCGCCCTCCTGATCAGGTCTTTTTCTGGTCAGGCAAAAACCAAAAGAAGCAGTGGGGGGGGGGGAATGTTAGCTATAGGGTGGCTGGGTGCCCTACTTTACAGTGGACAGTTCTCTAGTTTAGACATCTGGTAGTGGACTGCCCTCTATTCGAAGATGTTCTCTAAGTGATGGGCTGTCCAGTCCAAGTCTGATTTAAAGATAAAGAACTATCAGAAGTGTCAGCAGAGATCTGGACAGCAGACTTAGTAGGCACACAGGGTAACCTAGCAAGCCTTCTCTACTATGGTGAGATGTCTTATATTTCTATTTAAATAATATTTATGATTTCTACATTTGTAACTACATATACATTTCCACGTGCAGATATTATGCAAACCAGTGTCCTCTTTTGCCCTCTTTTTGGGGGATACGTAAGTTGCCGCCCTATTCTTGTCTAGACACCCCCTGTGAAATTCTGTGAATGAAGCATGGTGGTTGCACAATAAAAGTGTTGCTTGGAAGAATGCTAGACATTTCAAGCTAGATTGTCCATTTTCCATTTTGGATCTCCGTTTTGGTTGAAGGTACATAGTTTGACTGTAGCCTGCTGTAGGCCCTCATTAAATGATCATGGACCCTTACACGCAGGGGCCACCATATATCGAACACACACACACACACACACACACACACTCCTCCATTTTTGTGTGTATATTTTTCCTTCCTATGCCTGTTGTTAAATAGTTCTATATTTATAAGTTGTCCACACAAGTTTTTGATTCAGCTGGGGAAGCTGAAGTGTTTTCCAGTAAACATAGTCTGGAATAAATAACTTCTAAGGTTTGCATCAAAACGTGAGATGAAGAGGACTTTCTGACAACAATTGTTCTCTTGTCACCTGAAAACAGCTTATTTCTCTCCCCTCCCCCAACCCGCTGCAGGTGAGGCAAAAATGTCATTTTTCTCAGTTTAAGGCAACTGAAATTTGTGGCTCTTGCCACAACAAGGAGTATACTGCTATGTAAAGCAAATGGTTATATGTTAGTTTTCTTTCAAAGAATAAATCTTTCTGGAGTGTCTTATAAATGCTGTGGTAGACTTTAGGGTTGGATTTGAATGCAAAGAAAGTTTGACAGTCTTGCTCAGCAGGGAGTGTCTTATGCAGAGTTGTTGAGTAGAAAAGGGGAGATCGATGCATTACAGGTTGAAAAGGCCATCAAGACTGGTATTACTTATTGAACAGGGTATGAAGGAGGGATTGACATAAAAAAATAAGCAAAAGGTTATTGCAAGGGATTGGCCTTCTCTAGCAACCTTCCTATATGCTTCCAGCTGTGGCTGAAAGGCAGAAGGTTCATCAGTTGGTTAAGTGTTGCTGTTTCTTGCATGGACTTTGACTTCAGTGTGATGCTGCTCAGGAACTCATGAAGGATTTGGCTACTAGGAAATCCCCCTTCCCATGCCTAAGCAGGAGAACATCATATTAGGGGCTCTGGAGTTTGAATCAGAAACATTGTGTAGAGTTGGCTCTAGTTTTGAGAAGAACCCTGGCAACGGGCCCTTGGTGGTTCTCCCTGGCAATTTAAAACAGTGGCTTTCCAACTGTTCACCACTGCTGCTCAGACCCACAACATGTGTCACTGCTGGTGGGCCCTCCTGAGGCTTTTGGGCCCCAGCAACTGCTCAAGGATGCCGGCTGTTGATGCCAGGCCTGACATCATAGTCTAATGCTGAGATCTACCATGGATGTTGTAGGTTTAAGGGTTGTGCAGCAGGCAGTATGAATCTTCAGAGTGGCTAGGAGTAGGAATGTCCAGATTTTGTGAAATTCATTTTGTGTGTGTTTCGTGGATTGTGCAGTGTTGTTCGCTCCGGCATCCATTCACAGACCGATTGGCAGTAGGATTGGGTAAAATTATACCTGGGGTCCAGAGAGAGGTGAGGCTGAGCACTTTTTGTAGGAGGAACATTTGGAGGGCTTGGAACTGTGGACCAGAGAGCCAAAGGGGCATAGGGTTGCTAGGTATAACATTCTACACCTAATGGGAGAGGATTTTGGTAGTTGTGGCTTCTGCCATCATCATAGCATTGTGAACTGGCAACCCTAATTGGAAGCAACAAGGGTCAAGAACCTGTTGTGGTGTTGGTGGGTGTAAAGGATGTGTGTAGGGTAAATTTTGCATATTGATGTGAACTCATTAGCCAATGCTTTGGCTGCAGGCTTAATGACATTAATATGTATAAATGTAATGTATAATTACATTTACAGATATTATCCAGGTAGGTAGATAATCATAACTCCAAGTTATTGTACATTTTTAAAAGTTTATTTTAAAGCAGTTATTTCTTTCTTTCATCTCTTCATCTTTTATATTCAGTCCAGTAATTCCAGATTTATTTTTGTTACGCATGCAACCAGACACTTCACTGCATTGGCCTATTAACCTCTCTATCTTTTTCGAAGATGTCACTAGCTTCCTAAAATAGTATCTTTTTGATGAATGCAGGTGCCATTATTAATAGATTACTCAGCCCCTTGACCTTTTTTTACTGACCCATATTTGTGTAATTAGTACTTCTATTTTACTGGAAAAAAAATATGGAATATATTCTGTCTTTGAAGTCCTGGTACATATACGTACAATTCTAGTATGCCTGCAGTCAGAATTGATGGTTGGTCACATGGAGAGGAAAAGAAATAGAACCCTGTCCCAATAAATAACCACTTCCTGTGAAAGCCTACAAATCAGCACATGTAACATTTTCACTATAGTGCAAAGCCTTACTTCATGGGTAGCCAACCTGGTATCCTCCAGGTGTTTGGGACTACAATTCCCCAAAAGCCCGAGCCAGCATGGCCAATGGTAGGGGACTATGGAAGCTGTAGTCCAAAATATCTGGAAGTTGCCTATCCCATCTAACTTGGGAGGATCTCTGCCTTTATTTTAAATCTCCAATAGCTACTACGGGGCTGTATGTTCTCCTAGAAATCACAACCTACGTGCTCCAAATTAGCATGATGTAGTGGACCAATGTTCTAAGACTAGTAAAAAATAAAAATGAAGTAAAATGAGGGTACATGGTATGATTTGCTGCAATCTCAAACAATGCCATTTTCAAATGTTTGATTTTTTGCATAAGGGAACAATACGTTTCTACCGGCACAGTTAACTTAGAGGTTTTTCGTTCTCAAAGATTTTAGTGTAGATTTACAATTATCATAAGACTAAGTGTAGTTTGTTTGCTCCCCACAAAAGCAGGGATGATTTTTATTGACCAATCTTTGATCCGAGAGATTAAAGAAAGTACTGCATGAGCAGTGAAAAGGATAATACTGAGGAGGTCAATAGGCTTACTGCTACTTGGAAATGAAAGTGAACCATTCCATAGGGAGAAGGGGTAATTTAGCATTCTTACTGGGAACTCAGAAGGTTTTCCTTTTCTACTTTTTTTTTTTTTTTTAAAGAAAAAAAATATTCATCTTACTTACAGGTTTCTCCATGACTTAATACCGTGGCTATAATATGAGGTCATTTAGAGGGCACTAGATTCACCAACATAATTCTACACAGTGCTTTTTAGCCCAAATGGCTTGGCTGTCTCACACTTGCTCTCTTGATTGAAATGTTTCTGGTAGACTTTTGGAATGCAGTCTGAAGGCTTAGTGACTCAATATTTTCAACATGAATACGTTTCCAATCTCACTGAAAGTTTCTATGAATTGCAGCAGAAGTTTATGGGCTTTCTGTTCTTTTCCCTGAAACTTTATGAACTTTTGCACAATCCTAGTATGACTGTGTATGCTTGAAAGGACTAGAATTACTTGTCGAGACAGGATACATTCATGTAATTTTTTTATTTTTTAAAAAAAAAATACAAAGAAAAAGTGTTATTTGATTCCATTTGTGGCTGAATAGTAAACATTGGGCATTGGAAGTGAAAACTCCATTGAGAGAGAGAGACTATTGTCAGCTGTCCTGATCCTTTAAGCTTTGGTATAACTTCTAGCTGGCGACAATGGCCACCAATTAATGTCAAATCAAGCAGCATGTTTGAATGGAGCACTCCCTCCTGCCCCCGCTGCATAAAGCCATCTGTAGTGTGCTCTATTTTGACTGTTGTGACTTGCAATTAGTTGGCTCATTGAGAGCTTCTCTACACAGAAGAAAAATCCGGCAACCTTACAGAGGCTTTCATCCTCTGCAGTCTTCCTGCCATGATGATGCAGTCCTTTACATGCAGCCATGTGATTCTGAATTGAAAACTTCCCTTCCTAAAAAGGCTCCATTGAGTTTAATGGGACAGCACCATCTAGTGGCAGAATTATAGTATAATACTGAATTAATACACTGGGACATCCCGCTATTTCCCAGATAATATCATATTGTCTCTGTTCTTTTAAAAGTGAGATTTCCAGGGGATTGCATGGGAGGTATTCTGGATGTTGGCGACGTCATGTAATGAACTCGCAAACTTCTGTGAGTGGCGAATCATGAGCATCTAATGAATTCCTCATTAAGAGAAGCTCTGAGTCTAGCAGAGAGTATGTTCCATGGAAGGCTAAGAGGACACACCAGTCAGGTAGCTGGACAAGAACTTAATTGCCTCTTTCCAACAAGTACAGAATAGACATACAAATCTCCTGTGTCAGTTCCACCCACGCACAGCTCCATCTGTATACTAAGTCCAGTGCCATGTAGTGACTTAACAGTATAATAACACTATCCACAACATATGCGACGAGCAGTTTTTAGACTATCCAGGCAAAGAGCTGACTCTGGATTTTGAGGCGCAGGGCAGTCAATGCTTTCCTCACTGGACACTTCTGCCCCTGCTTAACTTTTATAATTGCAAATAAATGTACCATTTTGGAGACCATAAGTCTGTGGGGCTCTTTTTCTCTGAAGGAAACTGATATGACAAAGGGTCTCTGGAACTGCCTTTCAATTGGGGAAAGAGAAGCATGGAAATAATATTTTTTTACATTTTGCCTGCAGGCATAGAGTGAGGGAGAAGAGGTATTTAATAGTACGTTAGTAGTTTTCATGTATCAAAGTCTTTTATATTGGATTTTCCCCCACTGTGACTATGTGAGGATCTCTCTCTCTCTCTCTCTCTCTCTCTCTCTCTCTCTCTCTCTCTCTGTTAATTGAGTGCTCTAACAAAACAAGGGGAAGAGAGACAGATTTAGTTTTGTGGTTATGGCATTATTTCCCATATCATGGGGGCTGTGAATCACTCCCTACAGAATGCAAAACACACCAACCCACAACCCTCTTGCTGAATCCATTTCATATTCTTCTCCCTTGATTCATTTATTTTCCCATCCATGAGGATGGAATTTGACTTCCCTTTTACTTAAGGGTACAAGTGTGGGAAGAACAACTGCTGGCATGGCCTTGACTGGGGATGTGGTGAATCGCTGTTGTTTACAAAACTTACATGAAGGCTCATGAGATTTGAGAGAAAATTCATGTCATGGTTTCCTCATCTTTTCTTTTTTGGAAAAAATGCCAAAGATGTCTTGTTTAAAACTGACCAGTTGTGGCTGTGTTACTGTTTGGCAACGGCAGATTTGAAACTTTAGGTACTCTAAAATATTTTCCCTGTGGTGATTTCTGAAAGCGTAGAAAACAAGACATGAAACAACATATAATGTTTGTTATGCATGAAGCAATTTGGAGCACATGTTTCATTTGCTGAAATAAACGACTTTAATATCACAAGACATAAGCTAACTGTAGAACTCGAATAGGGTGCTGGGATGCCACACATCATTGCATGGTATAAATGGTGCTATGTCTGAGAAAGACTCTTTCACATGGCCACTGGTATCATTGCTGCCTTCTCTACTTCTCAGTGTGCTGTGCTTAAGACATTCATTCTGGTGCCATTGAAAGCTAGTTTCCATTACTTATTTGGGTAAAACTATGCACTAAGGGAAGATTTTCACAGCTTTAGGATGGTTCTTTCACATCCACAGATGGCTCAGACTGTAAGAGGTCACAGAAAGCCACCCAGAAAGCTCTGATGGATGACATTGTGAAGAAACAGTGTTGGTGGACAAAAATGGTTTCTTCGCTGCCACCATTACCACTGAGTATGCTGTGTAACAATGTCTTACTAGTGTTTGGTAAGATTCAAAGAGAGCTTTATGCCATTGCCATTAGCTACGTCCTTTCCTGGCACATTGCCCTCAGCTTTCCAGTACTCCAAAGAACTGACTGCTCTGACCTTTGGGAGAGGATGCTTGGTTCAGTGATTATATTGACTACCTGAGTCATCTCTACATTCCACAGAGTGACCACAGCATCATTAAGAGCACCAGTCATGCCAACCGGAAACTCCCTAAGGCCCTCTGGAATCCAATGGCTTCTATAAGCCTCTGGGAGGTGGACCATCCAAATAGGTTTTTCACTTAATTAGGATTTCCCAACTGCCGAGGGAAAAAGCCTCTGAAAGTCTAAACTTCAACAGGACCAAATTTTGGGTTATAGCGATATAAAGCAGGAGGTACATATCATATAGACCCAGAAACAGTGAAACCCAGAACAAATAATTGTGAGCATCTAAGCTTAACTCTCTGCTTCGAAGAAGGAAATAAAATACTGAAGAATATCCATAGCTTGTTTGAAATCTATCAGGTGGAATAGTCCATTCCACAAGTGTCCTTATAATTAGTCTGAAATTTCTTGTATGTAGCTGCAAACTATGCTGCTGCAGTCTTAAACCCATTATCTCCTTCTTGTTGCTCAGATAATTTCATCTAAATGTTCTTTTCTGGGACTAGCATGACACTTTTGTGTTGACAGAGTGGTTAGAGCTACCTATTTCCATGGAAGCATTTTGGTTCTGTCTTTGACTTGTTAAAAAGGTTCCCCTCAAGTGTTTCTGAAGTTGCAGCTTCTGAGAACTATGAATATTAAAAGGTCAATGGTAACCAAAGTAATCTGGGTGCCAGCATTTGCAGAATCTAGGTTGGTTGTTCTTTCCCGGTTCATTGAGTCCTCAGTTCTTTCAGAAAAGCAGGACTCCTTGACATTTTCCCATTCTCAAAGAATGAGATACCCAATGCTAGGGTGACCAGATAAAATCCAGGCCAGGGCTCATGTAACTTTAACAGTTGTAGAGAAAAGGGAATTTCAGCCAGTGTCATTTGTATGCAATTAGTTCCTGGTGAAATTCCCTCTTCATCACAACAGTTAAAGGTGCAGGCACTATACTAGAGTGACCATATACAAAAGAAGGCAGGGCCCCTGCAACTTTAACTGTTGTGATGAAGAGGGAATATCACCAGGAACAAATTGCATACAAATGACACTGGCTGAAATTCCCTTTTCTCTACAACTGTTAAAGTTACATGAGCCCTGACCTGGATTTTATTTGGTCACCCTACCCAATGCACTTCTCAATCAAATCCTGCTCTCTGTTTTTAAGACTCCTTTAAGTCCTCTTTATCTTCCTGTTTATCCCACTAGCCTTATATAGCCAGCACCCTACAGGCCTTCCCCCTTCCCCCACTACTAAACCCAAAGTCTGTATTTTGTTCTTTTTTCTGATGCTGTTATGTTCAGAAATCCATGCTTGCTGGCATTAGTTTGACATATCTTCTGTAACTGTCAGTCACTCTGGCTCTGCATTTCCCATTGGTCTTTAAATGATCAACACAGGATTGTTTTTCTTCTTAAAAGATGCTTTATAGCTGTACTGTACATGCATCAGATGCTAGGACATATGAATATTAAATTTGGGAAAGATGACTTATTCACTTCTATAGTTGTAGATGCCCCCTTTATACCCAAAATTGGCATAGCTTTGGGCCCCTCTGAATACCAGGTCCCTGATCTTAGAAGCTCTATGAAATGAGCAGGTTTTGTTTTTGTTTTGCTTTTTAGGAGTACTGATTTCTAAATTGTGTGTTGCATGCATGTATTTGGGAACCAGCACTGCAAAATCAGAATGGTTTTTTGACAATGTCTTCTTTTGCTGCTGCTACTGCTTTTGTTTCTTTACTAAATGCAGCTGTTCCAGTGCAAAACATCAGCACAGGAGTGGGGGAAGAAGAAACTGCTAAGGTACAATTTAGTGCAAGAAAAGTAAGGGTTAAGAAATCCTCCAACCTCCTAACCAGCTGCATTTAATGAAAGAAAATGTTGGAGAAGAACAACATGTGACTGAATGTATGTCATCGTATGTTGTTTTTGTTTCTTATTGGAAATTCAAGCATATTGCATTTCTTTTGTTTAAGCCTGTTTGTCTGTCTCTTTATTGAATCTCACTTTTCCTGTCTCTCTTCCAACAAAAGTTAACCATCAAGATTACCAAGGCTGTTTCAGTGTCAAACTCCAGTTTGAAACCAGATTGAAACAGGTTTAGAAAATCTATTTGATCCAAAGCACCTGGAGTTGAGCAGCAACCAACTTCTGCAGTACCAATATCCCCCAAAGAGGATATTTATGACTAGTTAATAGTTAAATTCATCAGGATCCAGAAAGAGTTTCTTAAGGAGTGCCTCATCATCACCTCTTTTAAGGTAGCTATGACTGCTCCCTTTCTCAAAAAGCTATTAATGATCCACCCACTCAATCCCCTTTGGCTTGATGTGAATAACCAAGGTGGGCAAGGGTTAAGCATAGAAGTGGTTGACCAAACCTCTCCATGATCTATGTCTTCATCCTTAACTGAAACTGATCTCATAAAACTAGATTAGATACTATTCTAACACCTCCACAGGAACTGTATCAATTATGGCATCAAGGTCAGTGTGAATATGAAAATGCTTATTTCAAAGTGTGCTGCAGGCCTCCAAGGAATCTAATATATCCTTTCCAGGGTCTAGATGTAATAGTCCCTTCACTATCTGGAAAAGTTCTTCTGGATAGCTATTTGAGGATTCAATGGTGGCAGAGAAGTAAGTTTACTTCACCACTACCATTGCTATAAACTAGACATGATAATGTGTTCTTACTTGTGTATGGGTCATGGTCCCTGTGAGACTTTTGCCATCTTCATTCTAGACATCATTTGGCCTGCTGGTCAGACTGGATCTGGAATACTATGTCCAGTTTTAGGTGCCACATTTTACAAAGGACATTGGCAAACTAGAGTACTTCTAGAGGAGGGCAGCTAGGATGGTAAAGGTTCTGAAAATCAAGTCCTAGGAGGATCAGTTGAAAGGGCTTTATTTAGCCTAGAGAAGAATAAGGGGAGGCATGATATGAATCCTCAAATCCCTGAAGGGCTGTCTTGAAGAAGATTGAGCAAATTTGTTTTTTCTTGCTCCAGAGGGCAGAACTAGAACCGCTGTGTGGAAATTGCAGGGAAGCAGAGTTGGAATAGGGAAAAATTCTGAAACAAAGTAAGTGTGGGGAGGGAACAGGGTGGGAATGTTTTGGGTTTGTTTGTGGGGGTTTTGTTGTTGTTGTTTTGTTGGTTGTTTTGTTGGTTTTTCACTGTGTTTTATTATGAAAACTCAATAAAAAATTAAAAAAGGGAAAAGGTAGAGTTGGAAGCAATCGTCTAACCATTAAGAGTGATTGACAGTGGAGCCAACTGTCCTGAGAAGTGATGGGCTCTTTTTTGCTAAAGGTATTCAAGCAGAGGCTGGATGGCCATCTCTCAGGAATACTGTGGGTCCATGATTCCTGCATGGAGCAGGTGGTTAGAACTAGATAACCTCTAAGCTCCTTATTCTAGTAGGCATCATCTCCTTTTCATTCAATTTGGATCAGTGCAAGAAATACATACTATTTGTTGAAGTAAAAACTGAAGATCGGTCACTAGGCAGGTGCCCCAATCCAGGTGTAACCACTTTGAAAATTTTAATTGCAAAGCAGGCTATATAAATAGCTTAAATAAATCTTCACAACAACGAATGGCTCTGTATGTGGTCAGTGCATTCCCATTTGCATTGAAGGATACATTCAGCAACTTTCGTGGGCTTCTGTTGAGCATTGTGATGCTGATACGAGTGCTCATCCACAATCCTACCAGCTGTATGGACAGGAGCCAAGGTATACATGCAGATCTCCCTGGGTGGAGTGTGACACGAAAGTTCATTTCAACAACAGCATAGTGGTACCACTTACGTTCAAAATATGTTGACTTTATCTGTGCTTTCCAGTGTTGTTGGCATTCTGTTATATCTTTTGAGCCAGTGCAGAGCACAAGAAATATACTAGGTATTTTATTGTATCATCCAAGGCAGTGCAGAAGGCAATGGGGTGAAATTATATGCTTGTAGAACCCAAGGGACTATGACATGATGTCCAATTAAAATATACATCGATGCACCCTGCGTATCACCCCATAGCAAACTTAATAGGGAGGCACAAGAGAAAGGATGGCTGCCTAGATTTGTGAGAGCTGCTGAGTTCAGCCAAATTTTTAAAAAGTTTGCCAGTCTCCAGTTGGCACACTTGAGTCCACTTCACTGCAGTCAATGAGGCACCTTTAGAACAGTAAGCACAATAGAGACAAAGAAATACCTTGCAACTCACAGAAAAAGAATAGAGCCCTTTGAGATGAAATGTTAACATAAGAAGTGAAAACAGTTTGCGGTAGTTTCAAGCTGGCTCTTTCGGGTTAACTTTCCTATAGTCACTGAACTATAGTGCCATACCTCAGCAGAGCAGTCTCAGTAAAATTAGAGAGAGATCCTAAAAAGGTATCCTAGAAACCAAGAGAGAAGGGAAAGCAAAAAATGAGTTCTCTCTTTTGCTCTTTCTCTCATATATATATATATATATATATATATATATATATCTTTACAAATGTGAAGGAAAATGATTTCTATGAATGTTAGATTTCTTGGTGGACTCAAGTTGACACTTGTGCTCTTTATTACTACCACTAAGGTACTTTAGCCCACAAAGAGGAATGGAGAAAAATAATTCTTGAAACAAACATGCATGAAGATTCTTTTGACAAGACACAATAACAACAAAACCTGAAGTATTTCATTACCATCTTTCCATGTACAAAATATTTTCATTTCTGTAATCTTAAAAAACAAAACAAGTCAAAGAGTAACCAGTAGCAAATGAAAATAAAACCCTTTTGAGCTTCCAAATTAGAGACAATTTGTTTCTATTATTTGCACTCATAAATAATTTAATTGCTTCATTACATTACTGATGAGAGAGAGAGAGAGAGAGAGAGAGAGAGAGGTTATGAAAGGAAGGGGTTGGACTTGTGTCTGGGTTCTCCTGGGAGGGACCAAAGTTCATTGGAGTAGAGCACTAGCTTTGCATACAGAAGGTCCCAGATTGATAGTTAAACTATGGAATCTGCTACCACAAGACGTAGTCATGGCCAGTCACCAGTAGCTGGGGAAATTGGAGGGAGGGTGCTGTTGCACTGTGTCCTGCTTGTGGGCCCCTGGTCGACAGCTGGTTGGCCACTGTGTGAACAGAATGCTGGACTAGATGGACCCTTGGTCTGATCCAGCAAGGCTCTTCATACGTTCTTATGTTCAATCCCTGGCATCTCTAGTTAAGCAGAGCAGGTAGCAGGTGATGGGAATGCTAGATGGACAAACAGTTTTCCTATGGGACTGTCTTGATGATGGTGCATTGATGGGTGCATTGATGCCGTGAGCCCCCCAAACCCCATGGTTTTGCTCCTGTGGGGTTGTGCCATGTTATACCCACATGCAGGAGTGAGTGTGGGGTTTATATGCATCATCATTGGGGGGGGGGAGCCAACACCACAGCCTGTCCCTCCCTGACTATGTCAAGAACTTTCCAAAAGGGAGACTCTTCTCCCCACTCCAGAGGCAGCACAGGGGCATTTTGACAGCCATTCCACTCACCAGCCTGCAAGCCTACCCTTTCCCCCTGCTCAGGCAGATAGTGACCAATCGAGTCGCCATTCGCCCAGCCACGCCTCCTCTGCAACCCCAAAGTGCAGTGACAGATGGCAATGCGCCATCCTCGCTGTGCTCCAGACAAAAAAGTCAGGGTAAGTCTCCAACTTTTTTGTTTCAGAGCTTTGTGGGGGAAGCCCTGGGATGCCTGTGCGGTGGCTTCTGCATCATATAATCAACGCCGTGCCACCACCCACCCTGGGGCTTTCATCATGTATAGACAGCCCCCTGGTATAGAGTAGCTTCCAATGTTCCCTTTCTCAGACAACGGCCCTGATACAGGGAAAGCCCCGCTGACTCTGGAATGGTCACTTAGGCAAATCATCCTTCTGGGCAAAGCAAGTGCCTCACATCACTAATGGGGCAGCCATGATCATGGCCATAGCAAGTGGGTTGCTGCAGATTCACTAATGGGACTCAGTTGTCTCATGAGAGACACTTTGGCCTCGGGGACAGTGAGGAAGGGACCGAGAACAAAAGGTTCTCTGTCTTGACTGCTGGAGCAGGAGCTGAACCCAGGAGGGAGGAAGACAATGTTGGGTGTAAACTTGCTTCCCTTTCTGATTGAGGCCCAGAACAAAGTTTCCTTACATGCCGACAGGGCTGGCAAGAACATATTATAGTCTCCCCTCAAGGCACAGAAACTGTGGCTGTCCCCCTAATAACTTGTAGTGTGTGTGTGTATGCATGCGCGTGCACACACACACACACGTACATTTAACAATATTAATAATCAGCACATTGTGTGATACAGAACATCCAATTAAACAGAAATGGTGATATCCAATAAAGGAGAAATGTGAACAAAGTTTGTAATTACTTAGCTCAGAATATCCAGCTCATAGTGCACCGCTGAATGATGAAGAGAGTGGCATCCCTCCCTCCAAAATTCTTCTCTGGATCAAAAACAGCGGTGCTAGACTCTCCCTCTGCTGCTTTGAGTGCTAGAATGTCAGCATCACAGGCAACAGGGGTCTTGAGAAATACAGCTTTCCAGGATATCCGAGGCCTTAGTGTGGATATTAGACATATTGGCAAGGCCTAGGTGTAAAAAGCCCTGGGGCATGTGGTTTCCTAACATCCACTTGACATCCATATGCAGGCACCCCAGTAAACTAATTTCCCGTGGTCTCTGATATCTGGCACATAGCTGTTGTAGCATTCAAATTGTGGTGGAGGAAGGGAAGAAGGAATTAAGTCCTCATAGAGATACCTACATCAAAATCTCCCTGTTGCTGCTGAAACAAGGGAAGCGTTGGTGGATCAAGGTTACAGGGCCTCACAGGGATGAGGGGTGTATGTGTGTGTGTGTGTGTGTGTGTGTGTGTGTGTGTGTGTTTGGAACCTGATATACTCTTGATGATGTAATTATCTTTCAATTTACAGGAATTACATTTTGAAATTGGGCTCAGAAAAAAAGATGTGTGCGTGTGTGAGAGTGTGTGGGTATATGTAGATGTACATTTAAATGTAAAGAGAGAGAGAGAGAGAGAGAGAGAGAGAGAGAGAGAGAGAGAGAGATTGTAGCCAAAGGACATTCATTCACCATTAGGATTGCAAGCTGCTCACAGGGAGGGGTTACATTATGATCTTGTTATTATTTATTCTGAAGTGAGGGACATCTGGCAACCCCATGAAAATTAGGGAGATGGGATGATGGCTGATGATGCATGGAGGTTTTTACTAGGAATGTTTGGTTTCTGTATGCATGAACTGGAGGTGTTCAAATTTTGTTTTTAAAGGGACTTTGGAGGACTGACCATTTTCTACTTTCTGTGCAAGGCTGTTGGAACTTGTGATTATTCTCAGTTCGCCCTGCTATCTATAGGCTACTCCCTCTTCTGGTCTTGTTTGGGGATAACTTCTGGATGGACATATTTTTTTCTGCAGGTTAGTAAGAATTAACACGTGGCAGTCATGGACAATATTGACATTTGAATCAAATTAGGAGTGTCTATCATAATGTCCCTTGTTTTCCCCCTCTGTTGCTTATCAATATCTAGACTGTTGACTTTTATTCCATTATTATGTTTGCCTGGCTCTGATCAGATGGGTGAGTGATTTGTTCTCTTTTTCTGATATTTGTTCTGAACATTTTCTAGCACATCACCCATTTTTGTCTTTCCCTCTAACCTTTTATTCTCTCTTTTGCTCTTTCCCCACCCCTCTCAGGTTTCCAACTTTTATTTGTGATGCTCAGCATGTATCTTCTCCAAGCACACCGGGCTGTTCGTAGCTTCTCAGCCATGTTTGTTGTCAGAAAAGCATGTTTCAGAGCTATATGTTTTGACAGGTAAGGAAACATTGGTTGCATATTTTTCTTCCTCTCAAGACAAAAGGGAATAGTTACAAATAATATCAGCACAGTGCAGAAAACTTAATTGAAGTCTTGAAGGAATGAAATTTCTTCAAGAAATTTCATAGTTTTCCTTCCTTCAAAATATAGTGCGCTTCACCCTTCTTCCCTTATTGGATTGGTTATTGGATCTACCATAATTTGAAGAGGTGAGATGATCCCTGACCTTCTAGATCAACCTTCTTCAACTTCCTGATGCATTGTGCTGCAATTCCCAGCCAGTATGGTCAGTGGCTATTCAAGATCCAAGTTTAACTTCAGCCCACTTAGTTCACAATATTTGCCATAGTGGACAGTCCTTTTTCATTTGGTTCATAAGCAATATAGCAGAATTTTGCTCATGTAACATGAAAATTAGCAGATGCTGCACATCACCCTACTAATTTCTTCACCAACAACATTGCTATAGTGGGGATCAGTGGTAGAGCATATGCTTTACCTGCAGAAGACCCCAGGTTCAATCCCTGACATCTCCAGTTAGAAAGGAGAAGATGACAGGTGATGAGAAGAATCTACCTGAGGCCCTGGATGACTCCTGTCGGTTACTGTACTGGGCTGGAGGAAGAAATAATCTGTTCTGGTAGAAGCCAGTTTCCTAACTTGACTCTGTAGATCAAGCTAAACACAGCCCTACCGAGCTGAAGAGAGACACCCAGCCAGTGCTGGGTGCAGGTTTCTGAGGGCCTTTGGGCAAAGCCTTGTCAATGGGGCTCCCTCTCTCAATGACTTTACCTTCTCCTCACCATTGTCACCATCAGGTATTGTTCCTTATCCTCTTTGTCATCATTGCTACCACTTGCTTGCTCTTCAAGTAGAGAGCTGGTGAGCAAGCAGGTGGCAGAATCTCCTGTTCCTCTTTCCTTCACAACACCATCATTGTCTGGGCCAGACTGAGAGGCAGGTGAACAAGCACGTTGCAAAGGGGAAGACGAAGAGCAACCGCAGGGCCTCTTGGCAATGGGCCAAGTAGGCCCAATCATGCCTACTCTTAATGCTGGCCCTGCTGCCAGCCATATCTTTTGGCCTGCCAGGCACTTGACAGCTTTCCTCCTTTGTAGGAACACTGCAAAACAAACAGCAAAAACAGTGTATGTTGTGGGTCTTTAGGGAGTCTCAATCTGGAAGCCCTAGCAGCAGGACTCCAGCATCTTATTTTATGTATTACTGTGGCCATTTGCCCAAAGTGGGAGCTGCAGGTCTGCTCTCCACTGTGCTGAAGCACCCTCACTGCGAGTGGCCAGACAGTGGTATTGCAATATTGGTTCTGCAGGAAGCAGGTGTTGTAAGGAGCCAGCATTCCACCTGGTCCCATAAAGCTCCAAGTGGCTCTTGGGTTTTAGTAACTTGTTTTCCAGGCACAGTCGGACCTGCTCTTGGACTGTTCAATCCCACGTGCATGCAGGACTGCAGACCAACAGCCCCCAAAAGTATTCCTTCATCTGGTGGACCACAATACATGGCTTATTGGGTTACTTTCAGCTTTTGGGTCACAGGTTGTGCCGGTCTGTCTGATTACATTCAATTTTAAAGGGGAAAAAAATAGTGGGATTTTCTAATACAAAAACATATTTACTTAGTAAATGTATATCCCAACATTCTGCCATCATGGAACTCAAGGCAGCTTTCATGGGTTTCCCAGGCACCCTCCCATCCAGACACTGACCGGACTCAAACCTGGGCAGGATCTACACTATTGCTTTATACCGGTTTATAATGGGTTTGACAACTATTCAGGCCCAGGACACATTACACATACTGTTTTCAAACTGTTTCCAAAGTGTTATATCCTGCTTGGTGTAGATCTAGCCCTGCTTAGCTTCAGCAACGTGGCTTTATCAATTGCCCTCAGACTACCCCCTGTGATGCTGCATGGATATCAACAAGAAATAGAAACGGAGCAACCATGGCCGATGCTTAATTACAGGATGACCTGCTTATAGCCAGTTTTAAAAGTGCGTAGGAACATATTTATGGGGAAGCAAAATGAAAGCTCTCATTTTGCTTCCCATTACTTTGTAATGTGAAAATTGGAAAATCAGTAATACCAGGACTGTGTGTCTTAACACAGAAAGCCCTTGGGGGGAAATAACTTACAGCTTGAATGCCAAAGCATTCTGCTCACACATATGTGGTTGAATGGAATGGGGCTTACATTGGCAGACTGCTTTTAAGGATAGGGCTGTAAAATAGAAGAGGTTTAATGATGATTTGTATTTATAAAACACCTGTGCACCGTGATAATCGCAGGGATGAACAACAGTGCAATTAAAAAGCTCTAAAAATGGATCAAAACACTTAACGGGAAAAGAGTATTTATTAAGAAAGGATATAGGTGATCAATTTAATGGCATCACTTGGGTATGCAAGTTTTTATTTATTTATTTTGCCACTGGGGTTTATAACTGCTTCGTGGCAGCTATCGTATATATTGATCATTCATGGCGAGGAATTGTTAATGCAAGATTCATAGAGTTTCTGTTCTGTAATTGGATGATTGAGCAGGAGAATTGCAACTTGAAATTGAGGAACAGTGGAATGATAAACTATGATATAAAAAGATCATGCACACTTCTCTTTCATAGTAACTTTGGGACTCACAAAATATGGGATGAAATACGGGGGTGTTGTGTGGAAGCTCTTGTAATGCTCAAAGGAGACAGATAATATGGGCATTGAAAATACTTAGCTTGCTCCTTTGACTTGCAACCTGCAACAATTTTAAAGACATGTTGCTGTTAGTTGGGCAGATCATGTCTCTTCTATTATGTTGAGACCATGCCTGTTGACAGCATGTTAGCATCCATGGACAGCTGCTGTGTCTTGGCACCCTGGTAGGGTGCACTGCTGTACTGACACCTGCCCTAACCCCATCCAAAATGGGTGACTTGGAGCCACAATTTAAATTTCCCAGAGTGCCCTGATGTAGTGTCACTCTGGAGGTATTCTGGGAATTTAAATGGCGGCTCCAAACTGCCCAGTGCTGATTATAGCACTGCTGCTCCTGCCACCAGGTAAGCCCACTGGGGCCCAGTTATGTAGGAGGGGGTCCACCAGAAGGTACTTTGCCAAGGGTCCTCCCAGGCCTGGAGCCTGCCCTCTCTGGGACTTTGTTACACCTACATTACAACATGACTGAAAGATTACAACTGCAACTTCAATAAAAGAAGTGTCTCTGATTCTAAATTTGAATTTCAGATGATCACATGTCAGTGAAAGAATCCAGAATTATAACTTTATCAAGTTTTGGGTGCCTAAAGGTAATGCCAGAGGCCCGTCCAACTTAAGAGCATAAGAAGAGCCGTGCTGGATCAGACCAAGGGTTCATCTAGTCCAGCTGTCTGTTCACACAGTGGCCAACCAGCTGTTGACCAGGAACCCACAAGCAGGACACGAGTGCAACAGCACCCTCCACCCCTATTCCCCAGCAAGTGGTGCAGATACAGGCTTACTGCATCTGCTATTGGAGGTAATACATATCCACCAGGACTAGTAGCTTAGCTTGTAACCACCAAACTGTATATAACCCAGCAGCCAAGTATAGGGTCTCAATAAGCTTCCTGTTTGTTTTGCTGGCTTGAATCTGAGGAAGCCAAGGCAGCTTACATCATCCACTTCCTTTCCATTTTATCTTCAAAACAACCCTGTGATGTAGGTTAGAGTGAGACTCAGCGTCTGACCCAAAGTCACCCAGTGAGCTTCATGACCGAGTGGGGACTAGAACCCAGATGTCCAAGCCCCAGTCCAACACTCTGACCACCACATGACACTGTCTCTCTCTCTCTCTCTCTCTCTCTATTTCTTGAGATTCCTTTGTCTCCCACATCTTAGGAATTTACATGAGGTAATAAAGTATCCTTATTTCATTTTCTCCTCTCACAAGCCCATGGCAAGCATCATGATCCCAGATCCTGTATCTCAGCCGTCCCCAACCATATGACCTCCAGATGTGTTGGACTGCAACTCCTATTATCCCCATCTCTGAATGCCCTCCTTGCAGTGAGGATCCCTGCCTACACATTACCATTTACACATGCTCACTGCACAATTTTCTCCATCATATTGTGAGTTTCCATGTGTTTCTCCCCCCACCCCTTGCTCCCAGGAGCGGCTGATGATAACCTAAAACAGAGCCCTATCCCAGAGCCCATTTCTCTCTGTCTTATGGCCTGAGTATCCTATTTTATAGGGGTGTGCAGAGCAGGTCTTCTCTGCCCTGAAATTTGGTGTACAGCTCCAATGAGGTGATTCTCCTCTCTGATTTTTGGAGGGGTCTGTCTCCCTGCACCGTCAGTTTGCCCGTTGGAAAACTGCTCCTTTTTTGGGTAACCGCTACATTCTCATCAGTGAGAATGAACAGAAATGCTCACAGCTCCTCCAGTTTTATAGATAAACACATGAAAATTGGCACTGTGACAGTTTTTAAAGAGGACTTTAGGCATGCCAAGTTTGGAGCAGATCCCTGCATGCAATGATTCATAGGGAACTTTTAAAGTCCGAATTGAAATGTCCTCTCAGGCACCTATCATGCCTTGATCTGTATGGCGAGGGAGAGAGAGAAATGAAGCAGTGGGGTAAAACTCAAAGTGCTTAGTGCTATAATAAATATAAATTAATAAATGCCACAACAGCACACAGCTCACCCATTTTCAGAGCGGACACTGGACAGCAGCAGAGGCTTGCAGCAGGAGGAGGAGGAGGAGGAGGAGGTGAGGCGCAAGTCAAGGTAACAACAGCTGCCCCCTTTATGTGAGGCTATGAGGCTTGGGGGAGGAGGAGGAGGAGGAGGAGGAGGAAGGAGTAGGAGGAAGGAATAGGAGGAAGAAGACAAGGACACCCCCCCCCCACTGGACTGGAAGCCCAGCAGCCAGCCAAACACACACTAGCAGGCTTGGGTCCCCTCCACAAGGATTCGCTTTTGCGCCCGGTTAGGAGATTATGCACACTATCCCTGAAGCGCCTTTACGCCTAATACCTCTGCACGAGAGGCGGCGACAAAAGGCGCTTCCCTCCCCTCCCCTTCCCTCCCCGCCACTCCCCAGCTGGCTGGCTGGTAGGCTGTGGGCAGCAGGCGAGCGATCCTCCTCCTCCTCGCCTTCCTTTAACCCCTCTTCTTCCTCCTCCTCCTCCCGCTGCCCCCCCCGCGGGTGGGCGGGCGGGCTCTCTTCCTTCCTTCGCCATGGCCAGGCAGCCCCCTCCTCATGCTGCTCCGGCGAGCAGAAGGGACAGCCGGCGGGCGGAGGGTAGTCGCCCGCCTTCCCCACGTGTCTCCCCAGCTTCAGTTCGGCAGCTCGAGCCCGCCGCAACTTTTGATAGCGGCGGCGGCGGCAGCTGTCAAAAGGCGCTTCCCTCCCCTTCCCTCTGGCTGGCTGGCAGGCTGTGGGCAGCAGGCGAGCTCTCCTCCTCGCCTTCCTTTACCCCCTCTTCTTCCTCCTCCTCCTCCCGCCGCCCCCCCCTGCGGGCGGGCTCTCTTCCCTCCTTCGCCGCGGCCAGGCAGCCCCCTCCTCATGCTGCTCCGGCGAGCGGAAGGGACAGCCGGCGGGCGGAGGGTAGTCGCCCGCCTTCCCCACGTGTCTCCCCAGCTTCAGTTCAATGCGCTTTAATGGACGGAGCAAAAAAACCTCGCTATTTAACGCGCATTCGATAATGCGCACAATCGGGGAGATAACGCGCCTCTACGCTCCATTTGCGCTCTGCTGGTGTAGAGGTAATTTTTTAATGAGACTTGAAAGAGCTTTAAATCGCTCTTGTTGTAGAGGTAATTTTTTTAATGCACCTTGAAAGAGCTTTAAATCGCTCTTGTAATGGCAGCCTTGGATTTTTAAAAAGATGTTTCAGTGAGGAGGGAGTAGACTACAGAAACACAGCACACTGGGAGTTTGAACAATTCTAAGAAGGAGAAAGAGCTTAGAAATATTAGCGGACCAAGCTGCCTTGCTGGCTGCAAATCTCTCTTTCTTGTGCACATGTGTTTCTCTCTCACTAGAATGACGATAGGCAAGGAGGGCAAAACACTGTGATTGGAGGGGGGACAGGAAGGCAAGTGTGGCTAATGGTCAGCCACAGATGTCAATATACCCTCACCCCACTCAGCATCTTCCAAATATGGAGATATCACACACACAAACACACAGAGCATTGACGCCTGAAAAATCCTGCTAAATTACCTCATCGGAGCTGTGCCCCGAATTTTGGGATGGTGAAGACCCACTCTGCACACCCCTACTGGTTAGTGCTTGGATGGAGACTACCTGAGAATCAACTTGTGATGTTCCATGGGTCCTCTACAAGGCTCTGGTCCCTAGAGGTCACTGGGTAAATTACCCAGCTGACCCACTGAGTCCAGAATGAACTGCTGCCATCACCTACTGCATCAAAGGGAGCAGTAGGACCTCCCTCTAAATGCTTAATTGTATATATCAAAGCTAGTGCATGGTGGTAAAGTGTATGATTCCTAGAATCCACCCATACCAGAACATAGCAGGTAACTAAATCTATAAACATATATTTATTTATGGAGCATCACATCCAGACCTAGTAGTCACTTCATTAAAAAATAAGTAATAATAATTCTCTGATAGCTTAACGCAACAATGGCCCTGTTCATGAAACATGCCAAATCATGGTTAGGCCGCTACCCCTTTTGCAGCAAGTGGTTAGTGAGTGTATTAAACTGTGGTTATGTAGCCACCATGGTTAGAAATGGTTCACACAACACACTAAATCATGTTTTGCTCAAAACGCTTAACCATCATGGTTTAGCGTGTTGTCTGAACAGGGCCATAATTGGCTTCCTTTTTCAATGGCTCTCCTAATCACCCACCTTTTACCTATGCCTTTTCTCTCTGATCCCACTAGCTCTTGTAACTGTTCCTCTATGCCAGGGGTGAGTAACGTGGTCTACAACTCCAATTAGCCTTCATAATTGGCTATGTTGGCTAGGTCTGATGGGGGTTGTAGGCAAAATACCTGGAGAACCACAAATTGCCAACCTTCTTCTAACTGTAACATTTTCCACCTGTCACTGTAACTCCACCCAACACTCTATTTCACGCTACTGTTGTCAATCATCCTTCTGTTGAACCACTGTACACCACTTTGAGTTCCATAATGGAAGAAAGGCATAGCATAAATGTAATAAAGAAATAGTAACTTATGTGATGCTATTGATAGAGCTTTCTGACCGAGCAGATATTTGAACTGCCGAATGCCATGTCCAGAACTGGCATTTCACTCACAGAATTTTGCAGGCTCAGTTAAGCATAAATAATGTTCTTTACCCAAACCAGCATTTGTTCACATGCTAAATGCAGCTGATGGTCACAACTATGGAATCCCCCTGGAGTATCGGCAAAGCTGAACAACCTACATTCTAGGGTAAAGTGTGAATTATACTCATCGTATAATGTCTCAAGAATTAAAAAGACCAACAATGATATGTAAAGCAGATTTTATACAGTTAAGCCTACAACAGAGAGGTTGGAGAGAGAGAGAATAACAGAACAGAGACCATAAAGTACATCAGTAATAAAATGGATATAAAAAGGGGCAAGACCCTTTTTGGGGCATAGCATATTGTGCCACATAGTAACGATGTCATTCGTCTAGCAGACTATTGCAAACACATCTCTGCAGACCTAAGGGCTCATTTGTTTATTGCACTGTTACCACTAAGGGTGAAGCAAATTAGCAACACATGCTAAAATGAAATGATCCCACTTCTCTGTGTGGAAAGTGTGCAAATTTATTCAACTGTTTAGGCTGTGTAGTCCAATCGAATAAACTTAAGAGTATGCTAAATGCTCCCCCCTCCACCAAGAATGTGCTTTTCTCTTCAGAGGAATTGTGTGATGAGATTATTTTTAAAGTCACACACACACACACACATACACACACATACATGCTGGCTGGTTTCGGACGACATATTAGGCAACGGAGGGGGAAACAGCAGGGGGTGCTCCACACATGACATGCTGCAACTCCATTCCTTGTGCAGCTGAAAGTACCGGCGGCCATCTTGGTTGCTACGGCTGTTCCCTCCCCTCCCTCAGTCCTCCAGCCATATCCCAACATGCACCACGAGTTCTGCTGGCTGTATAGAGCAGCCAGGGGTTTTCAGCTGCTCCAGCCGGCAGAACTCTATTCCCACACGGAATAGTCCACTGGGAGAGGGGGGTTTGTTTCGGATGACACTTTAAACAACAGGCTTCGGGCTAAACAACATGCAAGCCCGTTGTTTCTCTCCGTTGCTTAATTGGGCAGAATAATATACCGTCAGTTGTGTGTGCGTGGTGTGTACCCCCCCCCCCACGACACAATAAGCAACACAACTGATGGTTGCTTCTTCCCCCCTCCGTTGATTATTGTGTCATCCGAAACCAGCCACTGACTTATATTAATAATTGTTGCCATTCAGGGGAAAGAAGAGGGTAGATAACCTTCTGTCTTTGCCTCTTTTAATT
The DNA here is from genome assembly GCA_029215795.1 of Anniella stebbinsi. Lineage (NCBI taxonomy): Eukaryota > Metazoa > Chordata > Lepidosauria > Squamata > Anniellidae > Anniella > Anniella stebbinsi. Next base: position 222,434,155 of record JARDYH010000001.1, read on the forward strand.
GGCCTGAATTTAACGAATCCTAGCAGGTTTGCAGAATTTGATTTTTAAGATAATACATAAAGAGTGGGCATTCATATGTTCAAATATGACCCTATGCGGGATACTTTTCAATATCTCAGGATAACTCTATCCCCAACCGGTTTCTCCTGGCCTGTCTATCAATGCTCCCAGCTAAGGATGTGCTTGAGCAGCCACCAGGTATCTCTCCCTCTTCCACTATCTCCCCAATCCAACTGCCCTTCCTCCTGCCTGCTTGTATGCCAGTTCTGCATTGGACAGTCTTTCCTAATTTGCAATTGTCTCTGCCTCCAGGCTGACCCTTCTGTGGTACTTTCTGAGTGTGTCACACAACTCCAATCCCAGTCTTGCACTGCAACTCCCAGCATTCTCAGCTTCCTATAGCTCAGTGCTGACCTACAATTGCAGATAGTCAGGTATCACAAGGAAGAATTTCCACAACACACATGGCATTGGGTGCAAAGTTAAACACATGTAATGGGGCTGGTGGAAGCTGGCCTTCCCACCTCCTCCTCCCCACAGCAGCCCCACAGCCCTCCAAAAATGCTGCAGTGAGGCCTGGGGGGATGCTGCTGAAAGGAGTGGGCTTTGGCATGGGGGAAGGGGCAATCCCAGAAAATATGCCCAATTTGGGGGATTCCCCTTACCCCTTCAGCCCCATGTGCTACAGGACACCCCATTCAGCCGGATTCTCAATGTTCAGTGGAACATTTTGGGGGGCTAGGGTGGGGGCTGCCACTGGGAAAAGAAGGTGGATAAATCCACTTCTGCCAGCCTTTACACACAACTCTGGATCCAAAACATTGACTTGGAACATCCAAGGAAGCTGATGGAAATTTCAAGAATTTAAGTTGTTCTTTTATTCTCAACTGTAATTTATTTTCTGTCTTGTCTCCTATCTATTCTATCTATCTGTCTATCTATCCATCATCTATCTATCTATCTATCTATCTATCTATCTATCTATCTATCTATCTATCTATCTATCATCTATTTGTCTATCATCTATCTATCTATCTATCTATCTATCTATCTATCTAACGCCTATCTAACATCTATCTATCTATCTATCTATCTATCTATCTATCTATCTATCTATCATCTATCTAATCATACTTAGTGATATAACACTACTAAGTTTGTCTTTGAGACAACACTCTGTTTCCTGCATTTGAGACATTAGGCTTTTCTAGATGACGCATTTATCGTGTGCTCATCATTCCCTACTTACAGTTGTTTACAGGTTCTTTAGATGACATTGTGACTCTCCAGTTTCATTTATGTGTCTAACCAACACTTTTGACAAGTTTTTTTTAAAGCAGGGAAATGTAGCATTTAATTGTGAAAGCAAAAGAAAGTGTGATTTCCTCTTTGTATTTGTGCTATTCCGCTATATCACAGTGTCACCTAGAGGTTATATAGCTTAAAAGCAGGAAAAGTAGTGCTCATATCTCAATTCTGCAATGAAACCAAAAGTAGATACAGTGAATTAACAACTGATTAACAGCCTCGTGTGAAAAAGTTCTGTAATTCCCCTGGTGTGTTCAGAAACCATGAGGTTCTGTCTTTGCCCATTAACAAGTTGGACTGAGCCAAAATGGAACTTTTGGAAGAAATGTACAATTTTTTCCTTTTATTTCCATGGAGATTTCGATTGCTCCATCACATGGCATGGGATATCCATGGATATGTGGAGTGTCTCTCATATCTGAAGAGTTTCCAAGAAGTTTCTCTTCTCATTTGTGACTAGCCAAAGGTTTCAACAAATACTAGTGAAACAGATAAACTTTCTCCATTCTTTTATATCAAGCCTCAAGAAGTCTTTCCTCTGTAGATGACAAAACTGACAAGGATTCTGATATTCCTTGTAAGTTTCACCTCTGCAGTAAAGAACCTTCTCCCAACTCAGGCTTGTCAGTTTCCTCTGTGGAAGAAGGAGTAAAGAACAATAACTCGCTTAAACTAGAAGAATCATAGAACCATGGAATAGTAGAGTTGGAAGGGGCCTATAAGGCCATTGAGTCTAACCCTCTGCTCAATGCAGGAATCCACCTTAAAGCATACCTGACAGATGGCTGTCCAGCTGCCTCTTGAATGCTTCTAGTGTGGGAAAGCCCACGACCTCCCTAGGTCATTGGTTCCATTGTCGTACTGCTCTAACAGTCAGGAAGTTTTTCCTGATGTCCAGCCGGAATCTGGCTTCCTATACCAAGAGCCCATTATTCCGTGTCCTGTACTCTGGGATGATTGAGAAGAGATCCTGGCCGTCCTCTGAGAGACAACCTTTCAAGTACTTGAAGAGTGCTATCATGTCTCCCCTCAGTCTTCTCTTCTCAAGGCTAAACATGCCCGGTTCTTTCAGTCTCCCCTCATAGGGCTTTGTTTCCAGACCCCGATCATCCTGTTGCCCTCTCTGATCACACTTTAGCTTGTCTGCATCCTTCTTGAAGTGTGGTGCCCAGAACTGAACATTTTATTGTTATGAATTTCTTATCAGATTTCCTATCCAATCTGTGTAGGTTGCCTTGAGGCTGGCTAGAAACTGGGACCTGACAAAAGAGTGTTGGTAGTCTGTAATAATCAGGAGATGTGTCTCCATGGGAGCCAAGATGGACAGGTAATGCTCAGAGGAGATGACTCATCTAGATGCCCCCCTCTAGCCAGGAGGAAGGTGGCAAAGTGTTTGTGTGAGAAAAGAACAATAAACTGCAGTCTGAGTCATATGGGACAAAGAAAGGCACAAAAGCAAAGTGTGTTTGGGTTCTCTTCTGTAAGAATCTTTAGGTGCTGGCTGTCTCCCTAGAGATCTGGTGTGGGAGCAGTGAACTTTGGCTTTCTGTTGGAGTGTTTACACTGTGCCTCCACCTATCCTCAACTTGTCTATTTGCAAATAAACACAAATATTACAAAATGGCAATCAGCCACCAGTGACTTCCTTCCAAAGGAAACCAAGGCTGGGTAAGGGCTGCTTACTGCGTAGCTGGAACTTCTCACCACATGGTGATGTTGGATGAGCAGAACAATATAATCCGCACTGCGAAGGTGAAACTTGAGTTGGGAGACCCCTCGTCACTGCAGAGGATGAACTGACCAGAGGTTTTAAAACCCTTTTTCATTTTCACCTCTACAGTGAAGATGTTTCTCCAGACTAGCTGTAGAGGTGTGCTATGGAAGGTAGTGAGGATGACTCTTTGCAGGCTTGTACAGAAAGCTCTGCAAGATTGAGCGCATCCAACGGCAATGTTGGCTCCATGTTTTTGAGGGCCCTCAAACAAGGCTCCCTCCATGGGGCCCCTCCCTCAGTGCATCTGCTTTCTCACTGCCATTGTCACCATCAGGTATTGCTCCTCATCCTCTTTCTCATCTTTGCTGGCTCTTGCTTGCTTGTCCAGCAGAGAGCCAGGGAGCAAGTAGGCAGTGGTGTTTCCTACTCCTCTTTCCTTCACACCACCACTATTGTCTGGGCCAGAGGGAGAGGCAGGCAAATGAGCAGATTGTGATGATGAAGAGGGGGGACAGTTTCAGATGGGGTGTGGGCCCTTGGCAGTTGCCCAAGTATGCCTACCTTTGACATTGGCTCTGCCCACTGCATTTTCTCTCTCTTTGAGCAGCATCTGCAAGAAATTGTCTTGATGGAAATTAAATCAGAAAGAATTGGACAGAAAGAGGGTCCGGGACAGTTTGTTTGTTTTACAGTATTTGTTTTTATTGGTGTAAGTTTAACACAGCCCTATTAAAAGACATCAGTGTTCCAGTGTAAGTCAAACTCAGGCTTCATATACAACTTCATTTTTTTAAAAAAATTCTAGAGTAATTGCATTGTCCTACGTATGTGATTTTTCTGATCCTTTCACTAGTTGCTAACTTCTGCTGTCCAACTTGAATTAACATGACTGGAGCAGCTGTTAAATGACTTTGGCCGAGTCATTTCCATGCTCTTTTACACCCCTCTTCATGAACTGTGCCTGGCTTAGGTAGCACTTGATATCCATCTCCAAGCCAGACCATATGCCCTTGTATTTAGCGCATGTAAATCTGAAATCAACTAGTCAGCCATTGTCTCTGCTTCTCTCCTCAAATGGTGATGAAAGAGGATTTATGTGGAAATAAAACCTTGACTACTATAATGCTGTTACACAAGTGTAATTGAGAGGAAAATTTGGCCTGATGTTTCATTTTACTGGGCTGGGGAACGGGGGAAAAGGATAAAGTAAGCAGTGAAAGTGCAGTGAAAACAGATCTCTGAAAACGCATCATCGTTTGCGACATTCTGCTTAAAGCAGCCAATTGCTTAGTCAATCTATGGATTGGAATATAAATAAATGTCCTCAAGCATGCACGTAATGATTTTATAAATAGTCTCACTAATGAGTATTTCCTTCATTTAGAGATTATTTGTAAAGAGGGAATTGCACATCTTCTGGGAGATGCCACTTCATCTTTCTGCTTCGTCCTGGAGTGACTTCGAGGAGTGGGCACAGAAGAGTTGGGAGAAAGGCCTGCACAATTGTGACCTATTAAAGGTTGAACTAGATAATGACCCCATTCAGAAGACATCTTAAACCATGGCTTTAACCATGGTGGTTGAACCAGAAAGCCAGGCCATGTTCAGAAGACATCTTAAACCATGGTTTAAGGTGTCTGATGAACACGTCCATTATGTGAAATGGTATTGCAGGTGTTGGTTTATTTGTGTTTGAATAACATCTGCAGAGGTGTGGGTAAGTGCTCAATCAGGAATGGATTGCAGCAAATTATGGGGTGTGGGTGTGTCTTAACTCTTTCCATGTACTATAGTGTGGATGAAAACCATCCACCTTGAAATTGCTATTTATCCCAGGAGCGAAGTCACCAGTGGCACTTTCCTCCTGGGATGGGGTAGAAATAGCTTTGGGGTATGATTTTTCATTAAGATTATATCATGGGGGAGGGGGTAAACTATTTGTTCCCCTTCCCATATACCACGATCATGATCTTGATTGCTCCCCTCTCCCCCACAGAATTTCTTTTTTAAAAAGATATCCAAAATGCAGTATAGAAAAGGGCAACTAAAATGATCAAGGAGCTGGAGCATCTCCATTATGAGGGAAAGTTACAATAGTTGGGATTGCTTAGCTTGGGAAAAAGTTGGCTAAGGGAAGTCATGACAGAGGTGTACAAAATTATACATGGTGTGGAGAATGTGGTCAGGGAGACATTTTTCTCACTTTCTAGGAATACTAGAACCCGGAGTAATCCCATGAAGCTGATTGGTGGGAGATTCAGGACAGATCAAATGAAGTACTTCGGCCACCAATTTGGATGGCCTTAAATGGGAGCTGGATAAATTCCTGGAGGGAAAGGCTATAAATGGCTACTAGTCCTGATGGTTATATGCTACCTCCAATATCAGAAGCAGTAAGCCTATGTACACCAGTTGCTGGGGAACATGGGTAGGAGGATGCTGTTGCATCTGTGTCCTGATCGACAGCTGATTGGCTACTGGGTGAACAGAGTGCTGGACTAGATGGATCCTTGGTCTGATCCAGCATGGTTCTTCTTGCGTTCTTAATGTATTGTTTAGTTTAGCCCCATGCAGTCCAGTAGCCATCTGTAGTTCCCCCCAGCATACACTCAATAAACATCCTGTTTTGCTGCCTACCTGGGATGGCAAAGATGTGGATATTCAATCACCACAATATATGGCTGATCTCCCGCATTTGGCTTAGTGGATTATAAGATCTGGTGTGGGAGGGCCAAAACAGATATTACTTTAAATCTATGTCTAGCAGGTACATTTCTTCTCCCACCAATTTTACCCTAAAGTAGATGCAGGAACCTTAGTCTGGATCTTGAAAGCCCCTCCCCCCCATTGGGGTGCCAATTGGGGGCCCATGGGCCTAGTCTAGATGAAAAATGAAAAAAGACATAGTTGCTAGATACAGATTTAATTGCTATGTTTCAAGACATGATGCAAATGGCTGACCAAATGAAAATGAGGAGAATGCATTTTCATTCAATAGATGCATAGAGGAGGGACTATCAGCAGGCATGGGGGTGGCCATGCAGGGTGAAAAAAGTGTCCCCTCTTCTGCACAAACCTGTGTTCCTCTGCATCTGTTCACCCTAAACCAGCAATGTGACCCACCACATATTGTCAGGCTACAACTACCATCAGCTCTGGCTACTGGCTTTGCTGGCTGGGGCTGCTGGGTGTCCAACGTTTGAAGGGCGCCAGGTAAGATGGGGGTGAAATTAGTTTGGTTTGTGTTTTAATGTGAACCTAGCTAATTCACCCTTCCCCAACCAATATGCAAACCGAAACGCAATCATCCTGTGGTATTTGCACCTCTCCGAATTTTGTAATGCAGTCCTCCAAAAATATATACAAGAATGCTTATAGTAGAACAAGGTGTATATAGCAATGCATATATTAGTGAAATTAACTATTAGGAGAAATCACTTGCCTCAAATTGGTGAAACTGCATACAAAAATGTGTACATTAGGAGAAATGTGCACGAAAATGCATAAAAATGTCCATGTGGACTTCATTATGCAGAATCGAATTTAGGTTTGGCAAACTATGAAACTGGAAGAAATGGAAATGGATAGATTTGTCCATCGCTAGCCCCAGATTCCCCGTCCCTGCCGTAAACAGATTGCACTCGCCGGTGTTAGTTATGTGCATTATTCTCCCTGCCCCTTTAAAAGGCTTACATCTTCTTCAAATTGCATTTTGCTATGAGAGATTGGGAATATGTGGGGGATAAAGAAGATACTTCTTTCTGGGCACATTGTATAGCCTGAATTGTCTCCTTGGAGACAATAGGCCACCTCATTATGGTTACAATAGACAAATTCCTAAGCACGGGAGATGCTTTCATGGCCTTGACTTGTATGTTTGTTTGGTTTTTTACCTTGTGTTGACTCAGATTTGCTGTGTGAGATGAAGTGATAAAATCAATGGAGAAGACACGTATACTTCTCTAGTGTGCAACGAGGCTGTATTATATTTAGTGTTATTGTTGTAAGTTAAACCCACTCAACAATTTTCTGCCAAGGTGCATTTACTATTTGGATTGCTTATTTCCCCCTTTTCTTTTTTTTAAGCTTGCAGCTGTTTTCAGAGGCAAAGTTTATAGCATCTTAATGGTGTATTCCTATGCATGACTACTATTGAGTTCACTAGGCTTTACTCCCAGGACAGTGTGTACAGGATCGCTGCTTATATCGATGTGCTATACCAATAACTAAATGCAGAGGCGGGGGAGAAAGGCATTATATAAAAGTACTTAAAAAAAAGTCATCCCATGCAGCTTGAATAAGAAATAATCTCACATTTTCCCCTTCAATGTTATCTACCTGTTAAAACACACAATGGATTGGAATGGAGCAGGGAAACCTTTTCAGACTGAGGGAAGCATCCCCTCACTGGAAACTAGGGGTGTGCGCTCCTCTCCGTCCATTCAGAGGTCTGTTGGTGGCCCGATCTCAAGGAGCAGATCGTGTTTTTTTTTTTTTAAACCACTGGAGATATTCGGAGCGGAGCATATGGCCGGTGGACCAGCCCCGACAATGTCCGTCCGTGTTTTAGGGTCTCTGTGAGGTTTGTATTTAGTCGCTGGGAGTCAATGGAACACTTCTCCATATAAGGAACACTCAGGTTTTGAGATTGATATCTGTGGCTAAAACAATAGCCACTGTCTCCTCCCTGTCCCCCCTCCAATCTGAGTGCTTAGGGGGGGAGGGATTGCAAATGATATATTACCCATTCGCTCTTCCCCTGGAAGTCATTCCTTTGCATGCTCTTGTTCGCTGTGTTAGGAAGGAGATAGGAAGAGAGAGAGAGTTTGAGTAAAGTTTGCTTGGCGCTTGCATACTTTTTCATTTGTATTCTCTGTCTGTCTCTGGTTTTCTTTGGTTGTTGTGCTAGTTATCCCCAAGTTCCTTGTACCACCCCAGACTCCCCATTTCTCTGTTATAGTGGTGTGTGTGTGTGTGTGTATGTTGTGTGTTCTTATTTCCTCCCACAACTAAAAACTTTAAAAAATCCCTTATTTGTGTGCAGGTGTTCACAGCTGCGTTAGGAAGGAAGAAGGGGGGAGGGGGAGAGAGAGAGAGAGAGAGAGCTCTTCTGCTCCCCCCCTTCTGGATTTCGTTAGTTGTGTGTGTCCTAGTTCTTGTTGTGTATTCCAGTCCCCAAGTTCCTTGCACCTTAGACCCACATCAGACTCACCCTTTGTGTGTGTGTGTGTGTGTGTGTGTGTTCTTATTACCCTGACTAAAAAATGTATATATTAAAAAATCTCTTTATCTTTCGTTCCATTTCCAATTTATTTATTTATTTACTGCATTTTATACCGCCCAATAGCCGAAGCTCTCTGCACAGTTTACAAAAATTAAAACCCTAAAAACCATTCAAAATATAATACATTTCACCCTCACCCCCAGTCCACACCCCGTGTGTGTGTTTAAGGTCTCCTCCCCCCCAGTAAAAAATATTTTAAAATACCAAAAAATAATCCTCTGTGAGTTCCATGTTGTGTGTTTTCTACAGTCTGTCAGTGTTTGTCTTCTAGTTTGTGTGTTTCTTTCTTCGCTGTGTGTGTGTGTTCTAGGTCATCTGCACAAGCAGCACCACACATTTTTTCAAGACTCCTTGTGCACAACCAGCAGCACACATATTTTTCCTCAATTAACAAAGCTTGCTCCATCACTTGTTATTATTAGTGAAGCCTGCAGAGGGTGCTGCTGCTGGTGGTTCTGGCCAAGGTGGGAGAGGGTTAGGGTCCTAAGCTTTTTTCCTCCAGTGTGCTTGACCGACCCATCCCACCTTGCAGGGCTGGTTGTGCGTTTCTGCTCAGACTCATGGAAGTCAGCCACAGTGTGGAAGTGCTGCTGGGCAGGCGTGAGTGAGTGAGCTTCTACACCTGTCTAGAGTCAGGCAGGCTCTTTTTTCCAGTTAAAATCATCATCATCATCATCATCATCATCATCACCATCATCTTCATCATTATTTATTACATTTGTGTACCACCCCATAGCCGAAGTGCTCTGGACAGTTTATATAAGATTAAAACACTTAAAAACAATATACAAAAATTAAAACTGCAAAAACTTACAATATACACATACGTCTGAAACCACTATAATAGCTTTAAAAAGCTATAAGCCTAAAAACAACCCAGGCTCATCAGATATTGCTAAATGCCTGAGAGAAGAGGAAAGCCTTGACCTGGCGCCGAAAGGATAACAATGTTGGCACCAGGCGGGCCTCGTTGGGGAGATCGTTCCACAATTGGGGGACCACCACAGAGAAGGCCCTCTCCCTTGTTGCCGACCTCTGAGTTTCCCTCGGAGTAGGCACTTGGATAGGCTGACCATCTGAAAAGGAGGACAGGGCTTATACAACTTTAACAGTTGTAGAGAAAAGGGAATTTCAGCCAGTGTCATTTGTATGCAATTTGTTCCTGGTGATATTCCCTCTTCATCACAACAGTTAAAGTTGCAGAGCCCTGCCTTCTTTTGTATATGGTCACTCTAGTATAGTGCCTGCACCTTTAACAGTTGTGATGAAGAGGGAATTTCACCAGGAACTAATTGCATACAAATGACACTGGCTGAAATTCCCTTTCCTCTACAACTGGTTAAAGTTATATGAGCCCTGTCCTCCTTTTCAGATGGTCAGCCTACACTTGGAGGAGGACCTTAGATGTTGAACGTAGTGTTCAGGTAGGTTCATGTCAGGAAAGGTGTTCCGTCAGGTATTGTGGTCCTAAGCCGTGTAAGGCTTTATAGGTTAAAACCAGCACCTTAAATTGGGATCAGAAACATACAGGCAGCCAATGAATGCATCATCATCATCTATAACTCCTATTAGCATTGGCTGGGTGGGCTTCCAGTGCAGGGGCCTCCTCCTCCTCCTCCTCCTCCAAGCCTCGTAGTCTCTTTGCATATAGCTGACTACAGGGATGCTGTTGTTGCCTTTAATGTGCTTGACCGACAGTGTATGGGGGGTTGCCTCCTCCTCCTCCTCCTCCTCTTCCTGCAAGCCTCCTGTCCTCTCTGAAGATGGGCAAGCTGTGTGCTACTGTTATGGCATTTATTAATTTATATTTACTCATTTATTATAGTGCCAAGCACTTTTATCCCGCTGCTTCGTTTCCCTCTCCCTTGCCATACAGATCAAGGCACGAGAGGTGCCTGAGAGGACATTTGAGTTCAGACTTTAAAAATTCCCTATAAATCACTGCATGCAGGGATTTGCTCCAAACATGGCATTCCTAAAGCCCTCTTTAAATGCTGTCACATTGCCAAGTTTCATGTGTTTCTTTTTAAAACTGAGGGAGCTGTACCATTTTGGTTAATTTCCATAGGGAATCATAGGAAAGTCCTTCAGACTTTAAAAATTCCCTATAAATTACTCCATGCAGGGATCTGTGCCAAACGTGGCAAGCCTAAAGCCCTCTTTAAAATCTGTCATGGTGCCAAATTTCATGTGTTTATCTTTAAAACTGACAGAGCTCTGAGCATGTTACGTGATTTCCATAGGCGATAACGAAGTGGTTATCCGAAAGAGGAAAGGTTTTCCGATGGGAAACCCGACAGTGCAGAGAGATGGGCCAAGCCCCAAATTGGAGTGGAGGATCATCTCAACGGAGTTCCACCCCAAATTTCGGGGTGGAGAAGACCGGCTCTACACATCCCTACTGGAAACCTTGTGTGTGTGTGTGGGGGGGGGAGTCAGAGCCAAAAATGGGAAGAGTCAGAGCTATCCCACACTGAGAGAATCTACACTACTGCTTTAAAATGGTTTAAACAGTTTTGAGAACTGTTGGGGCCCAGGACACACTCCATATACAGTTTTCAAAATGTTTTCAAAGTGTTGTATCCTGCTTGGGGTAGATAGTAATTTTGTATGTTTTTAGATTGTGGTTGTTTTATATTTCTTAAAATGATTTCATGGTTTTAATTTTTGTGAACCACCCAGAGAGCTTCGGCTATAGGGCAGTATAAAAATGCAATAAATAAATGCAATAAATAAATAATAAATAGGCTCTGTCTCTTTCTCACACATAGGGCCTGTAGAAACAACATGCTAAGCCATGGTTAGGCTGCTAACCCTTTTGCAGCAAATGGTTAGTGGGCGAGTTTAAACCATGGTTATGTAGCCACCATGGTTAGGAATGGTTCACATGGCCCGCTAAATCTTGGTTCACATGACACACTAAGCCATGATGTTCAGCTCAAAATGCTTAACCACTGTGGCCTAGCATGTCATCTGGACAGGGTTGTACACTCACATCTCCCTTTGCTAGGGTGTCCAGATGGCCCGGGTTTACCGATCCTACCCGGGAAACCTAGGCTGATCCAGGCCAACCGGGGGGCGGTGGGGGAAAACCGGGGTGGTGGTGGGTCACGCGGCGGTGGCAGAGAGCGGCGACGAGCGGCGGTAGACCCGGTGGCGGTGGCGGCGGAGGAGCCCGGGAAGCGGCCTTCCCAGCAGGTAAGTGCCCCCCCTCGCGCCTCGCGCTCCTTACCTGCAGGGGCGTCCGCTTCCCTCCGGAGTGCGAGGCACGAGGGGGGGCACTTACCTGCTGGGGTGGCTGCTTCCCGGGCTCCGACGCCGCCACCGCCGCCGGGTCCTCCACCACTGCCGGGTCCTTCGCTACCGCTAGGTACTTCGCCGCCGCTGCCAAGCTTGTGAGGCCAGAGGCCACGTGGAAGAAGCGGGAGAGGGCCAATTACATCACTTCCGGATCCGGCCCTCTCCCGTCTCTTCCGCGCGGCCTCTGGCCTCCTTGGGGCTCGTCGCGATGGCGACGAGCCCTGAGGAGCCCGGACGCCCACGCAGAAAAGGCGGGGGAGGGCCGATTACATCACTTCCAAATCCGGCCCTCTCCCGTCTCTTCCGCACGGCCTCTGGCCTCCTTGGGGCTCGTTGCGATGGCGACGAGCCAGGAGGAGCCCGGACGCCCACTCAGAAAAGGCGGGGGAGGGCCGATTACGTCACTTCCGGATCCGGCCCTCTCCCGTCTCTTTCGCGCGGCCTCTGGCCTCCTTGGGGAGGCCAGAGGCCGTGCGGAAGAGACGAGAGAGGGCCGGATCCGGAAGTGATGTAATCGGCCCTCTCCGGCCTCTTCCGCACGGCCTCTGGCCTTACGAGCCTGGCAGCGGTGGCGAAGGACCTGGCGGTGGTGGAGGAAAACCCAGTGGTGGCGGGGGACCTGGGGGCAGCAGCGGAGGACCTGGTGCGGGCAGCTGAGGAAGAGAACCCGGTAGGTCCAGGCTGGTGTTTTTTTGGGGGGTGGCTTGGTGGGGGGGGTTGTTTTGGGTGGCGGGGGGGGACCGGGATTTTGGTTTCCAAAATCTGGTCACCCTACCTTTGCACTTTTGTCTCTCTTTCCCCCCCTCTGCCTCTTTCACCCTCCCTTGTTTTCCTCTCGCTCATCCCCACACCAATGCAGCAATTAGGTTTGAAAGAAGTCTGTATTGGTGTCAACGGTTCCATTAGTGTAAATGCAAAGTGAGGACAGTTTTTGGAGGGAATTGCAATGCATTTAGGAAGAGGATTAGCCATTCTCTTCCCAGCAGCAATTCCCCTGCATACTGGGATGCTTCCCACCCTGGATTAGAGCTCCAGAGCCTCACTTACCCCATATTTATCTATTTATTTGTTTTATTTATTTATTACATTTCCGTACTGCCCAATAAGTGAAGCTCTCTGGGCGGTTCACAACAGTTAAAACCATAAAATAAGACAATAAAATACAATATAAAAATGTAAAAGTTTAAAACTACTGTATAAAAATAATAAACAAGTAGAACCTAGCTGAAGTGCAAAAGTTTAAAGTACAATACCAGATTTAAAACAGAAACTGAAAAACTAAAATGCTTGGGAAAATAAAAAGGATTTCACCTGGTGCCGAGAAGAGCACAGTGTAGGCAGACAATGGTTCAATTCGGACGACACAATAAACAACTGGTGTGGGGGAAATAGTTGTTTTGACTATTGTGTCATTCCAATGCTGCCATAGTCAACTCAGTGCTGATCCTAATCCACACCACAGTTGATTATTTATTACCATGTTGTTTGGGGAGTTTCGTGTCGTCCGAATTGAGCCAGTAAGTCTCTCTAGGATGTTCATTCCACAGCCGAGGTGCCACAGCAGAAAAGACCCTCTTAGCCACTCTTGTCACTTCCTTTGGTGGGGGCTCCCAGAGAAGGATGGCTGATTTTTATCTCAGGGTCCAGGCAGGTGTATATGGGAGGAGATGATCCTTCTGGTAACCTGTCCCCAAGCCATTTAGGGCTTTGAATGTTAATACCAGCATTTGAACTGGTCCTGGACATGGACTGGTAACAAGTGCAGATGGAAAAGTACTGGGATAATATGATCACATTGGCTAGTCCCTGTTAACTATCTCTCTGCCTTATTTTGGACCAACTGAAGTTTCTGGACCATATAACACAGAACAATATTCCAGAAGAAAGAATACCAGAGCATGGATAACTCTAGCTAGGTTATCTCTGTCCAGATAAGGATGCAGTTTTGTGCATCAGCCTAAGCTGATAAAAGGTGCTCTGTGACATCGAATCTAACTGTGCCTGTAGTGACAATGCTGCATCTAAGAGCACCTCAAAACTATGAACCTGTTCTGGAGTGCAGTGCCTTCCAGAACAGGTTAAACTTCACTTAGGCGGGCAGATGTACAAATAGGACTTCTGGATTGAGTCTCAGTTTATTGGCCCTCATCTTGTCCATTACAGCACCTAGAACCTGGTTCAGAATGCCCACTACCTCACCTGGATTTGATGAAAAGAAGAGATAGAAGTAGGTGTCATCTGCATATTGGCGACATCCCAGTCCATATCTCTAGGTAACCTCCCACAGCAGTTTCATATAGATGTTAAACAGCATGGGGGATAAGCAGAGCCCTGTGACAACCCATGGCATAACTGCCAAATGACAGAGCAATAACCCCAGCACCATCTTCTGGAATCAATTATCCAATTAGGAGTGGAATTACTGCAGTGTAGTACCACCAACCCCCAGCCCAGATAGCCTAACCAGAAGGATACCATGGTTGATGGTAGTGAAAGTCATTGGAAGATCCAAGAGAATCAATAGGGTCACATTTTCCCTATCCTCCTCCCAGCAAAGCTGCCACAAGGGTGACCAAGGCAGTTTCTGCTCCAAAAACAGGCCTGAAACCTGATTGAAACGGATCTAGATAATCTGTTCCATGGTTCCCTTATGTCTGATGTCTACTATAATCAAAACATTAGGGGATTCATCTTGGGACATTTTCATTTACTCTTTCCTAGAGGCTGTTGATATGGGGGTGCGTGGATGGGGGAAAGAGAGAAAAGGCGGTGGTAGAAACCAAGTTAGCAGGCCAAGCCACTCGAATGAAAGCTGGTATCTTGGCACGCTGTTAGTTGTTATATTGGGAAGAGGCTAGAATGATTCTAGGGCAAATGGGTTGGAGTCATCAGTCTCCACCAGGTAGGCTGACCAGATAAAATCCAGGTCAGGGCTCATATAACTTTAACAGTTGTAGAGAAAAGGGAATTTCAGCCAGTGTCATTTGTATGCAATTAGTTCCTGGTGAAATTCCCTGTTCATCACAACAGTTAAAGGTGCAGGCACTATACTAGAGTGACTATATACAAAAGAAAGCAGGCCCCCTGCAACTTTAACTGTTGTGATGAAAAGGGAATTTCACCAGGAACAAATTGCATACAAATGACACTGGCTGAAATTCCCTTTTCTCTACAACTGTTAAAGTTACAGGAGCCCTGTCCTCCTTTTCATATGGTTAGGGTGACCATATTTTGGAAACCAAAAAGGAGGACAACATGGCCGCCCCAAGGGGGCGTGCCCACCAACATGGCCAGCCTCCAAGGGGGCGTGCCCACCCAAAGATGGCCTTCGTCACATGTCTGATTTCACAGCACACAATTAAGACAAACCTGTTCTGCATAACATCTTCATGTTAAAATCACTGAGACATTCAGTGTATCTGAAATTAACTTCACTCCTACTTTTGTAGCTTTTGCTGTACTTTAAAGCTTTTGCTATACTTTGTGTGATACAGTCTCCTTTTCCCTCACATATCTTTTCTGACTGCAAATCCTTCACTGGATGACCGTAGTCTCACCTTTCCTAACATTTAACACTCTTTCCTCATCACCTTTCTCATATCCATACTCACAGATTCAGCACTAAACAAATGAAGCAGTTGACAAGTGCAGAAAAATCTAGTACAGGAAAATCTAGTACAATAAATGAGTAATGTAGCATTCAGAAAGAGTATAAAATACTATTACCCTACAAACAGTCATGGAACAAAATGGACTAAAGGCTTGTAGCAGTTATTTCTCACTAGCATCTCTTAACTTGTTTCAACTTCTGGTTTATCAGTGAGAAACTAATCTAAAAATGTGTCATTATATCTCTGGTTCATTAGCCATGTAAACAAGCCCATGGTCAGTAGAGGTACAAAGAAAGGCCAGAACAGATGCCCATTATCACAATGCTAGACAAAGATCTTTCCCTCCTTTTATCCAAATGTCTCCTGAATTTACACTGCCTCAGTGTGCAGAGAACAGAAATCCCAATCAGAGAGTTTAATACTTTACCCAAAGAAAACTGAGTAGCAGATAACTCAGAAGCTATCATCTCCCTATGTCCTATCATACAATGCTATCCTATGACAACTCAGGAATAAGTCCTGTTGACTTCAATAAACCGTACTCCCAGATACATATGGGATTGCAGCTTCTTCACATTTGTTCACCTTAATATAGCAAGTGCAAGCCCCTCCTGTCAAGGAAAACTGTGCACTCACCAGAACCCGGCCTCGTGGATCATGCAACCAGCAGATGCTCTCAGAACGATGCTTTCAGAGCCTAGGAGTCCCAGACACAGTCAAACAAGACAAGACAAGCCACACTATGCACTCATATATTATCTTGCTGGGACAGAACAATTCTGGGACAAGGCAACACTTTGCTATCAACCAGACATAACAGTCATAAACAAAAATGAAAAACACACTACTTCATTGACATAGCACTACATAATGACACAAACGTTGCATTAAAGGAAGAGGGAAAGAGAAAACTATACACCACTGGCTATGTAAGTTAAAGAACTATGGTAACAGGAAAAAAGTTACAATTATTCCATTAGTTAGAGTGATTATGGAAAGGAGGACAGGGATCCTGTATCTTTAATAGCTGTATTGAAAAGGGAATTTCAGCAAGTATCATTTGTATGCATGCAGCATCTGGTGATATTCCCTCTACATTACAACAGTTAAAGCTGCAGGAGCCCATCCTAGCATGACCAGATACTAAAGAAGGCAGACATACACACCCCAGGAAAGATCAGCAGTAGCAGCATCCACGCACACCTCATGCTCACTAAAGGCAATAAAAATTAAAATTTACATACCCCTGCACACTTGCCCAAAGTGGGGGAAAACTCCACATCCTCCTGAAAGCAATTTAAACAACAACAACCTCCACACACACACTTAACTGGAAGAGGGGATAAAAATCCACCCCCACGCTCTCCAAAGGCAAAATAATAATGACAATATTAATAATAAACCACCCACACAATGCAAAATAAAACAAAAACATGCACACACCCATTGCAATAAAATAATATTAAAAATACAACACTCACCCACATACCCACCCAAGGAAAAATAATAAAAATCCAGACAAGCACCAAGGCAAAAAACAACCAACAGAACAAATACACACACTCACCAAGACTGAAAATACAATAAATATCCACACACACCAGCATACTCACCCATGGCAAATCTAATAATAATTTTAAAACACACACACATGCACCACCCCAATTAATTCATCAAAATATAGCAAAAATATTAAAGAAAAGTTCACTAAACAGTAGCAGCACCCAACGATAAATGAAATCACATCCAGGCAGCCCCAGCCCCGAGTGCCAGGCCAGGCTAAGACGCCTGCACTCCCGACTGGGCCAGGCCACCCCATGGGCTTGAAGTCCAGCGTGTCATACTCCAGGCCAGGCCAGACTGCCCCACACCCGGCCAGGAATGCCCCAGGACACCGGGTGAGGATGCTCCCCCACTGCGCCGCCCCATGGGTCACACTGGGTCAGGCTGCACTGGGTCAGGCTGCACTGTGCCAAGCTGTGCTGCCCGCACGCCATGCCAACTTGCGCGCCGTGCCAGGCCGTGCCACCCTGCACTGGCCCAGCACCCGTCCACCCCGCTTCCGCCTCGTCAACCCCACGCCCGCCCATCTCGCATGACCTGCACACTTGCCCGCCGCACCCTATGCCCGCCCCACCCACCCCGCAACCAGCAGCTGTGCACCCCACAACCACTCCACCTGCCTCACCTGCAGTTTGCCTGCCCACCCCGCACTCCACCCCCGCGCACCCGCTAGCCTCGCCCCACGCCCACCCCACAACTGCACACCCCACAACCGCACACCCCACAACTGCCTCATCCCACCCCACAACCCACTTGCCCCACCTGCACTGTACTCACCCCGCGCCCACCTACCTAGGGTAGGCTGACCATCTGAAAAGGAGGACAGGGCTCCTGTAACTTTAACAGTTGTAGAGAAAAGGGAATTTCAGCCAGTGTCATTTGTATGCAATTAGTTCCTGGTGAAATTCCCTCTTCATCACAAAGTTGCAGGGGGCCTGCCTTCTTTTGTATATGGTAGGGTGACCATATGAAAAGGAAGACAGGGCTCCTGTAACTTTTAACAGTTGCGTAGAGAAGGGAATTTCAGCTGGTGTCCTTTGTATGCATGCAGCACCTGGTGAAATTCCCTCTTCATCACTGTAGTTAAAGCTGTAGAAGCCCTGCCCGCTTTTGTACCTGGTCACTCTAGTATAGCTCCTGCAGCTTTAACTACAGTGATGAAGAGGGAATTTCACCAGGTGCTGCATGCATACAAAGGACACCAGCTGAAATTCCCTTCTCTACGCAACTGTTAAAAGTTACAGGAGCCCTGTCTTCCTTTTCATATGGTCACCCTAATAAATGGAGTTTGCTTCTTTCCATGCACTTAAGCATGCTTAAGGAACGTTAGCAAGTGTTCCTTAAGCATGCTTAAGTGCATGGAAAGAAGCAAATTCCATTTAAATTAGGGTGACCATATGAAAAGGAAGACAGGGCTCCTGTAACTTTTAACAGTTGCGTAGAGAAGGGAATTTCAGCTGGTGTCCTTTGTATGCATGCAGCACCTGGTGAAATTCCCTCTTCATCACTGTAGTTAAAGCTGCAGGAGCTATACTAGAGTGACCAGGTACAAAAGCGGGCAGGGCTCCTGCAGCTTTAACTACAGTGATGAAGAGGGAATTTCACCAGGTGCTGCATGCATACAAAGGACACCAGCTGAAATTCCCTTCTCTACACAACTGTTAAAAGTTACAGGAGCCCTGTCCTCCTTGGTCACCCTAAGGAAGCCCCAGCAGGTGCCCCGCGCCCCTGCGCCGCCCCCCCGCCGTGCGCCTCCGTGCCGCCCCCCCGCCCCGCGCCCCCCATGGCACCCCCACCCGCCCCTCGCCCCCGCGCCTCCCCCACACCCGCCGTGCGCACCCGCGCGGCCCCCCCCACCGCACGCACCCGCACCGCCCCCCCTGCCGCGAGCCCCCGCGCCGCCCCCCCCGCCGCGAGCCCCCGCATGGCACCCCCACCCGCCCCGCGCCCCCGCGCCTCCTCCACACCCGCCGTGCGCACCCGCGCCGCCCCCCCGCCGCACGCACCCGCGCGGCCCCCCCACCCGCCGCGAGCACCTGCACCACCGGCACCGCCCGCCCCGCCGCGAGCCCCCGCGCCGCCCCCCGCCGCGAGCCCCCGCACGGCACCCCCACCCGCCCCGCGCCCCCGTGCCTCCCCCCCACCCGCCGCAAGCACCAGCACCGCCCCCCCGCCGCGAGCACCCGCGCCACCCCCCCGCCGCGAGCACCCGCCCCGCCCCCCCGCCGTGAGCACCCGCCCCGCCGCCCCCCACCCACCGCGAGCACCCGCGCCGCCCCCCCACCCCCCACGCGCTCCTTACCTGCTGCTGCTGGGGCGTCCGTTTCCCTCCGTGCTTGGAATCTACTGAGAAACAGGCTTCTTGGCCTGTCTCTCAGCAGTGCGCCGAGTGATGACGTCATCACCCGGCGCGCTACTGAGGGATAGGCCGCGAAGCCTGTTTCTCAGTAGATTCCGAGCACCGGTGGGAAGCCCCAGCAGGTAAGTGCCCCGCGCCCCCACGCCGCCCCCCCCGCCGTGCACCCCCGCACCGCCCCCCCGCTCCGCGCCCCCGTGCCTCCCCCACACCCGCCACGCGCACCCGCACGGCCCCCCCACCCGCCGCGAGCACCCGCACCGCCCCCCCACCCGCCGCGAGCACCCGCACCGCCCCCCCACCGTGAGCACCCGCACCGCCGCCCCCCACCCACCGCGAGCACCCGCGCCGCCCCCCTACCCCCCACGCGCTCCTTACCTGCTGCTGCTGGGGCGTCCGTTTCCCTCCATGCTTGGAATCTACTGAGAAACAGGCTTCTTGGCCTGTCTCTCAGCAGTGCGCCGAGTGATGACGTCATCACCCGGCGCGCTACTGAGGGATAGGCCGCGAAGCCTGTTTCTCAGTAGATTCCGAGCACCGGAGGGAAACGGACGCCCCAGCCGGTAGGTGCCTCGCGCCGCCAGCCTCGCGCCACCGCCGCGTGACCCCCCGCTGCCCCGGTTTGCCCCCGCCGCCCCGCGGTTGGCCCAGCTCGCCCCAGGGCCATCTGGTCACCGTTTTGGGGGGCTAAATTTCCGGATTTGGCCCCCCAAAACGGTTTTTTCCGCCCGGATGCGGATTTGCACCCCATTTCCCGGATATGTCCGGACAAATCCGGGCGTCTGGTCACCCTACATATGGTCAGCCTACCACCAGGCCCTATTGATATCAGTGTGCTTGCCCTTTGAAATGAAGAGCACAATCCTATGCATGTTTAGACAGAAATAAGTCCTACAGCTTCCAGCATCCCACAGCCAACCATGCTGTGGGTTGCTGGGAGTGGTCATATTTATTTTTTGTCTAACGTGCATAGGATTGAGCCCTAAATGGCTTTAGATAGCCACTCGTGCCACCATTACATCTCCATAGCATCATGCTCAGGAGCTATTCGAATAGGGGAGTGAGCTGATGATTCTTCCCAGAAGGAGAGTCCAATAGGAAAGTCATGTGTGCAAGAATCTTTGCAGATAATACTGCTCACATTGCTGAAGGCTGCTGCCAAAGACAAAGCCAACACCAAAAGTTTCTTTGGGTGATAAAGTTGTGTGATAGCCACGTTTGGATGTCACTTTAATCCACGATGGGTTAATAAGCTACTCACAATAGCTTATTTTGAAAATGAACTACTGTTATCCCCAACATGATCAGACAAATAAGCTACTGTGTATACTCTGAGTCATCTCCTCGTCCCCTGTCCTGCTGCAGTCCTCCCTTCTCAGCAATGTCGCTGTTTCACCCATTGACAACATTGCAACAGCTTGTTTTAAATTTCCACAGTATCCCAATGCGACGGGAGAGGTTAATTCAGGGCTTTCAGCATTACCCTGACAAGGATGTGGTGGCTGTAAAGCACTGAAAGTATGCCCAGTTGGGACCAAATTTCATACGCAGCCTCCCTAGTCAGGAGGCACCTGAAGCACCATCAAAATGTTGTGCAATTTTACACAAAGGAGCAAAAAACCCGGGTCCATCAAAAAAAGGGAGGTGCTAATAAACCTTTAGGAATTTGCAGGATCAGGAATAAACTTCATACACAGCCTCCCCTAGCAGGGACGCACATGAGGTCCATTGAAATCTCTGTGTGCTGACAAAACCCTGCGAGCACAAGCACCTTTTTGCCCCAAAGGGATGGTGGCTATATCTCCATGCTGGAGCAGGGACAAAACTTCATACACAGCATTCCCTAGCAGGGGTGCACTCATGGCAAAATGACCACCTTGCACAGCTGCCACCACCCGAACGAGACAGTGTTCGACACTTGTGGAGGTTGCAGAGCATACTGCCGTGGGAAGGGTTAGGATGCAGTTGGACTGTGAGTACAGTCATTTGCTAGGCCGCTCATGGAAACTGAGGCCTGCCAGCTGGAGGAGAGTGGTGGCAGCGGTTTGACCGCTCTTGCCAAGCGACTCTGTTGGCGACCAAAATAACCCACTGTAACTGCCACACAACATGATAACCCATGATAGGTTAAATAACCCACTTTACAGACTGTGTGTTATCAGAGTGGGTTATTTTGGCCAAATAACCACTGTGGGTTAAAAACTCCCAACAGACGACATGATAATCCATGATGGGTTAAATAGGCCATTGTGGCTTATTTAACCCATTGAAGCTTATTGTGACGCTTTGAACTCAGACATTCCATTGCCATTGTTTTAGAATGTGTGTGTGTATACAGTATGTGTGTGTGTGAGTGATGGGGCTGCATTTGGAATTTTATTGGTTTATAAGTTTTGTTAACCACTCTCAAGACTTGGCTGATGGGCAATATTAAAAAACCACACATCACAAATAAGTAAATAAAGTATATTATTGGTATCTCAATTGTAAAATGTTGTATATAGTGTTCAGTCTCGTAGTCTCTCTACAGGCTGATTTGAAAGAACTAGAAGTAGTTAAGAAGCTTTAAGTGCTTTGTAAATGTAAATACTTAGTCCCTTTCAGGATAAAAGCTCTAAGCATCCTCTTCTTCTCTAGTATAATTAAATTCGATGGGACCTTTCAGCGTAAGATAAAACAATAATTGTGGCTAGACAATTATGGAACATGAAGTTTCTGGAGTGGATGTGTTTTTGATATAGAGTTTGACCTACCAAATTTAAGGCAGAATAACTACAGGCCAACATCTCTCAACAAGGAGGCAGCTCCCTCCCACTGAATGGCACAATATTACTGTGAAGACGCAGTTGCAAGTAAAGGAAACCATAACGTGTTAAAGAGCACACAACTGATATAGTTAAAACACTAGATTTAAATACTTATGCTCAAGGCATATGACTTGAGTATAAACCTTAGAGTATGGGTGGGCAACTGCTGGCCCTCCAGATGTTCTAGCCTACAAGTCCCATCACCTCTAGCCAGTATAGCCAAATGGTGAAGATGTAAGTCAAAACATCTGGAGAGTCACAAATTGCCCACCCCTGCATTAGACTTCAATGTTGCCTTCCCCAACCTGGTATGCTCCAGATGTTTTGGACTACAATGCCCATGGCTAACTTAAGTTCCATTAATTTCAATGGGTCCATTCTTAATAAATCTGGATCCAACACATCAATTTGACTAGTCAGGGCCTAACTACATGTGGCATTAGTCCCAGGTTTGAACAAATATGCTTAGCCAGACCTTATTTATTTGTAAACTGGATTGGGGACCCTGTTCTAATTTCCTACCTGGAAGCTGCTACCCTCCCCTACCCCCAAAATGCTGTTTACTGAAAATAGCATATTTGCAAGGAAATAGCAGACTGGTAGTGAGCAATTTTCATTAAAAAAAACCAGCACAGTGACCCAGTGGATTGAGAGCACATTCCAGATTGGGCCCCCACAGTTTAGTAACTAGGCTAAACATTCTTGTTTAAACATGTGCCTAGTCAAATGTTTACGTGAGAAGGGAAACAATAATAGTTTTGTTTTAATTGGAAACCTTGACGCTTGCTCAAATTTTTAAATTCAAAGGTTTTAAAAATGAGCTCAACCTTTGTTTTCCACATTGTGATATAGATGGATACATACATTTTAAAAAAGCAGTAGTATCCCTTGAATTAAAGTGACATCCATCTTCTTGTTTTCCCCACAAGAAAATGTTTGCCCTACTGAGAAACAGTTCTGGATATGCCATAAAATGTTGTTGCACTCATAAATCCAACATGGCAAAATTGGTTTGCTTTTTAAACCATTCAATTTATGACTTCTTGGCATGGGTAATAAATCACACACCTGTGTGTGTGTGTGTGTGTGTGTTGGAAGTAGGAAGATGGTTGTTCTTAGACCATTCTGTTTGACCACGCACAGGTTCAATAACTATCTTCTGGTGTAAGTAAGATGAATTTTCTCATGCACTCATGTCCTTAATTTTTTTATTGTTATAATCACTTTTTGTTCAGTGGAGACTGCTTACAAATTATTGGCTTATCATGGACAGCCACTTATGTTAGCCATAAGCTAGATGTCAGGTAGAGCAATGTAGAAAGCCATTACAGCACCACAGGTCAACTCGATCCTACCTCATGCTCAGTTGGTTTGCATTTCAGATAGCATATTTGTCATCTGCTACATTCAGTACTCTTGCACTGAACGTGTGTCTTACATTGGCATGCACTGGGTTTTGGTTGCTGTTATCATTATTGATGCTTCACCGTCTTGCAGAGTCACATAGGGACCATTGGAAGCTCCTTGCGATCAAGGATCTATCTAAAACGGGCAGTGAGAAAACAATAGAACTGGCATAGCTACCAAGATAACAACTTGGCACTAATCTCTAATGAGATCTGGCCTCATGTACAGTGTTCCTCAATCTTTGTAGCTTCATTTTAAATTTCACAGCGTTTTACCAGTTCTCCCAGAAAGTTATGCCAATTTGATCAGCTGCTTAAATATCTTGGGACCATTGACTCAGGACATATGTCCACAAACAGTAAAGGTAGCAAAATCTCATGTGCAAAGCTGCATATTGAACACAAAAGTCCTGTTCTCCTGCTCCAAACGCCACATGGAGGGTGGGCAAAATATAATGCCACATAGGCTGGCCAGGTCATGTGGGCTACATCTGTTGAAATTTCTTGTTCTGCACAACTTCCTTTTCTGTACAACTATTAAAAATTTGGGAGCCCTGTCCTCCTTTTTACTTGGGGGCTGTCTATACACAGGGAAAGCTCCACAGTATTGCTTAGACAACGCAAGCACAATTTCATAGCCACCGTGAGGCTTCCCCGCAATGCTGTGTTTTGAAAAGGTAAGGGATTTACCCCGACTTTTTCCAATGGAGCGACATCCACACGGGTTTTCCACTGTGTAACATCACTCTGGGGTCAAACCGGGGCGGTGGGGAGCCTGGTGGAAGGCGACCAGCGATTGGTTGCCTTCTACCAAGAAGAGGGCAGAGGTGGCTGCAGGACACAGATGGCCACCCAGAAACCCCATATGTCCTCCAATGCCACCCAGGGAAAGGGAAAGTGCGGGGTTGAAGAGGGAGGCGGTGCCAATCCGGTGCCATAAAGACAGCCACCTGTCGGAGAAGGTTAGACAAATTGACAGTCTTCATGAATTTAAGAGAGTCATGAAGACTGTCCTCTTCTGACAGGCCTATCCAGATGAATTTTAAGATGTTTTTAATGTTGTATTTTTTCTCTTGCTTTTTAAAAATTTTAACTGTTGTGATTTTATGTTTTATATTGTTGTTGTTCCCCGCCTCGATCCGGAGGGAGAGGCGGGCTACAAATAAATATTATTATTATTATTATTATTATTATTAGCACATGATCTTTCTGTTACTGCATTTAGCTGAAACCCCAGTAGCATTCTGGAGTGGCTAGTGAACATTGCAATATCAAGTGGCCATAAATTATAAAGCTTAGCTATATGCTATTGGAAGGCACCTTTCCCTTTGTCACAAACCGTTTGCCTATAATCTAATTGCATGAAGTTCTGAAATTTCTTTCCACTTTTTTTAGAGTGAACAATTTTCTCCATTCATTTTCTCCTTAGCAGTATTGGATCTATAAACTTATCCCTCATGCAGCTGCACATACAGTTGCCACTTCTCCCCACTCCCTGGGTAATATAAGCTCCAGTTGTTTTCCATTGTGTTTGAAATGTGAATGTTATGTTAATCCATCAACAATTTCAGGGAGTATTGCACAATTCCAATGATCTAGAGAGAAGACCTAATCAGAAATGTTCCAAATGGAATTTGTACCAGACTGCTCAACATGGCTAGCTGTAGCCTTTACAATTACAGACAGTTCTGAGATGCTGCCCTTGAGGGCCTGCGGCATTACATAAAACTCAATAATATAAACATTTTGGTTTTTTGGGGGGTATGGTCAAACAGGATAGGCAAATGAGAAGGATACATCATGCCTTTCCTGTTCTTCAGTATGAGAGATTCGGTCCTTCAGTCCTTTTCAGTATTATCCGATGCTTTTAAAATGATTCACTTATCAATATATTTTGAAATGGAGGGCTTTCCCATTGTCTCCAGATGCCGCACAATTGAATACTCATGTTTACTTACTGAAGAGCATTTCACTGGGAAGGAAAATGCATAACATTAGTGCAGGCTTTGTGGAAATTTGCCTCTCCGGTATGTGAAAGGTACTTGAGAGAAGGGCCTAATTTCAATAGCACGGGTGATGGTGGGAACACACCATAAGCTCTTCAGACAAATATAGATTTTTTTATTTGCCAGTGTCATCTTTGTTTCATAAGCACACTGGTTCAGTACATTTGTGTTCGAGGTTTAATTTTCCTGGTACTTGCAAAGATTATATTTTCTGCCCCCCCCCCCCCAATTATGTGGAAACTTTTTTCTGCTTTCTTTGGCCTTTGTCGATAAACAACAGTGTGAAAACTATGCAAAAAAGGAAGGTATTTCAATGCAAGCACAATAGCTCATGGTACTAGGCAGTAAGGTCCTAGCTTTAGTGAAAAGGGACACCTAATCTGCTCACTCCACATTGGGCTATTCCTTAATCATATCATTATCATAGGACCAGCTGTAGCTTAGCTGTGAAAATGCCCTTTTTCCTGCCACTGGTTGCACAGCAGTGTGATTATGCTTACAAGTAGGACCTGTAACAAAATGTTGCGGGTATCCTCCCTCCTAGCAGGAGAGCTCCTGTTCAGGGATCCTGCCACCCACCCATGATCTTCTACAGGATATGAAAGTCATAAGAAACTCAAGCAGGGCATTCCACTCCCCCCTCCCCCCTCCCCCCTCCCAAGTTTTCTGTTTTTTTCTTTTTCAGCTGATAACTCAACATTCTACAGCTATGGAGCATCGCCACAACTACAGAACATGCTCAAACCTCCTTGAGATGTTTGGGGATTAATTTTTTGGGGGGGTTCTATTTAGATTTTTTAAAAAAGTTTTTAATACTTCTGCTAGGGTGGCCAACTGTCAGGATTTCCCTGGATTTGTCCAGGGTTTTGTTTCTATCCTGGGTGTCAGGGGGGATTTTCTGTAATGTCCAGGAATGACAAGCTTTCCCCTTTAAGTCCGTCGTTAGTGTGTCAGGGGAGAATGACACATTTTCCGGAGGCACGTGATTCCCCCCCACTGCTCCACTTGGGGCCTTAACGGGGAAAGTGTGTCATTCCTGGACATTACAGAAAATGCTCCGATTCGAGCAGTGGGGCGGGGGCGAGAATGACATGCTTTCCCCTTCGCTGCTTCAATTGGGGTCTCTGGAAACCACATCATTTCCCCTTGCCAGCCAATGGCAGCTGCCATTAGCGTGGTGGGGGGAAGGATGTGCTTTCTGGAGGTCCTGGAAAGTGTGCTCCCCCCGAGTGTCTTCTTTTTTAGTTTCCCAAGTATGGTCTTCCTAATTTCTGCAAGCTATGGGATTCCCTTGAGCATGTTCATAACTCTCCTTCATTTCTCAGTGACCCTGTTTGGCTCCATTTCTGTCAACACTCACTAACTGAGTTTGCTACTACAAGCAATGATATCTATACCATTTCTCCAAGAAGTTCACATCAATGTACACTTGCTCCCTGTTTTTAAACCTCACCACAATCCTGTGAGGTAGGCTAAACTGAGAAAGAGTGACTCGTTGCAGATCACCAAGTAAAATTTTATGGCTGGGTGGGATTTTAAACTTGGGTCTCTGCGATCAAATTCCAGCGCTGTAACAAGTATAGTCACTGGCTCCACATTATTATGGAAGGAACATTTGTAGCCTGGCAATTGCAAGGCGTGTTCAAAGCAGAGCTGGTAGCATCCTCCTGTGACATGACATTCTGAGGTCTTTGGGCCAATTTAGGTAAAAAAAAAAAAAAAAAAAGAGAAACGGATTCTCAGGATGCAAAATATTTATTTTCAAAAAGCCCAATAAATATTTTGCATCCTGAGAACCCGTTTCTCTTCTTTTTGACCAGTTTTGGGAGATTACCTCCTTTTGTTTTCAGTTTTTCTTGGAGCCAATTCACCAGGGCAAATCTGAAGCTTAGCTTGTGCACTCCAAGACTTCACAGGTAAAAACAGGGACACATTTGTAACTCCCCTATTCTCACACCAAGGACCACTTAGCGTGGTCTCTGCCCACTGCCCTAATGAATGTTCCTGAAGGGTCTTCTCCACCTGCTGTACAATGCATTGACTTAAAAGCAAAGCAATTGTGTGTTCTCTGGGTGAAAATATGAGAAAAGTGTAGGTGTCCTATGATACATTGTCAACAGTTCAAAACTGAACCTCAGCAGTCATAGCATGTGAAATGGCAAGCTATGGGCAACATGATTCTTTAATGTTCATGCACACACATTTACTAGCACATGTACTAGCAACAAGAAGCCCTCCACCCCTACCGTTGGGCTTCAGAGAAAAAAAGGAAATTCAAACCTGCTGAATGGGAACTCCAGCAACTCATGGTAATCACATGTTTAAAAGGACTCCTGAAATTGCCTACAGAGTAAAAACAAGATTTACCAGGGACAGGTAGCAGAAAATTGGAGCTGTGCCTGTTAAACAGGGACAGCTGGAGCACAGTGTTCATTCAGTTAAGTGATGTAGGCTTTAAACAATTGTAGAAGTCTGTGGTAGCTTCAGTAGTTTATCCCTATTGTATGGGCCTGTGGAAATCGCACAATACATAATTGGGTTCATGAGAGCTCAGAAAAAACACACCCACCCAAGGGTTCTTTTATTGCAAATGAGCAATTTTATCTGGTGTGTGTGTGTGTGTGTGTGTGTATATGTGTATATATATATATATATATATATATATATATGCTTGATGGAAAGGAAAACTTCTGGATCTACAGACTCTGAATTCTTCATCCACGTGGCCTTAATCTGGAGGACAATTCATACATTTTATACTGCCCATACCTCTGTTTATTTCTCCTTAGGATTTTTCATTTCCCAGTATTCCAAACTGCCACTCCTGGAATCCATTGAATATCACAGCTACTGATAAGGGTAGAAGCTGAAACGTTTTGCTCTGAATATATTTTAAAATGACTCTGTTAGCCTATCTATCTTGTGTGTGTGTGTATACACACACATACTGTTATTTTGCAATATTGATTGAACACTGGCATTTTTTTGGTATGCTAATGAGCAATGCAGTATCCTCATCCATCTGAACAATTCAAAGCCCACTGATATCAATAGGAGACTTTCAATATACGCTGCACCTTCTTATCCACAGGATTTGTGTGTGTTTGCATCTTCCACATTGTTTCAGTATATGGACTAGTCAATTTATTTATTATTTATTATTTTATTTTATTTATTTATTACATTTGTATACCGCCTCACAGCCAAAGCTCTCTGGGCGGTTTACATAGGATTAAAAACAATTAAAAACAATATACAAAAATTAAAACAGCAAAAACAATGGCTCAATTCGGACGACACAATAAACAACTGGTGTGGGGGAAACAATAATCAGTTGTTTTGACTATTGTGTCATTCCAATGCTGCCATAGTCAACTCAGCGCTGATCCTCATCCACACCACAGTTGATTATTTATTACCATGTTGTGTGGGGAGTGCCGCCTAGGGTTAGCATGAGGGTTAGGGTTAGTCAACCCACCATTGACTATCGTGTTGTCCGAATTGAGCCAATGAGTTGGATAGATTTGGCCTGTGTGCTGAAAGGAAATCTATGGGCCATACCTTGTAGCCAACTGACTTTTAAAATTTAAAATGTTAGCTGTACAAACCTAGGCATGTCTACTCAGAAGTAAGTCTCATTGAGTTCAATGGGACTTACTCTCAGGTAAGTATGTATAGGATTGCAGCCTTGTTTTCCTATTAGGCTGGACCTCAGCACACATGCTCAGACGCTGTTGTGGAAGATGGACAACTATAAGCCACGTTGTCTGACAAAGGTGTCTATATAAGCACTTGTTCTGAAGTGCTGATTCTGTTATTTGATTTGGGATTATACATGCTGTCGCAAGGCATCTGGTTCCCTGTGTAAACGTCCTTGAGAGGTTAGATTTCTACAGATAATGCCTCATGAAAGCAAGTAGTATTTATCAGAATTAGCTGAGACATGTGCCATTGAAATTATCTGCCTGATTCTAGAGGACTGCTTACATTTTGACATCCATGCCCAAACTGAAGAAAGACATTTTACTCTCATTGTTGCTGATTTAGAACCCTGCTGCTTGCTGGCTAAATGCCATGAGACTGAGACATTAATTTTCAGTGAGTACATGAAAAGCCCTACTGCTAGCTCTTCAAGCTGTGGCTCTCTTCAGGATCTTTCTTCGCCTGATGCCTGATTACAGGAAAAATCCTTATAGCTTCTGTTATCAGGGCAGCATTTCGTGTAGCTGTAGTGCCAACAAAAATCAGAAGGCAGGTGCAAAGATACACTTGTGTAACAATCCTGTACACTTTTGAAATCAGATGGATTTATGACCATACAATCATTATTTCATAATAAATAATGTTACAAAGAATCGTTGGAGTGGGGATAATCCAGTAGGTACTGCCAGTCTAATACATTTTACTGACTGGGGCAAAGGACAAAATGGCTCCTTCCCATTCCATGTACAGAGGCCTATCTGACCGGCAGTTGAATCGTACTTCAATGTGAATTGTACTTCAACTCTGCCAAACGCTAGGGCGAGCGCTACCATAGGGCGAGAGGTCACGTTTCCATTGTCCTCCCGAATAGCTGCAGTTGGTGCTGCAGTGCTGCATAGGCTGACCATATGAAAAGGAGGACAGGGTTCATGTAACTTTAACAGTTGTAGAGAAAAGGGAATTTCAGCCAGTGTCATTTGTATGCAATTAGTTCCTGGTGAAATTCCCTCTTCATCACAACAGTTAAAGTTGCAGGGGCCCTGCCTTCTTTTGTATATGGTCACTCTAGTATAGTGCCTGCACCTTTAACTGTTGTGCTGAAGAGGGAATTTCACCAGGAACTAATTGCATACAAATGACACTGGCTGAAATCCCCTTTTCTCTACAACTGTTAAAGTTACATGAGCCCTGTCCTCTTTTTCATATGGTCAGCCTAGTGCTGCCTTCATTTCCTCTCAGGCACTAGCCTGGAGGCTTTTGTCCAAGCTGGCTCCTGAAATGAAATGAGAGTTCATCTAAGAACATATCCTATAATGTTCTACACCAGGGATGGGCAATGCATGGCCCATATTTTACAGGAAAGTTTTGAAAAGGGCCCACCTAGATATATCCTGATAGTACCCTGATATATCACAGGGATGCTACTTTTTGTTGTTTTAACTTTACGATTTAAATACCACTATTAAGTAATTATAGATAACCAAAGCACATACAACAGGTTCCTTAATCCTGGAATCTTTTGACTTGTTCTTCCCAATTAGGGTAGCCAGAGGCAGAAGAGAACAGGGGTCTTGCTCCGTTAATAGTTGTATGGATGAGGTCATTCCTTCTACGCAACTATTAAAGGTTCAGTAGGAGCCCTGACTTCTTTGCATTTGGCCACCCGATTCCCAATCAGTATCCATTCCTCCATGGTGAAATAACCAGGTGTTTGGCGGCATTTCAAAAGCAGCATGTGCAGGATCGTGGAAGTTTGCTCTTTGAGAGGTATGAATATGTCAAATTTGGATTCTTTCAGTTTCTCACTTTTCCAATGGTAAGTTCAGGTTTGTCCAAAATTTTGAGATTCCCCCCCCCCAATTCTCAAGTTTAGCTCATCCTGAACATTGAGATTTTTTTAAAAGTTTGCCTGAAAAGTTTTGTGTGCATTTCTCCAAGTACGTGCATTTTTATATGCCTTTTTGCCTAAGATTTACATTTTTTTGCAAGCAGTTTTCCAAATAAACTGCATGATGTAAAGCACATTTTTCACTAATAAATGCATTCTTTTCTTCCTTCTTCCTTTTTCTTTTGAAATTTTATAATAAAATACATTTTTTTTTAAAAAAAAGCACATATATTTTATTTGGATTGGAGAACTCCATTGCAAAATCCAGAGATGTCAAGGGGAAACTGAATTTCTGTTTGCATATCGGTTTGAAAACGAGAAATTAGATAAGTTTGTATTAAAATGCAAACGAAACGAATTTCTCTCCTAACCCTGCTTGCCATTCAAAGGGGCATAGGGAAGTCCATGGTGCTAGCGTATACTCATGGCTCCGTGTAAGCAGTTCTTTACAACTTGGCTGCTAGTTGTGTTTTGAATGGCTCTCAAGATGCTTGTTTCTAGAAATGCTTACAGCTTTGAATGGTTCTCCCACCTCTTGCTCACCTTCCCTTTACGTGGCTCCATCAGATGAGGGTTGGCTTCTCTCATCCCCCCACTCCATCTAGTGCCATCGGCCTTCATGGCCTTGTGCCACTTGGCATGTAGCACAAGCACTGCTTTCACTGTCAGTCACCATGAGCTACTCTCTGAAAGAGGCTTACCAGCTCATAAACTGAAAGCAATCCTATTTACTGCCATTTCTAGATTCATAGATTGCTTGCAGCTTGTTACTGTTCCAGTAACACTTTTAGGGCCAGTCATCTAAGGTACTTTCTCTTTCCCTTGATGCTGTTGGGATAGGGCTAACTCCTGCATGCAACCTGCATTGTTTCATCTTGTATAATGGGATAAGATTTAAGGGTGACTGTATCAGAAACCACTGTCACTTTGGCACAATGCATTGTGCATGGCCAGTCAGAATGCTAGAGTTATAGGAGGATTGAACAGTCAGAATGCTAGAGTTATAGGAGGATTAAAGCTAGCCCATTTTTGACATATATTTTTTTCGTCGGGGTGGGGTGGGGAGAAGAGTGTTAAGGGAATGTGCAATTTTTTTAAAAAAAATGAGAAAGGGTTAATTGGCTTCCTTTATGTTCCCCTCTCTGGTCACTTTTCTCAGTCAGCATTATTCCGTTCTGCTTCCACTCTGCAGTCTGCTGATGGCAGATGTATATTCTGAAAATAAACTTGAATCTATTAAAATGGCTAACATACAGTGATGTCCCTGTTTTGTAAATTGAGTTCAGGCATAGGCTATCTATCTGTTTGGCAGCAGCAGCGGTGTCTTTTTTTGTTTGAATTTTACTGTTTAAGATTGCTGAGTTGCTTTTGAAGGTGGAGTGGGGTCAGGGTAGTATCAGAGTCACACATTACTGTCTTTACTAAATTTATATGAATGGCCTCCTTTGAAGATTGAGGAACCTGAGACTGGTATTTCTGAAGCTTTCCTGGCTTCCGAGGATCTTAAACAGGGTGGGTGGGTACAGGTTCGGGAGACAGTGAAAAATGTCTGTCTACCATCTATCTAGTTCAGCTTTCTCCATCCTAGTGCCTTCCAGATGTGGACTACAGCTCCCATCATCCCTGGATGGGGCTCATCAGAGTTATAACTAAACACATATGGAGCACACTAGGGCCTAATCTACACCAAGCAGGGTATTGCACTATGAAAGCGACATGAAAGCAGTATATAAAACGCAGGGGCCACACTACTGCTTTATAGCAGTATTTAAGTGAACTGATAACTGTTGGGGCATTGACACATGCCATATACTGCTTTCATACCGCTATATCCTGCTTGGTGTGGCTCCTGCCTTATATATACCACTTTCATACCGCTTTCATACTGCAATATCCTGCTTTGTGTAGATTAGGCCTAGGTTGGGGAAGGCAATGGCCGACAGAGGAGCAACTTTCATGGTTACCGATCAGGGCCTGCTCTACTATTAGGCAGAGTGAGGCAGCTACCTCAAACAACACATTTTGGGCATCATGAAATGGCAAAAATTTGTTGTTTAATTTGTTGTTGTATTTTTCCTGCCAGGTATGGGAAGAAGTGGTTGTGGGCTTTTCTGCTTCATGGCTGGCTTTGGGTGCAACCCACCTTGACTTGGATGGATAAGGAGACACCATTTTTGTTTCAGTCTCAGGTAGCAAAATGCCTTGGTCAGGCCCTACTGCCCATGCCCTCTTTCTTCCTCATTGCTTTCTCATGCTCTGCCACAGATGATCTGTAACCCCTCTACCCTCTGCTTCTAAGGATGATAGAAATTTTAGTCCAACATATCTGGAGGGCATCAGGTTGGGGAAGGTTAATCTAGGTGAATGCCTAGCCTATCTTTCTCCCATTGTAATAGACCCAAAGCAGGGTTACAAAGTACAAATAAGATGATAAAATCAAAATAAAACTAACGGCAATGCACAAAACAGCACAACACCCGCACATTAACACACGTTCAGCACATTAAAACATTATCTCAATGAAGCACATTCTCTCAATTTTTAATTTTTTTAAAAAAATTAATTATTTAAAAGCAGCCCATTTGAATATGTCAACGGACTTCACATGAAGATGCCCTCAAAGTTGCTTAAAATTCCCACGGTGTGTGTTTAATATAGTGTGTCTGAGGTTGCTATTCCCACTTGGACTATTTGAAGCCTATCTCGGTAGCACATTCGTCATAACAATAGCTGCAAACTAATTCTAAAATATTAAAGCAAAATTGTATGGCATAATAAAGGGGTAAATGGTTCCCCCCCCCTTTCCTATTACATTACTGATGTTACATCAGGGAGAAGAATAATCATTCTTAAGAGAGTAGGCATTTTCCATGGCTTCGTATTTGCCCATCAAGCAGATGTATGCTGCCATCATAGAACATCGTATAGACCTGTCACAAGAAACATAACATAATATTGGATATGATGTTTTTCGCTAGAGATATTGACAAAGGGTTGTTGTATCCAGACTTGCCCTTCCACAAACAGAAAGGCTCCTTCCATTATGGAAGAACTGAAATCCAGCAGAGGTTCCCGTTGGAGGAAGCAGGGAATGGGGAAAGGCATTTTTTTGCCAATTTCCCACCTTCCTCCTGCCAAGTCCCACACTGGGTTTTTCTACATGAGGCATTTATCATGAGTTCTTCATTCCCTACTCATGGCTGCTTACTGGTTCTTTAGACCACCTCATGACTCTTCAGTTTCACTTCTAAAGAGCACTTACAGTGAAGTCTCTTTTAGAGCATTATGCTCAGAAATGCATCATAATAGTAAAAATAGCTTACCAAAAACGAAAGTGGCAGAAAATCAATCCCACTCAATAAAAGAAAGATGGATGGCATGAAACACCAGCCCTACTACTTGCTCACCCTGGGCAACAAAAACTTGGTGAAGTTGGAGTGAAAAATGAACCCACTGCCTCATTGCTGGATTCTTTCTTGAAGTGGTGTGTGTGCCTTCATTCATATACCTAATGAATTGAAAATCCTGCCGACCAGTTCCAGTTTGGTCAAGGGCCAGGAGCGGCGTGAGCTGGCTCTCCTTTTATGCGTATGTGTATATATTCCATTAATGTTAATGAGATGGGTGTCTTGCTGTCGCTATGAAAACATTTTAGCCTTTTTCCTTTCTCCTCTTGAGCTCTCTGCCTGAATCTTTTGTCGTTGAAAACCCATTTTTCTGTTCATTGTGATGGTGGGATAAAGGAGAGGACAAAGCTTAAAGTGAACGAATGAAAGCAATTTCTTTTTGGTCTGGGTGTGGCTTTACACATGCCATTGCCTTCTCCTTTCCTTTTCATGCATCTGCCAGTCCTCCAAACAGAATATATATATATATATATATATATATATATATATATATATATTCTCTTCATTTGAATCACTCTTGTGGCTTCTCGCCTTCATTCTTATGGACATTTACTGCTAATTTGTGGATAGAAGGCCGCTGAAAGCCAAACTACTGTACTCTAGGGATGGACACATCTGTCAGTCTTGGTCTCACTGAGGTGGTCAAGCACATTTAAAAAAAAAGATAAACAATAATAATCACAAGGCAGTTTCCACACAACCTTGTGATTATTATTGTTTATCTTTTTTTTAAAAAAAAAAATCTGTATGAAAATTCACATACATTTTTCATAGTGTATGCATTAGTATATGCCTTTTTAAACATATGCAGTTTTAGAAGCATGTACCCATTGACTAAAGAATGTTTGTGCACATTTTGGAAAAATACACATTTTTCTTTGCACATTTTTCAAATGTGTGCATGTTAGGAATACAGAAAGTAGGACTGTGCATTGCTTCAGTTCCAGATCTGAATCCTGACCGAAGCAGGCTGAATCCAGATTGGTACTGGATTGGGCCAAAGCAGGTTGGATCAGGTCCGGAGCACTTTGGTTCAATTCAGGGCAATGGCAATGCACTGTCCCCCACCCACTGAGCCATGTGAGCAGCTGGGACTAACCTCACCCACCCGCTTGTGCCCGGCAGCCACCCGTCCTTTCTGAGTGCCGCCATCTTTAATGAAGATGAGGGCTCTCTATCATCGTAAATCTAATGTTGGAAACGATATACTACCCCATAGCTTCGTCTATGGGGCGGTATATAAATGCAAGTAAATAATAATAATAATAATGGTGGATTGAACCAGGTCTAGATCAGGCTGAGGTGGCTCAGGGCTGATTCGGAAGCTCCAAATCGGCCTCCAAAGTGGGTCAGGGTGGTGGTTCACAGCTCTAATAGAAAGCTGCCTTCTGCTGAGTAGACCATTGGTTCATAGTGTTGGCACTGACTGGCAGCAGCTCTCCAGGGTTTCAGGCAGGATTCTTTCCCAGCTCTACCTGGAGATGTTGGGGATTGAACTTGGGACCTTCTGCATGCAAAGCAGGTGCTCTACCATGACCCTTCCCATTGTTGAATATATTTATTTATTTATTTAATTTATTTATTACATTTGTATACCGCCCCATAGCCGAAGCTCTCTGGGCGGTTTACATAGGATTAAAAACAATTAAAAACAATATACAAAAATTAAAACAGCAAAAACATACAACATACACACAATCTGTACATTTAAAAACCACTTTTGTGGACCACACTGCAAACTTGGAAATGAACACTTTTCTGACTGCAAATTTCAGGTCTGCATTTGGGTCTTGGAGATGCCAATTGGTTAAATCCATTTGAAACCAACAGCAACGCTCGACTGGGCAAATTTCTCAACTTCCCTACTGCATTCTTGTGTAAGATCCAGAGTTAAAGTTTATTTCTCTTGTTCAGTGGGATGCATAATCTTAGTTCTCTACAAAGTGCTTAAAGGTTTTTTTTTTTTTAAAGATGCTGTTCAAAATTAAAGAAATATCACAAGCTCCGCCTTCAGGCTTACAAATAGACAGGATTCCAGAGGAGGGGGAAAGGAATGGGAAGGACAGGGAAATTTTTTTAAAAAAGTGAGGAAAATGTTTAATGACCAGGTGAAATGGCCACCGAGGGTGACATCCTGGAATAGGAGGGGCCACCCAAGCTGATGGAAAGGGCCATGGTGGCTCACCTCTCCTTCTATGCTCATTTGTTTTAAAAAAAGCCAATTGTAACACATATGTCCACCCACACGCACACACGCACACACATACGTGCAAACACACTTTAATCTTGCTTCAGTCGCAAATTCATTAGGTTGCCTAACAGTGGAAATGCATATATTGTGTAGTTCACTGACTTTTTATCTTTTTTTTTTTTTTTAAATACAGTGCAGCTACTAAGGAGACAAGTTGAAGTGCAAGACCGAGGCAGAGCAGGGAGAGGGACTACTCAATCTTCCCTCCTTATGCCATTTTTCTGCTGTTTCTGAACCCGATTCAAGGTGCTGGTTTAAACCTATAAAACCTTACACAGCTTGGGACCACAATACCTGACAGAACACCTTTCCCGACATGAACCTACCCAAACACTACATTCAACATCTAAGGTCCACCTCCGAGTGCCGACTCCGAGGGAAGCTCGGAGGTCGGCAACAAGGGAGAGGGCCTTCTCTGTGGTGGCCCCCCAATTGTGGAACGATCTCCCCGAGCGGGCCACCTGGCACCAACATTATTATATTTTCGGCGCCAGGTCAAGACTTTCCTCTTCTTTCAGGCATTTATGGTGTTGCCATACATCCTGGAAAATCGGGATTGTCCTGGATTCCAATCAATTCCAAAATGTCCCGGCTGGTTGGTCAGGAATCCCAGATTCGGAGTCCGAGAAATTCAGACCCCCCAAATGGTGCCCTCAGCCTGTTCAGTGGAGCGGCAGCAGCAGAGAAAAAGACGGATCAATCTGCCACCTTTTCCAGAGCACCGCTGTTCCTCTACAGGCTCAAATGAGTCACTCACCATGACTCACCTTATTATGCCTGCGACTGCGTAGAACAAGAACAGCAGCAGGGAAAGGCACACGTGTTCTCCTCAGGCTGCTTTGGGGTAAGCGCTGGAGCCGCTGGGTTGTTTGTGGGGGAAGAAAGACAGTTTTGTGGGGGGGGGGTGAGGGAGGGAGTGTGGGGGAGGGGAAAGGAAAGGATGGAGGGGAGAAAGAAAAGTCCGTCCCCCAAAAAATCATCCTTCAAATATCCAGTTGTTGATGTTTTAATTTAAAATTCCGCTTTGCAAAAATGTGAAGTAGCTTTCCCTGTATACAGTTGTGTTGTGTGTGTAGAAAACTATTTCTCAATTAAAAAGAAAGAAAATAACAGAAACATTACTTTGCAACAAAGCACAAAAGCAAACTTTCATTTTAACTGAATAAAATACAGCAAAGGAGATTTTCATTTGGATTTTAAAAACAAAACAAAAAATATACACGTAAGGGCACAATCCAGTTACTATAAACACTTTTAGCTACCTAAACTTATGCATGTTTAATTAGAAATAATTTCTATAGAACTCACCGGAACTTACTTCTGAGTAGACATGCAGTCAGATCCATTGTCTGCAGTGGGGCTTGCTCCTAGGTAAATGTGCAGGGAAAAGCAGGCATTTAACATTCTCCCATTGAAACCAATGAGATTGTGGAACCCTATGCATGTTTGCTCAGACATAAGTCCCACTGTGTTCAATAAGTCTTACTCCCAAGTAGGCATGCATGGAATTGCAACCTTAAAGGTACTTAACTTTCGTTGGATCATGCCTTAATTTTAATTTGGGCTGTGTAGGTGGGAGGGTGTGTGTGTTGGCTTTTAAATATGTCTAAGAAAATCCACATTATTATCATTGTTCTTATTTACAATTCATTATGATCTCTTCATCTAGTGGCACCGAACAGTCCATATTCTGCTAGAGCCACTACTTGAACACGAAGTAGATGGCGACTTTGGGGTTAAACAATATCTTTCAATATTAATATTCTATGGTAGCTACTTGGGCAATTGGGGTAGCTGTAAGTGTCCGTATTGAATTCTCCTCTAGCTTTTGAGAACTAGTGGAGAAATGTAATTTAGTGTCATTTTTCTGTTTGATTGCTTAAATTGTTCTTTGCCTATTATTTATTTGCAGATGCTTAAGTACTTTAGGCAGCAAATCTGGAGTTTGAGAACTTTCTGGTTTGGCATGGGAGGTGATGCTGGGGGAAAGGGGAAATTGACAAAAATAGTCCCTTCTTCCTTCCGTAACAGGAGCCTCCATTGGATCAGCAAGGTAACTCAGGATGCAAGACACTGGGCCTGTTCACATGTGACGCTAACCCATGGTGGGTGACTCTGCTCACATCAGACGATCTGACAAACCAGCTGCACAGAGTAGTTTATTTCCCTCCCCTTTGCCCCTTCTTGCCTTAGTCCTCCCAGCCTGTTGGGCAGGTATCCCAGCTCCTTTGTATTGAAAACCATATCCCGCCATCCCTTACACTGCCACTACATCATCAGCCTGTTTCCAATTGGTCCACTTTGTCCTAGAGGCATCTTCTTCTACCTCTGCTGACCCCCCTCCCGTTCTCAACCTAATGTCGATCCTTCCCTCTGCCCTCCATCCCCATTGCCCCAACCTGCATCACCATGATTTCCAAGGCCTTTCTTCCCCCTCCTGCCCCCTCCTTCCCACCCACCACCCCGATTTCCAAACCAGATTTCCAAGCCTTTGGCAGGCTCCCTCCTCGAAAGTTTGCAGGATTGGGACAAAATGTAATATACTAGTTCCCATTATGAGGAGCCACCATATACTCTACTGGATAAATGCACGACTTTGCATTTTCATGGAAAAGTAAGGATGTATCCACAAGTGAATCCATTTGGGAACCATGGAGGAAGGGTGGGGGAACTGATTTGGAGTCAGAGATACTGCTGGATGTGGCAGGAAAACAAGTTCGCTCAAGGTCACCCTGCCAATTAGACACAGTACATGTGAAAACAACTTTGCGGAGTGCATCACCAAAGGTGGGGGAAGTAGGACTCAGATGGCAAAGGGGTTGGAGTAGCAGCCAGGCGCAATCTGTTGCTAGGCAGATCTCAGGAACAGAGATCACTTGAGAAGAGTAGAATGGCAGCAGAGTTCCGAGATGGCTCTGTACGCGATTGACATTACTCACCATAGGTAAAAGAATGCTAACCCTCCATAGGTAGAACAAGCTGTACTGCAGACTGTGAGTTCTCAGGATGGGTTGTTTGGGGGGAAACAACCCTCCATAGGGGGGAAAAACAGCTTACAAGACGACATGCTAACCCATCATGGGTTACTCCAGAAAACAAACCATCATTGGTTAGTGTGTTGTGTGAACCAAGTCACTGTGAAATTGTAGTTTTAGAAGTTCCCATTTCTGAGCCTCAGCCTCATTAACTCTAAAATGGGGGCAATAAGACTGTCCAGTGTTAAATGCTTGCACTAAGGATTTTTGAGATGATATATATGAATGTTCTAGGGCACTCAAGGAATGGGATCCAGGAACTGCATTCCATGAGAGGAAGGGCTTTCTGTAGGGGAAAGGCTCCATTTGCAGGAGGCCCTTCCACCTAATTTTGGGGAATCCCCCTCCCCCTTCACACCACAGCTCACTCCATTCAGCAGGTTCTCCTCGCTCTCTGTGTAGCATTTTCAAGGGGTGCCCGGGGAAAGAGGTAGGTAGGAGAGTCGCCTTTTACCAGTGCAGTTGCTTCAGCTTAAATCTGGTCCAACCCTGTAACTGCTAAGGATTACAATTATTATGACAGTTCCATCTTTTACGAATTCCAAACAAAATGTGCATAGCAGCCTCCAGAGTCTAATGACATTTGAACATTAGGAAAATTAACATAACACTTCAACATAACTCAGAAGCTATATGACTTAATATTTTGACTGCTTAGTAAAATAACAACTTTGAAAAGTTGTATACACATATTCATGTTTATAATATTTATTTGGCACCATGTTTATATTTTTACAAGGCATGTATCCCTATGCAACATAGGGCAGTACCCAATACAACATTAGCACTAATGTAAATCACGTTTCGCTGGCATAAACGACCTCTTAATGGAATGACAATTGGTTCTGCTGGCATGATGGGTTTGCTGGGAAAACCCATCGCACCAGCAAACACTATTGGCATTGTGGTAGAGGTCACTTACACTTGTGCAACGCAATTTACATTAGCACTAACATGTCCTTGGATAGCGCTCATAGAATTTGAATGAAATGATCAATTGTTAAGACATACCCTATGCTCCCCCACACACACACTTAAAATGTTTTAACTGCAAGGGGAATCCATCATAAAGGAATCTCTCCTTTCTTTGGTGTGGCTATAATAGAAGGTGCCTTCATGTGCTAACACCTTGCCAGTTTGTGAATACCTAAAATAAACTGAAAGGAAGAAAAAGATAATTTATTATAGAAACCCCTAGTGTGATGGAAACTGTACTTCATTTCTTCCAATAATAAAAAAGCCCACATCAGTGCCCTTCTTACTGGCAGCATTTTTTTAACCATTGGAAGGCAGAATAAGGGGGAAGCAAGCAGTACCTTTAATTGTAACCTGCTATCCCCAGGGAGTTTCCATACTCCCATGCTTGCTTGAGCTTAGTTGGACATTGTGCTCTATTTTATTTGACTAGCAAGAATGAGGAGTATGGCACTCTAGTGAGGGGTTAAATCTCTACCTTTTTAAAATGCCTCCTTCAATGTATTCCATGAAGGACAGCAATATGGAATGATACTTGACCTTCTCATTGTTCTATAATTTGATTGGCTGGATCCTGTTCTGCTTTCCTCCCCAGCCTTAGCATCTTGCAGTGTGAAAGAAGGAGGTGTCTTCAATGACCAAGCCCAATGCGGAAGATTTTATATAGAATGGGGGGGGGGGGAAAGAGATATCATATGTATCCTGAAACAATGATTTGTTCCTTGACCAATAATGCAGTGTGGTAGGAAAGACTCAGTATTCTTCCATGGATAAATGCTGGAGTCGGGCAAAAGTTCAGCTAAGAATTAGCAGTTCAGCAATGGCTTTATTTCCCTTCCTTTCTTTTATTCTTTTTTAAATCATCAGTTTTTTAAGAACCGACAGTTCTCCGTTTCACTCTCTACTGATCAGCTGAAGTTTAACATCAGTAACTAACCAATTGAGCCGCTTGTTGTATTGGCTGTAGAAAGCACTCTCCGGTTTGTCAGTTTTAACAATCTCTGCGCCATTGTTAGCTTCTTCAGCATGCTTGCCGTTACTGCTTCTTCTTTTTTCCCTCCTGGCTTTTCATGTTGGTATCATTGTCATGAAGGGGGTAGGCTAAAGCACATCCGAAGATCAAGATAAGGGGAGGAGGGTATTGTTCTGGTACCTCTGTTCTGAAGACCAACCAATGAACAGAAATGGCTTTTTCTTAATCATTATAAAACGTGTATTAAGCCTTGAGCAACAGGAGGGTGTAGAAGCTTAAGAAGCCACTGGGTGGGGAATGGGGAGGGGGGATTGGGAATAGGTTTCTTTTAGAATCTAGTGATGGGCACAAAAAACAGCTGGATTTTGCCTTTCGATCACTGTACAGGGAATCGATTGCCTGCACTTACTCAAGTGAATGGCTTGGGCCTCCGTGTAGACTTTCTGTCATTGAAACAAAGAGTGAGGTTAAGAAATAAAGGCCATGTCTACACCATGCAGTTATCCCAGGGTCATTTTAAGATTGTCCCTGTGTGTCCAAATTATGCATAGAGGATCCTGGGATCAACCAGGGACAACCAGAGACTTTCCCCAGAATAACTGAAACTGTGGATGTCCTGGTTTTTCTGTGGTCCCGTGACAACCCCGAGGACTGTGACCGGCATGGAGCTGTGCAGGGTGGTTCCGTGCCCGTGGGGATGAAGTGAGGGCAGCATTTTC
Source organism: Anniella stebbinsi (assembly GCA_029215795.1). NCBI lineage: Eukaryota > Metazoa > Chordata > Lepidosauria > Squamata > Anniellidae > Anniella > Anniella stebbinsi. The sequence continues at coordinate 222,476,460 of JARDYH010000001.1, forward strand.
ACCAGCCCTTGGATGGTGGGGCAGAGTTCCCCATTTATTATTTTTTTTTTACTTATTGTTGTTGCTCTCCTAAAAACAAAAAAAGCTGCGCCGGATGTGCCTCTTTCTTTCTGGGACATCATCCTAGCGTTTGGACACTGAGGAAGGATCACGGAAGCCGGGAATCCTGAGATCCTCCCCCTCCCTCCCAGAAGGCCCATAGGTCTAGATGAGCCCAAAGAGTCAGGGTACACCCAGAGTCATTCTTGTGGCAAATGTGTTTGATGATCTGAATCTGTGAAACTGGTAGGAAATTGGCCAGTTTGCACAACCGCATTATTTTCAGTTGCTGATTACTTTTATTATCAGCTTGGATCAAATGTGGACATGGCAAAATAAGTGCGCAAGTGTTTCACCGCCAGCCTTCTTCACAACAATGAAATACTTCAGTAACACTCTTCTTGTTGATGGGGTAACTGTTGTTTGTGATGCTGTGCTGAGATTTGGGTACATGGAACTTAAAATGACTTCCTGACGCAGCTGTCTCTTAGCAATGAATTGGGAATCTTGTTCTGATCCTTTTTGAGAGTACTAGCTTGTTATTGATGTAGTGTAGGCCACAAATCCTCATTGATTGGCAAGAACAGCCATCTTGGAATCACCATGCACTCATGCTATGGTACCTGAGCATAGGCATTCCAAGATGGTGGCATCCTCTTGTTGTTCTTTCTGGAATTCGTTTTCAAAAAGGCTGTACTGAGTCACTCACTGAATGAAAGGAGAAATATTATGGAGAGAAACTGGTGCATCAATATAATTCCCTCACATCAACATGATTTCAGGTTCTGCAACATTGGGTCAGCACAACCATTGATAACGTCCCATCCTGAAGATCTGTGTTATCAAAGTAATACCCGTATTGCTTTTATTATTAGTTAATGATTGCAGAGGAAATTGCAACAATTGAACCCCTTCACAGAAAAACAACAACAAGGTGCATTGGCTCTGCCTTTGGAGGCAAGCAATCCATATGCAGAGCTACTCCTTCTCCCAGTGTCAGTAGCTCCTCAGGTAGGTTTGAATAACTAGATGTGTCTAAGGGATGAACCATCAAGAAAGAGCAGAGCAGGTCAGGAGGATGGAGAATAACCAAGGCCACTTACCATCTTTCTCCCCACCCCTTCCCCTTGTTCTTCAGCCATCCTTTGTTCAGTGGCTTCCTTCTAGCCTTCCATGATCAGAAGCAATGCACCCTGCTCTCCATGTGTGGAGGGGCTAGATTATGGCCACGCCAATTGAATCAATCATGCAATAATAAAACCAATAAAACCTGTTATTCTTAGTGATGCTGCTAATTTTGTAATTAGTCGGCTCATTGGTTTGTAATGCTCACCTTTGTAGCGAGCCTATATTGATGTATTACAAATGTGCTGCTAAATTCTGAATTGATTGTGAGCTTCGAAGCAAGTGCAAGTAAACTAGTACACAGATCCCCCCTAAATTTTCACTTGCTCTTCCACCTAGAACCTCCCCTACAAAACTTACTTGAAGCTGTCTCCTTAGCTGCTTCCATCTCCATCATTGCCACAGCTCTGGCCCCGAGGAGAAGCTGAAGGTCTCTGCAGCTCCATCTTCATACCAACGATCAGCGATGGTAAGCATCACATGACATCATTGTACGTTTAGGCTGGATGCTGGGGCTCACCTTGCCTCCCTCTTCTCGTTGCCACCAGTTCTTTAGCCCTCCTCTGACCAGGGATCCCAATAAATCCTTCCTAGTATTTTCAGTTACTTGGATAAAACAGTAGCCACTGGATTTAGCACTGACCCATTGAACGGAATAGCAACATAAAAGGTTGTGGTAAAAAATTATTTACAAAAAGGGGATAATGGGAGGTCAAGGTAGGGTGATCAGATTGCCTGGGGTTTCCCGGTCCTAACTGGGAAACCTGGGGCGATCAGGGCCAACCGGGGGGTGGCGGGGGCAAACTGGGGCTGCGGGGGGGGGGGTGACACGGTGGCGGCAGCGGAGAGCGGCGGCAGACCCGGTAGGTCTGGGCTGGGTTTTTTGGGGGGGTGGCTTGGTGGTGGGGTTTCGGGTAGGGGGACCCCACCGCCACCACCTGCTGGGGCGTCCGCTTCCCTCTGGTGCTTCCTGGAGGGAAGTGGACGCCCCTGCAGGTAAGGAGCATGAGGCGGGAGGAGGAGGGCCCCCCCACTTACCTGCATGGGCGACCGCTTCCCTCTGGTGCTCAAATCTACTGAGAGACAGGCTTCACGGCCTGTCCCTCAGTAGCGTGCCAGGTGATGACATCATCACCCGGCGCTCTACAGAGGGACAGGCCGCGAAGCCTGTTTCTCAGTAGATTCGAGCACTGGAGGGAAGCGGCTGCCCCTGCAGGTAAGGAGCGTGAGGTGGGAGGCAGGACCCCCCCCCCTTACCTGCATGGGCCTTTAAAAATATATATTTTATTTTGGGGGGGTGGGCACGCCCCCTTTGGGTGGCCATTTTGGACCGAGATTTTGGGTTCCAAAATGTGGTCACCCTAAATAAGCTACAATACAAGAAACACCCCAGAACCAATTTCCTGGTTATAAACCTGACACACAGGCCAGATCTACACCAAGCAGGATACAGCGGTATGGAAGTGGTATGAAAGCGGTATATAAAAGGCAGGAGCCACACTACTGCTTTATAGCACTACTGAAGTGCACTGACAACTGTTGGGGCCCATAGACACATACTATATACTGCTATATCCTGTTTGGTGTGGCTCCTGCCTTTTATATACTGCTTTCATACCAGTTTCATACTGCTATATCCTGCTTTGTGTAGATCTGGCCACAGATTAAAATAACATTCTGCCCGGCCTAACTACTTATACACCAAAACAGGATTCTCCAACAATTTCTCACAGGTAAGCACCGCTCTTGGCAAGGGTTGTAGAACTCTTTCTTTCTTTCTTTTTTCTTTAGGGTTCTTGGTTTTTCTGCACTGCCACTCAAGTGGCAACAGCATCATCTGCGTTGTCAGTCTGGCCCCACAGTATCCCATACCCCTAGCTTCATTCTAGGGCATGGCAGGGGTGGGAATACAGCCACCTCAGAAAAACAATGTTGAAGAAAATTTGGGGGAAAGTGTCTTTTTAGGTCTAAGAAAAGATAGATCTCAATTTCCCTGAGAAACATGTATTCTGAGAAATTTTGGCTCAGATTTATGATGATGATGATTTATTACATTTCTATACCTCCCCATAGCTAAAGCTCTCTGGGCACTTTACTGGGTTCAGTATCTTTCCTAGAGTCTGCCAAATGTTACATTTCTGAGGGGTGATTGTGGATACATCTTGTCTCTAACGCAGGTGCTGACAACAGCGCTCCATCCCTGAACTCCCTGTAGCAAGGGTGATGAGGGGCCCCGTATTAAACTCCAGGGAAAGGTTGGAGCTAATGCTGTGCCAAAAACAAGTCCTCCAATTTCCTGAAAGTTTTCTTCCCCATGAAGGAGGATTCAATTTTTCTGTCTGATTCTCAGGGAATTTTATAATTCATTTTGAATGTGGTTTGGTGGTGTTTTTGACTGTGAGGTGGCTGAGGGTACTCTCTGTATTTGTCTTTCTAGTCTACATTTCACCATTGCTCTGCAGTCTCCCAGGTTGCCGGAACTTCCTGATCTGAAAAGGGTAGAATAAATTCATGATGTCTTCTCCTGGGTGGGATGTGCCAAAGAGGCTACAAGCTGTCAGAGAGATGATCGTACAAAGAAAGACAGGACGCTCACTCATACCCTTCAGCCATCTCATAAGTAAGGTAGGCACAAGAACTCTTAACCAAACTCATGAGAAATTCTCCGAAATTTCTTCTCCTTTGAATTTCTTTCCGAAAGCCATTTCCTTTCTATCAAATTGAATGAGGATAGTCAACATTTTCATAGGAGATATTTTCGTCATAGCACTTAGACGTGTAGATAGCCCTGTATACTGGGTGTTTTACTGTGGCCATGATAGAAGTAGATTTCTTCTTTGTATGCAGCTATGTGAAGGTCAGCACTTCTTGCTACACTCAGCAAAAACAGATAAGGCTGCCCTGTACATTTCATGCTTTCCTTCTGATAAGAATATTCTTTCTCTGTTCTGAGGAACTTTCTTTCCTGCCAAAAAACGAAGGCTCCCCCTTTTACCTCCATGAAGAAGGGAGGGAGGTTGTGTGTGTGTGTGTGTGTGTGTGTTGTGACAGACTTTACCTCAGTGAGGAAAGCCCTATAAAACCCTGGGCAGATTGGCCTGCTACCTGTTCTCACCTCAGAGGGGGGAAGGCAGGCCACCTGCTCAGGAAAACAGCCCTGGGACACCCACTGCTTCAAGGGAACTGGGGCAGCTGCAACTTCAAGTTGAGGAGCATGTGTAAACTTTTCTTCACTTTTATTATACATTTTCCAGCAATAAACAGTGTCATTCTTTCACATAAGTGGGCATGAGTCATAGTGGTACTTTCAAGAGCGTCATCAGACGAGCATTTTATTGCACCCTCGTTACTCCCCACTTACGGACGTTCGTAGGTCCATTTGATGACAATGTCTGCCTCCCATGCATCTCCCCCTCTTTTTTTTTTGGCCTTTTTTGTGCCACAAAATAGACCCCTTTAAATCTGATTTTGTTTTTAAAAGGAATGTGCCGCCATTTCCTGCTCTGTGCAGGAAATGCAGCGCGATAAAAACGGCCCCTGAATGGGCCACATGATCATTGTTTACTTCCTCTTTCTTCCCCTGTGTGAAGAAAGAGTAAGTATTGTGGGACAGCAGGGGGGGGAAACATGATTTCCCCCCTGACTGATGCTGCTGCAAATCTGTTTAGTGTGGGTCCTGGTTGGATCTGGTCCCAGGCTTGAGATACTATGCCAAAATCATAAATTTAAATTTAGGTCATTTCTTAGGTATCAAGTTCAAAAATATTTTTTGAGGGCATTCAGCGGGTAAATATTTGCGGGTAATGCCTGTTGAGGAAAATTTCTCTAAGATGAATAAAAGGACTGGACAGTTGCAAAGTGTCCAGAGGACTGACTATAGCACCTGATGTCAATTAACAGGGGAGTGGTTTTTTCTATCTACTCTTGTAAAGGTCAGAGAGAAAGTGGATTTTTCCCTGGGAGTTTTTTCTATCGATTTGTGCATGGTCATTGTCCATTCAAGTGTATATATATCTGTAAATATCTGATAGAATAAGAGGCTGGTTGTATGAGGATATGAGGTTGGACGGTGATGTTATTTGATGTGGAAATCTTCCTGGAAACCTGTATTATATTTGATGACCAAACTGCTGTACATATACTGAAAGGAATTACTGGAATCTCAGTAAAGCTTATACTAAACACAAACCGCTGGTGTGTGAGTATTCTTACTTGGATGGATCTCTGGAACACACTTACTCTGCTGTAAGTGAACCGGGAGTGCTAATCTCCCAGACAATGCCTGGGGGCTGGGGAGCACATTGCCTCCTTGGAACCCTGTAGGGGCCTCAGCCCTCCCTGTTGCCGATGGAAATGGCTGCCGCTGCTGGCAGAAGTTTTGACTGCCACTGAAGCCAATGGTTCTGGGAAGCAGGGAGTGCACACCTTACAAGGGAATCTTGGTCTTATGATCATTAGCCACGTTGAGCATCTTTTTTTGGTGGAAAGGTAGGATATAAATCAAATAAATCATTTTCTCCCATACGCAGCTCTTCAACCATTGAAGTCCAGACCAGTAATGATTGTCTTCTGTGGCTGCCATCTTCTTTGGAAACCAGATTATCTCTGACTGCTGTAGCCTTGAATGTATGGAATTTGTTATTGCTTCATGGCTGATTTTCAATTTCAGAGTGGCCTGGTATTTGTCATTTAACAAAAGATCCCTATTTTTTTAAAAATAAAATAAAATAAAAGAGAGATGGTTAGATGTGTAGTGATTAGCAGATGGAAAGCATCAGTTTGGTTTGGTTACATTGGTTTTTTATATTAACTACATACCAGCCCAATAAACTATAGCAGAAAGAAAGAAAAAGCACCTATGGGAAATAAGAAGGCATTGCAGGTTAGGTTTCCTATGGGGGTTAGCAGCTGGTGCCAAAAATCAATGAGATCCCTTAAAAATGAACCCTGGGGAACTGAAGAGTGTGTGTCCAGGTAACTTGTTAGTGTCTACTAATAGGAAGTAGCCATGGAGTATACAGCACCCAAGCCTGACCTGATGGACCTCTCCTAGTCAGGGACACCTTTCTCGGTGACTGGTGGACAAACATAGTAATGAATAATTAAAAATGAGACTTTTGCTTATCACCTTTTGTAGTGGGGATATATATAGCGAAAGCAAAACGTTATATCTCTTCATCTCAATGTCTATTTGTAATATTATGCTTTACTGCTGATGCCCTCTGAGCTAAATTTCAACATCCATGGATTTTTAAGACAGGTTAGAGGAAAGGTTCCTAATGTAAGTGTTAAATATGCAACATTTGTGGATAAGAAATAGGAGGATTTGCATGCTTATTTTAGAATGGCTACTCTCCCCGCCAGTAATTATTTTAAAACCATGTATATGTTTGCTAATAATAGGAATGTGCTTGACATTGCACAAAATGTAATTTTTCCCAATCTAAGATGCACTTAATCTAATAGAGTGATGACATCAGAAGCCACTCAGCGCACATTCGCAGAACCAGTGGGTGTTTTTTAGTTGTTGTAAAACACACACACACTCTTAGGCTAAACTATTTCAAAAGTGATTAGGAAAGAACACCCTAGATGCAAACACATATGTTGGCCGCACTCCCAACCACTGCATGTTTGCTGTTAGTCTGAAGTGGGTCATAAGTATGCGCTGAGGGCTCCCTCCATGAGGACAGGAACCAGAGGGATCCCTGTGTGCATACATAGGGCTCCCTTCAGACTGATGCAACATGTGGCAGCATCTAAACTGACATGGAACACATGATGTGGAACACATTAGCTGCTAGCCCATGGTTTCTCACTAGTGCCTTCATACATTCAGTACCCACAGTTACCAAATACCCGAAGAGTTGTTGCATAATTTTGGACCATGTTGAGAGCTATTAATGACAACACATGAACTCCAGTCCTTAGCTTTGTATGCACATAGCATGCACATTCAGATAATTTGGGCTGTGCATCGACTATGTTTGTGAATCCGACTGAGCCAACCCATAGATCATGCTCTGAGCATTGGAAAGGAATATGCAGGGGAATGAGAGAATGGGTGGGAGTATGGATTCAGTCACTCCTTCCTTCTCCACTCAGTAAATTTCATTGCTGTTTAGTGCTGACTGCCATGTTAGGGATGTGTGAATCAGCAAAATCCAAGCTCACGGAAGTTCTCCCAATTCCATCTCGAAGCTCGTTCCAACTTAAGTCCATATCAGGTCATGAGCGTTGCTGTTTCCATGAAAATCCATGCATATTTTCCCCAGTTGTATGTGTCAATTGTGCGCATCTTTGAATTATACTCATTAATCAGTGGGAGAAGAATGTGTACTTGTGCGTGAAAAAATATGTACTTTGGAAAAATATGCACATTTTTCAAATGTATTCCTGCACTCAATTGCATCTAGGGTGGAGTGTCTGTAAATCACATTGCAAGCTCAGAAAAATACAGGTTTCAACTGCAGATTGTGCCTGATTCCATGTTCAGCACAGAACGTGCAAACTGGGTAGAACCTGATCAAAACCAAATTAAAAGTAATTTCTCATACATCACTATATGCAACAAAGGCTGTATGTTTACTTCTTCATGTAACAATAGGAGCTACATCAGCACTCCAGGTGCTGGATACAGAAATCCCTCTGTGGCAAAAAGCAGCCTTTTGTTCACAAGGCTCTCTATACAGGGAGTGTACCATGAAATATGTACATCGGGTGAACTGATATTGCAGAGCAATGAAATTCAAGCGTAATCACCCAGTTACTCATAATTAGGTTGCCTTGGAGGAACCCTGTCTAACAACAACAACAATCCTATGAGATATAACTAGCCAGGTATCCAAGTGTGAGATCAATATTAGTTTTAGTGCTCTCAATTGTTGTGAATAAAACAAATTAATAATACTGATATTATATTAATACTATATCGCTGTTAAACGTGGATGTGAGCCTTGTATGTTCATATCCAGAACCATACTGCAGAGAAAATCCACAACAAAAACTCTAAAACAGGCACCTGTTGTTATCCTCTGCCCTGCTGTATCCAACATTACCTAATTTGTGAACTAATTATCTCTTACTTTGTTTCTAAATTGAAGTATGCCAGGGAGAATGGAATACAACTGATCAGTTTTACGGGAGGAAATTGTTGTAAATCATAGTGGGTGCTTATCATATACAATACATTGTTTAAGTCACTGTTCATATATTTATATTTTACAACCTTTCAATTTTAGTACAACAAATACCATTTTGGTTCTGTCCTTTTCTGAACAAGTAGTGAAAATGTATGGTACCTGATTGTCAAAGTTCACTATGGCGGTATTTTTTTTAAATTCTTGGTGGGAAAGAGTGGGGAAAAAATGAAGGACTTTTCATGTCTCTCAGATATATTGGCCCATTCTCCAAATGACAGGTTCCTGGCTGATCAACTATACCACCTGCTACTAAAGCTCAGTAATATTAGTCTGTGGAATGGTTTCATTCTCATCTCACACCTCAGAGATCTTGAGCTCAACCCCAGGCATCCCTTGTGTGTTTAAATCAGCTTAACGGCTCATACGGTGTGCTGATTTCCTTGTAGGCCTCTGTTTTCTCAAAAAGTGATCACCTTTTGCCAATGCCCTCAGGATTAAACAGGGCAGCCTGGTTTTCCTTTTCTGCATTGGCTATACCTTTGTAGTCAATAAAAGACTAACTAGAAAAGAATCAGCTGATGAGAGAATCAATCTTCTGGAAGCCTCCCCACAGTTTTCTCATCATTTTTTGTGCCGTCTGTCATCTCGGATTGTAAAATGGAAACCAAAACTCAGTATGTGGGAAGACTTTTAGTGCTCCTTGTTAACAAAAACAGTAAGACCAGGGGTTTTGATCTTATGAGTGTATGGGTAAACAGTAAGCTGTAAGTGTGCACTCTTGAAGTGGCTTTTCCCTGCTTCTAATGGAGACTTGCAAAGAATTATCAAAGTAGTATCACAAAAGGTCTCATCACATACTGGTGTGTAGATACCCATTCTGAGTAGGTCAGGTTAAATCTGAACTTCTTCAGCATCACAGTGCAGTGCAGTTGTACCATTTGCCACTGTACAAAAGCCATATAAATAGACGGGAAGAAGTGGTGTACGGCGTGTATGGGCTCAAAACTTTGAGTAGCTAAGTGTGTATTACAAGAGAGGCAAACCATTATAGCAACTGGTTCAGTACAAACTTTAACCTGCTAAAAATGACATTCTGACAACTTCCAAATATTATATAATATGCAAATGTTGCAATTTGATCATCACTTCTTTTCAAGGAAGTAGATGTGGGTTGATCCCTATAACCCTCCTATACTGGGGAACATATTATAGCTGGGCAAACTGAAGTTCCTAGAAGTTAACGCATCAGTGTAACTATAATGCAAGTTAATGGTGTATAAAGCCTAATTGAAATTTGATTGCCATTAGTTTGCTAGCCAATGCTTATTCTTCCCTACTCTTTAGCCTGTCTAGTTTCTTACTTGCTTCTTTGCTCACATCTGGTATCCTTTTATAGTGGTTTCTCACAAATACCCATTGGCATGTCATTAGAATTGAGCAGTCTCTTTCAGAAATGGAGTTGTGGGACTGCTCTTAAATGTTGAGGCAAGAAAGTCAGAAAGTGATCAAGTGGTTGCTAGCCATGGCTGAAGAGCCTTCATAGCCTGGCGTGGCCTTACGGGATTCCATTTTCCACTTCCCCCATTTAGTGTGTACATGGAATCATTGGCCAGGTTCCAAAATGTAGAGTCTGGATATGCTTTTCTCTTATCAAGTCATTGATGGAGGACAGGTTCTTAACAAGGCATGGATACTGAAGTGGTGCAGATGCTTGAACTATAAGATCCCAACCCCTTTCTTCCAGAAATGCCAAGGTAAAATAGCTTGCTCTGAAAGTCTTTCTTTCCCCCTGCTTGATATTCCATGTGTCCTCCTGCCTTCCTGCAATTGGAGTCTACTGATAGACCTGATTCCAATTCCTTGGCTATCATGCTGTGGATTTTCCATGTCCATTCCTGTGACTGGAGTGTACACACTCTTTGGAGGAGGAGAGGGAGGTTTGAAGAGGATTCCCCACCCCAGGAATTTGTGCATACCAGAATAGAAAGAAAGAGCAGGAAGAATGAAGCTGAATTAGAATTGTTATTTTATGTTATGGGGCAAACTCTATGGGCAGGATCCAATACTGCTGCTCCGCCTCTGCTGGTTCTGTTGCATTCATGGAACCTGCCATGAGCACAACAGGAATGAGTACTTCCAAAAGGAACCCTGGAAATGAGAGGAAATACTAGTTTCCAGAATGGGACCAAGTAGCAGAGCTCTGTTAGGCGAGCTCCATTTGCCTGCACTGTGCTGGAAATGAGCATTTCTCCTCATTTCCAATTGCTTCAGGAACTGCTAGGTTCCCATTGTGCTAGCGTTAGGTCCTGCTAGCACATGGGTGTTTCACTTAGAGGTTCATCAGATGAGCACTTTATCACACGCTCGCTATTGCCCACTTACAGATGTGCATGTGTCCTTTAGATGATGTCATCCACCTCCCACACACCTCCTCCTTCTGCTTGTTTTTCCATAGCAAAATAGACCCCTTTTAATCCAATTTTTTTAAAAGGTGCCGTGATCTCCTGCTGTGTGCAGGAAAAGCGGCGCAATAAAAACAGCCCCTGAATGGGCCACATGGGCTTTGTTTACTTCCTCTTTCCCCTCCAGGAAGAATGAGGAAGTAATGAGAGACAAAAGCAGGGGTGGAGAAGCAACAGTAAGGAAACATGATTTTCCCCTGTGTGACGACGCTCTTAGGCTGGGTCAGAACTGGCTTTTAGGCACTTGAGGGGCAATCCAGTGGCAAGTCAATAAACAGGCAAAAAGTCAAGCACAGAGATTTCAATCCAGTTCAAGGCAGGAATAGTCAGGATTAGGGATGTATGGATTTTGTAAAATCCATTCAGTCTGCATTTTGTGGATTGTAAGGCACAAATCCCCTTATGTAATTTCATGCTTTAGAATATGGGGAAATGTGTGTTTTTGATCGGTGTTTTTTTATTTTACATATTTTTCCACAACTAAAGCTGCATAAATCTCTGGAAAGTAAAAACAAAACAAAACAAAAGTTTTGCAAGTCCATGGAAACCGTGGAACTCAGGAAAAGCTGGTCTGCTGTAGGATCTGTGGGTCAGGTTCATAGAAATCTGAACTTATTTGATTCTGTGCAGGTTTTTCTGACATCCCTAGTCAGGATACATTCAATGGTCAAGATACACCATTACCAAGGGCCCCATCCAGGTGTTCCTTAGTGTCCACCTGTACTGGAAGACCTGGTGTAGCTTCCCTGGAGGTGCTGGGGTGTCAGTGTCAGGATGATGGACAGGTTTGTTTGACTCCATGGTCTCTGAATCATCATCCAATGAGTCATCCTAGCCTGGATCAGGCACGACAGCTGGAAACCTGACAGTGGGCAATATTAGATACTGTCCCTTGTGTTTCCAACAGACTTTGGCAACATTCAATATGATAGCCAATGTTCACTATTTTTTACTGTGTCTTATCAGTACAACTTGTTAAATTTCTCTTGGCAAAACACCAGCTTATTCAGATCAATATGATGGGGGAAAATGTTTTCAAAATCAAACCCTTACCAGATTTCCTTTTGCCTGTCCCATGATAATGTTACTTTTGGAAACATACTTCTTAGATAGCTTCCTTAAAATATGCTCCTTTTTTATTGCTAATCCAATATAATATGCTATGACATCAAAAGTTTCTTACTATTCACTCCTTGGAATTTTCAGGCACTGGCATCCAATTATATGAGGGGAGGGGGAAGAAATCTTCCGTCTCCTGAGCATATATACCAAGTTGTGATTAAATTAAAACTGAATATAGAGTAGGTTTATACTGTGGGGTAGCTTTTGTGCATGCAAAGCACTCCTGATTAAAAAAAACAGAGCTATCTGCATATGCATACAGAATCTCTAGGTACAGCTCAATTAGTCTAAATTAGATGACTCATTTATTGGCATCTAATGAGTAGTGTACCACAGTGTGTACTAGGGGGTATTTACCAATACAGCTATCATACCACAAGCCCCATCAGAGAGTAGTTGACCAGGTGTTTTAATTCCAACCTGGTTTCCACTGGCAAAGGCGCACAGAGTGGGATATGCACCAACCAGGTCATTTCTACACTGGTGGGAAAAAGAATGAATAATGTGTGTGTGTGGAGGGGGGAACACACACACGCACGCACGCACGCACGCACACGTACATGAATAGGTAAAGATTAGCATTTACTCTGTGTAGCAATCAGTCCAGATTGTGGAAATAATGGTGTACCTGTCAATCAGATGTCTAAGCTGAAGCAGTGCATGCATCAACATCATAGCATTGTCATGTGGAACTTTTCAGAACATTATGTAAAAGAAATAGGAACAGTTACCTAAAGTATGTCTCTTTCTCCCATTTTAGTATGTCTGTCCACATAATATAAATACAAAGGTGTTTTAAAAAAAAAGCTCAGAAAGAACAGAATACAGCAAGGGATAGAAAACAGAACACAAGATAGGAGAAAGAATAAGGTAATTCCATAGCCCCAAATGGCTGATAGATTATCAGTTGATAATAAACGTCTGAGGATGAGTTGAACCATCAGTGCCAGTGGTCTTAGACATATTCACACCTAAAGCACAATCAACAAGGCATCATTTTGCTGCTCATTTTTTTAGAAGTAGCATGCAGGCTTGGTGTGGACCTGATCTCCTAACCATAACAAGGAGACTAGAAGCATCCTGCATGCTTGGGTACCCCTTCCTCCTCTCTCCTGGCTATTCTCAGCTCTCAGTTCAGAACTATCATGACCCCCAGCCCTCGGACCTTCCAGTGTTGCTGCAGAGGATTCTGATGAAGACAAGACATAGGCTATTTCCTTGGAGGTAGGAAAGCAATTGCCTTATTCAGAGCCTTCCCAGCCAGAAGACACAGTCTTACAATCATCCTCTGGCTCAGAAGATGAGTCCCCAGCAGAACCTCTGTCTCACCAGCCTCATAGATGTCTCAGACCTCAAAATCAGGCAAGGGCCTTTAACAATCCATTCAGGTCTTCTCAGCTTACATAAGGCTTCCAATGGCCTTTGCTTCCTGTTGAGACAACATTCTCCTATTGTAGTAGGAGAGAGTTCCAACCAGCAAGACCTGGAGCAATCCAAGGTTCTATTTTCTTTTTGCCTTGATCTGACATCAAATGCTACCGGCTTCCCCTGCAAACTTCAAGTGACCACAGAATGGGACAAGAACTAACTATTTATAGCCTTATGTCTGCATTAAAGGGGGCTCTGGCCCATGAAACCTTCTATCACAATAAATGTATTCTGTCTTCAAGGGACTATGAGATACTTTGTTTTTGCTAGCCATGGTTATCTCCAAATCAAATGGTTTGCAACCATGGTTAGAGGTAGGTTTACAAACTGGTTTTTGGCTTTTAAGGATTCTTATATATGTTACCCTAAATGTATAGGAACTGCTTTTCTTTCAGCACCTTCTTTTCATTTAAATGACTCAACCACTGCAGTGGGTGGGGGAGGTTGATTCTGCAAGACCAACAAAAGAATCAGCACTCTGCTGAGAGGGCTGGCGCCAATTCTTAGTAGCCATACAGTTGTTAGTCATAATTGGTCTCTACTTAGGGCAGTTTCTGGGGTTTGGAGGTCAACTTCTTTAATTTCTTTAAAAGCGCCCCCATTTTGCTGTTGTGCCACCAAGCTGCTGAATTTCGGCAGCAAACAGCAGCTTGTTTTATTGAAAATAAGGTGCAAAAGACCCTCCCTTTTTTGCTGCACATCACCAAATTTGGATGGTGATGGTAGCCATAAAATAGTCTGGGGAGGGTACATGTGGCCTGTGGGATCTATGTTCCCAGCCCTAACTTAGAGAATATGAGCTCAAAATGTTATGTATGCAAATTCTCATCCACCTCTATTTTGTTTTACTCTTTGCTAAAAGAAAAGAAAAATAGTAATAGTGAACATTTGTCTTCGTTGTTTTTTAAAGCAGTTTTTAAAAGATGAATGTTAGTTTGATCAGCTCATATTTTGGAACTGCTTTAAGAGCACATGTTTTTAGTTGCTTCAAGAAAATGCTTTGTATGCCTTTTCTGCAGCCAGGGAACAGGATTTGTATCTGAGACTGGGATTTATCCAACGAGCACAGAATCACCTCTTTGTTTCACACAAAACACTGTACAATGACTCTAAAGCCACATGGCATGAATCCATTCTATTATACACATTAGATTCTTACCAAAGATGGATGAAGAGAAAACTTTGTGTCCAATATGGCTTGTCATGTCCAATAGGTAATTTTTATACACAATTAAATAATCTGTAGCAGCCATTTTTTTAAAAAAATGCATGGAACAACTAGGAGACCCAAACTTCCATTGATGTGAACCATTTAAACTTGTACTTATTTTAGTGATTCAAAGTGATAGTTATAATATTTTTTAATCTAACGGTGATCAAATATTTAATAAAACGTGGTCATCTGCAATTAAATATTTTCCTTTGGTCTCTCTCTATATTTGGAATCTGCTGATACTTACTGGAAGCTGTTTGGGATTGGAAAAGTCAGCACTATTGTATTGTGATCAATAATTAAATTTAGTGCTGACATGCATCTAGTATATGCAGCAATCTCTGACAATCCTATCTTGCAAAATTAATCCTTTCCAATTTATTTAATAGAAGACTTGAACAATAAAATAATTTCAATGAGTACCAATGCAGGATTATTTTTGGTCAATATTACTTCATTATAAATTGGGTGCATATACTCATTAGTAAATTAGCTGTCAAATCTGAAAACAGCTTTTTTTTTGTTTAAAGGTAATTATTGGTACCGAAGACAAGAAGGCACTTAACCTTGCTGTGCATTTGTCCTTACCACATTATTTTTTCTTTTTAATTTCAAGCTATATCCAGCCCATCAAAACACTAGAGGAAAATTAATTAGCTATATTAAATGTATAGCATATTAACTATTACAAAGCCATCCATGTTCACCTAGATGCATTTAAGGCAACTAACTAATAATCACGCTAGTCATTATAATCTTAGGGACTCTTTATTTATTCAGACTTTCATTCCTGAGCTATATTTTAATGTTTAAAATTCAAAACTCATCTGATAAATCTTCAGAGGAGAAGTTAAACATTCATATTAAATGTATAAATATATACCCTGCAAATCTTTATGCAAATAGCTTGTTTCCATTTAGGAAGTCTTTTTAAAAAGGAATTGTTCAGATTGCTTCTTTATATCTTTAATCTCATGCTTAGCAACGATTTCATAGTGAATAACTGAGTGCGCACTTGCCACAAAATATATTCCCTAGGGTAATCACAACATATCAGAAACAATAATATAACAATATTCAGATTCAGTCCTTTTAGCTCTCCTGGGTCTGGGAATAGGCATTAAGAATAGACATCCCTCAGTCTTCAGTAGGGATAGATGAATCCGTCAATTTCAATTTTGCTTAGTTTCTCTTTTTTCCAGTCTTAAGCTTGGTTCATTTGAACTTTGAAAATCTCTCCAGTCTGAAGTTCAGTTTGTCCTGAACATTGAGATTAAAAAAAAAAACTGCATGAAAATTCAAAAACATTTTTGTTCACGTTTCTCCAAATACCTGGATTTTGTATACATTGTTGCCTTGTCTAGTATACACATATTTTGCAAAGGTTTTCCTAATATACTGCATATTTTAACATTATTTCTGCTAACATACACATTTTGTATACATGTTTGCTTGATTGGAGAACTCCATTGGAAATACATGTTTAGATTGGAGAATTTTGTATACACGTTTGATTGGAGAACTCCACTGGAAAATTCAGAGGGGTGCAAATTTTGAAAGATGACTAAGTTTTGTTTTGCTCAGCGGTTTGGAAGTGCCAAATTAAGTAAGTTTGCACTGAAGTGTGACCTTGATGCAATTTCATTTCCCCCATCTCTTGTCTTGGTGGTGATCATTAGCAGTTGTAATTGGTGAGGGGAATTGTAACCCGGCACGGTAACTGGACCACACTGTGTGCCCAACAGGTCAATGGTCAGGTTACTCAGCAGGCAGACAAGATTCCAGAGGACCAAAGGTAGATGATATGATCTAAGGTGGACGTGATCAGGTTCCAAAGGAGGTGGCAAAGTTTGTTTAGCACTTCTCTCGCAGATGAGTTGCTCAGATCAAAGAGCCAAGTCTAGGAGAGTCCATATATAAAGCTGTGAAGGCCCATATTGGCTCTTCCAGGCAGACTGGGAGCAGTTCACCTTCCCACCACTATCTGGGGTAGGGAGATGTAGAAATCCAAGGCTCAGGCCAACTATTCCTACTACCTGGAAGCTATCCCACTGGCACAAAGAATATGGTACCAGGGCCTTGCCACCAAATTCCTTGCTTTGAGCTCACTGCTGCCTTACTGCACCACTCCATGGTGGGTCAAATGGACCCAAGTTGCTCACTACCCTTTTAATTTCTCTTTTGTTTCAAACTATCAAACAGGAATAAAAATTAATTATCAATCCACAGCTGTAATGTCATCATCACGCCCCCCTCTCCCACCATTGCACTGTGGCATGTTTCACACTTCCCTGAGCCCTGCAAAAGTCTGGGGGATTTTTCTACTGGGATTTGGTTTCCTTTGGATGAGAGAACATTGGTGATTTATAGTGCTTTGTAAGATTTTGCAAATATTCTCAAATATTAGGCAGCAGATTTGCATGTCCACATTGGATCTCCCCAGAGAGGCCTTTCATGGTACATTGAGCCATCTCTCTCTCTCTCTCTCTCTCTCTCTCTCTCTCTCTCTCTCTCTCTCTCACACACACACACACACACACACACACACACACATTTCTGCCCCCACCTGAAACCTGGATGTCAACTCTTGCAAGGGTCTCTTCTGCAAAGCGCTCAAAGAAATAACCCCCATCTAACAGGTGTCCATCTCGTTTTTCATAGATGAAGAAACCATCAGCCATTCCAGGCTATCAACCAGTAAATGAAACCTTGCCTGGCAGTTGTAATATTGCATTGAAGAGAACCCCAGCTTTACTGTTGCTTTATTTCTATAAGATTCCAAACCTAACCTTGATTCTGAATGTAGAGCACAAGGGGCAAAGAACAGATACACTGGCTGAATTCGGACGACACAATAAACAACTTGTGTGGGGGAAACAATCGTCAGTTGTTTTGACTATTGTGTCATCCCAATGCTTCCATAGTCAAATCAGCGCTGATCCTAATCCACACCACAGTTGATTATTTATTACCATGTTGTTTGGGGAGTACCCCCTAGGGTTAGGGTTAGTCAACCCACCATTGACTATCGTGTCATCCGAATTGAGCCACTGTTGGTGCTGCATGAAGGTGGTTGGGAATGATTTGCAGTTGGTGCTGTGAAATGCTCCATAAACCATTTTAGATTGTCTGTGAAGAGTAGCTTGAAATATATAAAGTGTATAATGATGGCAACAAACATATTTACCCTGATCCAGGAAGGGAGATGCACATCTTGATCTTCCCTTTTACCTGCATAAATGGTTGCATTGTAGGTGAGCGCATCTTATGTCCTTCAATGAGCACCTTTTGTGGAGCTGGGGGATGCTGGTGGCCAAATAGTCCCTTCCCCTCCCTCCCCTTCTAATGGAAATCACATTGATAATAAAGATAATCTGTTCAGAGGGAGAGGCAGGGATCTTGTTTTGATTGTGCAGCAATTCTGCATAGAGGTGGTTGTTATTGTTGTTTTTACTTAGGATTGGAACCACCGTATTTATATGCATTTACTTAGGCAAGTTTGTTACCCAGTGCAATGTCTAACATAATGTTAGTATAACTGTATCAAGTGTGAAAGACATTGCTGGATGTATTTTGATGGCACAGTGTCATCAATAATCAGTGGCTTATGAAAACTCAATGTCATATTTACTTACTGATGGGAATGCATAGTAAAGCATTTAGCATGTCACTCAGAAAGTAATATTTACTGTGTTTTTTAATAGTTGACACCCCGACATATTTATAATTCAAAGTGACAGGAGCCAGAGACATGCTTCAACATGGAAATTAAGCTAGTTAAATCATGCATGATTGAATGAAAAATTGAAAATCCACCTTAGGTTTAGTGTTTAATCAGCCCTCCTACTCATCTGCTGAAACATGCTGGAAGTTAAATACTTACTTATAAATGGCGTGTTATCTTGCATTCAGCCAACTGATTTAAGAGCAAAATAATATTTAAATACATTATTTGCTTCATAGCTTATAGCACACTTATTTCTCAAAAGCCTGAATAAAACAGAAAAAAATTAGAATAAACTGAAATAATCAAAACAATAATTAAAATCAAACATTGGTGGGTTTTTTAAAGAAACTATTCATAGCTACAGGAGACAATTTTTTTGCAAAAATTGTTTAAGAGATGTTCACATTGAAAACCTGGGTAAATCAAAGCAAAATGTTTATTCCCTGCCTCCCCAAAAGAGACCAAAGAAGGGCCTAAGCAAATTTCTGGTGAAAGTGAATTCCAGCGATTGGGGATGCTGCTAAAAAGGTCTAGCAGAGGAAGATGTGGAGCTATGCAGTTTGGAGTAATTGTATTTCCCTGTGGATGGAATCACTGTGTTAATGAGGGGCAAGGAGAATGTTTGGCCAGTAGTGTTCCCAAGTGCACTCCAATCCTTTTCCCCATAGAAGTGAATGGCAGCCATTTCTTCCTACAGGGACGCTTCCTTCCTTCCTTCCTTCCTTCCTTCCTTCCTTCCTTCCTTCCTCTTTCTTTCTTTCTTTCTTTCTTTCTTTTTCTTTGTCACTCTTCAGCCATGATTCTCAGGCTAGACTATAAGATTAGAGATGTGAAGGCCCGGAAAAAAAATGAAAAAAGGGGAAAAACCTGTTTTTTCCCCAAATTTCCCCATTTTTTTCCCCGGGCCTTCACACCTCTATACAAGACACACATAAAAATCCAAAAATGATAAAGAGTCTTATGATAAAGACCAACAGTTGTACTGTGGCATACGCTAATGTGCACTATATTCCACTTCATCAGTTCACAAAAGCTGTATTAAGGGTACTTCACGTGAACAAATTAAGGCACACTCGTGACTGGTCACTCACGGAAGTTTATGATCCTTTTGATGACACTGACAACCTCCTGCACGTCTCCCCCCCACCCCAGTATTCCCTTTCTAAAAAAACAACAACCCTGGATATCGTGATTGTTCTGAAATATTGTGAAATTTCCAACTGTGTGTGGCTGAAGTTGCACCACATAGCACCCGCTAGAGGGCAATGTTACATTCAAAGCTATGATTTGGGGAAGTTTTCAATTATATACCACATGGTCGCTCCACTCCGCCCGTGTAATGCAGCCCATTTTAAGTGCCAACTGAAGCAGGAAGCAAAGCCCCAGTAAGGCCACGTGATTTCCCCTTAATCTAAAGCCTTTAGTCTTTTAAGGTGCTGCAAGACTCTTTATTGTTTTTGTGTTTTTATGCTTGTATAATGGTTTGTTTCAACAGACTGACACAGCTCTCCCTCTGGAAATTATAAAAATACAAGAAAATCAACAAGAAAAATTACAGTTAAAAATGCAGCATAAAATAGATAGAAAACTAAAAGACTTGGGTCCAATAATATTTCCACCTGGCACTCCGAAGAAAATAAATATGAATCTAGGTATAGCTCTTAGTGGCTACTTCCAGGCTCTGGAATCCTGTGCAAAGTAAGTCCTTCTGCAGCAGGCAGGCCTTAGGCATGTAAGCTAGTCTGTTGCTGAAGCGATTTTTAATTGATTTATTTGTTTTCTTGCTCTGATTTTAATTGCATTTTTAATTTCTTTGTTTTTATGTTACATTTTAAGTAAATTTTTGTTTTTAATCTGTATTTTATTGTTTGCCACCGTGAATGCCATTTTAATTAATCAAATTTAATTAAAATAATTAAATTAAATTAACTGATTAAATAGAAATAATAAAATAAATAAGGATGCAATTCTATGCATGTTTAGACAGAAAAATGCTCTACAACTCCCAGGTTTCCCCAACCAGTATAGGTGACTCAGGACTGCTGGGAGTTATAGGGTATTATTCTTTCTAACCATGTATAGGATTGTACCTAAGGAATTCCATCAATGGGGTGCTTACTTCAGATGGCTATGGGAGGAGACACCGAACATGGCCTTCAAAGCTAACCTCAATACCTGGGCAGGTTAATGCAGGAGAAAATGGAACTTTGTTGCAAATATAGGCACAGTTGTGGTGGTGGGTTTGACTCCATTCCTTTATTGAAATGACGACATTAATTACTATAATATCCCTACCCCCTGCATGCCAATGGAGACAGAGATACTCAGCTTACTCCCTTGCCAGAGTCAAGCCCTGTTCAGGTGATCTGTAGCTGTGTCGAATAAATGCATGAGGAGAGGTAGTGTGTGTTTTCCACCACCTTCTACTCATGGAGGGCAAATTTCTGAAAAGGAGAGCCTCCTGCGTCAGGTGTAGATTCTTCACACAATTGACAATCCTGAACTGGGCTTCAGTTGAGGCTTCAACGTGGTTATATTAGCTGTTTGTGTCTCCAAGTGGGCCTGGAAAGCCATAGGTAGGATAGAATGCCATGCAAAGGGGTTGCCATGACTTTTCCCTGTCTCACCCCCCAGCAGTGTGGCCAATGGTTTCATTTTAGAGAGAGACAAAAGCGTTTTGGAACGTTTTTTAAATTGGAGACGGGATGGACATGCACTTGTGTAAGGACTGAAAGATGTATAACATTTTTTTTCATTGGGAACCACACCTCTAAGCAATATATGGCTCACTGAATGATATAGATGCATCATATGACCTGAAATTTATTTATTTATTTATTTATTGCATTTTTATACCACCCCATAGCCGAAGCTCTCTGGGCGGTTCACAAAAATTAAAACCATGAAATCATTTTAAAAATATAAAACAATCCACAGTCTAAAAACACAAAATAACATACAATATAAAAACACAACCAGAATAAAACCAAGCAGCAGGAATTAATACAGATTAAAATACAAATTTAAAACAGCAAGGATTAAAATTGAGTTAATTTAACTGTTAAAATACTGGGAGAATAAAAAGGTCTTCACCTGGCGACGAAAAGAGTACAAAGGAGGCGCCAGGCAAACCTCTCTGGGGAGTTCATTCCACAGCCGGGGTGCCACAGCGGAGAAAGCCCTCCTCCTAGTGGCCACCTGCCTCACTTCCTTTGGCAGGGGCTCACGGAGAAGGACCCTTGTAGATGATCTTAGGGTCTGGGCAGGTACATATGGGAGGAGGCGTTCCTTTAGATAACCTGGCCCCAAGCCGTTTAGGGCTTTAAATGTTAGTACCAGCACTTTGAATTGGGCCCGGACCTGGATCGGCAGCCAGTGAAGGTGGAAAAGGACTGGCGTAATATGGTCTCGTTGGCCAGTCCCCGTTAACAATCTGGCTGCCCTGTTTTGTATCAGCTGAAGTTTCTGGACTGTTTTCAAAGGCAGCCCCACGTATAACGCATTGCAGTAATCCAAACGAGAGGTTATGAGAGCATGGATAACTGTAGCTAGGCTATCTCTGTCCAGATAAGGGCGCAGTTGGTATATCTGCCTAAGCTGGTAAAAGGTGCTCTTTGCCACCGAGTTCACCTGTGCCTCAAGTGACAGTTCTGGATCCAAGAGCACCCCCAAACTATGGACCCGATCCTTTAGGGGGAGTGCAACCCCCTCCAGAACAGGGTGAACATCACCTTGCCGGACAGACGAACCACCCGCTAACAGTACTTCCGTCTTGTCTGGATTGAGTCTCAGTTTGTTAGCCCTCATCCAGTCCATTACCGTGCTCAGGCACTGATTCAGAACAGCCGCTGCCTCACCTGGGTTTGTTGAAAAGGAGAGGTAGAGCTGGGTGTCATCCGCATATTGATGACATCTCAGCCCACATCTCCAGAAAACCTCTCCCAGCGGCTTCATGTATATGTTAAACAGCATAGAGGATAAAATAGAGCCCTGTGGAACCCCATGGCTTAAATGCCACGGCACAGAGCAATAATTCCCCAGCACCACCTTCTGAAAATGGCCATCCAAGTAGGAGCGGAACCCCTGCAGCGCAGTGCCTCCAACTCCCAGCCCAGACAACCTATCCAGAAGGATACCATGGTTGATGGTATCGAAAGCCGCTGAGAGGTCCAAGAGAACCAACAGGGTCACACTCCCCCTGTTCCTCTCCTGGCAAAGGTCATCCCATAGGGCGACCAAGGCAGTTTCTGTTCCAAAACCAGGCCTGAAACCTGATTGAAATGGATCTAGATAATCCGTTTCATTCAAGAGTGTCTGGAGTTGTCCTGCAAACACCCGCTCAAGCACCTTGCCCAGGAAAGGAATGTTCGCCACCGGCCTATAGTTGTTAACATCTTCCAGGTCCAGGTTAGGCTTTTTCAGGAGTGGTCTGATTACCGCCTCTTTTAACGAGGCCGGCACCACTCCCTCTCTCAAGGAGGAATTTACAACCTCCTGGACCCAGCCAGCGGTCCCATCCTTATTTGATGTAATTAGCCACAATGGGCAAGGGTCGAGTACACAAGTGGTCGACCGGACTTGGCCAAGCACCTTGTCCACATCTTCAGGCCTCAGTAACTGAAACTCATCCAATAAAACTGGACCAGACGGTGCTCTGAACGCCTCTACTAGCGGAGCTGCATTAAGCGTGGTGTCCAATTCAAGACGAATCTGAGCGACTTTATCTTCAAAGTGCCATGCAAACTCGTCACAGCGTGCTACCGAGGGTTCCACCATCTCTTGCCCTGGCCCAGAGTGTAGCAGGCCACAAACCACCCGGAAAAGCTCCGCTGGATGACACTGTGAAGATGCAATGCTGGTGGAGAAGTTCTGTCTCTTCGCCACCCTCACCGCCACGGAGTAGGCTTAATAATGAGCTCTAGCCCATGTCCAATCAGACAGCACGAGTTTTCCTCCACCTGCATTCTAGCCGTCTCCCCTTTTGCTTCATTGCCCTCAGCTTAGGTGTAAACCAAGGAGCTGGCCGAGCTCTGCTCAGAGGGAGAGGGCGCTTGGGTGCGATCATGTCAACCGCCCGGGTCATCTCTGCATTCCACAGAGCGACCTGGGCTTCGACAGGAGCACCGGCCATATCAGCAGGAAAATCCCCCAGAGCCTTCTTGTATCCATTGGAGTCCATTAGCCTCCTGGGGCAGACCATTTTAATAGGCCCCCCACCCTTGCAGAGGGGAAAGGATGCCGAAAGTCTAAACCTCAATAGAAAGTGATCCGACCATGACAAGGGGGTAGATGTTAGTTCCTCCACTTTCAGATCACCATCCTCCTGTCCACCCGAGAAACCAGGTCAAGAGTATGTCCTTTTACATGCGTTGTGCCGATGACATGTTGAGACAGCCCCATGGTTGTCATGGCAGCCATGAAGTCCTGAGCCGCTCCAGATGCAGGAGCCTCCACATGGAAGTTGAGATCTGTCATGAGGCAGGCTGAAGAATCTTCCTCTGAGGAGGAAGAAGGGGCAGAAACTGCAGCTTTACCCATTCCCCAGGACTTACCGGAGGAGGAGGAACAGCAGGGAGGGTCCTCAGAAGAGCCCCAGGAAAGCCACCCTCTCCCACCCCCTGTTTCTAATGAGGAAGATTCGGGGCCTGAAGGAGTTTGTCCAGTAACTCCCCAGCAAAGGCGGCAGCTCAAGCGGGCGGAGAAAACTAAGCCCACAAGGCGAAGCATGAGACTGAGAAAACAGAGCACAGCTGACGCAAGCCTTAAGTAAGATAATGAAGGAATTGCATGCAGCTGTGAACAGGCTCAAATGGAGTATATAGGGGGGAGGAGGCAGAAGCTAAGATTCGTTGAGAACAACCGACGTTTTCGGCTCTTGACCTCCTACGTGATCTCGGATCAGAACCTGTGGACTGAACACCCGGCTGACTGTTGCTTTGGACCTTGGAATTTGGAAACCTGGTTTGACCTTCGGCTTCGACAACTGGACTGATGGAACTATTGGCATGACCCTGGCGATTTGTAATTGGATTTTCGAACTGCAAATAAAACCCTTTAAACAAGTAAGGCCTGACATTTTTCCCAGACATTCTTAGATAAGGGAGTTGGCTGGCTTCCTAGATCAAGTATAGTAAATACATCAAGATCCCCCAGGACCACCATCCTGGGGGTCCTCAACACCAGGTCCGAGACATCTGTCAGCTCAGGCAGGGAGACTGTTGGGCAGCGGGGTGGGCGGTACACCAGCAGAATCCCTAATCTGTCTCGGGTACCCAACACAAAGTACAGACACTCAAGACCAGCACTCGAACGAACAGGAAGCCTAGAGAGGGAGATTGTATTTCTATAGACCACTGCAACCCCCCCTCCCCGGCCCTGAAGTCAGTGCTGGTGCTGCACTGAGTACCCAGGGGGGCAAAGCTGAATGAGAGTAACCCCTCCCAGTTCACCCACCCAGGTCTCAGTGATACATACCAGGTCAGCCCCCTCATCCACAATCAAATCATGGATGAGGGAGATTTTATTTTGGACCGACCTGGCATTCAGCAGCAGCAGCACCAACCCCTAGAGCAAGCTGGTAAGGCCGCCAGGAACTACCTGGTTGGGGGAAGAACCAGAAAAGGGGATAGTTGTAAGGCAACTACCCCCTCTTCTCCTCATCTGGCCTGTTTCTCCCCCAACACCATACCTCCCCCTACCCATGACCACAGTTATGCGGGCACCCCCTTGCCCCCTTGAGCTCCCCAGGCATATATTCAAAATATAGAAATTAAACAATAGTATAAAACTTAAACTTGCTGCTGGTTGCTGGTTTCAACAGGCACAGGCAGTAGGGTGACTCCTCTGTGCGACGCTAAGTGCAGCGCCAAGTGCACACTCAGCGCCACACTCAGCGCGTCGCCGAGCCGCGCTGCCGAGGCGCTGCCTCTGGCACGCTTCCCTTAAATAGGTACCTGTAACAGGGAGGAGCAGTTGGTTAGCCGATTGTAATGGCCATCAGGTGAGGGGGTAGCAGCAGAAAGCAAGCCTCTGCAGGGATGGATTCCTCCCCCCCACTCCACTCATGGTCCCCGCTGATACACTCTCCCCTAAGCTATATAAGTGCTACTGTGGGTCACAGTTACATGTTATGATGTGAAACTCAGACCCTGTTTCCCACTGAGAAGCATTGTAAATTATGATCTGAAATCTAGACTTGGAAGGACTTTGCAGGGGATCCATAATGTCCTAGGGCGGATCTACACACGAGGTTTTTGACATTTTATAAGGGTTATGAAAACTCTTTGGGCCACATGACGCACTCCCTATAACGTTGTATATCTGAGGTTTTTTAAAACTCACTTCAGTTATATACAACGGTTTCACTTTTAATAAATCGTTTTAAGTAAAAGAATGTGTCCTTCCTTACCGTTTCTGATTCATGGGGGCAGTGCTTCCTTTACTGGTGCCCAAATGCTTAGCAGTTGATTGGTGGGGAAGAAAGAGGAAGTGGACCAGTGAACTACAACACCCACAATTCTTAGCCCTATACTTGCTAGGGAATGACAGAGGAACTAAGAAGGAAGTGTGTAACTGAACTACAACCCCCACAATGCCTTGCCCTAAACTCATTGAAAAATGAAAGAGAAAGAGACAGGGCAGAACAGCATGTGACCGCACACGCCGCTTTAAAGACAGAAGACTGTTCTCCTGTAACGTGAGTACTCAGTAATGTGGCCTAAGACGTTTTAGAACGCACTTATTTGGAACGTTTTAAAATACAATTTAAAACGTTCCAAAGGACTGTGTGGATTCCCCCCTACTGTTGTACATGAGAATGTGTATCCAGCTGCACCTTTTATTTCCCATTGATAATATCTATGATACCTACAAATCTGCTAAAATGTGGATCACTTTTCTTCAAAAGCCTATATGCAGTATTCACATCAGAAACAGGAAATTGTGGATGTTCATGGCATTTCTTGAGAAAGATGTTCTCCTAATCATTGGAGACACCTTGGAAGGGGCATGTAAGAAGTAATGATGCCTTAACTGGGAACAATATCATATTTCTTTGAGTTCTCTGTCACTGCGTATTTTGAGGAGAGCCTTAAATTTTAAATAACTGTCTTTCCCCCACCACATAGAGCTTGTAAGCATATATGCTGGTCACACCATGAGGTTGCCTTTTCTATGGATCAAAGATGTCCACTAAAAGATCATTTCAAAGAGGCTAGTGAAAAGCGCAACACTTCTCCCAGTAAGAAAATTAACTGGGAAGAAAAGTGCAGTCCCTGTAAGTAAAGCTTTCCTCCTATTGAATGGTATTATTTCCAAAGAGGCAAGAATTGAATATCATTAAACTGTTCTTTGTTCCTAACAACAGTGCCTTAGCAGTAAGGAAGAACAGTCACCTGCTTTTAAGGATTAAAAAGCCCCCTGTTTCCTTAGAGAACACCAGAAGGTTGCATACTTGTTTGGCGACCTGATGTTTGAAACTTATAAGCTGTGAGTGCCTGCTCCGTAGGTTGTGAGATTTCCTCTTGCACTGCACCTTATTATTAAGAATGCACTTTCAGGTTTGCAATTGTCATGCTATGGCAGTGGTAATATCAGCTGCATATTGGATCTTTTCCATTATCTACCTAACTTATGGCAATCAATAAAATGAAAATGAATCCGAACTCATTAGCGGGCTGGCTGTTTGCTATTTGCAAGGTTGTAGTATGCAGCCTTTCCTGAAGTGCACGAAGCACGATTTATTATTTACAAGTTGGCATGGCAGAGTGCATTAAAATATTGTAAAAAGCATTTACAAATAGATTATGGCCGAGAAAGTGAAATCTATCTCAATTGAAATCTGTTACTGTGCTTTGCATCTCCTCCTCCTCCTCTTTTTTTTTTTCAAACCTGCCACT
This sequence comes from Anniella stebbinsi, assembly GCA_029215795.1. NCBI lineage: Eukaryota > Metazoa > Chordata > Lepidosauria > Squamata > Anniellidae > Anniella > Anniella stebbinsi. Next base: position 222,503,615 of record JARDYH010000001.1, read on the forward strand.
CTGCAGTCCTTAAATGGAAGAAACTTTTGTTTTCATATTGGAGGATTTGACAAGAACCAGGCATTTCCCCACCTTCTCCATGAGGCTAACATAAAAATATTATTAGCAACAAGCAAGCATTCATGTCATCAGGAAATCAAGATGTGAATGCTTGAACATGCTTCTCCAAAGGTGGGCTCTTTAGACTATTACTGGGAAAGCAATTTATTCAAGCCAAACACGCTTCCCACACATTGTTAACAGTGGTCTGCACTCCAACTCATTTAACAGCTTTTTAATTCAGTAGCTATTCAGTTTTAATAGAGCCATTTCTTCATCATTCTGCATTAAGTGATAAATGGTGCCAGGACACGTGATAAATTAAACCAAAAGGAACCATGTAAAGTCATGTCAACTCGAGGCATTAACTTAAAAGGAAGAGGCACCTGTGGCAGCCACCAGAAGGCTCACAGGCCGGAAGAAGGAGCCGACTGCCTAAGAATAAGGTGCAAGATAAACGTTTAAAAATAATAATAAAAAAATACTGTTACCTTAAAAGCTCACTTCTGCCAGTGGAACTTGTCAGTCAATATCAGTTGTAATATTGACACTGGGATTGTCCAGAGGACTTAAAATAATAACAATAAAAACAATAATATGCAGTGCACTTCTGTGCTGTTTTACCCAGAAGCAAACTCCACTGATTTCAATAAGACATATTCCCCAGTAATTGTGCACAGGATTTTTTGTTTGCCGGAAAATGGTGGTGGTGGCGCGCGTGGGGGAGGGGACAGGGCCCCAAAGATGATTTTTAAAAAGGGGTAAAAAAGGGAAAAAGTCACACCTAGCAGATCCCCACTCTGAACAATACTGAGAATTTTCACCACCAGCTAGACTGGAGGAGCCATTTAAGCCCATTGCTAACTGCACTTCGTGGCTGTGGCAGGATCACGCTGCTGTTTTAAAATGCTTTAAAGTGCTTTGTAACAGTAGTGACAACTGTTGGGGCCCAGGACACACTCCCAAACAGTTGTCACTACTGTTACAAAGTGCTTTAAAGCGCTTTAAAGCAGCAGTGTAGATTCGCCCTGTGACTAAAAATCACAACAACAACAACAACAACAACAAAAACCCTACACACCTGGCTCCTCATATCCAGGGGGCCTTAGGACCTGGATTTCTTGAACTGGAGCCTTCCCCATGCTAAATGTCAATCCACTTTTGAAACTGAGAGAGACCTTGCGATGGGGGATAGCTGGCAAATCCTGCCCCTGCTTCCCCTCTTCCCATTTCACAGCCTGGTTCACCATGAAATGGGGACCAGTTTGGAAATTTGTTGGGGACTGAGGGGAGTTTTTCCTTACTCTGTGAGGATGGCACCACCATTTTAGATTTCCCAGATTGCCCATTCTGAGGGGCATATTGTAGAAATGGTGGCCCACAATGGTGCCTGCCATTTTTTGTTTCCATTTTCTCTCACATTACTCCTGAGAATGGGGCATTCTGGGAAATTAAAATGGCAGTTGCTCGCAGAGCAGAGCATTGAAGAACTCTGATAAATTTTGTACCCCAACCCCTCAAATCTGTAGGAAGAGATGTGGTTTTGCCTGCCCTTTAGTCACTGAACAACCATCACTCCCAAATTAGGAATGAACTTCCTGTAATATGGCATGAAGACCTGCTGGTCAAAGAAAAGAACTCAAAACCCCAGTAGATATGCTTGAAGCAGCTCTTTGGATCCTGGCCTTAGTATATAAAAGCGGATTCCTAGGAGTTTGATCTACAGTGACTAAAGAAATATAAGGGACTCCATTACTTTTTGAAACACAATCTTTTTGTTTGATCTCTGAGAGAATAGAGTACTCTTGACAATGATATAAATACATCAATGCTGTGACATTGGATTAGGACTTGACATAGGATTAATACTAGAGCTGAGCCAAATATTCTCCAGTCTCAATTGTCACACAGAACCTAGCAATTTTGCTGGAATGGATTCCTCCCCCCACAAAAATTATATATTTTTATCTCATTTGGTACTGTTGTTTCCCCTGTTGGCAGCTTCCTCCTCTTCTGTGGGTTAGTCACACCTGGATTCAGAGTTGTGGGAGCTCTTATTTCAAGTTCAAACTCATGCTATACACCACTGGCAGATTCATCCTCTGAGCATGGATCCTGATATATCCAAAATGTGTCACGACCCACATACAAGAGGGAGGCTTCAACAGGTTTGGAGGATCCTCAAGATTTGCAGAACTACAAAAAGTTTTACGAAAAAAATCACAAGATCAAAGAGCCCAACAAGAACTGAGAATGCTCAAAGGACAGTGGCCATGGAATCCCAATTGATTGTTGAGAAGAGAAGAATGGAAAACTGGGAGATGAAAGGGAAGTGGAATGTAGTGTCTGAGAAGAGGCCATGGCTGGCTGGCTGGAACCCTGAACAGGAGCACTTTGTTGTCATAATATTACCTGATCCAAGCCCCAGGAGACCTCCTCACAGTAAGAGCCATGGGACCCAACCGAAGACCTAGAAAAACCTGCTGGAGTCCCAAAGCAACCTAAGGTGCCTTGTTTCATGGATGTCTCCTCTGCCCCCTCCAACAACACTGCCAATCACATATGGAGCCCTACCTCAGTCCCTGATTTTCCCCTTTTGACCCCTGGGCCTGAAGAGCATCTGTGGTAGCGAACCCAGTGGGAAGCTTGTTTGACTGCCAGGAGGCTTTATCACCAGGGGTTGTCTTAGGAGGAAGGGTCTGCTTGGGAGAAGCGAGAAGATCTGCTGACAATAATGACCCAACAGATAACCAGGAAGAGGAGGAGATGGCAATGAGGCAATAAGTTTCTTACTTCCTTAGACGTCATCATGATGCTCCAGTTTCACTTCTGTGTCTAAAGAGCACGCTCGGTGAGATTTTTCAGAGGAGGGAAAGTGCAGTATTTAATTGTAAAATTGAAAGAAAACACATATTTTTATTTGTGCATTTTCACTGTTCCGCTATACCATAGTGACATCTTGAAGTTGTGTAGCAGAAAAGCAGGAAAGGAAATGCTCTTCATGTAGTGCTTGGATCTCAATTCTGCGATGAAACTCAAATTAGATACAGTGGCTTAACAACCAATCAACAGCCTTGTCTAGAAAAGCTCTTTATTCAATTGCATCATCTAAAGAGGGGGAGATGGAAATGGATTTTGGAAATTGTCTTGGGAACAGACCACAGGGGACTGATTACTGGATGCTAAGGGTCATTGCCAAAGCATAGGAAGCAGTGAAACATAAAACATGAATTAAGCCAAAGAGACATAATTTTATCTCAATGGTAGGACTACAGATGTGGTTGCAAACAAATGGAAAGACAAAACTGATCTCCCTCGTTCAGTAGGCTTGTTCAGATGACGTGCTAAGCCATGGTTAGGCTGCTAACCCTTTTGCAGCAAACAGTTAGCGAACATGTTTAAACCATGGTTATGTAGCCACCATGGTTAGGAATGGTTCACATGACACGCTAAGCCATGGTTCACATAACATGCTAAACCATAATGTTTAGCTCAAAATGCTTAATCTCTGCGGCAGAGTGTGTCATCTGAACAAGGGTAGCGAAAGTCTTTTGATGGCTTGACCATTCAATGTCTACTGAATCATTCTCTTTTAATCTGGTATTTATGCAGTTGATGGATGTGCAGTGGCTAGTATGTGTCTGCATTTCATATCTGTGTTACTTGCATACAGAATTATACTTCCGATTCGTGTGATCCAAAGAAGTAGACCAATGGAAGGGCTCTCCCCATTCACCCCTCCCACCTCCGGCAAAGAAAGAAGCACATTCCTTCTCATAGCCCTTTGTCTTGAACACAGGAAAATGAAATTTACTGCCCTCACAGTGCAAGGGGCCAGACAGTATACACCAGAGAGCCAGTGAAAGAAGCCAAACAAAACAATCCTCCTATATAGAGGCTTAAAAACAAAGTATACAAAGCAAACAAAATAAAACAGAAAATCAGTAATGCAACTCCAGATACAACTGCAGAGCTATAGCAGTTCTTCTGTTTGAGCAGGTGCTTGAATGGGACCAATGGCTCTGTTACTCCAGGTGTGGAATGTGTGGAATTGATAGTATACAATGATTGTGGCCTGTTTTCTTTTGTCTAAAAGATGCCATCCCTTCCTGAGTAATCTTCCTACAGTGACAGCCGCTCCGGTTACACCCCTCCGAGATGAGTAGAGTGAGTCACTGCATTAAAGGCACAATCCTTTGCATGCTTAGGCAGAAAAATGTCCTACAGCTCCCAGCATGGCTTGCTGGGGAATGCTGGGAGCTCTCAGACTTTTTTTCGGTCTGGACATGCATAGGACTGCGCCTTAAGTTATTTATAATTTTTGTGTTGATAAGAGATTTCTCCCCTCAACACTATCAACGCACGCCCTTCTCCCTCTTTTCCTTGACCTGACATGAAAGCTGGATATGGTACCTATTTGTGACTATTCCCTTTGTTTTCAGAATCTTCCTCCATCCACACTTTCTATTAGGTCTTGTTTTGTGACATCACCCTGTTAAGGAACACAGGAAACTGCCTTACACCAAGTTAGACCAGTAGTCCGTATTGGACAGTACTGTCTGCACCAGGGCTCCATGGGACCACCTCACCAAAACAATTATGATGGTGATGATGATAACAACGCAAACACAATAGTATATATTGTAGCAGCTACAGAGCACTAAAATGAGCAAATTTAGCATGTTTCCAAGCCAAATTTGTCCATTCTAACGAACCCCAGCTGCTAAAGATGCCAAAAGGGTCAAATTTAATTGATTTTCATTTTTTTTAAATTATTGTTTTCTTCCCAGTGTGGCCAGCAAGGAAAGTGTGTTTGTATGTCAGGGGATGAAAATGGCCACTGGACCTCTCTCAGTTGCCCTTCCATGTCTACATGGTACATTCTGAGTTCAAATTTGCATCGTTGTGGATCAGTGGGTAAAGCATAGCCAGTGTAAAAGTCCTCACGCTCAAGGTTTTTAGTGAAACAAATCAATTAACTTATTAATGCACAATGACTGGAAATAGTAGGATCTTCATACAGAAGGTATAAATTCATACCATTGCTAATGATGGAGAGTAAATGGCATAAGGAAGCAATCAAGAAAGAAAGAAGAAAAAAAAGAAAGAGGGCTGGAGGATAAAATAATAGAGGAAGTGGAACAGGGTGAGATATGTGTTCTCCTTTTCTAAAAGTGATCCTAAAGCTCTTTGTATATTAATTAATAAATTACTCAATTAAAACGTTTGTATCCCACCTTGTATCATTGGGGTCTCAGGGCAGCATACAGAGAAAATCAATTCAAACGGTATAAAGCAATAAATAGTGGACATAGCTAAAATGTATTAAACCATTGACAAGCTATTGATCAGAGAGGGAACCATCTATGTCAAGATTTATTCAATTTGACAATGAAGCACACGGGCAGGCATGTTCTTCCACTCTGCATAGTCCAGAATCTTTCTAGGGAAGACTCTACAGTGCTTCTTTCATTATCTTTCTATTCCTTCATAAGCACATTGCACATCACCTTCTTCTAGAGAAGCCCCAAGTCTGTTAACATCTGTAATCATGCATGCTGCTGTTCCTTTGGCATTTTAGTATTCATTGTCCTTATCATCAAGCCAGATGCCAAGATCACACTTTGGCTGCCATTGAAATTCAGCAGAATTCCAAGCAGTTTACACAGAGCCAGATTTTTCTGCAGCAGGTATCCATCTTGTTCTATCATGGCTGGTCTAGAACCTGCAGAATCCAGCGGTCCCTTGGGCCGAGAGGGAGAAACCAACATACGCTGACTGGAGATGACAATGATTAAGCCTTGGCCTCTATTCAAAGCATGTACTCTATTACCGAGCTACAGCCCTTCTGTAAATTCTTAAGGGGTAAATCCAGCTTGCCATTTTTACATGGTCTACCCCTGATTGTTATTCAAGACGTGATCCATTTCTTACTATATCCATTATTCTTTGTCCATGACTAGGCTGCCATGTCCCGATCCCTTCCCCCAAAATCTTATACTTAATTAAATAGGCACAATGGCACAAAAGCCATTTTAGTGACTAGTCTCATTTTATTCTTCCATTGGTTTTTTAATAATGTTTTATTAAAGATTTTCGTATATTCAATATACCATAAACATTATAACATAGTGTAATCTAATATATTATAATAAAATATAACTAACTACCCCCCAAAATAAAATAAAAACCTAATTAATTAATGGAGTGAAGCTTATTTCCCTTATTTCCTTTTTAAATTCTTGGTATTACTATACATTTACTATAAATTTATTCTATATCAGAAATTTCATAACATGTATACAGTCCATATTTCCTTAGCTATGTTTGGCATACATGTCAGCAACTCAGAATCTATTGTGTGTAAAATGAATTTCCACCATAAAACTCTAAATGCTCATGGCTCATCTTTGCCTTGTAGTAATAGTAACATATGTGTTATTTTTTCAAAAATTGCAGTAGACCATATATTCTTATACCATGCCTCTTTGTTTAGGTGATCCAAATTTTCCCACTGTCATACTACTGTATGTCTCTCAGCTGCTATTAAAAAGTTATTAGTAGTTTGGCTACAATAGGTTCATTATATTATTATTATTATTATTATTATTATTATTATTATTATACAAGGCTAATAAAAATCATTCTGGAGTAAACTGAATATATTCCTTTGTTATCTGTAATCATTCATGATGTACCATATGCCAAAACGGTTGAACCCGCAGGCATTCCCAACAGAGGTGATAATATGTGCCTCTGGTGGAACACCCCCTCCAGCAGACAGAATTCCCATCTAAGGTGATGTGAGCCATTTGCACTAGAGTTCTATTCCATCTATGCAGTGTCTTCAAAGATGTTTCCTTAATGACTGCTGCGACTGATTTGTAGGGTTTTTGCAACCAAAGTTGATTCCATTGGCTATCTGTTATATTAAAGCCAAAGTCAGTCTCCCATACCATTTTCAGACCCTGGAGAGAACATGTTTGTACCTCAACTAAAATACTGTTCAGAGACAATTCCCTTCCCTGTGAACCCAGTGGAGAGAATAATTTGTTCAGTTGCTGTTATTCTTCTATTGATCACTGTGGGTTACACAACCCATGAGCTGTTGTTAGATTATTTGAAGGTTGCTTCCCCCTCCAACAAGCCATGCCACCCAGCTTTGGATGATACAACAAGCTCCACCTGGGGGGGGGGGTAGGCAAATGGCGCATGGCAAGCACTGTAATTTAGGGTGACCAGATTTTAAAAATCAAAATCCCGGTCCCCCCCCGCCCCCCCACCCAAAACAACCCCCCCACCAAGCCACCCCCCCAAAAAAAACCAGCCTGGACCTACCGCCGGGTTCCTCCGCCGCCCGCGCTGGGTCCTCCACCGCCCGTGCGGAAGAGGCGGGAGAGGGCCGGATCCGGAAGTGACGTAACCGGCCCTCTCCCGTCTCTTCCGCGCGGCCTCTGGCCTTTCTGGGGCTCGTCGTGATGGCGACGAGCCCCGAGGAGGCCAGAGGCCGCGCGGAAGAGGCGGGACTGGGCCGGTTACGTCACTTCCGGATCCGGCCCTCTCCTGCCTCTTCCGCGTGGCCTCTGGCCTTACGAGCCCGGCAGCAGCGGTGAAGGCGGCGGAGGAGCCCGGGAAGCGGCCGCCCTAGCAGGTAAGTGCCCCCCTTCGTGCTTACCTGCTGGGGCGGCCGTTTCCCGGGCTCCTCCGCCGCCGGGTCTACCGCCGCTCCTTGCTTGCTGCCACCGCCGCGTGACCCCCCCGCCACCCCGGTTTGCCCACCCCCCCCCCCCGTTTGGGCCGGTTTGCCCCTGGATTCCCGGTTAGGACTGGGAAATCCCGAGCCACCTGGTCAGCCTACTGTAATTTAAACAAGCCACGGTGGCTTATTTAACCCATGGTGATTGTGCGAACTGACCCATTGAATCTTGTATTATATCAAAGATGAATTTTCTACTTGTTTTTATTTATTTATTCTAAAATGTATGGTACATTTATGTCATTGCACTCCTTTCATTCATTCAACTTAATTTCTTATTGATCTTATGCGTTAATTTATTCTAAAACAGAAGCTAAACACATCCATGTTATAGCTCTGGAAAAAGACCCTTCAAATTTCTCCTTCTTATCTGGGTTACAGGTTTTTTGGGCACAGAATGTGACGGGTGTTTATGTGCCTGGTTGCAATTGCACAAATGAAATGTTTATAAAACTACCAACACCTGCAATTCTATGAGGCAGAAGTAGGCACCAATGGAGAATGTTTTAAGAAAATAAAAGACTGAGGCCAGTGATAAGGACTACTGATATGGACACAACTTACAGAGCATGTTACCAAAATGTTGCATTTCTAAGACATCTGAGGATAGTCTTAATTGGTACTCTATTAAGCAGACACTGGAAGTTCTAATTGGGCTTTCAATAGCTGTGATCCTGTCTTTCCCAGTTGAAGTTTATCCACTTTGAAATATTGTAACTCACAGTACCAGTATCTGGATTCTGTTTTTTATACTGAGAAAGAGAAAACTTTGGCCTCTTGGCTGGAAAATCTGACCCCAGTATTCACAACTTGAAATGGAATCTTGCCTTTTTTCTTATTCTTGTTGGTAATATTTTTGTCCAGAAGAATTTCAGAAATGCATATTAATTTGGAAGTGCCACATATTTCAGTTTCACATATTTTATATTGCAGATCATTCAAAGGTTATTTTCGAATGGTTATGCCATTCTCTGTTTTGACAGTTACAGCATATACAGTTTTATTTGCTCCTTTCTGGATCTATTTCCCCCTCCCCTTCCAACCACCACCACTTTCTTAAACTTTGTGTTACTGTCGCCTATTCATGGTAGTTTTGTGCAAGAAAATCCTGGCTAACTTTTTAAGTGTCCAATTCAGCTGAAGTTCATGCCCCTTTGTTCCTTCTACTTAACACAAGCTCAGATAGCCTCCAGCACTGCTCCAGTCTGGCCCCCTCAGGGCTGTGTACACCTTAATAGAGTTCCCTGTTAATCACCATCTCCTTCCAACAAGACACAAAATTGTCCCTTATGATCCCAGTTGTTCCTCTCTATTGCAGCTACTCTTCAGACTTGCTTTTTCTAAGAAGGTTACTAGAATGCCACTAAGGGACTTCAGTATTTTGTTATTGCATTTAGGAGCACATAATCAGTTTTCTACTGTTACTGTTTAATCAGTCACTAATGTTAGTGTTGCTATCTCAGAAGTTGTTCTCTCTCCCCCCCCCCCCCCCCCCCCCGGGCTGGACACTATTTTGATATCTCCACAACGATATCTCATTATATTACAAATATTTGACCTTGCCTCTTGATCTTTGTCCTTTTGTGGTTTGAATGGAGATGACTGCATTTTAATCTGATGTTATGTCACAGTGTGCCACCTCACTGCACAATGATCTGCATAAAATGGCTTTCATCCAGCCAGCATGCAATCCTAATCCCACAGAGGCCACCTCCCTTAATGCCTTTCCTCATGATCAAGTCCCAGTGTGGAAAAAATAATGCGTCAGGAACTTTGGGGAGACTTGCATTTATTTCAGTGGGATTAGAATTTCACCCTCAGGCGCTTGGTTTGTCCTAAACCAGACTGACTTCTGGCACTTTTCACCTTTCTATTGACTTCCTCAATTCCATTTTCACATCTGCAAAAAATACTCCCCCCCACACACAATTCTGTTCATTTCTTCAACTGGGTCATTAGAACACAAAAAAGAAGAAACCCCCCCAGACTAGCTCCTAATGCTTACGGCATCATTCTACCTGTCTTTATCTACCTGTCTTTATTTTCTATTCTACACCCCCACAAGTGACCTCTTGTCTAAAATATCCAAGCCAGTCCTCTAGCCACCTTAGTGGCATTCTTGCTGACCTTTCTAGGTTAGATCAGAGTATTTGTAGCTCTGCTGGTCTTACAGAGAAGGAGTAAACTCTCTTTCTCCCCTACCCCTAAACACACTTAGCTCTGTATCAAAAGCTTACCAAAGTTGCAGTGAAATTTTGTCTACATGGAAACTTTTTATTACTTCTACAAAAGGAAGAGTTGCATGAACTTTTTCCTCGATGTAAAATAATTGTGGCATCAGTTTAGAAATAAGAGTTCTTTCCTTGTCCTTGACAAACAAGCCCTGAGTATTGGGCTATTTGGAATCAATGAAAAATACTGCCCTTGTTTGAATTTGCCCATACTATGTTGTGTCAAAATTATTTTAGGAAACCTTTTTTCTGCTCAAATTTAAAGATCTTTTTTTTTTCTTAGACCTTTAAATTTTGTTCACCATTTGTTGGCTGCTTTTGATTGGCTAATCAGTCTTCTTTGATTCCATCTTCTTGGACATCTGAGACAGTGACATTTTCTCTCTCTAGTCCATCCCACTCTGTTGCCTTTGGTGGTTCTTTCTCTTCTCTGGTCTCCCATCCCTCATCAACCACACAAAGTTCAATCCATAAGTCTTCTTAATCAATATTTTCTTTTTGCGCATTTGCAGGAGCATATTTGAGTTTAGTTACTACTTGCAGATAGATGTTTACAGTCCTTCCCCCTGATATCTTTGCCCATCAACACTAGTACTGACTACTGTCACTGTTGTCCATCCACAGTTTCAGGCAGAAATCTTTCTGGTCCGTTGCTACCTAATCCTTCTAACTGGTATTGCAAGGGATTGATCCTGGTTTCTACCCCTGAGCTATCCGTAGCTATCTTGTATCTATAGCAGTAGTCTCCTGTTCTATGTCTCAGAGTTGCCTTGGACTTTCCACCAAGGTTTTGGACATGCCAAGAGAGATTTGACTATTAATATAAAGAGTTTGTTTGCATTAAAGAAGAAGATCATTTAGGTACAGACCCAGAACACTGCCTGCAGGTGGCTGACAGTGGCAGATGGAGTTCATGAGAACATTGAGGGAGGGATAGGGTCACCTTGCAATTGCAGATAATAAGAGAGCCCTTTTTGTATGTGAGGGCTGCAGTGGTGGAACCCGGCTTTTCTTTCTTTCTACATAAAAATATTTAAAGCAAGGACTTCACAGAATATTATTTATTTATTTATATCCTGCCTTTCCACCAAAACATAGTGATCAGGGTGGCTATCAACAAGATGACAGAGACAAAACCAATTAAATTAAAGCAATCATAAAAATAAATATATTAAAAGCACGATTTAAACAGAACAATTTAAAAAATAAAAAGCACCCAAACCTATAGAACCTGATCCCTTCAGCAACAAACCAACTTACATGCCTTCCTAAACTTATAGAATTACAGTTCATGTTTCAATAGGAAATAAATGGAACCATTTCTCTATTGTTAGAGCTGTCATTTTTAATTGCTTTGTTCATCTTAGCGTTTCAAGTGCATTACAATGCAATTCTATGCATGTTTACGCAGAAGTACATCCCACTGAGATGAATGAGAATGATTCTCAGATAAGTGTGTATAGGGTTGCCATCTTAAATCAGCCCCCCTTTTTTTACTCTAGATAGTATTGTAAACTACAAGTGCTAAGGTTAGTTATATACAAATTTAAAGTAAGCAGTCTGCTAGAAAGGTGACAATTGTTCTCAACTTGATGTTTAGCAAGACACACAGTGGATGAAATCTCTGAACAGCACCCATAATTTGAGTAATGATATCCAGAACTGGGGCCAATTTGTCTGAGTGTGAATGCATTTCCATCAAAGATAAATAAAATTAGATGGAGCTGCCAAACACTTCCAATACCCAAACCTATCAGTGTGGAATATTTTATTTAGTCTAATTGGATGGTGTAAGACACCAACAACAGTTCATTGGATATTTTGCTTCCCATAAACCAGGCATGGGGAAGGTGTGGCCTTCCAGATGTTGTTGAACTGAAACTCCCACCATTCCTTTCTATTGTCTGTGCTGGCTGGGGCTGATGGGAATTACAATCCAAGAAAATTTGGAGGGCCAGGTGTTCTCCATTTCTGTCATAAACTATAACTTACATCATCATTATTATATTGACCCCATTCAGACAACACGCTAAACCACGGTAGTTAAGCATTTTGATCTAAACATTATGGCTTCGTGGGTCATGCAAACCGTGACTTAATGGCTCAATTTGGACAACACGTTAAGCAATGGTTGTTAAGTTAAACAACTGTCAGTTGGTTAGCTCAACGTGTCGTCTGAATTCAGCCACACAATGGATAAACAACCCACGGCTGGTTAAATTGGAGTTTTAAACAACTGAGTTAAACAACTCGCTTGCGAGTTGTTTAAAAGTTAGTCAATTGACTAACGTGTTGTCCGAATTCAGCCGCTTGAGGTGCATGGGTTAAACAACTGAGCTGAGTATGTTAACACAAAAGACCATAGAGGAGAGCGGCAAGAGAGGCAGAAAGCGGGTGGCCGCTCAGGCACGCTCGCAACAGACCACTGGTATCGCTGCCATAGCAACCAGGATGCCTGCCTCCCCCACCAGGCAGCCGGCATGGAGCTCAACAAGGGGCTGGCTCCTGCACGAACTCACGCAGGGTGCCCAGTCAGCTACCCAAACGGAAAGGGAAGCGCACCAGAAGGGCAGTACGGCAAAGGGGGGGGGAAGGGGGAGACGCAATAACCAAAAACCCCAGGCGCCCTGGAGCAAGAGGCAGCCCCCCCACACCAACTGGAAGAACTGCACTCCACCCGAAGCAGACCCCCACCGTACCGCACCGCCACTTTCACCCTCACTTCACCCAGAAGGACGAGGGCAGGGGAAACGGCGACCAGAGAGCGCCCCCTCATCTGCCTAACACGGCTGGACAGCGAGCCTTTGCCGGGCCCCGAGAATCCCATTGGGGAGCTTCGCGCCCGTGCGGAGGCGTCCTGGGTGTGTGAATGCATCAGTGCCTGGATCTGGCTGCTCTACCCCCACCCCCTGTGAGCGTCGGCTGTGGAGTTCCATCTGTGGACTGGCATCTCTCCCTGGCATGCCGCCCCTCTCCACCACATCCCCTTGGCACGTTCCATGCTTGGCTCCCTGGGGGTGTGGCCTTGGTCGTCCCCTCTTCACTGCTGTGCCTTCCAGCCGCCTCCTCCCTTCTCGGGGGCGACTGTCCTTTCCGTAGGTTCTGCCCTGGCATAGTGGTGCCCATGTGCCTTATTGCTCATGTCTGAGCTCTCTGCTGAATAAAGTTTTCTATGCCACCCCACTCTAGGAGGGAGGTGGGGGCTGGGGGGGGTGCCAACGTTGGAATTGCAGTGCTGGGCATGGGGTGCGAATGTTGTATTGGTGCTGCTGTTCCTCCTAGCAGCCTCATTGCCCGAGGCTGCTGAGTTCCGCCCACTGACTGAGGCAGCCAATGGGGTTTGGGAGGCGTGTCCTGCATCGGCTACAATGGCAGCGCCTATGGTTTTTGGCCGCAGTGTGTGCTGGGATACCTGCTGGAGGACTGACGGAGTTCGGTAAGCGGGGAAAATGGCGGCCGGGCTGTCAGTCAGAACCAAGTACGTTATTAACCACCAGGTGGTTAAAAATTCTTTGCAGCGCCTGCTGCAGCGTGTCGTCCGAATTGAGCTCACCTTTTTAACACACCGTCAGTGGGTTAATTCCCCTCAGTTGCTTAACGTGTTGTCCGAATTGAGCCAATGTGTCATGTAAACCAGTCCTGACTATGGTGGCTACATAGCCATGGTTTAAGCATGCTCACTAACCATTTGCTGCAAAAGGGTTAGCAGCCTAACCATGGCTTAGCATCTTGTCTGAACACTTGGCTGAGACACTAGCAGAGATAACAATCCCAAAATACTTTCCCCATAATAGTCTGTGTCTTAACTGCATTGGAAATTTGTAATCAATGTGTATATTAGGGAGACTGGCACTCTACTTTTAATTGGATCATCATTAATTACTCATGTTTCTCATAATGTGAAGCACACAAAGCATGGTAGCCATGCTCAAAACCTCTAGACTCTATACATAGTTGGATCCAGTATATATAGTTGGATCCATATATATATATATATATATATATAGGATCTAGATTTGGGACATGCAACTAGGCTGGCTGAAGTATATTTCCCCACCCCTCTTCCCAATGGCAGTCTCTCCTGGTCTCCAAATGGTACACAGAGAGTTGAATGGGGTAGGCTGCAGTGCAGGAAGAGGTGGGGTGGGTGGGTCCCAGAGAATCAAATGGGGACACCTTTGATGAGCAGAACTCATCCATGGAAGACAGAACCTGGATCCAGCCCACTGTATGTAAAACCCATTACATGAGTGACAAATCAAATATTGATTATTCACTCCCATAACCATAGCTGTTTTTTCTAAAGGAGGTGTGTGTGGGTGTGTGATTTTGTACATTGGAATAGCTTGTTTTTCTGTTTCTAGCAATTTTGCAGAATGGAATAAAGAAGACTTAGGCAGACATGGATGCATTTAAAAAGTAATAAGAAGGCTAGTTATAATTTTAAAATGTTTGTACTAGGGTTTTGTACATGGTTTGAATTTCCTCCCCCCCACACACACTTTCTTTCTTTCTTGATTCCACCCGTGGATTAAAATACCATGTGGTACCATTAACTGGAATGGCTTCAAATGGCCTTCCCAAGGTATTGTCACTCTGCACATTGAAAACTGTCCCAAAGATGGAAGTACTTAAACCTAATCTCTTCTGAGCACTATTTTCATATTGTCATGATCACTTGCAAAAGCACTGAAACCTGGAGTTTTATTTCATATATATATATATATATATATATCACAGTTGTTCATCACTCATGTAAGCAATCTTCCTGGATGAAGAAACACAGCAGATTGATTCCTACAGTAAAAGCGGAATTTATTGAACAAGTTCTCTCTCTTTTTTTTTTAGAAAAATTATTCTTTCAAGGCAGGTTTTCTAAATGATTGTTGGATGTAAAGACCCATCACTTAAAGTGACATGCAGTGAATATATTCTTTCAACATTTTCTTCTCCATCAATTTTTCATAAGTAGGGTCCGGAGCATTAAAAGTTGGACACAGAAACTCCAGTCAAATGACTGCATTGAGATTTTTGTGGAGCAGGCTTTCCTCTAAAATAAGACATTGATATTCAAACTATTCTTTGTTCATTTGACTAATGAGCCTTTTGTTAGCTTCATGTGCTAAAGACAGTGGCTCTTCAACTGCTTATTAAAAAGGTCTGTCTGGCTGAGTGACTTCTGCATTAATGATTGAAAGTCTTCTTTAAAGAGACATAGCTGTGAAGAAGTGACTAGACATCAAATCCTTATTCTGGTGTTAAAGCATCTTCTTCTTTTAAATGATATTCAGTGGTGTGGAGATGGCTATGGTCCTTTGAAAAAAAACCCTCTAAGATGTGCAAGGCTAGACTTTTTTCCCTAGCTGTCACATTTTTAAAATTATTTTTTGGGTAAAGATTTTTCTAAAGGAGAACACAGCAGAGGTTAGGCAAGAAATGTTTCAGTAAGCTCGAGGTAGTAAAATGTACACAGAATGCTCTGGCTAACCTTTGAAAAGGGGCAAAAACGTTCTCTCCTTTATACAAACATCCAAGAGGGAAAATATTTTCATACGGTTTCATAAACTATCATTAATTTTCCAAAAAACAACAACAAACCCTTCTAGATCATTTCATATACGTACTCTGTACACAAAAGAAGCACTCCATAATTGTATGACACAGTGAATCAGTGTGTTTTATTGGGTATAACTTAATTTAGTTCTGGTTATTAGACCCTTTAATGCTAAGACAAGGCTTATTTAGAAACGTCTGATAAAAAAAATATCATGCATTAAATTGTTAAATCATGTGGATACATCCCTAATAGCACAAACAGTGATTTATTATTATAATCATGATCAATTTCTTTACTGATGTTATGTGAAAAATCTCTACATCTAGGCATTCTGCTTAGGTAAGAATTGGACAATTCAGAAGAATTAGCTAATTTGGAAAGTTATAACTGATAGCAAGTCAGGAAAAAACATTGAATGTTTTACTTGGCATTGATACAGCAAAATTGCAATGTACATATTTTCAATTTATTGCCTATGCAGATCTTTCTTCTTTGGTAGCTGACTTTATATGCTGCACCTATCAAAGACCAATCATCAACTTGTATCAGTTGCTCCAAGTCCTTTCACCAGGTCCTATAGTAATTGTAAGGTATTGATCCTCTTGGCTTGCCATACCAGGAAATGCCCAAGTCAGGTGTTAGGCGGTATGGTTTCTTTTTAGCCTTGCCTGCAGTACTATTCTGCATGGACTCTTCTCACTAAGGTTTATTTATTAAAGTTGTAGTTGGTTTTATATCTTCTGTGTGCCCTCCTCTCTTTGATATACTTCAGTAATGTTAAGGCAACTGTATTGCAAAAGGAACAACACAGAAATGGGCAGAGTTGCAACTTCTATTTTCTTCAGAGCTGTTGAAGAGCTCAGGGCATATGGGCATTATCCAATTTTGCAGGAAAACAGCCCTGCCAGGTGATAGATGAGGCTGAGAGTGTGTGACTGGGTCAAGATCACTCTGGGAGACTGAGGCTTGAGAAGGGATTTGAACCAAGGTCTTCCTACACCTTAGATAGCCACTGTAGCTTATACACCATTAAAGGAACATAATGGAATGGGCCTGGTTCTGACCCTTATTCTGTTGGTGACACTCTTCAGGTGGTGACAAAAAAGGTTTGCACGCACACCCTCCTTCATGTACACAATATGTGATGCAATATGTGATGCCAGTGTTCTACTTGGAGACTCATAGGTCCCCTCTACAATGATTCGCTTTTGTGCCTGGTTAGGCGATTATGCGCATAATCGCAGAAGCGCATTTATGCCTAATCCCTCTGCACGAGAGGCGGCGAGAGGCGACGAAGCGCATTAACAGATGTCCAAAATGCGCTTTACAAGTAGTTAATGCGCATAAGCGCTTATTCACACAATCAAAATGCGCTTTAACGGATGGAGCAAAATAAAACTCGCGATTTAACGCGCATTCGATAATGCGCATAATCTGAGAGATAACGCGCCTCTACGCCCGATTTGCGCTCCGTTGTTGTAGAGGTAATTTTTTTAATGTGCCTTGAAAGAGCTTTAAATGCCTCTTGTAGAGGCACCTATAGTTGTAAAAGTCTGTTTCTACTAACTGCCTCTACCCATTTGAGGGAAATAACTCATGTGAATTGAGTAATCCCAGGTATAGGCTCAGTGGAGCACCTCTAACATACACTCTTTTATGTGTGCAGTCTGCTCTGTTACAAGAAAACTATCATTGATAGGGTAAGTATCTGAACTGGGCCATCATCAGCCTAGCTAGAAGGTTTCCTTTCCCAAACACAACATGCCATTGGGATCAAGTGAATCCAGGCTATAGCCTGGCACGATTTCAGTTTTTTCTCCACATGTAGTTCCTAAATGTGGAGAAGAGGGCAGCAGGACTGTGCTGCTGCACATGAGACCTGCGTATGTTGTTTGGACTTAGTGCAGGGGAATTAGAGTGACCAGATAAAATTCAGGTGAGGGCTCATGTAACTTTAATGGTTGTAGAGAAAAGGGAATTTCAGCCAGTGTCATTTGTATGCAATTAGTTCCTGGTGTTATTCCCTTGCAGAGCCCTGCCTTCTTTTGTATATGGTCACTCTAGTATAGTGCATGCACCTTTAACTGTTGTGATGAAGAGGGAATATCACCAGGAACTAATTGCATACAAATGACTCTGGCTGAAATTCCCTTTTCTCTACAACCGTTAAAGTTACATGAGCCTTGACCTGGATTTTATCTGGTCAGCCTAAGGGGAATGGGTTCTATTCCCTGGACATCAGCACTGGAAAAGTAGTGTGTGGAGCCTTCCAGGAGATTGGTACCCATGATCATGTAGGGGTCCCAAATGTGGGGGAAGCCAATGTCTAACCAACTGCTTGCATGTTTGTTTAAAATTATTTTTAGGCTGTCTTTAAGGGCAAAATCCTCTTATGTAGGTTGTCCTAATTTAGATATCTGCACAAGTGCCATGCATAATGTGACAGGAAGGTCAGTAGCTCAGTCCCACTATTATGCATAGCTTCTACTTATGAAGAATGACTGAACAGAGCTCACGACCCACCCACCCCCATGACTAGGCAGGGTATTTTCCACCGTACAACTTATGAGCCATGTTAGAAACCTATGCAATGTACTCCATTCCACATTTGCTGCAGTGTAATGAATTTTCTTGTTGTTGCCCTGTGGCTCTAACCTGGCATGCAGCACAGCCAGGGGTATTGCTAGGCCCTTAAAAGATTCAGTCTCCAGTCCCATAGGACATACATTTCCATAAAATCTGCTTATGCTACTTTATATGTGGAAATTTAGAAATGATTGCAAGGATTTATTTAAATTTCACAGGAGGTAAAGCCAACCAGTTAAGTACTCATATGAATAATCTCAAACTAAAATAAATTCTTCAGGGCGCAATCCTATCCAGACACCCATCAGCCTCCAAACTTGGAGGCTGATGGGCATCCTAAGCTGTATGGGAGGAGTGCAATGGTGATCTTCATCTCTACACTTCTCCTCTGCATTTTTGCTAGACTGGCATTTTTGCCAATCTAGCTAGGGCTCTGCAGAAGGGGAGAGAAGGAGGCTGGGGAGGACTGGGGATAGCTTGTATCCCCACTACCCCAGTCCCCTTCCTCCCTGCCTTTCCCTACCCTTCCTACAGAACCACCACCTTCCCCTACCCTCCAAGGTCGCCTTTGTGACCTTGGTGAGGCAGCTGGCATGGTTCTTTCTGTGCCGGGGGTGGGAGAGCTCGGACACTTAGGTCCAAGAACAGAGTGGTGTCTCCGATATTGGATCCAAGAATCCTAACTATCCTATCCCCTCCGACACTGTCCAGGGGCCATAGGATTGCTCCCTTACTTAATTGGCATTCTCTCCAGATCAACTCAAACCAGTGGACAAGTTTCCCCCCCTCCTAAGCTTAATTGACATGTAGGGGTAGGTTGTTTTTTTTTAAGTGGGGGGGGGGTGGTAACTGCAGCATGCTGCAACACTTCCCACCCCAGCTGCAAACCCCATTGAACACTGTCCTCTGCATGGCAGTTAAGCTGAGAGAAATAAACGATTGGCACCAATGGACACTCAGGGCTGTGTGGAACACATCCAGGGTGCTTTGAAATAGATTCGGGGCTGGGAACCCATTGGCCAAGATCCAGCACTTCCCCTGTGCACAACACAGTAAAAACAGCACCACATTTTACGCAACCACAGCTTGGATCTCCCTGTAGGAGATATGTGAAACGAATCTCCTTTGCTTTCCATGGACGTGTGCTCTAGATTTCAGCCTTTGTGTGTCATATCTCAACACTTCTGTGGTTCTATTAAGTGGTGGCTTGGGGTTTCTTGAGTGGGAGCAAACCATACAGCAAAAACCTGATTGTTAAGGTATCCGCTTAGTTCTCGTGGCAGAGAAATGAATCAGACATCAAATTCATTGTCCTCGCTACCTGTTGGTTTTGAATTCTCTGTGCTAATACAATACCCTAATCCACAGGAAGTAAATTGCATTATTTCAATGGAAATTATGTCCATGTAAACACGCTTGGAATTGCAGCCTAAGCGCTGTTAAAGGACTGTAGCTGTGTTGCAAACAAACACTTCTTTTTCAAATGATGTTTTTGCTCTGTTTTGCAAGCCACGTTAGCAATTGTTATAATCAGGGTGACATCAAAAGTAGGTATAGTTGGGCATTCGCCAAGGGTCCCGCCTCAGCAGCGGCCCACTGAGAAACATTGTTTGGTTGGGTTGGAAAAAGAAATGTAATTTTGATACTGCCAATCACTTCCTTTTTACTTCTAAGGTTTGATTATCAAATGTATATTTTTATTATTAATTATAATTTATTTAAGTGATTACAATAGTAATAGTAATCACTAAGTACAGTAGTAGTATTTTACTAATACTGGGCTACCAATATATTTCTAAATAGACGAGGCTCCCAAATGTCTCTCAATGTCAGGTGTACCACAAGTAGGGTTGTGCACGGACCCCCTGGATCGGATCAGGACCCGGATTGGGACCTCCAATTTTGTCCCGGATCGGATCGGACAAAATCGGAGGCCCCCCAGACATGATCAGGTCTGATCCCAATCCAAAAATCGGACATCCGATGTTTGGATCAGCCGCCATTTTTTTCCCCATAGACTTGCATTGGGGGAAAGAAAGCTTTCCCCCAATGCAAGTCTATGAGGAAAAAATGGTGGTGGATGGGTGAGGGGGGCCTAACTCCCTCCTCCCCCCCGGGGCTGTCTGCTGTGGATGGCCCCAGCAGGTAAGCCCCCTCCCCCGCGCTCCTTACCCCCCCCCCCCCGGGGCCATCCGCTTCCATCTGCTGGCGCCCGCGGGTGCCAGCGGATGAAAGCGGATGGCCCCGGGGGGGTAAGCCCCCTCTCCCTCCCCCTGCTTACCTTCCGTGGCTGTCTACTCCTGTCCGCCGCTGGCCACTACTGTGAGCAGACTTCTTGGCCTGCTCCTGAGTAGCGCTACCTAGGGGCAGGCCGCGAAGCCTGCTTGCAGTAGCAGCCAGCGGTGGACGGGAGTGGACAGCCACGGAAGGTAAGCACACCGTGGGCCGGCCTCCCCCCTCCCCCTCCCCCCTGCTTACCTTCCGGGGACGTCCGCTCCCGTCCACCTCCCCTGCCCCTGTTGTCTGCTTCCATCAGTGGGCGCCCACTGGCACCCGCCAATGGAAGCGGACAGCCCCGCCAGGGAAGCCCCCCCCCCCCCCGGCTGTCTGTTTCCATCGGCAGGCGCCCCCTGGCGCCCGCCAATGGAAGTGGCAGTGGGCGCCAGTGGGCGCCCGCGGATCCTCCGATCCATCTGATCTGGATCGGAACCTTTCCGGATCAGATCGGATTGGATCAAACGATCCAGCGGTGAGATCGGAAATTGGATAATTGTATCCGATTTCCCCTGGATTGGATTTGGATCATGGATCGGACCCGATCCAGTGCACACCCCTAACCATAAAGGCCTGGCCTTGTGGATTGAAAGCTGAAGAATTTGAAATTGTTTGAAGAAAGCTTATCATCTGTCTCTGTTTCCATGGGAGTTTGCTACCTGAAGCCTTGGAGTAGATAGTTTCCCTGGGAACAAAGAATGTTTGGAAAAGGAGGGGGGCACTCTTACAAGCTGTCACCCACTTTGTAGCATCATCAAAAGGAGGTTGAACAGTGCTGCCCTGTTGGCACATGGGTTTGATTTACTGGTCTGAGTACAGGCCTCCAGTCTGTAAGAGGGGGAACAAGTGTTGAAGAACCCTTGCTACAGATCATCTTTCGATGTTTGGCCTGAAACCCCTCGTTTTTGGATTCTACCTGTTTGGAGATTTTGGAAGCACTCTGTACATGCTCATTTGCTATTTGGACTTTGAATATCTAAGGATTGTGCCATGGAAAGTGCTCTGAGGCTTTTCATAGACTTAGACTTGTGTTTGCTCTGGATTGTGTGTGTGTGGCCTGCGAGAGAGCTTCCCCCGGAGCTAAAGTACGTGCAGGGGTAGTTTCCTAGGCCAACGAGGTTCAGTTCCTGGGGTCTTGCTTACTTTGGTCAGCTCAGCGTTTCCAGCAGGCTGGGTATGGTTAGTGCAAGATCGATATGTCTCTGCCGGGCTCCAGGCAGCCCTGTGCCTGGAGCCCTTTCCTTGGGCTCTAGCCATGTTCTTGAAGAGTCAGCGTATGTGGCATCTGGAAATGCTCAGATAGGATAGGGGCTAACCCTACACTTCTCTCCCCCGAGCGATTGCATAAAGGATTGCATCAAGACTGGAGCCTAAAGCTATCTGGCCTTTATCAGCTTTAAGTGGATATATGCAAAAATGAAACCGTCATGCTGTAACCGTGTGATTTCAGCAATAAAAAGAGTCTCACCGACATGAGTGTCTTGTCAATTTGCCAAAGTTTGTGAGGGAAAGCCTAGGGATGGACCTGCTCCCAACACTCAACAATTCCTTATATTTGTTCCAGTCAGAACCCTCCAGCCAATCAGCTTTCCATCACCACACCTCTGATCAAATTTAGGACTAATGGGAATGTTTAGAGTGTTCAGTTATTTTCCATTCTGATGGTTTCAGTTTTGATCCTCTCTTTCCTCATGTAAAGAAGAAACATAAAGTGGTTCAGCAAGCTTTTAAGAATATTTTAGGATGGATTTATTGCTGCTGTTCTTGCTGCTTTAATGCCATATGTAATGTATTGATAAGATACATTACATATGTAATGTATCTTATCAATCTTATCTTATACATTACATTACAGAGATACTCTGTATCTCTCTGTCTATCTATGCACAAACATATCACTAATAATTAAACCAATATAGGATGATCAAATGATGAAACAACAGCTGAAAGGAATTTGAAAAAGAAGCAAATTCAGGTTTTGAGGTGGGATGGGGGTAATCTTCTAGACATCTAAGTACACACACACACACACACCCTCAATGATATTTCTCATAGCTTTCACTTTGTCACTGAAGTAACATTGTTTATGTGATATTTTAAACTAAGTGCTAGAAAATTTTTTTTTTCTTGAGCCTTCTTCAGATGGATTCCTTCCTGTCCTTCTGTCCTTCTTCCTGCAAATGTTTTGACAAAACTACTGCAAACTGGCAATATTCATCTATTTTCAGTCCCACAGCAAATTAAAAGATTCTGAAAACCCATGAAGTCAATGCAAAATGAAATAACGGGCAGAGCTATATGCCTAAATTGAGATAGAAGCACACATAAAAATCCTGGGACCCACCATGTAGCTTGTTCCTGACTATAATTCTGCATTTTCTTGGGAACTAATCTATATTGCAATACCCACTGCAATACTCAGACAATGTATAAACACTGAGGATGTGTCAACCAGCATATTATATTCAGGAGGTGCTGCATGAATATATTCAGTATTTGGCTTTAATAGTAAAAGGACCAATCGGGTGAAGTGCTGAGTGTCTGGTGCTCACCTGGACAAGCAACAAGTGTTGCGGGTGCTGAGTAAGCATTGGTTGCAAATCAGGATTTGGTCCTGGACAGTCTAGCATTATACTTGTTTCTGTTTATTGACAGGACATAGGACACTTTCCTGGTAACTGAAGCTTTCTTCTTCTTTTTTTACCCCTTATAATTTTCTGCTTTTGATAGCATGGAGGTGAATTCTCTAAACTGTATATGCACAAGTCCTTCTTAGCTTTGTGTGCTTTAGATTTGAGATGCCAGTGTCTCTTTCCCATTAGGCAGCGATAAAGGGCAAATTAAAGATTGTATTTCTAACTGCTCCTAAGATGGAGGCTAAAAAGGTGGTGAGGCTTCATGGTATCTGTCACACTCTTATTCTGTACCTTTTTTTTTAATGAAGAAACTCTGTGTGTGCGTGTGTGTGTGTGTGTATTTGTGTATAATCGAAGCCTTCAGCATGACAGAGAGAGCGATGAGGGGAGCTTCAAAAGAGTTCTTTTAAGAGCCCCAAAGAGCAAGGATTGGTATATCTGTTTTATCTCTAAGCATCAGAAAGACTTTAATTAAGCTCTCTCTGGGTTCACGCGAGTGCAACAGAGCTTACACACCAGGTGGATTTTCTAAGCTCTCAAAACTCATTTTGTAATGATACTATTCCCAGAGAGTTGTCTTGAGTGGATCCATTGAAAATGTAACAGAGCATTACATGTATCCTTGCGTTGTTCAAACTTATGATAAATGACTTGTTTGAAATGAAAATAATACCGGGAGCTTTGTTGTAGGAAAGGGAACTTTGGCCGCCTTATTTCCAGTCGATGATGATTTATTCTGAATTTCTCTGCAAATTGAGAGATATGGCTTCATCTCCGAAGCCCTGTTAACATGACTACAGTACTTCTGGAATGGTTATCTATGCATGGTGCAGATTTCTGGCCACAGGTGCCACATGCTGAAGTAGTGAGAAGTTTTCTTGGGACTCACAGCAGCATGCCAAAATCCATTTGACACAGAATTCTGGGTTTGGTGTTGGTCTTCACACTTTAGCTACAGCCTGAAGTCAGCATGTGCAACAGATACCAAACCAGAAGTGAATCTATATGTATAGAGCTTTGTTTTATTATTCGTTTGTCTCACACTTCCTCCAAGAGGGTCAGGCCACCACCCCACATGCACACATGGGTTTCCCAAAGAATTCCATCTGTACAACAAACTTGTGAAGTAGGTTAGGATGAGAAGTAGTGACTGGCCACCTCATGAGTTTCAGCGGTTCTCCACATTCTGAAGTGCAGAAAGAGAGAGAGAGAGAGGAATTTCCCATCATCTGCTACCTGACCCTTTTAACCAGAGATGCCAGGTAATGAACATGGAGCCATCTGCATACAAAATGGCTCAATTCGGACGACATGATAGTCAATGGTAGGTTGACTAACCCTAACCCTCACGCTAACCCTAGGGGGCACTCCCCACACAACATGGTAATAAATAATCAACTGTGGTGTGGATGAGGATCAGCACTGAGTTGACTATGGCAGCATTCGGATGTTTCCCCCACACCAGTTGTTTATTGTGTTGTCCGAATTGAGCCAATGTGTCTTACCACTTAGCTGTACCTACCCACCTTAATCCAAAACTCTAATCACAACACCAAAGTGGCTCTATTAAGAGAAGTGCTTCCTGATGGGAGGCATGATGCTAAGGATTGAAGAGAAATTCATTTTGTCCAAATTTTTATGTGTACAAAATGTATATGTGAAGGAAAAATGACCACAAGAGTGCATAAACTAGTGAAAAGGACAAACAAAAACACAGTATGTTAGGAAAAACTCTTTTGCTGTGTATGTACAGATTAGAAATATGCGTACACACAAGCATAAATTAGGAGAAATGTTCATCTAAATGCAGGCCTGTTTGCTTTGGTTTTGGCTGATTTCACAAACTGATGAGGAAATGGACCAAAATGGACTTACAGTCCGGACAATGAGATATTGAGCGAAACCAAAATTGACAGAATGACTCTCCCTCCATGATGCAGTTTAACCCAATCAATGCTTACACAAGTATGTACTTTTTCATTAAAATATATACAGGGAATGACAGTGTATAAATGTGTCAAAAAAGGGGAAAGAAACCAAAAATGAACAAATGGGCTACCCCTAACACCTGAGTACCTGCTTAAATGAAAATATGAAAGTGGTTCTGGAAAATACCCAGGCTGAGATTTTGATCGACTTCCAAAGAAAAAGCATTGTGAACCGGCAAACATCCAACAATAACTCCCTACATTCCTATCCTTTATGTCCATAAGGCAGGAGTTTTTGATTAAAATATCCCATTTAATTTGAAGACGTATGACTTGTGAAATTATATTTAAATGAGGGCCTTTGAAATGGCAACCATGTAGGTAAATAGAAATATGCTTATGTCTTTAAAAAAACAAAACAAAAACACATGCCCATATTAAGGTGTTTTGAAATATTAAATTACTGCATCAATGATTGACTTCCATAGATGTTGTTAATGTTTTCTTTTTAATACTCTCTCGTTATATTTTAACGATATGGATTGTGATATCTCACTTGTATCTTGAAGCTGATGATAGCCCAAAGGTTTCCTACAAATATATACACCTCTTGCTGATATACTTTGCCACTAGATATTGTACTTGAGTAGCTGCTTTGCAAATCCCTCCTCACAAAAGATTAAAAACATCCTCCTATTACATCTGGAGATTTCTTTTTGTTAGTCAAAGGCATGAATATATTTAGTGGGGAAATGTATATCTTTTTTTTCTGCCTTAAACCAGAACGCTACCTTGATTCCTATTAAAAATTGGAATATTTAATGTTGTCGTTTCTTCTATGGCACTTTTTTTTGATACTGTGGAGAAGAACAAAAAAGGGTTTCAGAGAACATATAAAACAAAAAACTGTGTTTGAAGTATTATAATAAAACAACCTTCTTCTTTTAATGCTAAGTCCCTTTTTAATGAAGATCCTCTGGCAGCTCTTGAATGTATAACTAGTTTATATCATGGGATGAAGCTGTCTGTTCTGATGATTGACATGAGCCCACATTACAATGTGATTCTGAAAATTAGTCCATAGAGGTCCTTTTCAGGTACTTCTCAGAGTGAGAGCTGCCCTCCAACTACAGTAAAGCCTTTTTAACCCCACTCATTGGTATTCTAATCTGGAAGTGCTGTCCTGCTTTTTAAATAAATCAGGCATTCAGGCTAGTACCCCCCTTGACACATTACTTAGCCAAAGGATTCAAATGAGATTCAGGAAACATGCGGAAGAGCACAAAGGGATTGGAATATGCACAATTAATAATCACACAGTTAATTCATTTTTAATGCAGGGAGGTTTACCGAAAATTTCACATTCATATTTGTAACACAAAGTAAGCAGTTGCTATCTATCCCTATTGTTCTGCCCGAAATAATGTGATCTGTTTCCTTAAATATCTGTCCTATCCAGTGTTGTGAGTGTTGTGAGATTATATATACATAATGTATACATAATATACATTCATACACACACATACCCATTATACATCACACACACACACAAACACACGCACGCACACACACTCAGAGTAGGCCATACTCTGGAATAACATGATGGTTGTAATCTAGCCAGATGAAGAGAACTAGAGTTGCCCGCATTGCGTGGAACAAAAGAAAGGAGGGAAAATAAACAATGTGTGTTGAAAAGCACAACCTAGTGGCTGGCTACCAGCTATCTGTTTGCTGCATCTTTTTGGTGTCCAAATTGCACGAATAATAAACTGTTGTGGTAGTCCAGTCTTCAGGGGTGCTCCCAGATGGAGGGTTCCTAGAGCTGCCATCAAGTGCCATAGATAGATGATAGATAGATGATAGATAGATAGATAGATAGATAGATAGATGGAAAGAAAAAAGATGGAAGCAGTAGTGAGGAAAATGTGAGGGTTGCAAGTTGAAGATGTATTTAATTATTTGTCTGTAATATAATAGAATCTGAATATAATAGAATCTCTCAGAGGTTCACAACATTAAAATACAATATTAAAATTAAAACACAGCATTAAAACACTTCCAAGATGGTGGTGTCCTGTCCTCTATAAAATTCTGTGAATGAGACAGGGCAATTGCATTTGTCTAGAAACGCCCCAGGATTTGGCTTTGCTAGGGTAATGAGAGGTTTTTTGAGACATGGGCTACTCTAGTTAGCTACAGTCTCTTCCCATTTACAGTACTAAGCAGAGGATGAAAAAGCAAGAGCCTATCTACACATGCAGGGTAAAACACTTTGAAAACGTTTTGAAAACTGTATGTGGAGTGTGTCCTGGGCCCCAACAGTTCTCAAAACTGTTATAAACCGTTTTAAACCGTTTTAAAGCAGTAGTGTAGATAGGCTCCAAGTTTGAATGTCTTTCCCAACATGCCTTAAAACACATGAATTTCATGTTTATCTTAAACATGTCTCTGAGTGAATGAGAGGTAAATAATAAATAAATTTTATTACGGTCAACAAGACCAGCAAGTATAAAACATCATAATATAAAAGCATATTTACACATTAAATTTTCAATTAACCCTCCTGATAATATAAAAACATTTAATAATTGAATACATAGATGTTTGTCCAGAATCACATGTGGCACATTGTTACCATCTCTTTAATGAGCTACTGAAGATGTTGCAGCCCACACACTGCTGAAAAAGCACACCACACATAAAAGCTGTTCCGTTGGTAAGTTGCTTCCCTCGTGGCTAGGGCTGATCACATAAAGCAGCCACCAATAGTTGCAGCCTGGGAATTTCAATATTAGTGTGAAGATCCTTAATAATAATAATAATAATAATAATAATAATAATATATTTATTTATTACTCGCCTCTCCCTCCGGATCGAGGCGGGGAACAACATCATCATAAAACACACAAAACTGATTAAAAATACATAAAACCAATATATCATTAAAATACCATAAAACACCAATAAAACACTTAAAATTCATCTGAGTAGGCCTGCCGGAAGAGCTCAGTCTTTATAGATCGTTTAAATTCCTGAAGACTGGTAAGTTCACGGATCTCTCCCGGATCTCTCTCTCTTCATTAGGTGATCAAACTCAAGTTACTTACCAACATTACAGTGTCTTCCTGGAGTGGTCCATCAGCAAGACGTTTTTGGCAGGGCTCGCATGAGGACTGTAATTTTTGAACTGGCTCTGTTTTTCATCTGAAGAAACATTGGAGTGCAGCCTTAACCAGTAAGTAAGATTTGGGATGAATGGCAGATTGCATGGCCTGCATGTGGTACAGGTAGGTACAAAAAACATGTCGTAAGAATTGCAGGCCAGCCTGTAGATTAGGACCATTGTGCATTTCTGCTCTGAAGGTGACTTCTTTGTGTCTGTAACTTCAAATGTTCGAGTGAACAGCTTTAAATTGCAGTTTTAATTTAAGAGTTCATTCTAGGATATCTATCTATCTATCTATCTATCTATCTATCTATCTATCTATCTATCTATCATCTATCTATCTATCATCATCATCTCTATATCTCAGTGTAAAAATAAGATAATCTGGTTCCCCTTCCCTTATTTTTAAACACACAGAGGCACACCCACACCCACACCCACATGTTGCTCCTATGGAAAGGTGATGGTTTTTGTTTTTAATGAGCAGCACAAACAGAAACGGCCAAGCATATTTCATAGGTTGCGGTCTTGGCTCTTTCTGTTGGCATTGAACCTGTTTAGCTCAGCCACTCTCCATCTCTCTCCATCTCTTTCCATTACTACTGTGCAGGGAAGATCAGAACTTGGTACAGTACCAGCTCTTTTGCTCCTGTTGTTGTACGGTGTCATACTCTGGCCATTTTCTGCAGGACCGCGAAGCTGAGGTCGAAGACAGTACTCCCCCCATGGTGGTCCATGTGCCCCATCTCTTCCTTCCTGGCCTGTTCCCAGGCTTTGGCTGTTGGTCTTTGCCAGGCGAACACTCCATTTCTCAATTGGCCTCCTGAAGTCATTTTCCATCTGACTGTGAGCCACTCACTAAGCTCTTCCTTGTTTGGCAGAAGATGGTCTTGAGTAGGTTTTGCTTGACAAGCATATGTGCGATCAAAAAGGTCCGTCTCCTCCTCCGTGCTCATTTGCACCCATGCCATAAATCTGAGTGCTGGCCGAAGAGCTGATCTCATCAAGAGTAAATCCAGACCATCACTTTTCAGGCAGTTATATGGAGAGCGTAACCCTGGGTGTGTATTACCCTCTCTTCTTTGGTGAGGCAAGGTTTAAATGCTACATCAACAGATTTAAATAGACAGTTATAGAAATCAGCAAGATAGTCTTTGGCAGGGCACCCATAAATCTTCCCATTTAAAAGGTTTAAAATGTGCGCCTGCCTTTTTGTAGGATTAATTGATTGCTATGGGAAATGTTATTTTAGGAACTGCTTGTCTCCCCCGTCGTTTATGCTATTCTTCCAGATGAAGGGAGCTGCAGTGATATCAGTGGGACCAAGCACTGTAACCAACTACTTTTTCTCTTTGCAAGAACGGTAGAAGTTCAGTGCTTAATGCTGCATGTTTTGTCATCCAAAGGAATCTAGGTAGCTCGACACGTGGTCTCTCATGCTTCACTAGCATGCTCTTATAATTGAACTGTTCTTGGTTCCTAGGAGGAGACTTTTTTTTTTTTTGCAACTGCAAATACATCTCCATATTTTCCTGATTATGAAGTTGTTAGGGCTTTAATCCCTAAGTATTCGCATCCCTTTTGCACTCCTGTGCCTTTGGTTAAGTAGAGACAGTAACTATCGGTCCCTTGATGACTAAAATGCCAAACCACACATGACACCCTCTCTGCACTCCCTATTAAAATTTTACAGGTCAAAAATCCAAATTACCCACTTAATAAAAATTGTTCTTCATCCTAACTGACAAGAGAGAACAGGTCAATCTTTGGAATAATGGCGCAGTAATTAGAACCTTTGTAGTTGATAATGTGTGACTGTTAATCAATGTTTGGCTAATTAATCAATATTTTAATCATTAGACCTTTTAAATTTGTTTTAATGAGCATTTCCTCTAATTCCCTTGATTCTGTTGCTTCCAGTGCTTCTGGTCTTGCTATTAAATAGCAAAGGAAGCATTCATATGTGCAGATCTTGCTGCATTTCTAAAGCTTTGTAGTATATTTTGAGGATACATAAGCATAAACTGGAGGATAAGGAGCTGCAATACTTCAGCTGCAATGGTACATTTGTACCATGCATCCCATAGCAGATGATTTCACATTTGTCCAGAATGAAGTTTCTAGAGGTATTTTAGATGCCTTTTGATCTCTAGCTTCTTTTGACCTCCATGTTAATAGGAAGATTAGAAGCAGAGAGTGGATACAGCTTACATTCTATCCAAGGTCCAAAGTCCTGGGAAGGATTTTATAATGGGCGTTTGTCTTCACCAGTCATATTTGGAGAACCATACAGTTGGAAGGGGCTTTGGAGATCATCTAGTCCAACCCTCTGCGCAATGCAGTATCATTTATTTCTACAATGTGTAAAATGAAATCCACCTAATCTAGCCTGCCCCAACTTGGTGTCTTCCAAATGTATTGGACTACACTTCTCAATAGCCATGTTGGCTAGGAATGATGGAAACTGTAATCCCATGCATTTGTACGGTACCTGATTGGGGAAGGGTGATCTAACATTTTGACTAAAACTTTATAAAGTGCTTAACTGTTAGGGCCAAATTCTAGTTTGGAGGAGCTCTTGGGGGGCAGGGATATTCCAGTGGTGGGCAGGGCTGGAAGTAAAAGGGGGAAGGGCCAACGGGAAAACGGGTGGGCTGAAAGCACTAACAATCCCAGCATATTTCAGCGTAGATCTCTTACTGCTGGTAACTAAGTCTTAGATGAGGTATATCAACCTTTTCAAATGGGAAAGAGCACCTAAAAGCAGGAAAACCTGAGGGAAAATTTGAACCACCTGATGCTTGTGTCCCAGTTTCACTTCATGCTTGTGTCCCTCTTCATCTCCATTTTCCTACACTTTTGCAAACCTACAAGCTGCAGGGAGGAGGGGGCAGTGGTTGAAAATGGTTGCCAAGCGGGCTTGCCTAAAGCTAGGCTGACCATATGAAAAGGAGGACAGGGCTCCTGTAACTTTAACAGTTGTACAGAAAAGGGAATTTCAGCCAGTGTCATTTGTATGCAATTAGTACCTGATGAAATTCCCTCTTCATTACAACAGTTAAAGGTGCAGGGGCCCTGCCCTCTTTTGCATCTGGTCACTCTAGTATAGTGCCTGCAACTTTAATTGTTGTGATGAAGAGGGAATTTCACCAGGTACTAATTGCATACAAATGATGCCATCTGAAAGTCCCTTTTCTCTGCAACTGTTAAAGTTATATGAGCCCTGTCCTCCTTTTCATATGGTCAGCCTACTAAAGCCAAGGGCTCTCCCGGCTTTTTAAGCTCTCTGCTCACTGCCCAGAAGGCTCCTGGGAATGATCATACCTTCCAGTGTCCAAAAGAACAGAGAACTGTATGTTTTTGTTTTTTTTAAAACCTTAGTAAATGTGAGTTCAGAGGATATTTCTCAGAGCTGGCAATGTGGGCTCAGACATCTTCAGTGCAAGATGAACAACTGATTAGAAGAATTAACCTTTGGTTGAACTGTGAGAAGTGTCATGTTTTAAAAGTCCTCTTCACCTGTGAAGAAATAATAATAATAATAATAATAATAATAATAATAATAATAATGGAAGTCAAAGAACTATGGCATCAGGAAAAGGTCACGATTATTCCATTAGTCACCTCAGTCTCCAGCATCACATCAAAAAACTATACAGAAAACCTTCAGAAACTGGGCCTACCAAAATACATCCACACCAACATCTAGAAAGCAGTCATACTTAAAGCATGCTCAATTGTCAGGAAATTCTTGAATCTGTAAAAGATAGCATGACTTGGCAAAGCTCGTCATGTCCGTCTAGAAAAACTGCCATGAGCGAGAAAGAGATGAAATCATCATCATCATCATCATCATCATCTCTTCACATATTAGACTTTACACCTACAGAAACAGTTTAGAAGAACCATGCTTTAGCCTTGGGTGCTGTTTTTCTACCTCTTTCCCTATCTTGTGGGTAAGTTTACAACAGTGAAAGAAAGAAAGAAGGAAAGAAAGAAAGAGAAGGAGGGAGTCTGAGGAGAGAAACTGGCAGATGAAAGGGCTGGTGCTCATCTGAGATGCAAACTGAGATGAAGTTCAGCGGGGTGAGGGTGGGTGGTGGGTGGACTCATCTTGTAATGGCTTGGTAAGTTCCAAACTGGAGGAGTTTGTGCCTGACCCCCTTCCCTATTTCCCTATTTCCTTTGAGTCTCTAGATTTTGTTTTATGGCACTATTGAACAAGCTGGTCTGTTTGAAGCAACTAATAGGAACACAGGAACATAGGAAGATGAGTTACACTGAATCAGACGTAGGGTGACCATATGTCAGGAAAAAACAGGACATGTCAGGATTTTTGGTTACAAATCCGGGATTGGGGGGGGGGGGAATTATGAAATTTAAAGAAAAATCTGGATTTTTCCCATCCTTCCATCCTCCCCCCACTCAAAGGGCAGCTCTATTTTATAGTCAATGGGAAATAACAAAAATGCTTACAGCTCTGTCATTTTTAAAGATTATGAGATGAAACTTGGCACTTAGGTAGGGCTTTAGCAATGTCAAATTTGAAGCAGATCCATTTGAGGTTTTAATTTTTTTTTTAAAAAAACTGTCATTTAAAGAGATGAAACTTGGCATCATGATAGCTTTTAAGTAGGGCTTTAGCCGTACAAAGTTTCAAGCATATCTGTTCATCCATTGATTTTTAGGAATTTTTTAAAAATTGAGGTTTTAAAATTATTGTTTTTACAAAAAACACCCATCATTTTTAAGATAAAGAGATGAAACTTGGCATCATGATAGCTCTTAAGTAGGGCTTTAGCTATGCCAAGTTTCAAGCAAATCTGTTCATCTGTTGATTTTTAGCAAGTTTCAAAACAAAATTGAACTTTTAAAATAAAATAAAAAAAAAAAAGCCAGCCAGCCAGCAGCAAGTCCTGTTAAGCAGCAGCTTGCAGCAGAGTGAGGATACAATCAGAAAAGATATTTGAGGGAAGGAGAGAATGTATCACACAGAGTATAGCAACAAAGTACAGCAAAAGCTACAAAAGTAGGAGTGAGTGAAATTAATTTCAGATACATTGGATGTCTCACTTGTTATTTCAGTGATTTTAACATTAAGATGTTATGTAGAACAGATTGTCCTAATTGTGTGCTGTAAAATCAGACATGTGACCAAGGCTCTATGTTCTGGTGAGCACACACCCTTGGTCCTAGACGTGCCCCCTGGGGGGTGGACATGTTGGTGGGTGTTAAGGAAATGTTCCCAAACTCACAAATTGAAGAATCACCAGGAACAGGCAAAGTCCAATCCAACAGGTTTATTTCAGAACAACGTACGAAGGAGAGAGAAGTGGCACATGGGTAGTACCAAATCTCTCTGAATCACAAAGACAAAACTGTTTCATTTATCTCTGTTACAGGCTTTGATGTCACATACTACTCACCCCCTCCCTCCTATGATGGATACATGCCAATAAATGTTTCAACTAAACAATATCTTAAACCATAATAAAATAATATCCGGGGCATTTGACGCCTCAATGAAATTTATTGTTTCCTGATAACCTTTGATCACTGATACATGGTGGTATTTGGTTTACTCTAATGGCCAGTATTTTTCCTTAGGAAGAACTGAAAATGTTTACATTGTAGGTGCCATCTTGTCTGTGAGATTGGCTTGAGGGCTACTGAGTCATGTCTAATATACAGTCTATTCAGAGGAAGAGATTGCGAGGCTTGTTATCAGGAGAGGATGTTTTGGGTTATGTAGTTCTGTGTTTTTCCTCTGAAATGCTAGAATGTGAGGTGTGAACTTTAGCCTGGTATAGTGTTAAGTGCCTCTGCTTCCTCTTGAACCATTTCGTTGAGGCTTGAGGGAAACCAGAGTTTCAGGTTTTTGATTTTATATCAATGCCCAGATCAAAAATCTTTATCATGGGGACGCTCCCCTGGGGGCCAACCATGTTGTCCTCCTTTTTGGTTTCCAAAATATGGTCACCCTAACCATGGGTCCATCTAGCCTAGTATGGTCGACACTGGCTGCCAGCAATCGCTCTTCAGAGTTTCAGGCAGGATTCTTTCCTAGTCCTACCTGGAGATCCCAGGGATTAAACCTGGGGCATTCTGCATGCAAGGCAGGTGTTCTGCCACTGAGCTACAGAACTTCTATAACACACTGAGATGAAGTTCAGCGGGGTAGGTGGGTGGGGGGTGAACTCAGCTTGTAACAGCTAGGGAAGTTCCAAACTGGAGGAGTTTGTGTCTGAGTTTGTGTAATATCCATGTGGCTACTGTCAAGAATACTACACACTACGTACTTTAAAATAATTACATACTTACAAGTTATGCTGTGTCAGATCAAAGAGCTCAGCCCCCTCAAAGTGCCAATGTCTTCAGCCACCTCTGTAGTTGTGCTTCTATTTTAAGTTAGTTTCAGAAAAGGTTGCATGCTGTTCCAATACGAAGTTCTGCTTTCTTTGGTTTACAAATGCCTCTATCTGCAATTTTCTGATCACGTTTCTTTGATGCCCTACCAAAGACATGGGTTTTAACTGAATTTCCAGGTTGGCTAGCCTATTGCAGCCAGTAAGATTTCTCTCTAGTCTCCTAAACTCTGGCTTTTATTTCTCCTGCTGTTTGTCAATCTTCTCCACATTTTTAGATAGAAGTCAGTGAGGGATCGGGGAAATATCTTGTTCCAGACATTTAGAAATCCATGTTTACAGGAGTCAGACTGATCCGCTGCTTTAACTTAATCCAAGAGATGCTCTAAATCATGCCATTCAAGGAGAACCAATTCATTTGCTCTACACAAAATCCGATTCTCCAAATAATTCGAAAAGCTGTAGCGTTGAAGTAGTCTGGCTTTCTTCAGATTTGCAGAGACTTTCAAATACTTTAACTGTACTATCACATCCAGCTGTTTGGCTGATAATCAGAGTGTTTGAATATATTGGTTAATCTTTTTTAAAACCAAAAAAATATGACTAAGCACCCCAAATCAGTAGGTCTGGTGTGCACAGAGCACTCTGCTAGTAGGAGGAACTACTTTATTCTGTTCAGTGTCAGGCTATCATCCATCCATACATCTTGAGGGTATGTGTGTTTCTCTGATAAGCATTGCCAGATATTGCAGAGAAAGGGATAGCTGGGGATAGCATGTCTACGTTCTTCCATACAGAGATCATATTTGTTACTTTTTATTTTCAACTCATGGAACATATTTGGAATTGTTGCAAAGATAATACAGCTTCATGGATTCACCCTGTTTGATTTGTGTGGTTTGGATTTTCTTTTGTCTTTGATGAGCAGAATAAAACCCTTTTGGAAACTAACACAGTGGTGTTTTTTGGGTGGTGGTGGTGGTGGTGGTGGTAAATCTCTGTTGTAGCCAGCAGCTGCAATCCTAAAGACACTGCTTCATGAAATGGTCCCACTGAAATTGATGTGACTGGAAAGTGCCATTAGGAGTGCAGAGAACACTGTGAAGAACTTGCATGTTATGAACGCAATAAAACAAATACCTTCAGTGTTGTGTAAAGAAGGTCAGATAAAACCACTGATGATACAAGCTGAATGACTCCCCATTTGGCTTAGGCATTAGAACACTGAATAATCTGAAAGGAAGGCCACACCAGCTGGATTAACTATCTGGCCTATTTATTTTATTTATTCAATCCATTTAGGTTGCAGTCCTCAGAAGACATCCTAGTGGACATATGATTTCTCATCTCTGTTCCTCCAAGGAAATAGGTCCGACCTTTCAAGCCTCTTCCGTGAGGCTATGGAAAGTTCACAGCCAGTGTTACTTTGACATCAGTGAGCACAAAAAGGACATGTTCTGTGAGCATGCCCACAGAAGCTGGGGATCTGCAGATCCAAAGCCCTCCCATACCCTCAGAATGGAGGGAGAACTATGCCGGGGGGGGGGGAACTATGCCTTGAGCTGGCATAGCTCATAGTCTTCCCACTGATATCAAGCTAAGAAGGGAAGCAGTCAAAACAGAGGAAAAACTGCACAACTCATCTTCTGCAGCTGGTGAGACCCAACAGGACACTGGAAAGGTGGTTCCTCTGCCTCAGTTCCTCCCTCTCCTTACCCCTCCCCCTCCCCCATAGAATTGTTCTTCCCTAATCCATATTGTTGCGAACTGTCCAGAGGGCTTCAGCTATTGGACAATATAAAAATGTAATAAACAAATAATCCAGTGCCATTGGTATAGAGTAACAACACTTACAAAAGAAGTTTAGTGCAAGTGTAAGATCCGTTGGGTTGGATCCAAAGGTTCTCTGAATAGAAGACACCTTCCATCAATGGAAAGGGTCTTTTTGTGAGACTTTCTTTCATTCTGTGAATGAAAAGCCCTTCTGTTAGTGGAATGGGACCTTTGGATCCAACCCATTAAATGAAGCACAGCAAAGATTCATTCCATTCTTATCCTTTGTAAGATGTTTCCAAAAATGCCTAAAACATCTTAAATAATTTCAAATAGATATTTACATAGCATTCCCATTCACCTGTTTTGGTGGCAGGAAGGAGCTACTTTGTCCGTCATCACCACCTTTCACCTCTTATAGGTGAACGTCTGTTTGCTGGGGAACCATCCTCATTTCAATATATAACAACTTTTTGAGAATGCTGCATAGATATTTTTGTTATATTGGTCCTATTTAGATCTCCAGGTAGACTTCCCAGATACTACTGCTAGAGGGTTTCTTGGTTTAGAGACACCTGGGCTCTGATTTCTGCAGAGTGAGGCAGCAACTTCAGGAAGCTGGTTTTGGGTGTCATGAAAGATGAGGAATTTGTTAGGTATTTAATTAGGGTGACCAAATAAAATCCAGGTCAGTGCTCATGTAATTTTAACAGTTGTAGAGAAAAGGGAATTTCAGCCAGTGTCATTTGTATGCAATTAGTTCCTGGTGATATTCCCTCTTCATCACAACTGTTAAAGTTGCAGGGGCCCTGCCTTCTTTTGTATATGGTCACTCTAGTATAGTGCCTGCACCTTTAACTGTTGTGATGAAGAGGGAATTTCACCAGGAACTAATTGCATACAAATGACACTGGCTGAAATTCCCTTTTCTCTACAACTGTTAAAGTTAAATGAGCCCTGACCTGGATTTTATCTGGTCAGCCTAATTTAAGTTATTATTGTTGTATGTTTGCTCCCAGGAAGAGAGTGAGGTCAACAAGTCTGGGTTTGAAAACATGCAAAGCCTTATGTTTTAAAAATGTGTATGGTAGCTAGCTAGGGTGACCAGATAAAATCCAGGTCAGGGCTCCTGTAACTTTAACAGTTGTAGAGAAAAGGGAATTTCAGCCAGTGTCATTTGTATGCAATTAGTTCCTGGTGAAATTCCCTCTTCATCACAACAGTTAAAGTTGCAGGGGCCCTGCCTTCTTTTGTATATGGTCACTCTAGTATAGTGCATGCACCTTTAACTGTTGTGATGAAGAGGGAATTTCACCAGGAACTAATTGCATGCAAATGACACTGGCTGAAATTCCCTTTTCTCTACAACTGTTAAAGTTACATGAGCCCTGACCTGGATTTTATCTGGTCAT
Organism: Anniella stebbinsi; assembly: GCA_029215795.1. Lineage (NCBI taxonomy): Eukaryota > Metazoa > Chordata > Lepidosauria > Squamata > Anniellidae > Anniella > Anniella stebbinsi. The sequence goes on from JARDYH010000001.1 coordinate 222,541,338, forward strand.
CCTAAGCTAGCCCCACAGTGCCCCTAAACTGAAAAAGAATATCAAGGTGTATTTGAATGTGTGTGTAAACTAGCCATATCAAACAACACAGAGTTCTCCAAATCTAATTGGCATACAATGCATGTCCCTAGAAAACAAAGATTAAAGAAATAACTATTTGGTGTCCTTGGAAAAAGGAACCTACAGAATTGTTGCATTTTTAACAAATAATAGAAAAGAAAGGCAGACAGTGGAACACACGGGGAGAGAGAGAGAGAGAGAGAGAGAGAACACTGTTCCTTGGCCACCAGGGAAGAAATTTTTAGTTGCTCCTAATTATTTTTCAACTCTAGATTTATCAACTGGATTTCTGGTAAATTCCACTAGATGAACAAAGGTTTTATACTCATGTAGAGAGATGCTACTTTCATGGCCTGCCTTTTGGTTTAAAATTAGCAGCTAAAGTATTGCATAGGAAAATGAAGCAGAAACAATATAGTTTACAATGGTTTAAAGATATTGTTCATGTTTAACTAGGGCTAAGATTACATAAAGACTTTGAGGTGGTCATCCACTTTGGTTTCAATATTTACATGTTTACAGATATTGAGTTTGGGGAATAGAAATATTAATGATTGAAAACTGAGGCAGAATTCAAACACTGGAAAAATTAGTGTGTAAAACAAACAATAATGAGACTGATTTCTAAAATATATGATAGTTTTTGCAAGCCAATGAAGGACTAGGTATAGGTAATACATTTAAGTTAAAATGAGAAAATGTTAGAAAGAACATAAACTGTAACAATGGCAGTTTATCTCCGCAGTAAACATTAGAGAAAATGATTATAAGATTTTATACCAGTGGTATTTAACACAAGCATGATTAAAGAGAATGTATAAGAATGGGATAAGATGATGTTGGCGATGTACATAGGAACAAGCTGTTTTTTTGGCATATTAGTGGTCATGCCCTAAAATAGCCACATTTTGGAGTAAGCTAAAAGATGCAATTCATTTAATGCTTGGCTATAAATTCACATTTGAACCATTGGTTCTAATCATTATTAGGGTATGTGAAAAGATATGAAAAGGAAATGCATCATGAAATGGTTTGGCATTCATTCACAGCTGCCAAAATACTAACTGCTACTAAATGGAGAAGTAATGAATGCTAACTGCTACTTAATGGAGAATACTTCTCCAGTAAGATATGGCTACTTAATGTTTGGCATATTGCAAAGCTGGCATTTAATGTCATTGTATGAATGGATTTTTAAAAAATAAATACTGACAACCGCTAATATGTGTATTTACTTATAGTGTTTTATTAGGAATTAGGTAATAGCATATTAAGAAAATCAAGATGGGTATTTGTAGGGAAGATAAGAGATGGGTATTAATTGCTATCTGAATAAAATACTATTAAGCATGTATTCAGTTACATTAGTGGTCTGTGAATATTTGGATGTAATATTATATTTGAAAATGTAACACATATTTGATGTTAGTTGGTGAAATACATAATAAAATATTTTTAAAAGGAAAGTGAAGTAGATATATGAAAGACCTGAATATCCAAAAGTGTGTGTGTCTGTGCATACTATGGGTATTTTTACTCTGTCCTTCAACCCTCCTAGGGCAGTTTGCAAGAAAGATTAAGGATGAAGTTCTATTGGAATGGATATTGAAAATGAAAACAGTGAATGGATTTAAATATGAAAACTCGAGTGAGATCTTGTTAATTAAAATGTTTTTTTCTTATCACAAATGCATTGAACAATTGAAAACAGAACCAACAAATTCTTTTTTTGCATAAATATTTCAATGAGTTTTTATGTGACACTGAACAAAGTGTTTTATATAACACTGGAAGACATTTTTGTCTTTCCCCTTTGAATCTGATGCCAATCATTAATATTTGACATGGTAGTATATTTTGTTCTTCCATTTTGTTATTGGACAAACAGATTCAAACTCTTGTTTTTATGAGACTAATTCATTACATTTCATTAGTTCAGTGGTAATGAACCAAAACAATATCATTTATTTTTATTACTACTAGGGGCTAAATCACAGTGTTTTATTCAGCCAAATTGAGGCAATGGCTAACTATTCTTATTGTCAATGATATATTTTTCTTCAATAAGACTCTTAAATCACATGATAAGTATTGTAACTTCTAAGTTTAAAATGCCTCCCCAATAGCACAGTCAGTTTTTATTTTAAATGACTCATGCAGGTCAGTAGACTTCTGCTTGAGGACGTAATCCAGCCTGTCATGGCTGAACCTGACATCAGCTAGGATGACTTGTCAGCTGAGGAGCCTGACCTGGCAGAACATACGCTCCCTGTGGGCTTCCTGATGTTAGTGAGACCCCAGGCACTTCTGGCATCAATGCATAAGATGCATCAGGCTCTTTTACCACAGCGGACTCTGAGGAACCTCCAGATGGGCCTCGTGAAGACTGTACTGTGGCCATGGCAGCATAGAAGGAAACCAAATGCCCACTCAGTTCTGGAGGGCATTGGCTCCAGAAGATGGAGGCACTTATTTTTATTTATTTATTTATTGCATTTCTATACCACCCAATATCAGATGCTCTTTGGGTGGTTTACAAAAATTAAATCATCAGTAATGGTCTTCTAGGGAAGAACAGTACTCCTCATGAAGAAGACTCCTCCCAAAATGCAGAGCAGCTGACGTAGGTGAGATTCTAGAAGCTCTGGCTATATCCACTTTCATTTGAAACTTGATAGCTGCTGGAACAATGACTTATTACCAGCCCTCATTTCTCTAACCTTGTTCCATGACTGAAACCCTGTGCTACTTAACTTTGGACTCTTGCTCAACTCTGCCTCTTGGACTGCATTTGTGTTTGACTGCTTACCTGTGTTTGGATCTTGGCTGCTGTGCCTCTGACCTTTCTCTCAGAACCCTCCTTCTTGCCTGGTAATACTGCGCCTTTGACCATTGTCTGTTCATAGACTACTCCTGGCTTGAACTGCTTTCTTGCTGGACTGAGATCACTGTGCTTGACCTTTTGCCTATTTATTGACTTCCTATTGAATTTGCCCCCTTAATTTGTCCTAACACTGACCAGCCACAGCAGGACACAGCCACATTTGTTAAATATATTTTTACACCCTTCTGGCTCAATGTGAGCTGGCCCGGCAAAGCACCCAGGGATGCATACTTTCTGGGGCTTCCAAAAAGTGCTTGCCTTCCCTTCTCCTTGCACCAATTGTGGCCTTAAAGTCCCTCTTAATCTAAGAGGGCCTTTAAGGCCACAATTGGCATCAGGGGGATATGGGGGGGATGTAATTTTCCCCAGCCTTGGAGAAATCACCTTTCTCCCTCCATCAATGGGGACCGTAAAGGGAGGGAGAGAAACCCTAGTGGAGGGAGAAAATACGCAATTTCCCCAGCTGTGGGGAAATTGCGTATTTCCCCCTGTTGTGTTAATGACGGCCGTCATTACTGCAGCAAGGGAAAGGACAAAGGGTGCTTGCAGGTCAGGGCGGAAGTGAGTACAGCCCAGACCTGCATTTTGTCCTGCAGCAGTGATGGGGCAAAAATCTACCGGGCGCGTCCATCAGGGCCCAGGAGGGCCGGACGCAGGGGTATCCGTTGCCCTCATGGGCCCAGGTGGATTTTCACCCCATTGCTATTAAATCTCTCCTATTTGAAATAGCAAAGCTTAAAGTTGGCTCGGTTTAGTTTTTAATGAAGGTGCATGGCCATCTGTTCTGTCATTTTTAAATGGTGCACAATTGGAATAGCAGATAGTCCTCAAGAATTCTTTTTTAAATAACAATTCATGAAATAAGGATGAGATAAAGCAGAGGCAGGAGGAAATATTTATTCTCTTTGATTCCCCCCCCCCCTCTTTAAACTAGTGCTGGATGAGCACTGTGGCATGGGGCTCAATACAGGACAGAAACAAAAGGGAGAGACAGGTTCTCAGGATGCAAAAAAATATTTATTTCAAAGCCTGATGCGTTTTGGCCTGTGTTCTTTCAAAGGCCTTCCTCAGGGGGCTGTAATATTAAAAATGCATTAAATTACATTTGTGGGACAACACATCACACATACACACACATACACACACACATTGAGGTTAATTAGTCACATTGCCACAAAGGCGTATGCTCATATGTAAGTTTTTAAAATATTGATACTACATGAAGGCTCTAAGGCCTGTGCACATTGCATAATAATAAAAGTGTATAGAAATCAAATGAAAATCATTTTAACAGAAGTATAATATACAGATTCATACTTGATAAGAGATGTCTACAGAAATACTTCTAGCAAGGTGATAATCTCCTATGATCATCAATGGCGACTGAATGAACTTCTGCCATGTTCTTTGTACTCAGTTCTAATCAGTAGATTTCTTATATTTCCGGTCCTTTTAAAGGAGACCATAGTTTTTCTCCTGACACCCTGGGATAGGTTGGACAATGTCTCCTCTCCTGTTATGGCTGCATACAATCATAATGGTAAGACTTAAGAAATTGCTGGAGGATAGAAACCATGGGCTCATCTACACCTAAGGGTGTAGAGGGAAGGAGTGGGGAGGATTGCGGACTTACATGCTTCAACGATCTTCCCCCAGCATCTAGACGGTTGTGCGATGGCCCGGAAGAGAAGAGGGACATCGTGGCTGCCATTTTTTTTAAATAAAGAAGAGGAGCTGCGTGTGGCCCCACCCGGCAAAAAAGGTTAAAAAGCACACAAACGAACCCCGCCCCACCCCCCTGCCATCCTGTGGATGCTGAAATTGCTGCCCCCATGGGCATGGAGCCACCCTGCGCGGGGTGGCTCCATGCTCATTTTAGGACCCAGGATGCTACGACACACCAGGCGCAGTCCTCGGGATGGTCCAGGGACCATGGAAAAAATGGGATATCACCGGTTTCTGTTATCCCAGGGTTGTCCCTAGGTCATCCCCGGTTGATCCTGGGATCCCTTGTGCATCACACGGATGCACAGGGTTGATCTAGGGATGACCCTGGGATAAATGGCTGGTGTAGACATGGCCAAAGTCTTTTCTGGTAAGATCCCTTTGTACATAACCTGGCAGGAAAATTCTGGATAACATATATTGATAAGAGGGTTAAGTGAATGATTAACACACACCCCTCTGAAAAGTTGACAGTTTTCTTACCTGTCACCAAATGAAATCAAACCATTTTCATTCTCTATGTGCTTTTTAGTTCTCTTAGATACTCTTGATGAGAAAGCCCCAGACAACCATGTTGAATTCACCTGTTTTGTTGCACCAACCATAGACAAAAAGTCTAATCTAATGAACACCCTATAGAATCTTGCAGTGAATATGATGGAAAACAGCCCATGGTATTTCATTACATAGTTCTAGGCACGGCTTTATTTTATTTTTAAATTAAAATCCTGCATGGATTTTATGGATCCAAGTTCTGCTTCTATCTTTAACTTATGATGAAGATATATTACAGCTACGCTGTGTAGATGTGATAGTACCTCGCATTATGGGAAGCAATAAATATCTTCCTAATCATTGGTCAATCTTTTTACAATATAGGACCATCATACCATTATGACAAATGGTCTTAAACAACTTCAAGCCCATAATTATGGGAAAGGTTACATTGTTCCACAATTATCCTTTTAATCAATCTCACACTATAATCATTTTTGCCTAAAAATCTGTTTCTCAATACCAGTTTCATTACCTAGGTGATTTTTATCACTAATCATTAGACTATGATTCACTATACCCTTAACACCTCTTGTTTTAACTATAAATGGATGATTAGTCTCGATATACAGGATATTACCTGCACGGTAGATCTCATAATATATTCTCCTTCTCAAATGTCAACCTTCCCCCTAAAATAAATAAATAAGTAAAGCCCCTTTCTTATTAGCATCTCTTTCAAGAATCACAGATAGCTTCAAATACACCAGTAATAGAAAAGGAGAGAGAGAGAGAGAGAGAGAGAGAGAGAGAGAGAGAGAGAGAAGCTTTCTGCTTAGGATTCCATCCCATATAGCAGTTTCCTCTGCAACTGGTACTTGCGCTCACTGGCCACAACCTGCCAAGCTGTGCCATTGAGAAGGAGCCTTGTGCAAGCCCATTGAAATGAATGAAGGCTGCAATACTTGGTGGTTTAGATCCCTGTGCCGAGGGACCTCAGTGTTGGTATGGAAGCTGTATGGTCATCATAAGCAGCAATTGTATATAAAAATAACCATTACTGAATGTTGGATCTAAGCAGCTCTCTCTGTTTTATATAACTCCTTTCATGATATCGCATTGCAGTGAAGATGCTGCATAATACAATTTTTTTCCTGATGACTAGACAATGATTATAAGATACCATTCAATGGGCTCCATTACACCTACTTTATTTTCCCGGTTTGCCCCTGCAATTTCCGCCTCCATTTCATTAGCGCGTCAATCTATTGGTCCCTTTCACGTGGGTTTGTAGTATCACCACTGTACTGGTGAAACCTTTCATTTGTTCGTTCTCCTATTCCACCCTGTTCCTTCTCCTTCCCCCTCCAGTTCATTGGTTGTGACATTGTGATTGAGATGGGAGCCTTCCCCCACGTGCTCTGGCTATGTTGTCTAGTAGGGGTGTTCAGAGTAGGTCTTCTCTGCCCCAAAATTTGGGGTAGAGCTCCGTTGAGGCGATTCTCCGATCCGATTTTCGGGGCCAGACAGTCTCTCTGCACCGTCAGATTACCCATTGTAGCCTATGGCAATTAACAAAAATGATTACATTTCTAGTATTTTTATAGATAAAGAAATGAAACTTGGCACGATAGATCCTAGGTAGGGCTTTAGACGTGCCAAATTTGAAGCATATCCTTTTGTCCCTTGATTTTTAGTATTTTTTTAAATGTGAGGTTTTAAAATTTAAGTTTTTAAAAAAATCGCTCTCATTTTTAAAGATAAAGTGATGAAACTTGGCATGTTGATAGTTCTTAAGTAGGGCTTTAGGCATGCCAAGCTTGAAACAGACTTCTTTATCTCTTGATTTTTTAAGGATTTTTTTTAATTTGCCCCCCCCTCCCCAAACCATTCCTCCCCTCATACATACATACACACACACACACACACACACTTCTCTGCTTCTGCATTAATCCACCCCTGCGCATTTATGGAGGGACATTGTAGCCTTACTTTGCTGATGCACATCTGTGCATCTTCAGTTTATAAAAAAAAGAGATCTGCTGCATTTCCAATAATGGGGTGAAATGTGTGTGTGTGTGCTTTCCCTTTGGATCAGCAAAGTAAAGGATAAAAGCTCCCTCCATAAATGTGCAAGGGTGGAATAACGCAGAATCAGAGGTGTGTGCGTGTGGTGTGTGTGTGTGTGTCTCTGTGTGTGTGTGTATGAGGGGAGGAATGGTTTGAGGATATTTTTTTTTTACTAAAAATCAACCGATAAAGGGATCTGCTTCAAACTTGGCATGCCTACTTAAGAGCTATCATCTATCATCATGCCAAGTTTCATCTCTAACTTTAAAAATGACAGCAGATTTAAAAATCTTTTTTTAAACCTCAATCTTAAAAAAAAAAAAAATCTAAAAATCAATAGCCTAAAGCTCTACTTAGGAGCTATCATCGTGCAAAGTTTCATCTCATTATCCTTAACAATGACAGACATAAGCATTTTTATTAATTGCCATAGGCTACAATGGCCCAATTCAGAAAACACCTTAAACCATGGCTTTAACAATGGTGAATAAGGCAGTTTGCCTTAGTCACTGTGGTTAAAGCCATGGTTTAAGATGTATTCTGAACACGGCCTGGCTTTCTGGCTAAACCACCGTGGTTAAAGCTGTGGTTTAAGGTGTCTTCTGAACGGGGGCAATGAGTGGTTCTCCTCCGCACCACGGTTGTCAATCCCCTAACCGCACCAAAAGTTTAGAGCTCGTCGGACCCTCAGATTTGTTTCTGCAGGCAATGAGAGTGGGGTTGGAGTAGCAAAAGTTGGTTCAACCGACTCAGCACAAGCCCGTTTGTTTCACAGGGTGTGCTGGAGGAGAACCGACCCCCTCCTCTTTCATCAGCAAGACCTCCCTTTAAAGCACATGCCCCCAACAAAGGACATAGCACGAGGGTGGCAATACATGGGGGCGGAAGAGCGCTTTAATCCCATGTTTAGGAAATAAGATGGACATTCCCGACTCTAGGAAAACACGGAAAGGAGGGGGGAAGAGGCAGGGTGACTGCAGGACAGGCCTGACGTCATGTGAGTACTGTGTTGCAAAACAGCAAAACAGACATGACGAGAGTGCAATAAAATGCTGGTATGATGGAGCCCAATGACAACAAAAGGAACCTAAGGTCAGATTGTGCCATGATTTAGTAGAGTGCTTTGCAAAAGACACTTGAGGAGCAAAGATATGGCCAATAATGAGGAAGCAAGTGATTTTACCCCAATAGTATTTTGGAAACAATTTTATGTTATTTCATGTTTGGACAGAAAAATTCTACAACTCCCAGCATTCCACAGCCAGCATGGCTTGCTGGGGAATGTGGGAAGTTGTAGGACCCCCCCCCCCCCCATGCATACATGCATAGGGATACACGCTTATTTGTTTATTTTTATTTATTAATTAATTTTATTATCCACCTTTTATTATTAAATGATCCCAAAGTGGAGTACCACCAATAAAACATAATGAAAACATTCATTATTATTATTATTATTATTATTATTATTTCATCAACAATAAAACCCAATCAGTGGAGAAAAGTAACACTGATAAATGACAGTTCACAGTATATCAATCAACAGATAGGTCTTGAGTTGGCACTAAAAGCTTGTAAGATTCAGTGCCAAGTTGCCAACCATATATGAGGGGATGGGAGTTCCACAGCGAGGGCGCCTGTTTCAAGAATTCCCTGACTCAGGTTGCAACTCCAGGTATATGCGGTATTGCCAAGGGGTTATCCCCACTCAATCTTAACATCCAGGCAGGCACGTAAGGGAGAAGATGCTCCATCAGGTCTCAGGTATGTTGGTTATGAGGTGGCATGAAAATGTCATTAATAAATAAAACCTTTGTAGGGATGTTGCATGTAGGAGGACCCACAAAACTTTTCAGTCCACAGCAGAAGCAGAGGCCTATTTCACCCCGCCTATCTCCTGACACTACAGCTGCCATTTTAAGGCTGAAAATGACTTTAATGTTCAACCATAAAATGGCAGCTGTGGTGTAGCCAAGAGACCTCTCTCTGAATATCTGTACAAGGGGTGCTACCCATACAGTGTTGACTTAGATATGTCAAGGGGGCATTGTGGGTTCTCTTGTAGGAATGCCTTTAGACTAAAATGCTTGCAGAAATGGAATGACAATGCCTGAATGAACAGGCCTCAAAGAAGCTCTGGACAAATTCTCCAGTAGTGAATGGATGCTACTTGTACCTTTCCATGTGGGGCTCTTTCCTTTTTCCTTTCCTTTCTTTGTTTATTGTTCTGTTCTTTCTTCTCTTGTGACCTCCCCCTCTCCCAGCCTACATACCTGAGAATGTGGGTCAGCAGTCTATTGGCAAATTTTACTGCATGGACTTGTATTACCCCAACTCACCTCATGCTTTGGGATATGTAATGCATTTGCCTCAGTGAACTGCCACCAACTCATCTTCTTAAGCTTTGAACGTATGAACAGAATGTTAAACTCAAGGGTAACTAAGAACATAAGCAGACCCATGCTGGATCAGATCAAGGGTCCGTCTAGTCCAGCACTGTGTTCACACGGTGGCTAACCAGCTGTCGACCCACAAGCAAGACATAGCTGCAACAGCACCCTCCTGCCCATGTTCCCTAGCAACTGGTGTATATAGGCTTACTGCCTCTGATACTAGCCATTTGCACCTGGATGGATTTTGCTCTGTAGCTCATTGTCTGCCACCTAGTGGCACAATCATGAATTGTTCTGTTTGTAAGTCAGCTGTTCTTAATTGAGTTCATTGATCAGTAAAGGCAGGTTTTTTTCCTGAGCAAAACTTTTCCATATTTGCATAGCGTTTTAAAGGAATTTCCACGGGCCTTAATCTTCTTTTCCGACTGGATGTTTTTCAGTTCTGCAGATCATGCTCTTTGGACTTATTGATGTATTAGCAATACCTCACACAGTGCAGGATCCCATAAGATGATTTGTTCAGCATAAAAGTTTCACTTTATCCAGATCCTGAGAAACTCTGACCCTGGCAAGTTCCCTGTTGCGAGGATAAAAAACAAAACAAAACCCTGTCTCTGGAGATTATAGCCTCTTGACACATTGGCTGCTACTTTGGAGTGCAGATTTATGAACGATATATTTTCATTGAGCACTTAACCCTGAGACTTTACATGAGACTGGACACAGAATGCACCTTTCAGCTTTAAAAACAAAACATTACAATACTTTTCTGCCTAGGTTTCCAAGTAAAGGAAGTGGGTGGGTGGGTGCAGAACAAGAAAATGTTCTATGTGGCTTCCCTGTATTAAAAAGATAATATAAATGAAATATGGCCATATGTAATTTACAGATGCTATGCTCGCGACACTCTCACATGACGACGTTTTATGTTTTCAACCCTTTGGGAGGCTTATGTTAATTTATCAGAAAGTCTTTGCCTAGTGTTATTCTTTTTAAATTATTCCAGCGATCATGTAATGCAGAAGTGGTGGTGGTGCTGGTTGTGGTGGAGGGGAAAGGAAACACATCACAAGGGAAAGGCCCTCACCAATAAATCATAGAAATATGATCTACAGCGTTTCTGATACCTCGCTGCCCATGAGATTAAACATACAGTATATTGTTTCATTTAAAACAAGACTCTGCCCAGTTGCTGCTAACAGACACAATGGTTTTCAGGCGTGGAAAACACACACACACACACACACACCACCTTCTGTCACAATGACTTATACAAGCTTAAGCAGCAGACTTCCTAAACCAAGACTTATCACTTCGGGGTTATTTCCATGTGACCTGTGGAAGATGTCCATGAATAGCAGTGGAAGGTATGCCATTTTCTTTGCTGTAGGGCTGAACCGTTCCGCACAAGACTGGAAGGCAGTTCTGAGTGTTGTGGAGTAATCATTAAGTTACACGCTTGTCATTTCTTGTACATTCACTCAGAACTAATGCACATCACTTTTTCCAATTATAATCATTCCACCATTTAACAAGCACAAAAGGCCTTAGATTCCAATTTGCCACTGATGCTTCACTCTCTCCCTTGCTTATTTCTTGGCATTTAGGGCTGGCTGGGTTGTGCACCGTACCAATAATGGGAATATATTCAACCAGCTTACAAGCAGACTTACACATGATGAAGGAAACAGCAGCTGCTCTCACAATGTAAGACCAAAACGTATGAAAATAATTCTTCTTGGTACCTTTCTCCAATCTTTTCTGCTATTAGAAATATAGTTTATTCCGTGGCTTGTTTATTATTCACACCAAAACAGAAAGTGAACACAGAGCAAATACAATTCCCACCACTTTTCCTAACTAGCTAATCAAAGTCCCCCACACACACTCTGCCGCTCTGTGTTTGTCATTTATTTAGCCATTTTTTTAAAAAAAAAACTTTTCTCTGTCCACAGTGAAAAATAAAGCAAAACAAGAGTTCAAATCTCTAGTCTCTTTAATCTTGGTTAGCTCCTTGCTAACGACAAGGAGCTGGACTGAATAACAGCATTTTGAAAGCAACCTTTCCTTATAGGATACCCAACAATGTGATAACCTAGGACTCTATTTAAAATTAAAATGGCTTAATGTTTTTTGAGAATTGAAATTCAATGCCTGTTTTTGTTGAAATGCTTGGCTGAAAGTAGGCTTGTTCATAATTGGAAAGAACTCTGTGGTTCTTTACATATTCCATATTTTAGCCCCTAGAAGTCTAAAGAAATTATAACGTTGACTTACACACAACCAGGCCGAGAAATGAATACCAAGGCTAAGGAACATAGATTCTAAAACAAGAGTGTGGGGATAAATACAAACAGACTAATTATCCTGCCCACTAAATTTCTCTTGACATAGATTCCATATGGACAGCATGGAAATAAATGGGTAGAGGAATTATCCTGGCTACTGAGTTTCTCTTATATACCATAAGCTGCCATAGAAATAGGTATAGTGAAAGAAAGGATTCCCACCTAAATAAAAGAATAAATGGATCTTCTCAGTGGTTGTTTCCAGGCTGTGGAACTCCCTGCCAAGGGAGGCTAGGGCCACATCTACACCAAGCAGGATAACACTGTGAAAGCAGTTTGAAAACGGTAGATGGAATATGTCATGGGCTCCAAAAGTTCTCAGTGCACTTCGATACCATTACAAAGCAGTAGTGTAAATCCTGCCTACGTTGGCTTTCTCTAAGCTGTCAGCAGGCAAATATGCTTTTCTTCAAGCAGACCTTTGGCATGTAATCTGGTCTTTTGGACTAGATATTGTTTTTATTCTTTTATTGTTGTGTTCTTAATGTATTTGTTTTATGATTGGTTTACCTTTGTTTTTATTTTAAAATTTTGGTTCATATGATGGTTAGCTGCCTTGAGCACCATTTACTTGGTGGAAATGTAGGGTATCAATCAAATCAAATCAAATCAAATCAATAATACTGCTCTATTGTTGTTTTGCAGTTATCTATAGATCCAGAACTTTGTTCTTTTTTTAAAAAATGTATTTTAATATAGTGTTTTTTATTCTTTTATTCTATTTGCTGTTCACTGTTCTGACATCTTTTGGCTGGGGAGCAATATATAAATATTGTAAATAAATAAATAAATAAATATTGTAATTAAATTATATTTTAACTGAATTTTATTGTAAACCATGCCAAGAGTTTTATTGACAGGAAAGTAAAATAAAATAAAATAACAAACAGTGGAGAGGTTGACAGGGCAATCCAAAGCATGTTTAGACAGAAATAAGTCCTACAATTCCCAGCATCCCCCAGCCAGAAATACCACAAGGTTTGCAGATAAAGTTCATCATTATTAAACCCATGTTGCAGGAGACAGGGCTTTAGTGAAGAAAGTGTGGGTTACACTATTCCTGCAAAATAGCCCAGTGTTCTTATTCCCATTTTGCCGGGGGCGGGGCTAGAGTAGTGTCAGACAACTCTGTAGTGTAGTCCGTGTTGTTATCCAGTCTCCTGGTGTGTTGGTGTTTAGGGAAATGCAGATGGGACTGTGGAGTTGATTGAAGAATTTAGCTATGGGTGGAAATATGTTGTTCAGACACCTGGTCTACCCTGACAATCAACAGAGGGGTAGACCAGGTCTACGAAAGTGTCAAAGGCCAGGTCTACCTATCTTGGTAGACATGGGGTAGTCTCCAATGTTAGTCCTACTTAGAGCAGAACCATTGAAATGAATGGGACTTAGGTTAGTCATGACTAACCTAAATCCCATTTCTTTCCATGACTCTACTCAAAGTAGGACTAACATTGGAGACTGCCCATGGTGTCTAGGACTTGTCCAGTACTGTTTTCTGATGCTATCAGGGTCTTTTTGTTTTACACAAAATGTGCAGTTGCTGCCATGCACATTTTGTGTAAAACAAAATTAAAGCCATGCAAAGTTGTATTGTTAATTGGTATAAAACGTGGCTCTTGTTCATAAGTTTTTTGTTTTGTTTTGTTTTTTTAAAATATCCCTCACTCCAAATGAAATTTTGTTGGAGTTCATGATGCTTCTTGAATATGACACTCTTCTGGACTAGTGCTATTCAGTTCACAGAGGAGGCTGATTAATGTCATGGAATGTGACGCTAAGGAACAAAGCGCACACCGAGGGAAAGTGCGCAGGTGCTGTGGACTGCAGCTTTGCCTCACCCCCAGCCCCGGAAATATGCCTGTGGCTTGTGCAAAGAGAGAGAGACAGAGGCCAGATCTACATCAAGCAGGATATAACGCTTTGAAAATAGTTTGAACGCAGTATATGGAATGTGTCATGGTCCCCAACAACTGTCAATACTGTTTTAAACTGTTAGAAAGCACTAGTGTAGATCCTGCCAGAAACGTAGTCCTAAGTAAAACCTGGACTGGTATCACTCCACATTCTGGTACAGTAGAAGTTCTCGAAAAAACATGAAATGGACCTTTAAACACTACATACAGGTGTCAAGAATAAAGAGGGAAAAATCACCCCTTGATCAATGGAAGGAACATTGCAGGGGACCAAGAAAAAGTCTATAGTATTGAGCTTTTAAAATGCTCAATTGATTGAATAATCAGTTAAAGCATCGTATTTAATTGACTTGAGGGGGGGGGAACTTTAGTCGCTTGACAAACCTACTTTTTATGTGCTTCTCAGCAGGGACATAATCCATCATCCCTAACCAATGGATCTGAAAAGTTGCATAGCTTCAACTCTCTCCTGCTCAAATGGGTAACAGTTTTTACAACCATAAACATTGTGGGCATTGTTGGCTAGGCAGCTTCTTGTTAGTTTCTAATGCAAGGTTATGCACTGCAGTGGCTGCAGGGGCCAGGACCCAAATGATGAGATTTTTGCAAGAAAGATTTTGCATCTTGCTTGGTTGAAAAGAAAGCAGAGGCTTTTAACTGCCTTCTCCAAAATAGACAAAAAGAAGGTCTGCTCCAAAATGTATCATTGTACCTCCCTGCTAGTCAGCTGAAAATGCATTGGGTCTCAGGAAAAGAATGAGCATGTTGAATTTTATGCTGGTACATGGAAGGGAAAGAATAAGAATAATTGTACAGTTGTGCTTGAAAAAGAAATGTAGACTAGATACTGGCAATCACTTCCTTTTTACTTCTAAGTTTGATGATCAAATATATATTTTTTATTATTAATTATAATCTGTCAGTGATTGTAATAGTAATTGCTAAGTACAGTAGCGGTATTTCACTGCTCCTGGACTACCAAGATATTTCGTAATACAAGAGGCTGCTATATCTTTTCCTTTTCTTAGGACTACTGAGAGCCTATCTACTAGGGATGTGCACTGACCCCCCGGATCGGATCGGATAGCGGATCGGAATCGGACCTGGGGGGTCGGATCGGATCGGATCGGATCGGAGGCTGGTCGGATCGGATCGGACCAGATGTCCGATCCGGATCGGACGCCATTTTGAATGCTTTTTCCCATAGCCAAGTATTGTTTTACAAAAACGCCTATAACTTTTTCATTTTTAAAGATAGAAGGATGAAACTTGGGCACATTGTAGACTGGTTAGGGGTAGTTGTCTGTGAGAAATTTCAGAAAGATTGGTGCATGCATTTTGTGGCAATTAATTTTTTAATAAATACCCAGGAATGCCTATAACTTTGTCATTTTTAAAGTTACACACATGAAACTTTGCCACATTGTAGGGGGTACCTTGGGACCTATGTGTGTGAAATTTCAGAAACGTAGGTGCTTGTCTTGTGTGGCAATTAATTTTTAGAAAAATGGGTAGTAGTGGGGTAAATACAGTTACGCCTCCCATTTTTTTATTTTTGAAGATACAAACAGGAAACTTGGGCACATTACAGGTACCACTTGCCTTGATATGTGTGTGAAATTTCAGAAACATTGGAGCTTTCCTTGTGTGGCAATTAATTTTTGAAACAATGAGGAAAGAAACACCTATAACTTTGTCATTTTTAAAGTTACACACATGAAACTTTGCCACATTGTAGGTGGTACCTTGGGACCCATGTGTGTGAAATTTCGGAAACGTAGGTGCTTGCCTTGTGTGGCAATTAATTTTTTAATAAATACCCAGGAATGCCTATAACTTTGTCATTTTTAAAGTTACACACATGAAACTTTGCCACATTGTAGGCGGTACCTTGGGACCTATGTGTGTGAAATTTCGGAAACGTAGGTGCTTGCCTTGTGTGGCAATTAATTTTAGAAAAATGGGTAGTGGTGGGGTAAATACAGTTACGCCTCCCACTTTTTTATTTTTGAAGATACAAACAGGAAACATGGGCACATTACAGGTACCACTTGGCTTGATATGTGTGTAAAATTTCAGACAGCTGGGTCCAGGCATGTGGTGGCAAGGTATTTTTGAAACAATGAGGAAAGAAACGCCTATAACTTTTTTATTTTAAAAGTTAGAAGTCTGAACATTGCTCACTTTGTAGATGGGTTAGGGGTAGATATGTGTCAGAAATTTCAGAATGATAGGTCCAGGCATTTGATGGCTATGGAATTTTTAAATTACATGTTTCAAAAAAATTTCTACAGAGGCCAGGTCTTCCCCTCCCGCTTCCCGCGAAGAAAAGGAAACACTCTCTCGTCTCGATCCCTTTGAAGTTGCTAGTAGTATCCATTACAGGGCTCGTGTTTCCTTTCCTCCTTTCACTTTTCAAGCAGAACGGCTGAGCCTAGCTGAGTTTTGCAGCCATGCGTGCAAGGAAGGATCACTCTGGTCTCGATCCCTTTGATCCTTGGTAGTATCCATTACAGGGCTCGTGTCTGCTTTCACTTTGTACTCAAGCAGACACGAGCCCTGTAATGGATACTACCAAGGATCAAAGGGATCGAGACGAGAGAGTGTTTCCTTTTCTTCGCGGGAAGCGGGAGGGGAAGACCTGGCCTCTGTAGAAATTTTTTTGAAACATGTAATTTAAAAATTCCATAGCCATCAAATGCCTGGACCTATCATTCTGAAATTTCTGACACATATCTACCCCTAACCCATCTACAAAGTGAGCAATGTTCAGACTTCTAACTTTTAAAATAAAAAAGTTATAGGCGTTTCTTTCCTCATTGTTTCAAAAATACCTTGCCACCACATGCCTGGACCCAGCTGTCTGAAATTTTACACACATATCAAGCCAAGTGGTACCTGTAATGTGCCCATGTTTCCTGTTTGTATCTTCAAAAATAAAAAAGTGGGAGGCGTAACTGTATTTACCCCACCACTACCCATTTTTCTAAAATTAATTGCCACACAAGGCAAGCACCTACGTTTCCGAAATTTCACACACATAGGTCCCAAGGTACCGCCTACAATGTGGCAAAGTTTCATGTGTGTAACTTTAAAAATGACAAAGTTATAGGCATTCCTGGGTATTTATTAAAAAATTAATTGCCACACAAGGCAAGCACCTACGTTTCCGAAATTTCACACACATGGGTCCCAAGGTACCACCTACAATGTGGCAAAGTTTCATGTGTGTAACTTTAAAAATGACAAAGTTATAGGTGTTTCTTTCCTCATTGTTTCAAAAATTAATTGCCACACAAGGAAAGCTCCAATGTTTCTGAAATTTCACACACATATCAAGGCAAGTGGTACCTGTAATGTGCCCAAGTTTCCTGTTTGTATCTTCAAAAATAAAAAAATGGGAGGCGTAACTGTATTTACCCCACTACTACCCATTTTTCTAAAAATTAATTGCCACACAAGACAAGCACCTACGTTTCTGAAATTTCACACACATAGGTCCCAAGGTACCCCCTACAATGTGGCAAAGTTTCATGTGTGTAACTTTAAAAATGACAAAGTTATAGGCATTCCTGGGTATTTATTAAAAAATTAATTGCCACAAAATGCATGCACCAATCTTTCTGAAATTTCTCACAGATAACTACCCCTAACCAGTCTACAATGTGCCCAAGTTTCATCCTTCTATCTTTAAAAATGAAAAAGTTATAGGCGTTTTTGTAAAACAATACTTGGCTATGGGAAAAAGCATTCAAAATGGCGTCCGATCCGGATCGGACCTCATCGGATCGGATCGGATCGGATCGGAGGTTGTCCGGATCGGATCGGATCGGATCGGATTTTCCCGATTTTGGGTCGGATCGGATTCGGATCGTGGATCGGATCCGATCCGATGCACACCCCTACTATCTACACACGTTTTGAAAACTGTATATGGAGTGTGTCCTAGGCCCCAACAGTTCTCAAAACTGTTATAAACCTTTTTAAACTGTTTTAAAGCAGTAGTGTATATAGTCTCTGAGTGTTTCTAAAAGGCCCTTAGGCAGCTTATATTTCAAGTAATGGGCATAGAAAAAGAATATGGGAACTTACGACGTCAGGACAAAATTCAAGTATTTTCTCTTTTAAACAAAAAACCCTCCATATATCTTCAGCATATAGTTGTTGGGTTTGCCTCTCGTGTCACCATGCTGCATTTTAATCTCTGTGTAGTGTCAATTTACTGCATGTAGCTTAGCTTCTGCATCTGGCAAAGCTGGGAATAACAAAGTCCTCAGTTGATGAGCAAATCACTGTGCGCTGGACCAAAAAAATGTTATCTGAGGGCTGTTAAACATAAGGCTAAGGGGCGTATTAATCACTTTGTGTGTGGCCCACCCCACCCCACCCCATTCCAACAAAGTGTAGGGCCATCTTCAGAGCTAGTGTCTATCTGGATTGGTGGGTGCTTATATTATGCCTATTTTGATAGGTGGCTTTTGTAGACCATGGATGCTAATATGTACTTGAAATTCTTAAAACAAGACACAGTAAAGCAAATGTGTCTGTCTGTCTGTCCATCCAATAACATTGTTACTTACATTATTTATTTATCGAAAGTATTTTTAAAAAATCTTGCTCCTTAGCCAAAAAAAGGCTCCTGGAGCAGTTTACAATCAATCAGAAAACAAGACAGTCTCTGGCCACTGGTTTACAATCCAAAAAAAGACATGACACACAAGGAAAAATAGATGGCGGAGTGAAGAAGAATAAAATTGTTATCAAATTCATGCTTTAAATGTTTAAAAATTGTTGACTTGCCAGAGTTTTAGGAAAAATAACTATTCCCCACCTCTGAGTATTACCTTTAGTACTTTTATGTTTTCAAATTTTATGATTGTGATATTTTCAGTATTGTATTGGTTTGCTATTTCATTGTGTTTTTTAAAAAAAACATTTTAAAATTCCCATAGGGCATTTGCAAGTTGGACAGGTTATGCATTCAATTAAATAAATTAATAAATAAATCTGCCAACATTACTTCACAAGGTGGTTCTGAAGTTATATGAATCAAAGGCTTAGATCCAAAGACCCTACTGGGTGAGCTGAGTGGTATGAGGGCTGGATAAAAGGTGGATGTGCTTATTCCCCTCCACATCATCCCTGCTTAATAATAATAATAATTTGTAACACATGATTCCAATAAAAATAGTGCTCAAGGTGGCTAACAATAAAATGCAGGTATGTCAAAATTATAATAAAAACATGAACATTAATCCAATAAAAACACAATACAAAAGTGGACTTCCACAGAGTAACATTCTGGGGGATGGAAAGTGTGTGTGAAATTGGCAAAGCCTCTTTGTCTTTGTATCCAAGCCTGTGAGGTTGTGAGGTAATTTAGGCTGTGTGACTTGCCTAAAGCCGTCCAGTGAAATTCATGGCTGAGCAGAGATTCTGAACAATATCCAAACCCAGTACATGATTCTGCGGAATATGTGCAAACTATTACACAACTGCCATGAGAGATTTATTTTTTAAAAGTTGGTCTAGAAGAATGAGAGAGAAACATGTCACAAGAGATGTGGCGCTGGCATAATCACACAAATTCACACGTAGTTGGGGAGGGGAATTAAACATCAACTGAGGGCTAATAGTAAGTTTTGGCACTTGCTGAGGGCCCCCATCCAGCACTGGTCAACTGATGACCACCCTGCCAGAATCCTCACCACTGCAACTTCCTTGTCCACTTGTTCAGTGGCCTAGACATTGGTGGTGGTGGTGGTGGTGGTGAGGAGCAGTAGATGCCACCACTTACTTTCTCACTGCCTTTCTAACTGTCAAGCACGCAAGTGGGTAGCAATGATTAAATAGAGGAAGAGGAGTCATAGCAGTTGGTGATGTTGACAATGGGAAGGTAGACTCAGGCCCTTTCTACACCTAAGGGGCTAGAGGGAGGGCCTGGGGATGATTCTGGACATACTAGCTTCCAGGATCGTCCCCCTCTTTCCAAACAGGAAGCACAATCTCCTGGCTTCTTCCCGGGATGTTGTGATGTCACGTCTGCTATTTTCTTTTTTAAAAAAGGTTCCGAAGAGCACACTTGCGCTCCATCGAAAAGGTAATTTAAAATAATAATAATAATAATAATAATAATAATAAATAACAACTCCAAAATCGCCCCCCTGCCCCCTGGGGATGGCGGACTTGCTTCCCCCATCTCCTCTGATGAGCACAGCAGCTCTGTGCCTGTTTCTGGTGCCCGCTTTCTTGCGAGTAAGCGGGCACCAGGTGGGATGGGCACCCACACTTCACGCAGTCTCAGGACTTTCCTGGGACTGCAGGAAGAATCAGGTTTTCCCAGGGTTTCTTTTTCCCTGGGAAAACCTGTGCCCGTCCCCCCTGCCCCCGGGAGTCCCTGTGGGTCATTTGGACACACAGGGAGCACCCAGGAGCAACCCCACAAGAAAAGGCCGGTGTAGAAACAGCCACACTGAGGTAGAGGGCCTATTCAGGGTGTTTTGCACAAGGGCCCTCAAAAACCTGGAGCCAGGACTGCATAAAGAGATTATAAAAGAATAAATAATGAATGGCTGATACACTGTTGGCTCTGCAAAGGAAAAAATATAACATTCAATAATATATTTTTTTGAAACCCTCCATAAAACATAAAGAAACAACAACAATAAAAACAGCAACTACCAGCAGCAATGAAAACTTAACATATGCATATGTAATACCATATATAACATTAGGTTTTGTGACATAGAGCTCCTTCAGATGGGGTAAAATCGGGTTCCCTTACTGTTGGCTGTGAAGCTGCATCTCTTCCCCTTCTGTAACGAGCTCCAATTGCATGGAGGGAGAGAACAGGAACAGAAGCGACCACGTGGCTTGTACGGCTTCAGTGCAGTTTAATGGGACAGCACCCTCCAGTGAGCATTTTCTAGCGGAACTTCTCCTGCACACAGCAGGAAATAGAGAGGTATATCAGAAGAGTTGGCTTTTCTGAGCCTTTTTTAAAATTGCTAAAACCGGGAAATGGAGCGGGAGGCATGCAAGAGGGTCATTGGGTCATCAAAATGACCCACAAAGATCCGCGAGTGACCAGTTGTGATCGTGCAATAAAACGCTTGACTGGAGAAGATCATAATGTTGGTGTAGCTTTTGAAGCCTCATCCTGAGCATTAATTTTCTAGTACGGCAAGTCGTTTAGTTGGATCATTACTTCACTTGATATAAATAATGATGTTTCTAAATACATTTCATGACCTTTTTTTAACGTGCATTTAAAATGTAACTTTGAAACCTCACTGAAGCATTTTCCCCTTTTTTGCAAGACATTACACTGGATCCAAGAATAGGATTTGTTTTTATAGGAACATGAAATATATCTGTCTCTGTATATCATGTTCAATGCCATCATTCCCCCCCCCCCCCACTTCCGTGTTCAGTTAAATCAGCATCATGGATCTGATTTCCTTTCATAATTCATGGAGGGGGGAGTGACTACATTGTTTTCCTATTGATCCATTTTTTTCTTATTTAGAAGAGTTTCATATGTTAAAAGTATAAGAAAACAATCACCATGGAGATAACCTTTGTACATGGTTCCTTTCCCCTCAGGCGTTAATGCAGTTCTGAGGGTAAAATTTCAAGCACTTAGAAAGGACTTGAAAAGTTAGAATTAAACCTGCTCTTATTATTGTCTTAGGGGCAAACAAGATGTTGCAGGCAACTAAATGTAACAAAGCCCAAGTTTGCTTGTTTGTTTTAAAAGAGAAGGTGCTTTAGTAAGCTGAGGTTTTGAGTGGAAGAGCAGTGGTGGGAGGGGTGGTTTAACTCTTTCCCTGCAGCTCATTTTTCTACTCAAAATCACCCACCCACCATCACCACCAAAGCCGCTCTTCATCCCACAGGGTTCCAGATGCTTGTTTACCAAGGTACATTATACAATACAGGGAGAAAAGCAGCTGGGAGGGTATTTTGAGAGGGAAACCAGCCGGTGCAGGAAAGATTAAGCACCACTTTGCTTTCTCACTCAAAATTACAGTCTCACGAAGCTATGGGCTGCTCTAAATTAGTGATTTATTGAATGCTCCTGATCAGCCACACTCGGACCTTTGCGGGACCATTACATGACATTGTCAACTACCAGGATGTCTCCCGTGGTATCGCAGTATGAAAAGAACTGCTTTTAAAGTGGTAATATCCAGGAAAAACAGGATCTTCCATAACTAGATAGCATTGTCTCAATAGAAGTGAAGAGAGGGGAAATATTCAATTCACCCCTCTCTGCCTGTGTAATGCAGCCCAAGGAACCAGGAAACAAAGCAATGCAATTTCCCCTTAATGAAGAGATGTGCTATGTTTCATTAAAAAAAAGTGTGTGTGTGTGTGAGTGTGTGAGGGGGGGTTGAATACATGTATTTGTAACTTCTAGTTTGAACGTAGTTTCAGCTCCACCCATGACTAGTTTTCAAATGCAGGACAATCAAACACACAATTGCTCTGTGCTACGGATTCCCGGTTGTCTAAGGGCTGATCTACACAGTCCTTTGGAACGTTTTAAAAAGTATTTTAAAACGTTCGAAATAGGTGCGTTCTAAAATGTCTTAGGCCACATTACTGAGTACTCACGTTACAGGAGAACAGTCTTCAGTCTTTAAAGCGGTGTGTGCGGTCACACACTGTTCTGCCCTGTCTTTTTCTCTTTCGTTTTTTCAATGAGTTTAGGGCAAAGCATTGTGGGGGTTGTAGTTCAGTCACCCACTTCCTTCTTAGTTCCTCTGTCATTCCCTAGCGAATATAGGGCTAAGAATTGTGGGTGTTGTAGTTCACTCGCCCACTTCCTCTTTCTTCCCCACCAATCAACTGCTAAGCATTTGGGCACCAGTAAACGAAGCACTTCCCCCATGAATCACAAACGGTAAGGAAGGACACATTATTTTACTTAAAATGATTTATTAAAAGTGAAACCATTGTATATAACTGAAGTGAGTTTTAAAAAACCTCAGATATGCAACGTTATAGGGAGTGCGTCATGTGGCCCAAAGAGTTTTCATAACCCTTATAAAACGTCAAAAACCTCGTATGTAGATTGGCCCTCACTTTAAAGATGTACTTGATAAGGGATCTAGGAATCCTGGTAGCAAGAGTCTGAAATTCTAGACATTAATGGAGGCACAGTTGTACCTCCATTGTTAAGGGCCGTCAGTAAAAAACACATTCCGCCATGTTAAAGTGATAATTGGGGCGGGGGGGGGGTCATTCTAACAGCCATAAAATTGAAAATGTTTCACCAATCTTTCTGAAATTTACAGGTGCCAGAAAGAAATGTTTGTTTTACATTACGTGAAAATTTCAAGAAGATTGGTGAAAGACTGAGGGAAGGAGAGCAGTTTAAGGTAGAAAAGGAACACAAACCTGTCTCCCTGCTTTTGTCAAATGACTTTCGGTTTCCAAGTTTTGTGCTCATGATTTGCATAATTTCTAGAGCCTTATTAATTAATCCAGTGGTGGGGTCTTCTTCCTTCTTCACTGTAGTTGGTGGAAAGCTTTTCATTTTTTTAAAATTCCCTTTGGTTGATTTTTAAGGAATATTTTAACCTCTCATTCAAGTCAATGCTTCCCTTATAGCGCGAGGCACGCTCAGTAGCGTCGCTCTCCCTCCTCCCTCCTGCCTTAGAATGTGGGGTGGGTGGGTGAAATGGCCGCTGCCTCTAGCACAGACTTTTTGAGTGAAGAAGAAGAAGAAGAAGAGTTTCTTTCTTCTCTTCTGGAACATGCATTCCTTTGGCTCTAGAGTATTTTGGGCTATCTTCATAAGGCCAGTTTGCTCTTTTGCTCCCTGGTGAAGCAGGGTGTGGTTCCTCTGGATCCATGGTAACCTGATCTTCAGCTCTCTCCTGGGAATAGGTGGCTATACATCGCTTTCAATCCATCCCCACCCCACTCACACACAGTGTGCTCCTTCCCTCTTTTCTAAGAGTTTGGTCCATGCTGCTATAAAGTTGAAAGCTTCAAACATTTCATTTAATTAGTTTGGGCCGGTGTTAAGTTTTAAATACAATGTTGAAACCTTTCAAAGTGCTTCTGGGCCTACAACGTTGGTTTTGGCCCAGTCACCCTGTTTTTTTAATAAGGTTTAGAAACAGTTGAGCTGTCATGTATTTTGCATAGTGTACACATGCATTTTCTTTCTAATCCTTGCAGTCTACACTGGCTCCCTCCTTGATGTGTTTTTGGAGGCAGACAACCCCTTTTTTGTTCCAGCAGGCCTTTGGCAAATAATCTGGACCTCTGTCTGTACCTTTGACTTTTAAATTGTTGTGTATTTTAAATGTTTTAAACGCTTTAATATTGAAAAGTATTTAATTATATTTTTAACTTTTGTATATTCCTATTTATAGGTTTTAGCTGTATATGTTTTAGTTTTGTAAGGCTGCCCTGAGGCCCAGCATTGGGCAAAAGGCAGGATACTACTACTACTACTAGTAGTAGTAATGTTTCAGATTTCACTTCTACATCTGATGTTCTTTTTCATTTACTTTTCTTTATAAATCATTCATATCTTAAGACTTCTTGTGTGGCATGTTTTCATTGGTTTAACAAGTTAAAAGGGGTATTCACTGTTTTCATGCTTATGTTATAAAATCTATTTTCAACAGGCCTAGTAACTTCAAGAGTAACAGAGTTGGGGAAAATCCTCCATCTCTTTGCTATCAGAGGCACTGAGTAAGGGATTCCTGGAGATAATTTAGACTGACCCCAACCACAAAACACTATTCCCCCTTCTGAAGAGATCTGGACCACAGACTACTAAAGACAAACAAAGTAGCCAGCCATAATAACAGTTCTCATGTGGCTATTTGCCTTATGAGGCAGGTGCTCTGCAGGCAACCAAATGGAGGGACTAACAGGCCATAAAGTTGCCTGGCTGGGTCTGCCAGAAATCCAGCCTCAACACTCCTGGAAGGTCCATGTTCTATAGCACCTGCTGTCAGATGAACTTGAGGGAATCCCACCCTCCACCCCTGGGTTTAATTTACTGGCTTCTCCTGGCTGGACCTTGCAGGAAACTATAGGGACAGACAAAGCAGGCATTCATAACACACATAGAATGCTGAGACTGGCATCCCTAGATATTTTGAGTAAATATCTAGGGATGGAAATGCAGCCTGTGCAAGAACTGAGTAGGGTGACCATATTTGGGAAACCAAAAAAGATGACACCTAGTGGGTGGCAGGAAAATGGCTTTCTGGGGCCACCTTAAAGTCCCCAATTCGAGCGGAGGAGGGGAAAGCATGTCATTCTCACCCCCACCCCACTGCTCCAATCAGGCCCTTTTCTATAATGTCTGGGAATGACATGTTTTTCCCTTTTAAGGTCTTGATTGGAGCAGTGGGAGAGAATGACACACCTCCAGAAAGCATGTCATTCCCCCTGTCACGGTAATGGTGGCCTTAAAAGGGAAAGTGTGTAATTCCAGGTCATTATAGACTATTGCATAGAATCCCCCCTGACACCGAGGATAGAACAAAAACCAGGAGAAATATGGGGAAATCCTGACAGTTTTAAAAAATTACTTATTATTGCATTTATATCCCACCTTTTTTCCGCCAAGAAACCCAAGGTGGCATACATAATCCTCCTCCTCTCCATTTTATCCTCACAACAGCAACCCTGTGAGGTGGGTTGGGCTGAGAGTCTGCAACTGGCCCAAAGTCACCCAATGGGTTTCCATGGCTAAGTGGCGAGTAGAACCCAGATCTCCCAGCTCCCAGTCCAACACCTTAGCCACTACACCACACCTTAGTGGTTACCCTAGAATGATCCATGCCAAGTTGGAAGCAGATCGGTTTGTGCCTTAATTTTTAGGATATTTTTTAAAAAAGTTTGACTTCAAAGATTTTTCTAAAATTCAAGGCATGAACCAATCTGCTTTAAACTTGGCATGGCTAAAGCCTTACTGCCCATGCTGATAGGGGCTTTTACAAGTTGAATTCCAAAACATTTGGAGATCTACATTCTGCCTTTCCTTGTTCTTGAACAACATTCCCCAACCTGGTGCCTGTCAGATGTGTTGGGTTGCAACTCTCAACATAAGGAGATGCTCTAAGAAATGAGAAGTAGCTGGTCCTAAGTTGTTCATCATCATTTCCCACAACCCCACAGTCACCTCTGCAGATCAAATTGCATATCTAGATTTTTGAGATGACAAGTCCCAGCATTCCTGACCATGGGACATACTGACTTGCAATGATGGGAGTTGTAGTCCAACACCTTTGGAGGGCACCAGGTTGGGGAAGGGCTGCTCTAAACAAAAAAAAGAGAAGTAGGTGGCCCTAAGTTGTTCGTGATCAGTTTTCCACAACCCCACAGTCACCTCTGCATACCATATTCTCCACCCTGTCCTCATGGTTTATCTGCTTTGAGAGAATGAGAATTTCACTTGCACTTTCTGCCTCCTTAGGGAGGATGTGGCGTTAAGGCTTGTGAGCCTTAACTCCCAATTTCCCTGCTTTTTGGTGCTTGGTTGGAAACTGTAGAGCCTTAACATTGTTTTGTAAAACGTAGGTTTTTTGTTTAATGAATTATAGTATGTTTGACAAGGGGCAGAGGGTTATATTCAATACTGGTCTACTGTAAATTCCATTCATTTCAATGGGTCTACTCTAAGTAGGCCTAACACTGGATATAACCCAGACCCTCACCCTCCTCTTTTGGTGGCCAGGAGAGCATATGATATGGTTGCTAAGCAACTAAAACAAGTTTACCTACTTCCCAGACCTGTTGAGGCAGGACTATAGCATCAGTAAAGTGCTGTGGCATCCAACAGCAGTTGCAAGCCTATCCTACACCTTCAGGTCTGACATGTCTTAAATGTCTAATGTGTGGCAAAGCCCTGAAAATGGCAGCCATCTCTGGTGTGTAGCATCACAGTTGACAACTCTTGTATTGACTGTGGCAGAGGTCCCCGCCTCTGCATATTTACAGTGGTCTGGGTTTGGCCATTGCAAAATCTCTCCTGCAATTCAATGGGAGCATTGGTGTATGGTGGAACCTTTAACATTGATTGAGCTACAGACTGCCTGCTGGAGAGTAAAAGCAATATTAAGTTGGAGAGTAAAAGCAATATTAATGCTAATGTGAGAAATAAAGGATGGCTTCCCGATAGGATGACACAAAACCTATAGTTCTAGATATGAATTTGTTTTATGCATTTTATAGCGATCCCATGTTTGGAAGTTCAGGAACAAGAGAGATAGAGGCCAGTGTGACTTGGCTTAGTGGTTAGTATTTTGGTAGGATAGTTGGATGAAAAAAACTGTGCATAGCCTTGAGCAAGGAAGGGGAACCTCTGATCCCAGGATTGGATGTAGTTTGCATGTCTCTTAATCTGGCCTGTGCCCTCCCCTCTTGGCCCCATCCCTCCATCAGCCACGCCCCCACTGCTGCGCCTTGTGGGAGCTTTGTATCATCAGGACAGTGAAGCTCTTCCAAAAAGCCATTTTCCCTGCAGTGCTGGGGAAATGGGGGAGGGGGAGAGGTTTTGCTGGAGCTGCCATCATTCTTAGGCTCCTGCTCGTCTGTAACTCTGTCCACTTCTTCCTCTTCTATGGCTTCCTCATCTACTGGCAGGCACAAGCTTGCAATGTGTATGTGGGGGGGGGAGTGTACGCTGGGACCCCAAGATCCAGGGGATCCTGACCCAGAATGCAACCCCAATACTATGAGAAAAAAAACCTGTTGAGACTCAGTTTTGGGTCATGCATGAGGATATTTATGGAAATGTATTTCCCTATATCTGTTGTCTAGATCTTGTGAGCTTTGCTGGAACTAAACAAAAGCACTGTAACTAATATTCAGAATGTTAGCAAATTTTGGAGCAATGTGAACTGGTTAGGAATTGTAATCTAAAAAGTGGAATAAAGATATTATAAATAATAATTAAAAATAACTGCCCGGAGAATGTTGGCTGTTGGGTGGTATAGAAATGTAATAAACAAATAATAAAATAACTATGTTGCTGACCCAGGCTTTTATCTAGAATAGAAAGAGTATGCTTCTGCAATTAAACTATAACCTGTAATTTAAGAGACAGATATGTGGTTCTTATGTGACTTGCTCTCTCAGAAATGACCAATCTCAGAGTTCCTTGTGCATAGGCCAGAAAGTTGATAGGAAAGACAAAGCCCCATCATAATCAGGGACATTGATGTCATGGACAATGAAAGCCAATGCTGCTGGTAGGTTAAGAGGCCCAAAATAAATATGAGTAAATGCCTGCTTCACAAATACCCTACAGATCTTTCTGATGTGCTGTGAAATGTATGAAGTTTAACTTACTGCGTGTGATTAATAAACACAATTGCAACTAAGGGCCTATCTATACAGTACCTTGGAACATTTTAAATTGTATTTTAAAACGTTCCAAATAGGTGCGTTCTAAAACGTCTTAGGCCACATTAACGAGTACTCACGTTACAGGAGAAAAAATCTTCAGTCTTCAAAGTGGTGTGGGAGATCTCACACACTCTTCTGTCCGTCTCTTTCTCTTTCGTTTTTACAATGAGTTTAGGGCAAAGAATTGTGGGAGTTGTAGTTCAGTCACCCACTTCCTCCTTAGTTCTCCTTTCATTCACTAGCTTTCAATGAGTATAGGGCTAGGCATTGTGGGTGTTGTAGTTCACTCACCCACTTCCTCTTTCTTCCCCACCAATCAACTGCTAAGCATTTGGGCGCTGGTCAATGAAGCACTGCCCCCACGAATCACAAACGGTAAGGAAGGACACATTATTTTACTTAAAACGATGTATTAAAAGTAAAAACCGTTGTATATTGCTGAAGTGAGTTTTAAAAAACCTCAGGTATACATCGTTAAAGGGAGTGTGTCATGTGGCCCAAAGAGTTTTCATTACCCTTATGAAATGTTACAAACCTAGTGTGTAGATCGGCCCTAATTTTCAATGAAGTGTGCATAGACCTAAGGATTTTTTGCACACTGCCTTTGACTGCAATAGTGCGGCCCAAAAGTAATTTTAAATAAATCAAAATAAACAAAGCTGAATGAAGTTTCAGCAAGCTAGCAGCCATCAAAAATTGCAGGCATTCTGCTATGGGGCAAGAACAATTAGGTCACCTAGCTAGTTTCTCTATCTAGTGTGAGCTTGCAAGAGAAATTGAATTTGGGGAGATAATTCACGGTGTTGCAATAAAGATGACAGAAAATAAAGTTGCAAAGCAAATTGGTCTATTTATAAAATGTTTACAGTTGTGTTGGTCTATTAGAATAAAAACAAACAAAACAAAACAACAACAGGATTATACCTTTTATTATGGCCAACTAAAAAGTTATAAAATCGTGAGCAAGTTTTGTAGGACTCTTCTTTAGGCTGAATGTTATATTAACCAAAAATAATGAATGGTACTGGGGGCATGGTACAAAAGCCAAGTGTGGGACATGGAGCCTATCTACACACTTTGAAAACGTTTTGAAAAGTGTATATGGAGTGTGTCCTGAGCCCCAACAATTCTCAAAACTGTTACAAACCGTTTTCAACCGTTTTAAAGCAGTACTGTAGGTAGGCTGATAGTGTGTTTTCAGAAATGTTGAAATTTTTATTTCAGTATTAAAACAGAGATTTTTTTCCTTTATGACTCTGGAGATTCTGTGCGTGTCTGGGATGGTGGTCATAATGTGTGTATGGGAGTGAGCCCATCCTACAAGTTTGTAGTGGTCCCCCCCCCCCCCAAAAAAAAAGGAAAAGGAAAAAGATGCTTGGGACCCATACGCCAGAGGTTTCAATTATGCCAGTTGCTGTAAGTGGAGTCTTTGTTTATTTGTGTGTGTTTGTGTGTGTGTATGTAAGTACAAAGAGAGTATCGGAGCATTTCAAAGGTCCCCAGAGAAAAATAAGAGAGGTAGTTTGCAGTGGAGGCTGCTGGCTCCCACATCAGTGGGGCAGTGAATCCACTCTGGGGGTTTTGTCAGAACCACTCAGAACTCCAAAGGAGCTATCCAAAGTGCCAAACCAATTTTGGGATAGGGTTTGGCACTTTGGGTAACTCCTTTAGGGTTCTGACTGGTTATGGTTGAAAACCAAAGCAGATTTACTGCCCCACTGACATAGGAGCCCCCAGCCTCCTACAAGGAGATGCGATCAGGCATCTGTATGAGTGGTGAGCCGGTGGAAAAAATAACCTGAAAATCACAGCAGTTAAGGGACCTTTTAAAAAGCAGATTGACAACCCATTGGACATGTGGAGCTGCTGCTATCTCTTCAATAACACACAGCTTGGGTGTCTAATCAATTGGTCATTGAATACAGTGGGACTGTACATAAGGAGTGGATGTACATATGGTTGCACTGTAATGGAACTTGTCCTGAAGGACCACCTGTATATTTCAAAGTAAACACTAGTTTCTGTGCAACCAAGAGCTGATTCATGTGATCACGTTGTCCATCCGAGGTGTCCTTTTCTTCATAAACGTTGAGGTGGGGAAGCAGTCATCTGAATCTTCTGTAATGTAATGATCACACCGCCAGCACTTCAAAATAGATCATTTGCAGTGAAGCCGTATGGGATGTGATAACCCTGCATATAGAACTGAGCCAAAAAAGCATGGTTAACTTCCTTTTCTTGGGAACACTGCCATTGGATATTTAATTACCATAAGGGGTCACAACCTTCGTTTTTATATCCAATCTAGCAATTAACACCTTTAAGCAATGCTGGGCATTGGTTCAATTTTGACTTAGGAAAGAAAAATGTCATACTCTGAATGACTAACTTCAGTTCCCGCTACAAATGAAGGATACAAATAATAATTAAAAATTAAAAATGGAGATTTCCAATGCAACAACCAAGTGGAACTGACCCTGTCTTGCCTGTAGCCAACAAGGTGCCATGACTAAAGATGACCTGCAATGTGTTAAATGCTTCCATTTGCTCTTAACAACTAAGTATTAGTAAATTGGTTACGATATCATACGTCTCCATTTCTTTTTTCTAAATAATGTGGAATGGTGAGTTTAGACTTAACTAAATCTGCCAGGTTGGGGGAAATTATATATATATATATATATATATATATATATATATATATATGGATTGTGGACTGGAAGAGGTAATGCTGTTAGAGGAAAATAGACTAGGACTGGTGAACAAACATGCAGTCACTCAACAAAAATAATAGAAAAACATAGGAAGCTGCCCTACACTGGGCTGTTTTGTACAATCCAAAAAGGCCACCATGGCTTATTGCATCATCCGAACCCAGGTGGCATGGCTTGTTGGAGGGGGAAACAACCCTCCATTAAGCTATGACCTGTGGTAGGGTTATTGGAGGGTTGATTCCCCCTCCAATATGCCATGCTGCCTGGGTTCGGATGGCATAACAAGCCATTCCCAGACTGTGATTATGGAAATTGTGCCTGGTTTGTGATCAAAATAAATGAGCATGGCTAAAATAAATAAAGCCATGGTGGTTAATTTTCATTGTGTGATCCAGGTCAACAAGTTACATCATTAATCCATCTAGTTCCATTTTGTCTACAACAGGAGTGGGCAATGTGTGGCCCTCCAGATGTTTTGAGCTACAACTCCCATAATCCTTCACCTTTGATTATGCCAGCTAAGTCTAATGGGAGTTGTAGCCCAAAACATTTTTAGGGGAGTCACAAGTTGTCCACCCTGGTCTATGATGACTGATAGTGGCTCACCAGTAACAGTACAATCCTACACATGCTTTTGGATCTTCAGAAGTTGTAATCAATATATTGTTAAAAAAAGTGGGGGAGAGGAGACAAAAAGTTGACCTGAAGTTAAAACCACAATGTCTAAGATGGAGTCTTCGAGGAGTCGTGCAGATATACTGGGATTAGCATTGGTTAGGTACTAACAGGTCTCAGGTTGCGTCAAGGCTGTTGGGGCAAAGAAAAATTAATGGTTGATAAAGATCTCATGAAGTCCTATTGAACAACATTTTTTGCTTTTTATTTGGCAAACATAGACTCCAACTGAGCAAAAAAAAAAAAAACTGAAAGAAGGAGGAAGGGTTCCCCCATTCCACCTCAAATTAGCATTGACTTTTTAAGATTCCTCAATCAGAGTTTTAATTGGAAGGACCAATCAGGACAGAGTACAGGAACAGTCTCAGACTGCAAAATGCTCATGCTTTGACTAGGATGACCCACATGGCCGTCAGCTAGTGCTGATGTACCCTGATAATGAGGCTCCTGCATGTTTCAGAAGAGCTTGGCCACAGAAATACATGGGCCTATGCACCATGCAGAAGAAGGTAAATGAATTAAATTCAGGGTACCCAAAAAGTGAAGCAGTGGGCCTACTGCAGTCTCTTCTCCCCATGTTGCAAGTGTTGGATGACATACAGACATTTATTTTTCTTGAAAAGGGCTGTGGTGGGGAGCCTGTTCAGGAGACTGCTTTTACCAATAGCTTTGGGGCTGTTGAGCGTATCCCCAAAGGGGTTGAATGCAGAGGCTATACTTGCCATAACATTGACAGGAAGCTTGGTGCGTTTCCAAAGAATCTAACCACCCATGGATATACTCATCATTTTAATCTTTAACTTAAGGATCTGTCTTGGAAACATGGACCCTGTCACTCACAGAGATGCCATGTTCTTGGCTGGCTACCTTGCAGCCATATGGTACTAAACAACAGATTTGAATATATATATATATATATATATATATATATATATATATATGGGGTGCTGTCTAAATTGTTACCAGTGTACTAATCACACATGTTTAAAATATAAATGTCTTTTAAAAAATATAATTTACACATTGCAGCAATGAATGCAGATTCCAAAATAACTGTGTGTGTGTGTGTGTGCAAGTGTTTTTCAGATACCTTTAGTAAAGAGTTTTGTCTAAGGCAGACTGTCCATTTGCCCCAAAGCAAGGCATTGTTGTTAAATTCTGAACCTCATTTTTAAATGAAAATGTCTTGTGCTTCACTAAGGCATGTTTGGTTTCAGATCTGCAGTTTAACTGGGAGGAATGATAACAGAAGCATACAGAGATGGTTCAAACATGTTTTTAATGAGGCTTCCAAATAAAATACCTTTAAAGTTGTTAAACTGTAGAATGACAGTCTTTTTTAAACATGAAATATTAGTCCCATTCATGCCCTTTGTGAAGTGCACATGCTCATCGAAGGGTCAAATTTGCCCCTTATTTCCTTGCCATTTTTTAAAAAATGGTTCCACCCATTAATGGCTTAAAAAAAACATTTTCAAGGAGAATAGCCAAGGTCAAATAAATGGCTCTGTGTTCATTGTATAGCATAATGCCCCTGAACCCGCTAGAAACAATTTCATAGTTATTAGTATATCTTGGTAGAGTCTAAACTTGAAAACAAAAGTCGTGAACTTAAAAACCAATTCCATTATTAGGTGGATACATAGACATGCAAGGGAAATCAAATCAAACAAAACTATCTTCAGACTTTCTTGTTCTGTCTAGTTTATAGAAGCTATTTTTCCATGAAATGACAAAAGTATTATACAAGTATTGGTAAATTTATTCAGTTATAAAACTTTTCAGAGATCCTCATCAAGATATCTAAGAGTGCAATCCTATACACACCTGACAGGTATAGGACCAGTTGAACTCAATGGGGCTTACTTCTGAGTAGACATGTATAGGATTGCTCTGAAAGGCTGCGGTTCTAAGCATATTTAGAGGGGCGGGTAAAGGCTGCAATCCTAAACACAATTTTTAGAGTGTCAATTTAGTACCGCTGATGGAAACAATAAAATCAAGTTTGGATGTTCCCAGGAAGGTATTCCTTTAGTAAGAATACAATGCTGTTCTTGTCCTAGACACTTACAAACTCTGTTTTACATGTTCCAATAATAATCGAAATACCTGTAGCATGGATCAGTCTGAAAACTAAAGTTTTCATCTCCCGAAATATGTTAGCCTGCATAAAAAAATTGAAAAGTTTACTTACAAAGGATGTCCAGAATATTGATAAGACTGAGAGATGCAAGAAAAAGTGTGTGATTCCTCCCCTTGTAGATCTAGGAAGTCTCTTGAAGCTTTCCTTGTCATCATTATGTTGTGTGATCCTATGTGTACTTCCTTTTACTTTTTAACAAGGAAGTAAGAGACCATTTTAACCTATGTTATTGAAAGACAGCAGCAAACCTTCACAGCTTAAATATTTGTGCCTGTGTGAAGTATGTAGAAGTGGAATGTTAATTTACATTTTTCAACTGTGTGCTGCCACTTATAACACTCACTAGCGCAACAAATTGAACTCTCTTCTAGCATTCCATCAATATATGGGCAGAGGGACTGGGGTTGTATCCGGTTGTTAATAGGGATGCTGTTCTGCTGTATGAAAGACAACCTTCTGAAGTCAGGGCCGGTCGCAAGAGTTGGCATGGTCAGGCATCTGCTGAGGGCCCACACCCCAGCCAGGGCCCACTAATAAAAGGCCCCTCGAATTGCTCTTCCCCTTCCCTTTTGCAACCTGCTTGTTCACCTGTCTCTCATTCTGGTGCTGACAACAGTGGCAGTGAGAAGGAAGGAGGAGCAGCCGATGCCACTGCCTACCTGCTCCCTGGCTCTCTGCCCGTCAGGCGGGAAAGTGGTAACAATGACATGAAAGAGGATGAGGCGCAATAGCATCTGGTGACAATGATGGAGAGAAGGTCGATGTACTGAGGGAGGGGGCCTTGCCCAAGGGTTCTCCGAAACCTAGAGCCAGCATTGTCCCCATGAGCTCGTAGAATCTTCCTACACAACCCTTCGGAGATTTGCATGTTCCACGTAAGTTAAGAATGGGCTCTACATACACACTGCAGACTTATGCATGTATAGAAGTTGTGGCTGGGCTAGAGAAAGAACAGAGGTTGGGGAAGTATAATCAAATGTTATCTGGCTCCTGCTCCACACCTTCGCTCAGAGTGTAGAAAGAAGCTCTAGTACTGGTTGGTTGGGAACTGTTTTGTGAGAGCTTTGCTGGTACAGTTTCAAAGGGTTATCTTAGACAGAATGCAATACAAAACACCAAGACCTCATCTTCATGGTGTCAGGGCAGTGGCGGCAGGCAGCGCCCCCCACATTGGTGCTCCTTCCATCCATCTACAGCGGAAGGAACACCACGGTGGGCTTTCTTGCCACCGCCCAACAGAGCACGAGCGGCAGTTTTAGGGGTAACTTGGAGTATTACCCCCTCTTCCAAGCTAAGTTTTTTAATTTTTTTTTAAAATGGGGGAACAAAGGGGGAGGTCTGCAGAAGCATGGAAGTAGTGCAGCGAGCTTATGGCTCGCTGGTCCACCCCCTTCCCTGCCCAGCCTATGGCGACCAATCAGTGGTCGCCATAGACTGTGGCACGCCTCCCAGAAGCTCCGGAGCAAGAGCGACAGATGGCAAATACCGTCGTCACCTCGCTCCAAGCTAATAAAGTTGGGGTAAATGTCTGACTTTGTTAGAGCGGAGCTTTGGGGCTTTGCCCCTAGATGGCTTCAGAGTAGTGGCAGCATCATGTAGACCACCTGCCGCCACTCCGAAGCCACTGCAGGGAAAAGCGCCCATCTAGAGGCACCCCAGGATGAGTTTGGCTTCTTGGTGAGTAAATATACTTCCCAGAAGGAGCCATGCATGATAAGAAAGTGTGTTGAAGAACATTTTAACCAAAAAGGTAAACTCCTCT
The DNA here is from genome assembly GCA_029215795.1 of Anniella stebbinsi. Lineage (NCBI taxonomy): Eukaryota > Metazoa > Chordata > Lepidosauria > Squamata > Anniellidae > Anniella > Anniella stebbinsi. The sequence goes on from JARDYH010000001.1 coordinate 222,576,911, forward strand.
AATGGATTCAGTTGCCCTCTATGCTGAATCAAGCAATTCCACCTTGAAGTGGCATTTAATCCCTCCCAACACCATATCTAACAGTGTATTTCCTTTCACATTAAAAAGTATATTTCAAGCAGTACTCTAAATTTCCCCTACCATGATCCTAAGGCATTTAGGATCTGAGATCTAAATTGTTTTGTGAGAAGCTTCTGTGCCTCCACTTGGACTTCTGAAGACACGCCTTCCTACTTCAGACCCCCATGCCCCATGGGAAAAAATCTCTCCAAACCTTTGGTGTTCAAATATATGATTTCTTTATCTACGTTCTGAAGCTGTACAATAATAGGAGAGCTACATCATATGACATTTTAAAAACATATTACTCAGCATTTATACTGCTTCCAGTGTTATTTTTCTTTAGATGTTAAATTATGAGGAGGAAGTTGACAAAGAATATCCATTAAAATTACAAAGGGACTACACACAGCCCTGAAAATATATATCTGGCTGGCCTTCTGCACAGACTTCTTGGACACAATCATGATGCATATGTTGGTAATTCCCCTCCTTTCTTTTAAGATGTTAAGGAAGGAAAAGAACCATTGGAAATAGTAAAAAAATTTTTTTTAAGGTGCCAGTTTTCCTTTGGAAACGTCATTATTTGTAGATGACTCACAGGTTGCTGCTACCTGCAGCAGTGAAATCTTTGATCACCAGCATCCGATCTTGTGTTTCATAACAACTTTTGTTTCTGTGTTGGGCTATCCTTTAACGCTTTCAAGTAAGACCCTGGCTCCTGTGCTATTCCCATTCACGCCGCAAAACTCTGTGCCTTAACTCAAGCACGCTTCTTCTGCTGCTGCTGCTTCTTTTCCCTCCCATGACAAGCATATCTTATGGGCTCTCCATTTTAACCAAGGCACTAAAGGCTATTTCAATTTGACTACAGCAGTTTTCTGCCAAATGGCTACTCTAAGTTATATTGTGCACATTACCCACCAGAAAGCACAGAGATGATGAGAGCGCACTGTCAACTACCCTGCACATCGATATGGGGGTTATTTGATTTGAAATTGGATTCTCGCCTTCCTTGATCTGTTGTATAAATGGAGAAGCATGTTTGGAGGAAACGCTCCCAAAGTTTATGAAGAATCTGATGGACTCCCCCCCCCCCCCAACTCCTCTAGAGTTTGCCTCCTGCTTTGTTAAGACTCCTTCAGTTCCAGGTCTAAATCATCATGATAAATATTCAAAGAAAGGGGGAGAGTATATGGTTTTAAAATGGAAAGAAAAACTTACTCAAATTATTCCCTGCATGATTTTCTTCTCCGATATTAGTCAGGTGTGGGTTGCACATTTTTGTAGCAGGCTGCCTTTTTGACCTTTCTTTAAACATTTAAGACTGAGATCAGAAGTTCACAGTGTAGGATGAGGTATGTTTCTTAAGTTCAAAGATGGGCTTTTTTAAAAAAACTGGGGGTGGGGGGGAGAAAAGAAGAACCTTTCTAAATGTCTAAATATATCATATTCTCAGAGATCCACATAAGTCATTGTCAAGATGAAAGCAGTTTAAACAATAAGTTCCCACTAAAGCCTGTCCCCATCTCAAGACCCTTTTCATGGTGAGCGATGGCTTACTGCATGTATGGCTCATGTGGAGGGTTGGAAACATGCACATTATTTTATTGTGGGGGCAGCCTGAATTGTAGACATTGTGATTGAGAGAGGAAGGAAAACCGGCTGTGCGTGTAACATGCACATCGCCAGCATGCGCATGGCCGTAAGGGCAGCACACAGCACTTCACAGACAATGTATTAAATGGGCATGGGGGGAACATCCTTTTGACCCACATAAAAGGGCCCTTTGTGCAGATCTCATGAGCACAAGGAATTATTTTGAAAAAGATCAAGATGAGGAGTTTTCTTCGGAATCAAAGGTAAAGTGGCAATCTCCCTCCATCCCCAAAACCCAGTTGTAAATGGCAAATTCGTTACAGATCTCCGTGGTGCTTGCTTTCAAATGAAAGATTTTTAGGCAAGCATGTCTGTGTTTACCTATTGCATCAGAGAAGAGATATTAAGCAAGGCCTCATATGAAAGTGCATCTTTTTTTTAATGGCATTGAGGTTTGCCTTTTGTAAAAAAAAAAAAAAAAAGGAGAGTAGGTTAAAAAGGAGCTGAATGAAGCAAGAAAACACAGTGTCACAGTAAGGCTCTTCCAAGCTGGCCATGTGATGGATTCAAAGATAGCTGTAAAGGCATCAGCTCCAAAAGTCTAAGAATTCAGCCATGGAATGGGGTACACTAGACAGGGGAAAAGACAAATCTTACAAGAGTTTGCATGAGGGGTCAAATTGTATCATTCACACAGCACATTTTATCGCACTCTTTTGAAAGGTATTGTACTGGTACATGGCACTCATCTTTTGACAAAATCAGCAATTGGGAATGGGAATGTATAGATATATAGGAGAGAGATTTTGAACTACTTCAGGGATATGATCTGAAGTTGAACTATTGTGTGTTCGTTTCCAAAGATAAGAAAGTAAAGTCCCCAAAAGAGGAAGTTTCCATTTTGGGGAGACTTCTTTCATGGGGAGGGGGAAGTATATGGTTGATTTTTTTTTAAGGATTTGAAGTTATATATATTAAAAGTGTCTCCATTAAGCTCATCTTTAAAAGTTGTATGTCTTGGAAGTCAGCAATAAAAAGGGAGGTATGATGGATGGTATCCAACTAGTATCTCTCTCTGCCAACAGAAAGCTTCCATCAGTGGAATGGGGGAGGTGGGTGATTTTGCCAATCTTTCCTGCTGTCCCTTGCATACCCCAAAAATCTGTTCCAGAGGGTTCAGGGACCCATTGGGCATATTTTAGGGGGCTGTACGGGGCAGAGGAAAATACCAAAAATAGCCCTTTCGCCTTCTGCCGCTCTATGTATTCCTCATACAAAATATTTTCTAGCAATCCTGAGGCCTATTGTGTAGGCTGACCATATGAAAAGGAGGACAGGGCTCATGTAACTTTAAGAGTTGTAGAGAAAAGGGAATTTCAGCCGGCGTCATTTGTATACAATTCGTACCTGGTGAAATCCCCTCTTCATTACAACAGTTAAAGCTGCAGGGGCCCTGCCCTCTTTTGTAGCTGGTCACTCTAGTGTAGTGCATGCAACTTTAATTCTGTGATGAAGAGGGAATTTCACCAGGTATTAATTGCATACAAATGACGTAGGCTGAAATTCCCTTTTCTCTGCAACTGTTAAAGTTACATGAGCCCTGTCCACCTTTTCACATGGTCAGCCTACTATTGTGTGGTTAGAAATAGCAGGAATTATATTTATTTTTTTTCTCAGAAGTTTTCCTGCTGTGCAATGTTTTGTTACACTGGCTGATTTCCACCACTGCCCCCTTCCCAACATACTACATTAAAAGTGTAACTTCCAAGTTAGCATTAGCAAAGCTGCAACAAATTCTTGAAAAGCAAAGCTTATTAAGGCATTGCTCATGGTAATGATAAAATTAGAAAATGAGCACTTGCTGCATTTCATTTGCTCTAAAAATTCCCAAGTACCTCAAATTGGACATTATATTTTCAGTAAGTTCTGAACATACCTTTATACGTTATGCATTAAAGGATTACCACTGTTCTCTTTTTTATTACCTTTTTCATCTTATGTCTTTAGCATTCCATTTACATAGCAGCTAAACTATCCAGTCAATGTTTTTGGCTATTGTACATTATTTTACTTATGTCATTGTGTATGGGATTCAGAAGGCACCTTGCCATACTGCCCAGATGGAGGACCAGGGTTGATAATATTAATTTATATTTATTTATTACATTTGAATACCGCCCCATAGCCGAAGCTCTCTGGGCGGTTTACATAGGATTAAAAACAATTAAAAACAATATACAAAAATTTAAACAGCAAAAACATACAACATACACACAATCTGTACATTTAAAAAACCACTACAACACTTCAGAAAAGCTACAAAAACAAAACAAAACAAACCCAGGCTCATCAGATATTGCCAAATGCCTGAGAGAAGAGGAAAGTCTTGACCTGGCGCTGAAAAGATAACAATGTTGGCGCCAGGCGGGCTTCGTCGGGGAGATCGTTCCACAATTGGGGGGCAACCACAGAGAAGGCCCTCTGGGGTGGAAGGAGAGGAAAAAGAAGATGGAGAGCTTAGGGGAAGCAGAAATCTTGTTGAGACCAGCAGTGGCTTCCTCCTGTCTCCTTGATCCTTAGGGCAGTCAAGTACAATTCACCAAAAGAGAAGAAACACCTGACCAAAACAATGAAGGTACAGCATTGCATAAAATGTGTATTTGCTCATTTATCTCTCTCTCTTTCTGTTTATTGTTTGTTAGGGTGACCATCCGCCTGGATTTGTCCGGACATGCCCGGGAAATGGGGAGCAAATCCACATCCGGGCAGAAAAACTGTTTTGGGGGGCCAAATCTGGAAATTTAGCCCCCCCAAAAGGGTGACCAGATGGCCCTGGGGCGATCTGGGCCAACCGGGGGGCGGCGGGGGCAAACCGGGGTGGCGGGGGGTCACGCGGCGGTGGCGGGAGGCTGGCGGCGCGAGGCACTTACCTGCTGGGGCATCTGCTTCCCTCCGGTGCTCGGAATCTACTGAGAAACAGGCTTCGCGGCCTGTCCCTCAGTAGCGCGCCGGGTGATGACGTCATCACTCGGCGCGCTACTGAGAGACAGGCCAGGAAGCCTGTTTCTCAGTAGATTCCGAGCACCGAAGTGAAGCGGATGCCCAGCCGGTAAGGAGCGCGGGGCGGGCGGCGCGGGTGGGGGCGGCGCAGGTGGGGGGTGGCACGGGTGGGGGGGTGGCACGGCGCGGGTGGGGCGGGTGGCCTGCGCGGGGCGGGCAGCGGCATGAGGCACTTACCTGCTGGGGCATCTGCTTCCCTCCGGTGCTCGGAATCTACTGAGAAACAGGCTTCGCGGCCTGTCCCTCAGTAGCGTGCCGGGTGATGATGTCATCACCCGGCACGCTACTGAGCGACAGTCCATGAAGCCTGTTTCTCAGTAGATTCCGAGCACCGGAGGGAAGCGGACGCTCCAGCTGGTAAGGAGTGCGGGGCGGGCGGCGTGGCGCGGGGGGGCGGCGCGGGGGCGGCGGCGTGGGGCGGGGGGGTGGGGCGCGGGGGGGCGGCACGGGGCGGGCGGCGGCGCGAGGCATACAGGCAGGGGGTGGCGCGGGCTGGCGTGGGCACGTGGTGGTGGGGTTGTTTTGGGTGGGGGGGTGGCAGGGGGGGTGTCTGGGATTTTGATCCTCAAAATCTGGTCACCCTATTGTTTGTAGCCAATGGCCATCACAATACAAGCACAAAGCACACAAATATAGAGCAAAAACATTTGGTACAATAAAATAGTCAAAATTTAAAAACATTCATTCTGTTTAAGCCCTTTAAGATTTGACCGTGGTATGGTTTAGAAAGGCTGCTCTTATCTGCGAATTCATATGTACCGATGCAAATCTAGAAATAATTGCTTTCATTTAAAGAGAAATACAGTACATCTCACTGGAGTAGGGAAGACCCTGACTAGGTGACCTGTGTGCCTGCTCAGTCTTCTGTCCAGGTGCTCACTGTAGAGGGGCAACTTCAAGGCTCTCCCTTCTTAAGGTTCTTTATCTTTAAACTGGACAGCCCTTGAAATAAAGGGCACCTTCAAACCGAGAACTGTCCCGTTGTGAAAAAGGGCACATGAGAGAAACTTCCCCTTGAATAATAGCCTGCTTGTGAATAAAAGCCTGTTGAGGAATGAGCTACTCACTAGCAACACAAGGGAAATCTTGATATGGGTGTGCCTAGAAGGCCACATAGAGAAAGAAGGAGGCAGAGAAAAATGGCCTGTGCTTGGAAGGGGCGGGGGTCAGACTGGGTGGGAATTACCCCTTCCTTGCTGGCTGTGACCAAATGGGCCCAAGACCTGCTCTGTTCTTTGCCTCAGGTATAGATTCATTTTCAGTTTTGGAAATACAAAGTAAACCTTATAAACAGGTTGTGGTAACTTATGATTTAACAGACAACAGAAATGATTTTTTTTTTTAAAAAAAAAACACCAAGAAACTAAGCAAGAAAATCAGAAAGTCCTTCGTTATCTGCCTATCTGAAAATATCCTATTTTTCACTCCAACATCCTTAACACATATTCCCTGGTCTCAGGTGCTGTGATGGTGACAGTTCTCTGCCCTCTTTTCACCTTCCGCAGTTTCTCTCCATTGCCAGAAACATTTTAAAGCTCTCTTTTTTCCTCATTTGAAATATGTGCAGTAAAACATGGGTTCCATTTTAGTAGTCAAAAAGCTGCTTGGAGGTGAATTAAATAACCAACCATCTGTGCTCACTTAGAGACAGAGAAAGGATCTATGTTTTTCACCATATATTGAGTCATGAGATGTGAATCACAACCTCCAATTAACCCCTCTGATAATTTTTTTTAAAAAATGTACAGGTGTCCAAACAGAGACTTTAGAAAAAGGCAGGACAAAAACATGCATCAGTACAAGTGCTTGAACTCTGGGAGGCCCTCAAACGGTGAGCTAGTTTTATATATGTATATATTTGTGTATGTATGTATTTAAGGAATTTATATTCCACCTTTGTATGCCAAAGGTGGTGTACAGACTAAAAATCTATAACAAAAAACAGATCAAACACAATGGCAAGAAATCCATAACAGCAAGGAAATATCACAAGAAAACAGGAACAGCAGATAACACACGTTGCCTAGGGCAAGGGTGGGGGATATGTGGCCCTCCACATGTTGTTGGATTCCCATAATCCCCAACGACTGGCCATGCTGAAATGAAACAGTTATAAGCTCCTGCTTTAAAAAACAGCCAAAGAAGGGGCTGGACAAACTTCCCATAATTTAGGAACGACAAATGAAAAGACACTTTCATTCTTTCAACGCCACCAGCTGCGCCTAAGCTGGTTTAGGAACATCTAGAAGAACCTCAGAAACCAAGCAAAGATCCCAAGCAGGTATATATGGGAGGAGGTGATTGCTGAAATGCCCTCGTCCTAGAATGAATAGGCCTTTAAAAGCCAAAGTCAACACCTTGAAATGAGATTGGAAATAAGTAGGTAGCTAATGAAGCTGGTATAAAATTGTCTTAATATGGTTTGTCCTGCTGCCTTCAGACAAAAATTTGGCTGCTGAATCAGTTGATATTTTCCAACTGTTTTCAAGGGCAGCTCTACCTAAAGTGAATTACAGTAATATGACCTAGAAGTGACCAGAGCATTGGGGGGGGGGGGTTCCTGGAAAAGGTGAAGCTTGTGAACCTAATGCAGTAGGTAAAAGGCATTCCTGGCCACTGCGGTTGTTCATTCATAGAGATAGGTCCAAGAGTGCTCGCCGGATGGCAAATCTCTTGTTTTAGAGCAGTACAGTCCTATCTAAAAGAGGCTGAACCCTTCTTCCAGCTTTGTTTCTTACCCAGCTGGGGTCCACTTATGCACTGCTAAAAAAGAGATAATGCATCACCAAAAAGAAGACATGGATTTGCATAAAATTTGCATGGTCTTAATTTGCATAAAATTTGCATGGTCTTAATTTGCATGCATAGATGCAAATTAAGAAATAATTACTATAACTTAAATCAAAATACAATACATCTCACCATCATGAGCAAGACTCTGTGCTGTCCTTGTGCTAACTGTTGGTAAGCAACTTCAAGGTTCTCGCTCTCCCTTCTTATTATGGTTCCTGGACTGGGGCTCTGATCATCCCTTCAAATAGAGGACATCTTCATCTGGAGGTCTGTCCCCTGAAAGCCCTTCAAATAGAGGGTGGTCCTTGGTAAAGTAGGGCTCATGATCACCTGATCTCAACACTACCTCCATTGTACCTGAATTAAATTTCAATTGTGTTCACCTTCATCTGCTCCCAAACTCTGGTTTAGTAATTCTATTGCATTCTTCTTCTGTTTAAGAAGTATTAGGTTTGCACCAGTAAAACTGGTTCACATAGTTGAAAATAAACTGTTTTCCCCCACAGTGATAGCATTAGTTGAGCTAATATTTCTGTGGCCAATAGGGGCAGCCATCTCCCCACCCCCATACACAAGAATACCCCTGGGAATAATGCTATGTCATGACAAAGCATCGTTTTCATAGGACATTCTGTCCTGAATTCCTAATGGAACACCACTGCAAACGTCCCCCCTCCCAGTTAACCTTTGAAATCCACATTTTTCCAAATTTGGCAATGGAGTTCTCAAATCAAAAAAATGCATTCACAAAATGTGTATATTAGGGAGAAGTGCACACAAATGTGTATATATTAGTGAAAATACTCTTCAAAAATGTATTATATTAGAAAAATTGTTTGCAAAAAATGTGCAGATTGGGCAAGATGGTGTACAAAAAATGCATATATTTAGAAAAAATGAGCTTAAAAATACTTAGGAATTTTCATGAAAAACATATTTTTCAAAAAAATCTCCGAGTTCATGACAACCCGAACTTATGATCTGTAAAAAGAGAGATTGAGAAAAATGGATGTTTGTCCATTCCTAGCAGCAACTCTCGCTAATGTTTCTACTCTGAGATTTATTTATTTATTTTACCAGAAGCAAGGGAGAGGGCCTTCTCTGTGGTGGCCCCCGATTGTGGAACAATCTCCCTGATGAGGCCTGCCTGCGCTAACATTGTTAACTTTTGGGCACCAGGTCAAGACTTCCTCTTCTCTCAGGTATTTAGCAATATCTGATGAGCCTGAGTCTGTTTTGTTTTTTAGGCTTATAGCTTTTTAAGTTATTATAGTGGTTTTAAATGTATGTGTATATTGTATGTTTTTGCAGTTTTAATTTTTGTATTTATATTTTTATACATTTTAATCTTATATAAACCACCCAGAGAGCTTTGGCTATGGGGCAGTATACAAATGCAATGAATAATAAATAATAATATAATCATAAATGCCAGGGATTGAACTTGAGATCTCAGGCATGCTCTACCAATGAGCCATGAGCTTTCCCTGTAGCAGTTACAGCTGCACCGACTTTGGAAGCAAAACCAACACCTGCAGAGACTTTGGGGGTTTGTCTTTGTATTGTATAGCCATAGCTGTTATATCCCTCGTTCGTGATCATGGCTTTTTCATTACCGTGTCATGTATTTTATGGCTATTGGCGATGAGATACAGGAGATGAAACGTCAGTGTGCTAAAAGGCTCACCAATAGTGTGACGAATCGCAATGACAAGGTTGCGTTTGTAAAATGAGCCGGAGCCACTTGTGATACGATGCAGTGGAACGAAATAATCCTCTCTCCACCCCCACCCCCCGCCCGCCCACCTCAGACAATGCAGGCTGTGGTATGTCACGGTAGTGAAGATGGCCCTAGCCTGCCTCCTCTCCACTATATTCATCTAATCATTACACTTCTTTTTAAATCCCAATTTCCAATCAATTCCTTTTTTCAAAGAGAGAATGAATTTAAGGTAAATCATTAATGAATAATTATGCTGAGATGATAATGTTCTCTGACTTTGACTTTCGTGGCAAGTTTCCGCTGTAATCAAATAAAATAGCTCCTTTGATAATTTCAGGCAGTGGCATAACCTTTTGTTATGTTCTATGGATGGATTTAGCTAGAAAATACAATACCTCGAGGTGGTGGTGTTTTTTTTTAAAAAAATTAAGTATCACTTGTTAGGTTGTGCATGAAGATTGCTGTTGGTTAGAATAGAATTCTCCGGGCCAGTTAATGCTGCCGGTTTAAAGGATAGCAAATCGCAGCCTACCTGACTCTTCATTGTTAGAGACTAAGCTGATTTGAATGACGTACTAAGCAATCCAATTATCACATGAAAACTTGTGCCTTAAGGACAAGACTTGACATCATATACAGATGCTGTTAGCTTGGTGGCCCTTTTTAAACTGGAAACCCTGGTACTGGAGGGCAGCTGGAATCAGAGAAGGGGCAGAGGAGAGGGTTTTTAACCCTTTCCCACCATGCTCCACATTACATTGTTCCTTTTTTTGGGGGGGGGAGGTGACGGAAGTTCCAAATATCTCTTTGTCCACATTTGGAACCCAGCAAGGGTTAGAGGCAGTGCTTGGGGAGGCAATTTGAAGAGGGAAATATGGCAGGCAGGGAAAGGGTTAAGGAAACCTCCATAGATACTTTTCTGATCCCCTCCTCCCCCAGTTCAGTGTTTTGAGTTTAAAAGAGGCCACACGTCTGTATGTCGCATGTAATTTAACCCTAAATCATATGATGTAGTGGTTTGGATTTAGGATACAACAGATAAGATATAAGGGAAAACATGATAGAGATGCACAAAAAACTATGCACAGTGGGGGGAATGTGGATAGAAAGACATTTTCCCCCCTCCCCCTCTCATATTACTGGAACTGGGGTCATCCCACAAAGCTGATTGGCGGGAGATTCAGAACAGATAAAAGGACGTAATTCTTCACACTATGGAATTCACTTCCACAAGTGGTAGTGTTGGCTAACAATTTGGATGGCTTTAAAGGCGGATTGAACCTGCAAATGAGTGCCGTTGGCACACAACCGCCGTACTAGTGACTGTGTGTCACCAAATCAACAACATAGAATATATACTCTCTATGTAATTTGAAACAATAACGTATGCTGTGATATACACATACACAGAACAATAAAATCTTTTACAATAGTAAGTTATTTAATCACATACATACTGTTAAATAAATTCTCTGGGTGTATAATGCACACGCCAATCTGAACACATTCAAAGTCACCTGTTGTAGATTACACCAATTAAACCTGCACTCACCAAAACAATTAAATGCTCACAACTTAATCACTTATATATACAACAAGGATAATTCAGTATGTCCCAATTGGGTAAACACTCCTAATATAACAAATTTCTAAGCTATTATCAGTAATATAACAAATACTTCTAAGCTATTATTACAACAGGACTCCGGATGAATACTCCTGTTTCAAGAGATCCTCTTCATCAGGTATATATTCTATGTTGTTTATTTGGTAACATACAGTCACTAGTACGGCAGTTGTGTGCCAACGGCACTTGTTTGCAGATTCATTTACAACTGCAGCCTCCAGTTTTTGTTGCGTGTTAAAGGGGGATTGGACAAATTCATAGATGATAAGGCTTTCAATGGCTACTCGTCTAGATAGCTATGTGCTACCTCAAGTAGCAGAGGCAGTAAACCTATGTACACCAGTTGCTGGGGAACATGGGTGGGAGGGTGCTGTTGCGCTTGTGTCCTGCTTGAGGGTTTCACACAGGTAGCTGGTTGGCCAGTGTGTGAACAGAATGCTGGACTAAATGGACCCTTGGTCTGATGTAGCAGGGCTCTTCTTGTGTTCTGATATGAAGGACATGTTTCAGTATCTCCATGCAGAAGCCAGAACATATGTGGCACAACTGAAGTACATGAGTGAGGGGCTAATGTGGGTAGAGATATATAAGGATGTCAGAAATGGAAGGCACTAAGTTTACTTATGTTCAAGGTTTGTTTTGCCCCACCAGATTATCTATCTATCTATCTATCTATCTATCTATCTATCTATCTATCTACACACACAGACACACACACACACCATTTTGCTAACTCGAGTAGATCCACCACACGATTCAAATATGTGCCTCAACCTGGTCTGAAACAGGGAAACTATGAAAAGAATTAAAAACCTATACTTCCAGAAATCACAGTACCCATTAGCCACACTTTCACAGTCCACTATAATCACAGCACCCCTCTCAGCTGATTGCTATCAGCTAAGAGCATCTGGATAGCTGTCGATCAACAGCCTGATATGGAAAGAAAGCATAATAGCTTCCTCATAGTCATCAAAGCACAAGTCATAATTGGTGATTGTGTGATGACTGAGAGCGGCTGTCTACATATATTGATTTAATTAAAGCCAGCGGACAAATGTATCACATGGATCAAAGCCTGCTTGTATCCTGGTCACGCTGGGCTTCTGGTGTTGGAGCACATGCCACAGTGGAATCCCAGGGCAAAAGCTGACACAGATCCCACAAGTGGCAGGGTCAAATATAAATTGGAGCACCTGGAGACTCATGATTTGCCCTCATCCCCTGGTCCTGTGTGTTGTGAGGGATGGGAAAGGCTGGTTATACCACCATGCCAGCTTTCTCCAACCTGGTGCCCTCCAGGTGCTTTGGCCTTCAACTCCCATAATCCTTAGCCCACATGGTCAGGAGTGCTGGTAGGTTGACAGCAGGTGGCATCAGTTCCATTTCTTGCCCCATACAATTGGAGTCCTACTTTTTTGATTTCCTGCTCAAGGGTGGCCGTGGACGCCCTGACTATTGACCATGGGTTAGGCCAGGGCACTGCCACAGGGCGAACAAATAGCAGGGGAAGACCCACTTTTTCCACCACAGGACCAAGGGCTGGCCCTTGTTTCTTCTACTGCACTGGAGCAGCAGCAGCATGGGGATCCATAATCCCTCTTGCCATCACTCACTGTGGCTGCCCGTCACACTGATATAGCCTGGCAGTGCCAATGGCATCAGCTGTGACTTATTGCCATCTCCCATCCTCTGGTTCTGTCAGGGGCAAAGCACATATTACTTTAAAGTCATAGGTAGAAGCTAGGTTTGTCTTTTCTTTTTGTACTCTAAATGCAGGGCCCCCAGTCAGATTGGAACCTAGCCGGGGGGACATTACGGGGGCTTTAACCCTTTTGTCCATGCTACGGTCCAGATCAGAGCCCAGCACCTGCATTAATTTGCTTTACTGGATCACTATTTGGCAATAGGAATTTCAGGTGATAGGTGTGTGTGCCAGTATGAAAAAAAAGCCACTTAAAGACATTAAACGGCATCCCCCCCCAAAAAAAATCTCACTTTTTTCAATTGGCTCAATCTTTAGCCAATACTGGGGGTAAATTAGCCAATTTGAGAGTATTGTGAACATACTTTCCTCTGGATCTTCAAATCAGTAGAATGGAACACAATGCTTGAATGCTGGGGCGGGAAGGGACTTACCTTTTGTAATGACCCCTTAAGTTTCTGCTTTCAGAAAGGTACAGAGGGGGCATGGTTTGACTAAATTTGAGGGGAGTTAGGAATTGAATTTTATGGATTTCATTAAGCCCCTCCCCTTGATCTCCCCCCACCACCTGAATTAGAGCACTGATGGAAAGGAGCTCCAAAGGCATATACATTTCTTATTCCTCTGAGTTGAAGAGAGTGAAACAGGACTTATGCAGACATGAAGGGCAATGTGTATTTCCTTTCCCACCTTAGGAGTGAACTAAAAGTGCAATCTTATGCACGTTTAGACAGACAAAGTCCTACAATTCCCAACATTCCCCAGCCAGCATGTATCATGTATGAATTGTCTAAAATACATATGGGCATATAGACTCTAAAGCAAGAGATGACAATTTGTGGTCCTCCAGATGTTGTTGAGCTCCAACTTGCATTAGCAACTTGGTCATGGATGATTGAAGCTGGAGTCCAACAATATCTGGAGGGCCACAGGTCACCCACTTCTGCTCCACAGCTCTATGTATTAAAGCATTCAGCCTTCAATAGAAAAGTGGTATGGAGACTTATTGCTTATACATCTGACTCTGACTTTGGTCTAGAGTTCTGTGTCAAAGAGGTTTGGATACCTGGGGGATCCAGAGGAATATTTACTTGAAAGCCAGGCTTGCTGTAACAAGAAAGACGAGGAGAGGAGAACTCACTGGGGCTTACTCCAGAGTAAACCTCCACAAGGCTGGATTTATGAAAATTGTAAAGATGTTCATGAACAGCCCTGGTGGTTGTAGTTTAGTTTCCAACAGGGACTTTGGCAAGAACCCACAATAACTACGGCTTGTCCGTCATTTACTCTGCCTTGCAATGCTGTGGAGACTGGTTTTCTAAAGTGTTGGTAGATTTCTTTCTCTCTTTCCCGTTCCACCACCTTTCCTTAAAACATTGCTTTAACAGTTCATGTTTTTGAAACTGGTTGTAAAGAAGACATTTCCTTGGCGCAATTGCAGTTTTTAACAACAGCTCAAACTCTTTGTAGCCAATCTCCACTGGGGTAGAACTAAAATCTGGAAGTAATCAGTAACCGCTGAACATCAGAAATTCTTCCCCCCAAAAATGCATTTAGACACAGCTGGAGTCTGCTAGCAGTTGGGATAGGATTCAGGTAGCGAATCCCTCGAGGACAGTTGCCGTTCCCCATCTTCCTTATCTTGTATGTGGAACTAAAAAGCCCCAGGGTGTTGGTAGTTGTAAAGAAACCACAGCAACTGACACCTGCTGGGAGCAATAAATAAAGAACTAGGTTACCATTGTCAGCTTGTGCCTCCTCTCCTTACCACTGCAGTGGAATTCTTTTCTTGCCAGTATTAGGGAGGGGGACTTTTGAGAAGGAGAGAGGAGTGCTAACTGTTTAGCCATGTAAACAAATCAGATAAGTAACAGAAATTGCTGCCGTTAAAGCCAACAGTTTTTGACATCCATGCTTGACCTGTAATACAAGCAAGACTGGTTAAGGAGTAAACAAAATTGCACCCTTCACTTCAAAGAGTTATTGTAGTAATTACTCACGAAGCAACATTACCCACTGTGGTTCTTTGGAACCTGCTAAGTTCAGACTCCATCCTATTTTTTCTCTCACCCCCCCCCCCTCCCTTTTGATGTGTTTTGAGTTTCCTAATTACGGCAAGTTAGGCTGGATGATCTGTGTGGGTAGAGTGACAGGATTTATTTGTAATCTTTGAATGCCTTTGCTAAACAATCAATTAGTGAGATTCTTTTGCTGTTTTAATGACCAAAGGATGATGATATTGCCCCCCTCTTCCCAAGATCTGTGTTATATCTTTTATTTGTGTGCCAGGGGGAAAAATCCTTATTATGTACAATGACTGGAGTCACTACAGTCAATAGGGGAGTGATGTAAGTTTCAAGCTTGGGCCCCTTCTGCAAGCTACCAGCTTAAGTGGAACATGGAAGGAAAGAAATGGGACCTCATTCATAAGGTCAATCCAATGGGCAATCACCAGTTTCTAATGTTTTGAGCTATATAGGCCCCACCTAAGCTTAAGAAATGCCTTAGAATCTTGTCCAGGGTGCAGAATTTTAGGCCTGTGGCCCAGCTGTAGCCCCAATCGGGCCCTCGGGTTCCTCAGAAGGCTATGTTCTCCTTCCCCTGGCCCTAACCCTTGTCCGTCGATAACCAATAGTTTGATTGCTCCCTAGCTTTTGCAGCTTTTTCTATTCTAAAAGGTTGAAATTAGAGCAGTGCACAAGTGGCCTTGCAAAATTCTCCACCCTATTTGTGGGCAGAAAAATTGGGGGGATAATGTCACTGAATTTCTCCAGGGGGAGGAGAAATTCTCTAACAAGTCCTTACAAGTAGGCATTGCTATTGGCAAGGGTGGAAGAATAGCCTCTTTTTGTTTTGTTTTTCTAAGGTTTTTTTTTTTTTTGCATTGCTACCACTGCAAGTGGCATGAGGTAGGCTGACCATCTGAAAAGGAGGACAGGGCTCATGTAACTTTAACAGTTGTAGAGAAAAGGGAATTTCAGCCAGTTCCATTTGTATGCAATTAGTTCCTGGTGAAATTCCCTCTTCATCACAACTGTTAAAGGTGCATGCACTATACTAGAGTGACAAGATACAAAAGAAGGCAGGGCCCCTGCAACTTTAACTGTTGTGATGAAGAGGGAATTTCACCAGGAACTAATTGCATACAAATGACACTGGCTGAAATCCCCTTTTCTCTACAAGTGTTAAAGTTACAGGAGCCCTGTCCTCCTTTTCAGATGGTCAGCCTAGGCATGAGCATCAACTGTGTTGGCAATCTGGCCCCCATTTTGCATTCTCCACAATGCCCTGTATATCTAGCATCATACAGGGGACTGAGGGGAGGAAATGCAGCCATCACAAAAAATAATAGTGGAGAAAATATGGAGAAAATTCTGAAAAAAATATCCTTTTATTCCTGGAAAGTAAGAAAAGAAAAAATTCAGGAATTCCCTGAAAGTTTTCTTTCCCCATTAAACAGACTCACATCTCACTATTGCTGTATAGTCTCCCAGGCCGCCTGCACTTCCTGATCTGAAAAGGCCTAGGAGAGGTATAAATTTATAATGTCTTCGCCTGAGTGGGAAGTGCAGGAAGCCAAAGGGGCTACAGGCTGTTAGAGAGATGAGTTTACAATGAAAGACAGGACACCCCCACATACTCCTCAGTCGTCTCATAAGTAAGGTAAGCACAAGAACCCTGAACCAAACCCATGAGAATTTCTCTGAAATTTCTTCTCCGTTGAATTTCTTTTCGAAAGCAAATTCTTTTCTATCAAATTAAATGAGAACTGTCAAAATTTTTGTCGGAGAAATTTTCGGCATAACACTAGCTGAAATGCCTCTCCTCAGCTTAGTTGCTGGCAGCTAAAATATGCTGACATTGTTGGTGTTTTGGAAGTGCCCCTCTTTACCTTTGACTCTGTTCCATTTTGCCATCAGTTCTACCTACCACTGGAATGCAGCCCCCGAGAGCTGTCAGAGAATAAATAAATTCTCTGACATGGAATGAGGCCCTCGGGCTGAAAGAGGTTCAACACCTCTGCTATATGGACACAACAATAACCATTGATGTGGGTGATGCATGTCCTTTTTCTTATTTGGGAGATTCACATGTGGCAACCCTACTCCACCACCTCTCTCCCACATGCATGCATACTACCTGTCTTTTGATCTGGGTATTGGATGAGGTATACAGCCCTTGCCTGGACTTCCAGGTAAAGGCTGGCCTCAGCTGGAAAAAAGTGGGGGTTATTGCTCTGCTTTGTGGTGCAGTTAGGTAATTTTAGAATCTGGACTGATCGTCTTACTTCCTCCCTCTTTAGATTTATTTATTTGTGGCATTTGTATATCGTTGAATATAACAAAATCTCTCAGCGGTTCACTATATTAAAACACACCTGTAAGATACTGCATTAAAACAGTTCTAATTACTGTAGCCTGTTTAAATAATTGAAAAAAGCCTAGCAGCAGAAGGATTTTAAAGGGAGGACTAAGTAGTTTTCCCTTAGGAGGGAATTACAAATTGTCGGTGCAACATGCCATTCTTCTAATTTCATTTGATTTAATGTAGGTATGCCACTTTTCTAATAACAAAGTTCAGCTCAAAGCAGCTCACAAAAATAACAAAGCTTTAAAAATAACATATAAATAACGTTTCGGTCTATGTGAACAATAGAATCACATTTCAAAAACACACATTTGTATGATTCGGTTCCATATATATATATATATATATATATATATATGCAACTCCAGTTCTGCAGACCACAAAGCTTTGAAAGATGTTGGTCCTACTGGATATGTGTATAAGTTGCATTTCCTTTGTTTAAACCTGTCTTCCTCACATTGTGAATGGCTTGTCACACATAAGAAGTGAGTTATGAATTCTGTCTAGTCTCCCTATCCCTCCTGGGATTCTCAATTTAAATGTTAATAGGTTTTGTTACCTGGTGGAGATGTGGTTATCCAGCTTTTGTCATTTATGACTTGCCCAAACTGAATTGGCCCAGTTCCTGGGAGATGTGGGGGTTGATCTGGTTACCAAAGTTAGTAATGGTTTGTTTGTTTGTTTGTTTGTTTTTGCACGTATTCATGAACCAATTATGTACCAATCTTTAGTCCAAAAACTTTCAGTCTGGCTTACATGTTAACACACACACCCCAATAACAATGCAATTAGTAAAAGTGATTACAAAGCAGAAGAAGCAAACATAGCCTCAGCTCAGAACAGTCAGGAGCAGCTGGGATCTCTGGACAGCTGGCCCTGGACTGATTCCATCCACCCAGGCTGGCCATTGAATCCTTGTGGGCAGGAAGGAGTAAAAGAGGGCTTCCTGTTCTAGTTGAGCTTTGCTTGAGCAACAAGGTCTTTCTGAGCAGTGTGGATTGTTCTTTGATCCTGACTTTTGGCTTGTTCCCAGTTGGTCCTTTGGGCTTTCATCATGGCTATTGGCTTTGTCCCTTGCCTCTGTTCCTCTGGCACAACTCCTGGCTCCCGGCTCATCTCAGTCTGCTGCCTATGGCTTAGGCCTGTCACAGAGTTAAAAATTCAATGAAACAAAACTTGTAAAAGGCCCAGGTAAATAAAATGGTTTTCACCTGTATCCAAAAGGACATCAAACTTAGTACCAGGAGAGCATTCTGTAACTGGGGTACCAGCATGGAAAAGGCTTTATCCCCTGTCAACTTCCACTGGCTCTTCTGGGGTGGATGAAAAATAGGAACAGAGTTGGGTGTCATTAGCATATTGGCAACACCTCACCCTAAGACATCAGAGAAGTTCACATGATGGTTTCATGCCAATGCTAAATATAATACAGAGCACTGTGGCACCCCAGAGTATACCATCCATGGATCAGTCCCCCAGCACCACATTCTGGACACAGCCATCTATTAAAACCACTGATGCACTGTGTCCCTGCTCCCCAACCCTGACAACTAGTACAGAAGGATGCCATAATTGATAATATCAACAACTGTGACAGGGTCCAAGAGAATTAGCAAAATATTTCCCCTATTCTCCTAGCATAGGTTGTCTAACATGGCGACTGAGGCCTCTCGGTGGCAAACACAGGTCTGGAACCAGATTGAAATAGATTTAGATCATTGGAGTCATCCAGGAATGGATGGGGCTGTATGGCAACCACACAGTCAAGACAACAATCTACATTTTAGGAAGGTCAGGAGGGTGAAAGCTGACCGCTCACAATGTCAGGCCATCCTGATCTTGGCCTTTCTGCTTCTTCGAGATGCCCCTCTTCTCCCACCTCATGTCTCCTCCTTCCTCTCAGGTACACCTATATCTGGACTTTTATGTCACTACCAATAAGAGCTTAAGCAAAACTCATATGATTAGGTGAGAGAAAGATCTGCTTCCCTTGCACAATTCACTGACTTGGACCAACATTTGCCAATTGGCCGCAGGGTCAACAGTGATATTCTTGTGTTCTGGCTCTTTAAGAGGCAAGCCAGAAGGCCCAGGAAAAATAGGGAATGTGAGTGAACTGGAAGAAACAGTTTTATTTGGGCAGCAGAATTCTGGATGAGTGGTTGTGCCTGCATAATCTTATCAGGGGGCAGGATGATCCTGGGTCTAGATGAACCAGTAATCAGGGACAATTCTCAGATAAGCTGTACTTCAGGGCTAGGGAACCTCAAGGCCAAGGGCCGAAACCAGCTCTCTTGGAGTCTGAATCTGTCCCTCTAGAGTTTCTCAGATATTCACACACCCCTCCCCCTGGCCCAAACAAGCTATTGTTCCCAGCTTTTGGTTGTTCCCAGCTTTTGTGCAGTTTTTTCCTCTGTTCTAAAAGGTTGAAATGCTTCTCCTGTGGCTTAGCTACAAGCAGTAAGAGCTTTAAACTACAATATACTGGTATTTTTTGAATTTTTAATGCTACCCCTTTTGCCTTTTGCTCCATCCCCTTTGCCTTCAGCTCCAACCAGCAGTGGAAGAGCTTCTCTGATATTGAATTTGGCCCTTGGGCTCAAAGAAGTTCCTCACCCCTGCTATACATGTTTCTTTTCTTCAAATTCTGTCTTGGAATTTTCAGTGAGTTGTAATAATAAATAGCTGAGTCTTTGGGAGGAGTCTGGTGAGCGCTTCTGTTCTCATTTGTACACCTACCGGGTGACTACTTGTGAATTGACCCAAAAGAGGAAATGTATCACCAATGAAGAAGACAAAAGAGTGCATCAATTTGTGTAAAATGTGCATATGCTAATTTATATGTATAGATGCAAATTTAGAAATAATTATGACAATTTAAATAGAAATACCGTACATCTCACCATAGTGTAACTGGGTAACCTATGTACCTGCCTGCTTGGTCTGTCGTTCACATGTTAACTGTCCATGGGTGACAGTTCTTATGGTTCCGTAGCTTTAACCTCGAATTGGACTGGGCAGCCCTTCAATCATCATCATCGTCATCATTTCTATACTGTCCCATAGCCGAAGCTCTCTGGGCAGTTTACAACAAATGATAAAAATACAAAATAATAAAAATAGTCTAAATTTTTAATATAGAAAAATTAAAACAATGTAAACAGCTAAAAACAAATAAACAATGTGTGTTCCCCTTAATAGACCTGTTCTAAGACAGCAGACATAAATGCCTCATAATATATCATTAAATGCCTGGGAGTAGAGGGTAGTGTTTACCTGGCACCGAAAAGATGACAGTGTCGGTGCCAGGCAGGCCTCAGTGCGGAGCTCATTGCAGAGTGGGGGCCACCACTGAGAAGGCTCTCCCCCTTTTTGCTACCTTCTGAGCTTCTCTTGGAGGTGGCACTTGAAGTGGGGGGGGGGCAGATATTGGTCTCAGAGTCTGGGAATGTTCAGGTCGGGAGAGGTGTTCCATCAGGTATTGTGGTCCCAAGCCATGTATAGAGGACTGTCCTCTGTAAAAAAGGACACATGGGGCTCATCTACTCCTTCAGCCCTTTTGAGAGGGAGGAAGGATGATCGTGAGGTTTCCTGCTTCTGTCATCATTGTTCACGGGGCACATGCAAGGGATTCTGGGGCTTAGGCCCTTTCTACACCATGGGGGCCCAGCTTGACCAAACCCGGATGTAGCCACTTCCGGGTTCAGTGTGCTCAAACCACATCACAAATGTGACAGAATGGGCATCTCCCGGACCTTCACAAGTCGTGGCGGCCATTTTTGGGGGGGATGGTCCATGGAGAGTGCATGAGCACTCCTTCGCAAAAGTATTTTTTTAAAAAATGCCACACATCCGCATGCCCTCTCCCCCCCCATCCTGGGGATGGTGATTTTGGCTCCCCCCTCTCCTGGTGGCCTTGGAGCCGCACAGTGCAGCTCCGTGGCCATTAGTGCTGCCGTGTTTATGTGCGCGTAAACACAGCAGTACCGGGGCGAGCGACCACATCTTCCACGGTCCTGGGAACTTCCCGGGACCGTGGAAAAATTCAGAATTTTTCTGGTTCTGGGGAACCAGGAAAAATCCCGTGCCTGCCCCCGGTATTCCCTGTGTGTCATGCGGACTCAGAGGGAGCAGCCGGGGTCCATCCCAGGCGTTTTGCCTGGTGTGGAAAGGGCTTTAGTCAGAACCAGCCAGAACACTAAAGGAACTTTCCAAAGTGCTGAATCCTGGACCCCAAATGGGGTCAGCACCTTGGCTAGCTCCTTTAGAATTCTGGCTGGTTCTGACTGAAACCCAGAATAGATTTACAGCCCCACCAAAATTGAAGCCACCCACCTCCACTGGGGTTTGGTTTTCTTCTTTTCTCCCCATTGACATTCAGAAGCACTAGCCCTTGGGAGAAGCACTAGCCCTTGGGAAAACCACGAATCCCAAGTGCTGCCACAACTTCCTTCCTGGCACGCTCCCCTGGGATGTTGCTGTGTCTGGGCCTGGGACCACCTACAGGAAAGAAAATGGCAGCCATGTTGCCCAAGAAAAATCTCTACTCTTGCTGTGGATGTAAAAAAAGAGAGGAGAAGGAGACCCATTTCCCTGGTTCTAAAGGTAAGTCATCCCCGCTACTGATAGCAAATTTCAGCCGTCTGCACCATGTTATCCTTCGGACAAATAATCCCACCTCTCCCCCCCACTTGCCATCCTGGTGTACTGTACATTCTAAATCAAGTACCAAGAGTATATTGTCAATCTGTACAAATCAAATGAAATGTGTTTCAGAGCTAAGTGAATGATTATAATGTGAAGATTTATTGAACTTCTTAAAACTCATGATGGTTTGTCCATCCAGATTTGTGAAAATGTGTGCCTAGATTTGTACATTCCGATCAGACAAAGAAAAAGAAAAATGACATTTTTTTCTGGTTTTAGAAAAGTCTGCAAACTATTTGCAGTGCCTTATCATATTTTCGTTTGGAGTAGAAACAGACTGAGATGTTAAAATTAACACGAAGCCTCTTAAAACATTTAAAATAGCCTACAGAATAGATCCTGAGAACAGGCTTTAACTCTGTGGTGATGATTGTGTTTTATTATTTACATTTCAGTGGCTGAGCCTTTTCCCCCCATTTCTACTTGCATGATATTTGCTTAAAGTAATTATACCAACTGAGAACAGTGGCAGATTGAAATTAAATGTTTGGATTAAATATTTTGTCAGCAAACATGCAGCAACTGCTTTGCTGCTGCTTCTCTTCATCTCTGCATACTGATTACAGTAAAGATTAGCTTTTATCTTGGCAGGTTTTAAAGAGCTTAGATAAAATGTTATTGGATATGTGACTTTAAAATCACCAACAAAGAATCAAAATCCAGAAAATGAAACATTAGCACACACACAGAAACACGCAGAAAGAAAAATAAGAGATGTGATTATATATATGTATATGTAAATCTTCTGTCTTCCAAGCCTTTCTCAGAAATATTTTATCACTGTGGGTTTTAATTAGGAACCAAACCCGATTACTTGAAACCTTCCCAATTAGTGATGAATCAAATGCAGAGAATACTGACCTGACTGGGAACCAGTACATAACTTTTCTTGCTACTACAAAATTAGAAATGGGAGAGAAATTTGTTCCATTGATTTTTTTTTAATATACAAATTTACTAAGTTTGCACCTCCTGAGCCAAAAATCAAGCCAAGGGAGAGTCGTACGCCAAAATCTGTACTTTTCTGAGCATGTTGATACACTATGCCAAGGAAAAAAAAATGCACACTCAAACATTTTACTCCAAAGTTTGCACAAAATGCGTGCATTAGAAAAGTATGCACAAAACTGCATTGCATTCTTGGCAAAGTACTTGTAAAAATGCACATTTTAAAAAATAAAATAAATAAAAGGTGCACAGAAAATGTGTATATTTGGACAAAATGCTCAAAAAGACTTGACTTTCTGTGCAGTTTTTTTAAAAACGACTCTCAAATGTATGTGGAAACAAGCCTGAAAATCCAACCATCGCAGTGAGAATAAAATTAACAGTTCATCCTCACCCTATAAATATACAGACACAAACCACTCAAAGTTATGCATTTCTAGGTTTTGTTGATTTTAGTGGAATAGAGTTGAATGCACTCGTTCACGCTGGGGAATCAATGAGACATAGGGATCAATCAACGAGACCCTATACTTACTGGGAGGTCAGCTTACCTTATGAAGCAGCAGGTGTGCCTCACTGGCAGAGAGTGCTGTACAATGGTGTAGTGACATGCCACTGACATGTTACTGAAGTTTCACTCTAGTGACCAGATACAAAAGAGGGCAGGGCTCCTGCAGCTTTAACTATTGTGATGAAGAGGGGATTTCACCAGGCGCTGCATGCATACAAATGACACCTGCTGGAATTCCCTGTTCAATACAACAGTTAAAGATACAGGAGCCCTGTCCTCCTTTCCATATGGTCACCCTAACCAGCATACTGACGTAAAGCTCTGCCAATGTAGAAGTTCCATTGGTGTTCTGCAGGGGGGAAATGGAGCATGTTGGAGACACCATGGATCCACCAGGGGCAAAGTCCCCTCATTCCCTTGACAGGCCCACAGAAATGCTCCAATGGGGCTGGCAAAGCTAATTCCCTTCCATTGTAATCAATGGGAATGAAGATTAAAAAAACCCACTACCCACCACCCACCCAGGCCGCATCTGAAGGGCAGCACATGGATCCAGTGCCTGCTCCACCAGCAGATCTCTTCACCTTGTACCCATCCCATAAATGAACCATATGATTGCTCTGTTTAAAATTGTTGTCTTCAACTGGATTACATGGAGATAGAAAAGGATGCTTACTAGGAAGGATTTAGATTAAATTGTACCCATATTAATAAATTCACATATGCAAAGCCAAACAAATAAACTCCCAAATTCATGAGCTCTTTGACAGTAACTCCTGAGAACTACCAAAGATATCTTAATTAAAGATAAATAAAGGCCGCCTCTTTACGACGCCTCTTCTGTTGCGCAGCGGCGGCAGCAGGTGGCGTGCTCCGAAGTGATGCTCC
Organism: Anniella stebbinsi; assembly: GCA_029215795.1. Classification (NCBI taxonomy): domain Eukaryota; kingdom Metazoa; phylum Chordata; class Lepidosauria; order Squamata; family Anniellidae; genus Anniella; species Anniella stebbinsi. Next base: position 222,600,900 of record JARDYH010000001.1, read on the forward strand.
TTCCAGTGATCTACATGGAAGGGGCACCACGCCGGCTTTTCCTGGGGTTGCCGGCGCTGGTGCACATGTGGCAACCCAGCAGCAGCTGGAGGGGCGTCTGGGAGCATTGGCTCCCCTACTCCAAGGTAAGGGGTTTTTTTAATGGGGGGAAGGACTGCGGAGGCAGTGCAGCGAGCTTATGGCTCGCTGCTCCATCCCCTTCCCTGGCCAGCCCACTCCGATCTGAAAAAAGTCAGGGTAAATGGCCAAATTTTTTAGAGTGGAGCAAAGGGCCTTTGCCCCTAGAAGGCTTCGCACTGGCGGCAGAGTCGTAACACAACTGCTGCCATTGCGAAGCCATATCGACGGAAAGTGTCCATCTAGAGGTACCCTTAGTCTAATACAATTACACTGTCTTTCTATGTTATGTCTAAAATTAGGGTAATTTACACACTTTAACTTGCAAGGCTTCCTGAACAGATGCTGGTGATGCAGAGACTCAGTGGACCTTCTCCTGACCAAGTTCCATGAAAGTCACCACCTCACAGTGAGAGGGAAAAATGGTTGTGCGAATCTTCTGTTCCAGAGGGATTGATGAGAGAGGCAATCAAATATATCAAGGGGCACATCTTGAAGAGGGGTTTGCCCCATGGTGGCTTCGGAGTGGCGGCAGGTGGTCTGCATTATGCAGCCACCATCGTGAAGCCATCCAGAGGCAAACCCCCAAAGCTCTGCTTTAAAAAAGTTGGGCACTTCCCCTGATTTTTTTGGCTTGCAGCAAGGCGACGACGGCATCTGCCATCTGCCACTCTTGCTCCGGAGCTGTCGGAGCTGATGGCAGCCACTGATTGGTCGCTATAGGCTGGGTAGGGAAGGGGGTGGACCAGTGAGCTGAAAGGTCACTGGACCACCTCTGCACCTCTGAGGACCATTGTTTACAAATAAATAAATTAAACGGGGATGGATATAAACCAACCTTGAATAAGGGGGGGTACATGGATGCTCCCAGGTGCCCCTGCAATGATGCGTGTGGGCTTGGATGGAAGGGTAACCAGAAGGAGCGCCAATGCGGGAGCTCGAGGCCTCGTGCCGCCACCACATTGCCACCGTGCCACCGTCAAGACATGACCAAGGGTGTACAACGTGCAACATCTATCAAGGAGATGCTGCCAAATTACTCCCCACCTGTTGCTGCTAAATTCCCCTCCCCTGCCGTCCTGAGAGGATTCGCCACTCCCTTCCATCAAGAACTTCATAAAGGTAATTTTTTCCATGACCTTGCTAGGAGCAAGGAAAGAGCCATCAATATCAGGACTGCCGGTGTGTGTGTGTGTGTGTGTGTGTGTGTGTGTGTGTGCACACGCATGTGGCACCTGACCCGCAAGATGGCAAGCAATCTTTATTATTTTCCTCTGATCTGTTAATCAGTGTGTCCCCCCCCCTCCCCACACACACACAATGCAAGGGAAGGACAAGGATTAGAACTGAAACCCTAGGAACTTTTTTTAAAAAAATAAAAGAAATAAAGCATCCTTCTACTGAGTCAGGTCATTGGCCCACAGTATCTGGGGACCGAAGCGTCAGAAAGCTTGGCTACACTGGCTGGCAACAGCTTACCAGGGCTTCAGACACATGTCTTCTGCATGCAAAGGAGGTGCTCTATTCCTGAGCCACGAATTGAACCAAACGCATCTAAGCATATAACAAACATGATTTTTGTTCTTGAAATAGCAAGCATAGATGGGCCCAAGCAGGAATGGGACTGCAATGCACAGGGAAGTTTAACAACAATGGCAATAATTGGATCATGCCAATTAGAAGAGCTTTCTAGGCTACGCTTGCTTTTTGGCAGCAAGCACCAGCTATGTAGTAAGATGCCGTGAGTTAGCGAAATACAAAATATTACCACTTCTTTCAGCATTGGGGGATAGCAAAAGCACAGCAGTTAGTATCACTGTAGGGAACATATCCTCGTGCATACCCTGCCAAAGGACACAAAATACGATTAGCAATGAAGGGGCAGGTTGGCCTGGTCAATATATAGATTAGAAGACTTGATGTGTTTCAGTAGCTGATGCCATCGTAAAGTTTCTCTTGGGCAAATTTCAGATAGATACAGAAGTTTGAGAAGCCATTAGCACAGCTGCGCTTCCTTGTGCCGGCGCAAACATGCCTCCCTTTTTTATATTCAGCTGGCAGTTGTGTGAATTGTCAGGCAGCGGTGCACTTGACCACATACAGTCATTTCCATTCTCATTTTAATTGCCTTTTAAGGAGCGCTGAGGAGGTCCACATAAATATAACGAGCTTCATCAGCCACCTGTGAAATCTCCCACAGCAGCCACACAAATATCAAGATGTAAAATAAAATAAAATAATCATAATAATAATCAGCAGCATGTGCGAGATGAGCAGCTCACTATTCCACCTGTAGAAGTAAACAGGACCATGTGGGCAGGGTCTTGGAGAACGTTAGAAAAACAGGCCCCTGTCTCTGAGAGCCCTGGAATGAAATCCTTGATTTAGAAAAAAGCAGACGGCAAATCACATGGCTGGATTAGTTCATTAGTTCACTTTTGCACCACTCCAAGAGGAGGAGAGTCATGAGGGAAGCTGCCTGGTGAAAGTTTCTGAGGTGCACTTTACTCCTGGGTCATCTCACAGGAAGGTGTATCCCCGCTCCCCCCCTCTGTGTTTTAGCCCAAAAGCAATTTCCTGGATGCGCTTCTTCCGTTCTTAAGGCTCAGGTCATCCGTTGTTGTTGTTTTTAATGACTTGTCACTATGAAGGGATTTTCCTCATTTGGCGTATTCATGTGGTGAAAATTTCTTTTGAAAATTTCTGCCAAGGCTGCCAAAGTGCTGTCTGGTATCCTTGGGTGGGTTTACTGGTGGTTCGCAGTGAACAGCAGCAAGAGTGCTGTGATATATGATGGACAGCTGTGAGTTACCCACTTCAACATAGTGTCCCTTTGGGACATTGTGGGAAATTTAAAATGGCAAGTGGCTTGCTACTGCCTGTTACTGCTGGTATAGATAAGCCCAAAGTCAGGGCTAACAGCTGAGATGTATTATTTACCCACGTGTGAAGAACTTTGTTTTCTGCTGGACTTCAGGAATGCTATATATTTCCATATTTAGAATAAAAGACCTCATAAATGAAAATCATGGAGGTGGGGGATCACCACCTTGTGGTGGTTTCACCATGTCTGAAACTTCAACCTGAATTCTACAGGCATTTTTGCTGTTTGTGAAATTGGTCTTAAATTGAAAGAAAATATTCAAGGGATCAAAAATGTAGTGTTGGAGATGCCTCCACACAATTGGGGGTGATTCCGGTTTTGTATCACAGCCCATTGCTCTGACATGCATGCTGTTCAGAAGAGATTTTTTTTGAGGGGGGGGCAGGAGAGTTCCTTGTGCAAGCAGCCTTTCACTCATGCGCCCTTTGGATCCAACTCACAATCATTGCCTTGCTGGAACTGACTCCACTGAGTCTAGCATTCTAACAGCAGTCAGTCATATGGAAAAATCACAAAATGCTATTATGACGTAGTGGTTAATTTGCTGGCCTTGATTTTCCCAGAATAGTTAAGGACATTATTTTGTGTATATGGGCAGAAAGGCATATTCTAAGAAATATGAGGCTGCCGTGAAAATAACAATTTTGTTCCAAGTTCCCTCTTCTCTATAACTCTAGTACAACACTGCATAATGCTTTAACTCTGGTAGTGATGGGCAATAATTTGGATGAATTTAAATGGGGTTGGATAAATTCCTGGAGGAGAAGGCTATCAATGGCTAGTAATCCTGATGGCTAAGTGCAACCTCCAATATCAGAGGCAGTAAGGTATATACACCAGTTGCTCGGGAGCATGGGTGGGAGGGTACTGTTGCACCCGTGTCCTGCTTGTGGGTCCCTGGTCAACAGCTACGTGGCCACTGTGTGAACAGAGCGCTGGACTAGATGGACCCTTGGCCTAATCCAGCAGGGCTCTTCTTATGTTCTTATGTTCTTTACTCTAGTACTACATGGTGTAATGCTGTAACTTTGATGTTTTTATGTTGAGTCTCTTCTTGGCCTTGACACTGCAACCTATGACCGGACATGGGATAACCGATACAGAGAGGGAGAGTGAATCTCAATATGGGGCTGCTCTTTTCGTTGGCAGCCTTGTGTTCCTTATGGCCTGTAGTTCTCACCCATTTGCCTCCAAGTGCATCACACACATGGCCATGCGTTGCTTAGAACAATACAGCAAAGAGAGAAAGTGGCTAGGTGCTTTGGAAGCAAAACATATGGTTTTTTAACATCCAAAGGCAGCCTTCCAGATTGAAGTTTGATTGTGCTGTGGGTGTGAAGGGACAAAGAGGTTAACCATACTCATGAATGCCTGTGAAGGAGATGAAACTGAAATACGAGGGCAATTGAAACATATGAAACCACTTTTAACACTTAAAAATGACAAGATTTCAAGTTGATGATGTCTCTTTAAAAGCACTTCTATACCAGCTTGCCAGAGGTTGCCGAAATAAAAGTGACTTCTCCCGTGCTCTTCACATATATGTCCTAAAAGCTTGTGGACCCCAAAAAATTGAGAGTTGGTAAGTGGTATTTTAACAATTATTATCCTGTTATCCCAAAAAATTGAGAGTTGGTAAGTGGTATTTTAACAATTATTATCCCTGTGTTGTGCACACATGCAAACAATTCCAGACGCTTTCTGGCCACTCACATCACCATATTCTGGTGGGAAAGCAGTGCGCCACATTTTCCTGCCTGTAGTGAAGGACAAGATGGCCCTCAACTCCCCCATTCCATCTACAGATGCTGACTGGATGGGGAATTTCATCTTAATGCAACACTGGCGCTGGGACCGTGTCCTCCCCTGTAGCCGAGGACAGCAGGCTAGTTGAGGGGGCACAGAGAAGGCTACTTGAAGGGTCTCAGGGGAATAGTGGGTGGGAATGCTGCTGCTTCCCCTTGCCACCCAGCATTTGCCACCTGAAGTGGCTGCCTCACTTTGGCTAAAAGTAGGGCCAGTTGTGTCAGGAGAAAAGAAAATGCAGAAGGCAGACCCAATTCCTTTGAATGCTGATTAGTTGCTGAGGGGAAGCAACTACAATTTATAGGTATTGCCTGGGGAGTGGAGTAATCCCCCCTCCCATCAAGTGTCCTCCCCTCTCATGGTCCAGCCACCTGTTAGGGTAGTCATGTATTCTGCTTTACAAAGCGCAGTCCTTTATTTGAAGAGTCCTCAGAGGGCATTGTCCATTTGAAGCGCTGCCCAGTCCACGTCCAGTGTAAAGATAACGAACCCTTGGAAGGAAGAGCTGGGCCTTGAAGTGGCCCATCCACAGCCTGGACAGGAAGGAGGCTGAGCCAGGCATACACTGGTCACCTGGTCACACTCTTTCCCACTATGGTAAGATGGATGGCCTTTCTGTTTACATTGCAGTAACTATTTCTAAATTTGTACCTAAGCATAAATAAGAATATGCACATTTTATGCAAATATGTGCCTTCTTTTGTCCTTTTTTGATGACCCCCTTTTTTTTGGCATAGTGTAAGCGGCCAGCCCCTAAACCCTGTGGATTTATTTTTCATATACAAATGATAAGTGAATCGTACACTGGAAATTGAAATAAGGATGCTACCCTAAGCTTGCTTCTGTGAAAGTGAACTCTGTCAAAATCAATAGGACTTCAACGAATGTATGTTTAGGATGAGAATGAGAATGTGAAATATCCCACCATTAAACAGGTAGGACAAAGCTGCTCCTCCTGAAATGCACTTTATCCTTTCTGGGTTCCCCATCCCATTTCATCATTGGTGTTGCCACTGAAAGAGGAGGGATCATCAGATGAAATCACAGTATGAGACAAGGAGATTAGATACTAAAAAATAAATAAAAATAAAAATATGTCCAGACAACCAGATAAAAAAACAAATAAATCCTTCCATGAACCTATATATCATTGTACTCAAATGAGTATTGCAGCCCACAGTATCTACCTTTGAGGATCTTTTCAGTAAAAAGTAAAATAAAAAATAAAGCATCCATATCAGCAAACAAACACACAAAAAACCTTTTAATTATGTTTGGTTCACTGATTTTAATTTTATTTTTAGAAAAATATGCATCAGGCCTTCAAGTCTCCATGAAAACCAATGTGGAGAGACCACTAAGTAAAGTGCAAAACAAAAACAAAAACCCACCACCAAGAAGGAAAGAAGAGAATTCACATGGTTCCCGTTGCTAAGGAAACCATCATTTGTGCATGTTCCTTATTCCAACTTTGGCTCTCAGAGAGTGTCAATCATGTCAGGGCTTCAGGAGAAAAAGGAGAGAAAGAGTAGATAAATGTGTAGGTACAAACAGCGTATGTGCGCATGCTGTGTAATTCAACACAGTAAATTAAATATTGAAAATAATTCAACAATGGTGCCATGTCAGTATATAGCATAATTCTCTTTACCATGCGATGTATCATTAAGATTAACTCCAGTGTGGTTAAGCCAACCACTTAACATATCTCAGATTTTGATATACGTCTCTTGGACTGATGTTTGTTGTCGACAACGATTATATAAAGTAGTATTTATATTCAATGATGACAAGGATTATATCAAGCAGTGTTTGTTTGTTTGTTTGTTTAAGAAATAATGAGCCATGTTTGAACTGAGCCTTCTCTTTTGTCCCTGGTACCAGTGACTAGAAGGCTAGCTTCAGTTTGGTTTCAAGATATGGTGTGAGGAGAGAAAAATAAGGTTCATTTACAGTTGCCAGTGGCTGCAAGCAACAACCTTGAAAGTGCATTGAACTGCTGGAAGACCTATAGCCAAACTGTACTTGTGGTCAGGCATGATTTGTATGAACTGGTGTCTCCATACTGGAGCTGCTTATAGGGCCATCACCATATCCCTGATAGCAGCCATACAGCTTATTATTATTATTATTATTATTATTATTATTTCATCTCTTTCTCGCTCATAGTGGTTTTTCTAGACGGACATGACAGGCTTTGCCAAGTCATGCTGTCTTTTACAAATCTAGGAATTTCCTGACAATTGAGCATATTTTAAGTATAACTGCTTTCTGGATGTTGGTGTAGATGTATTTTGGTAGGCTCAGTTTCTGAAGGTTTTCTATATAGTTTTTTGATGTGATGCCGGTGACTGAGGTGACTAACGGAATAATTGCGACCTTTCCCTGATGCCATAGTTCCTTGACTTCCATGGCCAGTGGTGTATATTTGACTCTCTTTTCTTCTTCCTTTTCAACAACAGTTTTGTCATTCGGTATTGCTATGTCAATGAGGTATGTGTGTTTTCCTTTGTTGTCTATGACTGTTATGTCTGGTCGGTTGCAGGGTATTGCCTTGTCTGTATGAATTGTTCTGTCCCAGTATATTTTATGATCTGCATTTTCCAAGATTGTTTCGGGTGAGTATGTATAGTATGGTGTAGGTTGTTTGATAAGGTTGAATTTGATGGCCAGTTGTTGAATTAATTTTGCAGCTGTATTGTGTCTGTCTGTATAGTAGGGGTGTGCAGCGGATCGGACCCGATCCGGGTGAAATCGGATACAATTATCTGATTCCGATCCTTACAGTAGGATCGTCCAATCTAACCTGTTCTGATCTGAAAGGACCCGATCCGGATTGGAAAAGAGCGGAGGATCGGACCCCCTCCCCCCTCGCGCTCCTTATCTACTGCCTCCTCGCTGCCGTCCACTGCCGCCCGCTGCTTCTGTACTACTGAGAAACAGGCCTTGCGGCCTGTTCCATAATAGAGCGATGGTACGCCTGGTGATGTCATCACTCGGCGCGCCCTCACTCTACTGTGGAACAGGCCTCAAGGCCTGTTTCTCAGTAATACTGAAGCAGCGGGTGGCAGTGGATGGCAGCAAGGAGGCAGCGGTAAGGAACATGAGTGGGGGGAGGGGGGAGGGAGGTGGAGGTCCCCTGTTACATGCCGGCGTCCCGCGCTGCCATCCGCTGCTTCCGTACTACTGATAAACGGGCTGCAAGGCCTGCTTATCAGTAGTATGGAAGCAGCGGACAGCAGCATGGGATGTTGGCAGGTAAGGAGCGTAAGTGGGGGGAGGGGGAGGGCCCCACTTACCTGCCGGGATGCCTGATTCCATCCGCTTCCGTCCGCTTCCGTCCGCTTCCGTCCGCTTCCCTCCGCTTCCCTCCGCTGTTTCAATCTACTGAGAATCAGGCCTTTTTCTCAGTAGATTGGAACAGTGTATGGAAGTGGACGGAAGTGGGCACCCCGGCAGGTAAGGAGCCCGAGTGGGGGAGAGGGACAGGGCCCCACTTACCTTCCAGGGCTGCGACCATGGCAGGTAAGGAGCACGAGTGGGGGGAGGGACAGGGAGGGAGGGGGAATTAGGTCCCGACTCACCTGCCCCCATGTTTTCACCATAGGCTTGCATTGGGGGAAAGCCTATGGTGAAAACACCTAAAATGGCTTCAGATCCAAAAAACGGATGTCTGATTTTCGGATCGGAATCAGCTCCGAACCGAACTGGGAAGTCTCTGATCCAATCCGAGGCATTGGTTCCGGTTCAAATTCCAATCCGATATTTTGGGTCCATGCACACCCCTACTGTATAATCCATTCCTGCCAGAATTTTACATCCACCTATTGTTTCTTGGAACTAATGGCATTTCTTGCATAGGTCTGCTGTTACACTATTATCTTTTATGATGTATTTTTGGTCGTTCTTGGTGGCTATAACTTGATCCTGTATAGCTATCAGGAATCCTTCTGTTTCTGAAAATAGCTCACCCTTCCTGAGCCATTCGTACGATTGTTCATTGTTTATTCGTGGGTTCCGTATTATGTTGTAGGGCTTCCCATGGAATGCTTTTTGTGCCCATTTTTCTTTTTTCTCTGCGAGTGTAAGTGGTCATGTTTGGTCTTCGTATTGTAGTGCTAGGTTGAGTGCGGTGTAATTTTTATCTGCTGTTACTATGGCTTTATGAATGGGGGTGTTTTTAGTGTGGAAGAATTCTCTGGGTGATTTAATCTGTTTAGCATGCATTGTGTTAATGTCTAGCAGACCTCTTCCTCCTTCTTTCCTGCTGATTGTATTATTATTATTATTATTATTATTATTATTATTATTATTTCAATTATATTCTCAGGGTTTTACAAGAAAGATATATAGTCCCCATATAGAAGTGCTCATTCATGCAAATGGTATTTCAGCTGGGCCACAAATCTATTGTGAACCCCACATTCTGAAGACACCCATAGGGGACTGTTGGCAAATGTGAAGCATCCATAGACATAAGTGCAGCTACTCACATATTGCAATTCACATGGTTTGGAGAATACTTAACATAATGCCATCTGAGGTGACATGGGTGGCAGTGAAGGAGGGCCTTTTCAGTGGTGGTGGTGGAATGCTTTCACCAGGGAAGTTAGGCTGATGGCTACTTTCTAACCAGGCATTCCCTTTTATTCTTCAATTATTCATTCTACTTCTATACCACCGGACATCCTAAAATCTCTAAGCAGATTGACTCTATGGCTGCACATTGGAGTCACTATTATAGTAGTTCTGGTCTTAGCTGTGGGGTCAATTTCAGAAAGTAATATTGGGTGACCATTCCTCAGCTCTTTGGCAATTGAGCTAAGATGATTCTATAGGTACTACGTATCTTGTTACCAGATGTTGTTCAACATCTATATGAAACCAGAGGGAGCAGCCATCACGAGATCTGGAGCCAAGTGCCATCAGTATGCTGATGACACACAGCTCTACCTCCCTGTGACATCTGAATCAGGAGAGGCTAAGCAAGTCCTGGATCAGTACCTAGACTCAGCGATGGGCTGGATGAAGGCCAATAAACTGAAGCTGAATTTTAGCAAGATAGAAACCCATGGATGAGTGGTTCATGAGTCCAGGTGATAGGCTCATTGCCTATTCTGGATGGGGTTGCATTCCCTTTGAAATATCAAGTTTGTAGTCTGGGGGTGCTCCTAGATCCAGTGGCAATTGTAACTTGGAGTGCCTTTTACCAGCTTTGACAGGTAATAGCTTGGGATAGTTTGGGCACAGTGGTTCAAGCGATAGTAACCTCAAGACTGGATTACTGCAATGTGCTCTATGTGAGGCTGCCCTTAAGGCTAGTCTGGAAGCTGGAGCTAGTGCAGAACACAGCAGCTTGGCTGTTGTCAGGAGCTGCCCCTTCGTTGAGGGAACTACACCGGCTGCCTGTTCATTACCAGACCAAGTTTAAGATTTGGTACTAGTGGATAAAGAGCGCCTTCTCCCTTATCAACCTGCTCAGTCACTGAGGTCATCAGACGGCATGCTCCTGGTAGTTCCCCATGGACCTATGGCCTAATTGGAGTCCACCAGGAGAAAAAGCCTACAGTATGGTGGCCCCCTTTCTGTGGAACTCCCTGCCTCCGGAGATCAGGCAGGCACCAATAATGTGTCATTTTCAGCACTTACTGAAAACATTTGTTTCAAGAACCCTTCCTTGATTGACCAGCGATCGTTTTTATTGGTATTCTGTTTTTGGTTTGGTTTGGTTTTAATATGATGTTTTATTCTCCGTAATAAGTTTAAATGTGGAGCAGTATATAAATGTTGCAAACCAATAAATAAAATGTGCCATGTTCAACTGAAATCTACTCTCCTGTAACTTTAAGCCCATTAGAACTAGCCCTGCCCTTTGTGGACAAAAGAGAACAAGTCAATGCTTTCTTCTATGTGACAGGCCTTGAGGCATTTGAAGAGTGTCTCCACCCCTCTTCTATTCTCCAGGCAAAATATACCCGGTTCTTTGAAACTTTCTTCTGCTCAGTTAGAAGTCATCAACAGGTTTAATTCCATGGTGAGAGGCTTGGATCAGGATAAAGAATTGTTATCACACTACATGTGCTATATGGCTTATCTAGTGCCAGGGTGGTGGCATTATTAGCAACAATTGCACTGTGAATGACCACTGTTAATAATGTGATTTTCACTGTTAAGTACTTTCTGCATCTGCCACCCGGACCAGTCAGGCATTCCTCTTGTGAGTGCGGATGTCGCCTGAGCGCTTATGAGGTTCCAGCAAATGCTCAGCAGCCGCACCCCCAAATTGCACACTTTCCCCTCCCTGTGTCCCAAAATTGCACACTTCTCCCTTCCTGCGCCCCCAAATTGTGTACTTCCCCCTTCCATTGGAGCATTTGTGCCTTTACCCTTGTATTAATGGGGCCTTTAAGACTACCATTGGAGCGGGGGGGGGGGGAATGCTCAATTGACAGAGGCTCCTGAAATGCGCACTTCCCTCATTGTATCAGCGGCAGTTGCCACTGATGCAGGAAGGGGGAAGTGTATGATTTCGGCACATGGACCAAGCCGAGCCTCAGGACAGGGCACATGGCAGCAATGGCGGAGGAAGCACCCCTTGAGTCTGGCGTGGCTGAGTTCGCCCACCCCTAGCTACGGTCCACAAAAGCTTTATGCCAGAATAAATGTGTTAAGTCTTTTATATGCCACAAGACTCTGTGTCATTTTTGCTGCGATAGACAAACATGGCTGTTCTCTGGAAACTGTTTCATGTCCTCTGGAAATTGTTTTCCCTACACAGTGACCACCTTCACCGCCCTTCTCTGAGCCTATTCCAGTTTGCATATATCCTTGTTTAAGTGTCCTTGTTTAAGCACCCAGAACTGGACACAGTGCTCTGTTGAGCCTATCATCAGACCTATCCACAACATCTTTCTACTTCGTTTATTACGTTAACCAGGAGCTTTAAGGCCAAGTGAGCCCTGGGTGAGCTTAACTGAAAGGCAAGAAGCCCAGGCTGGGAAATGATTCCTGATACCATGATGGTGTCAAATAATTCATAATCTCAATAAGGAGAAATGAACCTTTGAAATATTTGGGGGCGTAAATGAAAAAAAACACATAATTTTCCATAATTTTGTTGGTATTTAAAACGAGTCCTGGTTTTCTAAAAGTACTCAATTAAAATAAATTGTGTGTGTGTGTGTGTGTGAGAGAGAGAGAGAGAGAGAGAGAGGAGGGAACTGAATGGTAGGAAGGCAAACTTAGAATGTAATTTAGAATATATTTCATATATTTTCTGAGCCTCATGAATGTGTTCTTCTTTGGAGGAAAAGCTGCAAATACTTGCCAAGGTTTGGATTTCCGTTTATTTGAATGGCTTACTCTGCAGCGAATTTAAGCTCTCTTTAAAGAGATTAAATAAGCAACATGTGAATGCTGCTGGCATCTTTTACAAGAAGGCCTTTTTAAAATAAGCCATGATTAATAGAAAATGTATTTTGAAGAGGAAACTAACAAAGATTGTTCCCCCCGCCCCCACCCCTCTGCATTTCTTCTTGTTCTAGTAACTCTGCTGTAACTGCAGAGAAATGACCCTTAGCGTTATAGTGTCAAATTGGTAATAAACTGACATCCCGGGGAACCCCCCCCCCCCTCCCCAAACCCGTTACTTCATTCTACCTTTTCGTGTTTTATCCTGTAATTAGACTTGCCACCATCAGGGACAATCTCTGTTATTAACAGCATCTCCCTCACGTCTGCGAGAGGGCCAGAAGTATCTAAGTGAAAACATTCCCCTTAAGTACCAGGCTAAGACGTGGACAGAAACTGGCATTCATACAAGCCATTTCCCCCCTTTTATTAACCTTCCTATCATTAGGGACCTTCACTCTTGTCTACGCAATTCTTGCTTCAACCTCTTTTACTTTTCTGCTATATTGCTACTAGAGACCAGCCTTAAAGTTTTCTTTCAAACCTCACCTTTGACCTTACAATTCAGCCAATCAAGACCTATAAAAATGTGCATCACAACTCAGTGCTCTGTAGAAAGGATTAATATATGTAAACTAAGTAACAGGCATCTCCTACATCACATTCTCAGACAGCAGATTGATGGCAACCAATTTCATATTTAGAAAGCGCATTCATAAAGGGCTGTGCATTCTAAATAGAGTAGCTTCCCACTATCTCCCTGCCCCACAGAAGGAGGGGCAGGTTTGATTTGATGCCACACCATGTGTGAGGAGCCCCTGCCCTCCGCCCCTACTCTGAGATGGGAAGTGGGTTAGAGAGGCCTCATACCTGTTGTGATGAATCTCAGAAACACCCAAAAAGTCCCACAAGCCCTAACAAGTATCTCTATTTATTTTTATTTTTGTTATTTATTTTTGTTATTTATTTAGTTATTTCCTCCAAGGAACCCAACATGACATACATAATCCTCATCCTCCTCTCCATTTTATCCTTGCAACAACAACCCTGTGAGGTAGGCTGGGTTGAGAGTCTGTGACTGGCCCAAAGTCACCCAGTGAGCTTCCATGGCTGAGTGGGGACTAGAACCCGGATCTTCCAACTCCCAGTCCAACACTCTAGCCACTACACCACACTGGCTTTCCCCATTCCAAGCTTCTGTGTGCTTTTCTGGGAAGAGTCCATGCCTTTCTTCAGGCTCAGGAAAAGTATGGCTATTCTCCCTGAAAACTATGTTCACCCATGGTGAGCTGGTGAGTGCATTTATGAGCCTTTGTATATTGAGTTGCCAGCTTTGCCTGATAGGATTCCTGTGCCTTTAACAAACAGACATTCAATGGGCAAAGCTGCTTTAAAGCATAAAAGAGTGAATGGGAAAGCTCCAGCTGTTGAATTTCTGCCTTCCACACAGCCATTATCACAGGTGTGGGGGATCTGTGGCCCTCTAGATGGTGTTGGACTCCTTTCCATTGTGCTTTTAATAAATTTAATTTAAATGTCTTATGATATTAACTGTAAGACACCTGAAGAAAACCTTGTTTTGAAAGGCAGCATATACATATTTAAATAAATAAGTATGCAATCCTATTCATGTTTAGGCAGAAAAAAACAAGGCCGCATGGCAGTTATATGACTTTTCTGTCTAAACATACATAGGATTGCAACCTACATTTCTTGATGACTTATGTCCTTCTACAACAGCCTTTCCCAACTTGGTGCCCTGCAGATGTCATGGACTTCAATTCCCATCAGCTGGGCTGATGGTGACCATATGAAAAGGAGGACAGGGCTCATGTAACTTTAACAGCTGTAGAGAAAAGAGAATTTCAGCCAGTGTCATTTGTATGCAATCAGTTCCTGGTGAAATTCCTTCTTCATCACAACAGTTAAAGTTGCGGGGGCCCTGCCTTCTTTTGTATATGGTCACTCTAGTATAGTGCCTGCAACTTTAACTGTTGTGATGAAGAGGGAATTTCACCAGGGACTAATTGCATACAAATGACACTGGCTGAAATTCCTTTTTCTCTACAACTGTTAAAGTTACATGAGCCCTGTCCTCCTTTTCATATGGTCAGCCTAGGACAGGGCTCCTGTATCTTTAACAGTTGTATAGAAAAGGGGATTTCAGCAGGTGTCATTTGTATGCATGTAGCACCTAGTGAAATTCCTTCTTCATCTCAACAGTTAAAGCTACAGGAGCCCTGCCCTCTTGACCAGATACAAAAGAGGGCAGGGCTCCTGCAATTTTAACTGTTGTGATGAAAAGGGAATTTCACCAGGTGCTGCATATATACAAATGACACCTGCTGAAATTCCCATTTCTATGCAACTGTTAAAGATACAGGAGCCCTGTCCTCGTTTCCATATGGTCACCCTAATCAGCCCTAGCCATTATAGCCAAGTGTCATGAACCCTGAAAGTTGTAGCACATTTCCTGCAGTGATACACTTGGGGATTCTTTTGTGTATGTGTGTGTGTGTGTGTGTGTGTGTGTGTGATTGAGATTCTTCGGGTCCGTCTTTTCACTTTGTCACTTTTCAAAAATTGCAATCAAAGCAGCTCTGGTTGCCTGCTGTTCCTTTTGTTTTCTACATACTTTTTTTTTTTAAGTTGAAATAAGATATGCAAAACCGAACAGCCACAGTCCTTGGGAGTAAAGAATCTGTGCTCAGCAGTCTTCTTGAAGTCTCAATGCAGATGCCTGCCCTTCCTTGGACACCGATCGTAGAAACATAAAGAAATGCACACATGTGCGCGCGCACACACTCGCACACACACCAGTATCAGCTGACTCCTTCCATCAAAATGGGCTAGGTGACTAATTGCATCACCAGCATCACTCAAGTTGCCCTGACCAGTTCTGCCTTTGCTTCCTTTCAAGACTATTTCCTCCCTGAGGCAACATGAACATAACCAAGCCCCTGTGATTCCCAGGATATAATGCCAGTGGAATATTATTACTTATGAAAGGAGTAAATCAAAATTATTCCAACTGGGTAGAATATACCCTACGTGATAATCAGTGGAACTAGTACTGATTGGTAGCCACGTACAGGAATTAATAAAAGTTGTGATATTATCAGCAGTGGTATATCATTGTGTATATATGCCTATTTCCTTACTGCTGGGGTAGTGTTTGATTGCCTGTCCACATTAGAAGAACAAAAGAACACCAGTGACAGAGGGCTGATCTACATCTACAGCCCTTTCGAAAGGGAAGTGGGATGATCGTGAGGTTTCCCACTTCCACAATAGTTACTCATGGGGCACACGCGAGGGAAGTTTCCTGCAAATAAAGGAGAGCTGTTGCAGGACGTATGCCCCGTGATGGCGCTTCTGAATGTGCATCAGCAGAAGTGGGTGGGACTGGACACCTTCCCCACTGAACCCGATTTTAGAGCCTTCAGCATTTCGCTGTGATGCTTTTAACGACCATTTCACAGATAAAATCTCTCGGATAAGAGCCAACTTAGACGCCGTCATTATAGCAGAAGCTGACAATGGAGTGTCCAGTAACTCCGCAAGTAGAATTACACTGGATCAGTTTCAGTTGGTGAGTACTGAGGACGTGGACAAACTGCTTAGACAAGTGAGGAGGACGACCTGTCCTCTCGATCCCTGTCCTTCTTGGATGGTCGTCCAGAGAGGAGATGCAGTTAAATCACATCTACAACATATTATTAATGCATCTCTCAGGGAGGGGAGTTTTCCAACATATTTAAAAGAGGCGGTAGTACATCCGCTTCTAAAAAAGCCCTCCCTGGACACCCTGGACTTTAATAACTATAGGCCAGTATCAAATCTTCCATTTTTGGGCAAGGTGATCGAGAGGGTGGTTGCCTTCCAACTCCAGGCAGTTTTGGATGATACAGATTTTCTAGACCCATTTCAAACTGGCTTCAGGACAGGATACGGAGTTGAGACCGCTATGGTCGCATTAGTGGATGATCTATGCCTGCGTATTGACAGGGGGAGTACCCTGCTGGTACTCCTGGACCTCTCAGCAGCTTTCGATACCATCAACCATGGTATCCTTCTGGAACGCCTGAGGGGATTGGGAATCGGGGGCACTGTGCTTCGGTGGCTCCGGTCCTATCTCTCGGGCAGGTTCCAGATGGTAATGCTTGGGGATAGCTGCTCTTCAAAGAAGGAGCAGCTATGTGGTGTACCACAAGGTGCCATCCTTTCCCCAATGCTGTTTATCATTTATATGAAATCGCTGGGAGAGATCATCCGGAGGCATGGGGCGGGGTGCTATCAGTACGCTGATGACACCCAAATATATTTCTCTATGCCTTCGGCAACATCGTCAGCTAAGGTTAGTGTGTCTCCTCTGAATGAATACTTGGAGGCAGTAAAGGGCTGGATGTGGAAAAACAAACTGAAGCTGAATCCGACAAGACGGAGGTGCTTGCTGTCAAAGGCCCCAACCTGGGTTTGGAGGTGTGTCAACCAGTTCTGGATGGGGTTACCCCCCCCCCCCCGAAAGACTGTGTTCGCAGCTTGGGGGTACTCCTGGATTCTTCGCTCCAAATGACAGCCCAGATAGATGCGACGGCCAGGAGTGCCTACTATCAGCTTTGGCTGATACGCCAGCTGTGCCCCTTCCTAGAGTTGGAAGACCTAAAGACGGTAGTGCACTCACTGGTAACTTCGAGGCTCGACTTCTGCAATGCGCTGTACATAGGGCTACCTTTGTGCCTAGTCCGGAAACTTCAACTAGTTCAAAATATGGCAGCCAGGTTGGTCATTGGTACACCTAAGGGTGACCACATAACACCAATCTTAAAATCACTCCACTGACTGCCAATTAGTTTCCGGGTGAAGTATAAAGTGTTGGTTATCACCTTTAAAGCCCTACATGGCTTGGGTCCAGGTTATCTGTGGGATCGCCTTCTCCCATATAATCTGCCCCGCACACTCAGGTCCTCTGGGAAGAATTTACTCCAGTCAGCCAGAACTATGCTGACTAGTGTTACCCAGAGGACCTTCTCTTCTGCTGCTCCCAGGCTGTGGAATGGCCTGCCGGAGGAGATTCGACAAATTAGCAGTCTTCTGGAATTTAAAGAAGCCGTGAAGACTGCTCTCTTCCGGCAGGCCTATCCGGTTGAATTTTAAGATGTTTTTAATGTACTGAATATACTTAGCTATCCAATGTATGTTGCTACATTTTACATTTTGATTTCTCCTATCAAAGACTCCCAATTTCATTGTCAGATTTAGCTAATAATTGCTTCAGCAAATTTCTTCATATTTGGGATTGAAACAATTTGAGATTTTTTAAAAATTGTATCTTATATAAGAATATGGTAGTGTAAAGAGTATTACTCGAGATCTGCCTGACTGATTTTGCTCTTTTTTGTTATAAACTAAAACTTGACCAGTGTAGACATGCAGAAAAAATTGAAACATTGAAAAGTTCAAAGCAGGAGGTTTGGGCAGGTAGGGAGAAGGGATGAGGCAAAGGGGCAGTTAATGCATATGCCTGACACTGTGCATGCAATGTAATAATGCTTACTCTTGTGAGCTCTTAGAGTCCTGGACCAATGAAAGGACAGGCACAGAATGTTGGGAAAAGGAATGAAGAAAAGTTAGTTGGTTATAGTTAGAGGAGGAGGAAGAGAAGCAGGGGAGAAAGAGCTGAAAGGACACCAGAGGGAGAAGAGAGAGAGAAATATTATGTTTTTGATCTCAAACTTCAAGAAAAGATAAGCAATCTTTTTAAAAAGAACATCTTTTTGTTGTTTTCACCTTTGCCAGTTTATTTGTAGTACATTTATTTTAAAAGCGTAACGTTGTTGCAAGGAACGGACAAACATATTTTTATCCAAACATTCTCAAACTACCAGCCCCTGTGGCAACACAGGATTTGCATTACTGTAGGAGAAAGTGAAACTGAGAGATTCATCCAGCCCTACTTCGGTTGGGTGGCCCTGCAGGCTTGGCCTTAAATGGGTTCCATATTCCATATTTAGTTATTGCTTCTGGTGCCTTTAT
Source organism: Anniella stebbinsi (assembly GCA_029215795.1). Classification (NCBI taxonomy): domain Eukaryota; kingdom Metazoa; phylum Chordata; class Lepidosauria; order Squamata; family Anniellidae; genus Anniella; species Anniella stebbinsi. The sequence goes on from JARDYH010000001.1 coordinate 222,619,153, forward strand.
AAAATGTGCAGGACCAGCATGGTTTCACCGTGATGAGGCTTTGTGCATGTGGACTGTGCCTAACCCACTTTAAACTTGGAGTCACCATCAACAAGAGTTATAGTTGCAATTTACGACTCCTGTGAAGGATATTTGGCTGACAGTGGCCATTTGATTTTTGAGCTGATCTCAAGTCCAATCCAGGACCAATGTGTAGGTGATTCAGCTCCACAGTGTACTGCAAGTACAGTGCCCTGTAGATTCCACTCGAATGCCCAGTCTCTGGTGCACCCCATTCATTGAGTTTATGTCCCAAAGATTGCTTCCCAGAATTTGGATCTAGGGCCAGGGCAGAGGAAACCCAGGTGGCAGTGATACATCTGTTCCTTAAAAGCATGCCCTGCCCAATTAAGTCGGCTGTGCTTTGCCAGAGGACCAACTCCAGGTTTGTGGAGCCCCTCAGCAAAGTGTGTTCTGATGGGCTTCACTGGCAGTACTGTGCAGCAAAAGCAACAGGGCTCAAATGGAGCCACCATTTTAATTTCCTACAGTGACCCCAGCATGGCATTGTTTTGGGTCATAGTGGAGAATTAAAAAGCAGGCCTCCCCATGAGCATCTGGGAGACATTGTTTTAATTTCCCACAATGGCCCATTGCGTAGCTAACCCCAGACTCTTTATGAAGTGGGAACAGGCAATTCATAATTCACTGGGAGAGTAAAGGGTGGCGGGTTTGTTATACAAGTTTATAGGATTTCAGAGACATCACGATCAAATAAAATGGCTTGAGCAGGCTTTGTGAAAACATCCTACAGTATTTGTGCCAAGGTAAAAGTAATGAGATTTAAATTAACTATAAAATAATTTGAGCTGAACAACAGGGGAAAACAAACTCCTAATAGCATGTGGAATAGTTTGCCAAGAAAAGTGGTGTTAGCATCATTATATTAAGCCATAAAAAGAATGGTCTAGACAAAGCAGAGTAGATTATATTGTTAGGGGCCGAACCTACATTAGCTGTTTAGGGGGGGGGGGGATGGATTAGATGACCTAATAAAGCATTTCTACAGTCTAATGATGATGATAAACTAAGTCAATACCTCTAGGGGATTTTCCTCCCCACAAACCCTTAGGAGTAGGTAATATGGCCAAATTAATTCTTTGTATAATTCAAGTGAGTTACATCAATATTGAAGTGGACCCAAGGTCTTTAGTGACAAAATAAGTCTTGGAAAGAAATCTGAAGCCTCTCTCTCTCTCTCTCTCTCTTTAATATGCATCCAGACATGTTATAATAATTTGTACTGCTTAGGAAGAGTTAATTTAATCCATCACTACAGTGCTGAATCTCTCCTGTACAATGCCTGGCCCCTGTATTTTTAAGATAATGTTCATGTCATTAGTCTAGTATCTCTATTTCACTCCCCTATGTCTATTGTTCCACGTTAGTTTTGAGTATGAAGATGAGGCTTATGATGGCCCCCAAAACAGAATGTACTTATGAAGATTGTGCTTTCAGAAGAAAGCCATACGTGTTGCATGGTGGCATACTTTTTTTTTTACTTGCCTAGTGAGGCGAGCCCTGAAATTATCCTTTTAAAATGTGTCGTTTTTAAAAAATATTTTTACTGTTTTTTATTTCCTTGTTGCAGGGTGTTATTTTAAATTGTTGTACACTGCCTTGATAGCCTTTTAGCAGATAAGCTGGTTTATAAATGTTAATAAGAAATACAGAGGACGGTGGTAAGTTCCATCTCCACCTATGAGAACAGGCCTGGGGGGGTGGGAGCTGTGGCCCACCAGGGATATTCCAGGCCCTCTCTGAAGGGATCTACACTGTTGCTTGAAACATTTTAAAGTGCTGTTTAAAACGTTGTATATTCCCGTGGTTTATTACGTCTTAGGCCACATTATGATCTCCTTAGTTTCAGTAAATATTTTCAAACGTCTTCAAAGTGGTCCATGAGGTTTCACTGTCTTCCGTGCGTCTCTTCTTGTTACCTTTTATCTTCGCACCGCAGAAAACGCGCCCACTTCTTCTGCCTATGCTCTCCTTCCTTTCCCTAGCTTTCACTTTCACTTTGGCAAGCAGAGGAGAGTCCAAAAACCACTGGAAACATAAGGAAGCCAGTAGCTATATGCAGCATTTGGGTGCAGGAAAATAATGTCACGCCCATACGTTTGCAATCAGCTACTAAAATATGGTAGGGAAGGACACATTATTGACCTTACAACATTTTATGATCATAAAAGAATGGATTAAATCACAGAAGATCATCGTTATTTACAAGGGATATAAATCGTAACAGTAAGTGCATCATGTGGCCAAAAGAGTTCTCGAAACCCTTACTTAATGTAGCAAACCTACAGTGTAGATTACCCCTCTCACTGATTTGTTGGTTTTGACTCAAAAAGGAGATTTCTGAACCAGCATTCCACAACCTGGTGCCTTCCAGATGTCTCGGGCTACAGCTCGCATCATCCCCACCCAGCATGGACATTGGTTGTGTTGGGGATGATGGAAGCTATGGTCCAACAGATCCAGAGGGCACAAGGTTTGGGAAGGCTGTTCTGCTGCTTTTCCTTGGGGAAAGATAAGGGAAAGTGGGCATAGACAGTATCTTACCCAATGACTCACTAGGATCTAGGCCTGCTGTTGCCCTCCAATATTCTGGCCAATGTTCTGAGAAGCCCCATGGCTTGCATATTTAAATGTTCTGAAATTAATTTTTTGTTTACAAGTATTTAATACAACTAAATGACTTTAAATACATTATACTACCTGCATTTATATTCTCCCAGTTTTGCAGTGATTCCCTGCCCTCTTAGGGTAGAGATGAGGAACCACCGACCTGCAGGACAGGTATGGCCCACAGGGTGGGTGGGTGTCATTATGTGGTCTGTTAAAGTTTCAGGGGCCCTGCCTTCTTTTGTATATGGCCACTCTAGTATAGTGCCTGCACCTTTAACTGTTGTGATGAAGAGGGAATTTCACCAGGAACTAATTGCATACAAATGACACTGGCTGAAATTCCCTTTTCTCTACAACTGTTAAAGTTACATGAACCCTGACCTAGATTTTATCGGGTCACCCTAAATATATCCCGCTGGGTGGATATAAGCCCTTGAGCTGCCCTAAAGTAGCTCTTTGGATCTCCAGCTATCCTTGGATTTTAAAAAAATTATTTGCAGGAAATAGACATGCTTCATGCCTTGAGTTCATCATACATACATGTGTGGTGTGTGTGTGTCATTGTGACCATCTCTGTTGTGGTGACATTTAAAAACTCTTGGATCAACCAGGACATTTAGAAACCGTGTATAGGTTTAGCATGCTTTCCTATCCTCTGCAAGATATATTATTAACATCAGGGAACTGTTGCCATGAAATTCTATCAAAATCATAGCACTTATCTTCCATTTATGTTTTCATAGTATTTCAGAATTTAATCTGTCATTGCTACTTTTTGTATGTTGCTTCCTTATAACTGGGACTCTCTGTTTCTGAGCCATTAAGTCAGTTCCCTTTGCAAATCTCTCCTTCCTAAATAATAATACTAATAATAATAATATCCGCTTCTGTTTAGCTTATACTTTGAAAAGGAATTTGAGCTATTCTTTCTTGAGTTTTATTTTACATAAAAGGTATATTATAAAATGAATGGCAAACAGGGAGGTGCAGACGGTGCATTGTCTGATGTGCATCACAAATGGAACAAAATGGGTATTTTTTAATTCATCCAGTAAATAAAAAATAAAGAGGCCGCCCCACTTTAATATATGTCAACAAGGCTGCAGCTTTAGCTGGGGAATAAAAGGAATTCTAAAAGTACAGCTATATAGTGAGTTAAAGAATTCATATGAGGAAAGAAATAAATACCAGGGGGGAAACAACCCATTTATATTGAGAGCCCTGTGGTGTAGTGGTTAGAGAGCCTGGGACTGGGGAGAGTCAGATTCAAGTCAACACTTGGGCCATGATGCTCACTGAATGACTTTGGGTCAGTCACTGACACTCAGCCTAACCTACTTGTTATGAATATAAAAATAGAGAGGAGGACTGCTTGGAGAAAAAGATGGACTATAAATGTAACAAATAATAAATGAATAAATAATATTTGTTTCCATGCTAGTGCCTTGGAAGCAGGTCATTGATTGAAGCCTCAGGAAAGTGGTGGGGAATGTTTGACCCTCCAGACATCATTGGACTGCAACTCCCATCAGCCCTAGCCAATGGTGAGGGATCATGAGAGTCGTAGTCCAACAACATCTGGAGGACCATGCATTTTTCATCCCTGCCCCTGGAAGATGAGGTGCCATTCAGTCACCTTGTAGCTTCCAATTTGGTTCCGTCAGTGACGCTGTGGCCAAGAAGGCTTGTGTCTGCAGCCCGAGTATGTAATTGTGTTTATTTTTAGACTTTAAAAAAACACCCTGCCTTATCACTATATTAAATGTAGCTTATAGAATGTATTCCAGCATTCCGTTTGATAAGATCCATTTAAAAGTCTTTCGATAAGATGTCAAAGGCGTCATCAACAATAATGCATAGATATGCTTTTTGAAATATTGAAATCAATCCCTCCCTGCCACATTTTTGCCCTAAATATCAGCAGAGAGGGACCTGAATGATGGATATTAGCTGAAGTTTTCAGTGTGCAGGAGTTAAATATACCCTTCTATGGAGAGCCTTTGTGGCGACTTTTGGGTTCAAGCACCAGAGTCTAGGTACTATTCTTGCTGGTTTTGACATGTTTTAAGTCAGGGGAAGCTACCGGCTATTTTCTTTCTCTTTGCCCTCACTCTTTCTGTAGGCGTCAGTCAAGAGGGTGTTTACTTGGAAAATGCTGGATGTTCAGTTCCTTCTGCCTCTGTGACTGTATGCTCTATATCCATCATCCACCTGTGACTTTTCGTCACTTTCTCTGAGTGACACCTCTATGATGTATGGTCACCCATCCACATACACACTTACAAAACAAAAAGCTATTGAGGAAACTGAACCCCCTCTCAATTTGAAGACTCCCCTTTCACTAAAACAGTTGCACCTATACTGTGAAATTTTGCAGGTTTTTTTTAGATAGCTCTATGCTGTATGTCATTTTTTAAAAACAATTACCCACAAAGAACTAAGGGGATAATCTCATCCTTTTTTGGAAACTGTAAAGGTTACACTTGCACAACACCTCCCTCCCCCCAGTTCATCTGAAACTGGGCAGGCTTGATCCCCTCAGAAGAGGCAACTGTCCCTACAATTCTCATCAAATTCTGCCAAGAAATAGAAAGGTTATTGGCAGCTTGCTTTGTAAAAATAAATAAATCACAATCTAAAGATATCTAGCACAAATCTCTCTGCACCTCTTTGTCGAAAGGACTCACCGCACCTACATATTTCATCCAATTCTGTCAAACATTTGCTGATGCCCAATGGGAGGCACTGTGCTTTAGATTTCTGAATCGAGATTAGAAATCTCCAAATTGGTCCAAGGCCTATTTTCTGAATCACAATCAGGGTCCAAACTGAATCTTTTGGCTGGTACACACTTCTGTTATGCAGTGTTCCTATAAGTCATTTTGCTTATACCACTTCCTAGGAATCCCTGTCATTATCACGGGATAATTTGTTGATTGTGCCAACCTGCTGAAATATGAATTTCACTTCCTCCTCCAATTGTTGCTCTCAGACGCTCTGTAGTGCGGATATTCTGCATCAACTTGTATTTAGGGGTGGGGAAGGAGTGACCATCAGTCTCTTTTGCAGGATCCTAAGGACACTTGGGGTGTCCTTTCAGCTCCACTACTGGTACAATACTTCACCATTGTTTTATGGTGGGGAAGCTGATAAGAATGGGCATTTTATAGCATGCAGTCAGCCTCCTGCATGCCTCCTGCTCCATTTCCCAGTTTTAGCATTATACATTAAGCCACAGAAAACCCAACTCTTCTGAAATACGTTGTGCTATAAAACGCCCACTAAAGGCGCTGTTCCCATTGAACTGTATGGGCCACGTGGTCATTGCTCTGTTCTTCGTGTAATTTCAGCTCATTGCAAATGTGGAAGAGAAGCAGGAAGCAGGGTCATGGTAAGGGAATGCGAAACTGTTCTCCATGTGTCACGAGCCTTGAACTGCCTCGGCTGCCCTGAGGGAGGCTGAGATGAGGAAAAGAACCAGGGGAGCTACACTCAGGGAAACCTTCAGCATCTTATCCAGTGCTTTCCCAGCCTGAGGATGTGTCCTTTCCACCTAAATCTGACTACAAAGATGAGTCCCCATCTTCACCTTATAGAAGTAAGCAATTCCAGAACTAGACAAGGCCCCTATAAAGAGCTCAACCAGCTCCTCTTCCAGAGGCAATGGCAGAATAGACTTTGCCAGCCTTCATAAGGCTTCTGCTCTCTGCTGAGGCAACACCCCTCCATTACCTACACTAGGTGAAGGCCTACAGCTGAGCTCACTGGGGGCTTTCTTTGGTTCCGATAAGGCCTTCATGAATCTGGGCATATCCTGCCAAGTTGAGCTATATGCTCCTGAATCTAATTTTACCTGACACGAATCTGCTTACAGTAACTTTACTTAAGAAATGGGTAACTTGTGGCCCCCAGATGTTTTGGCCTACACCAGAGCATTGACTATGGCTGGCTAGGGCTGATGGGATTTGTAGGCCAAAAGATCACGAGGACCACAAGTTAAGCCTCCCCTTCCCCTGTGATTCCCAAACCCCAGTGGAACAGGATACAGTGGGTATCAACAGTTACCATTCAGATCTAATGACAACCAACCAAGCATGACAAAATAACTTTGGGGTGGGTGTGCACAGAAGGAGAAGTAGCTCAAATCAGTGAGCCAGTGTGGCCCCTGTTATGGTAGCTCATAAGAACCGTGCAGCGGCCATTACTCCTCCCAGCTTCTTCTTCTCAACTTTGAGGTTCCCTCCTTTGGCAGTAACCATTTCACTCTATGGTTATGATTGTCAGGGAACCTGCCAATTACAGAGTTCTCTTCTGCAAACTGGATCAGTGATACTTTGATCTCTTCTTCTCTCCCTTCTTCTCAGTGAATTGTATATTCCTCTCTTAGATTCAGATCCAGCTGCTTGAAACCTATTTTTCTGCTACAGCTTTGCTTCCTCTTATGATAGAGTTGGGTGTTTCTACAAAGGAACATGAGGGAGCAGAGAAAAGGGATTGGTCTTGTGCCCAGAACCAGAGATGGAAACTTTTTTTTCACATGTTCCTTTCCTTGAAAGATGACAAATAGAACTGGACCACACACATTATGGATTTTTGGTAAGACCTAGTACACTTGTATCATTTATTTAAAATAACCATCATTGTCTCAACTTGTTATTAGTAGATATAAAATGCTACTAAAAAGAAATAATCCTAACTTTTCAAAGACACTTGCTATATAAAGTTGAGCAGAATGAACCAAAGGAAATAATTTGCATTATGAAAAATCCAGTAAATAATATATGCTGAATAACAGTGTACAGCTCCAGAGTCCAGAAGAATATTGCTTAGAGAAATTTTTGTGTAAAACATTTATTGGAGACATATATTACAGTATATCATTTTCTGGCGGAGAGCCATGCAATATGTGTCTTTACAAAAAAAAATTACCTTGTAATATGAGACCCTCCAAGGCATAATTATATAATAAAAGTTCTTATTGGGAAAACTGGAAGTAGGCCAAGCCTTGTCCAAATATAGTGAATGTCAGTGCCAAATTTATTATCCTTAGCTATTAACAGGAGAAGGCAGGTTTTGTTTACCAAGCCTAATTCTCTCCTAATTACAGCCACTATAAAATAATTACTATCCATGGGATAACAACACAAGACAGAGTGACTAACAGAAGAAACTGCAGGGGTTAGAAAACAGAGTGCAATTCTGTGTCATTTTGAACAGATTGTGTACTGCCACGAACAAATTAACGGACTTCATTAAGGAATTATGTTTTAAGAGTGGCTTTGCGGTGAAGCAGTAAAGCAATTAATGCATCTTATTTTGTCCTCTAGATCTGAATTCCAGTGCAGTTTGAGATAGAGACTTAATTTTTGTTTTGATATATCAGGTTTAATAGGTTGCAAACCACATTATAGAGCAAGATGCTTAATGAAAAATCTACTGGAAGAATACTAGAATGGGCAAATGATGTCTGTTTGACTTTTCTTGGTGTGTTTTTGAGTGAGTTTGTTTACAACATGAGCTTTCTTAAGATAGCAAGTAAAATGAGCTTGATTTTTTAAAGGTTTTTTTTTAATGCAATGTGTTTTTAATAATCTCTCACCTGGCTATTCCCCTAATTTGTATTTAACTGCATATATATATATATGTGTGTGTGTGTGTGTGCGTGCACGCGCGCGTTGAATAATTTTGCTATGATATTTTGAGCAGCAAAACCAAGAAAGCTTGCAATATTGTTTCAATGTTTCATAGTTGTATTGCTCACAAACCAAGAAGGAATATTATCCTGTTGAAGCATGCTGCTTCATCAAAGTTACAGTGTGGTCCCTATCCCTACATCCCCATCCCTCATCACACAACCCCAGAGGTGCAGACCAGACCAGCTATAGCTTTCTGCACAATTACAATGTCCGCATCAAAATCAACCCCATACACAATGTCTTCACAGTAGAAAAGGTTGGGGGGTCAAGTACTGCTCCCTCTGTGGAGGGCCATGTCATGCTAAAGATGGACCAACTCCCTTATTTTGGTGACTTCATGGAAACTACCAAACTCACCACGCTTACAGAGCCTGTTTTACACACCACTTTTAATAGGCCTGCAGATGTCCACATGAAAGCAAAAGGATTATTATTATTGCAGCCCCAGCTGTTTCATTCTAGATAAAGGTATATAAGACTTCCATTTGCCCCCCTTTTTTTAAAGGATTTATAACTTGATCATAAAAAATTATCTCTGCACTATAAGCGGGCGGATAAGTTAGCCTAGGAACCAGCTTTTAAGATTCATTTATTTTTCAAATTACACATCTGTTCTTTCTCATCCGTGGGTTTCTAAGCAGTGCTGGGGAGTGTGTGGGTGAGAGGGGTGGGGTGGGGTACAGTTCTCAAAATATTTATTTTGCATTACTTGTTTATGAAGCAGGAGCTGTAAAATCTATTTTCAAACTCTTTGGGCAAGATCTGCCCTCAGCAGGTTTAAGTTAACATATTTCCACCCACATTAAATTCTGTTCTTCCAAATTTTATTCATTATGGGCCTATGGTGTAGAGTGTTTATTTTAAACGCAAGGGCAAGAACAAATACGTAAAGGCAAGCTAGGCATGTGTAATGGAAAGAAACTGATGCCTAGCTTCATTTTATAAAAATAATGCTGAAAATGGTAGCTATTACTACTGACTATTAATTATTAGTCTAAAAATAACACTGACACAGATCTGAACATTCTCACATTTAAGGAATGCTAGGATTGCCATTATAAATAAATATTGTATAAAGTACTGTATTCCACCCCCACCCCCCCAGTTTCAGCTCACATGGGATTTGTGATTCTAGACTGTCCTTATACATAATATGCAAGATAAAATTAAAGAGCTGCATTGCTCATTCCTTTGGGGGGTTTGTCTGCTGTTAAGTTCAAAGAGTTATTTATATTTGGAATATGTGTATTTAGAGTGAGAGACTGAATTATTATTTCTATATCTGTGAGTGAGGGAAGCAAGATCCCGGAAAAATAAGTCTTGTGAGTTAATTTCAGGATTATTATTTTTTTATAGCTTGAATATAAATTCAAAAGAACCTCAGCATGGTGTGTGTGTGTGTGTGAAAATCTTGGATGGGAGGCATCAGATCATTTAGAGGAGTCAACTGCTCCATTCAAACTATAGACTGCCTCGTCTGAAATCAAGAGATGGGACACAGACATCAATGACAAAGGAAACATGCATTGTGGAGGTGTTGAATAGGGATGTGCATCAGATTCAGCTGAAGCCCGAGCTGAATAGGAAGACTTCAGAACATTTCTGGTGCTTCGCGAGGCAAGATGAGCTTCTGTCTGAAGTGACCAGAAACAAAGCTGGAGTTTGCACAAGGCTTCATTTGCAGTTCAGGCTTCAGCAAGGCAGTCAGTGTGTCTCAAAAAACTAGCACATTTTCCTTTTGTTTCTCTAAACACTGATGTGTGTGTAGAGTGGGGGATCGGGTTGAGTGACTGACAAGTCAACCTTCTAATCATAGCGCGTGTTTTACCGGGGGGGGGGGTCACTATGGTTTGGGGAAGAGAAGGATGGGACCATGAGTTCCAGTGTCACCTGGCTTCACTATGAGAGAAACCCTTAAACTGATTTTCAATCTTCATAACTCCCTAGCCCCTGCACCTATCCTTCTGAAACTCTGCAAGTTTCTTGCTAGAGTCAGCTCTATAAACTGTGCTATCTCCATATGCACTGCCCGCCTAAAAACATTGCACACTCAGGTCCTCTGGGAAGAACTTACTCCAATCAGTCAGAACTAGACTGACGAGTGTTACCCAGAGGACCTTCTCTTCTGCCGCTCCCAGACTGTGGAATGGCCTGCCGGAGGAGATTTGACAAATTAGCAGTCTTCATGAATTAAAGAGAGTTGTGAAGACTGATCTCTTCCAGCAGGCCTACCCAGTTGAATTTTAAGATGTTTTTAATGATGTATTAGTTTTTATTTGTTTTAATATTTCATCTATTTTGTGGTCCTTGTGTTTTATATTTATTGTTGTTCTCCGTCTCAATCCGGAGGGAGAGGCGGGTTATAAATAAATTTATTATTATTATTATTATTATTATTATTGGGGAGAGAAAGAGAAGTAAATCATTCAGCCCCCCCCCCCCAAATTGAGAACCTCCCCTTTCACATAAACAACCTACTTATCCTTCCGAAACATTGCTGTTTTCTTACATAGGGCCATTTCTGTTATTTTCAGAACAATGGCCCACAAAGAACATGGGGGGATAAGCACATCCGTTTTTGGATACCCTCAAAATGTAAAAATTTACTCAAACTGTAAACCTGCACCAGTTCAGCTGAAACTGGCACACATGATATCCCTCAGAAGGGGCAACTCTCTTTGCAAATTTCATCCAATTTTGCCAAGAAATGAAAAAGTTATTGGCAGTTCCCTTAAAAAATCAAAACATAAGGCCATGTAGCACAAAAACCACCACACCTGTATTTTTGAAATCTGGCAAGCATAATCCCTCCTATGGAACTACTACACCGGCAAAAGTCATCTACTTCTGAAAACCCGGGGGGGGGGGGGAGATAGCCATTTTCTTATTTTCCTTGTGTGAACAAAACATGTTCCCTACAAATGATCAAAATATGTATCCATGGAGGGCAGAGGGGAACATGCCCTGGCCCCTCCGCTCTGATGTCCTGTATTGGCAGGAAATGTCTGCAGAGGAAGTGTAACCGTGTTTGGCCGACTGCAGTAAAAGTAGTCCATGAGATTGGAAAAACTGTGCTCAGCTGAATGCAGTGCCATGTCCTCTTCATGCAGAAGTTGGGGAAGGGACAGGGGCAGAACAAGTGTCTGTCTGCCCTCTGCAGAGGCAGTAAGACTACACCAGTTGCTGGGGAACATGGGCAGGAGGGAGCTGTTGCACCCGTGTCCAGCTGCTCGGCCACTGTGTGGAGAGAGTGCTGGAGTAGATGCACCATTGGTCTGATCCAGCAGGGCTCTTCTTATGTTCTTATGCAAACTTCAAATGTCTAGAGAGGGCTACGGAGAATTTTTTTAAAAAAAGCTATTCTTAAAAAAAATTCCACTAGCCATTGAGTCCAACCCCTTGCTCAACTAGGTAATTGGTTCCATTGTTGTACTGCTCTAACAGTCAGGAAGTTTTTCCTAATGTCCAGCTGGAATTTGGCTTCCTGTAACTTGAGCCCAGTATTCTGTGTCCTGCACTCTGGGATGATCAACAAGAGATCCTGGCCCTCCTCTGTGTGACAACCTTTCAAGTATTTGAAGAGTGCTATCATGTCTCCCCTCCTCTTCTCAAGGCTAAACATGCCCAGTTGTTTTAGTCTCTCCTCATAGGGCTTTTTTTCCAGACCTCTGATCATCCTCATTGCCCTTCTCTGAACCTCCTTCAGCTTGTCTGCATCCTCCTTGAAGTGTGGTGCCCAGAACTGGACACAGTACTGAAGATAAGGCTTAACCAGTGCCAAACAGAGGGGACCAGTACCTCGTATGATTTGAAAGCTATAATTCTATTAATGCAGCCCAAAATAGCAATTTTTTTTTGCAGCCACGTCACACTGTTGGCTCATATTCAGCTTGTGATCTTCAACAATTCCAAGATCCTTCTCGCTTATAGTATTGCTGAGCCAAGTATCCCCCATCTTGTAACTGTGCATTTGGTTTCTTTTTCCAAGGTGTAGAACTTGGCATTTATCCCTATTAAATTTCATTCTGTTGTATTTAGCCCAGCACCCCAACTTATCAAGATCACTTTGAAGTTTGTTTTCTGTCTTCCAGGGTATTAGCTATCCCAACCAATTTTGTGTCATCTGCAAATTTGATAAGCATTCCCTGCACCTCCTCATCCAAGTCATTAATAAAAATGTTGAAGAGCACTGGGCCCAGGACTGAGCCCTGTGGTACCCCTCTCGTTACCTCCTCCCAGTTTGAGAAGGTATCATTGATAAGCACTCTTTGAGTCCGATTCTGTAACCAACTGTGGATCCACCTAATAGTTGTTCCATCTAGCCCACTTTTAGCTAGCTTGCTGATCAGAATGTCATATTGGTACTTTGTCAAAAGCTTTGCTGAAGTCAAGATATATTATGTCCACAGCATATCCACAGTCCACAAGGGAGGTTACCTGATCAAAAAATGAGATCAGATTAGTCTGACAGGATTTGTTCTTGACAAATCCATGCTGGCTTCTAGTAATCACTGCATTGTTTTCAAGGTGTTTACAGATTGATTTCTTTATAATCTGCTCCATTTTTTTCCCAGGGATTGGTGTCAGAGTAATTGGTCTGTAGTTCTCAGGTTCCTCTTTTTTGCCCTTTTGAAGATAGGGACAACATTAGCCCTCCTCCAGTCGTCTGGCACTTCGCCTGTCTTCCATGATTTCGCAAAGATAATAGACAGTGGTTCTGAGAGTTCTTCTGCCAGCTCCTTTATTTCTCTAGGATGCAGTTTGTCAGGCCCTGGAGATTTGAACTCATTCAAAGAAATTAGGTGTTCCTTGACTATTTGTTTATCAATCTCATACTGCAGTCCTTCCCCTTCAGCTTGTACTTCACTTTTGCCAGGGGGAGGGGGGTCATAGACCCGTTTTTGGGAGAAGACTGAACCAAAGTAGGAATTGAGCACTTTGACTTTTACTTTGTCTTCTGTTATCAATATGCCATCCTCATTGAATAGTTGAACCACCATTTCTTTCCTCTGTCTTTTACTATTCACGTATCCGAAGAAAGTTTTTTGTTGCTCTTAGCATTCCTTGCTAGCCTCAGCTCATTCTCATCTGTAGCTTTCCTGATGCTATTCCTGTACTTCTGTGCAACCTGTCTGTACTCTGCTTTTGTAGCCTGGGCTTCCTTCCACTTCCTATATGTGTCTTTTTTTTGTTTTCAGGTCATCTCTAAGCTTTTTGTGGAGCTACATTGGTTTCTTCTGTTGTCTTCTATCTTTTTTCCTTGTTGGGATTGTTTGTAATTTTGCCCTTTAAATTTCATTTTTAAATAACTTCCACTCATTTTGGACTCCTTTTCTCATTAGGGCCACTTGCCATGGGACCTTACTTATCATAGTTCTGAGTTTATTAAAATCAGCTTTCCTAAAATCCAGAATACGCATATGGCTACACTCAGCTTTTGCTTCCTTTAAAATCAAGAATTCAAGTATGACGTGATCACTTTCCCCCAGAGTTCCTGTAACTGTCACTTCCTTCCCAAAACTTCAAAGTCTGATGTCATTTTTTCATAGCTCCGCTTGGCAATATTATTTGTTCCCACAGGGGTGAGAAGAAAAATATATGTATCAGTTGGCTGTATGAGTTTTGGCAACCCTTCAGTCACATCTCTAATCTGTCCTCCAGGGAGACACCACACCTGGTGAGTCCATGGCTCTTCACGGCATACTTGAGTTGCAATGCCATGTAGCAGGGAGTCTCCAACAACTCTTCTCTTCTTGCTGTTGTAGACCTTGGTATTGTTGCTCCTGCTTGACTGGCCTTCTGCCTCTTGCTCACTGCTGCACGGAGTCCCCTGTAATTCTTCCTCTGCAGACTGTCTTCCAGTCTTATTTTCCACTAACTAAAAGTGGTTACATTGCTCTAGTGGTTCCACTGGTGCAGAGGGTCTTCTAGTTCTTCTGCTCCGAACTGCCACCCTTTTCCAGGGAAGTTCCGCTTCACTGGCTTCCCTCACCTCAGCATTCCCCACTTCTACTTCAACTTGCTGTTGCTCTTCCACCTCCTGTGCTTCTCTCTGTTGTTGAAGCTCCACTATTCTGTCTAAGAACTCTTAGTCTTCTCTTATTCCTTGGAGGGTGGACACTTGTCACTCAAGTACACCCACTTTTTCTTCCAATAGTGCAACCAGTGATGGCCACTGGCTACAGACAATAAGCAGAAAGAGAGAGAGAGAGCATGTGAACCCCATGTTGATCTCAGGCAGGAACACAAACATTTCACATACCTTGCAGGTCACCATCACTAGAGAATCCTTTCTGTCCATAGTCCCTTTTTGTTTCTGCCTTTCTGACTGTACAGGAATAGCCTGTGCTTTGTCCTGTCCTCCCTAAAGTTTAACAACAGAGTCCCATACTATACGAGTGTGGGTTACAAGATCAAAATTTTGTTAGGGACCTCCCGCTTTACCTCCCCTGCTGAACTCACCCTGACAAATTCTCTACTTTTCTCTACTGCTGCATGAGGGAAAATCAAAACAATGGCAACCTAGCTTGGCACCTTGAAGAAAACACATCTTTGTCGAGCAGCAGCAGCAACAGCAGCAGCAGTGGCTTGAGGAACACCTGAGGTGGCTCGCTTGCGAGGTGAGCAGAGCAGGTGTGGCTCAGAAGCTGCCTCACTGGGACTGAATGTGAGCACGCACGCACGCACAGCGTAGGTGAAAAAAGCAGCACCGCAAACTGGTCTGGTCTGAAGGAGCAGTGGCACTGCATCCCAGGCGCTGCAAGCATAAAAGCAAAGGTGGTGTTCAGGACAGGAAGGGAGCAATGGAGGCCCCAATCTGCCACCCTTTACAATGTGCTACCTGAGGTGGACAGTTCACCCTGCTTCATGGCTGGCTCATCTTGATCAGCTCAAATTAGACAATGCCTGAATGCATGATTTCATTACATATATCTGTTTTTTAAAAAATATAGTAATAGGAGCAGGCGTCGGGGACCATGATGTGTTACGATAGGTACTAATTCTCTCCCCAACCCCCCACCCCCAGAGAAATCAATAAATATTTTTCCATTATTTCTTGATGGAAATAATGACTCAGCCCCAAAGCTGCTTTACCTGAGAGGGAAGCTGCTATTGGCACTGTTCACTTTCCTCCTTTGGAAAATTGTTTGGAGATGGGTAATTTTAATCAGGATTTCTGCATGGAAAGAAAGAGTTAAACCATTGAATTCTTCCCCCCACCCTGATCCCACAGCTGCGTTTTTTTAAAAGAAAGAAAGAAAAAGAACCCACATACGTGAAACGCAAGCACATGTTGCATGTATCTTCTTAGAAACAAACAACTGTAGAGTATTTGGGAGTTATGCTTCTGACTTGAACTAGGAAACCAAGAGCATTTTACATCAAGCTTCGTTCTTCTTTTTCTTCATCTCTAAACACAATTTACTTTCAAATTTATGTGAAAAATATTTCTTGTGCTCTTCTGTTAACTACATAAAACTCATTTTTGGAATTCTGTATGTATTGCAGGGTGCGGGGGGGGGGAGTTATACAATCAGGGTGAATCAAATTAAAACCTTCACAGAGAAATGCAGCATAAACATTATTAAAAAGAAATGCATTGTGTTTACAAAGTGGGGAAAATGTATCAAGTTTTCACTCCCTCTCTCTTGCCCTAATGGGCCTCTTGTTAGTCACGGAGTTGATCAGTAATGCATTTGAATGCAATCCTTGCCTTCAAATGCTGCCAAATATTCAAGTGTGAGATGTCACGTACTATAGCAAATTTGCTGCAATGCCTAGGCACCAAAGGGTGAGTTAAGGATGGACTGTCAGCATTAAGGTCACGATCTGCCATGGAAGTAATGTACAGATCTAGAGCACTAATGAGGGAAACAATAACTTCCACAATAATGATGCACAATACTGAAAAACATCCCATGTATTCTTGGCTAGTTCTGCAAATGTCACAGGCCCTGAATGGGAACAAGAATTTCTTTACCCCGACTGGCTTTACTCATGGTTTTACACGTCGCTATATGGATGTACTTTTGTTTTATGCGTGTACTTATATGGAGATAATGCGACTTGTTCTTCATTTGGAGAGCAGTGTATGTGTTTTTCAATGGGCAGATTATTAGGATGAGTAGCAGGATATGAGAACATGAGGAGAGCCCTGCAGGATCAGACCAAAGGTACATGTAGTCCAAAATTCTGTTTCTAATGGTGGCTAGCCACACGGTTCCAAGGAGCCCAAAAAAGACCCTACAGACAGATAGTACCTGGCCATTATTTGCCCCCAAGCAGCTGGTATTTAGAGGTTCTATTTAGTTCTGATGGCTATTAGCCATTCCAAAGAGAACTGTCTTCCTCCAATTTGTCTAATCCCCTTTTAAAACCACCTGAACCACATCTTGTTGCAATGAATTCAATACAGTATAGTACAATTTAGCACAATGCACACATTGAGAGTCAGTGTGGTATAGTGTGGCTACAGATGCATTAGGGAGGCCTAGGTTCAAATACCCACTCGGTCATGATGCTGCCTGGGTGACTGGACATGTACTCTACCTTGGGCTCCTTTGAAGATAACACGGGATATAAATGTAACAAATAAATAAATAAATAAAAGTTTTTGCGTGTATACCTTAATTGTGTAGACAGCTACTTATGTGCACTTATAATTTTGGCTGCTAAATCCTAACCATAGTGTTGAAAGACAGTCTCCGAAACCTTTTCAACAATGCTTCCCATGTTATTTGTAGAAGCCAAATTAAAATTACAAAATAAAATAGATAACTCCACTGATGGATACACACAGACCATTGTCATACAGAAGCTACTTTTGAGAAGCCATGGATCACGTACTCATGCTTTAATAAATGTGAACGTAATGTGAGAGGAGAGGCAAAAAGAACAAACTCGCAAAGCAGTGTGGAAATAAGTGTGCAAGCTATATCTTTCCTACCAGTACTGTGAGGATGAAGATGGAGAAAGGTGTGATAAACTCATAGTTCTCTGTTTCATTGTTCCTGGAAAATATTATTCTTTGAAGGTTGTGGAGGTGATAGTGGAAGCAAAATGTCCCATTGTCTCTTCCCTTGCATTTTCTGTTTCAGAGGTTAATTTCTTCACTTTGCAACAGGCAAGTTCACACAATATTATCATACCACACAGCAGCTCTATTCTCTGTGGAGGAAATCCCAGGATGATGATTCCTTTTACTTCCTTGGGGGCCTTGGTATGGGATAGTTGGGGTGGTTTGTACCAGTACAAATGTGGATCTAACTGAATTAACTCAAGCCCTTGAAACTGGAGGGGGACTTTCTTCAACAGCTCCTGGTCTCATATTGACAGCCTTCAAATGTCCATCCAAGGCTTTATCATTTTGACCCCATATACCTAGAAGCTCTTCTCCCACAACAACTGATTAGTTGGCTACAAACATTTTTGTCTTATCAGTTTTAGTGTCTTTCATTCATCTCTTTGAAACCTGAGGGCTGGATTACTATAATGCGTTCTATCCGATGGTTTCCCTCCATTGCAGAACAGACACTATTGGCGGGATGGATTCCTCCTCTCCCCTGAAGCCCCCTGCACACCTTCCAGATCTGCTCTAGAGGTTTGGGGGGTTGCAGAGGGAAGAGGATGGAAGGAAAGGCAAAGGAAGGGAAGACCCGCTCATTTGACGTTGTATGGAACACATCGTGCTTTATCTGGGCATAATGACTGATGAATGTGTCAACATGCCTCCTGATGGAGTTGGCTCAGAAAGAGGGCATTTGCTCAGGCATTCTCTTATCTACAATGTAAGGTGCCTGTTCAGACTTATAGAACCCTAAATAGCTTGAGCGTTACATCACATAGAGACGACCTTTTCCTCTATTTCCCATCATTACCTTTAAGTTCATCCAAGAGCGCTGCCTTGACTGTACCATGTCTTCACCAAGTTCATATCACCAGAGTGTGAAGATTTGGTAGGTACCCCATGTGGAATTCCTTTTCATTAGTACAGGGACCAATCCAAATCTAAACATTTTCTGGGGGACTTGCAATCAATTGTCTGAAGTTTGCTTTCAGCATCCAGAGTTCAGTATATATGTACTGTTATATAGATAGATAGGTTTTTGATCATTTGTTGATGCCAGTAGCCTTGTGAATAGGTCTGCAAATCCCATAAGAATTTTTATTAGCCTTCCACCTACACATAGATGTGTCAAACGTTTGTGGCACATTGATGGTATGGAAGGAAAAAAGGAAAGGAAAGGGGGAACGGAACCGACAAATGGTAGGAGCCAGTTAGGGAGTTTGGAATATGAATTTGCCTCAATGTAAGCAAGGTTCCCCCCCCCCCCCCCCGCCCAGGAATTCAGGCCAGGCTCATTATAGAGTTTGCTCCTGCTATCACATAATTGTCAAGAGATGACATCATCAAGAACACAACTTGGTTTTTGAGTGTTGAACTGGGCTTGAAGGAGGAATAAATTGGTTTTTTAAAAAAAATTATTTGGAAAATTGCTTGGTTTGCTAAGCCCAGTTCCAAACTGAGCCTAGAGTAGTTTGCCCATCAATAGAATCAGCAGTGTTTCAGTTTGCAACTGGTTCCACATCTGGCTGTCTAGAGGTGTTTCTTATTTGCCCCAGGTGACTAAGTAAGTGTACTTATGAATTTGACCTTGAAGTTATATTCTCTGATGTCTACGAATGGGCTGACCTTGAAATGGAAACCCTAATTGCATGGACACAGTGAAAAGTCAGGAAGGAGTCTGTAAAAAAAAATCTCTGTGTGTCCTGAGGAATAGTGGCTAATATTTTTTTCTTGTATATGGGGTAATCTATTAGCAACTTTTTAATACAAGAGCTCCTGTGTCAATTTAAAGGTTGGACCTGTTGGCCATTTTTACAGGGGCAGGATCTACACGTCGTCCTTGATGCGCCCTTCCTGCGCCACAAGCCGCTTTGGAGCGCTGCACTTCATCTAGTGTGGCTCAAGCCTCGGAGGCTCTGCCCGCAGCCACGCCGCCACGGCTGCCGCCCTTTCATCCAGGGAGGAGGGAGGGGGGAGGGTTGTAAACAAAAGCCAGTGATTGGGAGAGGGATTTCTGTAATCCCCTATGTTGCAGATACTTAGGGTACACAACCATGACTTTCATTTTCCTGTAAAAAAAGGCAAGTCTCTGGAACTGTTACTTGATACAGTTGTTTGATTTGATATAAATGGTTGTCTACAGATAAGACAAGCACAGGGTGTTTGTGAATTGAAAGGCTTCAAAGCTTTAGATGAAACTGTGCATAAATGAAGCCTAACTTCCTATGCTTTTAAAATGTTACAGTACATCATTCTTATTATTTCCTGGCATAACCGCATACTGTATGCCATTAAGGGGTGGGTGGGAATGATTTATTATAAAATAGTTCTAAGTAAAGAAATGTCCATTGAGGATACAATAATTGTTTTCATTTTCCTTTCCCCAGTGCCAGTGGAATAATAAAATGCTAATAGATGCAAATTATGCATGATCTTTAATGCATACTAAAGAGAAACCATTTGAAAAAGAAGGCGCTTTCGGTTAGTGATTTCCCATACTCTACACATTATTTTGATTCAGGTTCCATAACAACCATTGCAATGTTCACCATCATGTTTTTATGCGCCTGTATTTAACTGACCTGCGTCTGACAGGGTGCAACATTGGTACATTCCTGAAGGGTGTATGTTTGGTTTTTTGTTTGGTTTGGTTTTTTGCAAAGGAGGCGAGGTATGGGGGAAGAACCCAAACAAATATATTTGACTCCAGATAAATTCCACAAGGAAATCTTGGCCAGAGAAAACAAACATTGCCCCAATAGAAGAGCCACTCTGACTTGAAGAACAGAAAATTGAAATACATGAAAAATCAATGAGGTAATAATTAAATTGTGGAGCCCACCGTACAGTGGCCGGCGCACAGCATGCATTTGTTAATGCATACTGGGAACTGGGGTAATCAGCAATGAAAGGAGAGCAGGGAATGGCTGTCACTCGGAAGCTAATTTCATGATCAGGCTCTTTAAAAACACATACCTGCTCCGCGCACTATCCGGAGAGATATTTATAGGAGGTTAAAGATACAAATTAAAGTCCAGGAGACGATACATTCCTGATTACCCAGCATTCTTAAATCAGCCTTTTCCCCAGCCTCACACCTGGGCCTCAGCTGCAGCGTAGCTGTCATTTATGCTATCCATGGCACAGGATTGATGACAGTCATTCGCTGATGAAGCTGTATACATCATTTCTGTCCGGGCTGCACTGGCCAGATGGACCCTGACCATCCATCGCCTGTCAGGGACGCATCTGTTCACACTGCTGCTAGGGGTACTAACAAGTCATTGGCTTTCCAAAAAGGACAGTGTCAGCTGCATAGGGCACCGCATAAAAAACTCTTCTTGGGTTTCCCCTCCCTCTCTCCCTCCCTCCTTAATAAAGAGAGTAGCGTGGAACAGCTCTTTACCATGTTGAAACATCGTAACAGGAATTTGAGATGAACGGGGAAGCTGCGTAGTGTCTGAGTCTTGCCCCTCGGTATATTTTTCTGCTTTCCTTCGAGGGAGCCTGGAAACAAATATTAGAGGCCAACATATATTACATTTCTATAACGTTTGCTGCTGCCTGCCTGTCTGTTTCTGTTTGTGTCCCAACTTCTCCATTTTTAAAACAAGATTCAAATTCTAGTTACTGCAGTGAAGATGCAAGTACAAAATATTCGTGCATTCAGTAGCGAACCCCCACCAGCATACAATGCAGCCTGCGCTTTTGCAACAAAGGGGGAGAACGTGATCGTATGCCGGGGATTTCAGGCACACTGCTCCCTATCTGTATACACATTCCTACACCCACAATTGTGGCACAAATAACAGCTTTTGATAATAATAATAATAATAATAATAATAATAATAATAATAACAATAATTTATTTCTTACCTGCCTCTCCGTCTGGATCGAGGCGGGGAACAACAACATGATAAAATACATAAAACTGATTAAAACATAACACATATGCATAATGGCAGCACCTTTTATTGTGCTTATTGCTGAGGGAATTCTGCGGGGGAGATAAACACTACACCGTGGGTGGGGGTGCGACATTATTTGGGTCTCTTCAAGAACACCTTGGGTGCACTCAGAGACTGATGGCCTGTCCCTAAGCGTGTCTGCCTTCCTGCACTCTTGTACTAGTGGAGCCATCTAAAGATCTATAATGCATTTTCTCCTAGGATCAAGTTTTAATAAACTTCCTGAAGATGAGACAAAAGCTGGGGGCATTTCACATAAGTGCAAGATCTGTACATGAATCCATCAGGGTAGAAATGAATATGTGGAGGCAGAGGGCCATCATGCCCATATGCCTGCCCAGGACCTAACCTCGAGGCATTCATCCAAATCTATGACAGAGCCCTTGCATGTACGTTTTGTATGGCAGTTGTGAGGGCATCACCACTCTGAGCTCCGAGGGACTGAGGAACTTCTGCTACAGTGGCGTAAAATAACTGTGCAGTTATTGTGTTGTATCCAATTTTGACCACCCACCAGCCAAAAAGAAACTTCTGGTGAAATGAATTTCCCATTCTCCCACATCCCCTTATGTGCCCTCCTCCAAAATATGCTCTGGAGGGATGGGACACCCTTCAGAGCAGTTTTGGGGCACACAAAGAATTGCAGGGGAAATCCTGTTGCATGAGTAGATGTTCATCTTCTTGTTGGTATCTTAGGCCCTTTCTACACCATAGGGGTGTAGAGGGAGGGAGGACGATCCCGGAAGTATCTAATACACACCATCGGCACACAGAGAGTGAGGAAGGGTGATCCTGGAAGTACCTAATACACACCATCGGTGCACAGGGACCAGCCAGGGGCCATCCCAGGCAAAATGCCTGGTGTGGAAAAATCTCTAGTTAAGGAATATTCCCTCCAGGAACAGTCAGCTGGTGTCTATTTTGTTAGCTAGTAGCCTCCAGATGAAGGCGATGTTATCCTCCTGAACTTTTAATGGATTGTTTTGAATTGGTTGCTTTTATTGCTTTATCCTTGTTCTTATGGCTTGCATTTTAATGAGGTGGGGGAGTTGTTTTAATTCTTTTTAAAAAATCACCCTTAAACTTTGTTAGTCACCTTGGAAGTTTTAATGGTCATTGACTTCAGCGACAAATGGGTTGCATTGCATGAAATGGATAGGCAGCCTGAGCTTTCCACCCACTCACCTATCCTTTTCTTAAAATTGCGTTGGTACAGCATGTATGCATATTTATTTCTTTATTTATCATTTTTATAAATTGCAGTCTCTGCCTGAAAGCAATGACATTTATCTTTCTAGTACAGGGTAGTGTAGAAAACTAGTGTAGCGTAATGTACAAGAGTTTGAACTGTAGGCCCAGAAAACCCTAGTTTTACCTCAGTTATGAACGTGTTTGATGTTATGAGGCAAACTACTGTTGTTTTTCTTCAGCTTGATGTATGGAGATAATAACAGTAACAAAAATGATGATGTGTTACTTTTTATGTCCCCTTTCACTAAGGAGCTCAGCACATATGCGTCTCTCATCCTATTTTATCCTTGCTTTAGCCCTGTGAAGAAGGGCCCCCCGTGGAGAGTGATAAGAATAGTGACAGGAGTGGAGCTAGAGTGCTCATCCCTGCGCACCCTCATCACATGTAGACACCCTGGATGTTTTTGCCACACTTTTAGCAACTAGTCTAAGGTCACACAGTGAGCTCCCTGGTTGAATGGAGATTTGAATCTGGGTTTCCCTGGTTCTAGTCCAACTTTCTAACCACTACACTGGCTCTCGGGTTCTCTTAAGTAATAATAGTTCCCCCACCTTACATAGGTTCCAAAAGGATTACTGAGGTAATTCTAGGACTCGGGTCATCCAATAATGCTGAATGGTGGGAGGTTTCAGAAAAAGGCAAAAGAAGTACTTCTTCACACAATGACAGTTAATCTAATGGATTTGCTACCACAAGATGTGGTGAAGGCCACCAGGTTAAGTTGGCTTTAAAAAAGGATTAGGCATATTCTTGGATGATGAGGGTATTAATTTATTATATGTTTAATCCACCAGTAAGAAGCCTTACCTCGGTGTATTACAAACAATTAAAAGAATGCAACATGATACAAGTATTTAAAAGAATAAGAGCCAAGCTACACATTACACTCATTGCATAGTGTGCAGCTGAAGGTTAGCTTCTTATTTACTCTAATGTATGCATGCATGACCCCAGTTTGGATTGGGACGGCACAACAGGAGAGGAGGATTACAACTCTCCCATCCCCCCCCCCCAAAAAAAACCTCCCTCCCCTATGGGAGTTTTTAAAAAAGGCAGAGGAAGCGATCAGGATGGTTTCAGGAAAAAACAGTAGTGGGGGAGGCTTAATTCTCCCCTCCCACTGCATGGTGATCCCAATATGAATTAGGACACTTGCATGATTACACTAGAGTAAATAAAAAGCTCAATTACACAATTAGCATAACCTGTAGTTTGGCTCTACAATACAATACAAAACAACAAACAACCCAGGGATATATCTATCTGTCTAAACATCATACATTAAAAAACAAACAAAAAACAAGGGCCATTTCTACACCATACCGGTGTAGAGGGAGCGAGGGGCAATGATCCTGGAAGTACCTGCCTCCAGGATTGTTGCTTTAATCCACATAGGAAGTGTGACAACCCGGCTTCCTCCCGGGCCGTTACAGTCACAGGCACTTTTTTTTTTTAAGAGTGCACTTGCACTCCAATGAAAGGGCAAGTCTATTTTTTTTAAAAAAAATACCCCCCAAATGCCCCCCACCATCCTGGGGATGACGAAATTGCTGTCTTCCCCTTCTTTGATGAGCACGGAGCTGTGCCGTGTGGGTCTGTGCCCATTTCTGCTGCCGTGGTTATTTGTGAGTAAGCACGGCAACAGCCAGGATGGGCGGCCACATCTCTAGTGGTCTCGGGAAGTTCCTGGGGCTGCAGACAAATTGGGATTTCCCAGGGATCCCTTACCCCAGGGAAATCCCGTGCCTGTCCCCTTCAGTCCTGGGAGTCCCTGGGCGTCATGTGAATGCACAGGGACCAGCCGGGGGTGGTTCCAGACAAAAAGCCTGGTGTAGGAACGGCCAAGGTCCCTAAAAAGAAAATAAAAGTCTTTGCCAGCTGCCAAAAAGTTAAGAATGTAGATGCCAGGCTATCAGTGGCTACTAGTCATGATGGCTCTATGACACCTCCAGAATCATCTGATGGAGCAGTATCCAGTGGAAGGAATTTACAGGGTAAGGCTGTAGAGAAGTAGAAAGGGTTCATTATGTGTGTTGTTTTTTTTTAAAAAAACCCAATACATTAGAAAACAAGACATGGTATCAACGAAAGAGTGGTTGTTTTATGAAGAGTGAAGGATGCAATTATGAAAGAATGATCTTGTCATGTGTTGATCAAGTGAATCTTGGGGAAGCATGCATTTTTTTTAATTTTTTTTTTTTAAGTGAATGAAGTTTGCGGCTACTTTATTTTGATTAATATGGTGCTATGTTGTCTTTGAGAACAAAAGAGGTTTGTGAAATGGGACAGGCATGACAAAATGGAAGTCAACTAAAGGCCAGCTATATGAGATGAGTCTTGAGAGATGTTACAACATTTTCTGCTAAAAGTAGATGCCTCCATAGCATAACATGCAATTGGCCAGCCTGAATTAATTAATTAGGAGTCATCACTGAAGCTTTTTTTTAAGATCCTCCAGGGTCTGGTTAATGGCGTCATCACTTGACAGAAAATATATAGGCTTGCTAATACCACACAGACACTGCTGGTGATTTAGGTTAATAAGTTGAACTAGGGAGGACTAAACGCATGGAGCTGACCAGATCAAGCACTTAAGTGATCATTCAAAGCTTTGTTTCTGATTCAATGCTGCTTTTTAAAAGGCTGATCTCCCTTCTGGTTAGATCAACTAGGAAAACATGAAGCATGCTTCTAAGCCATGGAAAGCAACAACGTCTCATCTTTCCAATGTTATGGCCATTTGGATGTTCATCTTGGTTATTATAAAATGTATGTGGCAAATGAGCCCAAAGTGTTTGAGAAGATTGCGATGCCTTCCCCAGAATATGATTTCCGTTGGAGGCCCAAGTGGCTTCTATGGCAAAAACCAGCACTTCTGTAGCACTTCAGCTGGTGACCCTCTTGGGACAGGAATAACCTGGCCACAGTTATCCATGTTCTAATAACATCCTGTTGGGATTTCTGTATGGCACTGTATGTGGGGCTGCCTTTGGGCCAGTTCAGATAACATGCTAACCCATAGTTAGTCCACTAGCCCTTTTGCAGCAAATGGTTAGTGAGCGTGTTTAAATCATGGTTGACTTGGTTCAGATGATATGCTAAACCATGGTGGTTAAGTACTCTGAGTAAATATTATGACTTAGCATGTCGGGTGAACCTGACTTAGTATGTCATGTGAACCATTCCTAACCACGGTGGCTATATAATCAGAGTTTAAACATGCTCACTAACCATATACTGCAAAAGGGTTAGTGGACTAACCATGACTTAGTGTGTTGTCTGGACAGGCCCATTATGTAACCACCATGGTTAAGAATGGTTCATTTGACATACTAAGCCATAACGTTCAGCTGAAAATGCTTAACCACCATGGCTTAGTATGTCATCTGAACAGGGTCTTTGAAAATTGTTTTGGAATCTTCATTTGACACAAAATATTACAGCTGCATTGCTTACTGGCATTCAAATAATATCTCACCAGTTTTGAAGCAGTTGTACTGCCTTTCAGTCCACATGCATGCAGACCCAGAAATGATCATCCTGACCTTTAAAGCCCTATATGACTTATGACTCCCACATCTCAAGGACTGTTTGCTCCCACATGAAGTTGTCTGGTTATGGAGATCCTCTTCAGTGGCTTCCAGCATGGTGCGTGGTGACCTGAGATAGGACCAATTCAGTTTTGGTCCCCTGTTTTTGGAATGC
This sequence comes from Anniella stebbinsi, assembly GCA_029215795.1. Lineage (NCBI taxonomy): Eukaryota > Metazoa > Chordata > Lepidosauria > Squamata > Anniellidae > Anniella > Anniella stebbinsi. The sequence goes on from JARDYH010000001.1 coordinate 222,645,511, forward strand.
CTTCCCTGTGGAAGCTTACTTGACCCCAGCAAAGATGTCTTTTCAGTGCAAGAGAAAGATGTTTTGACATGCCTTTTTGATGTTTTAATAGGTTTTATAATGATTGTTTCTGGTTTTACTTGGTTTTAATATCCGTTGCAGCTGACCTGCTATTTGAATATTATCTTTGTGTTGTTGTTGTTGTTGTTTTTTAAAATTGTATTTTAATAATAATAATAATAATATGATAATTTTGTAATATTATCAAACATGTTGTGTGAATGTTATCTGTGTGGTGTTTTTTTTAAAAAAAGTGTGATAATTTTGTCATAGTTTCAAACATGTTGTGTACATGCTGATTGTTTAAAAACTTGGTTGTTGTTTTTAATTGTGATTGTTGTTAACTGTTCTGGGAACTCTTTAGGGTTGAAGAGTGGGGTATAAATGTAGGTACAAGTAAATTAATGACATGATTGAGTCACCAGTATGTGGCACAGCACACACATGCTCAGCTAGTCAATGCCACTCACAGAGCGACTTGCTCTGGTCCCTGACTTGTCCTTATGCCTAATGATGCCATTTGTACAAGTCAAAGTGCCATGCTGTGCAGTACAGTGCAGTACAGGTGTCTAGAGTTCTCACTAAAGTAACCATCCTATGACCATTCTAGACTGGTCAGTGCTATGCGGCCATATTCTGTGGAGCAAGTGTGAAGCTTTTAATTTCTTGCCGTGGAACAATAACTTCCCAGAAATACTAAAGCGGTCACTGATGTTTTAAGTCACTGTCTATGTTTTTGGCATTGGAATAGGCAGGAATCTGAAGATACTGTATTTTATCATATTGTTGTTCCCCGCCTCGATCCAAACAGAGAGGCGGGTAAGAAATAAATTATTATTATTATTATTATTATTATTATTATTATTCTCAGCCTGTCTATCTTCCAATACTAGTCACTTGTGTTCCTAATCAGTTGAGTTGACCTTTCTTCTAAACATCCTGATGAGCAACAGCAACTAGGCTACCATTCAATCCTGTGATGATGTTATTGGAATAGTTGGAAGTGGACCATAATAATGCAACTGATGCATAGTTTATTATTTCAGCCAACATTTCGGTGACCCAGAAATGGAAGCATAAATTACTGCCAGTGGCATGGGGAAAGTACTGCACAACCTGGACAATATTAAAGAGGTTGACTTGACTTTCATTTTCCAGTGTAGATATGGGAGGCTGTCATCACATTTACTTTTAGAAAAGTATGGGCTATTGGTCCAGATTTGGGTTGAGTGTAATGGGATTTGAATGGATGTACACATTTCAAAAGTGGGTTATTCTGTGTGAAACATGTGTGCGATGTGCAGCTCAATCTGATGCACATCTACCGGGAAATAGTACGTGTCATTAGGTCCAATGGGAATTATTCCCAAAAAGCTGTTTATAGGTTTGCAGCCTAAGTATGATTATTGCATATTTTATTTCGTCGGTTTAATGTTTTAAGTAATAGAACAGTATAAAAGGTCTTAGCAACGTCTCCACTGTTAATGTTTGTGGGGATTGGGAGGGAAAAGAAAAGAAATGGGAAGAAAAGAATGTGCTCTGGAGAAAATGAGGTGCAATGATGGATTCCACCCCCCACCCCACCCCCTAAAATAATGCCAGACATCAATAGTTTCACCATGTGGGCTGTACGTATATAATCTTTAGCTACCAAGCAACTGCATTGCAGTTATTTTTTTTAATGAGAATAGCGCTTTCGCTGGTGTTGGTCTCCTTGGTGAGAAGAACAAAATTGTTGAGCTGGTGAAGAACACTGGGTACTTCCTCAGCCATCTCCAGAAAGACATGGAGGTTTCTGGGAAACCCGGGTAGGGTTTTTTGCATCCCTAAAAAAAGAGGAAATGCATTGTCACAACAAGATGACAGTGAGTTGCATAACATTTTCATATGCTCATGTATATGTAACGATGCAAACTTAGAACTAATGATTAAAATTTAAATAGAAATTCAGTACATCTCACCACCATAGTGTGGAAGACTGTGGAGAGGGTGCCTGCCTTTTCAGGGCCACAGTGTTGATGGGCCACAGTTCTTATGGTTGTTTATCTTTAAACTGGAATTGGACAGGACAGCCCTTCAAACAGAGGACACTTTCAAATAGAGGACAGTCCTCTGTAAAAGAGGACACATGGACACCCTAAGTCCCCAGACAATTCCCTAGGTCTCAGCCATTCCTTGTGTTATTCCCAACAAAATCATAGCTCGGAGCCATACAAACAAGACCAACCTTGCAGGCAGACTATAAATAAGACGGCGTGATTTAGGACTCTGAGCAGTGCAGCACACCGAGAAATTGAATTGGCTGCTTAGCGTCTTTGCCAAAGGCATCTCTCCTGCTGGTTAGGGAGAGAACTCTCTTGTGGGTATTTGGAACTGCTTCACTTCAGACTGATGGGTCAAGGGAACAAATCACCTTGGTGATACAAAACAGAGCCAAGTACCCGTTTTGTTTTTTGGTGGCCCTGACATCAAAGCCTTTCCCCAAGCAATCATTTACAAAAGATCTCAGTGCTCACCCTATGAGTCATGGGGACATTATAAAGAAGTCAAAGGGTTGGAACTTTTATTTCATTTGCAATATAATTTTAGCCTGAAAAAATGGAGCTTGGAGTGGGCTCACTGAAGACTAAGGCCCTTTCTACACCATAGGGGTGTAGAGGGATTGAGGGAGGGCGATCCTGGAAGTACCTAGTACACACCATCGGAGCACAGGGACCAGCCAGGGGCCATCCCGGGCAAAATGCCTGGTGTGGAAAGGGCCTAAGATTCCTAGTAGTTGGTTGTGGGTCTCGATGCCTGATCTGTCTGCTTCCATCACCAGCCGCATTAGGGCTGCAGTGTTTTTGGCTTCTTTCCCAAGTGATGCAAAGAGGAATGGATCTTTATAGAACCCATCACCATTCCCAGCTCATAGAAGGTTTTAATGGACTGGAAGTGACTCTGGTCAATGTTGATTAGGGTCTTGTAGTTTGGAAAAACTAGATAGAAAAATTATAAGAAGGAAGAAGAGCCAGGAGGAAAAGGGTGGGATGATTGTGGGGAAATGTATTTGAACATAAACTACTGCAGTTCAGGCAAGCGAAAACAAGTAAGGTTTGGGAAAGGAGGTTTGCACAAGGTATATGAAAGATGAGAAGAAGATGACACTATGTTGAAGGAAGTCATGTTAATGGGCAGCAAGAGGAGATGAGCAGAGTCAACAGAGAGCACTGGAGACCATGGGACAATTGAAAATGATAACGATAAAAGACTAAATCTCTGTGGAGATTTAGAAAATGACATGAACCAAATAGGGTGGTGATGTCAAGGTATGAAGAGGCATTTATATGATATGTGAAAGGGGAGGTGTAATGGACTGGGTTAATTAAAATCCATCTAATTTTGCTTGTTAAATTTTACCTACTTGAGTAGAGTCTTGGATTTCAGAGCATATGCAGAGTTCATTTTAGAAAGGACAGTCTGAGAGAGAGAATTTTGGCCCCTGCCACTTCCCCCAGTGCCCTTCATGGCCCTAAGTTTACAAAAAATACAAAAGAAATAGTGTCTGGGACACTATGGAGCGCCAAAAACTAGATTTGACACATCTAGGAGAGAGAAGAGCTGCAAGACAACAGAACATTTTAGAATGAACCCTTAAAACATCCTCTTTCTCCTCTAGGATTTGATTTTGTTACTCCTAGTGAGCAGGAGCTGATGTGGTCAAGTCCGGGACAAAACTAAATGTCATTTTTTGATTCTATTTTGTTGAAATGTACAAGGGGTGAACCAAAGTAATCAAAATTTTCGGCACAGCAGTAGCTTCATGGTCAAGCAGGGTTTTTTGAATCCAGTTCTTGGTTCATTCCCACTCTCTTTGCTGAACCCACAAGCGAGATATAGATCAATTACTGCTACCTTGTATTGTGCTGGAAAAATATTTGTTTCCTGTTTCCCAGGTATTCAACAAGGCACTTTAAGTGGTTATTATTTATTTGTTTTTAAGTATATAGCCCAAGCAGTAAGCATGGTGCTTTACAGGGTACAAGAGGACAGATCCTGCCCCAAGGAGTATGCAATCTAAAACACAGGAGAAACAACCTAGGAAGAGGGAGGGAAATGAAGGCAAACATAAACAGGGAAAGAATCATTGCTTTGTTTACATAGGAAAGTACGAATCAGCAAACCTCAAGCTTGTCAAAAGTTTCTAAATTCCATCTTGAAGTCATTCCAACTCAAGTCCATATCAGATTTTCTTTTACTTTTTGCATGAAAATCCATGCGTATTTTCATACATATTTTTCCCCAAAAGTACGCATCAAATGTGCACATCTTTGCAATGTATGCAGTCTTCTCCCATTGATTAAAGTGTATTTGTGTGTACGCATTTTTAATGCACGTTTTTCAAATGGATGCTTGCTGTTAAACACAATTTGGGGTATTCTCAAATTACATTGCAAGTTCAGAAATGTATGAAATTGACCGCAGGTGGCATGTGAATCCAGGTTCAACTCGGAAATTGCAAACTAGGAAATCCTGATAAAAAACAAACTAAAACTAATCTCTCATACATCCCCAGATGTACTTTGGCTTGTTTACAGGCTTAGTTCCTACTGTAACTATGGGAACTATGGACTTGTGCCAAAGGCTTTGTGGGAAAGTGGGTTTTGAGAGAAGGAAGGGAGGGAGGTAGCACCATGTAGGTATTCTGACACTGTTCTTCCTGGCCTTGCCTGGTGGAGAACCAGTTTTAGGTGGAGGGCTGAATTGTCACCCACTAGGCTTTCCATAGGCCAGAGCATGTCATTACCTTTCCTTGCCCATTTTGCCTTTCTTGTGGTTGAGAAAGGAATGGAATTTCATGCCTCTCTCCACCTGCAGAAAGAAAATCAGCTGGTGCTGCTGGAAAAAGCAGCACTCCTTCCAAGGCTGTCCACATCCACCCACATGTGTGTATAGTCCCCATGGGGTGGTGCATAGTATGCAAATAGACTTGGACAGCACTCTGAAGACTGGCTGTTCCCAGTTCCGGCCTCTTTCTCTGGTTTCGTCAGCACACATCATGCCCATGGGGGCTGGACATACTGTGCAAAACAGACTCAGACGGGACCAGGAAGAGATTGGAGAAAACAGTGGAGATTCCTCCAGGATGAAGGGCTTGGAGGAAACAATGGACCTTTTATAAAATAAAAAGATGTTGTTGTTGTTGTTGTTTTTAAAAAGTGTGATGATACTTCTAGTATGTTGTAGACTAGCTGATATAACCAGCATTGCCTGGGTCCTTGAATAACGTATATTTGATAAATAACAAATATCTCTGTGACAGCTCCCCGCGTTATCTGAGAGGCACTTGCCAATTGTGCAGCCGCGTGGAGTAGCTTTAGCCAGGAACGTAGGGAAGCAGATCTCAGTGGACACAGGGAGCTTCGGTCAAGGCATCTGGGATGTCTGAGATCTTTGAAATGCTTACATCTCCCAGCATCCTCTGAGAGGCGCTTCCCTTGTCAACATGGGCAGCTCCAGTAAAGGCATGCTGTCCTGTGTAGCCATTTCAGAGATCTCATGAGATCATCCACGTGGCTGCGCGTAATCTCCTGTGATCTCTGTAATGCTTACATCTCCCTGCATGCTTTCAGTTGCTGGGAATTGTATGCATACTGGGAGTTGTAGGCAACAGCCTAAGATATATTTTAAAATATTAAAAAAAAAGTTAAACCACAAAGAAATCAGGATTTAAGATTTTTTTAAAAAAAACATTGTACATTAAGACCTATCAGCACCCAAAATTTCAAGCTTCTACCTCATCAAGAAGTGGGTAGGCATTTCTGGACATATAAACCCACACACATACTTTCAGCTTTATAGGTAGAGATCTGGCCTTCTTTTGACATCCTTGTCAAATATCATTTGTCCATAAAACACACCTGCAAATATGGGAGATTCTTCTCCAACTTGGAGCCCTCCAGATTTTTTGGGCTTCAACGCCTAGCATTCCTGATTTTTGGCTATGCTTATTGGGGATGATGGGAGTTGAAGTCCAAAACATCTGGACGGTGTCTAGTTGGGGAAGGCTGCCTTAAAAAGCCCTTTTTAAATGCAATGCAATGATATCATGATCTTGTTTACAGAAAGGTCAGCTGCATAGTGCCCAGCTGAGGGTGTAAAGTTTCCTTAAGAAGGAATAGTTTCATTGGTCCACTTGAGAGTGTCACCGCACTGTTGACATTTGTATGTTTTTGAGCCCACATTTAGCTGCACTCAAGTTGTTATGATTATTAAGAATTTGCGACCCATAGGTCCAGGGGCCATTTCTTCACCCAGCAGACGCAGAGCCACCTATTTGACATCAACATCTCTCCTTGAAACTACAAAAAAATAAACTGTCAGGAAGCTTGACAGATCGCTTGACACTACTTATTGCTCCTTCTAGCAGTTTAAATGAAGTGGGGTGGGGGGAGCATGGAACTTGAAATAGCTCTTTCCTTGTATGCAAGTAATTAGAACTTCTGGGGTTTAGGGAAAACCTCAATGATATGTTGTTTGGTGGAAAAAAATATCGCTCCTCATACTTCAAATTGAAATGAATTTAAAGCCAATTTAATTAAAGACAATAGGACCTCTTCAAGAAGTCTAGCATTTACACATGCTATTTTTGCTTTGCTCTTTACACTTACCTCATTATGACTCTGACTGGTCTCAGGGTAACAGTAATGAACTAGATTGGCTTTATATTACTTTATAACTAACTATAATAGCTAATGATTGTTTACTTCTGAAGAACTCCACAGCACAGCATCAACACTAATTGAATAAGGCCATGATCCTCAAGCGATTTTCTCTAGAGTAATCCTTTAAACCTCAGTGCATTGGACCCCATCTTAATCAGAATAGACATTGAAATCAATGGGTTGTAAGTTCGTCATGACTAACTGAATTCCCATTGATTTTGATGTGTCTGCTCCATGTATGACTAAGTCTGGATCCAACCTAGTGACACACGGGAATTTGCACCTTATGCCACTTCGTGCTCATGTAGGGTTTAAAAGCAACCCCCATCTCAAAAACAGTTAAAGGGAGGCACAGGAAGATCCTAACAATAAAATGAGTTGGTTCATACATAAATCTTCATGTACGTTACTTTTTCTTTTCTTTCCCCGCTACATTTGTTGATTATACAGTCAATGACTGGCAACTGGGCATGGGGACCAACTCCATTGAAAAGTACTGTTCCATGAGTAGCTCACGTTTCATTATTGCTTTTGAATTCTGTCTTTCCTGCAACACTGGTGCTTATTTCTGCTACTCAGCATGCTTTCAACCCCCCTTTACTATTAAGGCCTTAATCACACCTACCCATTTTGCTTATGCGGGTTTCCCCTCCATTTCCTACGTGAGTGTAGCCCTTTGATCACACGTGGTCGGTTTTGCTCCGATACCTCAGCTAAGCCTGCGGAGGAGGAGAGAAAACGGACAATCCCCCTTCAGGGATTTTTCGAAAGAGGAAGGAAAAACGGAGCACTCAGGGTGTGAGAGCAGCGCGAGGGGTATGACGTCATGTGAAAGAATTGGATCAAAGTCGCAGCAGGTGGGGATCAAACCGCCCGTGTGATAAAGATCTGAATCACTTGTGGTCGATTTTACTCCGATACCTCAGCTCAGCCTGCTGAACTTGCCTGAAACGGACTTTGACCTTTATCACACGGGCGGTTTGATCCACACCCGCCACGACTTTGACCCAATTCTTTCACATGACGTTGTCCCCTTCGCGCTGCTCTCATGTCCTAAGTGCTCCTTTTTTCCTTCCTCTTTCAAATTATACCTGAACGGGGATTGTCCATTTTCTCCCCTCCTCCGCAGGCTTAGCTGAGATATCGGAGCAGAACCGACCACATGTAATCAAACGGCTACACTCACATAGGAAACGGAGGGGGAACCCGCATAAGCAAACCGAGTAGGTGTGATAAAGGTTTTTGTCCATTCAGGGTTAAATCGAAACAGAAACTAAAAATGGAGCACTCAGCTCAAGACGAACGTGAGGGGGACGACATCTTGTGAGTCCCTCGCTGAAGATCTGGATCAAAGTCGCGGTGAGTGTGCTTAAAACCGTACGTGTGGTAACGGCCTAAGTCTACTCCTTCTGTTTATGTTAATATCTTGGTATCATGGTTGGCCTTTGCAGTTAACAGCAATGTTTTTTCAGATGTTTTAGTGACTATTGTGTTTGCCCCACATTCGTTCTATTAAAGGTGACAATATGTTTCCCGCAAACGTAGCAATGAAAGTCACCAAAAAGATAGGTGTCACTTGTCTACGCCTTCTTTTGTTGTCACCCTTTCCTGCTTTGCTACTGTCAGAGACACCCAGGTTACATACATTTGTGCAACACATTGTAAAATGCTGATAGCACATACTGTGATATTCATGGTGGATTGGGTCAAACCCATGTGCTGAAACAGTAGAACATTGCTGAGAATGCTCATTGCTTTTTCCAGCGAGTCTTCTTCTTTTTGTTTCTTTCTTTTTTGACATTTCAGCAACTTCTTGTGTCTTTCCTCATTGAGGAGTGCCAGTCGTTCAGAACTGTTGATTTTGAGACTATTATAACATCAATTAACTCATTATGTGAAGTTGCTCTTCTTTGCCATTATCACACAGTTCATTTGGCACTTATTCAAATCAGTTTTGCATCCAGTACATGCAAATGGAAAATATAAGTTTACAAACTATAATCAATCATATGTTGTTTTTTTAAAAAAGCACGTGATTCACAAACACGCGAAAGGAAGACCACTCTAATGCTGTGTGAAGCAGTATATTTTTTATGTTAAATGGAAAATAGGCAAGCTACATAACACGGTATTCTTTGGACATGGTTTTCTTTTCAAATATGGCAACATTGGCTATGAGTAGGTAATGGGCATGTTTACTGAGGAGCTGTAGTCCAATACATCTGAAGGCCACCAGGTTGGGGAATGCTGATGTCTAATATAGGAATATAAGAGCCATGCTGGATCAGACCAAAAGCCTAGGTAATCCAGCATTCTGTTCATAGAGTGGCCAATTAGAAATCTCTGAGAAGTCCACAAGTAGAACACAAGTACCCTCCAAGTCATTTTGGTTTAGAACACTGATGATTCTAGCTAATTCATATCCAAAGTGACCACCCCAAAACTAGGTTTTCACTAGGGATGTGCACTGACCCCCCGGATCGGATTGGATAGCGGATCGGAATCGGACCTGGGGGGGGTCGGATCAGATCAGATTGGAGGATGGTCAGATCGGATCGGATCCGATTCCGATCCACAGATCGGATGTCTGATCCGGATCGGACGCCATTTTGAATGCATTTCCCCATAGCATAGTATTGTTTTACAAAAATGCCTATAACTTTTTCATTTTTAAAGATAAAAGGATGTAACTTAGGCACTTCATAGATGGGTTAGGGATAGTTATCGGTGAGAAATTTCAGAAAGATTGGTGCATGCATTTTGTGGCAATTGTTTTTTTAATAAATAAACAAACAGGAATGCCTGTAACTTTGTCATTTTTAAAGTTACACACATGAAACTTTGCCACATTGTAGGTGGTACATTGGGACCTATATGTGTGAAATTTCAGAAACGTAGCTGCTTGCCTTGTGTGGCAATTAATTTTAGAAAAATGGGTAGTAGTGGGGTAAATACAGTTACGCCTCCAACTTTTTTATTTTTAAAGATACAAACAGGAAACTTGGGCACATTACAGGAAACACTTGGCTTGATATGTGTGTGAAATTTCAGAAACATAGGTGCTTGCCTTGTGTGGCAATTAAGTTTTGAAACAATGAGGGAAGAAACACCTATAACTTTTTCATTTTTAAAGTTACACACATGAAACTTTGCCACATTGTAGGTGGTACATTGGGACCTATGTATGTGAAATTTCAGAAACGTAGGTGCTTGCCTTGTGTGGCAATTAATTTTAGAAAAATGGGTAGTAGTGGGGTAAATACTGTTACGCCTCCAACTTTTTTATTTTTAAAGACACAAACAGGAAACTTGGGCACATTACAGGTAACACTTTGCTTGATGTGTGTGTGAAATTTCAGAAAGCTAGGTCCAGGCATGTGGTGGCAAGGTATTTTTGAAACAATGAGGAAAGAAAAGCCTATAACTTTTTTATTTTAAAAGTTAGAAGTCTGAAAGTTGCTCACTTTGTAGATGGGTTAGGGGTAGTTGTCTGTCAGAAATTTCAGAAAGTTAGGTCCAGGCATTTGGTGGCTACGAATTTTTTAGATTAAAAGTTACAAAAGTTTTTCCACAGAGGCTTGGGCTGTCAATTGCACCCCCCCTCCCCCTCCCCCCGCCTCCCCCTCCCTTTTTTATCTATCAAAACTCCGTGTTGTTGTAACTTTTAATCTAAAAAAATCATAGCCACCAAATGCCTGGACCTAGCATTCTGAAATTTCTGACAGACAACTACCCCTAACCTATCTACAAAGTGAGCAATGTTCAGACTTCTAACATTTAAAATAAAAAAAGTTATAGCCGTTTCTTTCCTCATTGTTTTAAAGATACCTTGCCACTACACGCTTGGAGCTATGTTTCTGAAATTTCTCCACATTAGACATACCACTTTGGTTCACATTTGTGATGAATTTTAGAAGCATAGCTTCAAGCACAGGTTGGAGGGGGTGGAGGAATCTCCCCTGGGAACTCGGGCAGGTCCAGAAACCCCTCGGGCTCCAGTAGGCAATGGCTCCAGGAAAGGCATGGGCACTGGAGGGCTTCTTTACTTTACGGAGGGACGGAGGGGGAGGAGGCAGCTCTGTCTCCCACCTACCCACCCATCCCAGGCGGAGAAGAAGGGTGGGTAGAGGACAGTCCTCAGTCACCTCACTCCTTCCAGGCCAAATTTGGGACTGGGCTGGTGGTTGTGGGGGGAACAGAGACATTTTTTATAGAACTGCAGCACAAGGGAAAGGGTTCTGAAAATTGCTCACTTTGTAGATGGGTTAGGGGTAGTTGTCTGTCAGAAATTTCAGAATGCTAGGTCCAGGCATTTGGTGGCTATGATTTTTTTAGATTAAAAGTTACAACAACATGGAGTTTTGACAGATAAAAAAGGGAGGGGGAGGGGGGGTGCAATTGACAGCCCAAGCCTCTGTGGAAAAACTTTTGTAACTTTTAATCTAAAAAATTCGTAGCCACCAAATGCCTGGACCTAACTTCCTGAAATTTCTGACAGACAACTACCCCTAACCCATCTACAAAGTGAGCAACTTTCAGACTTCTAACTTTTAAAATAAAAAAGTTATAGGCTTTTCTTTCCCCTTTGTTTCAAAAATACCTTGTCACCACATGCCTGGACCTAGCTTTCTGAAATTTCACACACACATCAAGCAAAGTGTTACCTGTAATGTGCCCAAGTTTCCTGTTTGTGTCTTTAAAAATAAAAAAGTTGGAGGCGTAACAGTATTTACCCCACTACTACCCATTTTTCTAAAATTAATTGCCACACAAGGCAAGCACTTGTGTTTCTGAAATTTCACACATATAGGTCCCAATGTGGCAAAGTTTTATGTGTGTAACTTTAAAAATGACAAAGTTATAGGCATACCTGTTTATTTATTAAAAAATTAATTGCCACAAAATGCATGCACCAATCTTTCTGAAATTTCTCACCGATAACTATCCCAATGTGCCCAAGTTTCATCCTTCTATCTTTAAAAATGAAAAAGTTATAGGCGTTTTTGTAACACAATACTTGGCTATGGGAAAAAGCATTCAAAATGGCGTCCGATCCGCCGATCTGATCCGGATCGGACCTTGGCGGATCGGATCAGATCGGAGGGTAGGTCGGATCAGATCGGATCGGATTTTTCTGATTTTGGGGCGGATCGGATTCGGATCGTGGATCCGATCCGATCCGATGCACACCCCTAGTTTTCACTTGTTGAAGTGTTGTTGTTGTTAAATCCCTGATATTATTGGCTTCTTACTGTGTTCACACAATGGATATCTAGTCAGTGTATGCTGTGTAAGCATCCATGTGAATTATTCTTAAGCAGCTAATGAAGGGGGTTATAGTCCATGGAAAATTATGGTACAATAGATGTTAGTTTTTAAAGTGCAATAAGAACACTACGT